>OU611972.1:7500-1404032 GCA_914767545.1 Sesia apiformis | reverse complement strand
AAGCTCTGAAGTGATTCCGTCCTCACCCGGCGCCTTGTTATTTCTAAGCTGTTTGAGGGCCATCCTAATCTCGTACAGGCTGATGTCCGGGATGTCTTCGGTATAGTGTCGGGTCAACTTGGCTCTTGGGTCTTTGGCCAAGTTGCCAACAGGTTTAGCGACCGAGGTATACAACTGTCCATAGAACTTCTCGATCTCCCTCAGTACCTCTTGTTTGTCGGAAGTGACACTGCCGTCCTCCCTCTTCAGCTTCGTCAACTGGCTCTGCCCAATAGATAAGTCTCTTGCGAACACTTTGGAGCCTTTATTCCGCTCTATCGTCTCCTTAATACGATTAGTATTAAAGAGACGGATGTCGTGTCGCAAGGACTGGTGAATCCGTCTATTGAGCTGCCGATATGCTTCCGCGTCATCAGGAGTCTGCAGTGTCATCGAACGTCGTTCCGCCAAGAGGTCGAGGGTGTGGTCGGTGAGCTTTTGGGGTCCATCTCTTCGACGATGTCTGAAGAATTTAGACCCCACCGTATGGACAGTTTCTACCAACCTGTTGTTGATATCGTCCACTGCAACGCAATCCTCTAGGCAATCGAAGCGATTTGAAAGTTCAAGCTGAAAGCTTTCGGGATTCTGTATGTGGGCAGCAGTAGGTCGGAGCGTAGACTTCATCAGGCGGGACCTTTCTAACTTGACGTTTATATTCAATGTGCCTCAAACCATTCGGTGATCACTACCGGTTTTCACCCTGTGGATCACGGAGACATCATTGAATATTTGTCTCTTTGTGGCCATAATGAAGTCTATCTCATTTTTAACGGAACCGTCGGGGCTCATCCAGGTCCACTTCCTATGAGCCGGCTTCTTGAAGAAAGAGTTCATCATAAAGAGTCCCTCTTTCTCAAGAAAGTCGGCCAGCCTCTGGCCCCTCTGGTTCCGGTGCCCACATCCAAATTGCCCCACTCTCAACTCATCGTCGCCTCTTTTGCCCAGTTTCGCGTTGAAATCCCCCATAACAATATTGTAGTGTGTTTTCGAAGCATGTATGGCTCTACTAATGTCCTCATACATTGCTTCCACTTCGTTATCCAGGTGTGCCGAGGTCGGTGCGTAGACCTGTATGACCTTCAACGAATATCTCTTGGATATTCTGAGTATAAGGTACGCGACCCTGCTCGACACACTCGTGATGGCTACAACATTATTTACGAGGGACTTGTGGACGATAAACCTGACACCACCTTGGGACTGCTGGTCGCCCTCCCGGTAATAGAACAAGTTGCCGGATTTCAGGGTTATCGTGTCCTCCCCCTCTCTTCGGATTTCTGATAACCCCAATATATCCCAGTGCAACTTGCCTATCTGCTCTTCCAGCTCAGCGATCTTCTCGTCTGTCCTCAAAGTGCGCGTGTTGTAAGTCACCAGTGACAACCCACGTCGGTGATCCATGTCAAAAGCCCTGGTCGTTCGACGGTGGAATCCCGCCCGGAGATTCTTAGCACCCCTGGCTCCAGCGCTCGACCAGCGCCCGTCGTCCACGCCGGTGTTGCGACTGGAGCCGCCGGGAACTTGGGGCCGTTTTACTTTTTCTGCCATAGGGGGGGGGGGGGGGGGGGGGGGGGTGGGGGGGGGGGGGGGGTGGACCGTAACCCGCCGCGCTGGTCCAGTGCGTGGTGGCGGGTCGCCAGAGCCTCGTTCGTTGGTCGGCAGGGTGCACCACGAGCCGGTGAGGTTGGCTTGGGTCCCAGAGATGTAGGTTGGGACCCCATACACCCCGATAAAACAATATATAAACAAAAATCGACAGCTATACTATCCTCCTTAGGGCTCGGGTAGACGAAACACCACGGCCGCGCCGCCTTCGAATGAGAGGTGAATGAGAGTGAGAGGCTCTCGCCTCTCACTCTCATTTAATGAGGGTCAATGAGAGACACCTAATATTCAAACGAAAGTTTCAACGGATAGTAGCACGGTCGCGGCGTCGTCGCGTGAAACATTCCAGTAAAATGGAAAAAATTCTATATATCTGTAATTTGAAATCAAGCTAGAAACTTAGAGTTTTGGAGAAAACAAAATAATAAACATTGTGTATAACATTGTGTCACCGCCGCCCATGTACACTAGCAACGCCAGGGGGCTTGCGGGTGCGCTGCCAACCTTGCAGAATCCTGTTCACAGGTCTCTTGAAGAGTCCCCATGTCGTAGCGTAACGGAAATACCTCAGCCGGCAGTTCATTCCACAACCTTCGGGTTCGCGGTAGAAAGTGTCTTTTTGACCGCACTCTGCCCAGTGACTCTATGTTAAGGAAATGCGGATGAACCCGCACGACGATCTTTGTTTATCTTTGTTTAATTTGAGTTTTCTTTTCATCTTATATGACTTCTAAACAATCGTTTAAATAATATAGATACGAATATAACACAGAAATGAAGCTGAATCTATAGATTCTTGAGTGTTATGCTGAATTTTAGTGTATCTGCCAGTTAAATAAAAATAAAGATATAAAGCGTTTAGCGCAACTCAATGCGGTTCGCCACCGGCGACAATATCCACCACCAGGTGGACTGTGAGCTCGTATGCCGCCTTCTTTCAATAAAAGTAAATAAAAACAGTTTACCTGTAGAAATCTGCTAGCAAGTAAAGGTCCTGGAGATTTGACGGTCGCCATAAGGGCCCAACCACTTAGCGCAGGCAGGCAGCTAATCTGGTTATGGAGACGGCGACCCAAGCGTTGCAGTGAATAAGGAGAGGCAACGATCCCGCTGATGAGGGCCAGTCCAAGAATTGATGCTGAAATAAGAAAAGACAATACGTCAGTCCCGTGAAAAAATGTCATACTTTTTTTAGAAATAACGTTACCTCAAAATACTATCTATAGATATAATAAAATCGTAACGAAGCCGTGTCTGTATATAAAATATTATTCGTAAAATTCATTGCAGTGTAAAGTGCATGTGATATAGAGCCCAAAACAACAATTTTTGCCTGTCTGTTTGAACGGGCATCACGAAAAAACTGGAGGACGTATTGTAATGAAATCTGCCATAATTATAGATTATGATCTGGGTTAACATTTAGGCTACTTTTATCCAGATCCATTGCAAAGTTCCCACGGGAATCACTCTAAAGTTCACGCAAACGAATTGGCTGGCACCGGTAGTTTCAATACGAGAGAATTTATATAAACTTATTCCTTGTTTCCATTATATTCAAGGTATCGCATTTAGAAGCCACTGGCAAATAGTAACGGCTTATATTTAAACGAGGATGAAAAAGACACTAAATGAGCATCGAATTATGTTAAACAAAACAACCTTTTTGACTAATTGGAGTAAAAAAAAATCAATCTCTTTCAGTTTCTTCTGCTGTTCTCTTCATTATTGTCAATAGTAACGTCTTTTGTAGAAATTACTAATGTGATAGTCTTCTAAGCTGCTCTTGTTGCTCTAGGAAAACGAATTTTATTTACTTAAAAGTGCATTTTCTTTATACAAAATTTCATATACGATATCTGTAAGCTTATGTACCAAAGATTTTTTTATAGTTATAAGCTGGCAGACATGCACTTTGTGGTGAAAGGAACAAAGAACAACTATAGGAATAGATGTGTGATAAGTGTGGCGCCCAAGGATATCTGCGATCCATGTCAACGTCCAGTCCAAAAAAAAGTGTTGGGAAAACGGAAAATAAGAAGTATCTATAACGAGACGGGGATTTTTTTTCATTCCATTACATTTCCCTTTAATCCTCCTTCGGGGGGATGGAGTAGGATGAAGAAGGTCTCCACCCGTCTCCATGTGATTTTGGTTACCTACTTAACGGTAGAATTTCTCATTCTTCTCCTACAAAGGTTTGTACAGACATTAGTAGGAATATATCAACTTCATATGCAAATTGCAGAAGCTCTGGGAACTTGAATCGGTACCCTATATCAGTGGCCTGCCACCGGCGTGCCGTGAGACGATGCTAAGTGTGCCGCAGTGTAACCTGAATCACCCAGCAGGCAGGTATAACTAAGGGCATGAACTGGAGGAATTTCCAGCGGTTTTACACACTTTTCCACTTATTCAGTGATTTTCGGCTTGCTAATTGCCTAGTGAATTAGTAGAATGCATGAGTTTTTTACTATTTTTTAATCCCTATACTTTTTATTATATTTTTAGTCAGGTGTGCCGCCGATTTTTAAAAGAATATAAGTGTGCAGCAGCCCGCAAGTGAAAAAAGATCGCGACCCATTACCCTATCTATACCAAGCCTCTCATTAAGATATACACTCTCTGTGAATCGATTTTTGTCAATACTTGCACGAGAGACAAGAGCGGAAGTACTCGTATGTACCATATGTTTTCATCTCCATCGTTATCTCCAGATCTCCAGTTCATGTGAGAATTTTATAAAATTATTGATTACAATCTATATACCTACAAATAATAAAATTGTACATTGACTTACTTGAATAATAAGTACATTGACTAAATTTTAAAAAAATATGGGGGTCTCTTAGAAGCCGTAGAAGCCAAAATTGTTGTTACTTTTTTTTTGTATCTGTTTGTTTGAGCATCACGTAAAATCTTCTGAATGAATTTTGATCGAGTTTTCACTAATGTATAGCTAAGTATCCGGGAGGAAAACTGGTATACGTGTGTCATCTTCATATGACACAAGGAAGTTGAGTCATAGAGGAAAACTGAAAAATGACAAGACTCAAAAACTACTGAATTGATTTTTATGCGTGAAATGTCGGTGCTTTTACAGGTGTTAAAAATCTTTTACGGCTGCTCAGTTCGTGCAAACGAAGCCGCGGGTAGAAGCTAGCAGTACAATAAGACTTCTGAACGATAACCTTTTTTTCATTACGTAGAACATAAATTATATATGTATTTTGTGTATTTATTTTTTACTGATTATACGATGCACTTCCCTTCGTATTTCTGTTTAACCAAAGGTTGACTGTCGGAGAATGCCACTAGCCATTGCCATGGGTATGTACTCTATGCCATTGCCACTCAATCTTTCTTTGTACATTAAAGTTTAAATAAGAAAAAAAGGTGTGCGGTCAGGGACGAAGATCCTCACGCATTTTTTTTTAAACTCCGAATGTAATTCGAAATAAAATCTGTATAGTTCATGTATTTTTTTTATTTTGTATCATATTTTCAAAGCATATAATTTAAAATAAGTAATCAAATCAAAAATAAAAAAATTAGGTTATACAACCGGCCACGCACTAGTCTGCACTCCTGTCATTCTGCTCTCGCTCTCGATACTTGCACGCACACACACACACAAAGAAAGAGAAAGGTGTATGGAGGGGGTAAAAATCTTACGTGACATTACATTTCCTCGAATCAAACCTACCGCAAGCTGCGTAAAGGAACTTCGTTCCAATAAATGTTTGGCAAATCAGAGACCTCGGAAAAATATCATACCTAATGCTAACTTGCCTCGCGAAGTCGTGATGCGCGCTGGCCTAATTGAGAACTACCAACGCTGCGGTTGTTTCGGGGTCGATTGCGCAAAACGTGACAATACCACAAGACGGCGTTGCGCAATATAATGTACGGCCGTATAATATCATGGCTAAGGCTTCCGACACATGATGTAAAGTGTCCGACATGTGTCATCATGTGCCCGACGCCTTAGATCTGAGTAAACGCTCATTTAAGCGCGCTACACACGTAACGTTATATCGTAGCGATTTCAAACTGCACAGTTAAATCGGGCGGCCTTGTGTTCTCCAGTATTCTCCACACGCAACCGATATCTGCGTCGATTTTCGGTTTTCTGCAAACGTCCGCACCAGAAACATGTCTGACGACGATGACGCACTTGCATTTTTGGCGTTGATTATGTGTTTAAAGAAAAAGAAGTCACGTAGTGTGTGGTGTAAAGACTGGCTTCTAAAAAGGAAATCATATTCTTATATAAATTTATTAAATGAATTTTTCGCACCAAAAGATTGGCATAACTATTTAAGGATGGACGAGGAGACGTACTTAAGTCTCCTGGCTTTAGTCACTCCGCTAATAAAGAATAAGAACACTGTAAGGCGTGCGCTCGGACGCGTTCGCCCACAACAAGCCCCTCCGTGAACTGAGCGATCGCAGGACGCCGCCATCCACACGCTACGATAAAACTGCGCAAACGCAATCGACAACGATTTATCGAATAGAAAATGCAACTGCCGCTGATCGACTGTGCAAACGAGATAATCTGCAACGATTTGTCATACACACGATCGATAAATCTGCGCAGATCGGTTTGCACAGATAAATCGCTACGATATAACGTTACGTGTGTAGCGCGCATTACACAAAGAGAGCTTCTCTAATGTATTGGGCGAGAAAGTTGTATACGATTCTCGTATACGACTATGTATACGACATTGGCTATCAATACGAACCCCTTTTAACATCCACTGTTGAACATGGGCCATGTATGGAAACATTGGCTTTGGGCCCAAGACCTTATAACCGTAACCGGCCCTTTTAACATCTACTGCTGAACACGGGCCATGTTTGGAAACATTGGCTTTGGGCCCAAGTCCTTGTAACCGTAACCAGACCTTTTAACATCCACTACTGAACACGGGCCTCTTCATGCACATTGTTTTGTGGATGAGGAATGTTTGGCTCTAACACGCTGCGCTGGTCAAGCGGTTAGGCGAGTCTATTCCTTTAGGTCTTTGTTAGCGTGGAGAGCGGCGAGCGGCAGGAGTGCGGCGAGCGGCGACATTAGTCTATGGGTTTATATGGAAGTGGCAAGCGGCAGCGGAGTAGCGCCTCGTTGCGCTGCTGCCGCTCGCCGCTCTCCACGCTAACAAAGGCCTTAGAGATGGTGTAGTTCTTTTGGGGTTGTGGTGGCGGTCCCACGTGATGGTAAGTGTTACCTACCGCCGCCCATGGATACCTGCAACACCAGGGGGTATGCGGGTGCGCCGCCGACCTTGCAAAATCCTATTCACAGCTTTCTTGAAGAACCCCATATTGTAGCTTAATGGACAGACCTCTTGAGGTAGTTCGTTCCACAGCCTACGGGTTATTCCTTAGTCGCCTTTTACGCCACCACCTGGAAGAGATGGCACCCATGGAAGTGAGAAAAGTCCTTGATTATCGCATTCCTTGATCACGGCATTATTTCGTAAATATAATTTTGTTGGTCTTCACGGTCGTATATAGACGTACCATGACGACCATTTTTTTTTGTTTATAATAATAAATAACGCCACACTCATTGGCCCATACTAGGATTCCCTGTGTCGTGGGTTCAGAGACACTTACAAAGACAAAGACAAACACACACCCAGACCCGAACATACATCCGTCCGCAAATCGAACCCGGGACCTTTTGCACAGCAAGCAGGTCGGATTATAGTATTTTCTTCCTTAAACAGGTAACCATTGCGAGATTTCATATGTGAGCATACCACTGTCTATGCCCCTAGCCCAGTATTCAGTCCCTTCCGAATCAAACATCAAAAAATATAATACCTCGCAATTAAACAACTTTAACGGTTTAAATCGCGTATATTTGACATTATTTATATCCCGACGTTTCGAACACTTTGCAGTGGACGTGGTCACGGGGTGACTAATTGATTTTATTTGTCACTTGAGTTATTACGAAATTATTACTACCGCCTGAAATTTTTTAATCATAACATTCCCTATGCACGCAGTATTCGCTCACGGTGTCCAGAGGTCTTGCAGTATTGCGTTGGCGTTGTGATTTAATTAATTTAATGACTGGATCCCAAGCCGGTGGTACTTGCCAACCATCTTCTCTATTAGTATTCTATACTGCATTTCTCACTTTATGTTATTTCCCTAATGTACGTATGTGTTTCGGTAGTGAGTGAGATGTGCCAGAGCCCATTGCCATCCTATCCCTCCCCATTTTCTCAACCCTTTCTCCAAATCCATTCCTATAGCTCCAAAGGAAGGAGGCAGCGCATCCGGGGGCGTGCGAGCGTTTGTCATTTTGGACTGATGTGGGCATGTATCGCGGATGTCCCACTTACCATCAGTACCACTTTTGCAATATCCGGTCAAAAGCTTTAGCGATGGCTAAGCTGACAGCTATAGGCTTGCCACTACCTTCGACGGCATAAACCTAAACACTTGTAAAGTATCTACGCTAAAAGATCAACAGCCAAAGAAATATGGCACAATCCTTATTAGAGGTCACTAATGAGCTGGTGATCCTCGGGGCTATGTGTTTATAATATACTTGACCACCTTGGAGGTAGGTGGTCTTTCTATCACATGCAACTAGAGCTGCCATCAAAAAATTAAAGACACTAGAATTCTTGACCAAAAAATCCTGAACATTGCGTCCGTAACCCCGGACGCACTGAACATAAAGATATAAGTCAGTCTTGTTGACAATCTGCGATTGTTTAATACAATCTGTCACCGTCGTTGTCGTTTGTTATGCACTTTTTGAAAACCCCGGATACATTTGAAATATCGCCCGGAACAGGGACGTCCGGGGAAAAGAGTACGGATGGCAAGCCTACATGTAACCATCTTTTCTTCGGAACGTCTACCTCAGCGCACTGTCGCGCGTCGTTACATGGTGCGGGCCTGACATGACTCCATTATTGGCGACGAACATCTGCTGAAGGTGTAGCCCCGGAAGTTCTGCCGACGGATAAACTCCCAACGTGAAAGACGAACTCCACTGCAGGTGAGTGACTTAGACTCTGAGAGGCGGTGTTTATTACCTGTTACACCTGTCATTCTTGTCTAAGATATTTTTATATGCAAGTAAAAAATAATTAAAAATAACCAGTATCTAATAATAGCCTCTGCAGATTTGAAAGTGCGATAATTATCAATGAAATGATTCGGTCGTTCTCAATTTAACATAATACAACTGGTCAGCATATTATTTGCAATTGGAAAATGTGCAATTTGAAGCACAATTGCACGAGCAATTGCATAGTATGCAAGTGGTGTGTTGCCTTTTGCTGTTTAGTTTCAAAACTTTACTCATACTCGTAGTGACTAAATAAACTAGACACATTATATTCAGTTATTTGATAGTCATTACGTGTGGAGGTTTGATGTCGGACGGCTTCAGAATAGTACCGCCCTATCTCTTCACGTGGGTATCATAGAAGGCGACTAAGGGATAAAGCGGCTACCACCAGCCCCGAGGAACTACACCGCCTCTAAAAGAGAGGACTTGCCAAGCCACTTGGCCAGCGTGGCGTTTGGTTATTCATTCCCCGTGCACAAGGGGAGATCCACGGAAGGTTACAGGGTACATGTCAAGCCTTTTTTTTTATTTTTATTCCATTTAACACACAGTGACACAGCACTTAAGAACCGAAACAAGTATTTTAAGCCTAAAAAAAATCTTACCGCCGATAATAGATTTAATTTTTTGCGCTATGACGTCAGCGACATAAGCAAGTAAGCGGTTACATTTTTTATTTACTTACAAATTAAAAACCCGTTTTTTTCGTCGAACAGAGTCAGAGTTTGTGAATGATGTAGAGATATATGTGTTCAGTGTTTTTTCTTGTAGTTTCGAAAACAAATAATGTATTCTAGATTTTTTTTTCCTTTATGACAATGGTGCAATTAGCACATTCTGCCGGTGTCAACTTTTCTTCGTAATTAACAATTTAGAAATCAAAAACATATTCTGTCAATGTCTAGTCTAGTCGAAGTAAGTCAGGAGTGGATCAGTAAAGTGATACTAGATTTACTGAGGACAGAAGAGCACTCATTGGAAGCCCACGCAAAGCGCAGTCCTATCCTTTTATTTGATTATCACAATCATTACGCACAAAAATCAATTTCAAGTTCAATAAACTATCACCATTAAACACAAAACGCACAAATACGCATTCTTTTATAATAAATCAAACACAAACTTAACTTCACTTTTGGAGTTACCGCCAAATGTATATGGTGTTCTATGATACCTTATCGTAACCAGTCTTTTTACCGTTCACTGTTGGATATGAGTTTCCTCAATCCTAATGCACATTAACTTGCGCATGAGAGATGTATGTATGGCTGTTAGCCGAGCGCGTTGGCGAGTGTGATACCATATTGTGGAAAGGTATAAATAAATAAGGAATAAAATAATGAAATATATTGAAGACGAAGAATAATAAATACCCAAAAGGTTGACGGGGTGATAATGCTTCTAAGAAATGTGAAAATAGCTTTTTCGTACCACTCGCTCAAAAAAGTGACATTCTATGCCACAAAAAGCGAACATAACAATAGTCATTTTTAATCTGTTAAAAACAGGGAAAGAAAATTGTACTGAATTTCATTCACCTCTAGGGGGAGAATGTGATTTAAATTTGGAATACTTACCGAAATGTATACTGTACTACATCTGTGTTTACACCATTGAGTTTGTATATAAAGCATTATACATCATTTTGAAAAAGGAATACGCATTTATTATGCAGTTATGATTATTAAATAAAATTGCGAAAACCGACGAGGCCGTATGAGCTTGATGCCTTTGCTTTTCCGACAAAAAAATATTAGTCTAGGAATTTGCCGCGTTTTTGTTTTCTTCAAATACATAAACACTCTCTCTATCAATAATTGGACCAATGTTTCGAATGTTAACTTTTACTTTTAATTGTCATTATTTTTAATAAATGCTTATCTCATATTATTATTGTGTTAATTTTTTCGCAAATGGTACGAAAAGTAGAGAATTTTCCTCGGTGATAAAGCTGTCTTAGTCTTGGGTGAACTTAAATCCCTCGCTACACTCAGGACTCGTCTTAAATCCCTCGCTTCGCTCGTGATTTAAGTTTTTAACACCCTCGCTACGCTCGGGAGTAAACCTCGAGTCCTTCGTTACGCTCGCGATTTAAATCGTCACCCGCGACAGAAAACACTGCTTTATCCCCTTGGTTAATAATCTACTATTTTTTTTTCTTAATTTTTCAGTTGTCTGTCAGTTGAAAACGCTCACCCGGGTGTATTGGGCTATTTTCACTTCGCTCCACAGGCAACTTCGGACCTACTTTCAGAGTATGAGTAATGAAAAGTAGAGTATGAGTAATGAAAAGTAAACAGACATTTCTATGTAACCATGATCTAACTTCCTATACAGCCACTCCATTACAGCGCGATGTAAAATTGAAATAACATAAAGAAACGCACCCATTAATTAAAGAGTATATTTTTTAAATTACTTTCCTTGTATTCGTAATGAAAAGCACAGTGTTTACCTAAGGGTTCAGGACTTATTTAGTCCCTCGACCTATTGGCGCCCTCGCTGCGCTCGGGCACCAAACCCAGTCTCGGGACTGAAATACGTCACTTTCACCCCTAGGGTAACAATGTACTATTAGGGATCAACGTTTATTTGAAATAGTAGATTATTAACCAAGGGGATAAAGCAGTGTTTTCTGTCGCGGGTGACGATTTAAATCGCGAGCGTAACGAAGGACTCGAGGTTTACTCCCGAGCGTAGCGAGGGTGTTAAAAACTTAAATCACGAGCGAAGCGAGGGATTTAAGACGAGTCCTGAGTGTAGCGAGGGATTTAAGTTCACCCAAGACTAAGACAGCTTTATCACCGAGGAAAATTCTCTACTTTTCGTACCATTTGCGAAAAAATTAACACAATAATAATATGAGATAAGCATTTATTAAAAATAATGACAATTAAAAGTAAAAGTTAACATTCGAAACATTGGTCCAATTATTGATAGAGAGAGTGTTTATGTATTTGAAGAAAACAAAAACGCGGCAAATTCCTAGACTAATATTTTTTTGTCGGAAAAGCAAAGGCATCAAGCTCATACGGCCTCGTCGGTTTTCGCAATTTTATTTAATAATCATAACTGCATAATAAATGCGTATTCCTTTTTCAAAATGATGTATAATGCTTTATATACAAACTCAATGGTGTAAACACAGATGTAGTTCAGTATACATTTCGGTAACTATTCCAAATTTAAATCACATTCTCCCCCTAGAGGATGAATGAAATTCAGTACAATTTTCTTTCCCTGTTTTTAACAGATTAAAAATGACTATTGTTATGTTCGCTTTTTGTGGCATAGAATGTCACTTTTTTGAGCGAGTGGTACGAAAATAAACGTTATGTATATCTAACTTGGAACTAGAAAATTACATAATAATTGAAGTAAAAAAATACTTACTAATTTTACAAGTACGTGATTCTGATTACACTGGGCACTATTGGTATTTGGAAATCATATTCCAAGTTAACAAAGCCGCGGGAAAAGGCTAGATTAGGTAGAAATAAATTGAAAATACAATTTTAAATCATTACTAGCGTATGACGCTGTAATAATAGTTATTACTGTGGATTGCACGCAATCAACAGCAAAATTACTGGTCCTTTGCGACGCATTAAGTTCATGGCCCTAGCAAGAATTTTTAATTTTGAACTTTGACAGAAACGACCTTATGGACTGAACTTTAAAGATATCACTTTTTCATACTTTGTTGTGTGTATTTTTCTTATAAGTACCTACTAAAATATTAGTACAAATTACCTAGTTTTCTATTTATTAAAAATATTTTTTCCATTAATTTGTTGGTTACCTAGTTGTTTTTTTGTGTGTCGTGTGGTGTTGGCGGGCGTTAGAAAGCACCACCCCATCCCATTCATCCCGTGGGTGTTGTAAAAGGCGACTAAGGGAAAACCACAATCTCGTCAATCCGCATGGCCAGCGTGGCGTTTTAGGGCCATACATCCGTCACACAGAAGACGAATGTGAATGAGGAATGTTCAGCAATGGATAACAAAAAGAGGCTGATAACGGTTACGTTTTTTTTTTTTTTATAGAATTAGTATGGGCCGACGAGCAAGCGGTCCCGCGTGATGGTAAGTGTTACCGTCGCCCATGGGCACCTGCAACACCAGGGGGTATGCGGGCGCGCCGCCGACCTTGCAAAATCCTATTCACAGCTCTCTTGAAGAACCCCATATCGTAGCTCAATGGAAAGACCTCTTGAGGCAGTTCGTTCTACAGCCTACGGGTTCGCGGTATAAAATAATTTTTGGACCGAACAGTGCGCGACACCTCCGTATCGAGTAAATGCGGATGGACCGCACTTCTGTGACGGGAGGTGCGGTTGTAGAAACCCGAGGTGGGAATTATATTAAACAATTCTTCAGAGCATTCCCCATTGTACAGGCGGTAGAACACACAGAGAGACGCAACGTCTCTCCGAACGCTGAGGGATTCTAAACCGCTCGTGAGAGTGGGATCGTCGACAATACGAACAGCACGTCGTTGGATGGAGTCAAATGGGTCCAGTTGGTATTTCTGTGCGCCGGCCCAGAGATGAGAGCAGTACTCCATATGGGGCCTCACCTGAGCTTTGTAGAGCATAAGGAGTTGCCCAGGTTTGAAGTACCACTTCGCTCTGTTCAGCACACCGAGCTTTTTGGAGGCCATTTTGGCCTTATTTTCCAGATGACCCCTAAATTCGACTTTGCTGGAGATGTCGATACCAAGGATCCCGATACTCTCCAAGATCTTAAGAGGTATGCTCTGAAAGCGAGGTGCTACAACAAAAGGGTTTTTTTTTGTTGTGGAATGTATGAGGATTTTTTTATAGAAAGAAGGATCAAATGAGCATACAGTCCACCTGGTGGTAAGTGGATACTGTCGCCAATAGACACCCGCGATACATGCCAACATTAGTCCAAAATGACAAACTTTAGCACGCCCCCGGATGCGCTGTTTATCTTTGTTGATGAAAGAATCGATTTGGAGAAAGGGTCGGGGACGTGGGAAGGGATAGGATGGGAATGGGCTCTGGCATATCTCACTCACTACCGAAACACGTGCATACATTGGGGAATATGAAAAAGTGGGAAATGCAGTACATTTCAAGGTGGTATGCAAGTGGAAGTGGGAGCCTTTTCAATTGTGAATCATTTTCATATGATTTTGTTTCTTTACCATACATATAAAATATCATTTTAAAAATTACTTTGTATTTCTAAAATAATCACTGTATACTAATAATCAAAGAATCAAGTGACCCGTGGACATAACGTAACTAGTGGTCATGTTTTAAAATATTATTTAGCAATTACTAATTTAATTTTGATGGGAATTTTAAAATGTCGTTCATTGTAATGGCAACACTAACAAATGTCAGTGAACGGAAAAATAAAATTAAAAATAAAGGATAAGCCCGGTCAGACTCATTCGTCCTATTCAATCCTACGCTTCCCTTGACAGCTTACGATCAAATCCACCCGATTTGATCGTAAGCTGTCAAGGGAAGCGTAGGATTGAATAGTTCGGTACAATACGACAAACAATAGAAACGTGTATTATCGAAGTTGAAAGTTTTATTACACTTCTGCCGCTGCACAATGGCATGAGAAGGCCCATGAACATTGTGTTGTGCATGATGTGCAGGAAAGTATAATTTGAAAATTCCACACTGGCCAAGCGGGTCTGCTCTTTTAGGGGATGGTGTAAGTTCCTCAAGACGTGTGGTAGCGGCTTTGTTATCTCTTATTTGACGATAGCCATGGGAAGGGATGGGGTGAATACTAGGCTATAATATCGAGGGATAGCTCAAAAATCACCGGCATTCGATAAGATTGAGATTGATTGAGAGAACTTGTACCAGCCTTTAAGCCTTTGCAGTGTACAAGCCTCCTCTAGTAAATCACAAGTAATCCATAATTCACCACGCGGGCTCGCTGTGGTTTGCTACGTACACATATCTTCTCCAGATTTATTTTTTTCATTTTTGGAGCAAACTAGTGACAATTTAAAAAATATCCCTACTTAAGTAGAAACTCAGTGGTACGAACCGAGGATTTTAACTCACGATCACACGATTGTGACTCGAGTATAGATACCACTAGGCTATCGCCGCTCTATGAAGTACCTACACCCTCTTAACAAAGAAATTCCTAGGTACAGTCGGAAAATCTCAAAGCCATTCGACTCAAGTCGTTAGTACTGATGGGTATATGTTTACCCGTTGCTGATTGTACGTAAAAAAATGTAATCCCGTGTATCGGAAAATGCGCAAGGTTGTTAAACTGTGGAGAACGAGAAATTGGAAGCATTGGTTGCATTGGTGTGTTAGGCAAAGACAAAGAATATTTTCTTATCAAGTGCAGGAAAAAGTGCAGTTTTGTGTACGTGTACAAGTCTTATACAACGTGCAACGGTATAGCTATTTACGACAACAAACATCGGGAACATTAGAACTATCATAGAAGACTACCCTAAAATGTACTGCATTCTCTACTTTATCCGTTATCCAGTGTACGTAAGTGTTTCAGTAGTGAGTGAAATATAACAGAGCCCATTTCCATCCCGTTATATCCCTCTCCATTTTCCCAATTGCTTCTCCAAATTCATTCCTGAATCTCCAAAGGTAAGCTGCACTTTCGGGGTCGTGCCAACATTTGTCATTCTAGACTGATGTTGGCATGTAACGCAGCATGCGACCACCAGGTGGATTGTCTGGCGCTCGTCTGCCGCTTTATTTCTATAAAATAAATCTTCATCCCACCCTATCGAATGGGGAGCGTAATGGGTTGAGGAAAACTCATCGCTATACGTTTCCTATCCTGCTTAATCCTTTTTTCAAATATACTTCTAAATCTGCAAAAGTAGGCGATGCAAGCTTTAATATGTCAACTTTCATAATTTTTGACTGATGTTCATTGTCGAGAGTATCGATAGTTATGATCAGGTTGTCCGTCCGCTTGTCTGCTATATTTCTATAAGACATAAAACTTAATCGAAATAAAAAAAAATGACGTATAATTTTCAAAATTTTGCAAGTGTCTCTCACCTATCCAAGACTCCTCTTCATCGGTGAGTTGAATAGCAGACCCCGGCTCCCTTAGCTGTTCCAGCAGGACCGCCGGGAAGGCGATGTTGGCTCCAGTCCCGATCATATACATCACCACGCCGCTGACAGCCAGGAGCTGGAGGAAAGGCTCTTTATAAGTTTCCTATAGTCGATTGGCCTGACCTCTCCTCATAGAAGATTGCCGAGAAATATAGTGACATGTTACGGATGTGAGTGAGTTTCTCTTTTCAACTCGTTTTACAACATCTCAAATAGTATTAGGATCCTTAATTGGACACTGCACTAAATCAGCTACTTTATTTATATCTTCCTTCCTTTCTATCATCACTTGCATTACAACTTCTCCTCTTACTCTAATTACCTTACTCTTCTACGAGATATAATTAGGTACTTAATTTGAATTGTAGAAAGGCTTATGATTATATATATACGAGGGGTGATCAAAAATTAGTGAGAACGACATATATACTCTTTGGTAAGAAAAAAAATAAATACTGGCAGGCATAGCTCAGATATTTGTAATATTAATAAAAAAAAGTCTTCGATTCTCTTTTGTTTTTTTTCTGAATGTAGTCATTTGTTTGCTTCGTGTCGGAACGTGTTCTCGAAAATGGAGAAAAACGAAGTGCGAGCTGTTATTAAATACCTCTGTTTAAAAAAGTTAACGCCGCAAGAGATTCACTGCGATTTGGAGGCAACATTAGGAGAGTCTGCTCCGCCGTATTCCACTGTCGCAAGGTGGGCTTCTCAATTTCAAGTAGGGAGAACGAGCACAGAAGACGAACATCGTTGTGGCCGCCTATCGACGTCAGTCACCCAAGAAAATGTTGTTAAAGTCGAGAAAATTGTATTGAGCGATCGAAGAGTTACCATCCGTTACTTAGTTCAAGAAACTTATTCATATTCAACTTATTCAAACTTATTCAAGAAAGAGAAGTTCATATGGAAGTATTCAATCCATATTGAAACAATCTTTGAATATGAGAAAAGTCTCCGCAAGATGGGTGCCGAGAATGTTAACAGACAGTCAGAAACAAAATCGACTTGACATTTCGAAGGCATTGTTGGACAAGTTTCAAGAAGATTCTGAAAACTTTTTGTCTCGTTTCGTAACAATGGACGAAACATGGGTCCATCATTTTGATCCCGAGACAAAACAGCAATCTTCACAATGGAAACGGCCATCATTACCGACCCCGAAGAAGTTTCGTGCCGTGGCATCGGCTGGCAAGATTGTGGCCTCAATATTTTGGGACTCAGAAGGGATATTGTTGATTGATTACCTGGAGCATGGAACCACTATTACAGGCCAATATTATGCAGCATTAATTCCCAAGTTGAGGAATACCATCAAAGAGAAAAGGAGAGGGAAACTTCGAAGGGGCGTGCTGTTTCATCACGACAACGCACCCGCGCACAGCTCGGCAGTTGCGATGGCTGCCATTCAACAAGCTGGCTTCGAATTGGTTGACCATCCCCCTTATTCACCAGATCTGGCGCCTAGCGATTTTTATCTGTTCCCCAAATTGAAAGAATACTTAAGGGGAAACAGGTACGAAGACGATAACGAGGTGATAGATGCCGTGGAGAGCTTTTTGCAGGACCAAGACAAAACTTTTTTTTTGAAAGGGATTGAAGTCTTGGAAAAGCGCTGGACTCGGTGTGTAGAGAGACTCGGAGACTATGTAGAAAAATAAATTATTAAGTTATCAATAGTCATTATATTCTATCTCATTCTCACTACTTTTTGATTTCTCTTCGTATATATATATATGTTTATTTAAACTCAACCACCAGATTAAACAGAAAATAAAATATAAAACGCGGATGCAGTTTTAGTTCAAATATTGTATATTACGTAATTATGTATACTGTACACCATCTTACCTGTGATCAAAACATTTATTTCTTTGTTACTCAAAGGTTGGCAGACAGATATCGCTTTTTACGATAAGACCGCTTCTTGTGCCATTTTGTGTCTACAATGTCTGTTATTGTTTTGTTTTGATGTGCAATAAAGAGTTTTATCTATGTTCCTATTTTACGTTTCATCGACAGCCCACTAAGCGTGGAAGCTGAGAGAACGCCCATCTCTTGTACACTTTGTGGTCCATGGCTGTGGTATTGCATCGAGCAAAGATCCTCGGGAACTCGAGCACGTCACCAGAAACATGCAGCACGTCTTTAAGACTACTTGACTTCTGCAAGGAGCTAAGGTGGCTGTACTTAAGGAAAGGCACGCAAAACAGTCCTTTTGATCGACTAATTATGGGAAACAGTTCGATGGAAGGAGAAGAAGACCCGTCCGTTACTTTGAGAGAGGCTTACAACGGGAGAGGCCTATTTCTAACAGCGAAAAGACATACATCATGGTATCTCTTTTATCGTCCACTGATGGACGAGGGCCTCCTCAAGCACAATGTCTTGTACACGTATGGCCTTAAAACGGCACGCTCGCGCTAGTCAAGCGAATTGGTGATTCCACTCTTAATAGTTGGCGGTAGTTAGTAGGTGATGTAATTCCTTAGGGCTTGTAGTAGCGGCTTTAATATTCCTTAGTCGCCACGACACCCATACCAGAAGATGGTGTGGTGCTATTCTAAATCCAACCGACAGCAGACGGCCACAATTAAAATATATTGCTCCTAATACTGTTGTCTCTCCAATAAAGAATTAATTTAAATCAAAAAATATCACGCGAAGGTTATGCAAACTGGTTAAAAGTAGTAATGTGTAACTTTCGTAACTCACTGACGAACGCTGATATAACATTAAAAAATTCAATACAAAACCTGTCTCAAAAATGGCGTAACCCGCTGCTTATGAAACACCATGTCCTCTGTCATTGTTGATTTTTTTATCACTTCGTCTTACTTTTGACAAATGGTGATTAGTGTGCTTTATATCTTCATGTCGCACGTGCTTGCAGCAGCTGAAAGAAAAAGAAATAGAATTAAGTAAATTAAATCAGTAAAGTTTGCGAGTGAGTATTGAAACTATGTTCACAACGTAGCGTGAACGAATTACCAGTAAAACTGGCACAAGTTTTTAAATGGTTGGAGAGGGCGGGATTTTTATGTAAGTATGTTTATGTTATGTAAGTATGTGAATATGTGGCAATGTGGTTTTAGATATCCAAATTTTAGAAAATTTAGTAATGTTATAGAGGGCGATAGTGTTTTTTACTTTGCATTTTTTTTTATAGAAAGAATGGCAAACGAGCATACAGTCCACCTGGTGGTAAGAGGATACTGTCGCCCATAGACATCCGCGATACATGCCAACATTAGTCCAAAATGACAAACTACGGCACGCCTCCGGATGCGCTGCCCACATTTGTTGTTGAAAGAATGGATTTGGAGAAAGGATTGGGGATGTGGGAAGGGATAGGATGGGAATGGGCTCTGGCATATCTCACTCACTACCGAAACACGTACATATATTGAGGAATATGATAAAGTGGGAAATGCAGTACATTTCAAGGTAGTATTCTGTGAGAGAGGGGGTAATGAGGCCAGTCGAGTGCGCCCAGCGTCTGTTGGATTGCACCGTGCACTCCCCCCCCTCCGTAATGTCACTTAGACTTGCAAATAGGGTTATCCCGCAGGAGCCCTTTCTTGGGCCCTGAATTAGGTGTCCCGCATGGGGTGAGTAAGTATCATACCATCAACTTATGTCTCTTAACTGCTGGATATAGACCTCTCCTAAAGCTCGCCACCAGACAATGTCTTCGTCGCTTCTCATCCAACCACCACCGACGAAGTTCTTCATGTCGACTATCCACCTGGCTGGTGGGGGTCCCGCAGTGCGCTATCCGGTGCGTGGCCTTCATTCGAGGGCTCGTCTACTCCATCGGTTCTGCGGCAAATGACCCGCCCATTGCCACGAGGTGAGTGCGAGAAGCTAATTGTCCCGTTTTACAATATTTCGGCTTTTGAATTTCAAAACTTCATTTTAATGAAGTTCGAATGTACAAAATGAATGACATGTATGAATGTGAATGAATGAAATGAATGAACGTTTGTTAAGTAATTGCAAACATGTGTACATTTTTTGTAAATATACTAACTTTGAGTATGTTTACAATTACCCCTGAATGTTCATTGCGTTTAGGAACAACATAGTCTGTATTGTATCCACCATAAAAAAAACATTTAATGATCATTGATCCATTTAGGAAAGCAAATATATTTTATTTTCGATTCACGTATTATATTTATATTCGAACTCAATGCGTCATTTTATGGGGACCTTCCTTATGGGGTCATTTTATGGGGTTATCAACTTAATTTATTCTGTGTCATTTTATTTTTCTTCGTATTTAGTGTCCGGTTTAATATCTATGAAGAGTGTTTAAATTGTAGGGTTTAAAAAAGAAATATTTATTTTCACAATAAATTTTGTCTACGTCAAATTTGACTTCTTTTTTCAATCTTTACCTAAAAATATATATTTTTGCGTTCATAAACATTAACAGCCAACTATAGTATTGTAATTTTTGCCAACTGATGAGGAATTGAGACGCAAAATATACAATTCTTAAATATATGCAAAATGCTTACAGCTTAAAGCCAAAGGCGACTTTGACTGTAAGTAGGGGCGGATTAAAAGCTTTTGAGGCCTGGCCTATGGTTTGCGTCGGTTTGCCTTTTTAAGGAGGAATAACATTTTTAAGACACCTCCAAACATCCTTAACTGGGGGGCTTGGGTTTCTAGAAAACAATCTCGCTCCGCTCGCCTGTCCTAGATTTGGACGCGTGACACTCGCTTTCTCCCGGTTATGTGGGTTTGGAGTTGAAATCAAGTTCTTACACTGTCTGATTCGCGTTTCTCAGGTCAATCGTTTTCAAAATTTTTTTTTGTTCTACTAATTGTCTCGTGATGGGTCTCACACTACACTGCAGCGCCGTGTGCTATAGCCGGTCAGGCTCCACCCTTAATCCGATCTTGACTATAAGTGGATGTGTGCGTGCATACGTGTGCTCAAGTGCGTGAAATTTAAAAGCCTTAGCCTTTTGACTCGAGTGTAATCTCAAGTGTTAAAGTTTTAAGACCATCAAACGCTAAAAATTTGGACTCGTTCACGAGCGTTTAACGCATGATTTTTTAAGGTTCATCGGTGATCTATCACTCAGCGCTTAAGTGTCGAGCGCTTAACGCTAGTTCTTACAACACTAATTCAATCTGTAGTGTATTTATATTGAAACGAAGAACCACCAAAATGCGTAGCGCGGAAGAGGGTGATGTTGTATACCACTCTATTAACCGATTCCACTCTCACAGAAGAGTGTTTCAAAATTAGTGAGAGTTAGTAGAGCCCATTTAGCATTCCATCGTATAGAGAGTAAGGTTGCCAGGAATCCAGGATTTCCAGGATTGTCCCGGAATTTGTTGTTGTATCCGGTGAATTATAGCAGTTTGTCCGGGAATGCTCACTGATAAAAAATTGGGTAATCATCAATTTCACATTGCAATGACACGAAATTATTGACGTGTCAACGTAACAGCAGCAGATCGGCCGCTGTTCGCTACTCGTAGCTTGATTGTCCGACTCTTAATTAAGAATCGATTGATAATGGAAGTCAACACGCAAATGTTTATATTCCTTGTGTCCTTGATGTATGCCACGTTCATTTATTTAAACATAACAGGAGGTACATTACAGTTATGGAAACCAATGCGTACATTATTTATACCATTGTATCATTAGAAAATAATTAAAAGTCAATTGTAATGTTTTATTGAAAGTTTTTAAAAGTTTACGATCGGTTTCGCTAATTTGAAACCCTGTTCGTACCCGACCCAGCTTATGGTATGGTATATAACAACACAAAATTAGTGGCGACAATTAATGCCCTACTATATAATGAACCTGAATAGCCCACCAAAGTACCTACCACTAAGAACACTTTAGAACCCAACCCAAAACCATTCCTAAATCTCCAGATGTAGGAGGAATGTATCGCGGATGTCGCGACAGTCTCCACTTACCACCAAGTGGATTATTTGCTCATCCACCATCTTCTAGCTATAAAAAAATACTTTTACCTAAATTTGATTTGATTAAAAATTAGAATTAGACTCAATAAATCTAGTTTTACATCATCATAGGAATTTTAATTTTGAAACTCTAAATTGGGATATCTTTTCTTCCCGTCAGCCGATTTCGATGAAACAAAGCCCACTCAAAGCGCCAAGCTAAACTTAATTAATCTGTGGAAACCCCATGAAAATCCGTTCCGTAGTTTTGGAGATTAGCGTGTTCGAACAGACAAACAGACAGACAGAGAGACAAATTTGTTCAAAATCATCTTTTCGTTTTCTGATACTCTTCCTTCATCGCCCCCAATCAGCTTTTGGTAAATATATTCAATGTACAGACACGCTGGCTCTACAGTTTTATTATATGTATAGATTAACATAGATTATGTTAAACAGATTACATTATCATAGGACCTCACAGACTTACCGGTTTGCACTAATGTATCATAGAGTTGCCGAACGTTTTGAGTTTTATTCGTGACACAACAGAAGTTATAATCCCATGTTCATATGATTTGGAATCACGAGAAATTTTATCACTAAAAATCACTTTCTACTTATCTCTTTTTTCACTTATAATTTTGTTTCAGACATACTTATTCATGGTATCATCTGTCCACTTCGCACACGGTTCCGTTCGCTACTAAATCATGTAGGCTAGAATGTTCGCAAAACTTTCTCTAATTATATTATGCAAAAGATACATAGTGTTCCAGTACGTTTCAATATGAGATTTGCACAAATCATACATGGACAATGGACATATTATCTAACTTTACATATAATGTCCAGACTGACTGACTGACTAATTCCTCACGTTAAGCTAAAACCGCTAAACATACCATATGGTAGAAACATGAATAGTAATGAATAAAAAAAATCGAAGTGTGTATGAAAAAAAAATATTTGACGGTCCTACCAATTTGAAAGGTATACTACAAACTACAATACATATAATTAAATACGTGCTTAATCGTTTTTCAAAATTATGACCGCGGGAGCTAATTCACAGGATGCTAAATGTGTGGAAACACAATTAAATTCAATTATTTCCAGGCAAGCGAAGCCGCGGGCATCAGCTTGTTAATATATACAGAATGCATTTTGTAACGCATTGAAAGGCAGAAAAATTTGGGTGTATATATGTTTGGGACGACCGGCTCATACCCATTTTTTATGTACATATATATGTAGATAGTATTGTGTAAATTAAGCTATAGGTTAAGTCACAAATAAAGATATTTCAAAATGGTTGCCTAAGGTAGGAATTGGAATAGGGAATAGATTTCTATTTTCGTTTTTCTGTTTGTTATTTATCTGCCAGTGTCAAGTTTTCTTCTCAATAAACAATTTCAAAGTCTAAAACGTATCCTGTCAATGTCCAGTCCCGTCGAAGTAAGTCAGGAGTCGCTCAGTAAAGCGATAGTAGGTTTACTGAGGACAGAAGAGCACTCCTTGGAAGCACACGAAAAACGCAGACCCACGCTTTTATTTGAGTATCACAAAATGCACAATACACAATTTTTATACTAATCATAATCAAACAAAAACTTTACTTCACCTCTCGAATTCCCACCAAAAATCCAATCCTCATCTCTAAATACCTACATACAAACTATATGTCGTTGTATAGGGCTTTTAAAGCTCTACAACTTTTATGTAAACATATTTTTCTAAAGGTACGGAAAATTCTACAATTAGATGAATGTGGGTAAAGTTTTCGATAAAACTTCTCAAGTTCTGCGAAGATCTCTGGTCTCGAAGAGGGAGTTTAGCCCCTATCGTTCAAAGGGCCGAGCAAAGACTCTAGAGCCTTTATTACTCTCTGTCGTGACTTCAATCCGTTTTGTAATGAAGCCACGAAGGTCACTTCAATACGAAGTTACTTATCATTATTATTATAATCTGTATTTGAATGAAATAGTACATCATAAAAATACGATTATTTCTGGACTTCTTTCATAATAACAGAGAACAAGTAGTTGCGTCGTGAATCACATCTATAAACATGAAACATTTAATGATTGGTGTAATATAAATTAAAACAAAAATTTCAATAATGAGATCTTATAAGTGACATTGTGTCTAATGGTTTTTAGCTTGATTCGAAGCGCAACTGGTAGCAAAAGTAACTTACTAACGAAAACGGCGCTTTAATGATTTTCAAACTCAAAAAACAGTTCGTTATGACGTAATTATCGAAAATGTCAAAATACCGGTTTTAAAAAATTCGATGTCTGTATTTTATCAGGTTATTTTTGGCCCGGTATTTTCGAGATTCGGGATCCCGGTTTTCGATCCCTAATGGAGATTATGCAACTGATTTAGCAAGCACTGCATAACGAAATATACTCGTATTCAATCACTAGAATTGCAAGATATTTATGTACAAGTCACCGACTGTGTTCACTGTATGCGCTTCTGAATGTTAAATTCGTGCCTTATCGATGTGGAACATAGATCCATATCGTTATTATTATTTTGTTTAAATGTACATTTAAGCTATCATTACTCAAATGTTAGAGATTTTGGCATATTTTCACACATATTTATCAAATTAAACGGGTCTTAACTTGTACATTTACCTTATTTACTTTACTCAGTCAGCTTGTGACCACGGTCACCAATCATAGCTGGAGGGGGAGGGTGCATGCTGCAATCCAACAGCCTCTGGGCGTACTCAACTGGCCTCTCAGAGAAATGTACTGCATTTCCCACTTTATCCTAATGAACCTACGTAGGTAAGTGTTTCGGTACCTAGTGAAATTTTCCGGAGCCCATTTCCATCGCATCCTATCCTTTCCCTCCCCATTTTCACAACCCTCTCTGTCCATGTGCGACAGTATCCACTAACCTCCAGGTGGACGGTCAGCCTCTCTGCCACCTTCTTTCTACAATAAAAAGTACTTAAAGTAGGAAGTCAAATATTTGTTGAACTCTAACCTCTACTTGAGGCTTTTTTATTTAAAAATAATGATTTCTTTTTTATCGCCCCAATTAGTTAGGCACCGGTCAGATGTCTTCCTTGTCATATTTTTTACTCGGTGGTAAACAACCAAGTTAACCTATAAGACCATAAGACCATGACCATAAAAAAGGTGCTTTATAATTAAAAAATACGAATGGCACGCGCCACTCTGATAGATTGGCTTCCCTATTTTTTGTACGTTTCATTAAAAATGCTTAAATAAAACATTTGGATCTTGGCAACAAATGGGGTACTTATATAGTATTTAAACAAACAAACAACTTACAGTCGACCGGCTTTAAAATAATGTCACCCTATCTCTTCCTGTGGTTATCGTAAAAGCGACCACAAACCTTGAGGAACACTACCTCTTAAAGAGTGGACTGACCAACTGGCTTGGCCAACGTTTAAAACCATAAACAAGTACTCTTTTTTAACGCAGTTACAAAAACTGCGTTGGACGTCAATGTCGATAGAATAGAGGACATTATCCACTTACCACCAGGAGGACTGTACGCTCGTCTGCCGTCCTCTTTCTACATAAAAAAAAATGTATTACTGAAATGTGTTTTGAACATAACACCAATCTATCCATTTCAACTTACGAAAATCTATGGTTGTCTAAATTGTTCTGAACAAACAAACGTCCTTTACGATTTGTTTTGTAGATATAGAAATACGAGTGCTAATCAAAATCATAACTGCTATTAAAATGACACATTTCCTGTCAATGATAAGTGTTGTAAATAACAATTGTGCATGACTTCCTTTGGTTAAGCTTTTAACACAAACTAAAGTTTTAACAGACTTATAAAAAGGAGATTCTCAAAAAAACCTGTTTTAGATGGGAGGTTAGGTTTACAGGTTAGGATATGTTACAGAGCTCAAGTTATGTTGCAAGTTACTCTACAGGTTAGGTTATGTTACAAACCCCATATAGAGTACTGCTCATATCTCTGAGAAATATCAATTGGACCCATTTGACTCCATCCAACGAGCGACGTGGTGTTCGAATTGTCGACGATCCAACTCTCACGGGCGGTTTAAAACTCCTCAGCATTCGGAGAGACGTTGCATCTCTCCGTGTGTTCTACCGCCTGTACAATGGAGAATGCTCTGAAGAATTGTTTAACATAATTCCCCCCTCGGGTATCTATAACCGCACCTAATGTCACAGAAGTGCGGTCTTTCCATTAAACTACGATATGGAGTTCAATAGGATTGTATATAGGACTTTGCAAGGTCGGCGGCGCACCCGCATAGTCCATGGTGTTGCAGGTGTCCATGGGCGACGGTAACACTTACCATCAAGTGGAACCGCTTGCTCGTCCGCCCACTTCACTATAAAAAAAAAAGGTTCAACACAGATCTATTTATTTATGGTATTATCCAATGAAGCGTTTGAATATATATATACGAGCTCATTTGCGAGTTGTTCTTAAAATATTCAATACACGGCTAGGTATCGCTGTGACGGCATTCTCGACTGTCTTCGCGATACATCGGGTGCGGCCGGCGGTCCACCGCTCCCGCTGTAACAGAACGGACGGCGCGCGGCGGTGCATTGCCATTGTTTGGATTTTGTTATCTTATTTTATTATCTTCAAATATGTGACAATCCATTTTATAGTAACCAGCACCTTTTATTGACATAATAAATACGCCCTCAATACACAACAGTCGCCAAAGGCAAATACAACGTTTTAGAAAAAGACTAATAGAACAATTAATTATTTACTTGCTTATATCAATTACTTGGAAGAAAAGAATTGATCGCCTTTGAAAGAAAGATCACCAGCAAAATATTCGGTTCAGTTGAAGAAAGTGACATAAGCTAACGTACTCGTACCACAATAAACCACGGATTTGAGGCACTGATTCATAAATCAAACGATAGCAAGATATTGTATGTCCCAACGACTTCGATGCCGACGACGACTTGTATGATTAGAGAGGATGCCAGACAATAGAAAAGCTAAAATGATCACCAGATGGACTTCGCAGCAAAATATGCCAAGAGGCAGACCTAGGAAATGATGGATCGATTGCGAGGAAGAGAATCCAATGCAGATGGGAAAGTTTACAGCGTGGTTGAAGGAGATAAGGAATATAGGCAGTTGGAAAAAATTAGTTGAGGGCGAAAGCCGCAGAGGAATGTAGCGCCAAAGTAAGAAGAAGAAGCAATTACTTGGTTTCTGCATTACAGGTTCGGCCCTATAGGGTTTGGCTCGAACCCTTTAGGAAAGATCCTGAGAATCTACAGCGTGTCTTTATTATAATCGCGAAGCTTTAATAAATCAAATGTTTCAACATGTACAAATGTCAACCTGTCAACCTTTAACAGCCAACGTTTATATGGGCAATGATGTGTAAAACCAAACACAAATGAGTTTTGAAATAGCAACATTAAAATAGTTGAGCCAAACGCACGCGTTTGTTGTAGCTACTTGCTATCAGAGCACACCTTTCAAGATCTTGATTGATAGATAGATATACTTTATTCTACACGAAAAATTTATAGAGAAATACAAAGTACAAGTCTTGTAGATTATCAGGATTCTTTTATTATTATTATCGGATTTTAAGGATCCTTGGCGAATATATAATCGATACATAACATCTAAGATAATATGTCGTTAGACAGGACTTATGCTGCTCTCCAACATTTATTACACACTTTTTTTAAAACACACGGAAATAAACAAAATATCCGTTCCGACTCGCTTTTGTCATCTACCCTTTTTTGTAACTCCACTTTGCTTATGATTTTTTGCCCAAAAGACGTTGTCAATAAAAAGTTTAGTAATGACGTTTTTGTTCATTATTTAACATTAAATTTAGATTAAGTTGTAAAAACGCCATAGTTTAATTAAAATTCCAATTCAATTCGTAGGTAAAGTTGATTATTTTATTGAAACGATAAAATGTTAATCTTAATTTTCTAGTAATATTTTTTTTGTATTATTCGCTACATACTTGATATACATGTTCCGTCAATTCTATTTCATCAAAAATTCATAAAACAAATCATCAAAAATTCCATTTCGGCAGGGTATGGGCGCACGCTACAATCTCACAGCCGTTGGGCGCACTCGACTGGTCAAGTTACGCCGTATTCATAAAATACTAAATTTACTACTTTATCCTTTCCCTAATGTACGAGCGTGTTTCGGTAGTGAGTGAGATATGCCAGAGACCATTCCCATATTATCCTATATTTTCTCTCCATTTTCCTAACCCAAGTCCATTCGTAAATCTCCAAAATTAGGTACCCCATTCGGGGATGTGCCAAAGTTTGTCATTCTGGACTGTTATTCCGGACCCAGGTCGGCTGTCTGTTCATCTGCCAGTGCCGCCTTCGTTCTATAAAAAAAAGTAAACGTTTTTCTGAACGATTTTTTTTATTAAATTCAGTAGTTATTATTAAGTATTACGAAATTAGGTGTTTTTTTTTACGAAGAAGGCAGACGAGCATACAGTCCACCTGATGGTAAGTATATACTGTCGCCCCTAAACATCCACGTTACATGCCAACATTAGTTCAGAATGACAAACGTTGGCACGCCCCCGGATGCGCTGCCTACCTTTGGAGATATAGGAATGGATCTGGAGAAAGGGTTGGGAAAATGGGGAGGGAAAGGATGGGAATGGCCTCTGGCACATCTCACTCACTACCGAAATACGTACATACATTAGGGAAATAAGATAAAGTGGGAAATGCAGTACATTTCAAGGTGTTCTGTGAGAGAAGAGTAACGTGGCCAGTCGAGGGCGCCCAGTGACTGTTGGAATGCAGCGTGCACTCTTCCCCTCCCAAAATCACGCCTAGAAATTCTACTAAGTTTGAAGCATTAAGGTAATTTTCCTCACACCTATTAAAACTTGATTAAATCGCTCAGGTAGCTTTGGTCACGCACGTAATTAGATATAATAATACTCGTAACTCTTTGCTTACATAAAACCTCTTCCTTATATGTATGATATTTAATACGGCCGTGACGAAAGCTACCTGAATTCCTCAGCGATTTATTCAAGTTTTAATAGGTTATAATAGCTACCTTAATTCTTCAAAATTTACTTAAATAAGACACGTTTACTTAAATAACGATAAGTCGGTAGATGTTTATTAATTCACCGCGCGGTCACGGAGGTCAAAGAGTAGTGTTACAACACGTTTATAGTTACTTGAAAATCTCCATTTCATACGTTTAAAAAAAAAGTAACAAGGTTAATATTAGTTTTCCATTAAAGTAAACTTCTTAAATGCCGTCCTGATATAAACCATCGAATAATCCACATCAATTTAACTACATCTTATAGATACCTATACTATATTATAGTAATTAAGTATATATATGTAAGTATGTGTGTGCGTCATCTACCTGGCAGTTATTTTTAGTCAATTCTTCAACGTAAAGGTTGTCTTGAAAATATCGCGACAAGACAGCCTTTCGTATTGCATTGTTGTTGTGTTTTTATCTGTGGTGTAATACAACAACCGTATATCCCTTTCAGTAGATATCAATTAAAATAAATATAGTAAAAATACCCCATAGTAAATATAACGACATAAATGTGACATTTTCTCAAATAAAATAGGCTGCTTTAAAAATAAAATAGGCTGCTTTAAAAATAATATAGGCAGCTTTAAAAATGAAATAGGCTGCTGTATAAATAAAATAGGCTGCTTTAAAAATAAATTGCAGTTTGTTATCTGAATTGCTCCATCCCTTTTGTATTTTTTTTCTCTTCGTCTTGTCAAAGTAAGTAATTTTTTTTATCGTTTTATTCTTTTTTATTACTACACACTTGTTTATGTGTAATTTAAACACGTATAGAAAAATATTTATTGTAATCTGGTTAGTGAATGTTAGTGATGGACCGAATGTGAATTCTGCCTAATGTCGAGATCGACCGAATATTCGGTTAAAACATGTGCCGAAGCCGAAATTCCACCGAAGTTCGGTTGAAAACTGTATATTTTGCATTTTGTGATTAAACTTCAGTGTTTTTTTGTGAATTATGTTTCTGATACTCAGAAAAAAAAGGAGTCCTCTTCTGTCCTCAGTTAACCTATTACCTATCACTTTACGGAGCGACTCCGAACTTACTTTGACGGGACTAGACATTGATAAATACGTTTCAGACTTTAAATTGTATATTGAGAAGAAAACATGACACTGGCAGAATGTGCTAATTGCACCATTGCCACATATGAATAGAAAAGAAGAAAAAATTCAGAACGAAATATGAAAAAATAAAAATAACAATTAATTATGAGCAGTAAAAATTACTTAATCTATACATATAACAAAATAGTTAAAAAAGTTAAGTCTGTACTTTGAGTTAATTTAAAAAAAAAATTGTAGAGTTTTTTTGAAGCTACAGAACCCAAAACAAAAGTTTTTAGAATTTAGCATCACGTAAAAACTATTGAACGGATTTTGAACGGGTTTTCACTAATGTATAGCTAAGTGTCCAGAAGGGAAACTGGTGTATGTGTCATCTTCATATGACACAAGGAGTAGTTAAAGTTTTTTTACAGCTGTTTAGTATAGCAAGTAAAGCCGCAGGTAGCATTGATGTAGAATATGTCATTTTAGCTGGCAGAATACAGGCTAGGCGCCTGCCTAGACTAGTACCCATACTAGTCTAGTCAATAATGTTAGTTCATGCTACCGAATGTTTGGGATATGAACCGAATTTCCGGCTCATGAACCAAAATTCGGCCGAATGCCGAAGTTCGGTACAAGCTGAATTTCGGCATTACCGAATGTGAAGCGAATTTCGGTCAATATATAGTAAATGTTGTGGATGTGTTTAGTACATAAGCCTCTCTTAATAAATAAATTTACTTACTTAGACTTTGACTGTATCTTTTTACCGTACCACAAATAATCCTACTTACTTATTTCTATAATAAATTTTCAAACGCTTCAACACTAGTCGATTAATAACTCGATCGTGTTTAACAAACGTTATCAAAGTAACATTGAGATGTATTAAAATGTCACGCACGTCACGAACATTGTGTAATATATATTATTAACCTTTGCCCGCGGATTTGCTTGCTTGCAAACACTTGAAACATTTCTTTTTAAAAGATAGAAGGTGCCAGACAGGCAGACAATCCACCTGGAGGCAAATTGCGCCGCGACATTCGCGACATTGGCATGTCATTGGCATTGACATTGGAATCAGTCCAGTATGATAAATGTTTGGCGCGCCCCCGAATGCGGTGCCTACCTTTGGATGTTTAGGAAAGGATGTGGAGAAAGGGTGTGAAAAATGGAGAGGAATAGGATAGGATGGGAATGGACTCCTGCATATGTCACTCACCACCGAAACACACACGTACATTTGGGGAACAGGGTAAAGTGGCATACAATTGCTTTTAAACTACACATCGCTTCTGGTTAAAGACGCTACACAGCAATGAAGATCGGTCCAATGGATTCCGAGATTAACTTAAACACACAGACAAACTGACAGAGAAATATAGACACATGCACATAGAAAGATATACTGACAAATAAATATCGGTAATTTTGAAAAAAGAATGCCCGCGTAAGATGCTTGCGTAAAAATATATTGCTGTTAGGTTGGCACTATTGTAGCTAACTATTGTCGCCACCCACACACGATCCTCGGCTCTTCTCGTCCAACGAACGAACCCCTTCAAGTCTTAGGTCCCTCCTTCAAATGGCAGAAGGGCGTCCCACACAGCGAGTCCCGGTGCATGGCGTCCACTCAAGGACTCGTATACCGCTTATGATGAGTATTGTTTATGAATTAATTCAATTAATACAATATTGACATCTATAGAAAATACATATCTATATATGCAATGTGCAACCAGCTCTGTCAGTATCCAATGTTGGACATGGGCCCCATCATGCACATTGACTCGTGCATGAGGGATGTGTGGCCTGATATCGCCACGCCGCCGAAGCGTGTTGGTGAGTCCACTCTTTTGGAGATGGTGTAGTTCCTCAAGGCTTGTGGTAGCCGCTTTGTATTCCTTAGTCGCCTCTTATGACAAGACACCCACGGCAAGTAAATGGTTGGTGGTATTCTATAGCCAGCCCACACCACACCTCATATACATATATATATATATTAGGGTGTCCCTTATATGGGTGAAAAAAATATTTTTTCGGATATCGAAATGCATACCCCCTAATTCTTTTTAAACTACCCAGACTTACTCAAATACAAAATTTTATCTTCCTACGTCAACATTAACCCGTGCCGACAGGGCTCTGAAGATTTTGAAAATTGCTGTTTTTAACCCTTTCCGTTATGTAGCTAAATCAATTGAAATATTTATATTTTAGAAAAATAATAATTAAAAAGAAAGTTAGTAAATAGGTACTTATTTATTAAAAGAAGATAAAATTACAGATCAACCAGTATATTTTCTTTTGAGGTTCTCTTTTTTACAGTCTGGATACAGATTTCTATGCTCTTGCACACAGCGTAACAAAAATTGCTTTTGTTCTTCCTTTGCAGTGATCAAACCATGAAAATCTTGCATAAGTTTTACAGCTCTTTCAGCTGTATCATTAACTGCCCTTAAAGAAATAACCTTTCTTTTTGCCTCTAAATAGGCAACATCTTCTTCCCACGTAGAAACGGGTTTCTGGAGGAAGTTCTCATCAATTTTTAATCGAGAAAATAAATTTGTGCTCTTGACAGACACAAAATCACTTAATAATTTTCCTGCAACAATAAATAAGGCCGTATTATTATCAGTTTAGTGAAAACAGTGTAAAAAATAATACTATCTTTAAATCCCCACAAATGGGATAAAAAATCCCACTTACCATACAAATAATCAGACATATCTTCTTTCGATGGAATGTATCTCTTCCCAGAATCATATAAACTCTCTCTTTGTAAGTTCATTACAATGTTTCTCTTGGTTTGTTCATCAACTTCATCATCAAAGAGTGATAAAACGGCAATTTCTTCTGACAAGTACCAAAGATGTTGACTAAACTTGCTCAAGGCTGCTTTGGAAATCAATTTGTCAACAGTTTCATATTCCTTAACCCTCTTTCAAAAGCACAAATCTTGATTTGGTGCCTTCACCGCCAGACTACATCCAAACCATGATTTCATATATATAACCGCAATGAATAAACAAACGTCTTGAAGTGCTCGTTTATCCTTGTCGCTAATTTTGTGCTGGGATTGCAACAAAACATATTTTTAAAGAGTAAATAGCTCTAGCCTTAAAGCTATTTACTCTTTAAAAAATACCTTGCTTGATGCATCGCTCCAGGAGGTCCGATTTTAATTTTTTTCTCATTATCTCCTAAGAAAATAATAGATAGTTCAATCAGTTCCCGATAATCTTCACGTACAATGGATTTTTGCAGTTCTTGATTATAAAATGTCAACAATTCTTCTATTGTTGTATTACAAAAATGTTGTGTGACGATATCGGTGTATGTTTCAATAGCAGCAGGATTAATAGTTTTCCAGTTATCTCTAAACTTTTTGAATATTGGGATATCAGGCCTACTTGTAATTTGGTGGATTTTTGTTTCGAACACACATTTTAAACCAGTTCGTAAACGTGATGGCGACAAGCAAAGAGTACTAATTCCCTATCTAATTTTTGTTCCAAAAGTACACAAGCTCCTTTCAATCGCCCTGTATTAGACGCAGTTGTATCACAGCATATTATTTCTACTTTGTCATCGAGGTTCCAGTCATAAAGTGCGTTTAACACTGCTTTAGCTTGATCTTGACCAGAAGAGCTCTCCAGTTTGGGCACAGCCAGAAGTTGTTCCTTTTCTCCAAATGAAATAAGAATTGGCAGGCGTTCTTCTTTAGAACTTCTCACGTCCAATCCAGGTAATAATTTCCCATCCCAGTGAACGGTCACCATTTCAGGCATTCAGATTTATTCTGAAAATCTGATTTTGTAGATTCCGCTCTATCATTTCTACTCTGTGTGCGAATGCGTTGAATGGACGATTTGTTTATCGGGAAATCATCACAGCTAAGATCTAGTGCTTCTACTATAGCCTGAAGTATATAGAAAGAATCCCTTATGCTTAATTGACATCTATCTAAAGCTGCAACTAACTTAGGCGTGATAAAGTCTTTCCTTCCTCTTTTTGTAGTAGTTCCAGAATTTACCGTTTGAGATGTCGATGGCAAGGGTTCCTCAAGGCTTTCATCAGAGCTGGTAGGTTGATCGTGATGTCCTTGCGTTTGTATAAAATCTTGTGTAGTAAGAGATGACGATAAACTCTGGGAACACATTTGCTCATGTCTTTTTTTCTATTCTTTTAATTTTCTCTGTCTTGCCCTTTCTTCTTTCTCGGCTAACTTTTTGTCTACACCCGCTAAACATCCTGGACGCCCTGGTTCTCTTTGTTTTTGTAAAAAGATTTTATCTTCCTCTATTTTCATCAGTTCCAAAGCATCGGCGTGTGCTATATCGAATAAATTATCTAAATTGTTTTGAAAGTCCTCCTCACGGCGCTCGTAAGCATATTGTATTTTTGGATTTTTTTTGCAACTCTCTCCAAGCATGGTGAAGATCCACAAGTTTTTTTACACAGTTAGGTATAGCTCTGGTATTCTAGTTAGGGATTCTAGCTTTTTCCCAAAATATAATACACTCTCGAATGACGAGATTTGCGCTTTCACTAACAGTCAATTAAACTTCGCGAATGTTAAAAAAAGTACTGCAAGAACTTGACGTTTAGACGGTAACTTTGTGCCTGTTGTTTGATAATTTACCTCACCAACTAAGAAAATACTTTTTTTATTGCTTCTTAATTCCACTGCCATCTTCTAAATGTAAAACAATGCGTGTTAATCACGAGAATAACTGAGAACAAATGACAAATACCGCGAGTACGCGCTGCTACTTCCGCGCAACTTGTATGAACATGATTCGATGCAAGTCGGCACGGGTTATCGTACTTCAAATAAGGTTAAAATTTATTTCCGAGTGTTTTAAGAGCAAATGAACAAAACTAAGACCTATGCGTTAGAAAATAAAAACTTTGAAAAATAAGGGACACCCTAATATATATATATATATACTGGATAAATAATTTCGATATAACATTTATGTTATAATAATACAAGACTAAGTTATAATTTATTTTTTTGTATCATACTCGCATGCCTCTGTGTTGAACTTGTATGCACCTCTTGTATTAAAGTTTTGCACGCGGTATTTTGAATTTATAAGTTGTTAACATTTGTATTTTTCGTGTAAATGCTGCTGGTGTATATTGAAAATAAATAAAAAAACAAGAATAACACTTATTAATTATAGACGAATTAATAAAATAATTGTATTTTTATAAAATATTATTATAGTTTATTATCTATTATTGTTATAAAATATGATTATATGATAGTTTATTAATGTTGTTGTTATCCCAGAGCCGCAGGGCGCACTCAATTGGCAAAGATACTCGGAACTCACAGAATGTTACCATAACATGTAATGCATTTCCCAATTTATCCTATTCCTTAATCTACGTACGTGTTTCGACTTTTGCCTGCCCATTTTTCTCAACCTTCTCCTCAAACCCATTTCAAAAATCTCTAAATTAGACATCGCATTTGCGAGAGTGCTAACGCTTGGCATTCTGGACTGAAGGTGGCATGTATCGCGAATGTGGCAGGGCGACAGTATCCACTTACCACCGGGTAGACTGTATGTTTCGATAAAAATCATATCGAATTGTTATGTTTTGTCAAGTCATTGTACGCCCATGGTATATCACTGGGGAACATACCATTGCACCTGTCACATTTGATAATTAACCTGTAGTTATCACAACGACGAATAAACAATCAAACAGACATTGATCTTGTCACGCATGCCTAACATAATACGTAGATCGCTGCATAGCCATCGCCCTCGATAGTCACATAACAACCATAGCATGCACGAGGTATTGACACCGCGCTACGTGCCTTACATTCCTTACGCGATATACTTCGACTTATTTTATATTCTAAATCGAGTCTGAACGCGTATAATACAGGTATTTGTTTACCTTTTATTCCTACTCGACGTTTCAGCGCGGGTTACACCAGCCGTGGTCACGAGTTACACTAGCCGTGGTCACGAGTTACACCAGCCGTGGTCACGAGTCACATCAGTCGTGGTCACGAGTCACACCAGCCGTGGTCACGGGTTACACCAGCCGTGGTCACGAGTTACACCAGCCGTGGTCACGGGTTACACCAGCCGTGGTCGCGGGTTACACCAGCCGTGGTCACGAGTTACATCGGCCGTGGTCACGAGTTGACTGAAAAGGCGGGTAGTCCATAGGAGCTGCGGGCAGTTTTATCAACTGCCCACATTTGATCTTCACATTCGGAACGGTTGCGAGAGTCGCCAGTCTTGTTGACTGATACAATAGTTTGATACAACCTATCACCGTCGTCGTGATTAACGAAGATTTATCGAATGTAAAGGAAACGAGGTCTTTCGTTACGCAGGACAACGGTGATAGGTTGTATTAAACTATTGCAGATTGTCAACAAGACACCTGACTGATATATATTTTTAAGTTAACCTTTTCAAAGGTAATTAGAGTTTTTTACCGTCAGGGTTATGACAAAATTTTTACATCGCTCTACTCGCTACTCTTTGGCAGTGAGACAAGTGTTTAATAGGTCTTCGCAATGTGGATTTAATGAATAAATCAATATGACATTGTCGCTTATTAAAGCGAAATAAATAACAAGTAAGTGGATTCTTTGCACTTTTAGAAATTCTCCTTGTACCTGCTATAAAATATATCGCCGGTTATCGAAGTGTGTGGTTGCCAGTCTTGGGAGAGACGTGTTATACGTCTGTGGAGAGTGGAGATCAGTGGAGAGATAAAGACTGATGGTATGGTATGCTATTAATTATGTTCCCGAAGAAATTCGACGTAAGACATAAATAAAAGCATAATTACTCGAATCCTGTCCTAATCTGTTCTACGAGCTACACGCATACCAAATTTAGGATTGTTCCCATCGGCTACCACCAAAACCGCCACCACTGGTGGCTTTTGGCACGGAATCATGATTTTATTCCTATTCATCGCCGTCACCGCCAGCGGTGGTTATAATTTTACTCACTAAAAACACAATTGTCGGGTGGTGTTAAAAATTAAATAACGTCTTACATATTCCTTAAAAATGTGAAATGAAGTGATCTACAATTATTGTTTGAAAATTAATGAGACTGCTTAGATATCACATACAAACCGATGTGATTTACTGAGAAAACAAGTAAAACTGACATTTAAAAAAATAAATACACAAAGTTCTTTTAATCTATAAGAAACGACCATTTATAGTTAGGAGCGGTTTAATATTTGTTTCAAATAAATTCTATTTTTTTAATATTGTTGTTGATCTATTAATTATTAAAAAATTGAATTTGTTATTTAATATAATGGATTGTGTGTTTGTATTGTATAACCTATATCTTTGTAAACGTTTATACGTTTACAAAGATATAGGTTATACAATACAAACACACAAATAAACGTTTACAAAGATATAGGTTATACAATACAAACACACAATCAAACCGAACAAGCATTTGTCTTTAGACAAATTAATGTCCAACCGCTAATCGAACCCGGGACCTTTTACTTTCGGGACCGAGACAACTAGGGTCACTATCAATTGCGCCAATCGATCGTCAAATGGATATCTATTTATACATTACTAGCGGTGCCCGCGCCTTCGTACGCGTAAACGTTAGTGTGTGTGGTTTGCGCGATTCCAGTAGAAACTTTACAATTGATCTAAATAAGAAGTACCCTAAATGTTGACCTCGTACATAAGCTATAGCTGTACCAAGATTTATTAAAATATGTCCAGTGGTCGCTGAGTAATATACGTTCAGACAGACAGACAAAAATTTCAAAAAAATATTTTTTGGACGCTGTATGATTCGCACTCTACATTGCAGAGACTTTTTTTAATATTTCATGTACTGACACGATTCTGTTACGATTTTATTTCTATATAAATTGTATTATGTATGTAAATATATAGATATGATGTATATAGATTTATATGTACACTAAAAATGTGATCAGAATATTATTATTACAGATTGACATACATATTTATTGCATCAAATGACCATATCAATAACAGTTGTACACTGCACTCGAAGTTATCAAATCAAATCAAATGACCTATTTGCTAATAAATTATAATCGTTGATTTGATAACAGTTTTGTTATTTATCACAAGACATACATTTTAAATGGGAAACAATTATTTAAGCTGTATTTTAAACATTGGGGCGGTTACACGGCCAGTTAATAATTCACGCGGGCAGTATTTGTGAAAGTAATTAAATTAATTGTGACAGTAAAATACATGTGAAATGTAGCTAGCAATATGAAATAATTCGGTTCGTTATTTAATCCTACAGCGGCGGTACGAAACCTAAACGTGCGCTAGAATAATTATCCCGTGTATTCATTATTTGAGCATTAATGTGAGCAATTATTATCGATAAATAGTTCGCCAGTTCTGGGCGTTCGGTAAAAGTGGAACGTCATTTTGGTTGAAAAGAGTTCAAAGGTCTATAACAGTTTTTCTTACAATATTTTGTTCGTATCTTTATTGCCTTCATCGCTTAGCCAAAGATAACATAACTGTACTAGGTAATAACCTGTTTTACAGTATCAATGCGTTATATACCCCTTGTCCCAATGCCTTTACAAATTTAAAGGGGGAATCCGATCAATTAAAGACCTTTTAAATAACCCGATTGAAAAGAGGTATTGTAGACGGGTCTCGAATCGATATTTAAAAGTTGTTTTTTTTATAGAAAAAAAGGTGGCGAACGAGCATACAGTCAACCCGGTGATAACCGGGTATCGTCGTCCATGGAGACCCGCGGTACATGCCAATATTAGTTCAGAACGACAAACTTAGTCACGCCCCCGGGATGCACTGCCTATCTTTATTGATGTAAGAATAGATTCGGAGAAACGGTTGGAGAAATTGGATAGGATGGGGTGGGACGGGAATGGGCTCTGGCATATCACACTGACTACCGAAACACGTACGTACATTAGGAAATATGATAAACTGGGAAATGCAGTAGCTACATTTCAAGGTAGGTACTGTCACGAGGTCAGTCGATTGCGCCCAGCGGCTTTTGGATTGCATCGTACACCCTCCAAAAGTTTGGAATGTAGCATAACTATTTTAAAGGTGCTGAAGAAAGCTATGCCCCAATCCCAGCAAAGAGAAGGCCTGACGAGAATCAACCCTCAGTGTCTTTCTCGACAAAGGTCTTCCATAGCCGCTAATCTTCGGGTGGAGGTGTACCTAACATAATAGGTCGGGGAGAAAGTCTTTTCGTATTTTGTATGTATGAGGTTGTGATCCAATATCTTTGATTGAACTGTTTGTACCTGGCTGGTTATGATACCATTAAAAAGGTAACATTTAAAAAAAGAAATAATAAACGGTTTCCCGCCATTTTTCAATTGTTTTTCGGTCCAAGAAAATGAGTGAATCTAACGAAGAAATCGATAGATATATTTTAAAGTTTTATTACAAAAAAGGGAAAATAACGACACAAGCCGCGAAAAAAAAAATGTGCCATTTATGGACCTAATGCAGTGTCAGTAAGAGTAGCACAAAGTTGGTTTAAGCGTTTTTAGTCAGGAAATCTTAATGTTAACGATGCAGTTCGCTCCGGTCGCCCTGTTACCGATAAAGTTGATGCTATTTGTGAAAAAGTGCAGCAAGATCGACATATAAGTAGTTACGACATTGCTGATGAACTGGGCATTGACCACAAAACAGTTTTGACACATTTGAAAAAGTCTGCATTCACAAAAAAGTTCGATATTTGGGTACCAAACGAGCTCACTGAAAGAAACCTAATGAACCGTGTACTCGTTTGCGATTCTCTATTAAAACGCAATGAAACCGAACCATTTTTGAAAAGATTGATCACTGGTAATGAGAAGTGGATCACTTACGACAAGAACGTGCGGAAAAGATCATGGTCTAAGTGCGGCCAAGCTCTACAGACTGTGGCGAAACCCGGATTAACGCACCATAAGGTGATGTTGTGTGTATGGTGGGATTGGAAGAGCATCGTTCATTAAGAGCTTTTACCGCCGGGCAAAACCATTGATTCGGATCTCTACTGTCAACAGCTGATGAGACTAAAGCAAGAAATTGAGAAAAAACGCCCGGAATTGATCAACAGAAAGGGTGGTCTTCCATCGTGATAACGCCAGACCACACACATCTTTGGCCACTCAGCAAAAATTGAGAGAGCTTGGCTGGGAAGTGTTGATGCACCCACCATATAGCCCTGACCTTGCGCCCTCAGATTTCCACTTGTTTCGGTCTCTTCAGAATTTTTTAGGTAGTGTATCAAGAGAGGACTGTCAAAAACTACTTGTCGCAATTTTTTGACCAAAAATCCCAAAATTTCTACAGCAACGGGATCATGTCACTACCTACAAGATGGCAACAAGTTATAGAACAAAACGGCACATATATATATTATAATTAAATGTAATTAATCTTTTAAAAAATATCTTGAATTTGTATATAAAATACGAAGAAACTTTTCCCGGACCTTATATGAAGATCGCTTCGTAGACATCGCCATGCATGAGGCGCTGACACCGCGCAAAGTGCCATGGACTGGCATCGTTCCTATCAGCGCGTCGGATTTCGATCCTTAAACTTATACATAGCATCGGTTAAGCTGAACATTTTCTTTATATTTGTATTTTTAGGTTATAACAGTATAATTTTTAAGTTCTTATTAACAAAGAAAAAATCTAAAATTGTTTTATTTTAGCGGATCTGCTGCAGACGCTTGTAACTAATGTATAATATCAAATGCAAATAAGAAAATTATTAAAGACAGTATAAACAAATCGAACTAAATGTTATGCAGAACAAATGAAGTAATGTATTCTGAGGTGGTAACCTATAATTGATCTATGTAGAAATAAAAAATCATACAAGTCGCAAGCGTTTACTTACATTAATATGAACTGTATACGCCAAAAACAATGTTTGTATCACTAAAACACTATACAAAAAAATATCAAAAATGTTCTTTCACTAATAACTATTTAACTAAATAAACAATTGAATTAATCAACTCAACAGTTACTAAAAATATGCAAAAAAAACTAAATCGTCCTACTCTCGCGGAGGCTAAATTCCAACTAAGAACTTGGAATGGAATAACCAGATTTCTTTCCTGCTTACTTACTATACATCATTACCTATTGTATAAAGATCGTTCCACACGTGTATAGGAAACCGGTTGATTTGTGCGAACTGAGCTGCCGTCTTTATATTTACAAATAAATGGCGTCTGTCTGTCTGTCTGATTCAGCTCATCACGTTTTCCACTGCTTTGTAACTTATCTATCCCGGAAGGTTAAAGAGTATATTTTTATCGAAAGCGGAGCAGTAATTTTTGAAATTAATAAGGGGCAAGGTCATCACAGTGTTATCTCGATGATTTTGTGATATCGTAGTAACTTCTAATGATGTTATCTAGGCATGATAAATTGATTTAGAAATCGTGACCAAATGAATGAAAATTCTTTATTGCATTCCTGTTGTAACCAATTCATTATATTAAACGTAATGGCATGGTCCTTCACTTTTTTTACTGTAGGTATATAAACGACTTACCAGACAGCACAGCTGAGGAATGTATCATGTTCGCTGATGACATCACAGTCATTGTCAAGAACACGAAAGATAATACTAATAATATTGAAGTAGAAACTATGAAAGAATTAACAAATGTAGTCCGTCGGCTAGAAGTAAATAATTTAAAACAAAAGTTTTACAATTTCAGACTTATATAAGTTAAATTCGAAAATATAGACACAGTAGATTCTGCAATACTTTTAGGTATAACTATTGATAAATTCTGTAACTGGAAGGCATTATGTACTAATGTTAGCAAATATATATATATATATATATATATATATATATATATATATATGTGTGTGTGTGTAATTTGACGTATGAAGCAGATAGCAACTTTTACAGCTCTGCTTATCATGGATATGTTTCGTCCATTCTTAGATATGGCATAATTTTATGGGGAAATTCTGTTTCAGCTATGCAAGTTTTAGAGCACAAAAAAATTGTCCGATTGTTGTGCGATGTTGGATATGTGGATTTCGGGAATCTAAAGATTTTACCGCTTCCATCCCTTTATATTTTTGAAATGGGTTTATTGTAGCCAAACAAATTTTCTTTTATATAGATTGTTTCCGGGCTAATTTTGAAATAACAGGACAAAGATATATATGTCCCAATTCAAAAATTACACTTATATAAAAATAATGTACCTACAATAATGTGGCGATTCGTATTCATAATCATATACCTAATAATATCAAAGAATTGCGGTTTAAATACTTTAAGAGTAAATTATTGTAGTTATTGATAGATAAATAAAGCTGAATTATATTATACAGTTGACGAGTTTTTAAGTGACAAATTATAAATTATTCCAAATATTGAAAGTTAAATTATATTATACAGTTGACGAGTTTTTAAGTGACAAACTATAAATTATTCCAAGTATTGATAGATAAATTATATTATACAGTTGACGAGTTTTTAAGTGACAAATTATAAATTATTCCAATTATTGAAAAATAATTTATATTATACAGTTGACGAGTTTTTATGTGACAAATTATAAATTATTCCAATTATTGATAGATAAATTATATTATACAGATGACGAGGTTTTAAGTGACAAATTATAAATTATTCTAATTATTGATAGTAAAATTATTATATTATACAGTTGACGAGTTTTTAAGTGACAAATTATAAATTATTCCAATTATTCAAAGATAAATTATATTATACAGTTGACGAGTTTTAATGTGACAAATTATAAATTATTCCAATTATTGATAGATAAATTATATTACCTATACAGTTGACAAGTTTTTAAGTGACAAATTATAAATTTAATATATCAGTTATTGATATTATATTTGAATATTATCATTTTTGACATTATACTGCTGACTTAGCTACTGACATTTTGATTATTATATGAAATATATATTTATAAATAAAGAGCATGTTATTAAATTCATTATAATTGTCACACCGACTTGATCGGTAGAGAATATGTAGTAGGATTATTATTTAGTTTGTTCTATAATGTACCATATTCTGGAGAAATTTAACAAAAAAAAGATCACATTCATAATTAATAGCCGGCCTTATTGTTAGCCGCGATCTGTTACACATAACCAACGGGCAGTGATATGAAGTGAAATGCAGTGAACCGTGTCCGATATGGGCGAAGACGAATTATTCCTATTGTCCACCCAAAGTTAGCCCAGCCCCCCAAGAGGACAACGGGTACGCGAAAATAAAATGTTCCTCTTAGCCACCCCAAGAGCTGCGGGGAGCCTAACGGCAGTTATAAATGAATATTATTCCCGTTAGCGACTCCAAGTTTGCCCCCATAGGGTGGACAAAACGTGCAAAAATAAAACGTTCCTCTTGGTGGGGACCAAGAATTGAGTTGAAATTTGGACGTGGATATTTGTTAATGTAACATAAAGCAGAATTGATCAAAAAAGGCCGATACCAACACAACTCGAAAGAGTGATTTCACTATTTTCGGTACGTTTTAATAAAAACGTGTTTAGACAAAAGTTGTCGAACTGTACGAGCTTTATGGACTTTAAATCCATCCATGACCATTTTAATAAATCCATGACTTGAGTTACTTGAAATAACTTTTAACGACGAGAATTTTAGTTACATTTTAAAGAAATCGTTTAATGTCTTTGTAATAGTGCTCGTTAATTTTAAAATTGTTTTGTGTTCAGTTTTTAAAAAATACGAACAGTAATCCTGAAACTGGTAATGACAAGTATTTAATAAATTAGTATCAAAAATTGACAAAATTAGTCAAAAATTTACAAAAATTGGCAAAAATACAATTTATTTATTTAAACTTTAGTGCACAAACAAACGTACAAAAGGCTTAATGCTTAGTGGCATTCTCTGCCATTCAATCTTTGGTTAAACAGAAATATGAAGGGCGCTGCATCGTACTTAGTACCACATACTTTTACGTACTTAGTACCACATACTTTTCCCGCAAGGCTCCGTGTTGTCCCCAACTCTGTTCCTTCTGCATATCAACGACCTGTTGCAAATTGGTGACATACGTTGCTATGCAGATGACAGTACTGGAGACACCTTGTACAGGGGCCGCGCCAACATCCCTCGGGTCGAAGTGGAAGAGAGTCGCCCCAGGCTTGTGTCTGAAATCGAAGACTCTTTAGATCTAGTCTCGATTTGGGGTACTATGAACCTAGTGGATTTTTTTTTTTTTTTTTATTAAGAAAAAGTACTTTCCACAGACTTTTCTGTCCGTGTCCTTTTTTAACTCATTTTTTTTTTTTTATTAATATTGTTTCTATTTATTTTCTTACTCCTGCTTAATCACACTATTCAATATATACATATGCATAATACATTGTTTTATGATATTCTTATATACAGGGTGTCCCGGAAAGAATGGATAAGCCTGAAACACCTTATAGTAGAGCTATTGGGCGCTCAAAATAAAATACAAAAAAAAATCTATCCCAAGTAGTATCTAAGATATGTCATTTAGAAAAAAAAAATCATTTTTTTTTCACATTATTTTACGTATCTCTACACCACGGCTACAATTAAATGAAAACCGACGGTTTTTTGGTGTTATAATATTCTTCATGGACTATACCAATAGATATGCAGTAAATAGTATGAATAGCTATTACACTTTTTTTTTAAAAAAAAACTGAACTTCAATTTTCAGCATGAAATGCGGTAAATATTTTTTTTTGTAAAAGTTCAAGCGTCTTGGGCGTAAAAAAAATGTATGAGGACCTAAGTGGCCAACTATTTTAAAAAAATGCGTGTTTAATACAGATTTCAAAATGGTATCATACATCCTTTTACCTAATGTAAATACGAGGTTATTGCTATTAATGTGCAGAAGGAGTAAATTCGACTAAATTACAAAATTTAAAAAACTAGATCATTTCTTGTCTTAAACTGTACCTGATCCTAAGGGCTTCATAAAAAACAACGTTACACATTGAAAATACTTTATTTAACCTACTTTCACAGCTAATTCAAGTTCAACCAAATGAAATTATTTTTTGATAAAGTTTAAAATAGTTTCGTGAAGGTCGTGTACCCTTGATATTTGCTACCTGAGCGTGCTCTGCACTACCCCTCTTCATGTGAGACAATGAGAGTTTGAGTTAGTTGAGTGTGAGCGAGCGAGAAACAGTAAAATGTAATAAACAGCGCCGTTAATAAATAACTGGTAAGGTAAGCTTTTAGTGCGTCACTCGACTTCTTCGATATCGCATGTGTTTATTTCGTTTCCATTTCGCTAACGAACGTCACCCGGATTACCGCGTATTCATCAGAGTCCACGGTTGTTACTCGGAAGGAAGAATACCTGGCAGCGGTGTTGGTGGTACTAGCACTGGAAGAGTCGCTAATGTTGACATTGAAGAGACGGTGCTTGAGGAAATTGAACGAGATCCGTCTACCTCTACAAGAGCAATAGCACGACGCACTGGAATCGCAAAATCGATCGTGCACCGTGCATTGAAAAAAAATAAGTTCCACCCCTACCATATTAGACGCTTGCAAACTCTGCAACCGAGAGATTACCACGCAAGATTGCGTTTTTGCCATCAGATGCTTGCGAAAATAGAACAAGATCCGCAATTTTTTAATAATATTCTGTGGAGCGATGAATCAACACTGAAGAGAAATGGATACTTCAACATGCACAATCTCCACAGCTGGCAACTATCGAATCCGCATCTAATGAGAGAAGACAGATCCCAGTACCAGTTCAAAATAAATTATTGGACCGGCATATTGAACGGAAAGATAATTGTTTTCTTAGGTTTTCGCGATTACTATACATTGCAATTAAACAACTTTTAACGGTTTAAATCGCGTATATTTGACATGATTTATATCCCGACGTTTCGAACACTTTGCAGTGGACGTGGTCACGGGGTGACTAATTGATTTTATTTGTCACTTGAGTTATTAAGAAATTATTACTACCGTCTGAAAAAGTGACAAATAAAATCAATTAGTCACCCCGTGACCACGTCCACTGCAAAGTGTTCGAAACGTCGGGATATAAATCATGTCAAATATACGCGATTTAAACCGTTAAAAGTTGTTTAATTGCAAGGAAAGATAATTGGCCCATTTGAACTGCCCGGGAACTTATCTGGCCAAAGCTATTTGGACTTTCTTCGAAATGATCTGCCAAATTTAATGGAAGAGGTGCCCGAGGAGGTGAGAGAATCCCATTGGTTCCAAAATGATGGATGTCCTGCGCACTATGCAGTAAACGTTCGTGCGTATTTGAATTCCACATACCCAGATAGATGGATTGGCCATCTGGGGCCCATTTTGTGGCCTCCACGTTCCCCGGACTTAAATCCGCTGGATTTTTTTTACTGGGGCTGCCTAAAAGAACAGGTTTACTCCAAGCCGATTAGAAATTTAGAAGAGTTACGCAGCCGTGTACGAGAAGCCGCTTCAAAAATTACTCACCGGCGTTATGCGCGACTGCTTAAAAGAGCTTTTATTCGGAGATGTCGGGCGTGTATCAGAGTCGATGGCAGACAGTTTGAGCATTTACTGTAAATGTACACGTCAAATAAAGTTTTATTAATGTTTAACATTATTTTTTATTAAACCCTTATGTTCAGGTACAGTTTAAGACGTTACTCCTTCTGCACATTAATAGCAATAACCTCGTATTTACATTAGGTAAAAGGATGTATGATACCATTTTGAAATCTGTATTAAACACGCATTTTTTTAAAATAGTTGGCCACTTAGGTCCTCATACATTTTTTTTACGCCCAAGACGCTTGAACTTTTACAAAAAAAAATATTTACCGCATTTCATGCTGAAAATTGAAGTTCAGTTTTTTTTTAAAAAAAAAGTGTAATAGCTATTCATACTATTTACTGCATATCTATTGGTATAGTCCATGAAGAATATTATAACACCAAAAAACCGTCGGTTTTCATTTAATTGTAGCCGTGGTGTAGAGATACGTAAAATAATGTGAAAAAAAAATGATTTTTTTTTCTAAATGACATATCTTAGATACTACTTGGGATAGATTTTTTTTTGTATTTTATTTTGAGCGCCCAATAGCTCTACTATAAGGTGTTTCAGGCTTATCCATTCTTTCCGAGACACCCTGTATATATATATATTACTAGTTCTTTTTTTTTTTTTTTTTTTTTTTTATTGGCTTATTAGGTATACTGTTTTCTTATTGCTACTTCTTTTATTACATTTTATTTTCTTATTGCTATTTTATATGTTATTATTATCTTGTCACATGTTGTTACATCCTGTTTTCTTTTTGTTTTTGTCTCGAGCCCACTAGGAAGCCCGCGCTGTCATCTGATGGAATTATATTTTTGTTAATTTATTTTATGCATTGCGCCCTCCTGTCCCGGCCAGGGCCTCGACCACGGCGGTGTCTCTGTTCCTAGTCGCCATTCTGATGTTATAATCGACTATCTTCTTTGTTCCCGCAGTGTTCTTTGTTTGAAACCTAGTGGATTTCAACCCCAGTAAGACGCAAGTCTGTGCATTCACCGCTAAAAAAACCCTTTTGTTGTAGCACCTCGCTTTCAGAGCATACCTCTTAAGATCTTGGAGAGTATCGGGATCCTTGGTATCGACATCTCCAGCAAAGTCGAATTTAGGGGTCATCTGGACAATAAGGCCAAAATGGCCTCCAAAAAGCTCGGTGTGCTGAACAGAGCGAAGCGGTACTTCAAACCTGGGCAACTCCTTATGCTTTACAAAGCTCAGGTGAGGCCCCATATGGAGTACTGCTCTAATCTCTGGGCCGGCGCACCGAAATACCAATAGGACCCATTTGACTCTATCCAACGACGTGCTGTTCGTATTGTCGACGATCCCACTCTCACGGGCGGTTTAGAATCCCTCAGCATTCGGAGAGACGTTGCGTCTCTCTGTGTGTTCTACCGCCTGTACAATGGGGAATGCTCTGAAGAATTGTTTAATATAATTCCCACCTCCGGTTTCTACAACCGCACCTCCCGTCACAGAAGTGCGGTCCATCCGCATTTCCTCGATACGGAGGTGTCGCGCACTATGCGGTCCAAAAACTATTTTATACCGCGAACCCGTTGGCTCTGGAACGAACTGCCACTAGAGGTCTTTCCATTGAGCTACGATATGGGGTTCTTCAAGAGAGCTGTGAATAGGATTTTGCAAGGTCGGCGGCGCGCCCCCATGCCCCCTGGTGTTGCAGGTGCCCATGGGTGGCGGTAACACTTACCATCACGTGAGACCGCTTGCTCGTCCGTCCCCTAGTCTATAAAAAAAAAAAAAAAAAACTTAGTTTAGTTACAAGGGCCATCACTACTGATTTGCTTATTGTATATAAAAATTTGAATATACACGTTTAGTGAGCCTCAGGTAATCAAAAGTCAATAATTTATGGACCACTTTGGGAAATCACCTCTCTATCCAACAACATGTACCTACTTCGTATAAACGTAGATTTTTTTGGGTTTTTACACCATCTTGACTGAGGTAGAGAGAGACTCGAGCTACTTTAATGCCAAATTTCATTTCAATAGTTTAAGAAATACGTAAGCGTTAAAGTTCTAAATTGGTGTTTCGGATTAGGCTAGTGGCACTTAGTCGAAATACATATTGTCCGGTGACTCTTGGAAGGCCACTAGGGCCATAAGAAATTAGTCATTCTGAAAGAAAAATGTAGATAGATTCTAAATCTATTCTATTATTTCAAAATCTCCCTACAACTACAAAAAAATGTGCATCTAATTCTACCACGTAAATATAATGTTGAATTATTTTTTTGAATAGCTGAATTCTTGTGGCCCTAATGGCCTTTCAAAAGTCACCGAACATACATAATTTAGGGCTAGCGCAGACGGCGCTCAGCTAGGACTAAAAATGTACAGCTACGACCTCAAGGGACTTCGACCTCGCGGAAGGAACAAAGGTACCGCGGGATCACGAGCCGGTGAGAAGCGCCCAAGTATGTGCCGATACCTGGTATAAGTTTTGGCTGAAGGCTGGTGTGTGTTGACGGTGTAGCGAGAGGGACGTCTTCGTCATCCGCCGGCGGAGACGGTGTATGTGTGTAGTTTGTGAGTGTAGTGTAAGAACCGCATTGACAGCGGTAACTGGTCGTAACGCGGTAAAACCCCGGAATTTAGAGAGAAGATAACAATGTGAGTTATGAGAGGAAGAATGTAATTATGAATGAGAGTGACCATGACCCTGCTCACATCGTCATAGCCAACGGGCTTGGTCTTCAGGGAACAGAATATTCTACGTATTTCCTCACCGGACACAGGAGAAAAATTAAAGGAAGCGGTGTTCTGATTTGGCATGGAAATGAAGTAAGAAATAATGCTATGTTTGACAATGTCATCTAAAAGAGGTACAGAGGGAAAGTGATTCTTTAAATCGTTAAGTTTAAAACTTTATTCGTTAAGTTTAATCGTTTAATCGTTCTTTAAACGCCTGATATGGGAACAACTCTATATTTAATTGTTGCGCTTTACAATAAGTTTATTCTGTTTCTGAAAAATGCGGTTGAGCTGCTGACCTTGTAGAATTCTATTCACCATACACAAAAGGGCAACATCTGCAAAGCAGGTAGGTTACATTGGTATTTCATTCTGCTGGAAACATAATTTGTAGGTTTGAAATCTATTTATTGGCTTTCAGTTTTGGTTTCAGTAGAATCTTCGAATGTGGAATCCTAAAAATGAAGTCACTGAATGACGTATAACGTGGCCTTCATATTAAACGGCTAATGCTACGCAGAGGTACTGCGTGTCGTAGAGCAAAAACTACAGCAAAAATCCAACTCTGTACATGTAGCAAGAGTTTAAGGTCACCTCCGCTATTACATGTGTCATCTGTAGCAACAAACTACAGAAAGAATTTCTTTCTCATAAGAAAGATAAAATTGATTTCAAAAGTTTCAATAAGTTACCTGTAAATACTGATCAATTTTGTAGTACTGCCAGTGTCAAGAAAACGCTTACTGTGCATTACTTCAGTAGTGCATCTGCAAATAATTATAATAGGTGTTAAAGTATGAAATTGCCGTTTTATAGTAATAGAATACTTTGAATTGACATAAAACCTTCATGGTGTGAGATTTTTGAGTGAAACTTTTTTCACATGATCCTATGAAGTTCTTGTTTTAAAAAATGTGCAACATTCGATTTTCGACTTTCAATTGTTATTTTTATTCAGCTTAGACGGGAAAGATGGATACTTCGAAAATCCGAGTAATCTTTGAATACGAGTTCCGACGCGGAACTAACGCGGCAGAACCGGCTCGCAATATCAATGCTGCGTTTGGAGAGGAGACTGCTAATGAATGAACCGTGCGTTTTTGGTTTAAACGCTTTCGTAATGGAAACTTCGACTTGAAGAACGAACCACGTGGAAGACCGCCCACACAGGTGAATAACGCTGAATTGAAGGAATGCTAAATGGTGGAAGCCGATCCGAGTCAAACTACCCAGGAATTAGCGGCATGGTTTAACGTTACCTTACCTACAATATTGACTCATTTGCATCAAATCAATAAGATAAAAAAATATGAAAAATGGGTGCCTCATGATTTGACTGATCTGCAGAAAGAAACGCGTGTTGAAACTTGCGTTGCCTTGTTGAATCGGTACAGAAATGAAGGAATATTGGATCGAATTGTGACATGTGACGAAAAGTGGATTATTTACGATAACCGAAAGCGAAAAATGCAATGGCTGACCCCAGGTCAAACGCCGCAACAGTGCCCTAAGACAAAGCTTACCAATAAAAAGGTAATGGTAACTGTTTGGTGGTCTATTCATGGTGTTATTCACTATAGCTTTCTCAGGTGTGGTCAAGCAATAACAGCAGATGTTTACTGTGCCGAACTTCGAACAATGATGGCGAAACTAGCAGTGAAACAGCCCCGACTCGTGAATAGATCTTCACCATTATTGCTCCATGATAGCGCAAGACCTAACACTGCACGAGAAACCGTTGTAACTCTACAGGAGCTGCAGTTAGAAACCATACGTCATCCTCCGTACTCGCCAGACCTTGCTCCAACGGACTACCATTTTTTTCGAGATTTGGACAATTTTCTACGTGGTAAAAAATTTTCTTCCCAAGAGGCAGTACAAAATGCTTTCACACAGTTTGTCGAATCTACATCCCCAGAGTTCTATCGCAAAGGCATAAATGAACTTCCGATTAGATGGCAACAATGTATAGATAATGAGGGTAAATATTTTGATTAAATAAATATGTTACATTTTAGAAAAAAAACGAGTTTTAATTTTTCAGTACAAATCGGCAATTTCATACTTTAACCCCTAATATATCAGTTTGTTAAAAGTTAAGTTAGCTTAAAAACATTCAATATTGTCTAACACGATTAGACGTTTAGTACGTTGTCTAACACTGATTGAATTGTTTGTATATTTTTAATCTGTGAGGAGGTTTGTCATCAACTTCATAATAATAACCGTAGCGGCCCTTTTATTGTCCACCGCTGGAAATAAGTCGCCCCATACAGATTGTCTTGTGGCCCATGTATGGCCTTAAAACGACATGCTGGCCAAATGGGTTGGCGACTCCACTCCTTTAGAGGTTGTGTAGTTCCTCGGGACTTGTGGCAACAGCTTTGTCGCGTTATATCGTCATTTAGGATACACACGCGAAGAGTTGGTGGGAAATTCTACAGCCAAAACGACGTTAATTATACAGTGATAGGCAGCGTCGGCTCTAGCCCATGTAGCGCCCGGGTGCAATCAATACCCTGGCGCCCTCTAGTAGGCGCGCGAACACGGGCGCAGGGTCTTTGAGAGCGCCCCGCAAAACCCTGCGCCCGTGTGCGCCGCACACCCTGCACCATAAGTAAAGCCGGCTCTGGTGATAGGTAAAATATCTAGGCTATTAGATACTTACCACCAGGCTGTACCTTTATACCTAGACTTTTACCATTCAAAATAAAAGTTATCACTGCTAAGTTTAAAAGTGTTTAGGTGGAAAAACACGTCCCTGTCGAAATTGTTCTTTTCACTCCGAGAAGGACAGTACGTACTTTCACTTACGACTCTTCATTATCGTTTCCTGTTTATTCAATGCACTTTGTTCGTTATTCTCTTCGCATTGCACGCTTCATGTAGGGATTAATACCGAAACTTATGCTTCATGTAACCCGAGATTAATACGAGGAAATAACACTAGAAAACCAATATTTTTAATCATTTTTATAGTTGCGGTGTCAGACGGCTGCATTATTGTAAATGGTCACCGCCGCCCGTGGACACGTGCAACATCAGGGGAGTTGCGAGTGCGACGCCGACCTTATTTACAGCTCTCTTAAAGAAACCAGTGTCGTAGCTCAGTGGAAAAATCTCAGTTGGCAGTGTCCAACTATTGAATGAGCCATATTTAATAAAGTGTATTGAAGATCGCACTGTACGCAGCCGTTGGTGTCGGCCACCATACCGCTACCTCTGAGCTACCACCAGAACCACCTCTAAAAAAGTATACTGCCAGCCTACTGCCAGTAATTTACCAGCGTGGCGTTTTAAGGCTATTCATCCCTCATGCCCGAGATAATGTGCATTAGGAGACGCATGTCCTGCAGTGGATGTTAAAGGGGCTGGTTCAGATTTCGGGTTATTACTGTACGCAGCAGCTCCTTAACAAGGAAGTGCGAATGCATAGCCTTTCGACGATACGGGAGGTGCGATGGTAAAAACCCAGGAGTACGCCAATGTTTGTCATTCTGAATTGAAGTCAGCATGCATCGCGGATGTCGTCGCAGGACGACAATATTACCACTAGATGGACTGTATGCTCATCTGCCATCTTGGCTCTATTTATCGGCTCTATTACTGCTCACGTGGTCTCTATTCGAGGACTCGTCTCCCTCATCGGTTATCGATCCTGCGACATATATTGTATATGGCCCGCCCACTGTTCACTTCAGCTTGCTGATTCCTTGAGCTACGTCGATAACTTTAGTTCTTCGTCGAATTTCTTCGTTGCCGATTTTGTCCAGCAAAGAAACTCCTAGCTCTTTCCATCATCGTGATCTCCATTCTTCTCGAATGGAGACCACGTGGATGATGAGGCTAGATGAGAAGAGCTGCAGACCGTGTGTGGTGGAGGTCCTTGGGAGTGGCCTGTATCCAGCAGTGAAGAGGCACAGGCTGATGGTATAGTATTATTAATCACATTATATAAATCTATATATACGCATATGTATAAATGTGAGCCGCACGTCTGCGTTTTATTCTTTATACAAATAAAAGAAGTAATTCTGTTTTCCAACATTTTATTAACTTTTTTACACGTACAAAATATCACGATCTCGTTAAAGTAACCTCAAATATAGCTTAGTAAAATGAACACCTCTTTTGATTCATATATTTATCGCAATGTTTAGTTTTATTTCACAATGATCAATCATACAATAAATACCTCTTATTAAATTATTTTTAATTAAATAAACATTACATGGCATATATCTTATGTATTTTATATTAATGTAAAATTTTAAAAAGAAATGATAATGACTAGTTAAGACTAAAATGTTATTTAATTATCGTCACAATTATTAAATAAATAGCTTAAATCTTATCTATGACTCAGAAAATATTTTAAAATAAACAATTAATACTACTGAATTAGAATCTATATTTTAAAATTATTTTTCCCAAATAAAATCAATGCAATATCCTTCCAATGACACTTTTCAAAAAGTGGTATGATTGAAATATATATATTTTAAAATAAGGAAAATGTATATTTTCATTTTGAATATACATTATTTTTAAAATATTTTGTTTTTTACATTATAATCAGTTTTACATCATACTTTTTTAGAAAATTATAAAAGCTGGTATTAAGTATTATTAATAATAATAATAATGAACCTAAGGAATAAATTATATAATAGTAAAAGTAAATAAATTATCAAATAATGGTTTAGTTGGCTTCGTTATCGACTGGTTCCACCGATATAATGCAAATTTGATATTAAATAATGATTTAATTTATATTTTTTTCATCTGATCAGCTGTTTTGTTAATATATACACCTAAATAAATAAGGGTTTTAATGATCAAATCTTATGCAAAATACATATAATTTTGGAAAAGTAAAAATATAACGTCTATGGAACTGAGTTATTACTCTTTACGTCTGTGACGTAACATGCGATTATTTTTACTCGGTAGCACATTGGCGCGAAACTGCAAGAACGAACTCCTTGAATTATTCAGCTTGGAGGACCAAAATGTATTGTCGAGTCGCGATACATTAGCGTTATTAGACTACTTTTAAGCTGCAATACTTATGGTTTCGTCCGTGAATACATATTTTATACAGTTTACAGTATTATTTATGAGACAGCAGCAGTATCCGGCTCAAAGGATCGAAATCTATGCTAATTAGCGTAGATTAGCGCTAATTATTGATAGAACAATTGTACTACCAGTACAAAGCAATAAAGAAGAAAGGATTATACTGTAAAGACACATTTATTGTAGTTTGGAAGATACATAATAGTTTACAAAAGAATGTTTTTATTTAATAGTCTGTGTACGCGAAGGAAACTTTGCCAGCGCCATCTAGCGATACAGGTCTGTAGTAATCTCGCATCTCGCCCCAACCACGTGGCGCGACGTTGAAATTCGGACCAGAGACAAGCGGGAGTCTTGGACTTTTTGGTGCGGCGTAAACGTCATTCAGTTTAGTTGGCGCCAAAGAAACTGGTACTTCGATGTCTTGCAGTTTTATCGTCGGCGGTGAAAGTGGGAAAGGCTCTAGTGTTGGTAGATTCGAGGAGTATTTCAGCGCGGATTTCGGATAAGTTTTCTGGTTTCGCAAGCTTGATGGTGGACGGTATGGCGTGTCGTGGTTGGCGACTGGGACTGGCGTTGAACATGTGTTTGATGTGTTGCGACCTGGAACCGATAAAAGGAACAATCTTTAAAGTAGAATTCTATTTAATAGGTGTCATATTGTATAAGAGTTTATTGATTTTTATAATATCTATTTAAACGGGTCTTAATGCTAATGTTTACCTTATTTATTTTACTCGGGTAGTCCCCATCCTCTATCCTCTAATATTCTCTGATATAATATCCTCTATAATCGTATAAGTACGTATTTCTGTACCTTTATCCTTCTATACAGGCTGTTTACATCAATATATTCTGTTCGTAATTCCGAGTTAACATAAAATTTTAGGTACTTCTGTTTTTTAAAAAGATTTGTTGTTTTATTTACAAAAAAAGATATGTTTGCAAAAAAATACGTATATATTTTATGTTAATTAAGTTATAATCATGGAACCCAATATTCCAATCTTCGGGAAGCGACAGTTCTCTCGACAAGAATATCAACCTATATAACATATCGATACTTCCAACGTATACTATCTTAAATATATGGTTGGCGGAAAAGTCATGCATGTTAATCCTGAAATTTCTAGAATTTCCCAAAAACTTCTTAGTTGGTCTGAGGTACATGAGGTACATGTGACAAGTTTTTGGTAAGTACTACATGAGAATCTTGTAGAACGTTCTCAAACCTTATATAAAGGTGCGCGGGTAAGGATTTAATATTTTTTGAACAATCATAAATGTACATCAACTTCGTACGATCATCTTTTATGGGTGGTGCCAGGGACACAACACGAGCGCATCAACCGCCAACATCAATAACGCGGTCGACGACAAGACTGTATCCCGATGGAGGGTAAATCGCTGGTTCATTCGCTTGGTTCGCTCGGCTGTCATCATTCGACCATCGATACTAAGCAACACAATCTCGACTGTCGTAACAGTGGATTCCACATCAGCTGACTGACAGCCGTCGTGAAGTCACAGTCAGCATTTGCGAATCGCTCCCGTTTCAACCGCATCGAAAAAAGTTTCTTGAGGATCTGGTAATCGGGGTGAGAGCTGGATTCTCTACGACAAAGACACGTGGCATGTCATCTGGCTTCCTCGCGACGCAGACCCGCCAACACAACCAACGTCTAATACGCGGACATACACCTTCTTTCCGTTTGGTGGGATACAAAGGGCCCTCTCTACTGCGAGCTATTCCCAGGAAGCAAGAAGATTACGGCTTTTGTCTACATTGATCAGCTTCAGAAATTGGGCGATGCAATTCGACAAGAAAGTCCGAGACTCGTAACTCGAAACTCGAGACTCCTACACCATGACAATGCGCGTCCTCACGTCGCTTCGAACACTGGGCAAAAAGTCGCCAAGCTTGAATGGCACCCGGTAGCCCACCCACTCACCATACTCGCCGGTCATCCCGCCATCCGACTAACACTTGTTCAGGCCGCTAAAGCTTCATAGCTTTAGCGTAGCTAAAGCCTATTCTTCGTAGCTACGAGGGAAAGAGTTCCTGAAGTACGAATACCTCAAAATGGCGGTGAATGACTTATTTGCATTGCAGTCCTCTGAATTCTGGGCGCATAGTATTAATAAGCCACCTAAAGACTTTTTTTTATGTATGAAGGCGGCAGACGAGCATACAGTCCACCTGTGGTAAGTGGATACTGTCGGCCAACATTAGTCCCAAATAACAAACTTTGGCACACCCCCGTATGCGCTGCCTACCTTTGGAGATATAGGAATGGACTTGGAGAAAGGGTTGGGAAAATGGAGAGGGATAGAATATGATGGGAATGGGTTCTGGCACATCTCACTCACTACCGAAACACGTACATTAGGGAAATGAGATAAAGTGGGAAATGCAGTACATTTCAAGACAGTCTTCAAGATTGACTAAAGTATCTGGAAATTATATTGTCGATTAATTGTTGTTATTAATAAAATTATCAATATTAATAAAGTTTCTTGTTGTAATACTTTTCCGCCAATCTGATACACTTAGAATAGTCAGATAAAGATTTCTGTTCACATTTTTGATAACTGTTAAATTTTTTTTTTATAGACAAGTGGGCAACGAGCAAGCGATCCCACGTGATGGTAAGTGTTACCACCGCCCATGCACACCTGCAACACCAGGGGGTATGCGGGCGCGCCGCCGACCTTGCAAAATCCTATTCACAGCTATCTTGAAGAACCCCATATCGTAGCTTAATGGAAAGACCTCTTGAGGCAGTTCGTTCCACAGCTTGCGGGTTCGCGGTATAAAATGATTTTTGGTACAATATATTCATGACAAAAATTAACAAAGGGATAGTCTTACAAAATGTTTTATTGATTTTATTCTTTAATGTGAAAAAAAATTTTTATTGGACTGTCCAGTAAAATTAGCCAAATGTACGTTTACGATTGTATTTATACGAGTACGCGGTAAGTGTCGATATATTAATTTCACGGACCATTGGCATCAATGACCATAAACGCAATTTTATACCAAGGAGGAACACATTTTGATAACACTACACTGTATTGATAACACTTTATAACACTGTAACAATTCCATTGCATCTACTTTAATAGTTAACTGTATGTACAATTTATAATTATGTCATTTCAAAGATTAATCTACATTGTGATCGGAGCCAATAAAATCACCTGTTGTTCATAACTCAAGACACATTTGTTTGGTGTCTTATAAACTAACTGGCTTCCAACCAAACTGTCAATTAGCTATAAGTAATAATTTTTATTTTCGTCCATCTTTGTCGAAAGTTTTTGGGAGTATTACGTGTAGTTGACGTGATAAATATTGAGCCAGGAATTATTAATGTATTTATAAATTTTGTACAATGAAATCAACGGGACATGAGCATTGTATTTATGTTAGTACACACCGATAGTGTACAGTGCGAACCATTTCGACAATTCGGCACCCACTCACACAGATTTAAAGCTCATGTTTTTGCGGCAATCGGATTAGACAATTCGGCACTTACTCACACGGATGCAAAGGTCATGTCTCGTTGCTACAACCGGAATGGATAATTCAGCATCCACTCACACAGATGCAAAGCTCATGTCTCGTTGGTTTCACTGTCCAACAATTTCATGAGTACTCATCAGGAGTTCGCATGTACTGTCGCATGTCACTTCACTTCGCATGGTATCATCATCACCTACGGTAACTGGCCATCTTATCGTCCACTGCTGGACACGGGCCTTCTCATGTACATTATCTTGTGCACGACGAATGTATGGATATAAAAAGCCACGCCGGCCAATTGGTTTGGCGAGTGCACTCTTTTAGAGGTGGTGTAGTTCCTCAGGACTTGTGGTAGCGGCTTCGTTATCTCTTAGTCAGCAGCAGCAGTGCGCTGCGGTGCGACTTGGGTATAATGTGCGTGAGCCTTTAGTCGCCCGACTCTGAGCTGCTGGGAGGGACTGTGTGCGGTGAGTCCATTGCGAGAGTGCGACCGACTGTAACAAATTTGCCGCTGGCACTACCGTTCTTACGACTGGTGCAGTTGACATCCGTGTACCGACTGCCGAGAGGAATAGTCGTGTATCGACGATGGATATAATTGAGTTGGTGGCTATCATGGAAGCATTAGAAGAAAGAAAGAAAAAAAATATTGCGTACACCCTTTAAGTTGTTAACAAGTTTGCTTGCGTTTCCCCGCGGACTGAATCGGTTTGCGCGTGTATTTTCGGTCAGTACGCAGCAAATTGGACTCTGACCGAACTAAGTCGGCGAGCAAATTTGCCTCAAACTGTACTGTAGTGTACGATCCATTTGAGTACTGGGTGCTAACAGTCTACCGTAAACTGTTTGTTAATTGCGGTCACGGCCTAAATTACTCGTATGGAAGGAAACATAAAGAAATGAGGCAGGACTCAGAAGTCTTGAAGGAACCTAATATTGTTTTTTCTTTAAAAGAAATGTAAAATGCAGTTCCTTCTCACCTCTTCCCTCGTGCACCCACTTAACAGACCTCTTCTTCCTGTTCACATACATGCTCTGCCCTTTACTCATGTGGTTACTGGAGTCGCTAAGCGAGCGGGAGATAGCTCTCGCCAGGTCCATCTGCTCTTTGACAGTTGGATGCACTCCCGGCACGTAGAATGCTGATGAGGCGAATGTTTTTTCTGGAATAAATTAAATGAAAATTTGCTGATTTAATACATAAATAAAGGTATAAAAATACACATAAATAGGTGATGTAGTTCCACGGGGCTTGTGGTAGCGGCTTTGTTGTCCCTTACAGCTATATTTTTTTATAGGGAATTAGGCGGAAGAGCAAGCGGACCCACGTGATGGTAAATGTTACCGCCGCCCATGGACACCTGCAACACCAGACAGTATGCGGGTGCACCGCTGACCTTGCAAAATCCTATTCACATGCTTAGGGATATTGTCAGGGCTTACATTACCAATAATATATAGTACCTAATCTTTTTAATTTATGAACACGGACTTCCCCCGGGGCCTCGTGTATTCATTAGCAGGTCAGTTATCGCTACACAAAAGTGGTTGGATCACGTAATAACGCAGTTTCCTCACAGTCATTATGACACAACAAATTTTGTTCTTGTTATGAAAATCGGAATTATGTTAAAAAATATACCTTCCTAAATAAAATGAAATGTACATTATCTGATGGCACGGACCTTATTGACGGTACCTATGTACTTGTTAACTGTAGTTAAGATTTTAAAATTTTATATTCTGTTTAAGTATAAATATGCGGGGTATTTCCAGTAATTCTATTCTGTAATTCTGTATACAGAATTAGTGAGACGTTTTATTGAATTGGAGGCGCTCCATACAATCAGACAGCGGCAAAGAAAGAGGGGCGCGAAACATATTTTGGAGTGTTGACGTTTTTTAATTCTACTATCAAATGGAGATACTTTTTCTAGACTGACTTGTGGACGCGCTTTTTGTTTTGATTATCAAGAAGAGTTTTTAGGAAAGATAAAGTACGGGGCACCGAGAGGCCCAGAGGGCGCCGGGACACAGAGATCGGCTTGAATTGGAGGGGCGCTCTACACAGAATAGGGGCGCAGAGACAACAATGGGGCGTAATCTAATATCTTGATGTAATAGTCAGATGTTCTATACGAGAATTGCTTACCAAACTTACGATCCTTTTTTATGAGATGCTCGTCTGCGTCAGGCGCTGGTGTGAAGATCTTGTTCAAGTCGACCTCTTTGTCGCCCACGATGAGGTGCTTGTTTTCCACATCCTCCTGGAAATTACCGATTTTCAGTTTTTTTACTTTGATCAAGTCAAGCTTTACGGACCTTTTGCAATTTACATAAAAGTTAGTTTCTAATTCAGACTAAATTTAAGAAACGTGTACTTATTTCTTATCTTCTATAAGTTTTTCTAATTTATTTATATGAAAATTAAAATGAAAGTCAATATCTTAATAATGTTATTAGGGTCAATTTCAAGTGTACCTTTAATTTTATTTCTACTTCAACTTCAATTTTATATTGTGATGAATCATACATTATTCATCTTTAGTCCACTGACTCCAATATAATCACAACTTTATTTTCATACATTATTTCAGATTCCTCGTCTCCCCCCCCCCCCCCTCTGCCTCGTCTCTCCCCCTCTGCCTTTCTCAGCATCTATTGAGGAAAATTTTAACGCCGCATCGCCTCAGCCTGCTGCGTTCTACTTGAACGGTGCCCTAACCAAAATCTTAAAAATTCTACAGATCTGTACATTCATTAAAGCCGGTTTAAGAAAACCATTTCATCTGACTTCAATTTAATTACTTGGTATTTCGAATAAAATGTGGTGTATATGTTTTATTATTCCATTAAAATAATAAAAAAATATAAAAATAATAAGATGGAAGATAAGTATTAAATGATTATTGTCAATGAATAATTTAGGTGAGACTAGAAATTGTGCAGATGCAAGAAAATCGTTTATAAAAGAGTAATATTATGTAGGTATGTATACAGGGTGTTTTTTTAACTGGGACAGTATGGGGAAATCTGAAACCATAAGAGACACAGGAAAACTGTGTTAGGAACCATTAAGTCTTTTTCTGTGAAAACAATTTTGGCATAGTCGATTTTTTGGTCAAGCGTGAGTTGTCCATAAAAACGAATAAAATTGACTAATTTATTTTTTAATGCCGATCGACTCAGTTTCTTATAAGGACCATTTCATTGTATTGGAACAAAAAAATCGGGACGGCAGAAGTTGGTCAAATTTAAAAGTTAAGTCCCAGAAGAAACACCCGGTATAGTTAAAGATATCAAGTTAGGTTCTAATAAATACTTGGTTAATTTTAATGATATATGGCAATACAGAAATGTTAAGCACCTTTGAAAAATAATATTAAAATAGCCAAAGCTGGAACTACGTGGTTATAGCAGATAAAATGTCAAGACCTTTAGTCACCAATAGCACTTCAACATTTAAAGTAATCAAGCGTTAGCACGAAAGTAAACTTCTTTGTAGCTTATTATCAATTTATTCAATAAGCAGCGCAAACAGCAAATAAATATAACGTTTTAGAATCTAGAACAAAACTATACATTCAGTACAGCAACGAATATGAATACTAAAATTAGTGGTGGGTAATCGACACTTCTGGGAGTGTTTTAGCTCACTTAATCCTGCTCCGCTTGCGGATCCCGATTCCTCTTAGTTACTCTTTTGTTTCACCTACTTATTCACCTCCCGAGAGCGTTTCATTCCCTTTCCCTAATGGTTATTGCATAAGCAACAAAAAGAAAAGGTCAAGCCATCGTTGCATCTCAAGTTTGAGCCCCCGACAAGTGCCGATGCGTGTTTACACTCACGATCACGATTGGCGCCGGAATCGGAATGAATAACAATTCGATGGAACAATTAAGGGTTTCTGCTCCGCTCGCGGATTCAAGTCTTTTGATTCATCAACTCCGGAGTTACCCATCACTATTTAAAATCATTGAAATTAAGTTTACGAACGCAAAAAGTTTGTAATCGTGCAAACGCTAGATTCGCCAATCATATAGTAACTATTATAATTATATAACAGTCTACTGTTTGCTATAAACACACGTGGTACTCGTATCTAGTGTTTATACAGTGTCTAGTGTTTGTTCTAGACCTTCGTCTTAAAATTAAAAAAAATATTTACATAATTAATTGATTTGTCAGATATAAAAGTTCAAAAATGATCACCTAATGAGATAAGATTTAATGGCAATATTTACAAGAAACATAATGAAACTAATGTGTCCACGTCTCATATAGGTAAGTAATATTAAGACCATCGACATATTATACAACTGGACGTGTAATCCAATCAATAGGGAGTTTTATTACGCAAAAGTTGGGCTTGTAGCGATTTTACTGTAGCGTTGTAGCTTAAAAATAAGATAAAGTAATTGATATTTATATATATTACAATAAAACATCAGCGTTTTAAAACATCTAGATTTCTTTTTCTCCTTTTCACTGGTGCGCTACGTCAAATATTACACATACAAAAAACGTCTTAATACGTAAATTGTCGGCAATTAGATATATGTACTTCAAGTTTGTATATTCTCGTAGATATTTTGTTCGTAGGATCAATTGTTTGCGACGTTTTACAAAAAAAAAAAAATTTTTAGGCCTTTAATCCAAAATGGCGGCTCGCGCCTCCTTCACTTCAAGGACGAAAACTTATATTTTCATTAGGGACCCGATCTAAACAACGTTTTAACAAAATCGCTGCTACCCCTCCTTTTGCAAGGTAAAGGTCTTTTTTATCTTCTATTGACTGGACTAGTGCCCTAGCAGTAGAAAAAGTGACCCTCCGAAAGAAAAAGATAGAATTAATGTTTGGTCAATCTCTATCTCTCTCAATATAGTGCCAATGGCTTGCAATGACAAAGATAGTAACAGCCAAAACCCTACTCTGTCTCTCACTCTCGTCCAGCCAAAAACTTACTACAACGATATACCGCTAGGGCAGTATATGTTATCATATACATATACAGTAGGTATTTATATATGTCCAGTTGTATATGTCGATGATTAGGACGGTCTTACAGTAGGGTGCTGTAGGGCCTCCAGTGCTGCGGTGTCTCGGGAATATTCACCATCATTCTGTATAGTATCGATATAATTAAATTAATAAAGTATAAATTAAAGTCATATATATTTAATCTAAATTCACACACCGCAGAGTATTTCTGATTTAGTTATTTTTTATTATTTATGTTATTAATAGCGCAATTAGAATATGCGAATTTTCTTCATATTTAACTATTCTAACATCTCAACAATATCACGTCAGTGTCTAGTCGAAGTAAGTTGGGAGTCGTTCTGTAAAGTGTCAGTAAGATTACTGAGGACAGAAGAGATGAGCTCCTTGAAAGCACACGAAAAACGCAGTCTTATGCCTTTATTTGATTATCTTATAACAAACATTGAATAAACTGTCGTTTAAAGTTTGATAAACTATCACCAAAAATGAACCACACATAATTTTTATAATAATCAAATAAAATTTGACTTGCACTTTTCGAGTTCCCGCCAAAAAGTTTTTATTTTAATTTGTTATAATTATCACGGGCAATAAATTTTGTTCTTTTCCTCATTTACAGCAATATACAACGACGGCACTTAATAAAAAAAAATATCTACATAGGTATATTGAATTTCGTATTCACATTTAATACGTATTCAACAGTAAATTAAACAATAAATAAAAATATTTTAATTTGTAACACTAATAAAATGTGCAAAATTTAATTCATGTTTGACGTTTCGGTTTTGCATTGAAAGAAATTTTGGCGGCAGTCCAAAATGGCGCGTAGGTACCAACACGTTGCCAACTCGGCTCGCTATTAGAATTTACGATCAACAACACATTCACTCAGAATTTAGGCCAATAAGTCTAATTTCTAATAAAGCACGTTTAATGAGGAAATATTAATTTTCACATTGAAATTGAGGTTTTTGGCGGGTAAACCCGCGTCACAGAAATGCAACAAAATTCAAAAAATCGCAATAGATTAAATAACATTAATATAACCTCTGTGTAAAAATATTTGTTCGAGTATTGTTTATGGTTTGCTTCTTGTTTGTAAATTCCTCATAACGCCTACTGAAGCAAACTTCGAAAAACTATTTTGCTATTCCATTCCCTACAAAAATCCGTAGGTATTCGATTTTTGTTTCCTATTTTAATTAAATTTCAAATTCCCTCTGATCTTCCCTGTTAAGCGTTTGTTATCTCATTTGATCCGTGGGGAGCATAGGTGAGACGCTTGCTAGTTACTGCACTACGCAATAGCCCCTCACTCTAGTATCTACGAGTAAGTACATTTCATTTATATGCTTATTCAACCATCGCGTATATCTTACAAGAGCTTGTAAATAGCTTGTTTGTGCGTACTGCATTAGCTCTATACTATTAAATATATCTATACACATATATATTTTCTTTATGATACAAAATGTAATAGTGATACATATGTAGCTCAAAAAGGGTAAAAAAATTGAGATTCTTGTCGTCTGTCTGAACACGCATCGCGTAACTTAACGGATTTTTATACAACTTAGCATTAGTTTGTCCTGGATTAACATTTAGGATACTTCTGACTTTTACATTCAGAATTTTTGTTAATTGAATTCCGACTTCCGTCTTTTATAGCAAAAGGCTGATTGCCAAATACGTAAGCGAAAAAAGGCGCGGAAGCGATACCGTTAGGTAGCCGTACATAGATTGTGTTACTGAACAGAATGATTTGGAGATTGTCTCCAAAAAATGCGTTGTAGGTATATCAGGCATAGGATGCGCTAGTTTGGATAGTGCTAGCGTCGATCGGATTTTTCGATAGCGTCCTGGTGATTAACTTTTGGAGACTAATTACTAAGAGACTTTTTCAATTGGCCTAGACATTCCGAAAGCGTTTGACCCGTTCTGGCACAAAGCACTGCTTTCCAAGCTACCGTCGTTCGGGTTACCTGAGGGATTATGCGAATGGGTTTCCAGTTTTTGTTCTTGGTCGTTGCTGACGGTAGCTGTTCCGATATCATATCAATTAATGCCGCAAGGCTCTGTGCTTCTCCTCACTGTTTCTTCTGCATATCAACGACCTGTTACAAGTCGGTAACATGTGTTGTGATGCAGACGACAGAACTGGGGAAGCTTAGTATAGAAGCCGTGCGAATATCCATCGGGGCGAGGTGAAAGAGAGTTGCGTAAGGCTTGTGTTCGAAATCGAAAACTCCTTAGACTGAATCTCGACTTGGGGTAAGCTTAATTTGGTCCAAGTTAACCCCAGCAAGACACAAATCTGTGCATTCGCTGTTAAGAAAGGTCCATTTATCGTGGCACACCGATTTCAGATCATTCCGCTCAAGATCTCTGAGAGTTTTGGGATCCTTGGCGTCGATATTTCGAGCAAAGTCGAGTTTCGGAGTCATCTGGCGAACAAGATAAAACTTGCTAGTAAAAAACTCTGTGTACTGGATAGAAGCATTACTTCTCTCCCGGGCAACGCTTGTCGCTTTATAAAGCTCAAGTTAGACTCCACATGGAGTACTGCTCACACCTCTGGGCTGGTGCACTGAAGTACCAGCTGGACCCTTTTGACTCCGTTCAACGACGCGCTATCCGAATTGTCAACGATCCCACTCTCACAGGTGGTTTAGAATCGCACAGCATCCGTAGAGATGTTGCGTCTCTCTGCGGTTTCTACCGCCTTTATAATGGAGAATGTTCTGAAACGCTGTTCAATTTGATGCCAACTTTTTTTTTAGCAACAGTAAAAGTCAAGGTTTTTACTGTCCGTCTGTACATATTATAGACATAGTACTATACATAGTACCTTATAGTACCATAGTATATTGTAGTACCATTAGGTATATTAATACGTAATTGGATAGGGTTCATGAAGATCAAATGTGGGTAGTCGATAAAACTGCTCGCGGTTCCCATCCTGGACTACCCGCCTCTTCCGTCAACTCGTGACCATGGCTGGTGTAACCCGTGACCACGGCTGGTGTAACACGCACCGAAACGTAGAGTACAAATAAAAGGTAAACGAAAACCTTTAATTATACGCATTCAGACCCGATTTACAATGTAAAATGTGTAGAAAACCCGGAATAAAATGCGAAATAAAGAATTTAATTTGAAAGTTTAAAAAATTATATAGGGTTCATAAAGCTCTTATCTTTATCTAATTCGTACGGATAATAGCGATTTTATACCTTTCCGATTGGCGTAAGCCAATCAGCGTTTTCTTAGAAAGCAGATGGTAGACGAACAGGCAGGTGGTAAGTGGTAGCGATCGCCCAAGGACGGATGCCCATATTTCAAAGGTTGAGTATGTTGGGCAAATCTTAATAAATTTTGAAATTCAATCCATAAAACAATGTATCAACCTTTAATGAAAAGTCGTTTTAATACTTTTTTTTCACAGCCTTGTCATAACGTTCCATTGTAGGGCACAGCGCCTGCTCCGGTCATTCGCTTCAAGGTTTCGGGCCGTATTCCACCGCGAGGGCGCAGTTCTGATTGGTGAATACGCATGCTCCAGATTTTTTTACTTCTACAACATGCGAGCTCGTGACGATTATTAAAAACCCGTACTTAAGTAAGAAACTTAGTGGTACGGGGCTGAGGATTTGAACTTAGTCCTCGAGAATAAGAGTCGAGAAACAAAATCAAATTATGGTTATATAAGAATGAGCACAAAACGGAGACATTGCCAGCTAACTAGTCTTACCACATACCGCAAGTTCATATTATGCGAGTTCGATGCCCGGCCGACCAAAATGGAGCACTTGACGGCTCCCAGGTTATGATTACAATGTTTTTAGACTAAATTTCTAAAGTGGTATAGACACCTATTTATATCCACATTAGACACATGTATACAGTCTTTATGAGGAGAAAGTTCGAGATATTATGAGTAACAATGAAAGTTTTTAGAACTGACCAGAAAGCTTTTTTTAAATAATTCTAAAATTTAAAATGAAATTCTATGACTTGCAAATTATTTTTTAAACATTGTTCTACTATCTTTATTTTCATATATGGCAATGATGCAATTAGCACATTCTGCCAGTGTCAAGTTTTTCTTCGTAATAAACAATTTCAAAGCATAAAACGTATCATGTCAATGTACGATCCGGTCGAAGTAAATCAGTCCAGTCCCGTTCAAGTCAGGAGTCGTTCAGTAAAGTGATAGTAGGTTTACCTTCTGAGGACAGAAGAGGACTCCTTGGAAGCACACGAATAACGCTGTCCTACGCTTTTATTTGATTATCCCAAACATTGCGCACACAAAACACTGAATTTTAATAAACTATCACTATTAAACTTCAAAACGTACAAATACACATTTTCTATAATAATCAAACAAAAACTCAACTTCACTTCTCGAGTTTGTGCGTAGCCATTGCATGCATTGTGGATCAGGTTGAGGTGCTTGAACCAAAGCCCCTGGCACAGGGAAAAATAAGTAACGGACTTTGTGCATTACACTATCTCTACCTAAATTATAAGAAAATTATTTGCTTTATCCCACCCTGGATAAATCCTGACTACGCCCATGGTTTTTCAACTTCTGTTTTGGAGGAAGTTCGAAAAAGGCCAAGAAACGGAATCATCCATCGTTCGTTATGATAACGCTCCAGCAAACAAACAATGATTTTATGATATTTATGAAGTTTATGAACTGAGTTTATGAGTTTACACTGTAAATGTGGAATTATTGAGTCACCCGCCATACAGCCTTGACAACGCTCCTTGCGATATCTATTCATTCCCAAGAATCAAAGAAAAACTTCGAGCAGTGGATTTTATGAGTGCACGCCGCAATCCTACAGCCGCTGGCCGCACTCGACTGCCAACATTACTCCTCTGTCACAGAAGACTACCGTAAAATGTACTGCATTGTCTACTTTATTCTATTCCCCCAATGTATGAACGTATTATGATAGTGCCAGAGAATGTCAGAGGTCATCCCCTTCTATCTTATCTTATGCCTCACCATTTTCCCAACCCTTTCTCTAAATACATTTCTAAATCTACAAAAGGTAGGCAGCGCATCCGGATGTTGGCACATATCGCCGATGTCCATGAGCAACGGTTCCAAACAGCCGTTGAACAGAAGAATGGTCAGATGCTTTTTGCAGTGGTTTCTCCAAATACAACAATGAATTGACCAAGAAGGAAACTATTTTGAAAAGCATTAAAGTAGTTTTAAATTTATAATTATTAACATTGTCAATTGTTAACATCGTTAATTGTTAACAACGTTAATTGTTAACATCGTTGATTGTTAACATTGTTAAGATAGTTGATTGCTCTTTTAAAATTTATATGTCTTATACGATCAGTAGAGAATAATTTTTTAATTTATTAAAAAAAGAGTTTATCGAATTCATTAGAAGACAGTTTTGCCTACTTAATTTTATATTGTAAATCGGTTCTGAACGCGTAAAATTAAAGTATTTGTTTTATTTCTACAATGCAATTACAATATAAAATAAAATATAATAAATATAATTACAACATAAAATCTGTAAAAAAACGCTAAAGACAAGCGTTGTAATATCTACGTCATAATATCTACGTAGATATGGGCTTGAGAGTACATATTTGACGTGGGAAGCTGTCGTTATTTCTGTCACTCACGCGTGGCTGTAATTGTAATAATGACGTCATTAACTCAGTAATTAGTGACGCGAAGTCCTTTTCTAACTCGTGACTTCTAAACACTATAACTCAAATAAAAAAATATAATATATTTTTATTTTTATTCACGGATTGATTTTTAATATCTTAATTTGTTTATAAAGTTATCTAAATATAGTTTTAATAGGGGGTGTTAATGTATCAACCAAAAGACCTCGGAAAGACCAGATGCCTTGGGAGGACACTTTTGAAGTCTACTAAAATATATATCTTCGGTTTAAAACAACATATTATTATGTATTTTGAAACCTTCCCATCGAGGTTCCATTAAAATTTTAGGATAAGAGACTATACAGGAGGTAAATTTGAATTTGGAATGATTTATATTTCCTTATGTGTAGTCATAATATTTTATGCTATTAAAATCAGCCAGTGTTCCATAGCTAGAAACTCTTGTTTGCAAAACTTTCTGAGTGGCCTGGTATAATCACATTGTAAAATCTTCAGTACCTGCTTAGTGTTTATCAAAAAGATTCTTTTATTACAAGCCCTAAGTATATTTATTGAGAGGGAGATTGCACGCTGCAATCCAACAGCCGCTGGGCGCGCTCGACTGGTCACGTTACCCCTCTCTCATATAAGACTACCTTGATATGTACTGCATTTCCCACTTTTATCTTATTTCCCTAATGTACGTACGTGTTTCGGTAGTGAGTGAGATGTGCCAGAGCCCATTTCCATGCCATCCCTCCCCATTTTCCAAACTCTTTCTCAAAATCCATTCCTATATCTCCAAAGGTAGGCAGCGCATCCGTGAGCGGGCCAACGTTTGTCATTCATAACTAATGTTGGCATGTATCGCGGATGTCTATGGGCGACAGTATCCACTTACCATCAGGTCGACTGTATGCTAGTCTGCCGCCTTCGTCCATAAAAAATTACTGCTAGGAATATCATCTGACATAACTAGTTAGTCATAGTTCATTGGCATGAAGTTTATTGGTAAGTAATTATGTTGCATCAGAATCGCCTACGTCCTGTCATTTTAAACAGCACACTAAAAGTATATTATAGCATCTTGATCTATTGATCGTTCTTTGAACCCTTTTTGTTATTATTGAACTATTTTTTTGCAATAAATACAACACTTCGGGATTCGAAAAGTCTTTATACACGGGCCGTGACAAAAAAAAAATTAGACAATTGGTACATGGCAGAAATTAATCGATAACACAACATACACAGAATTATCAATAAATGATTCTAGCTCATTGTATATCGTTGTATTTATAGAAAAAAATAGCATTTCATTATATTCTATGGCTTCACGGTAAATGCATGTAAAAATACATGCTTGTTTCGTACTTTTGAACTGCAAAACTGAAAGACTGACTTATTTATACTATAATGGATGGCATGTGCATAGGCGTCGCAGTTTTATTTGTGATTTTTTCGTTAAGGTTATACTTAAAAGGATTTTTTTTACACATACCTCGAAGCTATTTGTTGTTTTTCAACATTAGTCCAAAGGGAATTTTATTGAGTTCTCGAAGATTACCTAACCTAATCTAACGTAACAACAATCCGGTTCAATGTTTATAATATTATTTATATAGGAATTAAGTTTGAAGATGCCTACTTATATCTATTCAGTAGTTCCAAATATATGACAATGTAGATATAGATACAATAGATAGATAAAACTCTTTAGGGGCCATCCATAAATTACGTTACACGAATTTCATGATTTTTGGAGCCCCCCCCCCCGTCCATGTCATGTGACCCCCCTCCCCGCTGGTGTGACGTCACATATTTTGCAATTTTAAATTTAGAAATTATTAAATTAAAACAACCTTATAGATAATATTGTTACAGTTAGTAATATTTTAAAGTTTTTCGTTAGAGTTGAAGTTTAGATTTAATAATTTAGATTTATACATGTGACGTCACGAAGCTTATGACTCGTCCCCTCCCTTTGTCACACGATGTCACACTTTGTTGACCCCCTCCCTCCCCCTTAACGTGTAATGTAATTTATGGATGACACCTTATTATATAACTGTTACATTATGACAAAAATACTGAAATTAATAACAAAATTGCATGGCATCGATACAACCACACTCCAATGTCTGATTGTGGAAACAGTTCTACAGAAGACAAAGTTGTTGTTACAAAGTTCAAACATAATTATCAGATGAGTTTTACTTAAAGCAATGGGCGATGAATAGATTATACATTGATACCCCCTATGGTGTCAAATATCGCTCAAATTTAAAGTTGGACAGAAACACCCAGTTCCAAAAGAAAACCGAAGTTTCAACACAGGAACAGTTGTTTAGAAGCTATTTACGAGAGACAAATGGACAGATTAACCTATTTAAATGCCGTCGTTCTGGATGCATCTAACTGTAGGGATTTGGCATAGAGTCATTAGCAGCGAAGGGATAATGGTTGATGATAGTTCCTAGAGGAATATGTTTTACCATCATTGGAATTAATTTTGTCATTGAAAAAATAAACCTTATTGTTTGAAATTCAGTATCGCAGTTTAGACTGCGGCATACACTGAGTTATAGTGGACTGTAGGCTTTCTCGGCCGGTGTCCATATTAATTGAATTTTCCGGCCTACTTGGCTTCCGGGCTTCTGGAATCTCTTCGAGAAGAAAGAGAAGAGATTCCAGAAGCTCTCGGCCAAGTAGCCCGGAAGATTCAATTAATATACACTGAGTTGATGCCGCTAGACATAATAAAATCAATGTTGTTTTTTTTATATTCTTTCTATGCTATTATTGAAATATATTGTTATTATTATTATTTTCTTCCCCTTTCTTCTTACTTAGGAAGAAACTAATGATAAGGTACAGATAAATTAGCTGTCTATTATAGTAATGCTATAGAGAGGAATTAACTATCTCCTTAATGACTCAGATCTGAAAATAGGAAAGAATTTGGAGTATATATACACACTCCATTATTCATTGAAAGAATGAAGTGTTATGATAATAACAATGATTCATACAGGTATTAATTATCTCTGTAGTTGTGTTAGAAATCTATGTATGTTCGGGTAAAACCACAACGTCTGATTTCAAGACAATGTTTTTGAATTGAAATATTACATTTTGTAAGCCGTGTCGGGTGTACATATTTCAGATGGCTCTTTATGACTGTACTGACTTAGCCTTGGTTTAGTGGTAACTTGACTAGATAGTAACTGACTAAACGGAAATTTGATTGGTAACTTGACTATAAGGTTCTCTTCTTTTCATTAAAAACTGAACAGACTAAAATTTTGATCAAAAAGCTGATTAGTCGGTCTCTGGCAAACTGATTTTTCTTACTATATTTTATTACACTTCTATACTATTCTCATCAACATTGTCTTCATAGTCACTCAAACTCTTGCGCTCATTAATCGCTCACGCTTTGATCACTCTCACTCCATCGCAAAGACGTCATATTAAATATTATACAATAATATTAAAATATCTTCAAAGACATTATATTGTATTTACTAAGATTGCACTCTTATTGTATCTGGATGATTATGCATTGGCGATGGTTAGTGGTTTGTCATAGAAAGGTATAGAAAGCTTTTGCTGGAGAAAATTTCAACGAAGACAGAAAGAAGGTTGCCAGAAAAGGCCAAAAAATCATGGCGAGACCTGATCCATCCATCGTAGAACCAACAACTGATGGGAAAGATGACACCTCGAATAGAGAATATTTGCTGAGACGCGCAGTATATGACAGAATAAAGATGTGAGATTTAAAGATGTTGGGATGAAACTTTGGGATAGAACTACATACTAGTTTAATAAACAGTGGAGAGACTCTCAGGTAATAGAAGAAAAATAGAAAATGGTAATAAGTAATCAAATACATATTTATGAAGAAGAGAGTTTCAGATCGTATTTAAAATAATTATAAATAACACATTTTGCGTGGATATTTGTTCAAGTAAACAATATCATAAAACAAGTGGTGTCAACATAGTACTGAATGACGCACAAAGTCCCGAGAGGATCTTCCAACATACATATTGAAACATGAAAAGGAAATTATCAGAACAATAATATGAAGAAACTGATTCATGAAATTACGAAGAAAACTCACATTTGGCTTGCTTTAGACTTAATTAGATGGAAACGATAGATTTAATTTTTTATACGACCTCGCATTCAATTGGTGTGATAGATAATTTAGAATAAGATAAATTGGTATCTAAGCCAGTGTACTTCCTGCCATAATACATAGATATTTCGATTGAGCCGAGTACTAACGAGCACACATAGTTACTGGTCTATGAGATAGAATTTTATGTAGGTACTTAATTCAATTTAAGAGATCTCGTAAAGTAAAATAACTAACAACGATAATAAAGAATACGGCGGAACTTATTCATTAAATATTATTATTGGCATATATATCGCACAGAATGTGCTATAAAATTCACATCTAATTGTTGGTCCATTTAAGTTTATTTAATAAAATAATGAATAAATTCCAAGAAAATGCGAGCCTTGACAACGTATGGCAAGTTTAAAAACCTCAACTGTTGAATGGACGACTTTACACAACTGGATATGGGCCAAAATCCATTAAACAGTCGTAATAAGTATTTTGAACTTTACATCAAGGAGTAATTTTTTTTTAATACGCTTAACATTGTTATTTCTTTTCGTAAACATCTTCCATTTACCGGTGGAATAAATAAAGAGCAAATTAAAATTACCAAAATAATAGAGTATAAATTAATCGAATGCCTTTGAATTATCACCTCTTATTACATCCGTTTTCCTTTTTTTTTCGTTTTCGGTATTTTAACAAACTGAAAGTAATATTGATTAATTTAGCTATATTAGTATTTACTTTACACATTAGTTATAATAAATACCATATACATATGTATAAATACGATAATAAATATATTTCAATAAATACTCAAAACAAGGGTCCCAAAACAGCTCCTTGCGGCACACCTCACACGTGGCGTGGTTAGAAGCCTGCACTAAATCTAAATTGGAATAAATTCGACTTACCCAACTTACAGGGAACAACTTATAACTGAGGTTTGTTAGAAACGCCTTTTTCTGGGGATCATACATGTCTGAAGGCTTGAATCCTCTTTTAGTGACCAGCGCGCTGTTCACACTAGATGAACTCTTCACGTCGTCGAAGCTGTCACGGTGAACCACTCTGTCGTTAATCTTGTGGATACTGGACCTCTTATTCGAGGAGTACTGACTTTCGCTGATCGTCATCATTTTTGATGATTTCCAGTTTTTCGTTTCACTTATAACACTCCAATTCTGTGATTTACACTTCTACATTCAACGAGAGATTTGTGTCACTGAAATTCTTCGGTTCTGTTACAGTGTGACGTCAGGAGTATCAAGGTATAGGAATTCTAAAAAGAAATGATGATTAATCTCTGCGTATGAGAACTAGTGTAGGAAGAGAAGGAGTGACGTTAACACTTATTTCTTTGAGTATACCGATGACACTCTTAAATTACTATTGAGAATTAAAATTTTCAAGCATTAGCAGTGCAATTACAATGGAACAAGGCACATATTGCTGTGCAATTGTATTTGAACACACGCAAACATGTGGTAGATACATAAATAATTTTGCCCGAATTTCAGTTGCCGGGCGAGTGTAGATGTTTTTTTATGAATTTTGTTTACGAGAGCAAGCCATTAGTCATTGGATAACGCTGTATTTCTGTTGTTTTGGCAAACAAATACGCATTAACAAGTTTTCTAATGGACACATTAATTATGTCCCGGAGAAACTAGGAAAGGCTAAAAGAATTCGATAGATTTTTCTTGTGAATTTGCTATGTTGACAATTCCTAGGTGGTCGAGTAATTAATGCTACGGTATTTGAATTTTAGTATTTCGAAAATAATCAAGGATCAAAGATCAACAAAAACAAAACAAAAAGTAACAGATCGTTGACACTTCGCCCACGCGCTCCTAAACTCTTGTTTTAGTAATCAAAACAAAATAATTACAACGTCAAGCAAAAAGGACTGCCAATTACACATCAAATGTCACTTTATAAATATTACCACGTGATATTAAGACTGTACGAAATATGCAATAAGGTCGTTTTTGGCTTGTTTTCGGCACAAGACGTGTGTTGCCCGCAAGAAGTTTTCGGACTGACTAAAATAAAGTTTTGAAACTCTTGCATAATACGTAGAAAAGCTCCGTTGGATGTAGGATGGCTATGTCTCAGGGGATTTTCCGGGATAAATGGGATTTTTCGATGGGAATTTCTGGAGTCGAGATACTGAGTGGTTTATAAAATATTTACATGTCTACAAAATAAATGTTCAAGATTGGATATAAAACGTATAGAGTAAAATACATAATTATTTATAAAGAAGTCAGTAGGAAGAGAGCGAACGTTGCAATCCCACAGCCGTTGGGCGCGGCCAACTGGAGTTACGCTGCAATCACAGAACACTGTTATAAACTCACAGAAGACAGTCGTAAATCGTATAATTTTGAGTGAGTCTGTTAAAGTATATTTTCATTCCTAATCTCCCATACGTTTCCATACTCCCTATTCCACCCCACCGGGTAGAGTACAATGGGATAAAGTAAAATTCTCTGCTTCCCAAAAAGGAATGGAGAGTGTGCGAGACTCTCTTATAGTTTAGTTATTCTCCATCCTATTTCCTTCCACCATATCCATCCACTACTAAACGTAAGCAGCGCATTCGGAGCGTGCCTACATTTGTTATTCTGGACTCACGTTGATATGTATCACGGATATCCACGGGAGACAGTATCCTCTTACTACCAACCTTCTAGTCTATAATCTGTTCCTCTACAATGTTCTTTCCGTAAAAAAAATGTCAAGTGTCAGAACAGTCGTCCGTTGCTACCCTCTGAAAATCTCAAGAGGCCTGAATTTTCTGACTTGTAAACTGCAAAACTATATCCACACTAGTTGAAGCCAACTCTGCCAGAGTCTAATTCGGTCTCGCACAGCGAGCCGCTGTTTCGCCACGCTCATGTCGGCGTAATATCTATTTAACTAGAACTTTTAATGTTTAAGTAAACATTGCAATATACTTAACAGGCAATGTATAATGTTTTATACATAAACTTATTATTTAATGGCAAAACGGCAAAGGTTTTCTAAATTAAATAAATTTAGAAAATCTTTAATGCCGTTTTGCCAGTGTTTCGTTAGTGTGTCCTAAATTTATATTTTATGTAATTATCTTTTTTTTTTACTCCATAGCATGGTATACCATCAGCCTATGTCTCTCCACTATACGCCACTGAATGGAACTATAAATATGTTTGTTTGTTCATCACTCCTCAACGCAACAATAAACTGTAATGGTTTGTGGGAATATTAGGCCAAGGAGGACATAGGTTACTTTTATGACGTAGACGCGAAGAAGTGAAGTCACATTAAAGCGGTCTTCTTACAGTGTCTCTTCAAGTTCAACGTTCCTTTTTCTTTCTGCAACATTCCTTTCTTAAAGGCTTTTTCCTTCTTGATTAAAGGCGTATATTATTTTTCTGGTTGTTTCTCTGTCAGCGAAACATCCACAGACTATTATGCATATTGTACAGACCGTGGTCACAAACTGACTCATCTTACATTCCTATACCTTCGAAATAAAGTATTCTTCTCTGTCTGAGACGCCTGGCTTACGGTTCGGCAGACTATTTTGTCGGGGTTTCTCTAGAAGAGTTTGGCACTGGACACAATTTCGAGAAACGTTTCTTTTTCACCGGAGATTGCAATTACCGGTGAATCATCGGAGATTTTGGTCTTTATATATGTAAGAGGAATTTTACGGCATAAAGTAACATCTTGACGCTTGACTGTGCAGCGAAGATACAACAAAGAAGACTGATAGGGATAAGTTGGGAAAAAATCCGTTTATCTCCCCCAGAGGGATAGCCTGGGGATAGGTAGAAGCTTTTCTCATACTTGAAACCGTTTTTCATATTTTCGTTCCGAATACAGATTATACAGGGTGTTTTACACGATGTGCTTTTACGGTTTCAATGTTACGAACGAAGATTTGTCTTTAAACGGGACGGGAATGGACCTGGGAGGCAGCAATCACTACCACCTGGTCTAATCGGTCGTCCAAAACAGATGTTTTCCAAAGGATAATCAAATAGAGGCCACCTTCGACCAGGTGGACCGACGGCTTCAAGAAATTCATCGGTAGTGGTTGGTTGAGAAGAGCCGAAGATCGTATCTGGATATATATCCTCTAAGGATATATATCTGTATATATAAGATCGTATATATCCAGTAGGGAAGAGAAATCATCGTATGGTAATCAAATAATTTTCTGACATAATAAACTCTGAAAAAGTACTAAAGACAAGGAGGCAACTCAAAAGCATTCTTCAATTTAGTAAACATAATTAGATTTGCGCTAATGAGTACAAGTTCGTTCTAGAATTCGATATTGCGTGTTAAATTGAGCTAAATTTCGTATTACGTCAAGTCAGTGTAAGCAGTGTGCGCGCGGAATATTCATAAGTAAATAGCGGTTCTTTGAAAAATAACGTGAGAAAGCATAAATAAAACATGTTCCTTTTGATAGAAGTTTAGTTACATATAAAAAGAGATGTCCCGATTGACTGACTGACTGATTCATCATCGCCGAGCTTAAACCGATGAAGCTAGAAACATGAAATCTGCACTTGAAAATATTGAAAGGGAACGCAGGGCGTTGTCGGTCAGGAGTAATATGTCGGTTCGCTCGCTGTATAAGGGAAATAAACATAACCCTCTTCAAAGCATACTGCCAATCCTTGCTCACGAGCAGCCTGTGGATTAGCTATACTCAGAGGGCTTACAGCGCCCTGCGTGTCCAATATAACAACGCTGTCAGGATACTGTTGGGGTGCCCGACTACTGTAGTGCATTAGGGATGTTTACCGAAGCGAGAACCGATGGATTTCAAGCGATCAGATCCAAGACAGCCTTGTCTGCCAAGTATGACTCTCCCATCCCGCAACACTGGGTGAGGGGATTATGGTTTCCAAAAAATCCTATATATTTTATTTTTAATTCTTAATATTGTAATTACATTTTGTAATTTTGGAATATGAGTCTTTATTACTTGAAATAAAGATTATATTATTATATTTAAAAGGCAGTCAAAATCGCAGCTCAATTGAGATCATGTCAATGTTTGTCATTGCTGACTGATGTTAACATAGCATAGATGTTCAGGAGGTCTGCTACTCTACCTTCTTCATTCCATAAACAGTCAGTCTCATACAAACTTAAACATCTTGCATCTATCACTACATATTATAAAACAAAGTCCCCCGCCGCGTCTGTCTGTCTGTAGGTATGTAGCGATGATCTCAAAAACTACTGAACGGATTTCTATGCGGTTTTGATCTATCAACAGAGTGATTCCTGAGGAAGGTATAGGTGTATAATTCGTTAAGGTTTTGTGTAAATTGGTTGAAATATGACGATGATTGTTGAAGATGTCGGAAATCAAGCCGTCTGCGAGCTTTCAACGAAAACGCTGTCTAATCCGTTTGAGATATAACAAAACAATGTATGGTGGGATTGTTTCTCTTTTATAGGTCTACAAAAAGTCCGCGATGGCATATGTCTATCTTACTATACAAATTCTAACTTCTAAAAAAATGATCACATATAATGTGGTATTTGGAAAAGCTATTTAGACGTATACAGTATTAATCATTATCAAATTAAATACGTTAGTTACCTTAAGCATTTCATACACATTATAATAGCCCTTTAAACCATACAATTTAAATGAATATCTTAGGAGTTATCGTAAATTAAAACTTACGCGCGAGATAATAAATTCAAGCGGTCTCGCACCAACGCGACGCGACGACGGGACTCGCTGATGCAGGCATATATGCTCTACTACCCGTGCGAAGCCGGGGCGGGTCGCTAGTATACCCATAAACGATAAAACGATTCAGTGCAACTTTACTAAATTTCTGGCATTCAAAGATCCCGAATGTTTGTACCTTGCTGAATATAGAGGTCGTTTAAAACGCTTCAAAATGGATTCACTTGAAAGGCGACGTAAATTGGCGGATTTTATAAATCAATTCTTGGCATTACAATAGCACTAGACCTTTTATGTCAACTAAATATAACCGTCCTTCGTACTATTCCAAGAGTCCTACTAAGTAAAATATTTAGTTTGTTCCCCACCCGCACTAAATTAGGCGAATGGTTTCCAGTGAATAGGTCCACGAGTGCTTAAACCTAATGATCTCAAATCAAATGACATTGACATCTTGCACGATTCCTTTTCAATGTTTAAATATAATCCAAGTTGCTAGAAATAGATTCATTCACACTTCTTTTTTGTATTTATAATTGCATTTTTTTATATAATCAAATGACATAGCACAGTTATTTAATCAAATCTATAATAGTTTTTATATTTTATAGTCCAATACTTTAATTTAGCTGTCCCCGGCATGCGTTGCAACGCGTTAGAATTTTTTTTGTCAGAATCCTTGGCGGGCGCGCGCACTACAACTCGCCAAAGTTTAATCGAAATCGGATGAATGGTTTAGGAACGCATAGAAGGTGAACGAACGAACAAACAAACATTATTTTTTACATAATAGATAATGCTGATGATGTCTGAATAAATAAATATACCTACCTAAGAAAATCGAAACAGAGCCATGTCTTAAAATATTATATGAAGCCCAAAACAACAATTTGGTCTGTTTGTCTGAACGCGCATTACGCAAAAACCATTGGACAGATTTTAAAAATTTTAATCGATATGATGGTAACAAATTTTTCGTTACAGCGATTTTTCGTCTGACGCTACTTCCGATATTGTGAGTTGCGTGCCGCAACTTTCCGGACTATGAAGACCGAATGCGGGTAGTAGATGAAATTGCTCGTAATTCTCGACGTGGACTACCCGCCTCTTCAGTCAGCTCGTGACCACGGTTGGTGCAACCCAACCGAAACGTCGAGTAAAATAAATAAGGTAAACATTGACGTTAAGAACCGAAATAGATAAATGTGTGTGGGAAAACGCGATAATCTCAAGCGTTACACTGGATAGAATTTAACGAAACTTGGCTTAATTATAGTTTATGACTTGGGTTAACATTGAGGGTTTATTTCTTTATAGGAAGAAGGCGGCCGACGAGCATACACCTGATGGTAAGTGGGATATTGTCGCCCATGGACATCCAGGGTACATGCCAACAGTAGGTACATTTTATTTAAGTTCAGGCGAACAAAGTATCTGGCGGCGCTAGTTACTGAATATAATTTATCAATGGTTAGAATAAAAGACCACACAGTCTAAAACAAATTCTCTGTAAGTGGTGAACAAATACGTCACGGTAGCTAGAATTCACGAGTCGATGCCAACTACACGATATGCGAGAAATTGCGCCAGTTAAATGTGTAAACAGTTCTTGCTTTAATCTAAAATCTTTGAGAGATGTTTTATAAGAACCAGCTGTTTGAATGTTGGGCAAGCGTTATTTAGGGCGATCTTGATTCGTAGCATAAATGAATTGGATTACAAAAAGGCCATAGAACACGCTGGCTGGACCGAAAAGTTGATTTAGACGAAAGAATGATACCTGCACTTTTGTACGAAACCTGGCCTGGGTTACATTTGGTATATGTGATTTTTATTGGATCAAAATGACGCATCACTCTTTGTAAATTTTCATGAGCTCTATCCAATAGCATATAGGGACACGTTATCGAATGAAAAGTATCGATACAGAGTCGTATCGTGAAAAGGTATACTAAGATAATAAGCATATTATGTGGGGTCAGCTAAGGCACCTTATAGTGAGTATGGAGCACAGACCAGCGGTCTGTGGTATGGAGAGTGCCGATAAGTCGATATGGTCGCTCCGGGCAAGATTGTTTAGGTGCCCTTTTAAGGGCACGTAATTTCTAAAAAAAATTATGTAAAACTTAAAATCGATCGGTTTAGCTATGATATTGCTAAAAACCTATTTGACATTTATACTTTCCTTCAGCATTACCCAGACGTGGATGTAGATTTCATCTTGTTTACAATTTCCGGGTAGCCGAAAATTCAGCGCCCTGGGCGCACCCGGCACTGGGTATGGACTAAATTTGGACTTCTGACTGGTTAAGATTATGTCTTCAAATTTCGTTGTTTCATTACTGTTTACAGAAAAACATGCTCTAAAATCTGATTTTAAGTTATTTTTTTAGTAAAAACAATCTTTTGTAAGATTCCACTAGTCTCAATATCTGAGAAACTAATATCGATAAGGTCTCTTCTCACATAACCTCACACTTTCCATAAATACTATCTAATAATAATAAGATATGAGAAATAATGAAATCAGCGGCAAATTTCAAGACGGATTAGGCTCTCTGATGACTAAGAAATAAGAAAAATAAAAGAAATAAGAGTTGCAACTCCGTGGAGTTAGCATTTTAAAATTATTTACTTCAGTAATTAAAAAAAAATAGGTTGTTTCGTTGGATGTTGATATGCTGCTCATTTAGCATTTTACGGTGCTTATTCAAATACAAGCCATAAGATACCACTAGATACCCTCATACCATCAGGATGTCTCTCCACTACTGGATATAGACCTCTCTACAGCTCGCCACCACACGTAGTCGTCTTCACGGTCCCAGACACGAGAATTTCCGTATGACATGATTCTTCGTCATTGAACTAGTGATAACTGGAAGACTCACGAAGTAAAATCTCACGAGGCTTTAACGGCCTCACAAAAACACAAATATCTCTGTACAAACCGCTCTAGGAATTGGGTATGTATGTATAATATATATACCTACGTGTATAATTTTATACTGTGACTCGTAAGATTAAATAGTATTGTAAAAACAAGATTGGACTCGAGCGTTAAACGCTCATGAGCGTTATATTTCCAGCATCAAAAACGTTCGATGGTCTTAAACCCTCGAGGTGACAAGCTCGAGTCTAATGGGTCATTTACACAAGGTTCTCGAAAATCGGTCAAATGTTATGATCGAGTTTTTATCATCATGTAAACAGTTGTAGGAGAATTGTAGTTTGGTTGCATACAGCGTATCGTGGTAGCAGCTATGTTGACATCGATGTGGTTGCTACAAGAGTACATCAGTAGGGAGGTGTGAATGCTCGTTATTGCCCTGCTAAATAGCACGAACTAGAATGTCGAGTATGTATCGGAAAAACGTTACAAACTTGTAATTCGTTCATGAGCTTGAGGATTTCCTTACGAAGTTTCCTTTCAACCTCAGAGCGGAGTAATTAAAAAATATGTACAGACGGGTACGGGGGAAGTGATCTTACAATCCGTATTTGCAATCCCTCCTATCCCATTTCATCTCACCAGTCTTTCAAAGTGGGAAGAGGAAATTCCGCTTTCCCTTATCTCGGTCTTTTTTCAAATTCACTTCTCGGCGTATTCGGAAACAGGGCGTTGCCAATGTTTGTCATTTTTACTGGACCATTAGCATTTGTTCCAGACCTGTCTAAATAAGGCATAAACTGTCTGCTACTTGATAGAGTAAAAACAGTGTTTAGTATTGTTAAAAGAGAAAATAAACTTAACAATATTTTGGTTCAATTGTTTAATTATAATTCAGTGTTGTATAAAATTAATAAAACAATATGCACTTTAAAATAAACAAATTTTAATTTATTGATATAATAACTAAAAAAAATATTTTACACAATACATTATAATTAGTATTACACCACTAAGAATAATTACATTAAACATATCAAAGATGTGGACTAGCAAGTGAAACGTAAACTTATATAAATCCTTTTATTATTTTTCTAAATAAAAGTGTCAAAGGAATCCGACAACGTGGGGAATTTTAATATTTTCCGCTCTGTGGAAATATTATCAAAAATTCCTAATTTTACCATCCCGCAAACAAACATTTGCGCAAAATGACTTAATAAATCTCTGGTTCGAAGTGAATCCAATTTAAAAATAATTAGGCTTAGTTTCAGCGGACTACCTACTTCAAAGTGGTAGTTTGTTTTACCGTCAATGTTTCAACTTCACTCACACTTTATTTGAAATTAGGCTGTGTTCCAAAATGTGCGATAATCGCTTTTTGAATTAATCAAAATTTGATGCATCCTTTTCTAATTCCATAATACAAAAACAGACGCAGCATGATTTGGATTGTTCAAAGATTTTCGCACGTTCTGGAACGTTGCCTTATTGTTTAAAATTATTTGCCTCTTTCTCACCAGTTTGAAGTTACAATTGTTAGAAGGGGGCAAAAAATTTTAAGCAATAGTTAGTTAATTTTAACCCTTTAACCGCCAAGAACACATATCCGATCTATAGATTGATCGTCAATGACAGATACATACGTCATAGAGATAGTGAACAATTAGTGGTATGTTTTTGACCATGTAAATATATGTTTTTCTTGGGTTGCATTCGTTATTGACGTCAATGTATAATTATTTTAGAAAATATGATATATCCGATAACTTCAAATTTCCAGCTTCAATCCTAAGGACTGATTTTCTTACACTAATGGGGAACTATTGAATGAGGTTCTCCAGTCAAAAGGTCAATAGAATTCATGTCCGTGACTAGAGTTCTTTGAAAGGCGTGTCTAACGTAACGTATCGTGTAATGCAACGCAAATTCCTTCGTATGGACGGCACTCGCATTACATGTGAAAACGCTCGTGTCAATTACTCGTCTGTCGATTTTTAATACAAACGCAAAGGCATGAATCAACTCGAATGAGAACAATTCGCGTCGAGATCACGTGTTGTCCATACAATTAGGGTTACATTACAAAATACAATTACGTTATATACTTACGACACGAGTTGTTTTCAAGACTCATGTTCGACTCGATAGATATAATTTAAGCTCTGAGTCCTGACTAATTGAGTCAATTCTTTTTTTAATTTCGACTCGAGGTCTTTCACAACACTATTCATGAGTAAGGCGATTTTATGTTTTAAGATATTTTGTGCAAATTTTTGTGTAAATTCACTAAGAACCCGAGTTTTAAAACTAAATACGGGTACATATATCTCTCGTTTAAAATACATACAAGTTAAGGATAATATGGCAGTCCATTCCAATTTATACGATGTAAAAGTGAGAAAATTGGTCTGAATAGAAAATAAATGAAGACATAGGAGACATTGAACTATCCATTATTATTATATATTACCATTATCGCGTACACCGACCGGGGAAAAAGCATTAGGGTGACTGTTCATGGGAGACTAGTCGTTCGAGCGGTCGTTTATGCGACTAGTGGAGCAAGAGCGACAATTACAACAGTCGCGACAACCGAAGTGTTAAGTAATTCGATGTTTACGCCCATAGACAGTCACCATTACAGTAGAAAACATTTTTTTTTTAAAAAAAGTCTCTTAATCTATACGTAAGAATTAGCAGACCAAAGCCATCCCGAACGTTCAATCTCCTATCTGTCCAACGTCATCTAATGCTTCCTAGATGTGTATCACATTAACTTTAAAAAAAAACATTCATATTCCAGTCGTTTTGCAGCTCTACTGTCTTTAATTTCGAATTATCAGAATCAAGTACCTGAGCGACATTTGCCTATAGCAAATAGTAAATTTAAAAGTTCAAAAGATACCGTATCAAAAAGTATTTAACGCATCCGTAATACAAAATAACAAGGCAGTTAATTTCACGACTTAAACAAACTGACAATACAAACTCATAACAGCTTCCCGGATTTTTAGAAAACAATAAGTGACACTCCGTTGGACAAATAAAACATACATACATACACCAAGACAAAAAGATGTATGCGTGTGTAGATTCAAATATGGTTTTTATTGCTAACGCATTACCATGTCTATTACGTGTACATTCACATTATGAGGTCTTATTAAAATTCAACATCCAAATTTCAGAAAACTGTCGTTGGAAATAATTTTAAAATGTTACAAACATTAAAAAGTGGAATTAGGATATTCCTTTTTATATAGTAAGAAAAGGTGTCAGACGAGCATACGGTCCACTTGGTGGGCAGTGGATACTGTCATACATTTGTGGTACATGCCACCATCAATCAAAATTGACAAAAGTTGGCACGTAAGCCTACTTACTACCTGGTACCTAATTATTAGGCAGGATTTGGAAAAAGAACTAGGAAGGATAGGAAATAGGAAGTAAAGGGGGATAAGTTCCATTCCCATCCCATTCCATTACAATTCTCTCGGGCAGTTCAACATTTTTGGTATTCTATTGAGATCATATGTGGTTGAATGAAAAGACAAAAAATATTTGTCAAAGGGGGTAAACCTTATATTTATTAGCAAGGAACAAGCAAAAACAATTACCAAATGTATTTTAAAAATAAATATTTCGTATTATAAAATATTGTAGTTTTTTTTTTTTTAGAAAAGTGGGTAGATTGACGGGGCAAATTGTCTGAAATGATACCATATAAAAACGCTACATTGTATACATGTTTTTGTCGAGTGTACCATTCGTGTAGCTTCTCATTTTGGGGTAAACAATGGATATATCAATATAAATGCGCATAGACGTATATAAAATTGAGCATACGTTACAATTCACTACCCGCTTTATTAAAAATTACACGATAAATATAACTTCAAGAAAATGTAGCGAGGTATTAATATTTTTTTTTCTCCTTTCCAAAACATGCAAAAATCCCTCTTTGACAATCAGAATATGTCAATAAGAATGGTTTGGATTGTTTAAAGAGCAACAAATCGCACGTTTCGGAACGTAAGCATAACTGGCGACATTTTGTTGCGTTTATTCAGAATGGCGGATGTTTAAATATAAAAAAAAAAGTATAATAAGCATATTGATATATCCAGATCCCGTATGCGAAAATTGTGCACATCTCCTGCCATTGCTAACCGCGCCTGCCTTATGTAAAAACATCTACATAATATAACATTATATCCTATCTAAAGACAAAAGGCTTAAAATGAACAGCGCAACAACCATTCGGAACTGAGAAGCCAACCCGCTTGTGCATAATCCAACGAATACTGCGAGAAATAAGATACACACAAAAATCTAGTGTTACCACAACGAAACACCGACTGCTTTTTGCGGATAGCAACACAGAATGTCGAAGTTACAAATGCCTTGTCCTTAACCCTTAAATACCTATCGCTAGCTTAACCTACTAAAATGAACTTATGGGACGTTTTTGATGTTAGCGTGTCCCGTAATATAAGGTTCTTAATAAGGGGTACTTTTGATACTTGCACGATGGGCGATCTGACAGTTTGAGTACGCAATTCCAACATACAAAATAGTATAAGTAACTAAGTACTATTTTTAGTGATGAATGATTCCGTGCAAGTTGATGTATGTATAAACCTGTTGATTAAAATAGTTTTTGAAATATAATCATTCTCCCAGGAATTTATTTTAGGAAATTCCTACTGCAGTGTTTCGAAATGAAAAATAGTAGATAAAGATAAATGTACTAAGTTGTCCGACACAGTGAAAAGAAATTGCTGACAAAAATTGCCTTTTTGACTTTTCCCGTTTTACACTAACGCCTCATCAGTCCTGAAAGTTAAGAGGGTTTTTGTTCAAAATTGGCAACACTTTTTTTCTCTCCTGTTGTGGACGTTAAAATGCAATTAGAGTAGCAACTTTATCATTTGCTCGGAAATCGATACGATATTTAATTACTTTAGACAATTTGTCGTTAACAACATTTGGCTTATATAACCTTAAAAAATAATCTGGATATTGCACGAAAGAAAAAATGGCGGTTAATCAGCCATTTTGATTAAATCGTATCGATCGACTCAACATAGTGAAAAATGTACATCAATTGCACCCTGTAATTATTGATTTTTATCCCTTATTGAATTTCGAGGATCTAAATAAAAAAATGTTATTAAATACAAACATCCATTTTTTTCAATCTATATTTAAAATAAACCACTGTGTACAGAAAAAAAAAGAAAACAAAATTATAATACAACAATATAAATTCAGAATTTCTAAGCCGTTCAAACTCCCAAGCGATTTCAGAACAAGGAATGAAAACCAAAATGCATTTTGAATGAATTTGAAAATTACAGAAAAAACATACTATGTATCACATAAGAAACTACAATGATATTGATATTTGCAGTATCATACAAAACATATCAATTATGATTTAAACATATAAATAGCGCCTAATATTCTTATGCAATACAATTATGTTTTTGCTGTTACACGACGAGGTAAATTATATGCGATAAAGACATACTATATGTCAAAAAAATAAATCTCTCAAAAACTTCATTATTTACTGGTTTAAACGTAAATTTAAACCAATTAGACAACTTCAATAATATCTCGACATTTTTAAATTTAATCGAGACACCTACGATTTGAAATTGTCAATATGTTATTGGAGTTACATACATACAGACGAATTAAATAAAAAAAAAATACAGAGCAGTCGTAAAGCAAAATATATAATTTAGTAAAAGATACAGCAAAGGGTCCGTGACTGTTTAAAACCAAAACGATAGGCCCCAAATGATCGATATATACAGTACGTGACATTTCTCGAACTTGAAACCATAGAATTCAGTCCATGATTCGGAGATCATTCAAAATTCAAGAATGTTTTTGTGAAACAATTGATTATTTACGATTTTACCAAATTTTTCATACAAATTTGCTAAATAACAAGCCCTTAAAAGAATGTACTTACATCGTATGTCACGTACTTTATTTTTACAATTAAGTAAGTAACATACATATATCTGTAAAATCAGCATTATGAGCAGATTTATTTAATTCGCCTATATATAAGAATTATATTTAGAAAACTCCCAGAAAAATTATGGCTTACGATTGGAGATCCTTACTCTCATCCTAAAAAACCAGCCGATACATTTATCCCTAGATTACCTAACATACAAATTACACAAAATCATAAATTAGCTCAAACAGAAACTACAATTATTACAAATATTTATATAAGTGACAAAAATGTTCAATAAGTTACATAATATAGATATACAATTAATTAATTAATATTTGGTTCTTTAATAATAGGTTTTTTTTTAGAACTTGTACGAAATTCTGTTGTGCGACGTTATATCATCTGCAATAGAATTAGTTTTCCTTTAGGGACCGTTCATAAAATGGCAACGCAAAAAAAGCGGAGAAATGGGAGGCGGGGGCGGGGCGCGGGGCGAGGGGCTGTACAAGTGTACAGTTTTCACAATAGGTTTTCCTTTTCATTATATCTATACTAATATAATAAAGAGGTAAAATTATGTATTTGTAGGTATGTTGGGGGTAATCTCTAAAACTACTGAACCGATTTCAAAAATTGTTTCACAAATAGGAAGTTACATTATCCGTGTTTAATATAGGCTGTATTTTATTTTGAAATTAAAAAAAAAAAACATTCCGAAGCGAAGCGAGGGCGGGTCGCTAGTATAGTAAAATTCTAGTATATCTTTTACACTACGCACGTGGTCCGAGCCACGCGCCCCCACACTCCCTCGTCGCCTGGTTGGGAGGGGGAATAGCGTAGTGTGACGAGAGAATAGCAATCAGAGCAAATGTCACATTACATAAACATATTTTTTTTTATTGGCAATTTATAGTTTATGCTTATAGGAACAATTTGTTTAATTTAAAAAATATTTTTGTCCTTAAAGTTAGTTTTATCGCTATGGACGTAATATTTACTAGGGGAGAACAGTGGAGGTTAATTGAAAAATGCTTCTTTGCATGGCGTATTTTATGAATGGTCTTTAAAAAATGCATTAAAATGGCATCATCGTTTCGTGCTCTTTAATTTCATTGCTACAAAAATACGGGGAATATTTAAAAAAAAATGTGGTACTTTTACATGCGATAGCAAAATTATTTTTCGCATTTTTTGTCAGCTGAGTTATCCATCAATTGATTAAAAACTGTCCGGTGTACAATGTATCAGTGAAATAACGCAAAAGCTGAAAGTGGATTGTTCTGTGTTCTGTGCGGCGAGTAGAATCGATTCGGAACAGTTTTTTTTTTTCACGATTTACAGTACAATTCTATTGATTCTACGCGCTGGCGGCACTCGGTCCGAGCAATAACCGCTACAAGCCTTTTAGACAGGATAACAAGACCTTACATGTTTGTAGCTTTAAATTTATTCCTTAGTGATTTCATTTTTCGCTATTTGAAATTGTCCTGTTTCAATATTTGCGTTATTTAAGTGAGAATTTGCAAATTACAATATATCAAAATATAAATGAATGAATAAAAAATTTACTTACCAAGTCACATAAACATAAAACTGCAGTATGTCACCCCTCCGTAGAAAGGCGCGCTACACTATCATATCATTATCATAAATACATACATATCATCATATAAATGTATATATAGTCGTGTGAACGATGAATAGTGGTGATGCACACACGCAAACCGCACACGCACACTACATTCCCACATAATCGTATTTTAAATGCTTGTTCAAGCTACGTTGAGATTGTCAAAACTTGTCACCAGCTTTATATAAGCTTGAATATGAGTTAAAGCTTCATTTGCACGCAAGTTAAAAGAGCAGCAAAGTTGCCTGGACTATAGGCATGATTAAAGGAACTTGACAAAAACTGTCATCTTCACAATCGTTAACTAATGCGCATCCCGTATACCACTGACGGGATTTTTAAAATAGATTTCACGGAAAAGGAGGAACTTATTAGTTTTTCTAGAATTAGTCAATCCAAGCGACCCTCAATATGGAGGGGGGGAGAGGAATTGTTATATAACACGAGTAGAATTCGAGAGATGTCTTTTATGTTACAAAACATCTTCACAACCGTAACTAATGCGCAATTCAATTGATAGGTTTTTCTAAATATATATTTTAGTACGGGGGGAGGGACTTGTTACAGATAACTTTTCTACAATTAGTCGATCAGAACAACCATTTCATTATCATATATCGAGAGGGTGGAACTATATTACAGTAAAGTAGGATTTCGAATTGCTGTTACCTAAATATTTTTTCAATCGTAATTAATTTAACTGATCGGATTTTCAAAATGGAGGTTTTCTTCAGTGTCAAAGACTGTCGACAATAAAAGGTCGGTTCCGGAGAAGTCTTTGATGTTACAAAAACATTTTCATAACAGCAACGTGCACGTCTTTACACGTAAAAATATCTCGAGCTAAAATGGTACTTATGACAGGTACCATTGGGCTCAAAATAAGACTTTTACTCATATCAAGCCCTAAGCCGCGATAAGCCCCTTAACAACCTCAACACAGTTTAGAAATTATCATCTACATTCTTTCATATATAAATAAATGAAGCGAAAGGGTATTTGTGTGCGATCGATTCCCTGCTTTATCCCGTAGACAACAGGGTTGGATTTTGTGCTGTAATTGTTTTGTATATCAGATCGTTTGAAATATTAATCTGTATTATTTACACCCCTTACACACCACTGAATTAAAACAACGCGATTTTTGAATATTTAATTTCAATTTTCGCAAGGAGACTAGTCAATTTAGTGACATTTTATTGTAAAAAAAAATGTTTGGTGACCGTTTTTGTAATATTTCGTCGCTAAATTGGTCAATGAACTGAATGCATTTTTTTGACACAAATAAAAAACGTTTTCATAACACTTTTATTCATTCATTTGTAACTATCTTGTGACGCCATCTTATACTCGTTATTAAATTATGACGTCATTCAAAATAGTATTTTCAACGTTTTTCGGTCTTAGAATTAGTCTGGATCGTTTAAGACCTTATGCAGTTTACATAAAGATAATTTCGAACTACACGATCTAAATAGAAAACAAAACGGTCTTAGATTTCTTTTTAATTTGCTTTAATTTCTTAACGCATATCTCTTTAAATTAAGAAAAAAAGTGACCATCACTATCGGTTATGTGCTTTCCACCTATTGACCAATCATCGGAGTGCGCTATGGTCGATTGACCAATAAAATTATAAAAATAAAATTTATGTGAACAGAGCATAGTTTTTTAAGTGTTGTTTGCATAAAGTAGTATTTTTTATTAGCTGGATTAAAGTGACAAGTGGCAATGTCACTTTGTAAAATAATGCTGCCCTGTTTATTGTAATAATGATGCGTTCAGTTCAGTTGTAAATCAGTTAACGAGTTAACTTTTTAAACTAATCTCCATTATTTGGGTGTCTTTTGGATAATTTTCAAACTAATCTCCTAGTTTCATTTTCAGGGTGTGTTCGGAGATATTTTTTGGGGGAGGGGGTTGAAGGTGTGTGTGTTAAGGGGGTGGGGGGTGGGGGGGGGTGTTTAGTTCCAAATACGTAGGAATGAGTCCCAAGAGCCCGTAGCTACTGCCATTCCGTTTTCGGTGACCCCGAGACACGAAACGCGGTTATCGTGACCGGCAAGAATACCTGTAAACGAGAAAATTTTATTTATAGGCATTATAATTTCACTTTACCGACTGAGATTTGTGCCGTGGGTGTCGTAAAAGGCGACTAAGGAATAACAAAACCGCTAGCCACCACAAGCAATGAGGGGAAAACCTCTAAAATAGTGGATTCGCCAACCCGCTTGGGCAGTGTGGCGTCTTAGGGCAATCATACATCCTCATGCTCAAAATAATGTGCACGAGGAGGCCTGTGTCCCGCAGTGGATACTGAAAGGGTTGATTGCATTGCAATTGAATGAGATTTGAGTTTCACGCATACGGCATTTACGAAAAAAACATCTGTTTCCGTAGACTGGTATACCTTTAATAACATTAATAATAATGTACACTTAGATTTATGGGATTTATTTACATATCTATTAAAAATTTGACGTATCAAGTGTAATGTGTGTTTGATTTATGTATGGGAAATTGATATTTGATCATGTGTATGTTCAAGTGCGGCGATGTATTTATTACCGGCGTGTTCGCTCTTCATAGAATGCTAGACGTAATGATGAAAATATTGTGTGATGAATTGTATGATGTATATGTTCAAATATGAAGACGTATACGCCGGTGTGATTATGTGTATATGTTCAACTGTGATATTTGAACATACTCAAGTGTGATAGTGTCTATGTCAATATGTTCGAGTGTGATGATGTATATTTTTTTTATAGAATAATTGGCAGACGAGAGGGCGAGCCACATGTTGGTAAGTGGTCACCGCCGCCCATGGACACCTGCAACACCAGGGGGGCTGCGGGTGTGCTGCTGAAGTTGCAGAATCGTGTTCACAGCTCTCTTGAAAAGCCCATAGATCGATTGAATGAGTCATTTTATATTGAGCAAGTGTGACGGTGTGCATGTACAAGTGTGACGATGTATATGTATAGAGATGATGCTGCCCACTCACCGGCGCGTTCGCTCTTCATCGAGTCCCACACGTTGCAGTTGAAGTCGTCGTAGCCGGCGAGCAGTAGCCGCCCGGACTTGCTGAACGCGACCGACGTGATGCCGCAGATGATGTTGTCGTGCGAGTACATAGCCAGCTCCTGGTCCGCGCGGATGTCGAACATGCGACATGTCGCATCGTCCGAACCGGTCGCGAACGCGAATCCCGATGGGAAGAACTGCAATGGCATACAGTTTATTTCATTATTTTCCATGGCGTAGTTGACTGTATTTTCCGTTTCAATCAAATTGGTCCAAAATATAAACAAACATGGTGGCCCGGGGTAACTAACACGAGCTTAAATTAAAGATATATCTCAACATTTAGCTTTAACACTAGATTAAACTTGCAAGGTCGATGAATCAAATTATGGATATATATGTAACCAATTATTATCGGCTCACTATTTATTGTGTCGGTTATCTCGGGCCACCAGGTTTGTTTACATTTTGGAGAAACTGGATTGGAATACCAAATAGTAATATATTTGTATTAGTTTTATGGGTTATTCTACGACTATACTCGCGGCACCAGATGACGACTCTTTTTCGTAAATATTGATAATGATATGTAAACAAATTTTACAACGCCTTTGATGTTTGCGTAAAAGCCGACATCGCAAGACACCGGTCACAGCACCTAGGGTTGTCACAGTTCTTTATAATTTAAATAAAATACAATTTTATTATTTAATGTTTTAATAGTTTTTTTACAATGCTTTATATGTATATTACAAATGCTTTATAATGTTTTATATAAAACTATATGCATATTATAATGTATGAATTTCCAAATCTGCTGTTAAAAATGGGCGACTGACAAATATTTCCGGTTTTTAGATTAAATGGATATGAAATTTTTGTTGTTGAACTTAATTATATAAAAAATCCTCATCTTGGTAAATAATTTTGACAAAAAATCTATTGGGAAGCATGCGGACGGTTTGGTGATGAATTTTATTGAAACAGTTTGAATCCGATGTTGTTTCCAGTAAAAGAAGTAAAGATCGACATTATTTCTATTTCCAAGCTATGGATATAATTCACAAAATCATACAAATTAAAACATTTAAAACCAACACGCGTTAGCCCTGAAAGACGAGTCCCGAGCTACTAATACGGTGGCGTGGGCAGCTCGGGCTCCCCCACCCGCGTCTCACCCCTCACGCGTCTCACCCCTCACGCCCCGCACGATTGCCCTGTCTAAACGTCTCCGTTGGCCGATTGTATGGATTCTTAGATTGTGTCATTGTTTTAAGCGACGGAATATTAAGGTTAATTAAATTCACAAGTCTTATCTAGTAATTGACACGGTAGATATTACCAAACCACACCGTCAGCCTGTGTCTCTTCATTGGTGGATAAGAGGCTCGGCGATAATTGCTCATTTACACAAGGAGTTTCTCGAGCGCTCGCGAACATTTTTCGAACATCGGTCAAAAGCTAGTATAAATAAATGTTATCATCACCTGATCAACACTGTTATCCCTGTTAGCATCGAGTTTTTATCATCATGTGAACATTTGTAGGCGAGAATTGTATGTAGTTTGGTACGAGAATTCTATACAATATTCTAGTCCGAACGGTTCGAGAAACACTCCTTGTGTAAGCAAGCCATTAGAGAACAGATGGTAACTTTCTACATTATTACTAGTTCGAAAAGAAAAAGGGGGAAGAGATTAAGAGAGACCATTCCAATTTTTTCATATTATCAGAATATCAGTCAATTTACCTGCAGTTAGTTGCCGGCTGCCAGTTACAGAAACGTGAGGTAACTGACATGGACTTATGAGGTGATAATCGTTTACATATTCGTAATTTGATTCATCGAGATTACAAGTTTGCTCTAGATTTAAAGCTAATTTCTTTAATTAAAGGCCGTCAGTTACTTCACGCCAGTGATTTTTTACATTTTAGACAAATTGGATTGGATCGGAATATACATATAAATATGTCATTATAATGTTGTAATAAAATGTTTCCATATATAGCCTAGTTAGTAAGCCTAATTCCGTTCAAGAACTGACTAAAACAGATGCACAAGTAACGAAACTGATTGGGCGCATAGGCGGACGCTGCTTAGCCTATGACAGCCATAATAATAATAATGATTTTGGGCTGTTGATGTTTTGATACACTATCAAAATTCAGGAAAGTATCTCGTGAAATATTGGGTTGCGGAAGATTTTTTGTCTTTGTTATCAAAATTTCGGGAAAGTATCTTGTGAGATATTAGGTTGTTGAAGTTTCTCTGTCTTCGCCATCAAAATTCAGACAAGGATTTTGTAAAGTATCAGGTTGTTAAAGTTTTTTTGTCTATCTTGTTATGGGTTGTTATTTTTTTTTTGTTTTGACTTGAAATTCAGGAACATATCTAGTGAGATATTGAGTTGTCGACGTTTTTTTTTTCTTTCGCTATCAAGAAACTATTGCTGCCAAATGATTTAAATCGTGTCGCTACTGACCGTGACCGCATTGTAGTCGCTCTCGTGTATTGGGAAGGTCTGCTTGCACTAACAGCCGCTGTTAAATGTCAAATGATTCAATAAGTACTGACCGTGACCGCGTTGATGTCGCTCTCGTGCCCGGGGAAGGTCTGCTTGCACTGGCAGTCGCGAATGTCCCAGAGCTTGGCGGAGGCGTCGCACGCACCCGACACGAACGTGCGCTGGTCGGGCGCCAGTGAGAGCGACATAACGTCGCCCGTGTGCCCCGTGAACTGGCCGCATTGTTGACCCGTCTCGATGTCCCACAGGGCACTGTTCAAAAATTATATTTTTTTTATTTCGTTATCATAATAATTTTTTTTTTTACATGTGATGGAAATCTCCTTTTATGTATAAGAAATATCCGTGTCAAGAGATCCCACTGTTCCAAAACAAGTTAAATTGTTTAAAATATTACATAATTATGTCAAGGTAAAAATAGAAAATTTAAATTTAAGAAATAGTGCCGAGGTGCGTGATGTGTGTACGTGCCACCACGCGTATAGAGTGTGGATTGGTGGATACGCATACTCCAGATTTTTTTTCATTTCTCACTAGAGTATGAGTTTCCTCACGATGTTTTCCCTCACAGCTGAGCTTCCCTCACTTAAGTAGAAACTGTGGTACAGGGCGAGGATTTGTACTCCCGATCACACATGTCAGTCAATTATAGATTCCCCTAGGCTATCGCCGATCTATATCAAAAATATACTCGTATAGTAAGCCGTAATCAGCCCTTTCAGAAGTAGTGGTACCTTCATATAAGCCAAAAACCGGAGCTTGCCCTAAAAAAAGAATGTAAAAAGTGTTGTCAATAAAAGTGTGGGTCAAACAAAAGGGCAAGAGAAAGAATTCAGTTGTTACAATCTCTTTAACAATTTATTAGAGAACGTTTAAATTTATGAAATTGACGCGCGAAAATTTTCGCACGTCAATTTCCTGTCAAAACAAATGTAATAGCTTATCATCACGACATCATTGTGCCGAGAGAGGGTAGAGACAGTCAACGGTCTCGCTCGAGCTCGTGGGCTTGCAACCGGGCCTCGCAAGCACATTTATTCACACTGTTCAAACCTATATAAAAATGCTACTTGTTCTCCGTCCACTATGTTATTTTCTATTTGACGCTCGCACGCCTAGGATCCTTGGGATGGATATTGAATAGGCAAAGCCTTATACGCAGTCGGCGACGCTACACTCTTACATCCTCTTAGTTCCAGGAAGCTTCTTTTTAATTTGAGCATCTCATATTACGTAATAATAAAGTCCTTTTGCAGAGAGAAAATCACATTTAAGACATTTTCGCTAAAAAAAATTGTATTACTTCATTAAACCCCGTGGGTTCAAGTGTTAATAACATAAAAAAAATATTTAAAATCAAGGAAATTAACATAGTAATACGTCATTTTACAGCAAGTAAGCTTGACGTGCACTTACCAAGTCATATCCCCGGAGCTGGTGAGGATCTGGTTGTCGTCAAGGAACCGGCAGCAGGACAGGTAGCCGGAATGACCTGGTAGTTCGCGAGAGACGCGAACGTTGCCTTCGCGAGTTTTCAGGCTGAAAGTAATAGAAGGTATTTCAGATTTTATATTCTTTATATTTATATTCCCCATCGAAAATACGACGGTATTTCACATTCCCCATCAGACAGAAAGTATACAAAGCTGTCCTGAGCTATACGAAGCTGACATGCTCAGCTTAAAATACCGTAACCAGTCATTTTAACATTCACTACAGGAAACGCGCCTCCTCTTGCACATTGTCTCAGGCATGAGGGATGTATGGCTTAAAATGCCACGGTGACCAAGTGAGTCAGCGACTTCACTCTTATTAAAGCAATGCCTAGGGGTTCATAGTAGCGGCTTTGTTTTATCTCTTAGTGGCATTTAACGACAGCCACGGGAAAAGATGGGATAGTGCTATACTAAAACCAGCCGACACCCACACGAAAAGAACTTAAAAACTGTACATAAATTTTACCGTTTGTGAGTTGTATGTATGAGTTGTAATAACAACGGAACATTAAGAATTTTAGTATCTATGTCTCATTGGACTTTTTCTTTTTTTTTTATAGAGAAGAGGGCGGACGAGCAAGCGGTCTCACGTGATGGTAAGTGTTACCGCCGCCCATGGACACCTGCAACACCAGGGGCTATGCGGGCGCGCCGCCGACCTTGCAAAATCCTATTCACAGCTCTCGTGAAGAACCCCATGTCGTAGTTTAATGGGAAGACCTCTTGAGGTAGTTCGTTCCACAGCCTACGGGTTCGCGATATAAAATAATTTTTGGACCGAACAGTACGCGACACCTCCGTATCTAGGAAATGCAGATGGACCGCACTTCTGTGACGGGAGGTGCGGTTATAGAAACCCGAGGTGGGAATTATATTGAACAATTCTTCAGAGCATTCCCCATTGTACAGGCGATAGAACACACAGAGAGATGCAACGTCTCTCCGAACGCTGAGGGGTTCTAAACTGCCCGTGAGAGTGGGATCGTTGACAATACGAACAGCACGTCGTTGGATGGAGTCAAATGGGTCCAATTGGTATTTCGGTGCGCCGACCCAGAGATGTGAGCAATAACTCCATATGGGGCTTCACCTGAGCTTTGTAAAGCATTAGGAGTTGCCCGGGGGTGAAGTACCGGTTCGCTCTGTTCAGCACACCGAGCTTTTTGGAGGCCATTTTGGCCTTACTTTCCAGATGACCCCTAAATTCGACTTTGCTGGAAATGTCGACACCAAGGATCCCAATACTCTCCGAGATCTTAAGAGGTATGCTCTGAAAGCGAGGTGCTACGACAAAAGGGTTTTTTTTAGCGGTGAATGCACAGACTTGCGTCTTACTGGGGTTCAAATCCACTAGGTTCAGGGAACCCCAAATCGAGACTAGATTTAGGGAGTATTCGATTTTTTGGTGGGAATTCGAGAAGTGAAGTCGTGTTTTTTTTTTTTGATTGTTGTAAAAATTGTGTATGCGCATTATGATTAAATAGTGATAGTTAATTAAACTTCAAAAGTGTTTTTTGTGCATAATGTTTGTGATAATCAAATAAAAGCGTGGTGCTGTAATTTTCGTGTGCTTCCAAGGAGTTCTCTTCTGTCCTCAGTAAAGCTACTATGGCTTTACTGAGCGACTCGTGACTTACTTCAACGAGAGTGTACATTGACAGGATATGTTTTAGACTTTGAAATTGTTTATTACAAAGAAAACTTGACACTGGCAGAATGTGCTAATTGCACGATTGGCATATATGAAAAGAAAAAAAATTATGTCTTGGTTCTTTGCAATATCGGGACTGTGATTTTTGATTCGGGAAAAAATTCCAATTATAAGTGAAAATCTACACTGTTATTGTATTTCCATATTTGTTTGGTATTGCAATCATTTTGTATTATTATTATTAAATATTTTCCTAATGTGATGTGTTAGATTTTTTTTGTTATACCGAAATTTTGTTTCTATTTCTAAGCACTCAACAATTTCCGAGACAAACAATAATTGATATAATTAATACATACAGACAATAAATACAGACAATGATGTCTAACTCGTATGAGATAATTTTTTTGCATTTACATTTTTGGTCAAAACGCACATTTTCCAATCATATTATGGCATGATACTCATATTATAGTATGTGGGTGGACTAGGTAAATTTAGAGATATAAAAAAATATTTGGGTTACAACACAAATTTTGATTACAATTTCTCAAAATACTCTCCGATAGTCTCTATACAGCGATTCATTCGTCTAAACCAAGATTTAAAGCACTGGCGACACTCTTTAGCGAGGTTCTTAACAGCTGCTATAAAAGCATCCCGAGTGTCTTCAAGGCTGTCGAAAAGATTGCCTAATTTCAAGCTTAATTTTTGGAAAGAGAAAAGACGGGTGGAGCTAAATCACGCCCGTAATGAGGGTGGCTCAATTCTTGGACCTCTGTGGTCTTCAAAAACTCTTGGGTAAGTTTTGCTTTGTGAGATATGATGCACAGTCATGATGCAAAAAGACCCACCCTCTCACACCTGTTTCAGGACATTTTTCAGTTAACACATCGAATACAGTTGGTAACCACGCTTCACTGTCCCATTGAGTATTGACAGTTTTTTGAACGTCTAAAGAAATTGTCGCTAAATTGCCATCCCCCGCAGAGAAGAATGTTGCCACCATTTTTTTTGGCCACATTGGCAATGTTTGACCTTCCTGGGAGGCTCTTCGTCTGGAACCACCAAACCGTTGATTACCGCTTAATTAGTGGGTCCTACTGATAGATCCAACTCTCATCTCCAGTAATAATATTAAATATATTCCGTCCCTCTCCATTTTCGAATTTTACAATCATTTCCCTGCACGTAAGCTTGTTTTTGTTCAGCAGTCAGTAAATGAGGAACCCAACGCGAACAATCTCGACTTAAAGTTGTTGGTGTAACATTTCATGAATGACCACCAGCGATGAAATCTTAAGTCTCTTCTATCTGTTTGTAGGTAGGTAGTGTTTGGGTGTTTGTGCAACATTTTCTATACCGTCTCGATGTTTCTATTAGTTACAGAAGTCGCAGGACGGCCACTTCTCTCATCATTTTTCAAGAAAAACATTTTCCTTGTTTAAATAAAGAAAACCATCTAAAAATTGTTGCACGGGGCGGTGCGAGGACCCCAAAAGCTGACACTATACTATCTATACACTCCCTTTCACTTAAACCAACTTTAAAATTGTATAACATCATTGCAATAAATGTTCTCGTTCGAATTCCATTGCTGCGAATCGCGCGAAATGCAATAAAAAGGGATTTATTTTTTTACAGCATTTTTATTTTTTTCGTTTTGATGAAATGGCTTTCGGAATTCAATTTCAAAAGCGGTAAAGCTCAAATGAGTTCTCTATCTGAAATTTGAGTATATCAAAATTTACCTAGTCACCCTATGTATTTATATGATCTTGACTCACCTATAAATAGAGCAGATATTATCAAGTCCACCGCAAGCGACGTAAGAGCCGGAAGGTGCGTACGCGCAAGTCATCACCCACGAGGATCGGAGCGGAATGGCGTGCACTTTGTTAGTCGTGTGACTGTCCCACACGATCAGCTTGCCGTCCTGGCTCGCGGAGACCAGGTTCCTGGAGAAAAAATTAAAACTATTTAATAAACTTGCACTGGGTGACAGGTGGTGGTTAGATGAAAAAAGCGGAAGATAAATTAGTGTGATATTTGATCAATCCGGCATTGCTTTGGACTAGAGTTGTTAGGGATATGATGTTTCGGATGAGGATATGGATATATTGTATACTCTTTTACCGGTTTCGGTTGCGGGTAAGGATATGAAATTATTTTGGATACGGTTTCTGTTGCGAATATGTTTATTAATAAACTTTTTAAGAAATGTACTACTAACTGAAATATAGGTTAGGGTTACAAATGGGGAATAATTGCAACTTTACTCGCATAAAGAACGAACGAAAAATCTATTCTGTATTTTAGGGATATTCAATAATGAAAACACGGAACACATGTTACTCGTTTATTTGTCGGCTCCAGACTGGCCTTGTACGCTACCCACATATCCGATAGTCAACATGCGCCTACCTACACTACATCCCTCCACCACTAGCATGTTGACTTCACTATACATGATAAACCGTACATAATACATAATACACAGTAACAATTAAAACCTTATTTATACAAATACACAATAAGGACGAGCTTAAACTACTTGTAACGCGGATTCTTATTTCTCGTGCTACGTGCAGGCGGAGGAACAGGTCGCTCCACCTCAAAAGGTTCATCCGAAAATTCGGAACTACCCTCCTCCTCTACAGACTGTGCACTCCTATCCAAAACCCCCGATTCAGTGGCTTCTGTTTGCGCAGACTCTGGTTCTACCTCCGTCTCGGCTGGCGGAGTGGTTAAAGATTCAGATAGAGAAGAATTATTGTCATTAAAATTATTACCTGACGAACAAACAGAAGTTTCACACTCAGGGGCTGTACCCGAATCTTGTAGCGGTGGTGTGCTATTGTCGAGGACGTTTTGAGATGAGTGCACACTTACAATATCCTCGAGATCAACCGCAACATCCGACCCTCTGTATGCCACCAATTGATCTAGATGTTTCCTAACATTAATTTTTAAATCCGGTACAAAAACTAAATACATTCTAGTGCCAATTTTTTGTTTTACTGTGCCTTTTTTCCACATGTGTTTCGTTCCGTTATTGTAACAGTGTTTAATTAAAACAATCTGACCTGGAGCGAAAATAGTCCTCCTGCACCCGCCATATCGATTACGCTGCGAGATCTGTTGAGAAACAACATTTCGTTTTGCCCTAGACGACAAGGATTCATGTTGTAAGTCGTTGTCATTTGTGGAATCTCCAACTCGCAACAAATCGAACCGACAGCGCAACGGGCGTCCAATCAACAACTGAGCAGGTGAAAACCCCGTTGTACAATGCACCGAATTCCTATATTGAAATAAAAAAATATTTAATTTTTTCAACAACATATTCTGACTAGCGTTCCCCTTGAGTATAATTTTTACAGCTCTTTTAATGGTTTTGACACTATTTTCCGCCTGTCCGTTTGACGCTGGATGGTAGGGAGCGATAGTTAAATGCTGAATTCCATTTGTGGTACAATACCCTTCAAATGTATTAGAACTAAAATTAGTGGCATTGTCCGTAACTAAAGTTCGCACCAAACCAAATCTACTAAACATGTCATCCAACCTCGCTATAACCGCTTCACTGTCAGTACGAGACATTAAATAACACTCCACCCATTTCGAGTGAGCGTCTACTGCTACTAAAAATTGTTTTCCATCAATAGAAAACATATCTAAATGCACTCTTTCCCACGGACCCTTAGGGTACGGCCATGTAGCGAGCGGGGCGCGTGGCGGTGCGCTGCGCATCGTGCTACACACATCGCATGCCCCTACTTTCTGTTCAATATGCTGATCAATGTTTGGCCACCACATACGTGACCTAGCTTCTGCCTTCGTTTTAACTACTCCGAAATGGGAACTATGGAGTTCATCTAGTAATTGCTCTCGAAATTTAGAAGGTATCACTACTTTATGTCCACGTAAAATACACCCTTTTTCTACTGAAAGTTCTGAACGACAGCAAAAATATGGTTTAATATCGGAATTATTCACCTTGGCAGGCCATCCATTTACAATAAATTCCTTAATTTTAGATAATACCCTATCCTTCTCCGACTCAATTCTAATCTCATTTACCGTAACCGGTTTAAATAGTGAGTCGGTAATAAAATTAATGTACAACAAAGGGTCATCTTTAGCTTCCATCTCATTAAAGTTTTGCATTGATTTAATAGAACGTGAGAGAAAATCGGCTACATTATTTTCACTTTTAATATACTCAATATCAAAATTATATGCAGACAAAAACAAAGCATAACGTTGCAATCTATTAGCGGCTAACTCCGGTACCCCCTTCTTATTTCCGAATATGGTAATAAGTGGTTTATGGTCCGTGCGTAAAATAAACGGTACGGTGCGACCATATAAATAATGGTGAAATTTTTTTATGGCGAACACAATCGACGTCGCTTCCTTCTGTATTTGCGCATAGTTGCGTTCTGCAGTGGAGAGCGAGCGTGACGCGTACGCCACAGCCCGCTCGGTGCCGTCCGGCTGCCGCTGCGCGAGTATCGCGCCCAGACCTGCCGGGCCCGCGTCTGACGTCACGATAGTGGGATACGCCGGGTTATAATGGGCTAATACGCGATCAGAAACTAATTCTTCTTTAATTTTTTTAAACGCCTCGCTCTGCGCTCGACCCCATGACCATTTTTCACCTTTCTTTAATAATAAATGTAATGGGCTAAGCAAGCTAGATGTATTTGGAACAAAACATCTATAATAATTTATCATGCCCAAAAAAGATTTTAATTCATTCGTATTTTTGGGAGAATCCAGATTTAACATAGCTTCTATCTTTTGTTTGGACTTATGTAGACCGTTTTTATCAATAACAAAGCCTAAATACTCAACTGACTGCTTAAATAACTCACATTTATCTTGCTTCAAGCGCATGCCCGCTTCCTGTAATTTACTTAAAACTTTTTCTAATCTACTTAAATGAATTTGGCGATTAGGACCCGTTATTAAAATATCATCCAAAAATATGCAAATACCCTCTATATCCGATAACAATTGTTCCATTGTTTTTTGAAAAATAAAAGGTGCGTTAGCTAGTCCAAATACCAATCTATTATAACAAAAAAGGCCCTTATGGGTATTTATACAAGTCAACCTTTTAGAGTCATCTAATAATAATTGATTATATGCTCGCGACAAGTCTAATTTTGTGAACTCAGTGCCACCATGTAATTTTGCAAACAAATTTTCTATCCGTGGAAGCGGATAATTATCCATGTGCAACACTTTATTAAGTGTCACAGAGTAATCACCACATATCCTAATATTACCGTCGGCGCGCAATACCGGAACTATTGGTGTTGCAAAGTCGGAATGATCTACTTTCTCTAAAATACCTAATTCTAACAATCGGTCCAATTCTTTTTCCACTTTTGATTTTAACGCTAAAGGCACGGGGCGAGGTTTAAAAAATTTTAACTGTGCATCGGGCTTTATTTTTAAACTAATTTTGTATTTATTAAACGTGCCTAACTCATCTGTGAATAGTTTACCAAATTTGTATTTTAATTTAAAAATATCGTTATGTTCCAAACTGTTACAATTTATCGTAGTTAACTGTAAATCAAAAGCGCTTATGAAGTCTCGACCCAAGAGTGGCGGTTGTTTACTTTTTGTTTCAATAACATACAATTTTAATTGTTTGGTGCGATTATCATAAGTTACGGGCAAGCATAAAAATCCTAACGGAGATATCTTGCTTCCATTGTAGCAATTTAGTATAATATCAGATGATTTTAAAACAAAGTTACGTTTGAAAAAAATATGATAAATTTTTGCGGGTAGGACTGAGACAGCGCTACCGCTATCAATCTCGCATAAAATTTTACTGTTACCTATCGAAATCATTTGTTCCATTGGTGCCCCGTTAACGCTTTTAATATTAAACAATTCATTAATACGAATACCTTTAGAAGTGTCATCGTCCGTGGTCAAACGGTTGCTGTTTCTCACGTTTACTTTACACATACGACTCAAATGTCCTAATTTGTTACATTTACGACACGTAAAATTAGCAAATCGACACTGATCTTTTGTATGATTTTTATAACCGCACACAACACAACTCTTAACCGACGACTGTGAGGCGCCCGCTCCAGACGCGCGCGCGCGCACCGCATACACAGCTTGCGCTGACGCCGCTTCCTCCCGCTCGACGATCGAACTATGCAAAGCGAGCCGCGCGCACCGCACACTTTGGGCTAGCTCCAATGCTTTGTCAAATGTTAAATTGTTGATGTTTTCAGCAAATAACTTCTCCTTTTCTTTAATGTTCTCCAAGCCGAGAACAAAACGATCTCGCAATGCAGTTTCGAGTTCCGTTCCAAACCCGCAATGCTGTGCTAAACCGCGCACTCGCGCCGCCCATTCGGCTAAATCTTCCCCAGACCGCTGCTCCGCCTTGTAGAACTTGTATCTCTCGGCGAAGGTACTTTTCTTTGATAGAAAATGGTTGTTGAACTTCTCAATTAGCGCGTCCAACTCGAAATCTTCCAAATCAATAGGGAAAACCAAATCTCTTGCAACGCGGTAGGTATCTTCCACCAAGGCAGTGAGTAGAATAGCTCGCCGCTTAACTCCACTCTTATCCGTTTCCCTGGTGATGTCATTCGCCACACAATACTGTTGGAACCGATTTTTAAAAATATTCCACTCCTGCGCACGGTGGTCGAACGTGAGACTGCCGCCAAACATCGTGTTCCCGTGATTCGCCATTTGTATTCAACACAATTTATGCTACTACAATATCACTACGCGTGAGTTACTAAATCGTCGCCAAAATATCCTGTATTTTAGGGATATTCAATAATGAAAACACGGAACACATGTTACTCGTTTATTTGTCGGCTCCAGACTGGCCTTGTACGCTACCCACATATCCGATAGTCAACATGCGCCTACCTACACTACACAAATCAAATGCAAGCAGCAAGAACTTGTCAAAACTCGCCTCGCTTAAATTCCGCCCCTAACTTATAATAACATCTGAATGTTTTATTAGGGATGTGGTTTCGAGTATCGTTTTAATTCGGATATATAATAATTATATATAATAATATAAGACCTTGCTTATGCAAGGTCGGCTATAATAGGATTACTCCTATTCACAGCTTTTTTGAAGAACCCCATATCGTAGCTTAATGGAAAGACCTCTTGAGGCAGTTCCACAGCCTACGGGTTCGCGGTATAAAATGATTTTTTGACTGAACGCGACACCTCCGTATCGAGGAAATGCGGATGGACCGCACTTCTGTGACGGGAGGTGCCGGTTGTGGAAACCCGAGGTGGGAATTATATTGAACAATTCTTCAGAGCATTCCTCATTGTACAGACGGTAGAACACACGAATCTGAGGGGTTCTAAACCGCCTGTGAGAGTGGGATCGTCGACAATTCGAACACCACGTCATTGGATGGAGTCAAATGGGTCCAATTGATATTTCTCAAAGATGTGAGCAGTACTCCATATGGAGCCTCACCTGAGCTTCGTAGAGTGTTAGGAGTTGCCCAGGGATAAAGTACCGCTTCGCTCTGTTCAGCACACTAAGGATATTTGAAGGCCATTTTGGATTTATTTTCCAGATGACCCCCAAATTCGACTTTGCTGGAAATGTCGACACCAAGTATCCTGATACTCTCCGAGATCTTAAGAGGTATGCTCTGAAAGCGAGGTGCTACGACAAAAGGGTCTTTTTTAGCGGTGAATGAATGGATTAAATTCTATATGGCAAATATTTAATCATTTACAAAAAAAACACTCATTTAAAAGAAAATGATGAAATGATTCAGTCGAAAAGCAGATATCGACAATGTAAATATATTCGTTTACAGGAAAAACAACAAATTTTAACAGCGAAGTCTAAAGTCTAGTTGATGTCTTCTAATCATTGATTTGAGAATACATACAAGCATTTTAGTGCAGGCATGTTGCAGTATAGTGTTCTATGTTCAGTAGCTCTCGAATTATAATTATTTAATCCATGTGTTTTGGAAATGGAACATTCTTATTACGAAGTTTAATATTTCATATTTTGATGAACCTCTCCTTCACCCAATGAAGTTGCCAACCAAGTTTCTTTGATAAGAGCGTATGATGGGTCATTTAGTCTATTCCCTATATCGATGATAGAAAAATGAACCAAATGAAAAAAAATCTGCCATTTCATCGTCCACCGTGCGACACGGGACTCCTCCTGCACATCGTCTCGAGCAGGAGCTATGTATGATCTTAAAAATGGCTTTGAAAAAAGAAGGAACAAAAAAAACTAGCCTTGAAAAATGCCCGATACGACGCGTCAGTTGAATAAGTGAATTTACCTAATCTATATCCGTTTTTACGAAAACAAAAACAATAGCAACAAGAACAACAACAATAGCGTAGTCTAAATATCGTCTGCGTCCAATTAAAATAATGCACGGGTTTTCCCTTACGAGTTATGTGCGATAGTATCTCGTAAACGTTAAAAGATAGTGAGTTTGGTCACGTAACATGTCCTGTGTATACTAGTATTGCATTTTGAATACGAAAAGGAAGGTCTTTTTAAAATTGGACAGACAACATATTTTTTTACATTTGAGATTTTAGTTCTAGCAGACAGTCCATGTAAAGAGTATCTGTTCGTCTGCCACTTTATTTGTATTCTCACATTCACATTTCCATTTAAGATATTTTTAATGGCAATAATATTTTTGTATTAATGCTTTCACCTCATACATTCTTAATATTAATGTTGATGCTCACACTAATTAAACTTGTTAATTCCTTGATATATACATTTCGCTAATGTATACTATATATAATAAATATAATAAAGACAGAGTGCAAATTTTGTGAGTTTGTGTGTATGTGGTGGGTAATCTCCGAAATCACCTATTTGAAAAATTCTTTCAACATTTGAAAGGTACATTATTCCAGATGGACATAGAATATTTTTGAAATTTTGAAAAAAAAAAAAACTTATAAACCGAAGCGAAGCGAGGGCGGGTCGCTAGTATGTAAGTTTGGTGTAATTGATAAAAAAAAATAAAGTCCAAGTGGTTTTTGCGTGATGCGCATTCAGACAGAAAGACTGCAAAAAATATTGTTTTTGGCTCCGTATCATTCGCATTTTACATTTTATAACAAAAAATATTTTAAATACAGACTGTTTTGTTATTTTCGGGGCAATCTTTCCAATTTTTCTTTCCCTAAAAACCTTATTCAGACTATTACGAACATTTAAAAAAAAAAATAGCCAAATCGGTGCCGCCGTTCTCAAATGATGCGTTTACTAACGAACAGCATTCACTTGTTATTGATATAGATGTATAAATTTGTCTCACCGAGACAACGCACTAATGAACATCGTTTTATAACTTGTAGACAATAACGGAGCTTTATGGTACATTGAAATGTAATAATGCGTTACCGTTTGATTTCAGTAATAAAGTAAAATTAATATACCTGGAGTCGCTGCCCCAGTGCATCGCGTAGATCTTGGCGAGGTGTCCGCGGAGGGTCCGTCGCGTTCGCATCTGTATGCGCCCGATCGGCTCCAGATTGGCTGTCGCTTGTGCGAGCGACGTGTCGCACGCCGCTTTGCGAGCATCCTGCAAAACGAAGCAAAAATATTCTTTTCGTACCACTCGCTCAAAAAAGTGACATTCTATGCCACAAAAAGCGAACATAACAATAGTCATTTTTAATCTGTTAAAAACAGGGAAAGAAAATTGTACTGAATTTCATTCATCCTCTAGGGGGAGAATGTGATTTAAATTTGGAATACTTACCGAAATGTATACTGAACTACATCTGTGTTTACACCATTGAGTTTGTATATAAAGCATTATACATCATTTTGAAAAAGGAATACGCATTTATTATGCAGTTATGATTATTAAATAAAATTGCGAAAACCGATGTACCAAACAAAAATGTAACTCTCTCTATCAATAATTGGACCAATGTTTCGAATGTTAACTTTTACTTTTAATTGTCATTATTTTTAATAAATGCTTATCTCATATTATTATTGTGTTAATTTTTTCGCAAATGGTACGAAAAGTAGAGAATTTTCCTCGGTGATAAAGCTGTCTTAGTCTTGGGTGAACTTAAATCCCTCGCTACACTCAGGACTCGTCTTAAATCCCTCGCTTCGCTCGTGATTTAAGTTTTTAACACCCTCGCTACGCTCGGGAGTAAACCTCGAGTCCTTCGTTACGCTCGCGATTTAAATCGTCACCCGCGACAGAAAACACTGCTTTATCCCCTTGGTTAATAATCTACTATTCTCTAACATACTCTACTAGATTTCTTCGAGGTCTACGTTCGAGCGGAGTTTCGCCACTTTTTCTCTTCCCTTCGTATACAACCAAGTTAACAAATATCGCAACATGAAACGATCTGACTGTTAACCAAGTCAAACACTGTTACGAGATGGCGACTTTAAACATAGTTAGCACACATGTACAATAAGTTAATACACACTTGGAAAATTTAGACTGAAATATTTTTCGAGTTTTTGGATTAAAAGGCAGCAAACCACATTTGCAGCTGAAAAGCCAGACCTAGAATCCGCAATCGCACTAAGAGTACCTCTAATAGGCCTGAGTCGTGCGAAAGCGGCCCCCAGTTGGGCATGTCGGTAGGTTTACAGTTTAAAATTTAAAATTGGTTCAGACCGCAGTCGAGGTCTTACCGAACCGCCTCGCCAAAAATGAAACAAACAGTACTACTAGTACTAACAAATAAAAATTAAATGCATGACCAATAATTTGACAGGACCGCAGATGATAGAAGGCAATAACCCAGTTGTAGTCTGAAGGTAAACAAAGTGCGCTAATTATTAACAGCCCAATTGGCAGACAAGAAACAAGAACATGTGGCAGGAAACTTTCGATAAGGATAAAAGTGTCCTCTACACAGCAATGAGAGAGATGATTTTAGTGCATTAATAAATGCACTAGTAATGTACATGGAATCCTCCAGCCATAGCAAGTGTTAAACCATCGATAGAAAGGTTAGATAATCCATAGAACGTCGCCTTCTTTTAGAAAATGTGGGAGAGGATTACGATAAAGGAAAGATGCAGTGACTGGATCCAGTGTATCGCCCTCCCCAGTAACAGTAAAGATACTCACTCTAATTGCATTCTTGAGTGTCTCCGCCTCCTGACGCAGGCTGTCCAGCTCGTTCATGTTGACACTTAATCAAAATCCGCTATCGATTCGCTAGACCGCCGAGCGCCGCTTGCTTTCTTTGAGCAACGCACCGACCTACCTGTCAACAAACAAAGATTAACGTTAACTGTGCTACAAGAGATCAGATATAAAAGTACAGATGATATGAGATAGAAGGAAGACTGTCTTACGAGATTTAGGAAGAAATGAATAATAGAAAACTGTAGTCGAATAATAACCGTCTGTAATGTCCCTCTTCAAGGCACAGGGTTCATTCGCAATTGACTGGACTCTTAGTGAAGTAATAAGTCGTTATAATTGCATAACTTTCGAGGATAACAGTTTTGGGAGACGCATTCATAGAGGACTATTTTGGTTTGAACTTTCTGTCGTGAGACTGTTCCCAACAAAAAATCCTGGTTTCTATCTAAACATTTAAGTAGGTCTACGAATTAATTTGAAATTAATTTATAACATCCCACTGCAGAACACAGACATTGTAATCATGAGCCATGATCCATGACGAAGGCCCAGTATTCTCACATTCCCATTCCTTATTTCTTTTGGAATTAAAGCGCGCGCCACAAGACGGAATGGAACGGACTGGACGGAAAGGAGATTTATATGAAATCATCGATCACCGACCCCTCATATCATTTCTTAATATGAGCGGCTAATAAAGTACAAGTAACAATGATATAAGCGAGGGTTGAAACGCTCGACCTGACAATTTTGATTAGTTGAAAATCCTCCGTTAGTAGTTCTATTCACAAATAATTTTTTCTCATGTTTCTCGAAGATCGCATTGTATGCAACAACTCTAGCAAGGAAGTGCGGATTAACCGTGCGTCGGTGAAGAGATGTGTGATAATAAAGAATAGAGATGCGTCGAGTATTACTCGGTTTTGTTTGCCGAACCGAGTACTCGGCCGAATTACTCGGTTCAGTTTACGCAGATATGGGGCGCGAAAACGCGTTTAAATATGATCTAAAGATCTAACATTTTTACTAAAATACTTCAGAGTAGAACTTGGCATGACAGCCAAGCTCAGTATATAGTGAAATCAACAAGACATGAGCTTTGCATCTGTGCGAGTCGGTACCGAATTGTCCAATCCGATTGTCGAAATGGTACGTACTGTACACTATCAAACGCAAAGCTCATGTCTCGTTGATTTCTGTGTGACTGTGTAACACTCAAAAATATAGTGACAAGCTTGGCTTCTTGTTGGTTCATTAGATACGGTCGAATTGGCGAGTAAAGTAATAATTGGGATAATATGCGTGGTAGCGTACACGCTCCGTATAATACTGGTTTTGAATCAACTATAATTTTTGTAGCAGAATTTCAACATTTGTGACCAGTTTGAGTGCCACAAGTTCGGCACCGCGATAGTCTAATTGGAATTATGAGTTTAAATTATTATTTTACTAGCAACTGCTCGGCCGCTTTGAACTCGAAAAATTGTGGAACCTCAATCCGACCATTGACTTAAACTATCAATAGAAATGGGCGCTTTTTTTGGAATTGAAAGGCGTTACAACTTCTTTAGTTATAAAGCTATATGCAACATCTTTCAATTTAAAAAAAATCTCCATTTAAACAGATATTAGTTAAAAATACACAGTGGTCGCATTCTATAAAAAGGAGGAGGGCTGCAGGAGGGCCAATTTCTATAAAAAATACCCTATCCCGGAAGATAATTACAGTAATACCGTAACAAAATCTCCAATTTGCTTGCCCAGTTGACTTTTTATTCAACATTTTTATTAGGTGACGCAACGGAATGTCAACGTCACATATGTGAATAATTCGTACAAAATCAACAACGAATTGAAGTGAGTCAAGTTAAGAAAATCACTGAAGGACCCGAAGGATATTGTTTCCTAGATTGAAAACCTGTATAGAAATTCCTTCTAAAATATACAATCAATTATTTACATTTTTCACAAGTGAAACTGAAATGTGTGAATTTAAAATGCACGCAGTGAAAGTTAGCTTGTAGGTGGCTTGTAAACATTGTTCCAGCCATTTGGCTTTTCACTTGTTTGGTAGGTATTTGCTTAAACAATCATTTCAGTGTGATACGGAAAACGTTATGACACTCTTAAGTTTTTTTTTTTCAATATACAGTCGACCCGCGGTAATCCGGCCCCTGTCTAATCCGGCGGTCTTTGTAATCCGACATGCCAAACGTAGTTATAAACGACAAATCTTCGTCAGTGTTTTATTGAACAGGTTACAATTTGTCACGCGGCTGCGTCACATAGACGCGTACTGTCTTAGTCAGTTTTCTTGCAGAGACGGCGCGAGCGTTCACGTGGTATGACGCAATGTCTTCTTTAACCCAAACCGGAAGCACAAAACATTAACAATTAATTAAAAAAGTGAGATTCTGGAGCGCCTCAATCGAAATGAATCTTTTAGTATCCAATGAATAACAACGTACTTCTTTTCAAAAAAATCCGGACTATAAGGGCTCAGAGGCAGTATTCTATAGTCCGACAAATCGGTTAATCCGACACCGCCTTAACGGTCCGCAACCGGCACCGCAAAACATTTGTCGGTTTACCGCGGGTCGACTGTATTCCATTTACTATTTTGGCGTGTGGTTTAGGCCGGCTTTAGTATATAATTAATCCATCTGTGCCCGTGGGTATTGTAAAAAAAAAGACAACTGAAGGAACTAGGAAACCTCTAAATGGATGCGCCACCCCAAATGGGTCGGTGAGTTCAGCGTGATGTTTTAAAGCCATACATACATCCCTTAACATAAGACAATAATGTGCATGGGAGGGCCATATTTAGTAGTGGACGATAAAATGGCCGGTTACGGTTACTATTATAATAAATAATAATAGTGATAATAAGGGACCTTTATGGGGAAAAGTGCAGGAGACAGTCAGCCTAATTACAAAGAAATTTACAGGTTCCGCATGGACCAGACTTGTATCAAATAGGGTACAGTGGGAGAAGCATGAGAGGTAGATATACATTATTGACAATAATCAATTATTGTAAAAAAAAATATTTTTGACATAATTAATATTAGGGAGGGACGAATTATTTACAAATACAGAGAGCAAAGAGCAAAAACAAAAACTTTTCCAAGTAGGTTAGAGACGAAAATACGTCCAAAAACAGTAAATTAATAAGGCTGACGTATGTTTATTGGTACCTAGAGAGTTACGCTATTTGTTAGGGCTTTTAAGCAATTAATAGCGGTGACATTCTAGTGATCTACTCACGTTTATATAGTCAATTTCAAATTTGTGGCCCTTTTGTGTAACGTTATATACGTAACACAATAATAACACAAATGAGTTGTAATGGTTTATACATAGTGTAAATAAAGTTATCAAATTAGTGCGGTTTTATAATAATTGTTTTTAATTTTTTATTGATCAAATCTTATTAATTTTTAGAAAAGGAAGCGAACAATCAGACTTTTCATATTATTCAGCTATGATTATTAATCACATAATAAAACATTTCAGATAACCAAAGAAAATTAATCAGACTCACTATGCCATAGATTATTTTTAATCAACATTCTTTAAATGACACCTTTTTATTAATACAATCTTTTCAACTTATAGCTAAAAAGATTTCTTAATTGAATATTCCGGGCTACTTGGCCGAGGTCTTCTGGAATCTCTTCTCTTTCTTCCAAACGTTTCGTCAACAACCGCGGTTGACATCTTCAGTGGCGACTGCGTTCACTTTCGGAGAGATGTTATCTCTTCGGCTTCTCGAGCGCAACTGACTCGACGACTGTGGCGCACAGGTATTTATAGTGGGCGAGGGTAGTTGTGTATAGATGGATGTGCGAGTTAGGTATTTATAGGCAACTACTCTCGCCCACTATAAATACCGGTGCACCACAGTCGTCGAGTCAGTTGCACAAAGTGAACGCAATCGCCACTGAAGATGTCAACCGCAGTTGTTAACGAAACGTTTGAAAGAAAGAGAAGAGATTCCAGATTAACTCTAAGTTATAAGTATGTGAAGTTTAATTAAATTCTGTCTCGTGTTTTTACGTGATGTGCGTTCAAACAGACAGACAAAAAATCTAAAAATGGTTGTTTTGGACTATACCATATATCGTTCGTAGAGTAAGAACTGCAACGATTATTTTAAAAATATTTTATATACATTTAAATTATAGAAATATTTAATTATACAATTTTATGATATGTATAGATTTCGATTCAAGAACCATCATATATTTCTTCGCATGAACAGCTCACGATAGAAAGTCGATATGAAAACAATTCGGGTTTTGATGTGTGCGTTTCCTATGAAGAACGGTTATCCTCAAGAGTTTTATGAGATCGTAACAAGTTTGTTACTTTGGCGAGAGTGCAGTCAACAGGTTTTTTTTACATGGATGGGTTTTCAAGCGAAAATAATACCCTTGGAAAAGGTTAGCAAAATGAATGATTAAATATCATGTTTCTTCAGGTTACTTGTTAACATAAGCCCGATTCAAAAATTTGAGCGGTGGAAAGAACTATATGCTCGATGTGTCTTACGAGATAAAATCTGCAATGATGAAACAGCTCAAAGAATCAGCAAGTCGAAGTGACTGCTACAAGACCAATGTTAATAATCTGTCGCTTGTTAACCTGTCGCAGTATAGATGGGATAGATGGGTCGGTCTACGAACGAAGACCACATATGGGGAGACGTAAGGCTGACTCATTCCAAGGAGTTTCTCGAACGCGTGAAGGAGAGATAATATAAAAGCTAATATAAACAACTGTTATTATTGTGTGATTACTGTTACCATCGAGTTTTTATCATCATGTGAACGGTTGCAGGTGAGAAACGTATGAAGTTTGATCGCATACAATATTCTCGCCCCAACCGTTCAAGGAACTCCTCCCTGTGTAAATGAGCCTGTCTGTAGAATGGGTTGCCTTCCAACCGGATAGATTAATGACTTAAAGTCGCCTGTAGTGTGTGGATACGTAAAACAAAAGATCGTTGTGATGATGGGCCGTAAATGAAACCTTTATCCATCAGTGGAGGCGCAGGCTAATGGTGTGGATGCTCACATTAAAAACGCGGGTGCTGTACGTTCCGGATCATCGGAAGCAGAAACCTGTTTTCTTTTTCTCATCCAAATGGTTACAGGGCGCTTTTCAATGCGGGCTGTCAACCCGCTATTATTATGAAAGGCTACGTATGTATAGAAACATACCAACCAAGTCTGGTTAATCCAGTTGTAATGATGTTCAAAATTTAATAACAAAAAATCTCAAAAACGTATAACATGAAACAGAAGTGTTTCCTAGCAGGAAAACATAATGATAATAAACCGTCCATGACGCAATGACGGACAATTACGGCAAAACAATGGCCCTATGTGGGTTTCCTTTGCACTAATGATAAAGTAACTACGTTTTAAATGGTGTTTTAAATAGTTTAGCGACAAATAATACGTCTGTTTAGTTGGACACGGGGATATTGGTCACCGACATCAGCCCTCTTATCGTCTACTGTTGGACATGGGATTCCCTCATGCACGGGCACGCTGGCCAAGCGGGTTGGCGAGTTAATTCTTTTAGAGGTGGTGAGGCCTGAGGAACTATCCTCAGGCCCCGTGGTAGCTGCTTCGTTATCCCTTAGTCACTTTTTATGACAACCAAGGGAAAAGTGGAGTAGTGCTATTCTAAAGCCGGCCTCAGAGTAACAGTGGTACGGTGCGATAAGTATATAATGGGACGGTGTACGGTGGGACACTGTATAATGAGACTACGTTACTAACGGCGCATTGGTAATTCAGTGGGACGTTGTACAACAACAAAACGAAATTAGAGGGGAAAATATTACAGATATTATTATGTAAAACTATCCATTTATCGAAGGTTTGCATAAAATCCGATTTTGGTTTATTAAAAAAAGTACTTTGTCATTGTTTAAACAAACAAGCAGGAACTTTTTAGATTTACTGTGTAATCGATGGAAAATCTAGGCAGCTTCCTCATCATGAAGCGCTTATGAAATTATCCTTTTATGTAAACAGTGTAATTTCCATTTAGTAACGATTGGTCAGGGACTAAAAATAGTCAAGTAGTCATATTTATATTATGGTTCATTCACACTGAGCGTTCGAATTTCAGGCCTATTTCGTCGATGGTGAAACAATATTCTTACGAGCAGTTTCTTAAGCTCGAAGAAATAGATTGATTTTCGGGATTTGGCGTAGGTCGCATTCGCAAAACGTTCGTGAAATGTCCTATTCCCAGAAAGTCCTAATAGCAGAATGAGATAATCTTTTGATGGGTCAAAAGATTATCGAATTGTATAATACATGGTTACAAAATTATATTACTCACTTTTTATTATTACTGGACAATTCAAAATATCCAAAACAAAGTAATAAACCAATATCTCGTATGTGTCCGACAATCATTTTGCATGTAAGTAATGTAAGTTACGAATGGAACCCTTTGGCCACTATTTTCGTATGGTACAATTAGTCAGACAAGTGTTTATGCAACTGCTGTATTCTGCCTGAGAGGGATAACATTTATGATGCCGTAACTTAATTATTAATCAATCCTCGACTATATGTCGAGGATTGATTAATAATTAAGTTATTGTAGCCTATATTTCTTAACTTTGATTTTTATTGTTATCTTTGTCTTTGTGTGTCGTTTGTGACAAATAAAACAATTTTCTTTCTTACTTTCCTGTCTACTGAACTAACGACGCAATGAGAATAAGTCATCTCAAATTGGTATCAAATGGACTACTGTGCATTTCGGAATCCATTGAGTCTGGGATGGTTTCAAGTCAATATCTTCGGGGAAGTTAGACGAGTAATTGGTTAGCTAGTTCCAAAGACACGGGGACATTAAACAAACAGAATAACGTTATTGTTAATTTCTTAATAAACCAATACAAAAATGTAAAATATTTAAGGTCACGTGGCTTGTTTGTGTTGTTGGCTTGTGCAATGGTCTACAAATGCTTTTTTTGATTTAGCCGCAAGATGTGCAATTCGAAAATCGTGTAAAAAAATAAACACCATCAAAATATCCGTTTTTTATGGACGAAGGCGGCAGATGAGCATATAGCCCACCTGATGGTAAGTGGATACTGTCGCCCATAGACATCCGCGATACATGCCAACATTAGTCCAAAATGTCAAACATTAGCATGCCTCCAAACATTGGATTTGGAGAAAAGATTGGGAAAATGGGGAAGGATATGATGGGAATGGGCTCTGGCACATGTCACTCACTACCGCGTACGTACATTAAGGAAATAAAATAAAGTGGGAAATGCAGTCTTCAAGGTAGTCTTCTGTGAGAGAGGGGTAACGTGGTCAGTCGAGCGCGCCCACCAGCTGCTGGATTGCAGCGTGCACTCTCCCCCTCAAGTAAGATTATATTGTTTGTTCTATATCTAATTTTACAATTGTATTATTGGTGCCGGCTGGCTTTAGAATTGGACCGCCCTATTTCTTCCAGTGGATGTCGTAAAGGGCTCCACAAGCCCCGAGGAGTTCCTCAGGTGCAGTTACGCCATCTCTAAAAGAGTGGACTCGCCAACCCGCTGGGCCCGTGGTGTTCTAAGGCCATACATCCCTCGTGCATAAGACAATGTTCACGAGGAGGCCCATATCCAGCGGTGGATACTGAAGGGGCTGGTTACGGTTAGTCGTATTATTGAAGTGTGCGCTTTTTAAATATATGGTAGTCTGGTTATATCGTTAGTCTTTGGTACAGAGATCGCGTGCAGTGCGATTATGGCATACGCCTTCCACATGCGATGGTTACATAAATGTGTTTTACAATTGTCGGTGAATTAAAAAAAAAAGTCGAATGAAAGTTCAATCCCGAGGATGGATTTAAGTTGGCACGTACATGGGAGCCAGTTATATAATTTTTTTTTTTTTTATAATTAATGAAACCTCTGACCAGTTTTTACAAGTGAATTTATAATTACTTACTACTATGCAATATTACAGACAAAACATAACTTAATAATATACTTATATAACTTATTTCTATTCTTTATTACTTTATTTACATAGCTTATATACTACTTATTTCTACCTATTGCTCTAGTTGCAACCTGTATGCAGTATTCTACAAAGAGTCCTCTTTTTATTTGCCATTAGTTCGCCTGCACTCTCTGCGCAAGTTATTTAAGTTAGCAAACCCAGAAAAGTAGATCATATTGTTAGTATCGTGTGCAGGGAGCTTAATCAACGAAAACAAGTTCAGTGTGGGCAGGTGAATCAAAAACGAACACGACGGAGGGTAGACAGATATGTCCTGTCAATAGCGACAACACCTTCACCCGCCACCGTGGTCTCGCCGCGACCACGGTTCGTGTCACCCAAATATCGGCTATAATAAATAGTGAGTGACTCGTTTACATAACATAACAATTATTATGTTCAACGACGCTAACAAATGTTTTAAAATCTTATGAAATAAAAGCGATTTTCGTTTACACTATTTGTATAGTTATTACCTCCGGAATCCACAGAGCTACTGGTATTTTTCTCCCTTTTCTCTTAATTTATACTACATAAGTATTATACTCGTATTTATATTATCTGATTCGTTTGTATGATCTATATAATTAATATATGTATATTTAGATGTTTTATCGTATAAGTAAATTATCATCGTTAAATATTATCATGTTGTATTATATTATTATACTAGCGACCCGACCTCGCATCCGCTTTGGTTTATAATTTTTTTTTTTTCAAAATAAATTATAACCTATATTAGACACGGATAATGTAGCTTCCTATTTGTGAAAGATTTTTTGAAATCGGTTCAGTAGTTCCAGAGATTATGCCCCAACATACCCACAAACACACAATTTTACTTATTTATATATTAGTATAGATAGATAGATATAGAAGTATAGATATAGATTATATCATTAATCATTCAATTATAATTAATTAATTATGAATTAAGCTTTACTGTTTAATTTCTTCTAGACCTGCTATAATTTTTCACATTTAACCAACGGTCGACTGGTATATAATGCCTTAAGCATTAAGTCCGCCTCTGTACTATATGTATAGTTCAAAAAGAGTAAATAAATAATATCCTTTCTATTATACACTTTACTTCCTTATTTTACCTTTGGATCTTTTAACCAGACCGTTCAAACAAATACAAAGTCCTTTGCAGCTCATTATCAACATATTCAATAGATAGCTAGGTAGCGTGAACCGCAAATACAACGTTGTAGAACAAACCTCGGAAGAGGTCCAAACCCAGCAGAGGAGAGACTTGGGCTGACGCTTTATGGTATGTATTCCGTCAAACAGCCGGGACTTGTCAATACTCCACCCATATTTACAATTGACTACAGTACTGTACCCGGCACTATGTGTGACACATCGAGGAATCAAATATTTGTATGCGATATTACATAGATGATTTTTAATTGACTTCAAAAAAAAGTAGATTTGAGCCAAGATAAATTACAAGTATAAAAGATAACAACGACTCCAAGAAGTAATATATAGCATACACAGTATTAAAAGAGCGTTTATTTATTATTAACGGTTATTATTATTTATTAATGATTAATTTATTTATTGACTCTTATGTTTCACAATTCTGTTTGACTCAATGTTTCGGCTCTGTTACATCGACCATGGTTACGTACCGAAATCTTTGAATTCTTCGGAAGAAATGACAGATTTCTAATTACGACGTGCCGTATACATCGTCGAGTACTAACTATAAACTGAAATCAACAATGTAAGCAGCGGTTAGCATTTATGTATCCCTTAGCTGGTCGATCCTGTACAAACAATCGATCTGTTTGCTCACAGCATTTTGTGCGACTTTGACCAACCTTTCTATGTAACTTTGGCCAGTACTTATTGATATACACTCACACAAAAAGTTATCTTGCTGACAGCAATCATGGACAGGTAGCAAGAGTCTACTTCGAAATATAAAAAAAAACGAAGTTTCTGCCGATATTTCGACCCGAACGCAGTTCATTTGTTGCGTGGAAACGCTAGTCTGATAGTGCGAGGCAACGATTGAAATATAATTTGACAAAAGATACTTCGGGGTCAAACGTAAAATTAATTCTAACATTCAAGTCTAACTTGCACGTAGAAGTCCGGTTATTATAGTACGAGCTCTGACAGATTGTCTATTTCACGGCAAACATTTTTATTTCGTAACACATACATTAAAAATTAAAAAAAAAATTATGACATATACGAGTCGCAAAATTATAATAATCAAATGTCAAGTGTTTATTGTTCTTTTAATGTATATTTTAAGGTAATTTTGTTCCACACAACGGATAAATTCATTTTCCTAAATTAATATGTAAATTCACATTATCCTGTAAGGGAATGTAAATTGCTAATGCTTAAAACCGATTTTCGATCGTTGTGATTGATTAAGTATTACATATAGTATTAATTATAAAATTTTAACAAAATATTGTAATTAAATTAAAAAAGTCCAGTTTTTATTTTGATGCTTTGATCCTGTTTTGTTATATTTATTTAATCATGCATATCATTAGATCCATTTACCGTGGCTTCGAATTTTCTAGTTTTAATTTGTATTTGGCTTATATTTCAATAATAAATTGAATAGAAAAGACAGTCAAATAGAAAAGTTAACTTCCTTATCAGAGATCGATTTACCTTGTATTTCATAGTTATAATCAATAATTTAAAAAAATCGTTTAGCTAGGCTATCGATTAACATTGTATTTGCCAAATTCGCATTGCACTTGTGCACTGGGTCTAGGGCACTCTTGCACATGTCTAGGGTCTATATAGGGACTTTTGGTACTGTAGCTATGTGTGAGCAACTTGTAATCTATCGATTAGTATTTATTTTTATTAATATTGATGCTTTTGTGCGCTGGGAAGGATCCGGTGTATAACTAACATTTATATGATGTATGCACTGTTGGTGACCTTTAGTATCGACCCCTATTTTGGGATAGAGGATATATAGAATAGGGTTGAAAGGAGTTCATGTATCAATCCATGAGGAAATCCGACGTGTAAATTGTTGTTATTTCTTCGAAATACTCGCGTAAAGAAACTACACGAAATAAAAATAAACAACTCGCGTTTGTTTATTTTGAACAACCGGTGAAATTGTGTTAACTGCTGTGTTTTCGAATGAGGTGTGAGTGAAGTGCCATTTTGGGAATTGCATGTAAAATAACTTCATCAGTTGAGATAAAAAAAACAGTAAGTATCTTTTAGCTTGCATTGAAAGAAATGGACGACTCGTTCTTAGAATTTATTTTTGTTATGGTAAAGGATGCAGATGGTCAAGCGGTCTACGTGATGGTAAGTGTTTACCGCCGCCCATGGCCACCTGCAACACCAGGGAATAAGGCCAGTGGATTATACAAACTTTTTGAAATATATAAGTATATGATAAATTGATAAAGGATGAATGTATTTCCCAATAAAACTTTCGCTTTCTCATTTATTTATTATTTTAAATAAATAGTACAATCAAACCATATACACAAATAATTAAGCTGTCTGTCAAATTTAGGCAGTTTTCATAGACACCATATTTTTTTTATTATCCACGTCTAACATGGAAAATTGGCCTTAAACCAAACTCGCATTACGTTTATGGGAGATAATGTATTAAGTTTTAAAGAAGCATAACTGCGCTGCTGACCGTCCTACATAAGGTCTGTATATATATCTGATGATATAAAGGTCCTCACAAAGGGCTCATTCAAAACAGGTGCAGTAATACACACATTGTGCATGTGTGTTACAATGGCGCTATTGTGTCTTGTATGGTGGTAAGTGGTTAAGGTGGAGTTTATACTGGTATATTTATAACTTTTTAATGGAAAGACTATCTCAGACGAGATGTGGTGACTGTCATCAGTCAGTCGTCTCAACTGTTCACTCTTAAAGCATAAGGAGCTGACCAAAACCAATAAGTCTGCAAAATCGCTCATTATTTTCTCATGCATGTGGTGACTGTGACTCTATAGTGTCGGCCGGCTGTAGAATAACACTACATCTGTTACCGTGGGTGTCGTAAGAGGCGACTAAGCGGTAACAAAGTCTTTACCACAAGCCCCGGGGAACTTGCTTGGCCAGTGTGGCGTTTTCAGATCATAAATCCCTCGTGTACATGACAATCTCCGTGTCGAACAGTGGACAACGAAGGGGCCGACTACAGTATCCAGTAATCTGCTCCGGACCCGCATTTGTGGATTGTGTATGGCTCGGAACCCTCAAGTGATTTCACTGGGGGAAGCCTGTCGCAGCGGTGGAACGTTATAGGCTGATATCGAAAGCCACCATGTGTTATATCGACGGCTCCTACGTAGATCATCGAAACTTAAAAATAGTCGATTTTTTTAAATCGTTAAATCGGCTTCTATTAATCTATATTTGACATCCCACTAAAGAAATAATAAAGTCAAAACCTTGTTTATGGCAGAAATTTAATTCGTAAAACATCGAAAACAACAAATTTTCCGGAATAGTAGTACCATAAGCAAACTTTAAAACACTGGTGAAGTGTCAAAAATCACTTTCGATGATTTACGTAGGGGCCGTCGATATGTGAATGCGGTTATGTTCCTCATTTTCGATAAATAAAAAATTAGTCACTTGTTACAAAAAAAAACGAATCGAATACTTGATAGGTATTTTATTAAACTACCTACTGCTATTTTTAGCGATTTTATCAGCACTGTATATTGTTTCTGTTTTTAAATACGCTTTTCCTAAATATCATCCCCATTTAATTATTAGCTATGTCAGCGACTTGCAATGCACTTTATAATTCCCACGGGAACAATGTAAGGGATCTAGACAAAAAGTAACCTATGCACTTCTCCTAATATTACTGGCCTAATATTACTTTATGCAAAATTTTAATCATTAATTCCATTGAGGTGTGATAAAGCTCATAGAATCAGTATGGGAAAGTTATAAAGGGCAGGTGTCACATCTATCGCAACAGCGACAACCGATGGGGTAGATGAGTTCTTGAATAGGGTAGTAAGGGACGATTGAACCATTAAAATATGAGTGACTATTTAAAGAAATATGACAGTGGCTGCATGAGAAGAATCAGAGATCATGTGTGATGTAGTTTTGAGACAGGTCTAACCCAGAAGTGAGGAGACCGGTGATTAATTGGATTTTGAAATTAGTGTAAATAGTGATTTTGAAATTTTCAATCGTCAAACTGTATAGAGTTTAATGTTTTATTCATTGAATCTATAGCAATTGCTTTTAATTAATTTATGAGACAATTTGATATGCAAGTGCAGGTTAGTGAGTAAAATACATTAAAGATTAAGAATCCTCAAGCATAATAGGTTTAATATGATTTAATAGTCTAGAATTCAAAGATATGTATGTCTATGATTTTAGTGAAAAATGACTTCTAATTGAGAGTACAATGTTTTTTATTTATTTTTGTATCTTAAGTGATTTGCACTATTTTTAAAGGTTACCAATTCAAATTCTTACTGAATCAAATCTCTTATATTTTATTTACTGATATATCATCATTAGAGAACAAGTCATGTACTTGAAGACAAGCTGTAGGTAACATTTTTAATGAAAGTTTAAGTAACATTATACTCAGAAATTAAAAATAAACAAAGAAAATGAATAATGGTTATTATTCTTTTTGTTTAATCCAAAATTCCAAGTTTCTAAATTAATGAAAAGGAGAATGCCCATTTGTAGACCCATAATTTTAGGATGGAGTATACTATACTATACTCAGTATAGTATAGTAGGGAGTATGGAGTATATAGCAGGGTAACTATAATATAAATTTGAATCACAGTTTAAGGCAGTCTGTAAGTAAGACTTTTAGAACTCATAGAAGACTACTTTAAAATGTACTGCATTTCCCACTTTATCCTATTTTGTATGAAAGTGTTTCGGGTGGTGAGTGAGATATGCCAGAGCCCATTCCCATCCTTCCCCATTTTTCCAACCCATTCTCCATTTCCATTCCTAATATCTCCAAAAGTAGGCAGCACATGCCTTGCATGCCAACATTTGTCATTCTGGACTGATGTTGGTATGTATTCCATGAACTACTGTATGCTCCTCTGCCACCTTTTTTCATAAAGAAAAAAAAGACATGCAATTTGGTTGTGGGGATAATATTTCATTAAATATGTCAGTACATACTTAATTGTATTGACACAGATTATAAAGACATGACTTAGGCTAAGTAACTAGCATTTATGAATGTTGTTTGGAGATTATTCTACTCCCATTTCGACAAATATTATATTACAATGTTGAATAAAAACATTACTTACTCCCTTTGTAAGTATTGAATTGTATCTTACTTATGTGATAATATATAATATTATAGATAGAATTTTTCTTATTACACAAAAAGTAAACTAAATAGCATAGTTTTGGCCTTGTCAAAACAACAAAAACTGACAAAAACAAACCTAAAAACCATTACTTCTTAAAATATTTTCTCCATAATCCCACATTGGGATTTCAAAAAATATTTATATATATTGAAATTGCAAAAATAGTGCTACTGATAATGAAATTTTTTAAAAGGTCTTCATACTTTTGTGGGCATTCTATTTTTACCAAATTTTTTGTATATTCTAGTATGTCATCAAAATGCGTTTGTGCCCCTTTTTCCCCACAAAGGACAATCTTATCATCAAAAAAGAGCTTCTACTAATTTATACACACCTGATATATAGTATGACTTTATGATAGGAGTATGTAAAAATGTTCACTGCCCAGATGGATCTACTACTTGAAAGGGTTAACGATAGTAGCTGGATAAGAACATATCATAATATGTGACATGTCTTACAAGACATGTCACAGCTCACAGCTCAATGCATATTTGTATGTTATACAAATATGCAAATGTATAGAAAATTTAACATTTTACATGAATAGTCCCTTTGTATATGATATGGATGAATTAATCTTAAATTTCACAAATAATTTTGTACATCCGTACAAATGAGTTGGAGATAAAGATCACATTACGATCTATATAAAAAGAGATGGAAAAAAAAGTTTTTTATTTCAAACGAAACAGTTTTTTGTTTCTGACATTGTTTTTTGTTTAAAATAGGTGTTTTTATTTAAATAAAAAAAGCATGGTTGAAACATCTTAGTAATAATGTATGTAACAGGTTTATGTAGGTAACAACTATGTAGTAACAAGTACAGTCAGTTCCTTATTCACGGTTCTGGGTTCTGTTATTTGCATTTTCAGTATTCCTGGATTTAAAAATTGTGAGCACTTCCTGTATTCACAGCTGAAAATTTCTTTATTCCCAGATCCAAAACTAAAAATTTATTTACCAGTTACCTTTCAAAACATACAAGTATACCCTTTGTCTTTCTATTGAAGAGGAAGCCTCAACCAACACTGAAAAGGTGACATTAAACTTAAAAAACCTGAGTGAAGGTTTACGAATGGCTAATGAGCTTTGGGATTTCTTCATAAAAATTGATCTGTCTATGGAAATAAGTCTTATAAGGCAAATTGTTAATGCCACAGCAAAATATCAATTCAAGTTGAGAGACCTTTTAAAAGCGGCAACCATCTTTAAACCATTGCCTAAGCCTGATAATAAATATTAATATTGTTAAACAATCTTTCATTAAAACTGCTTTTATTATATACTAGCTGTGCCCCGCATGCGATGCATGCCCGGATTTTTTTTTCCAGTAACACATAATATATAGCCTATGTCCATCTGGAATAATGTACCCTTCAAAAGGTAAAAGAATTTTTCAAATAAGTGGGTGCAGTGGTTCCGGAGATTACCCTCCACATACACACAGACTCACAAAATTCACACCCTTGTTATATTAGTATAGATATATATTTTTTATTTTGTAAACTTGGAGCATATCCCCTATAATTCCACATAAATTACCATTCCGTATTCACAGTTTCTGTATTCATGGCATTTTACAGAATCAAACACATTGATGCCTTAGAATGGTCTAGGCACAAATAAGCAACACAACCATAGAATTGGGTAAACAGCTGCGTACCACTGTGGCTTTCAGCACAGGATTAGAAAAATTGTTCTCAACATTTGGCTTCTACACTCTGACCTAATCTGGAACAAACTAGGTAGATACTGAAAAAGCTATATAACTTGTCACTGTTTAAACATGTAAATAAGTAATAAATAAGTTCTCCTCTTTTATAATTTTATATCTTTATAATTTTTATAATCTACGTCTATTTTTAAAAGGATCCTTGCATTACCTACCAATCCTGATTTTTTATTAAAAGATATATCTCATTTTTAATTATAAAATAGAGCATTTATTTCTAAGCAGCTTTGATGCCAATCAGCTTTGTTCCTTGATATTTTTCAGTGGGTATTGCAAAAATCAAGGTACAAGGTCTGGCAGTGGAAGTTGCCTGAAAATTACTCATAATAGGAGGGCAGATAGATCAGGTACCCTCTTTACTTATAATACCTACCCTACGCTACATAATAAAGATACATATCACTTGCTCCCACATTATATGCCCATTATGTACATATTATAATACCAGAACTGCAAAGCAAAGTTAGTCCTTAGACAGAACTCACAGCTGTTTGAAATGTTTTTTTTTGTTAGAAACAATGTTAATAACAAGTGTTTTTAAAACACTTATGCCACCCTGATATAAAACCATTCCTTCAGCAAATAAATAATTAGAATTTTAATTATATGCTTAGTAGCTGCAATTTAGCATAATAGCAAGTACTTATAATATCCATAATTATAGGTACCTACCTATTGATTAATTAATATATACATAATATAAATTCTTAAAATGTAGTTAAGTTATTATTAAGATAATTAATAGTTCATTTATTCTTTCCGTTCATAAAATTGTGAAACTAGCCCGTGATCACAATGAGAGGCCTATGGTCTGCAGAGGGATATAATGGAATTATAAAAAAAGATGATCATGAAATTTATTAAGATTACTTGCTAATGAAATCACAAGAAGTCGGAAAAGTTGTTATTAGGTAAAATTTGACTTATATGTAAGTACAGAAGACAGAAACCACAATAAAATAATTCGCAGTATGATGAATAATGTATTTAGTTCATGAAAATTGTCTATTGTCTTGTTATTGATCATTCATACATGAGTAATGCAGTGCAAAATGTAAGTCCACTTTTATTTATCTACCTGTAATAAACATCTTACATCACGATATCGTAGCGCATGGACAGCAATCATGTCAATAATTGTATACTTTACTATCCACATAAACTAAGATACAGAAAGCAAAGTAAATACCTATAAAACAACTTATAATAGCAATTAAAACGTTGTATTAAGGTAATTAGAACGGAAAAAGCAGGAAACGTACCGATGCCATGTCCTATCGTCTAGCAACAGGGCCGTGCCTTGCCTCACGGTTGTCTATAACCATATGTATATTATAGGTGTACGGGTACCTTGATTTTCCAGTCAGATTCGTGGCATACACCCATCCGATGGACCCTAAAACGGTTTTAGCGGTAGGATCGTCGGGTACGTGAGTTGATTAGCTCAATAACACGACCCAAACGGCTCTAATAAGTACATCACGCAACGCTTTTACGCCGGCGAACTTATTCCAACAGCCATATTTTTCAACCATTTAAGACAAACAATTTTAACAACTATTGACCAAAAATCTTCACAGTCGTTAATAAAGATCGTTTCTAATGTGTAAAAAGCAACGAAACACCGTTACACTCGGCCAAAATGGATAAGAACTTTACCCTTCTTTCAACAGTATCTCTTGGTTCGTCCCTCCAGCAGTTTTCGGGCGTTGCCTATAGCACCATTAAGACTGGATCCTCACTTTTTGGCACATTTTGTATCTTTTCAACAACACCACACTGAATAAAATATTATTCACAAGTTTTTATCACGGACTCATCCACCATTAGCCGTACATACACCCTAACCCGGGATCGGTCCTTTTCACGGCCATTTGCAAATTGCGTCAAAAATTCTCGAATGTGATTGGCTGATTCTACGCAAGTCTAGTTTTGTTCCTGTTATGCCGCCTGGTGGCGAAATAGAAAACTAAAATAAATGTCAAACAAAACTATACTTTAAATCCTGCTTAGTAAGACCTATCGAAAGATATATAGAATGCACATATGCTTTTTCCGTAGAATAGTAACAGGGTGCGGTGGGTATTGTTTGTGAACCCCGTATCGTGACGTCAAACTGGGCGTGAAAATAAAATGCGCGTGATTTGAACTATTTCTTCAATAATCGAAGTAATAATTACGGAAAATGATTAAATGGAAATTATTTTGCAGTATAAGACGATGCATTATCACAATACAATTTTTGAATATGACAAGACAAGTAAAATAAGTTTACTTCAGCGATAATATAATATTAATTTGTTGAATCGACGACTTCGATCGCTTCTGTTCCAGTTTACGCATAGAGTTTTTGGATGTTTTTACAAATAACACAAAATCATATTTACATAATTTGTTAAGTACTTAATTCATAGTATATTATTAAGCAAGCAATGCACAACAAAAATATTATGTATTATATCGATTCAATCCATGTTGTATATAGGTATCAGTCGCGACTCACAAGTACACCGATGTTGTTTCTTTGCATTATATTTTAATCACTATAAAAAGAAATAAAAATGTTTCTTGATCATTGCATTTGACATTTTTGGTTTCATGTGGTGTTATAGACCTAAAGTCGTCGCCACCACTGATGGGTAACTCCGGAGTTAATGAATTAAAAGAGTTGAATCCGCGAGATGACTAGAAACCTTTAGTTACTCCACCGAACTGTTACTAAGTCCGAGGAGTTATTTAACTCCGAGGACTTACTTATTCTTTTGACGTTTTGTTTTTGGTTGGATTGTGGCGCGACTTTTCTTTCTTGTGGGATAGGTGTATCAAGAGTGAAATCCCTTAATTGTTTCAATTACTCCTTAGTCCTTACTACTCCGATCGTCGGAGATTACTCCTCGATGACGCGAGCTGTTTTTTTTTTTAGGATAGGTGTATTGAGAGTGAAATCCCTTAATTGTTCCATTTACTTCTTACTACTCCGATCGTCGGAGATTACTCCTCGATGGCGCGACCTTTTTTTTTTAGGATAGTTGTATTAAGAGTGAAATCCCTTAATTGTTCCATTTACTCCTTACTACTCCGATCGTCGGAGATTACTCCTCGATGGCGCGACTTTTTTTTTTTAGGATAGATGTATCAAGAGTTAAATTGTTTCATAGAGCTTCTTTTTTTCCTTGTGCTTGATTACTCAGCACTAGCATCGATAGTGATTACGTAAAAGAGTTACTAAGAGGAGTTGGATCCGCAGGCGGAGTAGGATTAGGTGAGTTAAACTACTCCGAAAAGTCTTGATTACCCACCACTACACTGAAGTCCGATAGACGCGGCGCTCAAATCGCGTAATGAAATGTTGCTAGCAAGACGAGCAATAATTTACCCCTTCTAAAAGGCAACCTATTCTAATAAATTAATTAATAAATCAATGCATATGATAAAATTAAAGCAATCAATAAATTGCTAATTCATTCACATTGTAAAACTAGTTTCACGATTAACATTGTTAATTTAGGATAACAAGCAAAGATAGTTAATAGGGTTATTAATAGGCATAAAATAAAATAATTATCATATTGCACTAATTTAATTTTTATTAGATACAGGGAAACGCAGTTTGTATACCGTTGGTATTTCTTTCTTCACCACATACAAAGTGTTTTTTTTGACGTATAGCACATAAATCGAAATCACCCAAATCAATCCTTTTTGGTTGCGGACGGCTTTTTCCAGGGGTGACCATTTTCTTAGCATGAGGAGATCCGTAGACGAACTAAAGTCACCGACATAGCCTCTCGGGTTAGCAAGCTGAAGTGGCAGTGGGCAGGGCACATAGCTCGAAGAACCGATGGCCGATGGGGCAGAAGGGTTCTCGAATGGAGACCACGAACCGGCGGACGAAGCCGAGGACGTCCATCTGCTAGATGGACAGACGACCTCATAAAGGTTGCGGGCACCCTCTGGATGCAGGTCGCTGCCGACAGGTCTAAATGGCGGACAATGGGGGAGGCCTATGTCCAGCAGTGGACGTCCAAGGGCTGAAAAAGAAGAAGAAGAAGAAGACCATTTTCTTTGACGTGCTTGCCGCTACTTATCCTTCTTTAGTAATTCGTGAAACCGTTTTCACGGAAACACCTGAAATAAACAAATATATTATTTTCTGTTAATTAATCCATTATGATATTTCTGTGTTCAATCATAATTTTGAATAAAATACAATGAATAAAATAAAATACATTATTTAACGGGATCAATACTCCCTGCACTTTTTACAACTTTACGCGACATGATCAATTTAATTTCAAGAAAATTCACGAACGATACTCTCCACGCACACTCCTGACAAACTACAAGATGGCGGAGTTGTCAAATTTAGTTCCAATTTTTGTCGCAAGACTTCAGTGGTGGCGAGAACTCTACACACATAACTTTGCCGATTAAGGATGTCGTTGCTATCGACGACAGTATTACTATTATAACCATTTTACTCAATTTTTATCGATAAAGGTCATTGATATTTTACGCAAGATGTTATGTTCAATACTTTATGGATTCCTATATTTAATTAAATTATTTCCTAAATTTTAATGTAAAATTTAGTTCCTAAATTGACCTCCGGCAAAGTTACGTGCGTAGATCTATAATATTCCTCTAAAGAAAAAAAAAGATTATTCTCTTTTACATATGAGGTGTCACGTCCGCGACTTAAGTCGCTATATGACTAAAATATAGGTATCCATATTCAAATAGATTATAAACGTCTTGTTGCACCATGTTATGATTGCTATTGTAGTGGCGCTGTTTGTAATCAAAGCTGTCAAAATTCATACTTTTCTGTGTCGTTAAATTATTTCTATAGTATCTTGTCAGCAAAACATAAATGGTACTGCCGTTTTGACAATCAGTAATCAATCCATATTTTCTACTTTGCTGTGATTGGTGGATTGAATGGGAATTATAATTTTATTGAATTTTGATTTGTTAACTGTGGAGCTTGAATGACAAAACAGCAAATCAAATAAATGAATTGTGATTCCATTAAAATTATTCAGTCGCCTTTGTTGTCGTCTTCAGACTTGTATGTTATTGAGTATAATACAGCTGATTTGTTTACAATAAAAAGTAGACACAATATACTTTTTTTTACAAATTACGCGAACAGTGCAAGAGCTAATAAACATTTTAGATAGAACTTTTACATTCGTAGAATATTTGCAAAGTCCTTCGTTTAGGATTTTGTAGAATTATTCAGTACTTACGGTCACAAACAATTTGAATTGCCTTATAATTGGATTTCCGGAATATTGCAAGGTAAGTGGCTGTTAAATCTATTACCTAATACTATTTTATGTATTTGACTTGTATGTATTTATGTATTACCTAATGCAGTATAAAGATAGAGGTAAGGTGAAATCTTGTTTTCCTTGGTATTAACATGCAGATTTAGGTATTTTCCTAGACATCTAGGTTCTGTAGTGATTGACATGGCACTATAACACTAAACAAATAAATATTTTTTTAGGTATATTTCTAAGCCTGTTACTTATTTAAAAAAAAAAAGATTTTTCACAATAAAAATCACTACATCTCTTCTGAGACTAATCACTTTCAAGGTTTTTGTATGTACTTATATTTATTGTATTTATGAAATTCTACTATATACTAGTAGTGCCCAAGACTTCGTGCACATAGACATACATATAGCTTGATTCCTGTGGGGACTTTATAATGAATCTGGATGAAAATTACTGTAAATATTAATTAGGCACAAGCTATAAGTATGCCAAATTTCATCCAAGCTTTTAACTTTTATTGGTCTTAATTGTTGAGGTTAAATTATAACCACCTCAAGTTCGAGTCTAAGATGGATAAAGTCAAGGTTCATTAGCATTTGAGTGCTCATCACTAATTTTTTCAGCAGTAATAATAAGATTAAAGACTCAAAATTCAGATGTTGGGCTATATTTTTTTATGGAAAGAAGTTGCTGAGGACCATATAATACTCCTGGTGATAAGTGGACACTCACCCGTGGACATCTGGGATGCATGCTGACATCAGTCCAGAGTGATAAACATTCTGGTCTGACGTTGGCATGCTCCTGGATGCGCTGCCTACCTTTGGAGATACAGGAATGGATATGGAGAAAGTTTTAGGAAAATGGGGAGGGATAGAATAAGATGGGATGGGAACTCCCATGGGAAACATGTGCATACATTGGGGGGAATAGAATAAAGAGGGGAAATGCAGTACAGTTTATGGTAGTCTTCTGTGAGTGTAGGTTAACATGGCCAGTCAACGGCTTTGGGATTGCAAGGTGTTCTCTTCCCACGTTTCCTATGATTCTATTTAAAAAATCTAAAAATGCTGTTTTAATTTAGACATTCTTAACCAAATAATCAAGTGCCAACAATTAAGTCCCTTTACTCACATTACATCACATTTAACTATAAATGTTCAAACTGTAAATTACCAATATAAAATAACAATTAATTCTATGTAGGAGGGTGTGAGTTCAAGTGAGATGTCACATTTAATTTGACTCTCTCCTCCCTTTCTGTCAATGTGTGACAAAGTAAGAGCTGCTATTCCGTATTTTATGAAAGACCCCCCATTAAATGAACAATTTTTTCAAGTACTTAGATACAAGATTTCTTTTATAACATTGTAAAAAATTAAAACGAATGATAAAACGAATTGATTACTACTTGTGTAGATAGAGCAAATGAATTAAGGCAGTGGTTCCCAATCATTTTTGATTCTCTGTGCCGTTGCTGAATCCAGATTTTTCTAAGGCAAGCTTCTATTTTCTAGATTATGTCAAATTCTAAGAAGTACACTTTACGATAACAAAGCATTAACCACAAGCCCTAAGGCATAACAAAGTGGCTACCACAAGTCCTGAGGAACTGCACCACCTCTTAAAGAGTGGACTTGCCAACCCGCTTGGCCAGTGTGGCGTTTTAAGCCCATACATTGCACATGCACAAGACAATGTGCATGTGGTGGCCCGTGTTCAGCAGTGGATATTAAAAAGGCTGGTAACATTTATATAACTAAGTAGTTTACACCGGTTCCGCCAGATGTCGCGTCCCATGACATTGAATTGAAAATGGAAATAAAATTGTATAATATTTCATATCATCCGAGAACATTAATCAATTCAAAACAAAAATAGAATCAACCAATATCCTAGAGCACATAAACAGATATAGACTCATCAGCGCAAGCTGCCTGTCTATTATTTGTATATAATGATAATAATTTCGCAGCGCCCCTGTGAGGACGTCGCGTCGCGGGTCCCCAAGGCGCTGAGACATACACTTTGAGAACCACTGGTTTAATGTATTATCAGAATTTAAATTAGCATGTGTTTACATGATTTCCATAATTTAACAATCAATCAAATATATCTTTTGTTATCTTATCTTCTTATCATAGATTAAAAAATACTACATATATTTCACGAACATATTAAACTGTTTGTTTGTTAGTTCATCTTTGATAAAGTCAATCAACCTATAGAGTACATAGAATTTTAAAAATGAGCACTGAATGCTTGAACACTTTGTTTTTTTTTCATAGAAAGATAGTGGCAAGTGAGCGGTCATTCCACCTGGTGGTAAGTGGATACTGTCACCTTGCGACATACGCGATTCATGCTAACATCAATCCAGAATAACAAAGGTTGGCACTCTTTCGGATGCACTGTCTACCTTTGGAGATTTAGGAATGGATTTGGAGAAAGGATTGGGATATTGAGGATGCACAGGATAGGATAGGTATGGTGTCGTCACGTATCGCGGATGTCCATGGGCGACAGTATCCACTGACTACCAGGTGCACAAAGTCGCAGGCACAGCTAGTCTCCAATAAAATTACATTCCAATTCTAACCAAAACAAAGTCAAGGTTTTTCGGAAATATTCGGTATTTTTTTATGTATTGTATGTATTTAAAACTGTTTGTATAGATATATTGAATGATTAATAGTTAGTTTCCTTTGTTCACGCACTTTGCGATGATGCATCAATTCATAAAATGCTTTTGTGTTGAACAATAAAAACCTTTTTCAACCTGTACGTTTGCGTTGGCAGTTCAATAAATTGGATTTAAATTAAGCAAATAAGTGGTGTGATCGAGTCATATACTGGTTAAATGCATGTGGTGTAAACCAGCTTTGTTCTTTTTTGGTTATTGGTTTTACATCTTTTGTTTATTTTGGTTTATAGTGTTAAAGAGTGGATGTAGATGATGTCAGCCTTTTAAACGTCCCACTGCAGGGCAAATGCCTTCCCTAAATCACTAGGCGACATTAGAGGGGTTTCGGGCCATAAATTACCACGTGGGCCCAGCACGGATTGGTGGATACACATACTCCAGATTTCTTTTTATTTCTCGCGCATGTGGATTTCCTCACGATGCCCTCACCGCCGAGCTGGTGACGAGTTTTAAAAATCCGTAGGTACTTAAATAGAAACTCAGTGGTACAGGCCGAGGATTTGAACTCGCGATCTCACGAATGAGAGTCGAGAATAGATACCATTAGACTATCGTTGCTTTGAAGTATCACCGCCCCCATAGTCTATAATACGACTAGGCTTTGAGTGTTACAGTACTACTGATTATTATTAATAATGCCGGTCGGCCATCTTCGTATTTACAACCGTGACCGAACGCTCACAAATGTGCATATAACATACAACGTATGTTATACACGGTTACAGAGTACACGGTGAGCGGTCACAACGTAACATAATAAATTGAAAGTGTGTTTGGATGTAGTATTTATTAAATTGACTTTAATGTTCATATTCGTGGTTCAATTTGAAAGAATTCGCGGTCTGTATTCGCGATTTGCGATACTTCGGCTGCGGCTACACTTGTACAACTAATTGCGAAGTGCGAAGTCGAAGAAGAGCGAACTCATTGTTTTACAGTTAGGCCTTTTCCACACGGGGATATTTACAGCGACTCGAGTATTATATGCTACGCGTCGCTCGTGAGTCCCCGCTGTAGAATTTCGCTTTTGTTCATACACGACCCGACGAAGACGCGTTTGATGACGTCAGTCGCGCGCTACTGGCGATGTTGGTCGCATGTGCATTTCATGTCTCGTTTGACAAAAGTCGTCAGAACAATATATTTTAATATAAAATTTGTTCTTGAAATGCAAAACATGCATGTTTATACAACTATAAACTACTAAATCAGATTCTTTTGACATTCAATAGAATGTATGAGACTTCTTGTCATCATTTTCATGTATTATAGTTCTTTGGCAGCGACAAATTCTCTACAGTCAATAAGGTGAACCCAAAATCATCTTTCAGTCCGTATATTCTTGTAATAAATATAAAGAACATTGTCTTCATGGCTAGAGTCGCTCGACATCGTATAAACTTCACGGCTACACAGGAAATAATGATCAAATATAGAAATAATTTAGGTAGCGCCGTGTACAGAAACCAGCTTGATAGAGTAGCATATCAGTGGGCGACTTTTGGTTTGCATCGCAGTCGCGTAGCTTAAAAATATTCCCGTGTGAGATAGGCCTTCAGTATAGAGAGGAAAAAGTAACGGTGAAGTGGCTACATTATACCACAACCGTAGTAGCGATGATGTAAAACTTTAATGTGTTTCCAATATGGCCACAGTCATTATAAAAGCGGAGTTTTAAATACTGTTCCCGAGGGCTGGCGCAGACCAGGTGGTGCGCAGCGCAGCGCATTTTCCATTAACAAACAACAATCAACTATGTCGACATTGGAATAAGATCAAAACTGCGTGAACGCACCGGCGCCGGGCCGCAGCTCGACGCAATAATTTAAATCAGTTAGCTGTTGACATTAGCTTCGTTCGCGGTAAGGATTCAGAACTGATTCGGAACTATACGCTTGCGCAGTTCAAATAATGCCGTTCGCGGAACACACAATTCAGAATTTCTAGTTACAGTTCTGTGTTCGCGGAACCGTCGAACTCGATTCAGGATCGGTTCAGAATCAGTTATATCAGTTCTATAACTTTGGCAAGAATCGTAGTTCCAGACATGCGCAGTTTTTACCTAACGACATTTGACATACATGCTGCGGCTATATTCAGTTGGTTAGAAACTAATAAACTGGTTAAATAGTTAAATAAAATATAAATTTTATTAATTTATTAAGGGTTAAATAAAATATGGTTAGTTTTGTTTGTTGTTTATATAAATAAGTTTATATAATACTCTAATAAGAGTAATGTGTTTTGGTGGGTCCACTTAAATACTTGCCAACTTAGGGGTTTTCCCCCCAAATTTAGGGGGTAAATAAGTGGGATGGTTTTTTTTTTAGGGGTTTTATATTTTTAGGGCTATTTTTAGGGATTTTTTGACTCTTCATATATTTTTTTGAATATATATTTTTCATATATTATGTGAAAGTATAGGCCCTGGGACAATCCAAACTATAATAGCTAATCATATTTATTTGTTGACCTAGCGACTTAACGACATCTAGTACAAATATATTACAACTACTCTGTGGTGACTGGTGGTTATTGTGCCTATGCTTACTGGAAATACATATGTACGTTGATTATTGTTTACTTGTATGATTCGATTTTGTTGTTGTACTGCTGTGCCGACAAGCAATTTGTTAATGATGCCTAAAGAAACTAAAAATAAAAAAATGTACAGTCAGAAGTACACGTAGATTTGGGAAACAGATCCAGATTTAAAAGGTAAAGAAATTTCATTGCATTTTTGTAATTTATATTTTTTCTTTTATTATATATTTTTTTAGGGGGATTTCTAAGTAATTGGGGCGATTTTGGGGGTTTTTGACTTACGCTTTAGGGATAAATATTTTTGAGAGTTGGTAACACTGCCGATGACAGTAGATCGTACGCAGTTTGGTTCCGAAATTGTTCGCGGAAATAAAAATCACGAATCGGTTTATAACCGCGCATGCGCTCTACTACGATTCCAAATTAGTTCAGTACTAGTTCCGAATTAGTTCTGAATCCTTACCGCGAACAAAGCTATTGTTTGCGTCCATACTGTTACAATGGATAGTTAGACGAACTAAGTATATTTATTTCAGCTTACGTTAGATGAGGAGTTAAGAATGAAAAGGAAAAGGCTGACATGAAAAATAATTTGATCTGTTTTAAATTTTGCGTCCAGTTTTGCATAAACAAGCAACGAAATTCCGTGAACCTGTTGGCCCAGAAGAGCGCTTAGTAGTCACGTCTTCACGTCACACAGCAAATAACTCTTGGATCTTGTCCATCTATATGTGCCCCTCCATCGGCCTCCATCTACATCGGCGCATAAATACGGCTGGCAAGTGATCCCCCACTGCGCTGCGTCGCGGCGCGATGCGGACTGCCTGATGTGTGCGATGGTATGAAACTGAAGGACCGCCGTAATATGCGTTTAAGGCCTTTATGGCACCACCTACACGAGCGCGTCTCGCCGGCGACTACACGGGCGGAATTATCGTCCGTGTATCCGGCTCGGCGATAGCCGACTGAATACTGAATACTACTGAATTAATGGCTCGGGCGAGGATATCGCCGGCGAGAGACTCGCTTGTGTAGTTGGCGCCTAACGCTCTCGAAGACTGGTAGGGGCGTTGATCTCATTCCAATGTCGACAAAGTTGATTATTGTTTGTTAATGATAACCGCGCTGCGCTGCGCTTCGCCTGGTCTGCGCCAACTACACGAGTCAGTCTCGCGGCCATATTTTCGCTCGTGCTACTAATTTCAATAGTAACTATATGGCTATTTGTCCTATTTGTAGACCATTTGCTTTTTGGACGGTATGCTCTGAAAGAAATTGGTTAATATACTTTAATGGCAGTATGAAGCTAGTAGTTAACTATTACAACGGAACTAAACTTATTTCCGCCAAACTAGGTGCATGTCGGCAACCGTTTTCTATTTGTTCGTTGACCTTAGATAAAATGGCTCCCTTCACTGCATAGAGTGCGGTTGGAAACTCGCAAATTGCTGTTAAAATTACTGACGTTCCAAGTATTGAGGTGGCATTCATAAAATTGCATTGATACGAAATAATGACTTGTATAGTTTGCTTGCATCAAGAATTACAATGCAGTGTTCTATTTTTGATCGCATGTTGTGGTGAACAGTGTCGGCTTTAGGAATACCACCATCACCACCCCGTCTCTTCCCATGGGTGTTGTAAAACGCAACTAAGGGATAACGGAGTCGCTACCATAAGCACTGAGGAACTACACCACCTCTAAGATCGTATTCACTAACCCGCTTGGACAGCGTGCCGTTTTAAGGCCGTATACATCCCTCATGTACAATGTACACGAGGAGACCCATGTCCAGCAGTGAACGATAAAAGGGCTGGTTATATCTCACTCATTCCCGACACACGTACTCTGTGTCAGTTTCGACGTTTATCTGTTAGTTAGTGCTAATTTCGAGGCATGCTGCTGTCTCAAATGTGCTCCAGTAGATTTCCATGCGTACATTCTATTCTCTTGCTTTATTCATTGTGCAATTTTTAATGCAATATTGTTGTAAATAACCAGAAATTGAAGCTCAGAAAGACAACTAAACCGCAGTCAGTTCACAACAAAGATTATTGATACAAATAGAGGTAACGTTGTTGTTTGTTTAGCTCGACGACCGGTGACACTGAAGTTTATTTTGATCTTCTATGGTGACATTACTTTTTATACATTATGACAAAAGTAGCTATAATAGCTTTTGCTATAATTTCCTAGTCCTTTGTCAGAAAAAAAATTCATACGAGATGTTGTACATGTCTAGGTAATTCATTCAAAAAAATATAAATAACGAATCAGTAAAAAATTTGGTTCATCCCTATTGTCCGACATGAATTACACTTAAAATGTCTTAAATTTTCGTGTAAACAGAAAGTATAAACAGAATGGGTCTAAAAAGTTATGCGCACGCGCAGATTTCGTCATTTTGCAAAATGGCCGCGTAATTGTAAACCTCATTGTACAATATTGTTGTCATGTCGAAATGTACCCTGCAGGGCTTTCTCCGAGAAACCCTACAGGTTTTCTACTACATGTGAAATTATGGAAGTTTAAACAATAGGTCAAAGTTGTGTCTACAAATGTTTGTCTACTACACATATACACATACCATAAGAGATATAACGAAATTTGTAGACAGACTGTAGGGTGCATTTTTAAACGGATTGAAATGAAATAAAATTGACTGTGTCTACATCTCGCTTAAGTTCGAAGATGACCCAAACCCGTTCAGTGGTTATAAAATTATGACGTTGTAAACTTTTCAGAAAAACTCAAAAGATATTTCGATGTCTTAGTATAGCGGCCGAATTGCATAAAACCGTCAAATAACCATTTTGGTCGGACACCGCGTTAGGGATATTTTAACGAATATAAAAATTGCTTGTAATTAGGGAAGAGTTCAAGAAATACATACAAACTATAAATATATGTATAAATATGTGTATAATTTTTAAAATTTTGTAAATACGAGATTGCCACCAATCAAAATCATCTTCTGGAATCTCATAATTATACTGATCGAAGCATTAAAAAGGTAAACTCTGTATGTATGTAAAACTGATCTAAAAAAATCATATTTTTTGTAAATAGTTCCGTTTCTATAATATCTATACTATTAAGTCACAAAAACATTTTTGTTAATAATTTATATAGCTTTTATATGATACCACACACGTGAAAATCGCTTACGTATTTCTCGAAATATTTAAAGATAAAGAACAGCATCCGCGGCCATCTTGATGACGTCATAACTCCGCAGTCTAGGAGAGCGATATCGATTTTTTTCGTACTCAGGAGATCATGCCCCAAATGATTTAGCTAACCCGAGTGAGTCTGATGGAATTTCTTAGTTTGTCATTTGGCCACCCTTCTATCTATACATACAAACTATAATTGTCGTTAGATAGGGCTCGTAAAGCTCTACACAACTTTAGTGTTTATACAAAAGATTTTTCTAAAACGTACGAAAAAATTGGCATACAAATCTTGAAACAGCATAAAATTTGATATACATTACGTGCGTTCATTCGTGGAATCGTTTCATACATTATTAGAGATATAAAAGTTATTTTTAGAGAAAAGTATGGATAGTTTCTATGTAATGGAAGATTCTAAACGTTGATGAAATGATGGCGTGCCTACTGATATTTACGAAAACGCGGGATCTATTAGACATGATTTATAAAATTTTATACAATTGTCTACTAATTTGTTATAGTAGCCTTACTATAACAAATTACTAGTCTCATGGTCGGGCGACCATGAGGACAAGTAGTACGTATTATTCTTGAAAATGAAGGTACCTAGTACGTACCTACCACTGCGACCATTGCAATCACCATTCTTGTAGTTTGCTGACAATGCGCATGTATGATCTGAAGGTGTCGCAACTACGAAACTACTTTTTATATGTACAATCCTTTCTGCGTGATCCCTTCCTCTACTTTCATTCGCGAATATGAAATGTAGTACGTTTCATATTCGTGAATGCACTTTCAGAACAGTACCTTAAAGAACCATTGCATAAAGACGAAAATACTGTTTAAATTTACTGTTTCAGTAATATGTTGAGTGTTTCAAAATATTCTTTACATGATTCTTGTTGTGTTACTTGCTACCTTTGTGTTACGATGGGTTTTTGGACATTATAGTTTTAACTGTAACCTAAGAAAATTATATGCTATACCGTAACCAGTGTGATTTTTATAGGAAGAAGGCGGTTGACGAGCATACAGTCCATCTGGTGGGTAAGTCGATAATGTCGTCCTTGGACATTCACCATACATGCCAACATCAGTCCAGAATGAACTCTGGCAGCCCCCGGATGCGCTGTGCACCTTTTAAGATGTAGGAATTGATTTGGAGAAAGATTTGGACCCTTTCTCCAATTAAATAAATTGGAAATTAAATAATTAGGTAAATACGGAAGGATGGGAATGGGCTCTGGCATATCTTACTACCGAAACACGTACGTGGGAAATGCAGTACATTTCAATACATTTAGCCAATCAAAAATCATACAATAACATTTAAATAAAGTAGCCAGTAGTAACTAGGGTTGTTCGGGACACGATATTTATGATCCGGATACGGATATATTTATACTCCCCATACGGATATGAAATTATTTTGGGATACGGTTTCGGGTACAATATGTTTTTAATGAACTTTTTTTTTTAATATTTATCACCAACTGAAAATAAAGTAAAATAAAACTAAATGGAGAATAATTGCAACTTTGTAATATAATTATCAAAACATAATTATTTGCAATAACACCCGAAACTATATTATTATTTTGGGATTCGGTTTCGAACAATTTTTAATTTCGGATATCCGATAGTTTCGGTTACGAATCTCCATAATATCTCTAGTACCTGGTAACTCGATGAGAAGAGCAAAATATATCGGACATTGGGAGAGGCCCACATCTCACAGAGAAGAGATACAGGCTCAGGGTATTGTAATGTACTATACCATTAACCTGGGTCTTTCTATGCTGCATATAGGCTTCTCCCAAGGCTCGCCGTCACACACGATCTTCTCATCCAGCCACTACCGTTGACCTACTTTAGTTATTTACTATTGTACGTACTTACTTACAGCTCTTACCACCAGACAGACTGTGTGCCACCTGCTTTCAATAAAAAAAATAACTAGCTTCGTATGGGGCCACTGATATACGTTTTAAGTAGACGACAAATTGGTATTTGATTTTCTTCTGTTCCATATTATTATTTAACACTTTTCAATATTTTAAACTCTTCTAAACTGTTCAGTACGTGGTGTCACTTCACCAAACATATTGCGTGCAGTTGTTAATCTACTGGGCGTATCCCACTCTTCACGGTCTCTTAGTCGTCCCAAGATTATGTATTACACACAATTAGATATGTAAGATTATATGTTATTCCACGAATTGGAAAAGTTTGATAACGGTATTGTGGTATGGCTGGTTGAAAAAATTTCAAGTTTTTTTATGTCATAACATAGCTCATTTTTATGGCTAATGGCGTCATTTCTTGGGTAATTAAAATAGGAAGGAAATTCTTAAAAAACCGCGCAAGTGTGTACTAGAATCGCGAATTAAAGGTCCCGTATTCTCTATAATTTGTGTGTCCTTATTTGATATCTGCTTATAACGTGTGACTGCAGGGCAATCGCCTTCCCCTGCGAAGGGATTTCGAGCTACATTCCACCACGTGGACCAAATACGATTTAGTGGATTTTACGCACATGCCCCATTTTTATATTTTCGGAAATGCGAGCTCCCTCACGATACTTTCCCTCACCGCTGAGCTAGCCATGATCTACCACGCGAAGTTTGTTCAAATCAGTAGATATAACATGTGATTTCACGACCTTGGGGATTAATTTAGGATTTGGGTTTAGGGCCCCTTTCCCCTCATCCTTTTATATACGCAATTCCCAATCTTTCACAAATCCTTTTTCTAATCCACTGGTAAATCTTCAATGGCTTATAGCTCATTTGCGACAGTATCCACTTCTGGTTGAACTGTCTGCTTGTCTGATACCTACTTTATGGAGAATAAAGTGTATCATTCCATACAACTTTATCTTGCCTCCATCCCATTGGAATAAGTTCTTATAAAATCATAAGTTAAATCCATTATATTTCGTATAAATCTTTACGGAAACGGAGGTAACCTTGATTATTTAGATTTATTTCCAAACATACTCGTTATTATGCGAACATGTATATTATTATGTCGACATTTTTAGTGTTCCGAAGAACCCTTCTAATTTCATTATGAAGGCCCTTCAGTCCGTTTCCCTATGATCGATGATGTCAGTCAACGTTTTTAATGTTCCACTGCAGGGCACAGGTCTTCCCTAGAAAATCACTATTTTATTTCAGGTCGTAATTTATCACGCGGGCCCAGTGCAGAAATCTGGAAGCATACAGCGAATCCAGAAGATACTCGACTTCCGTTAGGAATTGGGATGGCTCCAGTAGATATTGTAGCGACACAGCGTTCGACACACGATTACACTGTTTTATTAATTATACTTTTCACCGCATCTCTTCTCGCGGGTGTCATAAGAGGCGACTAAGGGGTAACAAAGCCGCCACCACAAGCCCTGAGGAACTACACCATCTCAAAAAGAGTGGGATCGCCACTCTTTTAGGGGCGTTTAAGTCGTTTTAAGACCATACATCCCTCATGCACAAGTCAATGTGTATGCGGTGGCCAATGAAACCTAATTTATTGCATTTTCATAGTAGAGCTTCTTCAGTATCGAATATTTTGTCATGTGTGTTCTGTGATATGCGATCGTCAGCTCTCGGTCGTCTCCCACGCTCCCAACTAAGCAGTTCAATTAAAATGTATTTTCATGCATTATATGTTTAACCAATATAAATTAGAGGATATTTTCATGCATTATATGTTTAACCGATATAAATTAGACGATATTTTCATGCATTATATGTTTAACCAATATAAATTAGAGGATATTTTTTGTTTAATTATTCAACCTGATATAACACAACATAATAATACAGAATAACTACATCTAAAAGATCATATTTGGTAAAGTCTGTCACACTAAATGCTCGCTTCGATCGACTAATCGTGGAAAAGAGCCCAAAGTCAAGACAGAAATGTCATAAATGTCAGGGTGTTAATTCGCACATTGTCCTAACGGAGTGAATGCAATTGGCGGTGCAAGTAACCTACAAACGTACCGACCAGTCCAGCGGGTTCGATGCCCGGCCAGCGCTTTCCTAACAACGCCTTCCACGGAGAAATTTTGCAAGTTTGTTAGCAAAGTTAGCGAATCGCAAAGTGGAAATGTGTTAAGGTATATTCTCTTTAATTTATAGTGACGTTTGTTTGTAGACTTCTTAAGGTTTATACGGTAATGGCACTCGTCATTAAAGGTAGATTTTGCTATTTATGCAGTTTTAGGAAAACAAAACAAAGGGACAAAGTGAACAAAGATACAGAAGTTATAGACTTTTAAGAGACCTATTTAACGATGACGTACAGTTTGTATGTCGATTTATATGTGGGATTTTTTTTTGTTAAGTTTACGCCGTTATAATTTGGAAATTGAACCGCTGAAGTACTGAACTGAAACTGCGTTATTACCTCAGTCACAACTCTCTTTCTCAAGGATTTTTTTTTATGATGAAGGTGGCAGACGGCCGTGCGGTCCACGATATGGTAAGTGGCTTCCGCCCATGGACACCGGAAACACCAGTTGCCGACCTTGTATTCACAGTTTTCTTGACGAACCCCACGTTGTAGCGTAGTCCACACACCTTTTTGGGTTCGCGGTATAAATAAAGTGTGTTGACGACCTCACTGTACGCAGCGACTCTTTGTCAAGGAAGTGCGGATTAACCACGCGACGATGACGGGAGGTGCGATGGTGAAAACCCGAAGTTGGCATCAAATTGAACAATTGTACAGAATAATCCCCGTTGTCTGGCAGAAACTGCTATAAAGCAATTCTCTTCTTATATCATTGTTCCTTAATTTTATCTTAATGTAACAGTTATACAATGAAGAGTTTTATCTATCAATCTAACCGCTTAGTTTCATCTTCGAACTTATATTACGAACTTCGATATCGACCCAAACTGTTTTTGTGCCAAATATCATTTCGATCTGTTAAAAAATGCGTGCAAACGAACGCTGGCCACCTCGTGTTGTATCTTTTGTTTAAATTATATGGAGTATTGTAAACTTCAGTATGGAGAATATAATAAGGGGCCATCCATAAATTACGTCACACGATTTTTCATGATTTTTGGAGCCTCCCCCCCCCGTCCTTGTCACAGGTGATCACATTTGTGTAAACCAAAGTTGTGACGTCACATATTTTGCAATTTTAAATTTAGAAATTATTATATTAAAACTACCTTATAATAATATTGATAGAGTTGGTAATATTTTAAGGTTTTTCGTTAGAGTTGAAGTTTAGTTTTAATACTTTAGATTTATACATGTGACGTCACGAAGCTTATGACTCGTCCCCCCCCCCCCTTGTCACACGACGTCACACTTTGTTGACCCCCTCCCTCCCCCTTAACGTGTGACGTAATTTATGGATGACCCCTAATTCTAAATCTTCTAATTCTTAAGCAATTATTTCCATAAATATATAACCTTTATTTTCAGACAAAGTCTTCATAATTACAGTTAAAAATAATTAACATTAGTTTAAATTTAGATTAATCATCGCTATTGTTTTAAAACGAATTTGGTATATATGTCATAGGTCAACATGACTCCTAATTATTCTATTGAGGAAGTGAATGATAGATACTTTTACAGTTTTTTGGTTTTAAACAAGCCAATTAATTTAAATTCTTACAACGGAACGTTAATGCTGTACTCAGAAGCGCTGTTTAAATTTTACGAGTGGTTAATTTATTTTTGTATGTTTCTAAAAAGCTTTAAACTAGTTAGAAAGTTTCAAAGAATTTTAAATAGTAATAATAATATATTTTTTAAATTTCCTTTTTTACACCTTATTTTACACATCAATGAATTTCATAAATACATTGACGACAACTCTTGAAAGTATAGCATTAATTGTATATGACGATTGTGTTCGTCATTGACAGCCGACCTATAGATTGGATACATCTGTCGTTAGGGGAGACAGGGTCATATCATATCAAACTGTCATGCAATTTGGTATCGTGGTAATTAACGTGTAGGTACTTTGTGAATAATTAAATTAAAAGAAATATATCAATAAGTATTTATAATTAGGGGATTAAGAGCTTTGTCCTTCTTAAGCACTAACAATAGATACGAGTCTATTCTGCATTAAACTAGGTTTTAAAGGCTTTTGTTTCGGAAATGGATGTGACGAAATTATAAAATTTACTTAGATTCTATGAAACCCCAAAACATCTCATTACAACAGCTTTTTATATTCGAATGTATTTTAAAGGCCTCATTGCCCTTAAAGGTTTTGAAGGTTGGAATGCTAGTAAAATCAGAACAAGGTCTATGTATGTATTGATACCGAAAACGAACGTTTTATCTCATTAAATATTAAATTGATTTAAAAGTATTACAAAAGTTATTGAGACCTTAGTGAAATCTTAAAACATAACATAGGTATTCAATACGTCCGTAAGTCCACACCGAGAATAAGGTCACGTTGCGCGTATAATGTCACATTTGTTATTAGACTAAGATTGTATAAATAAGGTGGTATACACGGTGATTGTATCGGGAGAGGTAGAGTGCACGGTGCCTTCTCACAGCAGCTGGGCGCACACGACTGGCCAAGTCACTCCGTAGTCACAGAACATTATAGGAAAATGTACTGCATTTCTCACCATATCTCATTTCCCCAATGTACATACGTGTTTCATAATTAATTCCTTATCCAAGAAGAAATAATGATACCCACAAAAAAGTTCTACTCAATCAAAAATAGACTAAAGAGGTGAAAAATAACTCAGAATAAACAACTGACGGTCACCCGTGGTCACTATTTGTCCTGCACGTTGACTGTCAATATTGGTATGTGCCATAAATGGATAGCGTGGTTGGCAACTTGGCACACTGACATAGTAGTTGAAAATATTTGCTCTGCACTAATAGATCTTGTCAAAAGGTACATTTTGAGGCAACTTCGCGATTATTTACATGAGATATTAAAGACGATTTCCTGAGATATGTGTTTTGGGTCAGTTTATTTTGTGATTGGTTTACACCATATTCTGACATTATCGGCATGTCTTTAGGTATACCATCGACGTATGTCACCACTTACTTCAGTATACTCGTATTATATTAAAAATCGTTGGGCCAAGAGAGTCCTCTAATGGACGTCACGTAGCGGCAGATGTAGTGTAAGGACGCTTTCCGATCAGCTGGATTGACGATTTAAAAATCGCCGGTAGAGGCTGGAAGAGAGGGAAGGATCATGTAAGATAGCGGCCTATAGAAGAGCCATATATCCAGCATTATCAAAAAAAAGAAAAGAAATGGATCCCACAGTAAAGAAGACCAAGGGATAAACCGAAAAAAAGATGTACTGATTATAATGGAAGACCTTGCCATTTATAAAAGAAAGTCACCTGGAAGAAAGTGGCAAAGGACCGTACAAAGTGGAAGAAGATAGTAGAGAAAGCCAAGATCCATAAAGGTTTGTAGCGAGATATATAGACTAATCATCTGACTCCACCACTCGATATAGTCTTCTTGCAAGAGCAGTACACTCAATTTTCGCAATTAGAAAAAAGCGCGATTTGAGCTGGTACACTCTGAGCTCGTAAACTTTTGCCGCCTTTGTATAGGCTCACTTTGTAAATTGCAACTGTCCAGGATTAGGACCCATAAACCAGAAGAGTAATTTTAACAGGGAACATAAATATATCTATTGCCTAACCTGATGAGTGATGGATGACATTCCGTCAGTAGCTATGTGAGACACGTATGTCCATAACGCCCGAAATGGCCATAACGATGCAATTGGATTTCCATTCGATACCGAGAATGTGAAATATTAGCACAGTATTCTGATTTCTTTAAACTGTTTCGAAAGTCTTTTCGATGTTAGAAATATTATACTTTTTTAAAAAAAAAAAGGGTAAACAACAAAGATACAGGGTAAACAGGTTGGGTGTTGAACTTAAAGAATTAAGGATTGAAGTCAATGAATTTTCTCCAATCCTTTCCTAAATCTCTAAAGGTGTGAGGCGCATCCAGGGTTGTGCCGACATTTTTATTCTGGAATCTGGACTGATGTTGGCATGTATCGTGAATGTCCACGAACGACGGTTTCCACTTACCACCAGGTCAACTGTATGCTCTGTATGCTTTCTATAATAAAATAATAATATTGCAAATATCCGTCATTTTATCTATTCACGTTGGCGCCATAGTTTCATAAATATGCGATGTCCCTTTAGTCTATGGTTTGAAGTGAGTAAAAACCGTGACTGATGACTGTTGACACCGACGTAAGCTAATGTCCATTTTGTAATGTTTGTTTGTAGCAACGTCTGACATGCCTGTTTGGGGACGATGCGGTACTTGAAGAGAAACCTATAATAGAAGTTATAGAATATGTAAAAAATTGCAAAAAATTTTTAGAAGACATTTATCAAATTTGATCTTTGATAATTTGGTGAAAATTAATTGGTCTGTGGCCCTAAAACGCCACGCTGGCTAAGCGAGTTGGTTCGTGAGTTCACTCTTCTAGAGCTGGTGTAGTTCCTCAAGGCATGCGGTAGCCGCTATGTTATCCCTTAGTCGCCTCTTGGGCCGCCACTACACAATCAATCCAGATTGATCGATCGTTTGATCGTGACCCCGATTGACCGTGTATTGTATGGAATCCAACACATTGCACGGTCAATCTGGATTACAATCGAGGATCGTGATCTGGATTGATTGTGTAGTGGCCGCCTTACGACACACACGGCACACGTTTTATGGCCATACATCCCTCGTGTGCACAAGCCAATGTGCATGCGGCACCAGCAGTGGATACTGATAGGGCATTATAATTAATTGGTTGTTTATTGTTTGTTTCAGATGAAGAAGTAACACAGGAAAAATTACATGTAAGTGTAGAAATATATATTTTTTATCAATAATCATACCACTGCTGGATATTGGTCTCCTCCAAGGCTCGCCACCGCACGTGATCTTCGACTAAGTCGGTTCACTTGGTCGGAAGGCGTCTCGCATTGCGTTTCCCGGCATGTGGCCTCCATTCGAGAACTCTTCTACGCTATCGTTTATTTGTCTTACGGCTAATATGAATGGATGGCGAAATATGTACGTACGTTTGACAGCAGACTGTGAGAGCGGAGTCGGACCAGTCGGACGCGCCCAGTCTGCTGTCTTCCTCCATTCAACATAAATATTGCTAAATCTCTGCATCTGAGTATAAATTATGCAATTTCTTGCAATTATTTACATTATATCATCTTGCAGTTCAAAGTGCAAGTTATACGCAATGTTGCATATAGATTGTAATCTAAGTGTAATTAATGTTAGATTATCCTATCTCTATAGAGCTTACTTAACTAGGAAACTAGATACAAAAATACTGATGTTGGTATGTAACGCGGATGTCGCAGGGCGACAGTATCCACATACCATCAAGTCCACAGTCTGCTCGTTTAAAACACACCATTATACGACATATAACACATTTCTCAAAGGTCGGACTGTAAAGAAAAGACTGACAGACGGATTTTGGCCGGCGAAGTTCCAGACAAATGTTAGTATGTAATTAGTATGTTAGTATGTTATTAATCTATATCTATACTAATATAATAAAGAGTGTTTGTAGATTTCAAATTGTGTAGATGTAGATTTGTAAAATTGTGTGTTTGTAGGTATGTTGGGGGTAAGCTCAGGAACTACTGAACCGATTTCAAAAATTCTTTCATAAATAGGTAATCTACATTATCCGTGTCTAATATAGGCTATATTTTATTTTGAAAAAAAAAAAAAAACTTATAAACCGAAGCGAAGCGAGGGCGGGTCGCTAGTGTTATATATACAGCTACGTTTCATGATCGTAACTCATCGAGTTCATCAAATTGCGTTATTGCTAATTGCGCAATTGCATGCATCCTTGCACCTGCGAACATTTAGCAATCGTCCAGTATCCTGCCGCGAAGGTAATAGCTGGAAACACGAGAATTTATCTATTTAAACGGGTGTTAACGCGACTGTTTGTTTACTTTATTTATTTATTTTACTCGGCGTTTCGGTTGGGTTGCACCAACCATGGTCACGAGCTGACTGAAGAGGCGGGTAGTTGCGAGCAGTTTCAACTTTCATCAACTACCCGCATTTGGTATTCATATTCCGGAAGCGGCACACAACACTCACAATATCAGAAGTAGCGTCAGACGAAAAATCGCTAGGTTAAAATGTATTGAAACCCCGATTTTCGGGCTTAAGAGATCAGCTGAAGGAATGGTCGTACAGACTTGGTGCCGTAGTGAAAAATTCTCGTGCTGACTTCCCCAACAGAAGTGATATCTTTTTTATCGTTGGCGGGCACTTTGACTTTTGGGCCCAACTTTGTATGAAACTCGAATGATCTCCTTTATTAATCACTGTATTCCTTGTTGAGGACAATTTGTATCCATCTTCTCGATTAAAATTTCTATTTTTTTTATTTCAATTGCTTCACGCACAATCCTGGAGAAATAGTTATAATAGTAGTGTATTGAAAACAATTATATTAGCCGAATGAAACTATTTAGCCAATCTACTCAGTCTATTACGACTTTGCCATTACAAACCCTCTGGTGTTGCAGGTGTCTATGGGCGTCGGTGACCCGCCCGCTTCACTGTCATCTATTCTATATAAAAAAAAATCATGTTTCATGAAAAATGAGTAACGGAAGATACTCAGTGAACTGAATGAACTTTGAAGCCTCCAAAGGTGGTTTAGGTTTTCTGCTGACAATAAAGAAATAAATATCACATCCGTCGACCTGGTGATGATCTTATCAAAAGCTTCCTTTGCGATTAAATTGTAACCGAAAGACTAAAATAAAATACCTGAAATCGTATTATACTCAAAGAACTTGATTTTAGTTTATTTTATACGTGTGTAAACCGTATTTTTACTTATATTTTGCATATTTTATTCTTAACTAGCTTCTGCCTACGGCTTCACTCGCGTGAACTAAGGAGCTTTAAAAGATTTTTAACACCTGTAACAGCGCCGACATGATGGATTTCACGGTTGTAAATCCATCTAGTTTTTGAGTGATTCTATTAAAAGTATATTTTTTTTATTTTCCTCTATAATTCAACTTCTTTGTGTTATATGAAGATGACACATTCCTTTTGGATACTTAGCTATACATTAGTGAAAATCCGATCAAAATTCTTTCAGTAGCATTTACGTTATGCTCAAACAAACAGACATGCAGACAAAAAAAATTAAGAACTGTTTTGGGTTCTGTGGTTTCTAAAGAGAAAAATTTTCTTATTTTTTTTAAAATAAGGCAATGTACAGACCATTTCACTGTTTTATTATATGTATAGATTATTATTATTAAATCATATTGCGTAATGAACTGCCAACTGAGGTATTACCACTGAACTACAAACATGGAGTTCTTCAAGAGAGCTGTGAATAGAATCCTGCAAGATCGACACTCGTGCACTCGCTACTTGTTCACCGGTGACGGTCACCACTTACCATCATGTGACCAGCCCGTCTGCCATCTCTATTATAAAAGAAATGTTGAATGTAATTTATTTTCAAAACGTATTTCTTCATCGGAATCTGTAGGCTATACGAAGCGAGTAGTTACTTTCTATATTATGTAATTAAAAAAAAAAACAATCAATACGCCATAGCCCCCCCCCCCCCCCCCGCTCCCCCCTATCAGTGAGTGCTTCGATGAACACATTTGCAAGAATTTGTTAACGTGTACTGGTTATGAACGTCTGTTACTACAGCGGTTACTTAACAGGGTTTAACTAGTTTTGTGGTTTATTGAATGCTGAGCCCTCGATGCTCAAGCGCAACAAACATGGCTACTAGTTATTTTTTTATTCTTAAGAACATGGTCGGGCGTATGCCGAGGCCTATGCTAAATTATAATATGAGATATTCTTGACTATATTAATTGTGCAAATCTAATGATGATCGATAGACAGATTGTGATAAATACACAAAAAGGCGGTTTTGTCGCTATAAGCGAACTCTGTTAGTCGTAAAAATAATTCGCACAGTTCGCTCGCGAGCTTCTTGGCTCTAGACTCGAGAATGTTAAACCCTCACGAGCGTTTTAGACTCGACAAGCGTTAAAAACTTCGACTACAATGCTCACGAGCGGTTATTAGAGTCAGGTTATCGCTCGATCGTAGAGCGCTCAGCGTTTATTTTCGCAACACTAGAGGTACCTAGTGTATAACATCTACCTAGTATAAATTGATATAACATATGTATAGAAAAGATTCTTCTTGATCCCAAATGGTCACTAATACAAAAAGAACTATTAGATACTAGGTCAATGGTCGTATTAAAGATTCTTCTTCTTCTTCTTCTTCTTCTCAGCCCTTGGACGTCCACTGCTGGACATAGGCCTCCCCCATTGTCCGCCATTTAGACCTATCGGCAGCGACCTGCATCCAAACAAGAAAGATTAACATTAACTACATTAAAGATTAACTACAGGTTAACCTATTGATTTTTTTAGATATTTGGAAACTGCACAGTATTAAATTTGGAACTATTGATCCAAAATCCATTTAAACTACTTTATATTAATCATTAAGTTTTAATTAAGTTGAATGTACTCAACTATTTAATAAAGTTGATTCGTGTATGAACATAGATTTAAATTCCGATAACTTTGTGCCAAATTCATGTCAATCGGTTAACAAATGCCCACTGTGCCACTTTTTCTCGCGCCGGCCTACAGTTTGAAGTGTTTTTTCCATATCTCAGTGTTTAAATCAGTGCACAGTATAATCAACACTTTCCTATTTAACATGCCAAGGCATAGGCAACCATAACCATTCATCATCAGGTGAGCTGTCTATCAAAAATCACGCGATCATAATTTATATTTCCGCAAGGAAACATTACGTAATCCACTTCTTCCTCAAAACAAACCGGTAACTGTCCCACATTACCATCTATTGCATAACACTGACACACTGTGTCATTGTATACAAGATGGTTGACCGGCACAATAGCGACTTTCGTTCCGTCCATTCGGGTCCTAGTGATGGACGTTGTTTTTTTTTATCGATATCGATATTTTGCGCTTTACTCTTTTCTCTATTTTACTCTATCTGTAGTCAATATTTAAACAGAATTATTTTTAGAATTAATTAATTAATTCATTTTTTTACTATTTACTACTCTATGTAATAAATTTAACTTTATTACAGTACATTATAAGTATATAGATAACAGTAGAGTATATATAACTAAAAAGAGTTCATTTCCTACTTTATCGTATTTCCCCAATGTACGTACGTATTTCGGTAGTGAGTGAGATGTGCCAGAGCCCATTCCTATCCTTTTCTCATTTCTCCAAATCCATTCCTATATCTCCAAAGGTAGGCAGCGCATCCGGGGTCGTGCCAACGTTTGTCATTTTGGACTAATGTTGGTACGTATCGCGGATGTCTATGGGCAACAGTATCCACTTACCATCGGGTGGACTTTATGCTCGTCTGCCGCCTCCGTACATAAAAAAAATTAGATAATATTTGACGTCATTTTTGTATCTTCCTGTTTGACTTAATGAGTCAGAGTCGGATTGGTAGATTGATTTTTCGTACTTGCATCATGGAATCATGATGTTATACAGAATATGGACATACCTTTTTTCCGGAAAGTTCCGTTATTTATGGGATTGATTTAATTATTATTAAAGTAGTGATTTAGTAACTACTACATTTGAAATTTGAAGGAAGCGGTAGTAAAACGTTTTAAATTTATTTTTATTTATCTCTCGAATAATAAAATGAATGTTAGTGTTTGTTTTGTTTGCTCCCTATGTGTTCACATAAAATTCATCCGATTGAATTGAAGCTTTTGGTGAGTTGCTGTGTGCAAATTCGTGAAGGTTTCTAAATACTTTATAGGAAAATACTTTTAAAAATATGTTCTATCTTACTAGGAAATAATAATTTAGTTTCACGCAAAACTCACTGTAATTTACTCTATTTAAGATCTCAGAATTTTAAGATTCATCGTATGAATAGCATCATAAGCATTCGGACACGAGACTTAAAATGATCATATACTGTATCTAAAAAAGGCCTAAAACCTACTTACATAGGAAAAATTATATTAAAACTTACCCGAATTGTGGTTTAAAAAAATAACTTCAAATGGATCCAATCCAAGAGAAACAAATCGAAGTCCGTAGATCCAAGCAAAATTAGTCGTTTTAAGAAAATTCCAGAGGTCAATACACAAGCCAGGGCCTAGTCACGTTTTCCACAACACAGCAAAGAAAGAAACACACTCGACGAACCGAAGTAAGAGAGTGACCTACCTGCGATGTGAGCGCGCGCGCATTGTTTTGACAAACAGTTAATGACTCATCCTGGATACTCTGTTCTGATTGGTCGCAAGCGTTGTGCGTACAAAATATAAGATAAGGTGACAAAAGACCCCGTTTGCCGAGTTATATCTATTATTATTAAGTGTATCTATTACCATTTTATACTTTGTTAGGCTTTTTCTTGAAGTCTTTGAACACCACAGTTTTTTTTTTACTTAGAATGCCGGTCAGCTGTGCATGGCGTGGAAATTGTTAAGAAAAAAAAATCTTGCTTCGTTGTTCGAAAAAAGACGAAAAAGATTCGTTTCTCACTTTACACCTAGCTCCCTAGCTCACCTAGCTTGAAATTCCGGAAATAAGTCTAAATAATTTTAAATTTCCGGAATTCCGAAGGTATGTCCATATTAACATATACGTTTGAGATCATTGACCCTAATTCAATCTACCTACTCCGATTTATGGGGGTGTATGGGGTCCCAACCTACATCTCTGGGACCCAAGCCAACCTCACCGGCTCGTGGTGCACCCTGCCGACCAACGAACGAGGCTCTGGCGACCCGCCACCACGCACCGGACCAGCGCGGCGGGTTACGGTCCACCCCCCCCCCCCCCCCCCTATGGCAGAAAAAGTAAAACGGCCCCAAGTTCCCGGCGGCTCCAGTCGCAACACCGGCGTGGACGACGGGCGCTGGTCGAGCGCTGGAGCCAGGGGTGCTAAGAATCTCCGGGCGGGATTCCACCGTCGAACGACCAGGGCTTTTGACATGGATCACCGACGTAGGTTGTCACTGGTGACTTACAACACGCGCACTTTGAGGACAGACGAGAAGATCGCTGAGCTGGAAGAGGAGATAGGCAAGTTGCACTGGGATATATTGGGGTTATCAGAAATCCGAAGAGAGGGGGAGGACACGATAACCCTGAAATCCGGCAACTTGTTCTATTACCGGGAGGGCGACCAGCAGTCCCAAGGTGGTGTCGGGTTTATCGTCCACAAGTCCCTCGTAAATAGTGTTGTAGCCATCACGAGTGTGTCGAGCAGGGTCGCGTACCTTATACTCAGAATATCCAAGAGATATTCGTTGAAGGTCATACAGGTCTACGCACCGACCTCGGCACACCCGGATAACGAAGTGGAAGCAATGTATGAGGACATTAGTAGAGCCATACATGCTTCGAAAACACACTACAATATTGTTATGGGGGATTTCAACGCGAAACTGGGCAAAAGAGGCGACGATGAGTTGAGAGTGGGGCAATTTGGATGTGGGCACCGGAACCAGAGGGGCCAGAGGCTGGCCGACTTTCTTGAGAAAGAGGGACTCTTTATGATGAACTCTTTCTTCAAGAAGCCGGCTCATAGGAAGTGGACCTGGATGAGCCCCGACGGTTCCGTTAAAAATGAGATAGACTTCATTATGGCCACAAAGAGACAAATATTCAATGATGTCTCCGTGATCCACAGGGTGAAAACCGGTAGTGATCACCGAATGGTTAGAGGCACATTGAATATAAACGTCAAGTTAGAAAGGTCCCGCCTGATGAAGTCTACGCTCCGACCTACTGCTGCCCACATACAGAATCCCGAAAGCTTTCAGCTTGAACTGTCAAATCGCTTCGATTGCCTAGAGGATTGCGTTGCAGTGGACGATATCAACAACAGGTTGGTAGAAACTGTCCATACGGTGGGGTCTAAATTCTTCAGACATCGTCGAAGAGATGGACCCCAAAAGCTCACCGACCACACCCTCGACCTCTTGGCGGAACGACGTTCGATGACACTGCAGACTCCTGATGACGCGGAAGCATATCGGCAGCTCAATAGACGGATTCACCAGTCCTTGCGACACGACATCCGTCTCTTTAATACTAATCGTATTAAGGAGACGATAGAGCGGAATAAAGGCTCCAAAGTGTTCGCAAGAGACTTATCTATTGGGCAGAGCCAGTTGACGAAGCTGAAGAGGGAGGACGGCAGTGTCACTTCCGACAAACAAGAGGTACTGAGGGAGATCGAGAAGTTCTATGGACAGTTGTATACCTCGGTCGCTAAACCTGTTGGCAACTTGGCCAAAGACCCAAGAGCCAAGTTGACCCGACACTATACCGAAGACATCCCGGACATCAGCCTGTACGAGATTAGGATGGCCCTCAAACAGCTTAGAAATAACAAGGCGCCGGGTGAGGACGGAATCACTTCAGAGCTTCTGAAAGCGGGTGGAACACCGGTACTGAAAGTCCTTCAGAAGCTCTTTAATTCCGTCTTGCTCGAAGGTATTACGCCGGAGGCATGGAACAGAAGCGTGGTGGTGCTCTTCTTCAAGAAAGGTGACAAGACCTTGTTGAAGAACTATAGGCCCATCTCGCTTCTGAGCCATGTTTATAAGCTGTTTTCGAGGGTTATCACGAATCGTCTCGAGCGCAGGTTTGATGACTTCCAGCCTCCCGAACAAGCCGGTTTCCGAAAAGGCTATAGTACCATAGATCACATCCATACGCTGCGGCAAGTTATACAGAAGACCGAGGAGTATAACTTGCCATTATGCTTAGCGTTTGTGGACTATGAGAAAGCCTTTGATTCGATCGAGACTTGGGCAGTGCTACAGTCCCTCCAGCGGTGCCATATTGACTATCGGTATATCGAAGTGTTGAAGTGTTTGTATAACAACGCCACCATGTCAGTCCGAGTACAGGAAGGGAGCACGGAGCCGATTCCATTGCAGAGGGGTGTGAGACAAGGAGATGTTATCTCTCCGAAGCTCTTCACCAATGCGATGGAAGACGCTTTCAAGCTCCTGGAATGGAAAGGACTCGGCATCAACGTTGATGGCGAATGCATCACTCACCTTCGATTTGCCGACGATATCGTGGTCATGGCAGAATCGCTGGAGGATCTTAGCACAATGCTCGGAGACCTCAATCGAGTTTCCCAACAGGTGGGCCTTAAAATGAACATGGACAAGACGAAAATCATGTCGAATGTCCATGTCGTGCCCACCCCAGTTTCAGTTGGGAGCTCGATTCTCGAAGTTGTTGACGAGTACGTCTACCTAGGCCAAACGGTCCAACTAGGTAGGTCCAACTTCGAGAAAGAGGTCAATCGACGAATCCAACTCGGCTGGGCAGCGTTCGGGAAGCTACGCAGCGTCTTCTCGTCCAAAATACCTCAGTGCTTGAAGACGAAGGTCTTCGACCAGTGTGTGTTGCCAGTGATGACCTACGGCACCGAGACGTGGTCTCTGACTATGGGCCTCATAAATAAGCTCACTGTCGCACAGCGAGCTATGGAGAGGGCTATGCTCGGGGTTTCCCTACGTGATCGAATCAGGAATGAGGAGATCCGTAGACGAACTAAAGTCACCGACATAGCCTCTCGGGTTAGCAAGCTGAAGTGGCAGTGGGCAGGGCACATAGCTCGAAGAACCGATGGCCGATGGGGCAGAAGGGTTCTCGAATGGAGACCACGTACCGGCGGACGAAGCCGAGGACGTCCATCTGCTAGATGGACAGACGACCTCATAAAGGTGGCGGGCACCCGCTGGATGCAGGTCGCTGCCGATAGGTCTAAATGGCGGACAATGGGGGAGGCCTATGTCCAGCAGTGGACGTCTAAAGGCTGAGATGATGATGATGATGATGATGACTCCGATTTATGCTAATGACTATGACTGGCACAGAGTTGTGCGATTGACATATTTAGTTCAAGTTATTACTATTATATTAATTGACACTAATTTGTGTCTATTGAACGATAACGATAATTATTACGCGTGACAGCTATTAAAACCACATTTGGCTACTAATAGTTATCTTTTTAATTAATTAAACAGTTATTCAATTAAAAATTCGAGTAGATAATACTTGATTTAGAGGGAAAACTGTCCGTAGGAGAGTCCTTAGAGTCCGCGTCCATAGGAGTTACCTCACCGTGCCCGAGCTTGAATCGCGTCCCCCTGGTGGGAACTAGGGATGTGACATTGAATGAAAAAATCGATTAATTAATAATCGATTTGCTTCGCCACTTATAAATCGATTTTAAAGAAATCATCGATTTAACAAAATAATCGATTTTTTGGAAAAATCTTTTTTTTTTTTTTATACTATATAATAATAAAACCAAGCTTAAGGTCTTAAGACAAAGGAATATAGGTATCAATAATTGGGTTGGGTTGGGTGAATGTAGACAAGTGAGTAAAGTAATTATTTGCGAACATTTTCATGTATAGCGAAAACGAAGTACCTTTAGTTGCCCTGTCTGTATGAGCCCTAAAGATGACGTCACAATGGCGTCGACAGGTAGAGAAATTAGAAGATAACTTTTGAAAAATTATGATTTGTGAACTCGAAACACGATATTTCGTAATGATCTATACATGAAAATGTTCGCAAATAATTACTTTAGTAATTGGCTAGTCTGTACCGCTTTACCGATGGTACCTACCCCTAGCCCTACCTATTTCAAATATATACATACAGATGGCGCCGTTCGATTTATTTGTTCCCGTTAAGTGAACGGGAACAATTTCTTTCATCCGGCGCATAGATGGCGCTGTATACAAAAATCGATTAAAATGTGTATTTTACATAATCGATTAACATTAAAATCGACTTTTTTTTCACATCCCTAGTGGGAACAAATGGATTAAATACAACGCCGAATATCGCGCATTGATAACCCGACCCCCTGGTTTGTCAAGCCCTTCATGAGGGGTTGCAAAGGCCTTAAGTGCCTTTAAACCCAGTCGCGATTACAAGCAGAGGCCTATTTATACCTTGCCTTGGTACTCTATACTTAAAAGGTACAAATCCTTATGATATAAAATTAGCTCCATTAACATCATTTAAAACGAAATTATGTAAATGACTGCTTGACCATTGCCATTATTCTACTAATGAATTCACGATACACAAATAACTTTATGTAGATAAAGTAAATAAGTAATCTGACATTTATAATAATATGCTTCTACTGTTTGTATTAAAATGTGATAATGTGTTAATCCGAAAAGTTTGTAATTTTTAAAACTTTCTAAATTTGTAATCTGTAAATAACAATAATAATTGATAATTTTAATTAGTTTTATAAATTGTAAGTAATTTAAATGACATTCACATTATTGCACAGTTTATTATATATTATCATCATTAATATATTATGTTTCATTAACTACCATATTTATATACTTCAATAGTCTCTTAATTAAACTATTTTCTAAAACGTCCTAAGTCAAAGACACTTGTTAAACAAACTTAAATAAATTATAAATTGCGAAATACTGGTGATAAGCTAGGAGTATCTATACTCAACTCACATTCACACGAATAATTACGGATTTTTAAAAATTGTCATTAGCTCGGCGGTGAATAATAAATAATTAATTGATAAATTGTAAATTTGTACATCGGAAACGGTTTAGTACGTGGACGATGCATGTTTATACTGACTTACTAAATGATGTAGGTACCGTGATTAGAACAAATCAAAAATATTACATTCTATAGGCTTATCTACCTATATATTAGGTGTACTGGAAAGACTTTTTCGTTTAACTCGGTATTAAAATAAAAAACAAATTAAGAGAAAAGTTTGTACTTTTTTGTTTAATTTATTTATTTAAACATAACAGAAGTTCCATTACAGTTATAAAAAACAATGCGTACACTGTTTATAATAATGATTTCTCTAAGAATTGTACAGCATGCCAGCTCAGAATCAGCTCATTTAAAAAGTGACATTGCACCCGCCGACTACCATTCACGTCGGTTACTGGAACATTTTTTAAGAAAAAAAGACCTCTAGAAATGTGATCTACCTTAAAATAACATTTCTAACATTTGCACGCCAGTTACCTGGCATAATGTGTAAGGCTTGTATAACTTATCATCATAAGACCTGTATGTACCCGCATTCTGGAGCAAATAAATAAAATTATTATTATTATTTGAACAATGTATTTCTTCACAAAGCCAGGAATTTTATAAATTTTATATATTCCTCCAGGTAGGATTGAAATCGAGAAAGTGACTATAATAATAAATGTATCGACTGTCGATGAAAGTAAGCACACGATTCACGTCCCTAGTTATCTCAGCGTGTTATGAAACGTCTCGAAAGACTTTTACTTTCGTCCCCTCTTTATGTACTGTATTGAATACATCGAATGACGCGCATGGTTTATTTGACTTGTATTGGTTCAGTATACGGCTCAAATGAGTATAAATGATTTGTTTATCTTACAATGGTCAATGTACAAATTTTATCTGTAATACTGCCTTTTAAATGAATAGCAAAAATAATATCTGGTGTATATGCGTAATAATACGGTTATCATAGAAGCATTGTTGTGATTGTCGTCATCCAGGGACGGATTCAGACGTGACGTTGGGGGAGGGGTGGGGGGGGGGGGGGGGACAAACTTACTCATTATTTCTTGTAAATACAAATGTAAAATAATGTCGGTTTTACCTAACACTATATCAGCTTCTGGGTGCACTCGACTGGCCACGTCTACACTGAAGACTACCTTGAAATGTACCGCATTTCCTACTTATTTATTTATGTACGTACGTGTTTCGGTAGTGAGTGACATATGCCAGAGCCCATTGCCATCCCATCCTATCCCTCCCCATTTTCCCAACACTTACTCCCGATCCATCTGCAAAGGTGGACAGCGCATCTGGGGGCGTGCCAAAGTTGGTTATTCTGACCTGAAGTTGGCATGTATCGTGGATGTCTATGAACGACTGTATTCACTTACCATCAGGTGGACTGTATGCTCGTCTGCTGCCTTAATTCTATAAAAAAAAACATATAGGCCCAAGACTCGCCATCACACACAATCTTGCGCTCTGCTCATCCAGCCACCACCGGTGGTGAACTTCTCAGGTCGCCGATCCACCTGGTCTGAGAGCGTCCCACACTACGCTTCCCGTTACATGGTCCCTATTCAAGGACTCGCCTACCCCATCGGTTGTCGATCCTGCAGCAGATATGACCTGCCTATTGCCATTTTAGCATGCTGATTCTATGAGCCATATCGGTGACTAATTCTTTGTCGAATCTTATCCCGCATAGAAACTCCCAGCAGAGGCCCCTCTATAGCCTGCTGAGCGACTTTTAACATAAAGATCAGACCATCCGTTTAAAACGGATGTCAACCTATGAAGTTGGTATTTTATAAAACTGGTTTTGTTAGTACCAGGAAGAGGTTTTATCTATTTTCTTATCAGTATAATATACAGTAAATATCACAACGTAATCTCATAGTATGAGTAACAATAATTTATAAAAGTTTAATTATCCAAGTGCAATGGTCAATGTCCAATATTAATCTATTAAAGTAGGTACTACCCGGACATTGAAAAATATCATTTCAATATTAGGTACTAGGTATCCGGTGAAGGAAAACATCGTGAGGTAAACCGAAAAAAAAATGAAAATAAAATTTTCTCTTTTAAATAATTATACTACATATATAACCAGGGACGGATTCATAATTAGATTTGGGGGGAGAGGTTGCCAGCGTGACCCCTGAGCAAATTTATTTTTCGAATTTCAAATCCTCTATCACTTTTATTAGTTATTATTACATGTTTCAATGTGTCAATTTCATGATCTCTATGATCACACTATTATATATTTTTTTTTATTGTCATCACATTAGTCATCACTCGCAGTAGGGATAAGTGGATGTAGAATATCCATCTACTAGTAGTGATATATTAGGTATGTCCCTACTGGTAGTGAAAAGTGGAAAAATCTTCCCTTTTCCACCAGGGGGGATAGGTAAGACGTTAAGGATAGATGGAACAGTAGAGATTTGTTTACAAATTGTATTGTATGACATTGAAATCCTTTATATAAAAAAAATATTTTTATAAAATTCGTCGCTTATTCCATCTCCTTTGTCTCTCTTATTTCTCCACTCTATAAGTCTTTTTACATCTCCTCACCGTCTTAGAATCTTGATCAGTATCGTCCTTTAAAACGCTTTTTATCATATATGAAACTAATTTTCAAATGCAGTTTTTCGTTATTAACACCAGTTTATCGTTTCACAAAAAAAGGCGGCAGTTTTTGTGTCGTTGACTTCCATGTGCCTCCATTGTGTTACCAAACGAAACCATTTACTGTTTCATTCATGTTTTTGTTTCGCTAAAAACAGTTTTGTGACGTTAGACGTACGGTTTTTTTTAAAGATAACGACAGTGCAAACAGCACTTTCAGTATTCACTGCTGGACATGGACCTCCTCATGCACATTGTCTTGTGTCTGAGGGATGAATGACCTTATGTATTGGCGAGTCCACTCTTTTAGAGGTGGTGTAGTTCTTCAGGGCTTGTGGTAGCGGCTTTGTTATCCTATAGTGGCCTTTAACGACACCGAGGCGAAGAGATGGGGTGGTGCTATTCTACTTTTTTTTTTGTCTTTGTATTTTAGAAGTTTTTTTTTTTTTGTTATAATTTCGCTTATTGTTTAGCGTTATTAGTAGCGTTTCATTTTTTCTTATCAGTTTGTTTCTTGTCGTATTTTTTAAGTATATAGTGTGATATTGGGCATTAACAACGATATCTGTCCGAGTAGCAGTTTATACAAATTAACTTGTACCGTACATAGTTCTGTAGTTATATTTATTGCACATCATTTATTAGTTTATAGCAATGCTCGCCATTTCGTACGCGTAGACGTTTATGTGTGGTTAGCTTGATTCCCGTGGGAATCATATGATAGATCTGGATAAAATGTACCCTAAACATTAACTCTGTACATAAATTATTACTATGCCAAATTTCATTATAATCCGTCTAGTGGTTTTTGGGCGATTAGTGATAAGATGAGTGATTTAGACAGACATTTTTTTAAAATACTTCATCCAAAAAATAAGTAGGCAATCCATTTACCTACATTACATTTTCAATGTGTGTCGTGTTGAGAATAATGTTTCATGAGTATGAATTAAAGGTAATTAACGTAAGTACTACATGTTAATTACACATTTCCAAATAACATTCTTGCGCCTTGCAAAAATTGCAGAAATTTTAGCGCAATTTTGAAGAATTTCATTAATTTGTCTCTCGGTTCAGTCAACGAAGCGAAGCAGTCTGCATGTGTTTATGAGGGCTATTCATTCTAATCTTTTTCGTGGTCATTGACAATGACTCATTGTTATTCGAGTAGGTATTGCAATATTTGAGTTCGAGCGCAGTCGTTTTTCTACTAAGAACGAGTACGGTATCATAATTACCTTTACCAATGGTCTATTTCTCTACTGCTACTCAGATATAAACTTCTACCAAGACCCACCAACATAATCGATCTTCTGTCTCCTGCTCTCTACTGATATACAATTACATCGGTGGAGAGTCCTATATATAACAGTGGAGAGATATAGGCTGATTGTATAGTACAGGGGTGGGTGGCCAAGCTCTTTGATAGTCCGAGCCATTTTTCAAAATTTGAAATTTTTTGCGAGCCGCAATTAAATACGTATTTAAAAGGTATGCAAAAAAGGTAAAGAGTCATATCTTTCTTAACTTGGACGGAAATGAAATTTGTTACAACGTTGCACTTAGTCTTTCATATTTGTTGTCAGTAATTTAAAAGACATTTTGAAACACATACGGAACGATAATAATTTTTTAAAATATAATAGCACAAAAATGAAAAGGGAACTCGGGTACATTTATCGAGAGCCACAAATAATCCTTCAAAGAGCCGCATGTGGCTCGCGAGCCGCAGGTTGGCCCCCCCTGGTATAGTATATACATATTATGGTAACCCGTCGCTGCCCGCCACTCTTGCCTTTATAGGACTTTTTTATCCCTATTAAACATGATATCATTCTGACGCTTAAAAGAGTGAACCACTAGTAGAAATAAAGTAATAATAAAGAAGGAAATTTAACTTCACGTTTTATAAACATTTTATATTGCAAAATCGTGTCTTAAGGCTTACACTCAATATGTCTTTTGTTTACCTTTTATTTCTACTCGACGTTTAGGCACGAGTTAAATAAAAGGTAAACAAAGGCCTTCCATTTTACACGTTTAGTCCCGATTTATAATATAAAAAGGAAGAAATATGTTGTGGTGTTACCTACTACATACACACAATGTAACGTGCATTGTATAATTATGTCAACCAACTGTACAGAATGGCCCGCTTCGGCGCTTAATCTCAATTCGTTCAGAATAATTCGAGAAGGCAGCCGTGAGTCGTTCCACCGCGTTGTTCCGCGGCGCACGCGCACCGCATATGTATTGATCGTTTATATCGACAGTCGATAGACATAATCGGTTAATCACCAGTGATATCCAAGTTCAGTGCTGTGGGTCAGTGGATGTGTGATTTTTGATAGGATTTTTTGCGGTGAGTTTCTGGCATTTTATGTTTTTTTTTGTCGTCGTAACATTGCGGCATTAAAATAGAGTTTAGGGGTCGCTTTACGGAAGTTCTTTGTGCTGATCTTTGAGTTTTAAACATAGGTACTCAAATGTGCTAAAAACAAGACAATAAAATTTGCGTTTTTTTCTGATTATATCCGCGCAATTTCTTATTTGTTTCTGATAAACCTGCTTTGCAATTAAATAACAGTTAGTCGAATCCCAAAGTAATTATTTTTGTTGGAATAATTTCATTTATTAAGTATTTAATTTATTTACTAAAATATTACACCTCCCTTTCTGCCTTGACCTATATTCGACTTTCCCAGGTCTGCCGGAAGAAATCTTCACATTTATTTTTGTACATCTTCTCTTCTTCCTTTTTATTTATAAATAAATAATTATTTATTTTGTACATTGGATCTTGTCAGTCGAGATTGGTCATGGTTAGTTACTTCAAGTACAAGGCAAAGGACATTACTGCATACGTTGCAATTTTATTTGAAGGATTCAGCAAAATGTAAATTAGCACTACTCATTTATTTAAAAAAAATCTTTTAGAGTTTTCAATATTCTCTTTGTAAATTGATACCTAGTTTCTATCTCGGCTCTAATCATATGTAGATTTTTTTCAGTCTTATTCTAGTCGTTTATCTTTTTCTATCATATATAAAATATATTTCTATTATATATTTACAAAACATCGTTTATTTAAGTTATATTTATATTACATTTCATCGCGCCTCCGGAAGTGTCTCTCTGTTCAACCCAAACGTTGGCTGTTAGAGGAAGCCTCTAGGCATTAGGCTCGTCCTTTGTACGTGTGAGTGTAATAAATAAATATATAAAATATTGTAGTATATATGGTATGTGTGTTACCGAGCGAAAAGAAATCAAATCTGTCCTCCTTAAAAAAAAGACACAAGTGCATTTTGATGACGTTCAAGAAAAATGCAAAATAATCGTATTATTTTTAAAACCAAACTAGTAACTTGGAGTTTTGAATAAAACAAAAAGAATTGTGATTTACGAATATAATGTTACTTGCGCTTTCGTTAAAAATGTTACTAATTTAATGCCTTTTTTTCTTAGAAAGGCAGTTATTTACAGTTTCAGGAATATGTAATTATATTTTTGTAAAGTTGACTGAATAAATACGTTTGTTAATTTTATAAGATTTTGAATCTATGGTTATTTATCTACAGTTCCATAGTGAAAACCTCTTCAAATGTCGTTTTATTTTATACATTAAAGTTTAGCAAAAAAAAAATAATCAAATGTCAACCTTTTCGAAAAATATAAAGGATTTTTTATTTATTTTTTCCAACTCTTAGCCTTATTATTATTTATTTATAGGATTTAAGGTCTATCTGGACTTTTTGGCGGGAACTCGAGAAGTGAAGTTGAGTTTTTGTTTGAATATTATAAAAATAGTGTATTGTGCGTAATATTTGCGATTTATTAATCAAATAAAAACAATGCATTTTTCGTGTGCTTCCAAGGAGTCCTCTTATGTTCTCAGTAAACCTACTATCACTTTACTGAGCGACTCCTGACTTACTTCGACGGAACTGGACATTGGCAGGATACATTTTAGACATTAAAATCGTTTAGTACGAATAAACTGACTGACACTGGCAGAATGTGCTAATTGTACAGTTGCCATATATGAAAAAGAAAGTCTATCACAGTAATATTTACCTGGCTTCTAAATACGAGTATAATAACTTTCCTCGATATAGTTAAAAGTAAGCAAAAATTTCATAGAAATTTTATTTCAGCGGAAAGTCACAAACTTTCATCCGATCATATTTTCTCGAGTGAAAGCCGTTAAAAACAAACAGTTATTTACTATAACCGTTAACCGTGTTTTCCACTGTTTATTATACTTTCAAGGCGACTATACCAGTTACCGAATGAGTCTAATGTACAGTCGACCAATGATAATGTTGAGCACTTCAAGTTGACATTTTTTAAAAATAAGGGCGATTTTCGTTTGCAAATCCAATTGTCAATTTATGTTTGGAACTATATTACTATTTAGGGCTCTTTATTTGTGAAAAACTATAAAAGAAAATATAATCTTTTCTTTGGACGAAAAGATTTGTAAAGATTTACTTTGTTAATAAACACAAAATCATGAACGAAATACATTCGAACGCATCCTGTACATTTTGTGGTAAATGTATCTGAGCAAACGGATTATCTGAGCTTTGTTTAAGACTAACTCACTTAATGTGTCGTTATTTAAACGAACTCTACTCAAGTCTCATATTTTTGAAATGTGTATGATATCGTGTACATTTTTTCTTCTTTTTTCTTTTTATATTATTCTGTAGCTAACATACGCAACACAGAATAAATTATTTGCTTTTATCAAATTTCCTTGCCGATCAGTCATTTTAATTGAGTGCAGTATTTTGTTGATCGATCATTTGTCTTCTTTGCCTTAAAAAATATTTCCCAATAGAAATTTATTGATTTCAGCAACAACTCACAGACCATTAACACTTCAAATTTAAAGAAAAGTACACGTCATCAGATTGAAAGGGTACATAAACCATAGCTAATATGCACTAACATCCGATTTTTTAAAAAATAAAAACAATAATAAAGATGTTATTATTTATATTTCACTAAAGTTTCAATATCTGGGAAATAAGAACCCATGATAAGGTATTTTTCTCAGATGTTACATTTACCCCTCAAATTACCCGAATAATAACAAAAATAAATAATTTAGAATCCATCCCCGACCCAAGCTTATACTAAAGCTACCCAAAATATTGGCATATTCTAAAAGTAGAGATGTACAATGTAAACGTATTATGTACATTATTTTCATTTTCTCTAGTATTTGTTTTTATTCACTTGTTTCCGTAAATGTTTTCCATCACCCAACTAGCGATAACTAAATCTCGGTATGTCTGAAACGACGTTGACCTCACGACCTCTCAGGGATTTTATTATCATGAGTTGTGGATGACGCAACTCAAAGTTCAGAACATAGGCTGTCAGTTATGTAGGGCAAGTAGCGAAGACAACTTTATAGATATATACTGGTCTTTATAAGATTTTAAAGTTTTATTATCGACTTTGAAAGTAATAAAATGTTTATTGAATAATAAAATTTATTTTTCTTTATCTTTTCTAATTCCTTAAATGTATATATATATATATAATAAACATTCGGTTACTATACATATGTGTGTGTATATATATGTGTATTGATATGTACGTATTATATGTATACTGGACACCATCTACTCGTATCTACCTGTGATAAAATTTCCTCCACCCTAAGGTTGTCTGTTAGAGATCGCTAATAGCGAGAAGACCGCCTTTTGTACATTTCATGTGTTACAATGTTGGTATGTTACTGTATTGTTTTGTTTTGGTGTGCAATAAACAGTTTTATCTATCTATAATATTTATGTATGTATCTATGTGTTTATATAAAGATAGCATTCATATATTGCACTATTCGTCTACAGACTTACCGACCAAAGTGTGCCTGGAAGAAATTGCTTTAGCGATAAGGCCGTCAGTTGTACTTCTAATTATTACTTGTACTTTGTATTTGTCTGTATGTATATCTATCTATCGAATGTTATGTTAAACGGTTACTCACAATTTTGTTCTATAGCCAGTATTTCGTAGCCGTCCGTTGTTACGGGTACGGAATACTTTTACTCAAAATGTGAGCACTACTCGTATATGGCAGGTACGGTATCGAAATATGAAAATATGAAAAATCATTTTCGTTATCAAGAAACTTGTAAAAAACCCGTGTGCTATAGAAAATTTAGGCACAATACTCACGGTAAAGTGTCGACGATACCTTGGGGTGTCGAGTTATGGACGGCTTTATTTCCACTATCATACCTTGGAGTGGAAAAGTATACCTCGAGCAATCGATATCGATTTTTTTCGATAATTTGATCTGTGCCATAGTTTTTTGCGATATTACACATGAATAAATTATCGATACTTTTGATTCTATACCGTGTCCCTAGACTACAGTTATTACAGTTAGGGGGTCATCCATAAATTACGTCAAACGTTAAGGGGGAGGGAGGGGGTCAACAAAGTGTGACATCGTGTGACAAGGGGGGAGGGGACGAGTTATAAGCTTCGTGATGTCACATGTATAAATCTAAAGTATTAAAACTAAACTTCAACTCTAAGGAAAAACTTTAAAATATTACCAACTCTATCAATATTGTTATAAGGTTGTTTTAATTTAATAATTTCTAAATTTAAAATTGCAAAATATGTGACGTCACACCAGGGGAGACGGGGGTCACACAAATGAGACCATACCCCCTGGTGTTGCAGGTGTCCATGGGCGGCGGTAACACTTACCATCACGTGAGACCGCTTGCTCGTCCACCCTCATCTCTATAAAAAAAAAAACCTGTGACAAGGACGGGGGGTGGGACTCCAAAAATGATGAAATTCGTGTGACGTAATTTATGGATGGCCTCTAGTTAGTGAACCGTGGTCACGACAGTCTCGCGTCAGGTTAACTGGAACAAAACATCGACGACAGAACAAAATGATAAGAATAGAATCCGATAACAATAGGGTATGTAATTATGAAGAAACGAAATATTTAAGGTTATTTAACGCAGCGCAATTTTTTACATATGTAAACACAATATTATCGCCCACAAATGTAAACGACCGCAGCGAATGTGGAACATTATCATTACGACTCACTCATTGTTAACAATAGAATTGTTTTTAATTCTCATCAGGATGTTTTCATAGACTAATGAACAGTGGAGTACACATAGTACATAGTATACATATTATATATAGTACTTCGACGCCTGTGACACTTATAATAATATACCCGTAACCAGGTTTTTTATCACGAGTCTGCACGATTTTCAACCCTGGTTTAATTTTGAAAGGAGAGTTAGTACTAAGAGATTAATTTCATAAAATGTATTCAGCACGAGGGTGGACACTTCAGTGGCGTCTCCTCTGTCCGCCAACACGAACATGTTACAGGGTTGACCCTCTGGGCCGTAATGCTGCCTCAGGTTTACTTCATGCCGCCCTCGCGGTGGAAGACCAGCGTAGGCGGCAACAGCGAAGCTCCCCGGTGACGCGCCTCACAGTGCGATCAGGTTGAGCACCGATTTTATTATTGTACTAGCTGTTGCTCGCGACTTCGTCCGCGTGGACTTTAGTTTATAAACACCGTCTTTATTCGACGTGATTCTTTAAATTGATATAACTCTTTTATTTATGAACTGATTGAAATAAAACAAACACTAAATTTTAAGTGAAGCTTACCACAATAGATTAGTGAAAACCGCATCCAAATCGATTAAGCCGTTTCTAAGATTAGCGCGCACAAACGCACAGACAAACAGACAAAAATTCTAACAATCATTGTTTTGGGTTCTATTGCGTTGATAAAGGCCCCCAATAATAGTTTTTCTCATATATCTTCCATGTACAGACAGCGATCAGTTACATTTTTATTATATGTATAGATGTTTAGGTGTAGACTCTCTTTTTTCGTTTATTTTTCTGAACGATTTAAAACAAATATTTAATGCTCTGTTCTTTTGTATTCTAAAATGAAATTTATTAATTCTAAAACAAATGAATATATGAACATAACTTATATGTAATTTTAAGTACAAATACAAAAGATGTTAAATATTAGTTTGGCTATGATTTACCTAAAGGTTGTATGTACAAAAGGGTGATGGGAAAAATGTTTCGATGTCGTGCCAACCCACCAGCAAACATAAAATTAGTGACACTGTATTTGTTATGATGATCTATCGTAATTGTTATAATAAATAATTACAATTATCGTTGGTTTGTTTACAAAAAAAATATGAAAAAGATTTTAACTAATAAAAAAATTGACTAGGAAAGCGGATTATACGCTGGAGAGACGCAGTTGATAGATTTACGAGTCTCAGTACTCTTATGTTATGTAAATATTCTTGGCCTTGGTAGTGAGTTTGTACTCAGCTCCAGTCCACTTACTCGTACTTGTAAAATGTATTGGTCATTTCACCGCTCACTCTTTGCCTGTATTATCGGTTCTACTTTAGATCATCATTAAATGTCACACTGATTTTTCAATATATCGACAAATAATTCAATATTCAATGGATACTTGAGAGGTTTAAAGTACAGAATAATACTAAAATTATTTTGTTTTCGGAGATTTGTCCCTGTCATTCTTAGCCCAGATTTTCATGTCGACTAAGGATAGTCAGTTTCAATGCAACAGTTTCATAGAAAGGCTAAATCGGTTTAGTAGTTCCAAAATTATGACTGCGTAATTTTATAAAAAATCTGAAAAAAATGTACGCGTGTTTCGGTAGTGAGTGAGATATGCCAGAGCCCATTCCCGTCCCATCCTATCCCCTCCCATTTTCCCAATCCTTTCTCCAGTCCATTCCAACATCTTTAAAGGTAGCCAACGTATCCGGGGGCGTGCCAACGTATATCATCAGGTGTAGTGTATGACCGTCTGCCGCCATCATTCTAAATAAAGATCTTTTATAAGTGCTCTATAACCTACCATTCATTTTGATTTCGTAGGTAATCCCTGTCATAGGTAAAACCAAACACATATATAGTTTTCGATTATAGTTATCTATAAGTTATGAATATTAAATGACTAATTGGAAACCAGTTATTGTCAACCGGATTCTATTCTTCGCCATATCGTCTCCATAATTGCCATAATGTTCTGTGTTACATAATTTTTCTTATTTTTAACTCTGTATATGGTATCTATCCTTAGGTGATTCCAGAAATGTTACGAGTTATCAGAAATTCCCCGTGTTAGCTTTATTTATTTCTGGGATAGACGGATTTCATTCCTGTGGCGAACTTCAAATTATATTAATAAGCTTTAAGAGCTCCCGCAGACTTACAATTTCAAGTTGGCCAACTATCAAACAACTAAATTGTGTTATTGTACAATTTAATCGGTCAATTTAATTGTATTGGTTGTCAGCCGCACATCTATCTGATTTAGACGTTGTCAGTGTTGCTATCGAGTTAACGTTTGCGTGAAAATGCGGAAAAGAAACGCCAAAATAAAATTAAAATTAAAAACTAACCTTGTTGTTTCCTTTCGTTCACATCAAGCCCTCCCCAATTATTTATAAGTACTTCACAGACTTCCTCCCATAACTTCTTGTTTAAATTTATGTCAGAGTATTGTTTAATATTTTTCTTATAAAGTGCTGGTCTTTTCTCTACTTCCTCTATCAATTGTTCGATTTTATCGTTAGCAATTAGTGATCGAGATGGCCCGGGCGCGGGCGCGGGCGCGGGAAAATCATGCGCAGGTGTATGTCCTCCTTGCATCTTGCCAGACGACTGACCAACTAAGTTGGATAGTTTGCGAGCTTGTATAAGGTGTCCGTACTAATACGCAGTTGGCAGATAGTTGGCCAACTTTTTAATCGGAAACAATCGGAAAGGAATTGGAGTTCTGATCCGATCAGTGTCCAATAATTTAATTGGACGATTTAGTTGGATAAAGTGTGCGGGCTATCATATGTCACCATGCCTATTAGCATACTCTGCGATTTAGTTGGCCAACTTGAAATTGTAAGTCTGCGGGAGCTCTTAGAGACTATGGAGATCGATATAATTCAGTGATATGATAACCCTTGAGGATCAGGCGAAAATTATCAAGAAACTTCTTTAGTCTTCGAGCATCGCTTTCAGTATTGGAAAGCTTTCTATCTTTGGTTTCCTTTTTGTTATGATTTTTTTTTGTTAGAATTTTGAATTTTTTCTTTCTATTAATAGAGTTTTTTTTAAGTAAGTACATACTTGTGCCATGCCTGTGAAATCAAATTATTGTAATAATTCTAGGTGAAAACTTGTAAATTGATATAGAATCCAGGGCCCCGTTTTGTGATACGGTTTTTCTCAGCCTTTTCACAGCAAAAATAAATCTATTTAATTTGTTACAAACTTGTGGGATTGTCAGTTTAGATTTGTATCTATCCTATTACCCAGAAACAACGTTGTGTCAACTCTTTCTATCGATATGTTTTGATATATACTATTACGTTGGATTGGTTTTGTTTAATTATATTTTTGTTATGTTACATTAAGCATGGGACATTTTTGTTGATAGTTTATATTTTTATTATTAAACTAGTATGAAACTGAAACATAAGTGAAAAGGAACAAAAACAAACTCAGAAAGAAATTCAGCCTAAAATCTTATAAAAACACTTTTTCCTCATCCATGTTTCATCTTTAATAGACTGTTAGATTAATAGACTGTTAGATTGTGAAATATATTAAAAATATGCGGGTACTGTGAAATAGTTTAGATTTAAATACGTTGCTTAATGTCTCCATTTCATAACCCATAGTTACGAAAAACTGCGTTCTGACAAGGTTAAAACAAAAACCGGCTTATTTCGTAACAGCTCGTTAAAGTTCGTAACGTTAAAAGCTTGTTAAAAGAATATTGAACATATTATTTTATGGGGTTATCTGATAGTGAAGGTTATAGCCGTGGAGAGGGTTTTATGAAGTGGGTTAGTCGACTATTAACCTTTTTCATAAGTACAAAGACAGCGATACCGCCCTTTGGGAGCCGTTGGAAAGGGTTGCTAATTACCGCTATGATTTTATGGAAATGCTAATGTCTAATGGCAACCACGTATCGGGAAACGTGTCGTGGGACGCCCCCCCGACCAGGAGGAGTTCTGACATAAGGAAAGTCGCCGGTAATGGCTCGATGAGAAGAACTGAAGACCGGGTGTGGTGGTGGTCCACGGGAGAGACCTGTATCCAGCAGTGGAGGGAGAGATACAGACTGATGGTATGGCAGTGCCGGCGTTACCTATGGCGCAGGGTCTTAGGGGGGGCCGAGCGCCGCTCGCAACGCCTCCAAAGAGCCTGCGTAGTGCGTCGCTCGTGGCGCTCTCAAAGACCCTGCGCCCGTGTTCGCGCGCCTACTAGAGGGCGCCACCGTATTGATTGCACCCGGCCGCTACATGGGCTAGAGCCGGCGCTGTGGTATGGTAATGTCTACTGGGCTCACTAATGGATAAACTTGCGAATCTGATGGACCGATTTTATTGCGATTTTCACTGCTGTTCAGCATGTTCATCCTGGAATCTTATAGGGTGCTTTTTATCAAATTTGAGTCGGTGGTTTTGGAAATAATTGGCCGTGGTCATCACTGATAATTGTGATAAATTGTAGTTATAGTTGGTATCGTAGCGTATAGTGAACTATACATATACCTAACTTATGTAAGCATATTGACAAACAGATTTGGAAATCGGAACACAAGCTGGCGAAACCGTGGGCAAGTAGTAATATGTATATAAATGCGAAAGTCTGTTTGAAGGTGTCACAGAATTTTCCCACTTCATCCTATTCCCCCAATGTACGTACATACGTGTCTCGGTAGTGACTGATATGCCAGAGCCCATTTTCATCCCATCCCATTCCTCCCTATTTTCCAAATCGATTCCTAAATCTCCAAAGGTAGGCAGCGTACCCGAGGACGTGTCAAAGTTTGTCATTCTGCACATTCTGTCATTTATTATGGATCGCGATGAAATTATGCACGAGGCAATAATAATAATATTGCCTTGTGCCATAACTTATAAACCTGATTTACATGCAGCCACTGCCGCTCCTCCTCGCGCTGCACTTTACTTCCCAAAATATTTATGCGCCAGCGTCGAAGCGAGTGAGTGTTTACATTCATTGCCGCCCCCCATACTTCTTTCACGTTCACCCGCCTTCATTGGAGGACGTAGAAATTGCTCTGCCCTCCCTTTGAAGTCTGCGCGAAGAAAAACCGCCAATGACGGGAGCGCAGGACAACGGCAGTGTCATGAGCAGTGTGTGTCGTCAGCGCGAGGTATAATCCTCGCAAAACTTCTTGGGCTTTGAGTGGTCGACAACAGTCTGCGCATGTCCCTCCCACAATTTCCAACAATACTCAATAAGGCGAGTGTGCGAGTAGGAATTTATTATTGCGTCTCGCTCGAACTTGAGAACGTATTGTATTATAAATACCCCCCTCCGTCGCATTCCAGACCGCACCACCAAACGGACCTAAAAATAAGCTACTGCGCAGGTTTGGTACGTGATATCGCCAGAGGCTAAAAAGTTTTGCAATACTTATACTGTGGTTTTATACTCGCGCTGCCCACTTCCCTGCTCACTGCCGTCGAAGTGAGCTGGATGTAAACTAGGGGTTTAGACCAGGGGGAAGGGGAATCGATTACTTTTTTATCCAGTTCCGTTACGAATGAAGTCGCGGACACGACTAATACGTAACATGAGTAATTAAAAAAACAAGAACATGAGAGAAAGCCAGGCTTTACCGAGACCCTTCTTTGAAGTCTGTTAAAACGTCAGCATTTCGTTCACATTTGTTTTGTTTTAAATAATGCATTTACAGAGACGGTGAAGAGAAATGAGGCCATTTACAGTAGGTAGTTTTATTAGTTTTAACTTTCTCCTGGTGATAATGCGTCAATTTTTTTGTAGGGCTCTGATTTAAAGAAACTTTTTGATCGTTTTATCTACCCTTTTTAGGAGAAAAAGATGCTATAAAACCATACAGTCCACTTTCTGAAACGTGGATACTGTTGCCATGGACATTTGCGTGGTTTGTTATCTTGAGATACACTTTCCCGCTAGCGACACATATCAACATTAGTGAAGAATGACACACATTAATTACCACGGCCCTGGATGCGTCTTGTTCTATTGAAGACTTAAGAGTTTATCTGGAATATGTAGGGAAAAACTCGCAATAATTTGGAGTACCTATTCTGGATTTGTTGGGCCACTATTCTCATAAAACATTATGGATAAGATTTCGTAAAGTCGGCAGCGCACGCGGAACTCCTTTGATTCTAGGGTGTTCGTAAATAAGCGATGACCACTTACCATCATGTATACTGCCCATCGGTGACATTACCGTGAAATATACTGACATGTTTCGGGAATTAATAAAAGTCGCCAGAGCAGTTTCCCATCCTAACCAATCTCATAGCACTCGATCCTGCATCTAGTGAAATTGGAAGGGATATATCATCCCGGACGGGCTCTACGCGCAATTTGCCCCGCCCCCCCGTACCGCTGCAATCGCGCAGGCGAGGACTCACTCACCTTGTTTGTCTATTGCGATAATCGTTAAATAAACATGGTATTTCATAATCTGTTAATTTTATAGCGTTTTAATTGCCGTAGACTGATAATATCCACTTTGATAAGAAATACGAAAGCTGTATTACCACATAGGAGTACCGTAACGTAGGTCAAGGCAAGCAGAGATATTATGTTAATAAAAATAACTGTTTGGTTATTACCTGACGCATGCATTTACCCGAGTCTTACGCGTTCATGCGCCACCCTCCCACAGCAGCGCCCTGAGCCGAGGTCCATTCCTTCCGCAGATCTACCGGGCAGGGGAGCCCTTAGGCTGAGCGCCTTCTGCGCTCGCCCTACACCATACATGTCCGGTGACTCTTGACAGGCCATCAGGGCCACAAGAATCATCGCTCATATCAATTTTGCATTGAATACATAGTTAAATCTGTTTTTGGCAATGAGCTAGCTTTATTTATATGTATGTATACTAAGTTCATATACTGTATTCCTGTGGATTTTTGTTTATAAATAAAATAAAAATAATAAATAAATGCTACGACATAGAGCTCTTCAAGAGGTGTGAACAGGATTCTGCATAATACTCTGTATTCTACAGGATACTCTGTAGTTTCCATAGAGAAAAGTACTAGAAGAGTACTATTACAGTCGTAGAAATCTAAATATTCTCTTATCATTTAGATTTCTATGATTGCATTACTATTAATCAAATAACTCTGACCATATTCTGACCTGTACCTACAAATGTCATTGTGTTGAGGGTAGAATTGTGTAATCTATCTATAGCTATCTATCTATAACTCTGTATTTACCTATCATGTGTCAATTAGTACGCGTCACAGCAGAATTTCGTTCATTGATCAATTAAAACGGAACGCTGAGAGACTGTAATAACAACATAGAGTGGTTATAGAGTTCAATTGTCCTATTGTAGATAAAATATGTATACAGGAAATTTATTGTTTTCCATTACCTTGAGTGTAGGGATGCCCCAAAATGTTTGTTTTGGAAATTTTATCCGCATCATGTTTGATATGTCTTGTTTGTTCACGTGTTTGTCTGAGCTTTAGTGCGGGGGCAAATATTAGATTAGGTTTAGTTATTTTTATTTATACCTACTATAAAGTGTCTGACGAGCAAACAGTTCATCTGGCGGTGAATGGGGTGAGGTACTACTACCCTCATTCCCCAATAGGAAGTATATCAGTCGAAGGGATAGGGGATGATGATATAAAATTATATTAAACTTCCATATATTAATTGAATCTTCCGGGCTACTTGGCCGAGGTCTTCTGGAATCTCCTCTCTTTCTTCCAAACGTTTCGTCAACAACTGCGGTTGACATTTTCAGTGGCGACTGCGTTCACTTTCGGAGAGATGTTATCTCTTCGGCTTCTCGATCGCAATCGGACAGTTGGTTAAATGGTTCACTTAAGAGAAAACTTAATGATTAACTTAAGTTTACAATACTCCAGTATACAAAACAAATACACTATAATCATATATATTGGTCTATTAGATAATGTAATCTATGTCTATCTACTGCTTCAAGAGGTCTTTCCATTGAGCTACGATATGGGGTCCTTCAAGAGAGCTGTGAATAGGATTTTGCAAGGTCGGCGGTCCCCTGGTGTTGCAGGTGCCCATGGGCGGCGGTAACACTTACCATCACGTGGGACCGCTTGCTCGTCCGCCCACTAATCTATAAAAAAAAAAAAAAAAATGTGGGTATAGTTACATTATATCGTCATAAATGTATAAATATATTGTCATGAATGTTGTAAAACGTACATATTTTTTAAATGAAATACAACACAACAATAATTTGGATCTCTGTATCTTGGTATAATTTCGTAGACGGACCAAATATTTTCAGTAGTTCCAAATGTCTACTCTTGGAGACACTGCGAGTTCTACTTCTTTGGCGAAAGGTAAAACCCGAAAGGTTTGCTTGTATTGACTGGTTTTATTGCTAGATGCAATGTTAGTGCGTCTCGGCTCACGATTTTGATTGACTGACACTTTGTATGTAAAAACATGTAGGTAAGCACCAAAAACGGCAGAATACCACCCATATTTTGTGAGGGAAGTTGAATATTATAATAAAAAATAATGTTGAAGCGGCGATGTGGAGCCGCGACACCAAAGTTATGACGTTTCAAAAAATCCCAAAATTATTAAATTAACACTAATACATACCGAGCATATACAAATGATATGTTTTTGAATGGGGCTCGTGAAACTATGGGGCTCTTTGCACACTATATACGTCTTTATCTATATAAATACCTATATATAAATACGACAGTATTTACAACTATAATACATTGTTAATTGTATAGTTTGCCAGTCTGTTTGTACAGTCATGCACTTTTCTAGTTTCGTATTATGCCCCCAACTCAGTACTCCATTGATGTAATTATCCCTCGCCAGCGTACGTACATTACTGTTACTGGTCACCATTCGAAACGAAGACGATTCGTCCTTGATGACGACATTGGTGACGGAAATTTCCGACGCACACGTTTTCCTTTCCTATGCTATGATTTATTGCTTCATGGTGTAGAATATTTGACGGTTTTTATGGTGTCTTCTCAATGTCTACTTGATTTTTATGATGATTTGAAACAATTTAATGAAATTGATTTAAATCAGTCATTCATAATGGAAAACAACTTAATTATGAGTCTTGTCGCCGCGACCAGTGATGTGATTAATCGCGTGGTCACACTGCTTGTCAGACGCGTGACCACGCGACCTACCTCAATCGATTGATAAAACCATAGAGGCGTCAACTTCCCTACACTTCCCGTCAACGAGGTGGTCCATCCGCACTTCCTCGACAAGGTATCGTGCACTGTACGGTCTACAAACCGATTTATACCGCGAACCCGTAGGTTGTAAACAGTTACGTCAGAAAATATAACGGTTACCCAATAGTGTGTTCGTGTCCGGTTTCAGGACAACTAACATTAATTATTGTGTATAAGCTTCCCAGGTAAATATTCTTGCTAGTAATCAAACTTCGAGGCGGCGATAGTTATGTTACAGACTTTTAAATAGTTGTCTATTAGATATTTACATTTTCCAAGCTTATAAATATAGAGATGAATTTCCAAAATCTTTCCATTCATATTTGCTATGATTATAAATTTTTTAAAACACCTCGCAGGAAGCTACTTGTGCCTGTTAATTACTTAGTGTTTTATATTATTAAACAACAATAGAGGCAGTAATCGGCAGTGCTCGTTAAAAACTAGTCTGCGACGGTAGCCATTTATTATTATATGTTTATAATGGTCCAAACAAAGACATAATCTTATGGACCTCACGCTCCTAGAAGCTTCTTTCAATATGTTTTCCTTTTAATACATCAGAATAAAGGTCGCAGTTGTGTGACGCGCGTCGCGTATACTCTGACTCAGACGAGGGTCAAGGCTCTCGTACACTTGTTACAAAACACATGCGGCGTGCCGCAAGGATCCCTCCTCTGTCCTCTTCTAATGTCTACATATTTATAATAATGTTACATCTGACCGTTTCTCATATGATTATAACTTTTAACAACGTGATTTCGTGGACCATGCCATTGAATTTAAATATCAGCATCGGAACAAATATGTTTATTTATAGCGTATAATTAAAACATGTTACAGACAAAAAGAGCTGTTATGACTTATGGTACATAAAAAAAGTACATATAAAATTTATAAGAGTTTTAAGAGCCCCTTGCAAAGAACATTTCATTTGTTTTTATTGATTGAAATTTTCCTTGAATCGAAATAACAGCAAAAGAAAAATAAGAATTGAGAACAGCTAGTTATAGCAGCTATGTCTGTATTACCGCTTATTCTTCTCACCAACTAAATCGATTGTTTATCTATATCACAATCAGAATCGGTTGGTTTTAATTTTATAACCGCTACAACCGGAGTCTGGATCACATCAACTAGTCTTAATAAAACATTGGGTAATAAAGTTATTTAAATTGCTTTGACTTCTTTTACAATAATTATAACCTTTACTGCGACGTGTGTAATTATACTATATAAAGCTTTAGTATATATTTACGCTTATTACTGTACAAGATTAACCTGTGACTGTACAAAAGAATAATTAATCTGTAGAGGAAGAGTGCACCCTGCATTCCCACAGCCGCTGGGCGTATTAGAATGTACTTATTACATTTCCTGCTTTATCGTATTTCCCCAATGTACCCAATGTTCGTATTTATCGAAACGTACGCGTTTCGGTAGTGAGTGAGATATGCCAGAGCTCATTCCCATCCCATCCTATCCCTCCCCATTTTCCCAACCCTTTCTCCCAATCCATTCCTTAATCTGCAAAGGTAGGCAGCGCATCCGGGGGCGTGCCAATGTTTGTCATTCTGCACTGATGTTAGCATGTATCGCGGATGACAATAGTATCCACTTACCATCAGGTGGACTGTAGGCTCGTGTGCCGCCTTTTTCTATTAAGAAAAAAATACATATTATGTCAGATATAGATATTTCTGACATATGTATTTTTTTCTTTTAATAGTTTTTTTTTTTTACTTAAAAGTGATTTTATTCATATTGACACACGTGATTTTTTTAAGAGAAATACATAATTTAAATGAATAGGAGAAAATACTGTATCATTTGGTAGTTTTAAATATGGATTATGTTTAGGTTCTCCGAAGACAATAGATGAATAGACAATAGGACTCGCGACAAGCGGGACTGTCGACTTGATAATTACATTCTAAGTAATTTAAAATGATTTACTTCGGTTATTCATAAATAGATTGTTTTGGCAATCATAATTTGCTGCTAATTTTATACAAGCCATTCATTAAACTTCTCTCCTTTCAATTATGATTTTTCTGGATCCATTAAATATTAAATTAAATTTCTTAATCGATTTTATTTTTTATTTCTCCGTTCAGTAGTCAAGAAAAATATCCAATTTTCACTATTTGATGACGATAAGTGACACACTGTCTCCCCTTAAGTCATTATTACACTGTTTATTTACGAAATGCCCCATCTTGACTACGCCCATGTTGGTGTCTGCTTGTTCTAGAAGGAGACGGTAGGTCAGAAAGGGTTAAAAATTTAGACACACCATTATTATTAATTACGTGTCGTGACATGACAACTATTGTCACGTCAATTACATTTTTGCTGTTTTTGTCTCAACTATTGTTACTAATTATTGTTACCGTGATTCGCTACTTGCGTCAATACTCCAAGGCCTCCCTTATCTTTGTCATATGACATATCAATGACATATTGGTATTTATGTTAAAAACATTTGAAATAATTTGCGGATTAGTAGATAATGAGGTGTTACGTAAAGATAATAAAGAAACTTGCCGACATTTAGACATTTTTATTTAAATTCGGCCCTGTCAAATATAGTAAATAGTGAGTGTCATTCAATCTCATACCACCTCATCTCGCTCGCTTTCCCCATCTCACCGGATGAGGTGGGATGCATCTCGTTCCACCTCGCACGTCCAGAAGCATCCAGTTGACGGAACGTCTTTGTCATCAGCTTAACTGCATCTCATATCAATCCGCCCCTCGACTTCCTCAGGTAGCATCCAGTGGGATGTGGGATTCAGGACGAAATGGCATGCGTCCTATATCCCGTTCCGATGGCGGTAAGAGTTCTCCATAAATAATATCAGTTGATCCTCCAAGAATTTATTTATAATTAATTGTAAATGACAGAAACACTAAAACAATATTTGAACACTTATGTTACCCTATCTATTATTAAATGACTTACTAGCGTAAGTTGTTTAATAAGGTGTTTTTTATAATATAAATTTGTACATCTTTATAATGCAGCGTCTCATTCGAAAACAACTCCTTCACTAGCTGATAGATATGCAATATTTAACTGCAGTAGACCTACTGCAGACTGCAGTAGGTACACGTCCCTATGTATCAAACGATGAGTAACTAATGAATTAAAGTGCAGGCATTATACGAGTACGTTTCGAATCGTGGAAACGTGGAATAGAAGAAATAGAATCGTGGAATACTTTTTTGTAGGTTTGCATTAGCGGCCAGTAGGGTTCCTCGGGAGTCTAGAAGAATACCTCTAAAATACACTATGTTATTCTATATCTATCTATGTGATACTACATTCGCTCTTTACTGTAACTCTTGTTTATTGTTGTTACAGAAAAATGGACGAGAAACTGTGTGGACCAACGGCAAGAAAATAAAATGATTTTGTGAATCTCCAAGATTTATACAACAAAATTTTATACCGAGAAAAAAACAGTAGGAACAGACTGTAATCTACGTAACATAAGGAATCGATCTCTTCATACTATATAATTAACATAAGTGTAAATGACCAAACCCTTAAGCTAAGGGAGAGTTAGATAGATATAGAAGTTAGAAGGGGAACAGTGAGACATAATGCCGGCGATATTGACAAAAATTCGCGATCAGGCGTTCAGGGTGCAGCCTACGATAGCAGTAGGGGTTGGTGTGGGCGTGGCCTTAGCTGCCTGCGCTCTGTACGGAACGAGAGAGAAGAAACAGTCGCCACCATGTCATAATAATAATAATTATAAGGTAAGGAAATATTACGATCTTTGCGGGATTAGATTGGAAACGGAGATTCGCTGAAGAACTATAATCACCGACATTGCTCGTAGAACCAGCATGCTAGTTTTTTCTTTTATAGAAATAAGGTGACAAACGAACATACAATCCACCCGATGGTGAGTGGATACTGTCGCCTATGAAAAGCCGCGGTACATGCCAATGGACTAATGTCCAGAATGACAGACAAACTTTGGCACGGCCCCGGTTGCGCTGCTTGCTTTTGTTGACGTAGGAATGCATTTGGAGAAAGGGTTGGGAAAATGGGAAGGGGTAGGATGGGATGGGAATGTACTCTGGAATATCTTACTCACTATCAAAACACGTAAGTACATTGGGAAATATGATAAAATCGGAAATGCAATAGATTTTAAGGTAGTCAATCTTCTGTGAGAGAGGGGTAACGAGACCAGTCGTGTGCGCCGAGCGGCTGTTGGATTTCAGCGTGCACCCTCCCCCTCCGAAAACTGACAATGACCGGGTCATATTGCCACAGGATCAATGTGGTGGATGGGTTCTCGAATGGAGGTCACGTGCCGGGCACAGTGAGGGATGCTCTTTGGCCATGTTAACCGACGACTCGAGAAAGTTCGCTGGTGATGGTTGAATGAAAAAATCGGAATATAGTGTGTGCTGGCGGTGCCTGGGAGAAGTTTATATCCAGCTGTGGAGAGACCTGTCTCTGTTGGTATGATATAGTATGGTGAATTTCGCAACAATTGGATGTTTGTGTAAAATATTAATAGAACTGTGAAACTATGGATTCTGTTTATGATTTCGAATATCATTATTTTTTGTTTTCCTAAATTTTTCCAAATTATCCCGAAAATTGATATTATGTCAATTATTGTTTCATGTCTAATATTGTTTTTTTTTTGCTGTTCCCGTTGCTGTTGCTGTATACCACCTCCTAAAAGAGGGCACTCGCTTACCCGCTTAGTCAACGTGGCATTTTAAGTCCATACATCCCTCCATCCAGATCCAGCAGTGGATTAGGCAGAGGCCCTATCTAGCGGTGGATATTGAAAGGGCTGGTTGCATTGCATTGCTTTTTTATGGAGATAAGGTGTCACACTAGCAAACGCTTCACGATGATAAGTGGATACTATCTCTCTGCGCCATTCGCGACCAGTCCAGAATAACAAACATTGACACTACCCCGGATGCGCTGCGTAACAAGGTTTGGGAAGTGTGGGGAATAGGAATTATAACAGTAGGAGCAGTTTTTCTAATTACACCTCACATTCTTCAACGTGCTTGACTGGTTAAGTAACTTAATTATTAAGTGGAGTGTAGGCTTTCTCGGCCGGTGTCCATATTAATTGAATCTTCCGGGCTACTTGGCCGAGGTCTTCTGGAATCTCTTCTCTTTCTTCCAAACGTTTCGTCAACAACTGCGGTTGACATCTTCAGTGGCGGCTGCGTTCACTTTCGGAGAGATGTTATTGACGTTGTTGACGAAACGTTTGGAAGAAAGAGAAGAGATTCCAGAAGACCTCGGCCATGTAGCCCGGAAGATTCAATTAAAATTAATTATTAAGCTTAGAAAAATGTAGCTGCCACTGGTAAACAGAATAAACAAAACATACATAATATATACATAGGTCAAGACAGACTGTCCTGACCTATATTTCTCTTTCCCAAATCTGTTGAACGAAATCTTGCCATTTGTACATCATTACTTTTTCTTCCTTTCTATTTATTTCCTGTTACGTGTGTGCATACAATAAACTTATCAAATAGATATATCTTGATTTACCAGGTGACAAAGAATGGCAAGCTTCACACGGTGGAGAATGAGCCGCTGACATCGTGCGGAGGGCGGTGCGGGGCGGAGCAGTGCTCGTTGTGTCGAGGAGATGCTGACACCGACAACAAACAGAACATTGTTAGTATACCGTCTACATGTTTTTTTATAGGAGAAGCTGGCAAACGGCCCACGTGGTAAATAGTTACTGTCGCCTATCTATGCCTGCAACACCAACGCGATGCGAATGCGCTGTCCATTGCACTTCTGCTTGAAGACCGATATATTTAGGTACCGATACTAAACGCTTTGAAGCTGTATCAATAACTAAGGGGAATCGTAAATTAATTTTCATTTAAAAGCAATTATTAAAAATATGTAGATATCAATTTGGGAATGTATGAGTTGGTGAAGCGTTTGAGCCATTGTTATCTCTCGCTTATGTGTCGTTATAATGTGAATACGAAATAATGACCTCATTTTTTTATATTGCTCTCCTTACCCAAGGTACTAATCTCTATCTTAGACATTTTTAATGTAGGTACTTTGATTTTATTTACACGGATTGATTTCATGATTTTTTTCAATTACCTATACAAAATTACATGAAAATAATTAAACAGGGGTTGTAGAAGAGCTTAAAAGAAAGGGGCTTAATGGAAAACCATTGTTTTCGTTTAGACGCTTCTCACTGGGACAACCTGTATAAACTACATTTTTTTTTTAAATCACAGGAAGACGCCGACGAATCGCCTCCAGAAACAGAACACGTGCCGGGTCTAAATCTAGAGTTCCTTCGGCAGCTGATCTCCTTGGCCCGTATAATGGTGCCAGGGTTCCGCAGCCACGAAGTAGCGCTACTAACTGTCCACACCGTGTGTCTGTTCTCGAGAACGTTCCTCTCAATTTATGTGGCGTCTTTGGAAGGATCTATTGGTAAGTGTTTTTGTCTTACCAGTGCCGTGTGGTGTCGGATGACTATAGAGTAGTACCACCTCATCCCTTCTGCGACTAAGGTTTAAAAGAGCGGCTACCACAAGCTGCCACTCTAAAGGAACTGCCACCTCTAAAATAGTGGACTCTCCAGCCCGTTTGGCCAGCTGCAGCGTGGAGTTTTGGAGCCATGCATTCCCCTTGCATAACGCAATGTGCATAAGGAGACCAGTGCCAGCAGTGGATACTGAAAGGGCTTGTTGCATTTGTCTTTGTCCATATCTCCTTCTTTACCATGTCTTTTACCAAGGTTTTGTTGTCTATTACCATATTGTGTCTTTACTGCTGAATATAGGCCCTTCGATCCTGCCCATTCAGCATGCTTATTGTATGGGCTATGTCAGTGACTTTAGTATTTTGTCCAACCTCTTTGTTTCGGATCTTATTCCGTAAAGAAACTCCGAGCGTAGCTCTCTCCATAGCTCGTTGTCCTTGTTCAGCGACTTAGAACTTATGGATCAAGACTACCGTTAGAGGCCACGTATAGGTACTTCACGTCATAACTGGCAGGTTGCACTCATTGAAGACTTTCGCATATAAGCATTATCGTATAAGCGACAAAAATAAGTTGACTAGCGACAAAATAATGATTAGAGCAGAATACGGTATATGGTAGCGATGTTGGGACAGGCCTATATCTAGCAGTGGAAAAACACAGACTGATGGTATGGTATGGTAGATAATTCGTACGTACCTACTGTTCACTTTTGTGTCAAAAATATTGTCATAGCTATCCATTGTGTTTTTCAATTGAAACATTCAAAAGATTTAATAACACTACGTTAAATATGACAAGGGCACTTTTAAAGAGTTTACATGTCAAAGGTAAGGGGTCATCCATAAATTACATTACACGTTAAGGGGGAGGGAGTCAACAAAGTGTGACATCGTGTGACAAGGGGGGAGGGGACGAGTCATAAGCTTCGTGACGTCACATGTATAAATCTAAAGTATTACAACTAAACATCAACTCTAACGACAAACTTAAACCAACTCTATCAATATTATTATAAGGTTGTTTTAATTTAATAATTTCTAAATTTAAAATTGCTAAATATGTGACGTCACACCAGGGGCGGGGGGTCACACAAATGTGATCACCTGTGACAAGGACAGGGGGGGGGGGGGGGGGGGGGGGGACTCCAAAAATCATGAAATTCGTGTGACGTAATTTATGGATGGCCCCTAATGAACTGTTGAAGAAACAACACATTCTGGGTATTAGTAATGACAATAACATATATTATCCGCCTTACTCATAAACGCTATTTAAATTCAACGATTGCTTATAATCCCGTGTTATTGTCTAAAAAAATATAATTTTATCCTGGGCAAAATTTTACAAAGAACAAAGAATTCTCCACGCAGATATAGTTGCATATTCTTTGTTTGCATTTGTAGCTTCAGTAATACTTTCGTATAAGATAATCGTGATCGACTGCTTCATATTCCATTCGCTTTTTTGTATGTGGTTTAAATTTCAAGAGTTCCAAATTTACTTGTGATCGAACATAGAAGATTTTCGTATTGACAAACATTGAACAAACATGATCCAAAATAGTTTTTGTCACCATTGTTCCTCGTGTGCAGTAATCATTTTCTAACTTGTTTAATATATTATAACCCTTCTCTTCCAGGGTAGCTAGGTAATCTGTATAACTGTTACTATACAATAGATCCAAATTGAAATCGACAGACACTATCGATCTTTTCCTTCGTACTGATTGAGAAAAGTAAAGATACAAAAATGTTTTTATATTTGTATCACTCGGTTTGTATATGCCCCAATGTTCAATGCAAATATATGTAAATAAATCCATAGATAGTGGTTACCGTCTTAATAAAGTCCCTCGGTTACATCAAATTTGATATTATTACGAGTATGTACTTAAGTAAATGGACACGCCTCGTCTGCTGTCTGGTCTATAGTTACTAAGGAAAAATAGTTTTGGTCAATGGTGTAAATTTTGCATCATGTTCGGATCTTAACCATGTTTTCTGTAAGTACACTCCCGATCACCCGAATCGAGCCATCCTCCATTTTTTATGTATAAAGGCCTGCACATAAAAATAATGTTAGGTCAAAGAAAAAGTTTTTATGCGGTTTTGAAGCTGGCATGTTCACCATCATTTTGGTGTGCTATTATTGTTCTAAATTTGAATTAGAACGAATTAGAACCACATAAGAAAAGCCAAGTCAATTCATTGTTTTGAAAATAATTTGGAAGCAGAAAGTTTGAATAGTAGCAGTTTTTTTTATTTAATGGTGGTTGTTTTTCACTAATAGTTTCGTTAAATTGTTTTTTTGCTGAGATTTGAACTGATTTTTGACCATTAAATTATGGATACTGCGCTTGAAGTAGCTGCGCAAAACTGTGGCACTTCTTCAGTCTGGGCTTAGTCAACGAAATATGAGTGCACAACTTCATTTAAGTCGATCTGCTGTTCAAAGAGTGTACCATCGATACCTAGAGACTGGCGGCTTCATTCGCCGTCCAGGAGGACCACGATTGCGAGTGACGACGGAAAGACAAAATCGATTTATCTCCACGACCAGCTTACAAAATCGTCACCTGACCTCAGTACAGATCCAAGAGCAGCTTCGAGACTTTCATGGAGTGGCTGTTAGCGCTCGGACTGTTAAAGGAGACTTGAAGAACGTGATATAAAACCATATAAACCAGCCTATAAGCCCAAACTGACACAAATCACCGAATGGCGCGTCTTCAGTTTGTGCGAATATTTGCATTGGACTCATCTCAACGTCAATGGAGTCAGGTACTCTTCACTAATGAATCCAAGATTATGCTGTATGGTAATGATGGAAGGAGGAAGATGTACCGAAGACAGGGAGAGTGTTTTGTGCAGTGCTGTATTAAAGAGAAAAGGATTTACGCCGGGAGGTCATAGAAAGGCAAAACTGGACGACAGAACCACGGCTGCCACCACTAAATGGGGACCGTTACATTCGTCAATGCCTAGAGACATATGCTGTTGAGATATATAGATGCTGGGTTTGTTGGTCAACATTTCATTTTTTGCATGATAATGCAAGAGCTTATGCTGCAGGAATCGTCAGGGAATACCTTCCTTACATCGGTATCACAGTTATCGAATAGCCAGCAAGCCCAGATATGAATCCCATAGGGCATTTATGAGATGAGCTAAAGAGACGTGTTCGACCTTACCATCCAGCGCCGCAGACCTTGCAGGAGCTGAAAACTGCCATCGAGGAAGAATAGGAGAACATTCCGCAACACGTCATAGCGACGTTGATCGATTCCAAGCGAAACCCCATGACGGTTGTCGTAAACGCTCTTGGAACTGAATGATACTGAAAGAGGGTTAGCTGAAATGCCAGCTTCAAAACTGCTTAAAAACTTTTTGATCGCTCAAATTTTTTTTTAAGCTTTAGGCCATCAAAACTGAAAATACAGGGTGGCTCGATTCAGGTGTCCGGGAGTGTATAATTTAATAAGACAATATAATTTACATAACATGATTTATTTAATGGTACCGTAATCTCTATCTTTCCAGTAAAACACATAGTCCAAAAGGACCTACGAAGCTTCGCAGCATTACTGCTGCAATGGTTCGGCATAGCCGTACCAGCGACGTTTATAAACTCCATGATCAGATACTTGGAGAGTCGATTGGCTTTAGCCTTTAGGACAAGGCTGGTGAACCACGCATACGACTTATACTTCAAGAACCAGACATATTATAAGGTGGCCAACTTGGATGCTAGAATTGAAAATGCTGATCATAGGTAAGAATTTTGAATAATAGATTATTTTTTAATTGAATGTAGCATAAAATCCGGACAACTGCGAGAGGCTCGCGCATTAAGAATTTCGAAGATTCGCCATTCCGCACTAGATGGCGTTACTAAATGATCATAGGCGAAAATTGAAAATTTAAATAGGTGGCACCACTGGATTTTCTATAGTTTTACAAGTTAGTCTATAATACATAACTGTAAAATAAACTTGAAAATGAAATACTAAATGTAAACATGGTACCTAACTGCCAGAGTGTATTAAATTCTGTTCTCGAGTCCAGATTTTTGACAAGAGGAGATGGATAGTTTTCCGGCGCTATTATGAAATGAAACCGAACATAAAAATATACAAATAATTACGTTTTTATATTTTAATAAGTGGATACATATATTATTGTTAACGACGGAATAAATAAAAATATAAAAAGCTAGGGTACTTGCATATGTATAGATAATAGTTTCGCTTGTATAGTTGTTTCTCTTTAGTGTCTTATAAATGTATGAAAATGTATGAATATCTCTTAATATCGTTAGGTTTACACTATTTGTATAATGTCCATTTTATAACTATGTATTGTGTAATTGATATTAAAATGATCCCTAGTGTGTCTTTTATTACCCTATTAGGATAATTATTGGTGAATAGGGTAAGTAGGGCATGCTAGGGATAAGTTGTGGGCGCTATGGCGTTCGGGAAACAACTGAGCGCTCCGCCACCTGGCGGACGAATATAATATTTATAGTCCTGAAGCGGGGGACGGGGTTACGTAAATATGTCGCGCAAACCACGCACCCCGTCCACTCGAAACCGAACGTTATAGCGTCATGATCTTATTAGATCCCTCTTAGGCTAGTTTACATCTAAGTTTTATCTAATAAGAATCTTGTAAATGTATAAAAATGTATAACAGTGTCTTGTATGAATAAATGATCCCCCGCGGGGTAGCGGGAGGGGTACACATGTAGAAAAGTAGAAGGGGAAGCCAAAATGGAATAAAAGACGAACCATTTTGGGCTTCCGGCATTCCGATCAGCGGCACCACTCCGAACACTACAAACGGTCAACCAAGTGACTAGGACAAGTAGTAGAACAACAAGTACCTCTGCCCCCTGCCCCCGGCTCTGCTGATATTATCGAAGAAACAAGGAAATAAGGCGTTATTATTGTACAACATCCCTATATATACAGTCCACATCCCCCGGCGACCTATAAGGTTGTAGGACAATACTGTCCTCGATCTGTTGAAGAGATCGCAGTAGACAAAAGTGTCCTCAACATCGATGGTCCTTCGAGCAGCCGGATAAGAAGAATCAGCGTCCACGGTTCATCAAGTCGCCAAGTCAAGAATTGCACGGCGTTGTTTAAGGAAGAAACAGCGGGAAGAGACGACGCGTCGTACTCGTCCGTGCATACAAGTCTTGATTTCCGTCTTGATTTCCACGTCCTGATTTCCACGTCATAAACATCTCAATTTCCACGTCTTAAACGTCTCAATTTCCACGTCTTAAACGTCTCAATTTCCACGTCATAAACGTCTCAATTTCCACGTCAAAAACTACAAACCGTTGTTTTCACAATGCCGTCAACAACGAGATCACAGAGCCGGACGGGATCGCAGAGCGGAGCACAAACCACTACGGAATCAACATCGGCCACCACGGAGTCCACAGCCACGACTTCCGCTACCACGGGCACAGGCACCACAGCGACAGGGACGACGACCACCAGCGGCGGTACTACTAGCACCGAGGCCACTATGAAGACGACTTCGGCGGCAGCGGACGTCACGATCGTTCCACGAGCCGCAAGCGTCACGGCGAGGTCACACCGCTCTACCGCATCCGCCAAGAAGAAGGAACGTCTGGAGGTCGAACGTACCTTACTACAGCTGCGCCTGCAAGCCAAGGAGCAGGAACTCAGGCTAGCGGAATTAGAATCGGGCTCCGAGGCAGATGATGAAGAAAAGGAAGACAAAGACCAATCGTTCCGGTTAGAAAAATGGTTGAACCGGAACGACGCACCCCCCCCTGTACCCCCGCAGGAGGCGGAGCCTAAGTCTCTCAAGATCTCGCCGATAAAGTATGAAGGAGGACGAGGACGGGGAGCTTACACCGCCAATGATGAAGATGACGGAGATAAGCACCGAGAGCATAGTACGTCTCGGCCCGCACGCCCTACCGCAGACATCGTGGAGCAAATGGCCTCTGCGATCTCCAAGGCGGTGAAGATATCGGCGAGGGAGACACCAAGGTATATAACCGAGCTGCCTACGTTCGACGGACATGGCAGCGCATGGTTGGGGTTCAAGGGCGCGTATGAGGATTCAAGGCGCGCCTTCATGAAGAGCGACAACCTGGCACGGCTAAGGAAGAGCCTGAAGGGTACCGCTATGGAGGCGGTAGCAAGCCTGTTCACCGCCCACCGAGAGCCGGACGAAATTATGGAGGCTCTCGGAAGAAGATTCGGGAGGCCGGATGCACTCGTCGCGTATGAAGCAGAAAAGTTGCGATATTTGCGCAAGCTAACCGACGAGCCCCGCGACCTCTGCGTATTCGCCAGTAAGGTGGCCAACGCCGTGGCCACCATACAGGAAATGAAAAGGGAGAACTACCTCTATAGCCCCGAGTTAGTCCGGGCTATAATGGACAAATTCACCCCAATACTGAAGAGCAAATGGTACGACTTTGCGAGCGCATGGGAACACGAGGTGCCTACACTAAACCTACTATCGACGTTCCTGAACATAGAAGCCGATAAGTGCAGTGCCTACGCACCACCCGAAGTCATTAATCCCATCGCCGTACCTGCAAGAGGAAGGTCCGTACCTACGAATATAAGAGAAAAAGCAATAAGGAGGAAAACCGAACGTACATACAGCGCCACTACCGACGGAAAGGGGAAGCCCGAATACAGCGCCCCTACCAACGGAAGATGGAAGTATGAACACAGCGCCTCTACCGACGGAAAGGGGAAGCCCCAATACAGCGCCCCTACCAACGGAAGATGGAACTATGAACACAGCGCCTCTACCGACGGAAAGGGGAAGCCCGAATACAGCGCCCCTACCAACGGAAGATGGAAACATGATTACAGCGCCACAACCGACGGAAAAATGAAGCTTTGCCCACTATGCAAGGAAGATCACAGCTTGCCTTCGTGCAAACAATTTGCAGACAGCGATATCGACACCCGCTGGGAAATCGCAAAAAGAAATAACATCTGCTTCCGTTGCCTGTCTAGCAACCATCGCCGGGGCAACTGCCGAGTTAAGCCATGTGGGCACAGCGGTTGTGGGATGGCACATCATCGGCTGTTACATCATACGCGTCGGACTCCATCGCCAATAGTGAAGTCAGAAGAGCCCAAAGAAGAGGTAGTTACGTCTACAACAGAAGTTATTAACAAGGCCACCGCCGCGAATTCAATACCGCATCGACGCCGAGCTTATCTAAAGATAGCACCCGTAGTGCTTGCCGGACCACACGCGAAGGTACATACGTACGCGTTGTTCGACGAAGGCAGCACCGTCACCATCATTGAGGATGCTATAGTAGACTCCCTTGGCATCAACGGGCCAGTTAACACGATGTCCATACAGGGCATCAACGGCGGAGAAACAAAACACGAGAAAAGCCGCACTATCGACGTAAAAATACAAGGGCTACATTCGGACAGCGTGCACACATTGAAAGGCGCACGTACCATCAAACGTCTAAACTTCACATCGCAGACTGTCGGAGAAACGGACCTAGAAGACTGCACACACTTAGATGACGTCAAGGACGAGCTCATCTATAAAAATGCATGCCCTAAGATTCTCATCGGACAGGACAACTGGGAGTTGATCGTCTCCCGTCAGATCCGAGCGGGAAAAAGGAACAAACCAGTAGCATCGCTAACGCTACTGGGATGGGTACTGCATGGATGCCGCACTTCAGTATGTGAACCCGTCACCTTCTGCGGCCACATCAGCGAGAAGCGCGACGAAATGGAGGAGTTAATGAAGAACTTCTTCAAATTGGAGTCACTGGGCATCGAGCCGAGGCAAACAAAGGATGACCCGGAACAGCGAGCTATCGACATTTTGAGTAAGCAAAGTCGACGGTTACCTGACGGGCGGTTCGAAACCGGACTCCTATGGAAAGAGGATAATGTAAAGATCCCTAACAATTATGGGGATGCTCTCAAACGGCTGCACAACCTGGAAAGAAAACTCGACCGCGACCCGGAGCTTAGGGAGAAATACAAGGAACGTATGACGAACCTGTTAGTATCCGGATACGCCGAGCCTGCGACTACAGCGCCACCTGCAGACAAGACGTGGTACTTGCCACATTTCGCCGTCATCAACCCGGCAAAGGAGAAGATCCGAGTCGTCCACGATGCCGCTGCGAGATCCTTCGGCCGCAGCCTGAATGATATGCTGCTGTCAGGGCCTGATCTACTTCAATCACTGCCCGGAGTCATCATGAGATTCCGTCAACATCCCATTGCAGTGTCAGCGGACATCAAGGAGATGTTTATGCAAGTCAAGATACGACCGGAAGAGCAAGACGCACTACGCTTCCTATGGAGGGGAGACGAAAGAGGCAACACACCACCACGTGAGTACAAGATGACGTCAGTCATATTTGGGGCAACATCATCGCCGTGCACAGCGCTGTACATCAAGAATCGCAACGCCACCGAGTTCGCACATGTAAACGAACGCGCCGCCAGAGAGATCCAAACAAACCACTACATGGACGACTTCATAACCAGCTTCCCAGACAAGGAGGAGGCTGCGAGAGTCGTAAAGTCGGTCGACGAGATACACCGTCGAGCCGGCTTCCAGTTACGGGGATGGGTGTCCAACAAGAAGTCCGTCGTCAAACAATTTTCGTCGGATCCCGGAGCCACGACAGTCACCATAGGCGGGAGCGAGATAGAGAAGACACTCGGCCTCCTATGGCAGGTAAATGAAGACTGCATCGGCTTCCACATAAATGCTATGAAGACACCACCCGACGTAATAGAAGGTAGACGTCCACCCACCAAGAGGGAAGCACTCAGCGTGATAATGTCGCTGTTCGACCCGCTCGGACTCGTATCACCGATAACTACTCCGGCGAAACGACTCATGCAAGATACATGGAGTCATGGAACGAGCTGGGACGAACCGCTTCCCGAAGAGCTGCAACCAAGATGGAGCGCGTGGCTTTATACACTACGCGCTCTAGAAGAACTTCGCATTCCCCGCTGCTATGATGTAGAACCGGCCGTAAGAAGAGAACTGCACACTTTCGTAGACGCAAGTGAAGAAGCCTACGCAGCCGCCGTGTACTGGAGATTACAACGAGCCGACGGCACCGTAAGAATATCACTAGCCGCTGCAAAGAGCCGCGTCGCACCGCTCAAGCCCGTCTCTATACCACGACTTGAGCTACAGGCGGCGGTACTCGGAGCACGACTAGCGAAAAACGTCGCGAAAGAGCACGACTTCATGGCCGCAAGACAGGTGTATTGGAGTGATTCACGCACCGCTCTCGCGTGGATCCGAGCCGAACCACGGACGTTCAAAACGTTCGTCGCACATCGCGTCGCCGAGATTGAAGATACTACAAAGAAAAAGGACTGGAGATGGCTGCCGTCACAACTCAATGTAGCCGACGACGCGACACGAGCGACACCCGCGGATTTCAACGAGAATCACCGATGGTTCACCGGCCCGCCTTTCCTACTATCACCTGAAGAGCAATGGCCGGTCGAGACAAGCACGACAAAGGAACGCACCGGGGAAGAAAGGGAGAGATGCTGCGCAACAACGAACGACATAAAGGGGCACGCACACTTGCCCGATATCACGCGCTTTTCAAAATGGGAGCGCCTGATCCGGGCCACCGCACGCGTACTACATTTCATCGACTTATGTCGGAAAAGGAGACACACCGTAGCAGCAGCGCGTCGCAAAAGGACCATCGCCAACCCGACATCGGACCCGGCATGGTCAAGGACAAAAAGGGGCGACGCAAAGGCGGCAACGGCAAGAGAATCCGCATGCGACCAGCACAAGTTCGTGCCATTAGAGGCGCATCATCTCATTCAAGCCGAACATCTCTGGACGAAGGCAGCACAAGAAGACAGCTACGCATGCGAACGCAAACGCATCAAGCGTAGCACCACACCGGCGGGAGACGACAAACTCGCCGGTCTAAGTATTATCATGGGAACGGACGGACTACTAAGACTAAAAGGAAGAATCGCTGCCACAGAAGGGATTAGCGAGGAAACGACAAATCCAGCTATACTAGACGGCGCACATGACTACACAAAGATGTACATAGATCATGTACATAGGAAGATGCATCATGGGGGCGTCGAGCTAGTGGTGAATGAAGTACGACAGCGATTCTGCGTTATGAAAATTCGCCCTACAGTACGGGGCGTTTTAAAGGTATGTATAACATGCAAGTTGAAGAAGGCGAAACCAACGAGTCCAGCCACCGGGGATCTGCCGCACGCGCGTGTAGCACATCACGCGCGCCCGTTCACCTTCACCGGGCTCGACTACTTCGGTCCACTCGAAGTAACCGTGGGCCGACACCGAGAAAAAAGGTATGTCGCCCTATTCACCTGCATGACGACAAGGGCCGTCCACTTGGAAGTAGCGGCATCACTCAGCGCAGACTCTGCTATATCTGCGCTGCGAAGATTCATGGGGCGACGCGGCTGCCCAAAGGAGTTGTGGTGCGACAACGCCACCAACTTCAAAGCCGCGGAAAGACAACTCGACGAGGCCGCACTCACTGCGGTCCGAGAAGAGACAACAGCGAAGCACATCGCGTGGCGTCACGTTCCCCCCTCCGCCCCCTTCATGGCCGGGGCCTGGGAACGCATGGTTCGCACGGTGAAAGAAGGCCTGCGAGCAACGCTACACGAAAAGTACCCGAGCGACGAGACACTCCACACACTGCTCGTCGAAGTAGAAAACACGGTCAACTCCCGTCCACTCACACACGTGGCAGTGACACCAGGGGAACCAGAGGCGCTCACACCCAATCACCTGCTGCTGGGACCCAATTCCCATGTCCCAGCACCGGGCGCCTTCACCGAAGAAGACATAGATGCACGCGCGCATTGGCGGCGCGCCCAGCGGCTAGCCGACACCTTCTGGAGCCGCTGGGTACGAGAGTATCTCCCCCTGCTTCAATACCGGCGGGAGCCCCGCACGATCGGCGAGGCACCACGCGTCGGAGATTTAATCATCGTGTGCGACGCAAATCTACCGAGGAACACATGGCCGCGAGGAAGAGTCATCGCTACGTACCCCGGGCAAGACGGCGAAGTGCGCGTCGTCGACCTACAAACGAGCAACGGACACGTTCTGCGGCGACCCACAAAGAAGATCGTCGTTCTACCGGTTAGGTCGCGAGACGGCGACGGCGGGAGTATGTTAACGACGGAATAAATAAAAATGTAAAAAGCTAGGGTACTTGCATATGTATAGATAATAGTTTCGCTTGTATAGTTGTTTCTCTTTAGTGTCTTATAAATGTATGAAAATGTATGAATATCTCTTAATATCGTTAGGTTTACACTATTTGTATAATGTCCATTTTATAACTATGTATTGTGTAATTGATATTAAAATGATCCCTAGTGTGTCTTTTATTACCCTATTAGGATAATTATTGGTGAATAGGGTAAGTAGGGCATGCTAGGGATAAGTTGTGGGCGCTATGGCGTTCGGGAAACAACTGAGCGCTCCGCCACCTGGCGGACGAATATAATATTTATAGTCCTGAAGCGGGGGACGGGGTTACGTAAATATGTCGCGCAAACCGCGCACCCCGTCCACTCGAAACCGAACGTTATAGCGTCATGATCTTATTAGATCCCTCTTAGGCTAGTTTACATCTAAGTTTTATCTAATAAGAATCTTGTAAATGTATAAAAATGTATAACAGTGTCTTGTATGAATAAATGATCCCCCGCGGGGTAGCGGGAGGGGTACACATGTAGAAAAGTAGAAGGGGAAGCCAAAATGGAATAAAAGACGAACCATTTTGGGCTTCCGGCATTCCGATCAGCGGCACCACTCCGAACACTACAAACGGTCAACCAAGTGACTAGGACAAGTAGTAGAACAACAAGTACCTCTGCCCCCTGCCCCCGGCTCTGCTGATATTATCGAAGAAACAAGGAAATAAGGCGTTATTATTGTACAACATCCCTATATATACAGTCCACATCCCCCGGCGACCTATAAGGTTGTAGGACAATACTGTCCTCGATCTGTTGAAGAGATCGCAGTAGACAAAAGTGTCCTCAACAATTATCTTGCAAAATACCTTGAAAAATCCTATTCACAGCTTTCTTGAAGAACCCCATATCGTAGCTTAATGAAAGACCTTTTGAGGTAGTTCATTCTTACAGCCTACGGGTTCCAGTTATGAAATGGTTTTTGGACCGAACAGTACGCGACACCTTCGTATTGGGGAAATGCGGATACACCGTACTTCTGTGACGGGAGGTGTGGGTTGTAGAAACCCGAGATGGGAATTATGTTGAACAATTCTTCAAATCATTCCCCATTATACGGGCCGTAGAACACGCAGAGAGACGCCGAGGGGTTTTAGACCGCCCGTGAGAGTCGGATCGTCAGCAATTCGACCAGCACGCCGTTGGATGAAGTCAAATGGGTCCAATTGATATTTCGGTGCGCCGGACCAGAGATGTGAGCAGTGCTCTATCTGGAGCCTAACCTGAGCTTTGTAGAGCGTCAGAAGTTGCCCAGGGGTGAAGTACAGCTTCGCTCTGGTCAGCACACCGAGCTGAAATATTATTTATATATTTTTTTTATTTATTTTTAAAGTTTTGAGAAGGTATAAAAAATTTGAAATTGTTAATTTTAACAGATTCAACCTTTATATTATATTTCGTTTATATTTCGTTTTCAGGTTAACAGAAGACGTGTCAGTTTTCACACAGTCCGTAGCACACTTATACAGTTCTCTCACTAAGCCATGTTTCGACCTGCTCCTCATAGTGCTGACCCTCGCCAGTTACTCTAGCAAGATGAAGGGCAATATATTCCTTGGTAAGTTCAAATTAATATTGAAAATAAGATTATTTGATCTAAAAATTGTTGTTGATTGTCATTAGGATAATCAAAAATTTGTATATCGCACATTTAGAACAATACCCATTTGACCGACCCATTGGCGCAGTTGGTAGTGACCCTGCTTTCTGTGCAAAAGGTCCCGGGTACGATCCACGGTGGTTCATACACTTGTTTAATAATTAAAAAGACATATGTATGTTCGGGTCTGGGTGTGTGTTTCTCTCTGTACGTGTCTCTGGACCTACGACACAGGGAATCCCAGTGTGTGAGTGTGGCGACATTGAGTGTGGCGACATTGAGTGTGGCGACATTGAGTGTGGCGTTACAAAAATATGCTTTAATTAAAAAATCGTAACTATTGAGAAAACTGCGCGCGTTTAAAGTTCAAACACTCCTGTGTTCTGGAAATAATTGTAAACATTTGACGCGAATTGTAAACTAATTTTATAAAACACCATGAACTTACACCAATGATTTTGTATGAAAAATATTACCCTAATAATAATATTTAAAATATGTCTGTTTCGTTGTGAAGGCGCGATATGTATGGGTGGGAATTAATTGTTAGTTTATAGTAACAGGACAGCTTTGTTATAATAACGTGTGTTAATAATTAGAGATCGGATATTCGGGTGCATATTTACCTAAAGTTGAGGCGCTGAATAAGTATGGAGTGCACTTTTGTATCGGGCGAATGCCGCAATCCCGGGATCGACAAATTTTATATTCCGAATATAGAATTACGATGCATATACATAAAGTAAAGTTAATCCCTAAGACCCTCAGAACCGCATTCCTATATTTTGCCATTAGAACTAAGAATTTGAGTCCAAATCCGACGTTTATATCTTCAGTAGTGCCTTAGATCCTATCGACTCTGTCCTGGTCACCATCAGACCTTCAAAACTGCTGAGGAGTTTCATAAATAAGCATCCAATTAGTTGTGAAATCCCGGGATTTCGGTTTTCAAATAAATTATTTTAAGAAACCGCTTCCATACTTTATACCTTGTAGATAAATATGCACCCGAATATCCCATCTCTAGTTATAATTTACTAATAACTTAACGTCTTTACTGTAATAACATCCCAACATTTCCCCCCAGGTCCGGGCATAGCAACAGTAGTAATTTGCCTAACTGGGCAACTCCTCCGAATGCTAAGTCCCAGGTTCGGTGCCCTGGCGGGTGAAGAGGCCCGTATGAAGGCCAACTTGCGGCACGTCCATTCGAGGCTAATAGCTCATGCTGAGGAAGTGGCCTTTTATGGCGGACATAAGGTAAGGGCATAATTACTTTCAATTTATTTTTGGGAATTAGTTATTTAGTGGAAAAGTACAAATACTGAAAGTGGCAGCAAATCGATGGCAGCAAATTTAAAGGTGGATTGAATTTATATTCTGTGGTGGATAATAAAGATATAGGAGTGGACTCCGTCGACATTGTGTTGTGATTCTTAAATCATAATCATAGATGTATTTCGTTGACATAATCATACACGTGGTGGGGTATGATGGGGTGGCGAAAGGAGACCTTTGAAGTACAAGAAATACCTGTGTGAAAAATGCGAAATTCTCAAATTTTATAAGTAGTAAATAATAATAAAATAATGATTTGTATATCATTAATTTTCCTTTACGTGTACGTATGTGTGTGTATGTATTTTTTTTTTATCATCTAATTGTGATTCTCCGTTTACCCAAAGGTTGAATGATAAAGAATGCCATAAGGCCTTTTGTACAGTGGTTGTGTGCAATTAAAGTATAAATTAAAATTAGTATTATTTCTCAAAGGGGGTCTCGAATCTCTTCGCAACTCTCACGTCTTCAGTCAGTTAGTCAAATATTTTTTACAATTATAGGAATGCTTTTTGCATTAATGATATGCTTAATAATTAAATTATATAGACACGTTGATTATTTTACATATTGTCTCCTAGCAAAAATTGTATTAACATAAAAATAAAAATATAAAATAAAAAGTTGTTCAAAAATAGTATGTTTTGTTGATCATGATTTGCCGCCCATTTTGTATTTATTTTGCTACAACAGGCTGTTTAAATACAAGCTTTTCTTTTATTTTCAATTCTTTTCTTTCAGTTTGCTGTACTTGAGATTTATACAACGTGTTACTGTATAAATAACGCAAAACTTTTTGGGCTCTGGCAATATCACGTGACAAATCTGCGCCGTAGCTTAGTTTTAGATCCGTTTGGTGGTGCGGTCTGGAGTGCGACGGAGGGCGTATTTACAATACAATATGTTCGCAAGTTCGAGCGAGACGCAACAATAACTTCCTACTCGCACACTCGCCTTATTGGGTGTTGTTTGAAACAACTTTGTATTTGTATTCAGTTTGTATTAACAACAATTGTATTCAGACTGTGGGCGCAAGGTCAAAGCCCAAGAAGTTTTGCGAGGACTATAATAACGCAAAAGCTGATAATAGATTGTTCAATGTCGAGAGAAGAATCGATTCTATCAGTTTTTACAGAAGGTTTTATTTTATAACTTATTTTCGATGCAGTAAAACTGATTATCAAACTGTAAAACTATGTAATTTATTTACTTCAGCCAACTAAAGGACCATACAATATATATCTTAACCTAGAATACATTATTAATAAGGATTCTTGCTCTGTCTCGCTTACCTAAAGCGGTGTATGTATTAATGTGTAATTAATAGCTGTGTGATTGTGTGTATTTATGTGTATTACTGTCCGCGAAATTATATTTTATGTTATATGAAATTATATTGCAATTAAAAACTGTTGATTTGGACTCCGTGTCTTATACTAGATATTTTTTTTATTTATTTTGATTAATTAAAATGTCTAGTGTATCTTTCATTCTACGCGCAGTTACGCAAAACAAACACAATGATTGCAATTTATAACAATTTTGTCAGTGCTACTAACAATATTTTTCTCCAGGTGGAATTATGCCAACTCCAATCAGCATACAAAGAGCTTGTAACACAGATGACGTCAGTGTTCAACAAGAAGCTGTGGTATGTGATGTTGGAGCAGTTCTGCATGAAGTACGTGTGGTCCGGCACAGGGATGGTGATGCTAGCATTACCCATCCTAACCGGGACCAAGGGGGATGGTGAGTATCTTAATATGTACTATTAGAGGTACTAGTATTCCGTTACCGTAAAATACCGGAATGATATTACCGGAATAAATTTAAGCTTCTCTCGGTATTATAAAAACAAATTAATAGGAAAAAAATGTACTTTATCTTGTAATATATAGTTTGTCTGATTCGGCGCATAACGTCAAGAAAGCAAACATGAAAGCAAATTGCCAAGGAAGCAAACAAGAAAGCAAATTGCCAAGGAAGCAAACAAGAAAGCAAATTGCCAAGGAAGCAAACAAGAAAGCAAATTGCCAAGGAAGCAAACAAGAAAGCAAATTGCCAAGGAAGCAAACAAGAAAGCAAATTGTCAAGGAAGCAAACAAGAAAGCAAATTGCCAAGGAAGCAAACAAGAAAGCAAATTGCCAAGGAAGCAAACAAGAAAGCAAATTGTCAAGGAAGCAAACAAGAAAGCAAATTGCCAAGGAAGCAAACAAGAAAGCAAATTGTCAAGGAAGCAAACAAGAAAGCAAATTGCCAAGGAAGCAAACAAGAAAGCAAATTGTCAAGAATTAAAATTTTCAGCTATTAACAGTAAAAGGGTTAAGTCGGTACATTGATTTAATTGAAAATAAAATGCTTCTCTTTAAAAGCTAGAGAATCCAAAATAGTAGTTTGAAAATATTTTTCTGTTTGTCGGTTTGTCTGTTTGTTTGAGCATCACGTAAAAATCACGGGACGGATTTTGGTTGAGTTTTCACTGATATTAGTAAGTATCCAGCTAGCTAAGTATCCAGAAATAAAACTGGTATATGTGTCACCTTTATATATGACACAAGGAAATTGAGTTATAGAGGAAAATAAAAAAGCTACCGGATGTATTTTCATTCGTGAAATCCATCATGTCGGTCCTTTTACAGCTGCTTAGTCCACGTGAGCGAAGGCGCGGTTAGAAGCTAGTTATAATTCAATACTCTTATTTTGTAACTTTCTTAAATTTACAACTTAAATTTACATTTACAAAAAAATTACAAAGAATTTTTTTGTAAATAGGTATGGGAATGGGCACTTGCATATGTCACTCACTACCGAAACACGTACGTACATTGGATAAATACGATAAAGTAGGAATTGCGGTACATTTCAAGGTAGACATGTGAGAGAGAGGTAACATAGCCAGTCGAATGCGCCTAGCGGCTGTGGGAATACAGCATGCACTCTCCTCCTACATTTTTGTATTACATTGTATCTTTACTTAACAGGATTATCGTTTCAGGTCCTGGAGAAGGTATAAGCGCTCGTGCGGAATATATGACAACTTCACGGAACTTACTTAATTCGGCCGCAGACGCTATAGAACGACTAATGTCTAGTTATAAGGTAAGTCGTATGAATGGGGCAGTACACTGGATTTAGAACCAGCGGTACTTTCATAATGAAATAGAAATTTACGTTAAAATTTCACGTTTGGTGAAAAAAAAAGAAATGGATATCCATTGGAAAATGACCACTATCCAAAGTGTCGCTGTAATTGTCGATTATCCGGCCCACGCGCTACTCACGATCACAGCAAAATGACTAGACACTTACAATCGGAAATCACGACGAGAACGAACCACACGGACGCAATCAATAAAATCCTCTCTATTTTCACTAAAGAGATAGGCTATAGCTCATTAAATAAATCGAGCGTCACGATTTTGCATCTAAATTCATTTACATTTTTTTTTAAATGTTATTTAAACACAATGCAATACAATACATTTGTTTGTGGACAAAGGTGCATAGGTGTATTACAGTGATCGCTTTTTTATGTCCCGCTTCATGGCCATTCGATTTGGACGGGTTTGGCATCGGGCATGTGCAATGATATTGTAAAAAGTGGAGTGTAGGCTTTCTCGGCCGGTGTCCACATTAATTGAATCTTCCGGGCTACTTGGCCGAGGTCTTCTGGAATCTCTTCTCTTTCTTTGAAACGTTTCGTCAACAACTGCGGTTGACATCTTCAGTGGCGACTGCGCTTCTTCGAGAAGCGCTCGAGTAGCCGAAGAGATAACATCTCTCTGAAAGTGACCTCGGCCAAGTAGCCCGGAAGATTCAATTAATACAATATTATTAAGTCGCGCCTTACCTACACCTAAACGAGTTTCAATACACTCCTTATCGATCGAAAACAATGCGTAATCCGTAAAATTGCACAATATAATTGATTCTTGAAGAGACCTCATACAAAATTGAAAGCTTATTTCTTGAAAATTTTACTTCAATTCCCCGCTACCCCCCCCCCCCCCCCCCCCCCGCCCCCATATTCGCGTCGAATGTTTAAACTACGTTACTAACACTGCTATAATGTTATTAATCTCCCATTTCCAGGAAATAGTAACCCTAGCGGGATATGCGGAGCGTGTCTCGGACATGTTGCGTGTATTCAGCGAGGTGGCTAGAGGGCGCTGCGTGCGCGCAGTGCATGTGGCGTCCTCTCACACGCCTGGAGCGTTTCAGGTCACCTTCCAGGACAACCAGCCCATGCCACAAGGTATGGATAATTTTAATATTTTCTTAGGTTTTCGCGATTACTATACATTGCAATTAAACAACTTTTAACGGTTTAAATCGCGTATATTTGACATGATTTATATCCCGACGTTTCGAACACTTTGCAGTGGACGTGGTCACGGGGTGACTAATTGATTTTATTTGTCACTTGAGTTATTAAGAAATTATTACTACCGTCTGAAATTTTTTGAACTTTCAGACGGTAGTTCAAAAAATTTAAGAAATTATTACTACCGTCTGAAATTTTTTGAAATTTCAGACGGTAGTTCAAAAAATTTCAGACGGTAGTAATAATTTCTTAATAACTCAAGTGACAAATAAAATCAATTAGTCACCCCGTGACCACGTGACCACGTCCACTGCAAAGTGTTCGAAACGTCGGGATATAAATCATGTCAAATATACGCGATTTAAACCGTTAAAAGTTGTTTAATTGCAATATGGATAATTTTGTTATAGTACGTATGTTAGCGGTGGGACGGAGGAGCGGGGGGGGGGGGTTTCACTTGCCGCACGACGTCAGTCCTCCCTGGAACTAAGCGACGTTAACACGTGTTATTAGCTCCATCTAGTCTACTTAAAACGCACACGAGATTAAAATAGCAAGATGAGTCCGCCGATGACAAAACAAGTTAAAACAGTAATTTTTAAACGGCATTCTTTTTTTCAAAAACGGATATCTGATGCTGACACTTTGGAATATAAGACTGATGCAAATATAAACGTAGTATAAGGAGAGTGAAAGGTAAAACTTCATTGCGAAATACGGGGAAGCCAAATTTACATGTCCGTGCAGACGGACAGAAATAAAAAAGAAAATACATGTTGATGATTTTGACTTGGGAGTGATAAGATGAAAAATAAACCAGTTTTATACGGTGGAGAAGAAAATTCCAAGTATTCGAAAACTAAGTGCTGTATATTAAAAGAAGATAACATTTTAAATTGCGGATTGACTTTTTTAAGAGGACTTTTGCACAAACTGGGATATTCGTACAAAAAATGTGAATCGAATAGGTCAATTTTAATAGAGAGACCAAACTATGTTGAAAGGCCAATGAAATACTTAACGGTGGTAAGAAAGTACAGATCCGACAACCGAAATATTTTTTTTTTTCGACGAAACCTGCGCTAACCAAAGTCACAATGTTGGAAAATGTTGGCAATCTGAATCAGAGCCAGGAATTTATACAGATATAGGCTAAGAATGACAATTTATACAGATCAAATTTTTATTTTTAATTCCTATGTTTGTTTTAACTTGTTTATTTGGAATGTTCTTGTAAAATTTGTTCATGTACTAGATTTTGTTATGGGACAGTTGATTTGTGCGACGCCCTAAAAATAAACCCCCCACATCTCACCAACGACCCTTGTCGCAGGCAAAATCACGTTCACATCGGACTTATCGATCCATCTCCGTAACGTGCCGATCGTGACGCCGGCGTGCGACGTGGTCGCGTCGGGCGTCGCGCTGGACATATCGCCCGGCACACACCTACTCATCGTCGGCCCCAATGGCTGCGGCAAGTCCAGGTAACGTATGGGCCGCGGGGCTTTTATACAGGCTTGAATAAAAAGTACCTACACCACGTAACAGCAATACATTTAATGCTTTTATATGGTCGCAACAAAGATATTTAAAGGGGGAGTGCACGCTGCATTCCCACAGCCGCTGGGCGCACTGCCCTCTCATTGAATGCACCTTGAAATGTACTGCATTTCCCACTTTATCCTACTTTCCCAATGTACGCACGTATTTCGGTAGTGAGTGAGATATGCCGGAACCCATCCCCATCCCATCCTATCCCTCCCTATTTTCTCAACCCATACTCCAAATCCATTCCTATATCTTCAACGGTAGGCTGCGCATCCGGGGGCTAAATGAGAAATTTAAATGCTTAATTGCGCTATAATCGACTGCAAAAAACCGAGACATGGGAGATGTTTCATTTCATCCGTATGTAGTTTCCCATCACTGCAATTTACTAACTAAAATGACACACTTGATTTCCATAAAAATTCACGAACTTGCATTGTCAATCTATGTCTAGAGGTTAAATTGAGTTGTTATAGGGTGTAAACCCTATACCCTCTTAACACCGAATTTAAATCATCAATATTTGATATTTTCCTCAAAATAGTTTAAAAAATTTAAAGGAAATCTGACTGTTACTCTCCATTAGTGACTGTAGACGGCAACACCGCATACTGCATTGATACACATTCATCGGCTAATCAAGTGTTCTCACAATACAAACTCCTTTGCAGGTTGTCTTATTGAAAAAAAAAAAGCTAGACTAAACAGATATCCCGCCCTGTATTTTGTATTGCCTATGCACACGGTGTACCGCATCTTGTATTATTTATTATTATTATTATTAACACTGGGCCTAGGCCGCTGTACGCGATATATCGCTGTTAACCCGAAGCGGTTAACGAATATCGCCTATGTCTGAACAAGGGATTATCGCGTACCCACGCGAATAACGGTTGTATCTGAACAGACGTTTATTGGATAATACATTTCTTTTACCCAAAGAGAGACTTTCCTTACCCTTATCCGATTAGAGACTTCTCTTGATCTTAAAAGTGCCATACTTCGAAGAGTAAAAAATGTCTCAAATTGTGTTAAATTCCGCTTATTTGATCTAGCACATTTGCTTTTCAGTCTATTCCGTATAATATCGGGCCTATGGCCGGTATTCGGCGGCGAGCTATCAGTGCCGCGCCCGTGCGCGTGCGCACACTGCAGCGACGACGCGGACACCACTAGCGTGTGCACTTCTAGACCTATCATGTTCTACATACCACAGAGGTAAGTCATCAACGATCGACTTTAACTAATCTCTCGTACATACTTATGAAGGAAGTTTCTAAAATTCTAGAAATTTCCAAATAACTACAGGATGTTTGTAATTACTTAATTTTAGTCGATTATCACGGGGCATGATTAGTTTGCACGCTGCAATTCAACAACTACTGGCCTCGTTATCCCTCTCACATAAGACTACCTTGACAATAGACAATAGACATGACTTTATTCTGAAATGCATGAAGAAGATGTCGACTACGAATTTAGTTTCACCCAGCATGAACAAACACAATAAATTGAAAAAAGTTATTAACATGAAGCTATGGAGTGTATCGCAGTAGTGTAGTGTAGTGACATGAAGTGTATCCAGCTCGAAGGACCATGTAGAAGTTGCTAAAGTGTTGAGCTAGAAATAATAAGCTGCTTTGTTAAAGATGTGGATTTATTGCTATATTTAATTATAACAGTTTGATAAAAATTTTTTTTTTATGGACCAAGTTGGCAGTCGAGCATACAGTCCACCTGATGGTAAGTGGGTACTGTAGCCCATAGACATCCGTGATACATGCCAACATTAATCCAAAATGACAAACGTTGGCACGCCCCCGGATGCGCTGCCTACCTTTGGATATAGGACTGGATTTGGAGAAAGGATTGGGGAAATGGAGAGGGATAGGATGGGAATGGGCTCTGGCACATCTCACTCACTACCGAAACACGTACGTACATAAAGGCGCTGGAAGCACAAGCGATTACCGCTGATTGCGTACTGACTCGTATGATGCTATAAAATAACTGCGCTTATGTCTGCGTTAGCGCTGACTCGGCTATGTGTGGTCGTGCTTACCTACACCGTACACTAACCCTTTCTCCAAATACATTCCTACATCCGGCGACGCATCCGGAAGCCAATATTTGACATTCTGGACTGAAGCTGTCATTTATCGCGTACGTCTATGGTTGACAGTATCCACTTACCACCCAATGGACTGTATGCTCGTCTGTCGCCTCCTTCCTATTTTTTTGCCAGAGTAAAAAGTACTGTCAATAAATAGGGAAAAATGTTTTTTTTTTACAATAATTTCGTAACTCTATTTTTTTAACCTTTCTTGTACTTATAAACCCAGAGACCGCTTAAATAAATAATCCAGAGAGCATTTACCAGTGACCTTCGAACTATGATTTTCCAAGAAATGAGTTAAATAATGAGTTAAACAGAGACTGGTAACTAGCGACATCTACATTTCCTCCCGATATATTTTTGAACAGCTGTTGATTCTTCGTTAATGATATTCCCCGGGCAATAAAAGTTCGTAATCGACTAATTTATATTTGTTTGCAGGCCCTACATGTCAATGGGCTCCCTCATCGATCAAGTCACATATCCATCCCGAGTGTCGTCTACGAATTTGGAAGCTGAAGCAAGGGCTGCGCATATCTTACGTATAGTAAGGTTAGACGCTTGCGCCTCGAGACACGGGGGGTTGAGGGCTGTGAGGGATTGGAGGGCCACGCTCAGTGGCGGGGAGAAGCAGAGGATGGCTATGGCGAGGATGTTTTATCACAGGTCAGTAAAATAGGGATGTGTTGAAATCTAGTATCCCCCCCACAGGTTTAGAAGTGGAAGCGCGGATGAGCGCCTCTTTCGCCGGTTTATGGCTGTAGAGGGCCACGCTCGGTGAGGTAAAAGGGGGAGAAGCAGGGGATGGTAGTGGCGAGAATGTTTTAGGTCAGTGGTTTATTAGCTTATTGTAATTATTGTATTCTCGTTTTTAGCGACATTTCGAAGGAAGAATTATTGGTACTTTTGTTCGAAACCTGGCCTCACCAGCTCATCACCAATACAGTTGTAATGTATGTCAACTTATTGACTATAGTAATCTACAATTACCATAAATAAATACATTTTTATTTACCAGATAACATTCTAAAACCTACGAAAGTTTGTCTAGAATGCCGATTCTGCAAACTGAGCTGATGAGAGCTGGTCCGCTTTCCGTATACATTGTATATGGTACTGTATACGATGGTTCGCCCACTGTGTTGCCATTAAATTGCCTTAATGGCAACACAGATCTTTTGATGGCAAAAGATCTGTGAAATAGAAGCTTGTTTGAGGTGTTTCAAGTGTGTTGTTATTTGATTTTTTTTAGATAGTTTTAACTGTCGCCCTTTATGGAAATTTATCAATAAATCATACCAGTATAACTCCAAAGTAAATTTAAACATTTTTTCTAATCAGTACTATTTTTTAGGCCCGTATACGCGTTGTTGGACGAGTGCACAAGCGCGGTTTCCATGGAAACGGAAGTGGTAATGTACGAGGAGGCCATTAAAGAGGGTATTACACTACTCTCCATCACACACAGACCTAGTGTGTGGTAAGTGATTTATTTTATATACAACGTCCTACAAAAATACTGTAAAATATTTGAATATGTCAATCCGCACACTAAAACTTATATCAACTAAAAAATTACATGTATTTCATGATTTTTTTATTATATAGTATCTATCTATATAAATAAAAATTTAACGTTCGTCTGTTCAAAATCTTAAGTCTCCGAAAGTTCTTCACCGATTGCTTTGAAATTTTGACACAGCGTTGCATTCGAATACGCGCGTGTTTTTATATACCTATCACAGGGTAAAAACATGCTTTTTACCCAAAAACAGATAAAAGCAGGGTAAGCGCCATCTGTTGGGCAACCACAGAAACGCGTGGCCGGGTACAGCTAGTTAAAAATAAATAATTGTTGATTCATTTCCTCAACACGTTCCCCAGTTGATTTGATACCTACTGACGCGTACTCACTATCAGAGGCGGAAGCGGTCGAAGGGCAAAGACCTGAGCGAGTGTGGATAGTGTTATGCACGCAGTAGTTATCACCAATTATTTATTTTTAATGTAACAAAAAAAAACGAAACATTTTAATTTTTAGATAGATAATTTTAGTGTACTGATTGACATATTAATTTTGTTACACTCTTTTTGTTGGACCTTATATCGTTCCTGAATCGCGTGTCTACAATAAAACATTAAAATAAATAATTATTCCATCAGGAAATACCACACACACGTATTAGAATTCGACGGCGCGGGCATCTGGTCGTTAAGACCGCTCGACGGTGACGTAGCTACCATCGCCACCGTCACCAGCACGCCTACTGACGGCGCATCGAATGAACACTCATGATGTGATTGACTGATGATACTAACTCGTGATGTGTTATTTTAGGACTGTGTTTAATAAATTATTGCTAATGATCCTTACTATATCAGCTCATGAAAGAGAGAGGACGGTCTATCAGTCTGTGTGAATAAAAATGTCGTTTGACTAAATGTCCCAATATATCAATTTGACAAATTCTTCCAGTTTTATGTCATTTCACGAAATGTCTCAAAATGTCTTTTAACAACGCCACAGAATGCCGTTTGACAGAATATCTCGAGTGTCCTAAAATGCTATTAGATAGGCAATATGTTCAAGAAAGTATTGGACAAAATGTCCCGACATGTCCTTTGACAAAATATCCCAAGACGTTATTTGGTAAAAAGTTCTAGATTCAGTCTCAATTTTTAAAAATTGCAGCGCGCGATAAATGTCCTTCAAATAAACAATTTTATTGTTATGAGATTAACAAAATGGCTGTTGATTACTTATTAATGTTTTGATTTTAATTTGTTAAAATCATGCGAAAAGAGCAATGTTTTTAATATACAATTAGGTTTTATAATTTCAGGATGGGTCTTAGGTCATTTATTACGATTTGTTATAATATTTTTTGGTCCTTATTTGTTACTGATGGCATCATTATTTGTTGTTACACCAAAAATGAATAATAGAAAATCAAAATTCAATTTCTGTGTCAAATCGAGACAAGTGACCAAAGATATTCCATATTTTTGTATAAAAACAAAGTATATTTTTTGTGATTTATGACCCTTTTAATTGTATGTCTAGGGTAAATATGTTATAAGGCAAGACGAGTTTTTTTTTATAAACCAAAAAGCCGAGGCTTTACGCCAATATTTACATAAAAAAAATAATTGAAAGAACTTTAAAGATCTTTTTTTATGTATAGTATTTTTTTAATTTATTTACCATATAAGGTGATATAGTAGATGTGTATATTGTAAATATTGTCTATAATATAATTGACACGTTATGTGTTATCCTAGGGAATCAATGAATGAACTTAAAATAAATGGGTTTTTACGAATATATGTATTTCATTTTTATTATATTGTGCCTAATTATGATCTAATTATTAGCTTTTGACTTTTTATAGAAAGAAGGGGGCAGACGAGACATTGAAGGAGTTATTTGATAAAATATCTAATACGTCATTTGACAAATTACTCCAAAATGTCATTTGACAAAATGTTTCATAATGTCATATGACAAAATATTTCATTAATATTATCTTGTGCCTAATTAGCTTCTGATATTTCATAGATAGAAAGCGACACGAGCACACAGTCCACCCGGTGGTGTGCATACTGTCGCCCAGCGACACTACATACATGCCAACATTATATGAGGAAACGAACCTTCTACCAGATATTGAGACTAGACTACCAATCTACCAACATACATAGTTCCTTGCGAGAAAACTGTGTCCATGAGTGATGCTAAGTGGTATAAATGTAATTTTACTGTCGCGAGACACGAGTATTAATAAATATGTTACCGCTAAAGCTCGAAAGCCGTTAATGTGCACTTTACCTAGCTAATCTGCAGATTAACTGATTTGCTCCGTTTACGTACGGAATCAAGAGTTTTCCGCATTTTACCCAGGTAATGTACACATTAACGGCTTCCGAATCATTAAAGTTCAAAAGTTTGCAGAGTAAGAGTGCTCTGAAGATAATAATGGCCAGATTCGGATCTAGCGCTTCGCTGGCCGCTGCCGCGGCATGCGCGCTTCGCTCACTCGGCTTGGGCATAGTGGTCACAAGACAAACCTAACCTATCCCAGCAGAGTCGGAGTCCTCTGAAGATAATAAAAGGCCGAATTCGGATATGGCGCTTCGCCGGCCGCTACGGCAGCACGCTCGCTTCGCTCGCTCGGCTCGCGCGTTGTGGTCACATTTTTTTTTATTTTTCTAGAGAAGAGGGCGGACGAGCTGGGACGGTCCCACGTGATGGTAAGTGTTACCGCCGCCCATGGACACCTGCAACATCAGGGGGTATGCGGGCGCGCCGCTACCTTGCAAAATCTTATTCACAGCTTTCTTGAAGAACCCCATGGACCGCACTTCCGTGACGGGAGGTGCGGTTGTAGAAACCCGAAGTGGGGATTATATTGAACAATTCTTCAGAGCATTCCCCATTGTACAGGCGGTAGAACACACAGAGAGATGCAACGTCTCTCCGAACGCTGAGGGGTTCTAAACCGCCCGTGAGAGTGGGATCGTTGACAATACGAACAACACGTCGTTGGATGGAGTCAAATGGGTCTAATTGGTATTTCGGTGTGCCGGCCCAGAGATGTGAGCAATACTCCATATGGGGCCTCACCTGAGCTTTGTAAAGCATTAGGAGTTGCCCAGGGGTGAAGTACCGCTTCGCTCTGTTCAGCACACCGACCTTTTTGGAGGCCATTTTGACCTTACTTTCCAGATGACCCCTAAATTCGACTTTGCTGGAAATGTCGACACCAAGGATTCCAATACTCTCCGAGATCTTAAGAGGTATGCTCTGAAAGTGAGGTACTATAGTCGGAATTATAATTCGATTCCACATTTGACATTAGCTACTGTCATTTTGTAAAATAATGATACCACATATAATAGTGTAGTGATGAACACAAAAATCGATAAACAATCGCGATTTATGTTTATGTAATCATAATATTGGTGTGCCAATTAAAGACTAAATTATTGATTTTTATTTAAATAAATACATAATTATTCATAACAATTATTTATTAATTAGTAACCGCTGTTTTATTTTATAAAAAGTTAATATTTTTGTTTTTTTTTTATATTAAAAACAAAACTTATAATAAAAGAGCCTAGATAGTTTTCTGTATTGGCAACCCGTGCGCGCTCGTGCAGCTATCGCCATTTTGTTTATCTTGTCATTCGGCTTCATTCTCCTAGTCTGACTGCACGAATATCTCATTTCATTGCGAATCGATATTTTGTTATTTTGTTGGGTTTTTGTTAAAGTTTTGTTACGTTGTGTTTGTTGTTACGTTTATAGTTTTTTGTGAACTTTGAGTGAATCTATTTGTTTTGGTTTTCCATCAAAATGGATCCTCCGCCAAGTACATCACAAAAAGACGTGGATGTTTTCTTGTCTCCAAGAAAAAAACGTCCACGAAAAGCTTTCACTGTTACTGAAAAAGTAATGATCCGCAACGCATATAAGTACGTGAAAAATGAAACTTCTGCGCAATTGGAGGCCTTTGAAGTTGTGGAAGAAAATGAATGTATGAACAAAGTTGCTCACATATTGGGAATAACCTCACGCTCTGTTTGTAACGTTTTGAAGGAAGTAAATAAAGGTGCGCCGCCAACTCCCCCTAAAAAAACTGGACCAAAGCGAAGTTTCAAAGATAAAATTGATGAATTTACATTCTCCGCAATACGACGAATAGTTCATCAGTTCTTTTACCGAAATGAACCTCCAACCATTGCAAAGGTTAGTCAATCAGTCAGACAGTATTATTTTATACCTACATCTTTTATATATAAGTAATGATTCCAAACTATTATAAAATTTACTATTTCAGATTTTACAAGTGATGAACGATGATCCAGAAATGCCCAAGGTTTCCAAAGACACCCTCAGAAAAATTTTGAAGCATCTTAATTTTAAATTTGTTGCACGGTCACGCAAGAGCACACTTATTGATCGAAATGATATAATAACATGGCGCCAGCGTTACTTGCGATCTATATGTCAGTTTCGACGAGAAGGGAGACATATATATTATCAAGATGAAACTTGGGTTAACGCAGGTAAGGCTAACATTTTGAATTAATATACATTTACATTAAATTTAATAGTAATATTGAATGTTCATGTACTATATGTGATTTAAGGTCATACTTTAAAAAAAACTTGGGTGGACAAGCAAGTCACATCATCTCGGCAAGCGTTTTTGGAGGGACTGACCACTGGATTAAAAAACCCATCTGGAAAAGGCAAACGTCTCATAATTAGCCATATAGGTAGTGAAGAAGGCTTCCTGGAAGAGGGGCTCATGATTTTTGAAGCAAAGAAAAATTGTGAAGATTACCATGATGAGATGAATGTAGTTTGTTTTGAGGAGTGGTTCGCTGGAGTCTTACCAAAATTAAGACCAAACTCAATTGTGGTGATGGATAATGCACCTTACCACTCCCGAAAATTGGAAACGGCACCAAAAATGAGCTGGAAAAAAGCTGCCATTCAAGACTGGCTTTTAAATAAAAATATTCATTACGAACCAGATATGGTTAAAGCTACGCTTTTAGAACTGATTCCACATAACGAGTCTTTTAATAAGTACGCTGTAGACGAAATGGCAGCACAACATGGGATCACGGTTTTAAGACTGCCCCCTTACCATTGCGAGCTGAACCCTATCGAATTGATATGGGCTCAGGTAAAGGGGCATGTAGCTCAAAATAATAAAACCTTCAAATTGACAGACGTGAGAAATTTATTTGAGGAAGGCATTCAAAAAATTACGGCCACCGAATGGTCTAAATGCGTATCCCATGTTGTCAAAGAAGAGGAAAAAATGAGTAGGCTAGATATGTTAATTGACAATATCACAGACACATTTATAATAAATGTTACAGAAAGTGACAGCGATAGCGATAGCGATGACGGCGACGATTTATAAAATAAAATATTACCATAATACATCTATTTGTTTTATTTCTCATGTTCCTTCATGATCACATTTATTTATTTATTTCACACACAATTATTAAAGAAAACTCTCAGATCCGTAATAAAATTAATCGTCATAACTAAATTATCCGTTCACAAATATTTAATTTCCTGATATACTTAGTTTACGAGAATAAAATTATAAACGAGAAGAATCGATCCGGAAATATTCCATTTCCGTATCGAATAATTTCGCAACGTTACTATTTAGTACTTGTCATAACGTTGCAACACTGAAATTGTCAAATCTGGAATCGAATTAAAATTCCGACTTTACGATAAAAGGGTTTTTTAGCGGTGAATGCACAGACTTGCGTCTTACTGGGGTTAAAATCCACTAGGTTTAGGGAACCCCAAATCGAGACTAGATCTAATCTAGAGTCTTCGATTTCAGACACAAGCCTCGCGCGACTCTTCCAATTCGACCCGAGGGATGTTGGCGCGGCTCATGTACAAGGCGTCTCCAGTCCTGTCATCCGCATAGCAACGTATGCCACCAATTTGCAACAGGTCGTTGATATGCAGAAGGAACAGAGTTGGAGACAGTATGGAGCCTTGCGGGACGCCAGCATTAATAGACATGGTGTCGGAGCAGCTACCATCGAGAACGATAAGGAGTTGTGTGTTTATAACACGCTTCATCACTTTGGAGAGGATGGAGGTGATCGCTATTAGCCTGTGGTTGGCCGGGTCGATGAGCTACCTTCCATGCTAACGAGAAGCTTTTTGTGGAATATGAGAGCCTAAAGAGTCGCGTAAGCACCGGAGATAACTCGGGAGCGCAAAATTTGAGCACCACTGCAGGAATATCATCTGGTCCACTCGATTTTCGGATATCAAGAGATGCTAGAGCTCGCCGGATTTCACGCTGGGTGAATCAGATTTCTGGCATGGAGCTTGCGCACCTCGAGGTAGACGGTGGTGAGGCATCTCTATCGTCCAGAGTCGAGTTTGAGGCGAAGAGGAGAGGAGATCGGCTTTCTCCTTCGCCTCATGGGCCAGTGAGCCATCGAGTTTCCGCAGTGGTGGGAGTGACGACTGACAGAAGTTACCCTTAGCAGCCTTAGCGAGCGACCAGAAAGCCCGACTTCCAGAAGGATAGCTTGCTAGTCGATCGCCAATTCTGCAGATGTGCTCATTCCTTGCTCTGACAGTGATCCTCTTACTGCACCTCGAGGCAGCATTAAATTTCTTCCTCAAGTCGGTGGTATTCAGATCTTCAGACACCTGCGCTTTGGCCCAGGCCCTGTATGCAGCCCGCTTATTACGGCGGGCCTCTCCAGGACTGATTAAACCAAGGTTGGGTCCGTCCGCCTACGGGTATCACGGAACAAGGAATATAACATTCCATGCCCTGCAACACCACGTCGGCAACGGAGTCTGCACAGGTATCCGGATCTCCCGACGAGAAACAGAGCTGCCCTCAGGGATAAGAAGCGTAAAATTCGCGCAACCCATCCCAATCTGCAGACTTGTAGTGCCAGACGTTGCGCGTTCCCTGAGAATAGGTCGGCACGGATTGTTTAGCTGGCACAACAGTTCGAACGATACAATGGTCTGATGATCCCAACGGAGCATCAACAACAACATTGTAGTCATTCGGCCGCATAGTCAGCAGGAGGTCCAGTAAGTATGGCTCTCGATATTAGGTATCCACGTGGGTGAGGACACCAACTGCGTGAATCCATAGGCTAGGGCAAAGTTATAGGCTGCTCTCCCTGCGCGGTCGGTAGCTCGGGATCCCAACCACTCTTCGTGGTGAGCGTTTAAATCACCGAGGACCACCACTTCCGCGCAGGGGAACTGCTCGAGCACACTATCAGTCGTCTCTTGTAGACGCTCAAAAAAGTGAGTCGTCTCCGTATCACCGCTATGAGACCTGTAAATGCAAGCGTAGACTTTAGTGGAACCTCCGTAGTCAATACGCGCCCAGAGAATCGACAGGTCCCCGTCTTCAAAATGGCTGAGGCGGTGACAACAAATATCCTCCCGGACGTACATGCATACCCCAGCACGTCGCACAAATCAGTGCTCCAGTTTGTAACCGGGGTAATGAAGATACGATGTATCGGCCGGGCAGGATATCTGTGTCTCCGTCAAGAAAAGTAAGGCCGGATGTGCCGTCTCAAGGTGGTAGTGGACGGCGTCGATGTTACTATGCATCCCTCTGATGTTGCAAAAGTCTACTTGAAATGTGGAACTTAAAGAATGGACCGCTGAGTGCACATTATACATTTTCTTTTTTTTGGCCATTGTAAAGTGTGAATAGGGAAAAGAAGAAAAGGGGGGACGGAGAGAGAGATGGTTGCATGTGGATCAAAGGACAAAGCACGGGGCGGACAAAAAACCAGGTCACAAAGGTTGTGTGACTTGCTGGCGCGGGGTACGGAGGGGCCCCCGGTCCCCCCCTGGGGGCAGCAGTTGGGTTCCACTCCCTCCGGTTGTCCCCTCCGGCACAACTGCTACCCCAAGGGATTTTTCGCGTGGGGCGGGGCAACCTCCAGGGGTGGAGATTACAAAGAGATCCCCGGGTTCGGGCCCGCGAGCGGCCATCGGACAAACGTTACACCGGGTTTCCTTGATCCCCGCGCCACCATGTCACGCCTATGCGCGTCTGTAATTCCCCGCAACCGCTGGTCCTCCTTTCCTCATGCAACAGTCTCTCTCTCGGGACGGCTTCTTCCGCTCACCGCCGGAACACGATGCGGGCCTCGCGGCTAATATGGCACCATTATGGCGGCGGACTCCGACGGAAGGGTGGTAGCTTTGCCGACGCAGTAACCCTCCCACTTCACTTGATTCTTTAGATATCTAAAAATGAATAAATAACATTATGTTAATTTAAGCATACAGAAACGTTGCTGTTGTTCCAGCAAAGATCTTATTTTCACTTTAAAAAGTGCCTAGTAGGTAATTACCTAGGTAATTTGAGAAATGAAACAATTTTCGGCACTTTAACGAATCACCCTAGTTAATCTGCACATTACCTAGATAATCTGTAGAATAACTGATTTCTGAACTTTAGCGGTAACACATACATATTTAAGAGTCTGCTTTATTTATTTACTCAACGCAAACACATATATTGCGAAATATTATATTACTTATTATTATTTCGATTTACAAAGAAAAAGTTTTATTTTTGAATTATATTCATCTTTCTTATATATATTTTCTTATATTGACAACAGCGCTACGTCAACTGTAAAGAAAGGAAACAACAATTCGTTTTTGGTAGTTTCTTGCCGCCAAATGACAAACTGAATTTGATAGTAAGTAAATTTGACCTCCGATTTTGACACGCGGTTTAGAATATATGAAAGTCCAGAGAAATGTTGAGGATAATCTGAACAGCCGTTCAATCTAATGCCAGCTTCGGATTTTTACCATCGCATATTCTTGTCATCGAAACACAGTTGCAAAAAGCGATTAAGGAATATCAAAGCCGCTGCCACAAGCCCTGAGGAAATACACCACATTTACGAGTAGAAGAGTGCACTCGCCAACCCACTGGTTAGCGTGACGTTTTGAGGCCCCAAATCCCCCATATATGGTGCAACACAATGTGCATGGGGCGTTTCACGTTCTGCAGTGAACAGTAAAAGGGCCAATTAAGACTATATTCTACTTTGCAGTTTTTAATCCATTTAAATGAAATAGTAAAAACTTAATAGTTATCAAAACAAACTATTCTGAGGCGAATGTATTGTTGACAGGAAAGGTGAAATAGGGAAAGTGTCTTTCAACTCAGTTGTTGTTTTTGTGTGTCTGTTTACCTCACCAGGTCAGTTAATTATAATTATTACGTACGTTGTTTATAATAATGCTTTATCATTAGTACTTTATGATCGTTCCAAAGGTTTCTATTGCAAGGTACTACAATTAAATGCTGTGATGTGATGTATAGATTGGTACGGTTTAGCATCCAACTAGGCAAGTCTAACTCCATTTAGTCTACACAGCTCGATGTAGTAACATTAAAGTAGAATTATGAAAATAATCGCAAACGAACGAGTAGATATCTACTCAAAACAAAATAGGGCCGGCCCATTTTGAGTTAAGCTCGAAGTTTGTTTATAAATAACTCATGAGGTAATCATTAGTGATTTGGAGCATTAAAACATAAAGTAGACATGTTTATGAATCCTTATCAATGTGTTGAGCGACAACTTTAATGTTATTCTCAAGTGGGTAGACAGAAAAACCGAGGTGCTTGAAATTACCTGCACTATTTCTTAAAATTCTTATTTACTTGTGTACCCAGTCTCGTTGTAAACGCTTTGTTGAAATTCATTGTGTATGTTCATGTGTTCTGTTTAGTTTCGGTATTAGTCCTGATTACTATGCCTGGTTCTCGCCATCACATGGACACGGAAACCGCGACCAGAGCGGTTGTTTTGCTTCAGGGGGAGAATCTCAGAGATCTGTAGCAATACGTCTCAGTGTGTCGCGACGAGCTATCCGCAACGTATGGGAACGCTACCAGGAGACAGGTAGTGTGGCTAGAAGACGAAGATCAGGAAGAGTTCGTGCCACAACCGCCCAGGAAGACCGATACATCAGGCTAACTGCACGTCAGGATCGTACTGTAACTACCCGGACCTTACAAAACCGACTACGGCAATCTACTGGTACACGCGTTAGTGATCATAATCATCCGAAACCGACTCCACGAGGACGGACAACGTTCCAGAATGCGTGTTGTTCAAGCTGACAAGTGGTCATCGTGCAGCGCGTTTAAGGTTCGCACTTTAAGGTCTTTAAGGTAAGTTTCGCATTTGGATTGGACCATAGATAACTGGAGGACTGTACTCTTCACAGACGAGTGTAAGGTCAAGTTTTTTAGTGATGACAGACGAGTACGCGTGTGGAGAAGAGAAGGCGAACGTTTTTCACAACCATGCATCCACGGAACAGACCGTTTTGGGGGTCCAAGTATGATGGTATGGGGTGGAATAAGCTTAATAGGCAAAACAGAACTGGTAATTCTGGATGAAGGTACCGTAACCGCCGCTAGTTATGTCGAGCGAGTAATCCGACTTCATGTGATCCCATTTTTACAAAGAGTGGGCAATGATTTTGTTTTTATGCAAGATAATGCTCGCCGTACGGATAATACGGCCCGTACCACACAAAGAACACTCTCGGACGCCAATATTACAGTTTTGCCATGGCCAGCGATGAGTCCCGACCCCATCGAACCCAATCCCATCGAACATTTATGGGATCAATTGAAAAGAAGCCTCAAAGAAAATTACAGCAGCGTCAACAGTCAACAAGAGCTCATAAACGCTCTAAAAGTCTGTTGGGAGCGAATACCTGATGAAAACGTTAGCCATCTGATTGAAAGTGTACCAGACAGGGTCAGAGAATGCATACGGAGCCGAGGGGGCCCTACACGCTATTAAACATGACACCTATCATCAGTTTTTTTTTAGAAAAATGGTTATAGCCAAAATTTACTTTTACTGTTCATTTAGTGATAATTTCCCTAAATACTCTTTTTCGTGAGTAATTAAAAAAAAATAAACAACTTTTACCATTGGTTATGTTTACACAATTTCTAAATCCTTAATTAAAACATGTCTATTCATAAAAACTATATAAACTATATTATTAAGTTACATTGTAAAAACTAAGTGGGGCCGCATGAATTTTCGATTTTAGCCGCAATCACTCCGCGGGGCACAGTTTGTCTAAAGTAAAGTTTAGAGATTTGGTGGTGCTATTCTAAAGCCGGTCGACATCGCAGTTCACATATCATATTCATGTTTAATTTTTTATAAAAAGTCGCTCATTAAATGACGCGAAAAAAGATATGTCGATGATTCGACGTATTTCCATTTTACGTATTATTTATTTTTTTCACTTATTATAACTTGTCGATCACTCAGTGGCCACGTGGTCTTGTTAATGTGACCGCGGGGTCGCGGAGAGACAAGGCTGACAACGTTTTAATGAGACCCATTTTTTATAATTCTACTATGTGACTGATATTCATACAGGAGTAATGTTATCTTTAACCCCTACTGATACTGAAAGAACGGAAATTGTTAAGACATTGAGAAAAAAGTAATGAAAAATTGCAATAAATAATCAACTAGGTGGATCTTTAAGGTTACTTTTTTTACTAGCAAGTAAGTACACTTTATAGCACATCAGAGAATACAGTTAAAGTGACACAAAATACACAAAACAAAAGGCTTTATCGCTACAGCGATCTCTTCCAGGCAACCTTTGGGCAGGAGAAGATGTATGCGAACAGAAGGTGGACAGCCAGTCTGGTGGTAAGCGGATACTGTCATCTGTATGAATTTACGATATAATTGATCCTACGCTACGTATTATATACGTAGAATCCATGTCTGTCAATCTAATTTCTTTTTTCCATTTTTGTTTCTGCATGCCATGTAAATTGTAATATTTATTATAATAATATTATAACTTGATTAGTTATTAAAATATTTTCTACCTATTTTAGGACTTTTTAATTAAGTTTCTAAAGATGTTTATATTTAGGTATATTAAATACGTAGGTATAATTGCACTTAAAATATTGTAATAATTAATGTACCTAATAACGTATATATTGTTTAAGTAGCAGTTTTGTTAACATTTACATGTTTTTTTTATTATAATATGCAATATTAATACCTGAGAATATGTATTATCGTAAATAGATTACCATAACCTGATATAGAGCTATTTATATGCCTGATATATATATAGAGCTGTAAATCAGGCAGACTTTGATGGACTGTTTAACACAAGTTGTTATAACTTCATTAACAAATATATTTTTTTAAACTATGGATAGATTTGAGATCTAAAAATGGCGACTGACAATTATGTAGTTTTATTTTTCTTTAAGTCCAAAGTTAATCTATCTAATAGGTAGTGTTCTTTCGAAATCTATCTGTTGACCCAAATCTTGGCTGTTGACACTGAGTTTTTGCAAGTTCGTTCAACTCGTGATAGGTACTTGAAGTTTATATAATAACAATATCATAAATTGATAGTCTTTAGCGAATGGTGAAATAATTTATCTGGGTCTTAAAAGTGACAATTTTTCTCAATTATACATTCAAAATAAAATTCAAGATAAATAACTATTAATCAGTAGGTATATTTTATCATGTTAATGGTGAGTTTACATATTCTAATTTGACATAGTATTAACATAATATAATTTGTTCTAGATATAGACTTTATGTTATTGCACTAATTAGGTACTATACATATAGTAAAATGTAAAATTAGGTATGTCCTGTCTGGTTTTTATAGTAAAATGTAAAATTAGTTATGTCCTGTCTAGTTTTATAGTAAAATATCTAGTAAAATATAAAATGAGGTATGTGTTGTCTGGTTTTTATTGTAAAATATCTAGTAAAATATAAAATGAGGTATGTCCTGTCTGGCTTTTATAGTAAAATATCTAGTAAAATGTAAAATGAGGTATGTCCTGTCTGGTTTTTATAGTAAAATGTAAAATTAGGTATGTCCTGTCTGGTTTTTATAGTAAAATATCTAGTAAAATGTAAAATGAGGTATGCCTGTCTCGTTTTTCTTCAATCTATGAATAATTTTTGAATAATGAGTATTTTTTTTAAAAAAAACCGGCAGATGAGCATACAATCCACCTGGTGGTAAATGGATACTGTCTCCCCTGGACATCCGCGGTATATTCCAATATCAGTCCAGAGTATTTAGAGAAAGGGCTGGGAAAATGAAATTTTCATGGGACATAATTCAAAAAGAAACCAAAATAATTACAGAAATAAGTAAAGATCTTATTGTTACTAATTTTGTTAGACTGTTTTGAGTGAGACCGGATAGTACCAATTGATAATAATTGGTACTATCCGGTTTCACTCAAATGTACAGAATGTACAGAAATCCAAACACAGAAATCCAAAACTTATCTGGCAGTTCTGTTTAATTATTGTTATCAGTAAAGGTTAAGAATTTATTACTTAATTAACTAAATGAGCACACTTTGCATGTTTAATAGTCATTAAGTACATGAGTCGTGTCATTCGCAAAAATCATTGCTGTAGTGATAATACTCAATAGTGTAATAACCGGAACTTAGTGTGAAAATTATTTGAATTTAAATTAAATGATTAGTCATGAAAACGCAATTAGATTCAGAGGTTTCATCAGAGAAACTAAGACGGGATAACAATATCTATGTACCTACTTGCTATAGTGTTGTCTTAAGTTATTTAAAAAAAGTCCTATTGTACAGTCAACACTATTTACAACAAGCTTAATTTTTACAAGTGTTCTACAAAATAAATATATTTGATTTTATTTGACTAATTGTGACATTAACTCAGAAAAGGAACCTTATTGAGCAATCCCGGATTGTAACAATTCTTGTTTCCCAGATATGAGATGTTAGAATTTTTTTTTGCTTTTTAAAAAGCGATTTTAGATTTATTCTAACGTTAAGTAAACATTTTTTAACTTATTTTGTTCTTCGCAAACAACAAAATTTTGTTGTTTAAACAGAAATTTTTCAGATCCAAATAAACATTTGTTTTCAAACAATTGTTTGTCCTACAATGAAACGAACCCGAGGCCTTTTCACACAGCTAGCAGATGCACTATCAATCGGGACGTATGGATTTATTTACTTTGGTAAAGATTTGTTTATATAATCATTTTATTGTATTGAACGAACAAAATATGTTAAATAAAAATCCTTAGATAACGTTAGATTAATCTAAAATCTCATTTTCAAAGCCAACAAATTAAAAATAGAGAGGGTAATATATTTAATTAATCTGACGCAATTTAGTTAAAACTTATGTCGGATACCATGAGCATTGTTTATGCGTTATAATAACAATCTGTATTGTTATAATAATAATAATTAACTCTTAGATAAAGAAGAGTTAACTGAAAAAAAATATGATGAGCACGTGCCCGCCACGTACTCGTATATATTTCAGCTGTGTAGGAGTACAACGATTACGTTATTCAATTAGCGCTTAGTCAACGCTCATTTTTACGTCACTAATAAAAGGCCATACATCCCCCATACACAAGACAATGTGCACGTGGAGGTTATGTCCAACAGTGGATACTAAAAGTGCATCCAACAGTGCAATCGCCTTCCACGACATCCGCGGAAAGAGATAGGTTGGTGTTATTTATAGTGGAGTGTACGCTTTCTCGGCCGGTGTCCATATTAATTGAATCTTCCGGGCTACTTGGCCGAGGTCTTCTGGAGTCTCTTCTCTTCAGTTGCGCTCGAGAAGCCGAAGAGATAACATCTCTCCGAAAGTGAACGCTTTGCGTCACCACTGAAGATGTCAACCGCAGTTGTTGACGAAATGTTTGGAAAAAAGAGAAGAGATTCCAGAAGACCTCGGCCAAGTAGCCCGGAAGATTCAATTAATTTGGTGTTATTTATTGTTAAAGCCAGCTGACACGGGTTATAAGTAATGTTCGTATTAGGTATTTTCTAAAACATCAAGTTCTAGCTAGACTATGTAGTTAGCTTTAAAGAAATTAGTAATAACTCAAGAAATATTTTATTGTACAAAAATATTCGTAAAATTTTCATGTTTATCAACTCAGAATCGTGAACGGAATTCGTGAGCTTCGGGAGAGTTAATCCCCCAATTTAATCCCCCTATATTAAGTTAATCCCCCAATGCGTCACCTACTTCTGAGGATAAAGAAATTAGGATTTGGAAAACGATTGAGAGATATGGATTATAATGGGACGAGCGGATTCTCACGTGGTTTCTATTCAGTGGTGTGGGTAAGGCAACAGTGGCAACTCTGTCTCTCCCGAAACACGTTACTATGTTTCGCAGCAAGTTTTTGTAAGAGTGAGGTAGTCGGATAGTCAAACGTTCAGCTGTGGAATGCAATGCCGTCTAGCAAGGACAGAATGGTTTATTTACCAAAAAAATTAAATGTGCGGTCAGGAACGAAGATCCTCACGCATTTTTTTTGAAACTCCGAATGTAATTTGAAATAAAATCTTTATTTCTTTTTTATTTTGTATCATATTTTCAATGCAAATAATTTAAAATAAGGAATCAAATCAAATATTTAGGTTATACAACCGGCCACGCACTAGTCTGCACGTCTGTTATTCTGCTTGAGTCTCGCTCTCCGATACTCGCACACACACACACAGGGAAAGCGAAAGGCGTATGGAGGGGGTAAATATCTTACGTGACGTTCCATTTTCTCTCGAATCACATCTACCGCAAGCCGCCTAAAGGAACTTCGTTCCAATATATCTGAATATGTAAGTAATTGTAATAATCGTTTAAGGCCAAATTTGTTTGAAACTCTTAATCACACTATCAGTGTTCACCTCTCACAATCCCGTAGTAACAATGTGCGATTCATATAACGATTTCGCGCGTTCTCACCCAAAAATAAATATTTTCGGTCAGAATTGAGTGCGTTTAGAAGAAATACATTGAGCTTAGATAATTCCTGATCTTTGCCTATGTCAATTATATAAACTATATATTTTTTAATTTCCTAAAAAGATATATGCTGATTTTTTATATAAGTGTTTAGGGACCGAGGACAGTTATGACATTTTTTACGTTACCCATCATATCTCAGTCAATAAATGCGCGACGTTGCCATTTCGCTAATTGTCATAGATCCGGAGAAATTGACATTGTCACAACTCACTTCTGTCACAACTACTCACAACCGTTCTTGATCTCCCCTACAACAAAACATCTAAACACAGCGTCGGACTGGCCATATAGTCGAGGCGGCGTTTGCCAGCCGGGCCCCAGCCTGCGCGGGGCCCCCGACGGGCCTGGCTTGCGGGGCTTGCCGCAAGCCAGGCGGTAGGTAGGATAGGAGGCCCGCGCAGGCTAGGTCCCAGCTCTTGCAACCTAAATGTAAACTAGATCAGATAGTTCGTTCATACAATTAGAGAGAAATTAAATAGATATTTTCCGATAGTATCCCATCTACCATTATCCAGTCTCGGGCCCCGGGCGGAGCCACCTGAGCCCTTCGGGCCCAGTCCGACCCTGGTCAATAGAATTAATTCCAATATAGTGTCATAAGCTGTTATGTATTTTCTAGAAACTGTATTGTAATAAATAAATTGTAAACGGCTCTTCTCATGCAACCAACACCGGCGCGCTGTTCAAATCGTCGGTTCACCTGGCCGAAGCGCGTTCCACATGCCACTTGCGCTGCCCGCCACGTGGCGTATTCGTCTACCCCGGTCACTTGTTATTACTGCAGATATGCTGGGCAGCACATTGGCATTTCAGGGCGCCGATTCCCTGAGCTACCCGCTGTTGTTAAGTATAAGCTATACAATGTCTTTGTATTTACTTTTAATATATTATGATATGGAGAACTAAAACCGAGATGTTTGACTAATTTTATAGTAATTACTAAGGCTAAGAGTCATTTTAACTGAAACTGAACTGATTAGAAAAAAGTTAGTAACTGATTAATTAGAAAAAGTTTTATCATTATTAAAGTTACCGAGTTATAGTACGATCACAAGGAATTGGCCAGTTGTAAACTAGCTTTAGGTTAGATGTTATAATTTCATGTTTAAAAAGTGTTATGCAATCAGTCCTGTGACTTTCTATTTTATAGTACATGGACGACTATGTGTGTGGGATTCCGGTGCCATGCAGTGGGTCCAGAGAATCCTCAGATTCCGTATCCTGGGATTCTATTGATTACTGATAAAAAATCCCAGAATTAAAAGTAACACAATAAATATTTAAGTATAGTACTTAAATATTTAGTTTGTTACTTTTAATTCTGGGGTTCTGGGAGTAAAATATTATATTTTTCTTTTCCCGGGATCCCGGGATAGACATGAAAAATCCCGAAATCCTGGCATCACAAAAAGCTCGAGTTTGTATTCTCTAAGTGGGACTTTATATCTATATAGGGTGGATGTACCAGTCTCAAACCATTTAAGGAAAAAAATTAACTTTAAAATGTTGTTATATAACCTAATTGCGATATTTATTACTAGTTTATTTTTTATATTGTACGTTATCTAGTTAGAAGTTATAATTGAAAAGGAAAACACTTAATTCCTTTTGTTTTTTTTATTATTTAACATAATCGGTATATAACTGGGATGTACCCTACTTTGACCAGCAGGCCCCAGTTGTTGACAGGATTTGTACCAGAGGTTGACCATTAAACAAAGTGAAATAAAATCTACATTCCACAAAAGGAGATGTTTTTATAATCAACTTTATTAAGGTTTGTTCTTAGGGCTAATTGAGACCAACAAGTAAATTACTATTTTCAGTCTTAACAATCACAATAGAAATTCTTAAATCTAAATGGCACATTTTCAAATCACATGAAAATAACAAATAATAACTTCACTTAAACTTTAAACTTTATAAGCAATCTACGTTTTTGGTTTAATCATTATTAATATCAAATATCAAACATACCTAAATAAAATTTCTAACAATATCACGGAATGACTCAAAAGTAAAAACTGCAGATGAAAGGAATCAGATCCAAAAAAGATATTTGGCCATTTCTGGCACTTTGTATGAACCTCTACTATTAATTGACGCAGGGGCATTTATTTTTTCGACTATTCTGTCATTAGCATACCAAATTTTATCTTCTTTATCCGGCCATTTAAAAGTATTTGGAGTTGATAGCACCATCGTACTAACTTCTTTACTCTCTTTGTCAATATTTTTGACAATCCCACGAAAATACTCTCCCTCGTAGTTTACTATTACGTATGATCCTAATTCTATTTCGTCGTCTGATCTACCTTTCTTACTGTAATAGACCAATGGTAAATTGTCCTCTTCTGAATCAGAATCTATCCTATTTTGTACTCTCTTTCTTATTCGTTTTGCTTTAGGTTTCTCAATTTTGTTCAACTCTTGTAACTTCTTTTTTTCTTCTCTTGCTAATCTCTTATTTTCTTTTTCTTCTAGTTCCTTATTTTTTTCATTCCAATACTGCATCCACTCTACTGATGTAACTGCATCCGGCAATCGCTTTCTATTCAGCTTTTTCTTACAACCTTTTTTCAGTGGCGATTCTGTAGGCCAAACTAAAGAAGACGCAAAAGCAGGGCTGACTGTAATTTTAGAATATCCGGGTGTAGTTTGTTTTAAAAAGTCTCTAGACTTTGCAGATTTAGTAGGTGTCTTTTCTTGGTCGTTTAGTTTTTTGGATGATCCTGGTTCAGGTGTTTTTTGTTCTGAAAACTCTATCATTGTAACAGATTTAGTAGGCGTTGCTTCTCGATTTTTACTATTGCAATCGTCTGTAACAAAACTTAGTGAGGTTGAACCTGGTAGTTGTTCTTCGTCGGATAATTTTGTCGATAAAGTAAGTACTGACTGGCGAATTAATGCAGAGTTTGGAACGATGCTAATTTCTGGAGAATCTGGAGTTAGAATCTTATCATTCCCTATTTCCTTTAGGGGCTCTTCATAAATGGAACTCGGTGACGTTAAACAAGGTAATACTGTCGAGTTAGTTGAAGTTTCTAGTCCCTCCGATGGTCCGTGCTCGGGTGATAATATTTCTTCGTCATATTTTTCAAATACGTCTAGTAAAGATGGACTTACCAACGCGTTGCGTTGCGTTGTGCATTCTTTTTCAGAATTAAGGTCCCGTTCATTATGTATATTTGCTGTTGATTCCGGTGGGTCTGGTGAGTTGCAAGCATTAGTAACTTTATTACAAATTTTGCGCCAGACATAAAAAAGCTCTTTTGCCGATTCATCTCCAGTCCAAGATTCGGTATGTGGAATGGCGCGGAATTCCAAAATTCTATTTCTAGACATTAGAGACTCAAAGTACAGTAAGTGTTCTGTACTTATTTGTGTTGGTTTATCAACAACTGTATGTCTGCTATCATGATTCATACATTTGGTGTAATCAATGACATTAGCATCAAAAGGAAACAAACCACATTTACGAAATCCATTTCTAATGATTTCTTCAGTAGCAGACCCTATAGCAGATTTTAAAAGAGGTGCAAATTGAGCCCTTGTGACAACTCTATTTCCTGTAGTTACTATCCAATTCTGAACTATCTTTTTCCATGAATTTTTAAGTGGACGAAACACAGAGACATCGGCAGGTTGTATAATATGCGTTGCATTGGGATGAAGGGCATACAAAATAATTTGGTTCTCAATGCACAGCTGGCTCACTTCGTATGTAATGTGTGATTTGTGACCGTCGATTAACATAAGTACAGGAAATTTCACGTTTGCCTTACGTAAAGCTGGCAGCAATGAATTGCCTATATACCCATAGAACACACGAGATGTCATCCATCCCTTAGGTGATTTTCCGAGGCACCAGTCTTTGGGAACATTTCTTGCAATTTCTGCTGGTATTCTCTCATAGGGGTAAATAACCATCACCGGCATAACTTTACCAGATGCAGTGAAAGTTCCTAACACTGTTATACTTTCTTTCTCCTTATCTTTAATTTCGTAAATATTTTCCATGCCTCTAGATCCCAGTACAATGCCCGAGGAAGGACATACCTGAAAACCGGATTCGTCAGCGTTTAAAATCCTATCAGGATCGTCTAAAATATCTTGTGCGTTTTCAGTCTTTAGAAACGCTTCTAATTCTGAATGCCATTTTCTTAACCCTTCCTCGGTTACTGTACTTCTTGCAGAGTTTATAGCTTCTGCATGTCGCTTAGCAATATCTGGATTTCTCTTCATGAAATTATCGAACCATTTCCGTCCTGGAATTCCTTCCTTGAATGGAGTTGGTCGATTGTCGGCTTTGATTATTTTAGTGACTGTTTCTATTAACTGCTCTTTTTTAATAGGGATTCCCTTTTTAGCCATTGCATTTATCCACCGACATAGCAATCGTTCCTCATCAGGTGTCAAAATTGTTGGCGGGCCCATTTTTCGTTGAATGGGATGTCTCATTTTTATTTTATTAATCATTGTAGAATGGGGGATGTTATATTTGCGGCACGTTTCTCTGATTTTGTTTCCTGACTGTATTTCTTTAAGCGCTTCATAAATATCGTCCTCACTGTACCGAAAGAATTTTTTTTTTGGTGGCATATTGAATCTAAAACAAGCAAAAAAAACTCATATTTAGAGAGCTTGGTCAATCATAGGAGCTTATGTTTTGTATGCAGTACCAATGTCAAACCACTGGTCAACTAAAGGAAACAATGCGATTTACTCCATTAAAATCGATTGTTGAGTTACAAATCATATCATAGACATGAAACAGATAAAAAAAATGCAAAAAAAAAGTAGTACTTCAGTGAGCTAATCGTTGACCAACTGGTCAACCACAGGAACACTTAATCAAATCATGTACCTGTGGTGGTTCAGGCCCAGATATGTGATCGTCTATCTATTTGAATCTATGTATAAGAGCTTAGTTACTTCATTACAGGATAACTTCAGTGCTTATGAGTATGAGGATAGTCTTTGTGGCAAATGTAATTAATTCAATCGCGTCTGATTATGCAAGTGTGCAATGTAGTGATGGTATTCCCAAAATAACAAGTCATATATTCACTTCGGCTTACTTTAAATGGGCCTTTAGGTATTTACGGAAAGGGGTCGTTAAGACCTCAAGAGTAGCTTGTCTCGAATTAGTAATGTACAGAGGCAAATTAGGTCTAGTAAGTGCCCCGACGCGCGTATATGACTGTTAATTGAGTCAATGGCAAAGCCATCTTGCTGCCCAAATCACTCTGGCATTTACGGGGATTTCCTACGGCCTGGCTCAAGGCTTCCACGCATGGAATTATGGGGCTCGAATTCAACTCCTTTTCATCGCTGAGAAGCGGTTAAATCAACACGTCCTAGGACATGGATAATTATAGGCGCACAAAGCTGCCTTGCCCCGATACCATGGTAAAGTTTTATATTATATATATATATCAGTTAGGGTTCTATTCGGCCGAATAGAGGTCGGAGTTGATTCGATAAGAGAGGAATGTGTGTGTTCTGATGCCCAGATTTGCTAGCTAGCCGCCGACAACCTTTGCACAGTTCAATTCTGACCCAGAATTGCGTCTTAAATTCAGGCCGATCTCAAGATCAGCTATGGCGATGGATACACAATGAAGATCCTTTTATCGTGTAGATGTCCATCGGAATCCACGCGAGGGAGCGTCTCTCGGTCTGCGCCTTTAGTGGTGTTAAGTTCCCACACTAATGCAAACTTAGTTCATATAAAATGTGCTATCCTTGACTATAAGCATTGAAATAACCACTGTCTTGCAATTTATTAAATATACTAAATGCATTCAGTATCCATATTTTGAGATAGGTTATGATCTCCAAATCTGTTATAGAGTAAACTAATACTTACGACAGCTCGGCCTCTCCATCTGTCTCGTGTCTTGCGTTCAATTTAGACCATCGGCTCAAAGTCCAATTATATATGCAATGTATGCTTGATATTAATTTCAAGACTCTATGATTACCAAAAGCTACATAGTGTCCGAGTATAGCTTGAGCTATTACTTGAGTCCTAGACAGAACTGGCTTTGTTCAATTAAGATCGGATAGAGGTTTGGTTTATCCATCTTTCAAGCTCAATTATAGAATTTCTAGCTTCGTGTATAATTCGTAAAAATAGCCTAGGCGAGTACTATGGGGTTTTGTGGATGAAACTTGTACTTATGTACTTTATTTATAATGTAATTCGCGTTCTGCGTGATTTTATGAACTGACTAATTATCATACTTTAAAACTCCATTTTACCTTAGCCAAATGGGGAAGGGAATTAACTCTAGACCATTGAAATAGCAGAAATATGAAATTAAGAATTATTTATTTCATAACCAAATTATAATCGAATCTGAGTTGATTATTTAGATTAGATGTGACCGATTAAAGTCACATCTAACCGAGTCCTTCTATTCCTAGGCTTTGTATATAGGGAAAAAGAAGACCCAAACAAAAAACCCTATATGCCGTATTACTTAATTCTAACACAATTATTTACACAAGACTTAGATCTATTCGTAATAAAAGAAACATACATAGTAAATTACACGTTTATTGTGTATGCGGTGAGGTGTTATTTAATTGAAGATTGAACTCTAGTTTAATCCAGGATAACCTGCCTGAATTTATGTCTGGCAATTGGCTCAGTACATATTGATATATATATATATATGTGTGTTGGTTTTCATTAATATCATTTTAATAGTGACTCGACATACATGAGAGTGGTTTTGTTTAGAACTAGAATAACATGATTATGTACTCAATTAATCATCATTTGTTACCAAGCACATTATTTCGAGAAGACTCTTTATTGAGCTGGATTTTAGTATGATCTTTGGATATTTATACACCTCATCTCACACAGACATGATTTATAACAGTTTATACACATTTATATACACATCTGCTCATAACTTTGTTCACATGTCCATAATTTAATGTATCTTTCATGAATCGTAAGTGCTGATCAATTCATTATATTTAATTAGGTGATTGTATGGGCTCTAATGGTATTTCTTACCATTCTCGTCTTTATTATTCGACGGCATCTGGTAAATAGGCATAATTATGGTAATTATTATAATACAAATATAAGAAATTGCTATCTCCCAATACGATCTGTGGTTAGTCAATAATTCATATTCCTTATCAGATATTATATCCATTGTCAAATAGCTTGTTTGTTTATGTTTAGTTACAAATGACAGTTAGTTATATAACACTGTGTACAAAGTTATGAGGCACTAAAATAATTATGATAGTTTGTACTTTACCAGACAACTTTTCTGGTCCAACTTATTTTATTATTCCCGCCTATCTTATACAAATTAAATTGGAAAACTTTTATTACTACTACACACACTATAAAGAACTATTATCTAGATCGGGCTAGCGTGAGCTAGTCAAGACTTCTATCTGGTTCCTTCAGGGAGCAAAAGCGCGCGAGCTCGACCAAGGATGAAACCGTTGTGTGTCCTCTCTCCTCATGTTCGTCTCAAGCGCAGCCAGCTCTCCAGCCACGCCCTGATGCTGCTCCTTGCCAATGGGAAAAAATCAAAGCCAGTCATTTGCTCCTGATTGGTCCGTATCTTAGCGTCACCATGCCGCGTCTTGGCGCTAAAAAAATTTGGCGGCAGAATTCTCGCGATAATAATTTTTTGTGCATGTCGACCCATAGGCCTCTTACACGTACATGCAATCATTTTTACAAACTGTCTCCCCTTTATAAATTTACGACTTTTGTCAAGCATCAAGTAGAGGCGAATTCCATAGAATTTGTGTTACTAATGGCTCTCAACAGTGTAGCACTTGCACATTTTAAGATATTAACTCCGAATACAAGTTAATTTATCGTCGTTAACAACAACTCGATGGGTTGTCTAGACATCTTAACATTTATTTTATGCAGATGTTTTTCGGCGATGAGAGAAAAAAAGATAGGTTTTGTTTTTGGCAACAAAAACCCTTCTTATTTTGAATTTTAAATAATGGCTAAATATCTCTCTAGTTGGCCATCTCATACCTTTTGTTAACCAGTTAAATAACTCATGAAATATAATTATTTGCACCTCAAATTCATTAAAATCCCCAAAATAAACATAAAATCATTACAAAAATCAATCATCAGAGCAAAGTACATTCAAAACAATACAAAATAAATATAAAATATTCTTACCTCGTCAAAACTCGATCTTATTGCAATGGCGGCCGAATGGCAACTGTCAGCGACAAGTAAAAATAAAACGAAATTGTAGGGTTCACTGTTTGTCTCTTTCTAGCCGTAATGTGATTAGTTGATTTGTATTAGTAACGACAACATATAGCCAACATTAAATGAAACACATAGTGGCGGGAAATCTTAATATTGACACTCAATGCCGCAAATGGTCAACAACCGGTGCCTGGTCAACTATAGGCTCAACCACCCTATTTAATTAAAGTTTTATTTAACTGCACAAACGAAAGTAAATGTTACTTTTCATGTACATTTATTTATTTTTATTTATTTCAATAAAATACTACCATTCAGGAGAAGCTAAAACCGAAAAGAGAAATATTATTTTCATCTATATATTTTTTTGTTTTTTAGTTATTATAAATTATTCACAGGAATAATGCTTGTCTTTCTGCGAGCTTTAACAATCTAAATACGAAATTACATTATGGGTAGTCTATACTAATATAATAAAGAGAGAGTGCGAATTTTATGAGTTTGTGTGTATGTGGAGGGTAATCTCCGGAACCACTGCGCACCTATTTGAAAAATTGTTTCACCATTTGAAAGGTACATTATTCCAGATGGACATAGGGTATATATTATGTATATATATTATGTGCAAGAAAATTGCCGAGCATGCAACGCATGCCGGGCACAGCTAGTATTATACATATAAAATGGATGTATTTTACGCACCAAGTTATTTTTGGCGTTTACGCCAAAGGTGGAATGTAACAAGAATGTGACAATAAAAGTTACTTTTAATTTTTTTTATATAACTTTTTCTAGGAATCATGTAATATTTTATGGTCTTAAAAGCCATTTGATTTTTACAACTAAGAGAAAGGTGGCTTTCAAAACCATTTGACAACTTGTGGCCAAAAAATTGTTTTTCAACCGTTTCCGTATAAATAACTAATTTTTGCTAAAATAGCTTTTACGCCAATTGAAAGGCAAGGTGTTGATATGTAGATTAACATAAAATAAAGAATTTTTTTTATTTTTAATATATTTGTAGCATTTTCTATTGTAATCCAGTGAATTTTGCCCTCTCCTTAACTTTAGTTTAAATCATATATTAAAATAAAAAAAATCACTCAATATTTATTATGAAAAACAAAAAAAGAACTGCCAGCGAGGGTTTTCCATTACGCTACGATAGTATCTCTCTTCAAGAATGCTGTGAACAGAATTCTGCAAGGTCGGCGTACACCGGCAAGTCCCCTGGTATTGCAGGTATCCATGGACAGCGGTGACCACTTACCATCATGTGGTGCGCCCGTACGTCTGCTATCTATTCTATAAAAAAAAAGATTGAAATTAATGATTTAATCAAATTGATTTAAATCACTCATCCCTGCTTCCTTTCCTTCAGTTTATGCACAAAAATTATCCCTTAGTTAGTGGATGGGAAGAGATCGGGTGATACTAAAGCCGCCTGAGACCACAGAGCGAAATGTAACTAGTAGTTATGTTAAAACAGGAATGCAATAGATGCAATTTTCATTCCTTCATTTTCATCATTCATTACCATTCTTAGGTTTCATTTTGAACTAACAATACTATTTATTTCGCGAATTGTTCCGCCTACATCCTTCACGATGAAACGTTGAAACTAATCGTGGCCTACAAAGATTCTGACAAAAGGTCAAGGAAACGCAAAGTATGTACCTACATAATATAATTAAGCAAAAATGATAATTTGAAAATATTTTCCGTAATTAATTAATTTAATTGGTTATCACTTATACTTATTTAATTGGTTATTGGGTTAGATAACATGTCCTTCTGTAACTTTGTAAATGTGAAATAATGTATTTTTCAAGTCGAAACATCAATTAAATTAGGCAGAGAAATTATTACCTGACTACTTTTCATAATTATATTTGGATTGTGTAGCAGAATCTCATTTTTTAATAAAGTAGTATCAATCAAAGGATTTTTTTATTCTCTACGCCAACTTTTGAGTGTGAAGAGAAATAAAACCATATTTATTTGTTTGAACGGGTCCTAAAGCGTATATTTACCTTATTTATTTTCTTATTATTGCAGCAACCATGCAGATAGATATACATATACCTACGAGTTCATGCCTCCTTACATCACCATCCCTGAAAACTGCAATCAGTAATAAGACAATTATTTAGAACACACTAAATCTAACAACACATTTAATAAAACAATTAACAGAATGGATACCTAGCTCAGCATGTCGTTGCGCCCTGTGAGGCAGACCGCTACGCTGATATTCTGTTAGAGCCGCTAGTGACATGTCGACAATGTACGATCAGGGAGCTACATAATACGAGAGGCAACTGCTTTTATTATTAGGGATAAAAGCATCGATTTGAGAATTCATACCTACTTAAAATTGAGTTATTCCACTTCGTGCTCAGGTGAGTAAATGAAGTCGATTCCTTTTTATTTACCTTTTATATATATTTTATTAACCTACAAATTCATCACTCACAAAATTAATCGAAGTGCTGCCAAATAAAAAGTCAGTTATTGAATAGATCGTTTAACATTGGTTATATTATAATTATATTATTAGCATATGAACACTAAAAAATGTATCGTTAAATGTACCGATAAAAAAGGTTAGCATGCATGTTATTTATGTTAAATGTTTGCAAGATCGGCGGCGCACCCGCATGCCCTCTGTGGTGTCCATGGGCGGTGGTAACACTTACCATCACGTGGAACCGCTTGCTCCTCCGCCCACTTCTCTATAAAAAAAATGTATAAGCAAACATGTATCCAGTTATTAAGTTATTATATACTACAATGATCTTAAATGTTTAAAAATAAAATAAAATCGTCGGTCACCTTCTTTATATAGAAAAAAAGTTTACGGCAAAAACCGCGCGATCATATTTTTTATTAATCATTTATGAAAATTAAGTTCGAAAGGCTTAGGAGAAATCTGGATCGATTAAAAGGGCACGCTTACTTTAAATGCATAAATACGTATGTACTAGTAATAAATAAATAATAGTCCGCCATTACACGGTCTTCTTTCTCATTCGACTGTAACACATCCTGGCTCAACAAAGAGATTTTTTTCTTTAGGAATGGCTAAATTCTTGTGGCCCTAGTGGCCTTTCAAGAGTCACCGGACTTGTTTAATTTAGGGCGAGCGCAGAAGGCGCTCGGCCAGGAACAAAATGTGTGTTGCAACGAGCCTAAGGGCTCCCCCGCCAGTAAACCGGCGGAAGGAACGGACCTCGGCTTAGGGCGTTGCATTGGGGGAATACTGCGGGATCGCGAGTTGGTGAGAAACGCCCAGGCACGTGCCGATACCTGGTAAAAGTGTCTCCGTCGGCGGGGACGGTGTATCTGTGTAGTCTGTGAGTGTAATGTAAGAACTGTATTGGCAGCAGTGATTGGGTCGTTAGGATCGTCTAAGACGTGCCGTGGACGACTGTTCAACAGATCAAATGATATATGGCCATTGGCGGAGCCAAGGTGGGGCAGGGTGAGACGCCCCCCGGCATAGGGAAGAATAACTTTCTGCATTTCACAATCTCCACTTAAAATTATAAGAAAAATGTTTGTTATGATTAAGCAAAAAGAATTTCCTTTTGTTGCTTTGAAGAATTCTGATTACGCCGCTGCATATACGTTTGATAGGTTAAACAAGTTCATTTTTTAAAAATTAGGAGTAACTGACTGTCAGCCCTTTACTCACTGACAGACTGACATTGATTAGAGAGAGACAAATATCAACCCATGTGTTATTTATTACAGTGAGGAAATAGAGCGGCACACCGCATACCTAACCATTATTTATCAGAAAAAAATTCGGAGGTCTTTAGGGAGAAAAAAGAAGCCACTTCGTTTCTAAAAGAACTAGAAAGTTCCACAATGGTTATCAATTGGTTCAACGCCAATGTCTCGCGATCCCGCCGTACCCTTCCAAAGCAACGCCCTACGGCGAGGTCCGTTCTTTCCGCCGGTGTACTGGCGGGGGAGCGTTTAGGCTCATTCCTGACACACTTGTTGCTCCTGGCTGAGTGCCTTCTGCGCTCACGCTAAACCATACGTGTCCGGTGACTTCTGAAAGGCCATTAGGGTCACAAGAAATTAGCCATTTCGAAAAAAAATAACGCCTATTCAGCAATACAGGGTGTACTATGTCTCTCCACTGCTCTCAGCACTCTCTATAAGTCTCTTCTAAAGTTCACCACCGCACACGATCTTCGGCTTTTCTCATCCAGTCGCCATCAGCGAACGTCCACCTGGTCAGAGTTATTAATAAAAAATATTCATAAAAATTTCATGTCAACCAACTCAGAATAATTTGGATTTAATAGAGGTAAACATTTTAGGGTTTTTTTTTTTTGAGTTTGCACCACATTTTTTACACACATTTGCTAAACACAAAGGCTAGTAAATTATTTTTTTACTCAAAATTACATAGGTACGTAACATTAGATATCAATTAACTGAGATTTATAAGCAGAATTATGGTCTCAGGCTTCGGTAAAGATTCGGCAAAAGGCTGCAATGTTCATGGAGGCGCGCACGGACGGCTTTAAAACCTTAAGTCGCAAAAAGGCCGCCTTCCAACTAAACAGGATCCGTAGCAATGGCAACAGTATCCTGAGAACAATACATTTTAAATTTGACTGTCCTATCCAGGAACATTGGATCGGACTGTTAATTTAATTAATTAATTTGTAACTAATTAAGTATAACAGATTGTCTGCGCTCGGAGACACTGCGAGTCCTATTTCTTAGGTGAAATAAAACCCGAAAGGTTGCTTGTTGTCACTGATTTTATTGATTGAATTTACTTGATTGGTTTTGCTTGATTGTTTTTGATTGATTGATTTCTTGAATGATTTTAGTGCGTCCTGGCTCACATCCTTTATTGACTGAATGCTTGTTGTTTGTTTGATTGATTCCTCTTGAATGATTTGTTGTTGAATGATTTTAATGCGCCCTGGCTCACATCCTAAAGTTGATGGTACTTGATTGATTTATTTGGCTTGAATGAATTCAGCGCGTCCCGGCTTACATCTTTTATAGACTGAAGTTGATGGTACTTGATTGATTTATTTGGCTTGAATGAATTCAGCGCGTCCCGGCTTACATCTTTTATAGACTGAAGTTGATGGTTCTTGATTGATTTATTTGGCTTGAATGAATTCAGCGCGTCCCGGCTCACATCTTTTATAGACTGAATGCTTGTTGTTTGTTTGATTGACTTCCTTTGACTGATTTTGGTGCGTTCTGGCTCACATCCTTGATTAGACTGAATTTGATGGTTCTTGGTTGATTTATTTGGCTTGAATGAATTCAGCGCGTCCCGGCTCACATCTTTTATAGACTGAATGCTTGTTGTTTGTTTGATTGACTTCCTTTGACTGATTTTGGTGCGTTCTGGCTCACATCCTTGATTAGACTGAATTTGATGGTTCTTGATTGATTTATTTGGCTTGAATGAATGCAGCGCGTCCCGGCTTACATCTTTTATAGACTGAATGCTTGACAATTTTGTGTGTTCGACATGTAGGTAATCACCAAAGACTACCCACGCCTTGGCGGTAGTTAAATAGAAAATGTAAAATAAATGAAATGTTGAAGCGGCGATGTGGAGTCGCGACACAGATCTTAATACGATTTATTAATGTGATATTTTTTTGAATTGCTTTGATTGCTTTATATTTTACTAACATTGATTATCTATACTAACAATTACCTACTATTCAGTATTTGATACCTAGTATTTGATCATTTACTATCGTCTGAAATAAATGAATTAAAAAAAAAATCGATTACATTTTATATACATAGTAGCCATAATATGATGTTGGATAAAGCTTTTAAAGCTCTACATTTTTAGTCTAACTTTTTTTTGTTTCTTGTCGTTTTATTTACATATTTTAGTTAGATATATATATTTTATTTTATTTAGATACAGATTTAGATATGCTTATTAATAATTAATTTCATTAGTTTTAACAAATACACACTTCATAAATGTAAACACATTTTTCGCATATAATAATGTTATGAAATATTGTCAACGGGCCAATTCTCTGTGTGACGAGTGTATCACGTGCGGGTCGGGAGCCAGCACAGACTTCGACCCCGGATTCTCCCGTTACAGGCCATTGTTCGCGTCATGGTGGCTATGGAACCGATAACGTTTTTTTTATAGTGCCGATTGTACTAACTGTGATAAAAGTGCCACTTGTGACGTATCCTATTGTCTAGTTAATTTTGAGCTAAATTTCTCGAGCTTAGACCCACAATAAAGTTGTATAATAATATTTTAATAATTATTACAATGTGGGATTACAACACCTAATGCTAATTGGCCGCCTTAGATGTACGTTGCAATCCCACAGCTGCTTTGCGCTGTACCAATGTACAAATGTACCAATCCCCAGTTTATCCTATTCCCGGAATGTACGTACGTGTTTCGGTAGTGAGTGAGATATGTCAGGGCCAATTCCTGTCCCATCTTATCCTATCCCTTCCCATTTTCCCAACACTTTCTCCAAGTGTATCTAAAGGAAGACAGCGCATCCAGGGGTGTGCAGCAAAATTCGAATATCTATACCGACCTTTACCAGCTTTAATCTTTTTGGAGCAAACGAGCATACAGCCCGCCTGGTGGTAAGTGGGCACTGGCGTCCTGCGACATGTCCTGCGATACATGAAAACATCAGTCCGGAATGACAAAACGTTGCCACATTCCCGAATGCGCTGCCTACATTTGCAGATTAAGGAATGGATTGGGAAAATGGGGAGGGATAGGATGGGATGGGAATGGGCTCTGGCATATGTCACTCACTACCGAAACACGTACGTACATTGGGTAAATACGATAAAGTAGGAAATGCAGTACATTTCAAGGTAGTCTTCTGTGAGAGAGGGGTTACGTGGCCAGTCAAGTGCATCCAGCGGCTGTTGGATTGCAGCGTGCACTCTCTCTCTACGCAAACGTCAGTATCAGCCACAACAACGCGTTGAAGTGTGCACTGTGTTATTGAACCGTCACAAAAGCGAAGGAACGTTGAATCGCATCGTGACTTGTGATGAGAAATGGATCCTGTACGATAACCGCAAACGTTCGTATCAGTGGCCGGAGCCAGGAGTTGCAGCCCAACAATGTCCAAAACGCAAGATAACTAAGAAAAAGCTATTGGTATCAGTTTGGTGGTTCTGTGCCGGTATTGTCCACTATAGTTTCTTGCGAGCCGGTCAAACAATTGATGCAGATGAGTACTGTTAGGATCTGCAGACAATGATGGAAAAGCTGACAATAAAGCAACCAAGTTTGGTCAATGGCTCATCTTCTCATCTTCCACTTCTTCTTCATGACAATGTCCGCCCTTAAATTTCTCATACGACAGTTTTAAAACTCAAGAGCTGGAGCTGTAGAGTCTCCCTCACCCACCATAGTCACCTGACCTTGCCCCTAAAGATTTTCATTTCTTTCCAAATTTGGACAACTTTTTGCAAGGAAAAAATTTGATTCTGAAGCACTGATTAAGGCTTTTGAAGAATTCATTGATACCTGTCCATGAACTTTTTTTTTTTGTAGAGGAGTGGGCGGACGAGCAAGCGGTGCCACGTGATGGTAAGTGTTATCGCCGCCCATGGACACCTGCAACATCAGAGGGTATGCGGGTGCGCCGCCTACCTTGCAAAATCCTATTCACAGCTTTCTTGAAGAACCCCATATCGTATTTTAATGGAAAGACCTCTTGAGGTGGTTCGTTCCACAGGTTGTAAGGTTGTAATGGTTGTTTCTGGTATTAGGGGCATGATTATCTACGAAACACGCTATGAATTTTTCCCGGAAAATTTTGAGTGTTGCCTAGTGTATGTAATCAAAGTAAAAATCAAAGTCATTGCAAGCTGTAGTGGAAACGCTGATTCTTTAGAATCGGCTCGGAAAATCCGCATATTCGCGTAAACAGTCGAGGCTACTGCAGCTGCAAACATGTTTTCGTAAATTCTTCTATGTTTCTTCTTACCTATTACAATCAAAACAAACCGCAATCTTCCCGGAATCCCCGCATCCGAACAGAACTTCGCGCGAAACTGTGAAAATAAACTTACGAGCAGATTTATTGGTCGGCCCCTATCACGCCCGGTCCATTGTCCAAGTGCGGTACTATCGGTGACCTCCGATACAAGAGAAGAATGCTTCACCGAGATAACGGCAGATACTCACGCGTGGAACACCACCCCTCATAAAAAATATAACGAACATACAAGTGTTAAAAAGCATCGCAACTTTACGGGGTGTCCAGTTGAGCGCGGATCGCCACAGCTACCGTACGCATGTGTCTCGATCTACTTGCTTATTTCAACTGCCTTCGACGTAGGAATCTCCCGTGATCATGTCGCGAGTGTTCGTGTTTGTAATTCTAGTCAGTTTAATGAACTTTAGTAGTATAGGTGTTTGGGGGGCGTGTGGGAACTGCGCGAATGGGGAGAGCGTGAGTGAAGCGCGGATAGAGTACGTTAAGCAGCAAATTTTGAAGAAATTAAGACTGAGTAAGAAGCCTGACCTGGCTGTGCCCGTGAACAGCCTCCCGATGCCCGTGGCGCAAGGGCAGACGCTGAGCCAGGGAGAGAAGGTGCCGGAGTTCGATGACTACTACGGAAGAACCGAGCAGAAGATCATATTCCCCGTTGAAGGTGAGTTGCTACATTTTTTGTAGGAAATTGCAGTGAACGCGTAGCTAAATTTCTCAATTTAATTCTTGGATGTGAGGATCAACTCCTTTTAATAGAGTCTAATTAATAATTATGTATTTTTATAATGTGTACTTAATTGTATTTGTATTATCATTTAAGTTTTTAAATATTTTGCAACGCCATTAAAAGTAAAATATAGATATTAAACCGATATCGCAAGGATTTTATTTAAAATAAACTCGCCCAAAATAATAAATATTGTTAAATAAATAAATGAAAAAAAAAACTTTCAATCCAAAAAATTCATCATACAAAAAAAAAATTACACATCTCACATAAGACTGACTTACCTACTAAACCAATAAAGGTTTCTATTATGTTACTAAAAGAAATCTAAGTTAATCTAAGTGCTCCTTATGTAATTGTTTTGAAAAATAATTTAAAATGTATAATTTGAAGTATTTGAAGAAGTCACCCCGACACTGAAAAGTTAAGCTACAGTAATAGCTTACTGTAATCTAAATAATAGGCGTGCAATTAATCTAATTCGACTACTAACTATAATGTTTAAATTTTAATAAAGAAGGCATGAACGTGTATGAATGAACTCGGTGATTTCGTCATTACGTACTTACTGATTAATAGATCCTGCAAGTGTAGCATTGATCCATAGATTATTTAATTATTGTCCGAGGAAGGCAGATAACATACGGATGTGTCATTATCTACAACTGTTTAGATATAATTCAATTAAACGAATAATTTATCACGTATTCCTTGCAAGACAGCTACGAAGAGCTAAAACCTAAATGCACGCTGAAATCCAACAGCCGCTGGGCGCGCTCGACTGGCCACGTTAGCCCTTTCTCACAGAAGACTACCTTGAAATGTATTGCGTTTCCCACTTTATCTTATTTCCCCAATGTACGTACGTGTACCCATTTTCCTATCCCATCCTTCCCCATTTTCCCAACCCTTTCTCCAAAGGTAGGCAGCGCATCCGGGGGCGTACCACGTTTGTCATTTTGGATTAATGTTCTCATGTATATCTATGGGCTACAGTATCCACTTACCATCAGGTGGATTGTATGCTCGTCTGCCGCCTTCGTCCATAAAAAAGAATAAAAATTCGGGTTTTTTTTGCGATTTAGCTTTCAGAAAGATAATTCTAATTTATAGATAAAGAATTCTGTCCGAAATTGTAAAAAAATATACGGCGTTATCTGAAAAGGAACTTATAGAATAGATTTATAGAAAGGGTTGGGAAAATGGGGATAGCAATACGTACGTACCGAAATACGTACTTAGGTACATTAGGGAAATAAGATAAAGTGGGAAATGCAGTACATTTCAAGGGAGTCTTCTGTGAGAGAGGGGTAACGTGGCCAGTTGAGCGCGCCTAGCGGCTGTTGGACTGCATCCTGCACTCTCCCCCTACCAAATGAAATTACACTTGTCGCTTTTTATTCTTTTATATTTTTCCCTTCTTGCAATCCTTCTCCTTTTTAATTCATCTTCATTTTTCTTACATTTTTCTTTCGCCATTTTAAACCTTAAACAATTTACCATAGATAGAAAAACTATCTAATAATTTTAACAAAGAAATTATTGGTAATTATCATGGGAGACACATAAATGAGAGAAAACTTAAAGTTTGCAAATAAAAATAAGGTTTTTAAACCAAATTTGACAACACAAAAGCTAAAAAACAAGCAAAGAATCATAACCCTTCTTTTTCGTAGTCATGTAATAAACCGTTTCATTCGTGTCGAATGAAATTTCATTAGTGTTACTCAAAAATATGACACTAATGAAGTGACAAGAATGAAATTTTCAACAAAAAATCTAATTTAATTGCGTCGTAGAATATTCTAGGACACCATTGAAGGCCGCAAAATATCCCGTTTATTTGTTGCTAATCTACGTGCATTATAAAGAATTCATTGTTCAAACACTCATTACCACACTATTATAAACACGAATGATTAAATTTTCGTATTAAGCACAGAAATACAATAAAATAGCGATTTCTTACCAGAATAATGAAGCGTGCTCTGCTGTCGCCGAAGGTTTACACGTGCCACTATAGTCGCTTACGCAGCGGAGAAGTGGGGAGGGCGGTTTTGCACAGGATTGTTCTCAATGATGAACATTTATTTAGTCGACACTAATGATTGAAAAAAGTAATCACAAAATAAAACGCAGAGAAATCGTGTCATATTTTGTATTAAGGGTGTAGATCGTGAAAATCACCGAAAAGAGTGTTACGATTTTTCATATTTAACCTATTTACATATGATTGATATCAATGATAATTTGTATATATTACAATCAAAGACCAATAAGTATGTTCATGCTTATATTAAACTCTTAAACCTAATAGTTGTTATATAATAAACGTCAACAAACGCACAAAATTGAGTAAAAATGCAAAAACATGACTTCGTATTTTTCAGATTTAACCCCATAAATCAACACAAATTGATAAAAAGAAACACTTTTTGAACACTGAAGAAACCAATAAGTATAGCTGTATACTTCTTTTTATACCTTTACAAACAAAGACTTCCTCTTTTAAAGCCCTAAAATCTAGATATATTTTAAGGTAAATTTTTCATACACAAATGTATGGGATAAAACGTTCGTTTCATTCGTGCAATCTCGGTGGTCTGCAGCGGCAGTTCCTTTCTGTAAGTGAACGCGACACCACGCTTGTCGGCTGCAGACAGCAGAATTACGTATTGTGAATTTGTGTTTTTTGTAAAAAACTGTAAGTATAACATTTTTATAATTAATTTATTTTCAGTTAGTAGAAAGTATCGATATAATGAATGTCTGAAAGAAAACCATGATGGAACTAGATATAAATCGTAAAAAATACAATATCTACACTAATAGGTATTATAAAGAGGAAAGATTTGGATTTTTGTATGTAACGAATAAACTCAAAAAGTACTGGACTGATTTTAATAATTCTTTTATCATTCGAAAGCTACATTATCACTGAGTAACATAGGCTATTTTTTTCGCAGGACTGATTGAATTTGAGTGGCATGCCAGGGAAAAGAAAGTTTTGTACGCATTATAAAAATATGAAAGCCAAAAGATCTCGGAATAAAATGTAAGTTCCTCCCTACTTATTTATTATCGCATTTGAACAGGGTACATTACAAAGCTAATACAATATGTCATATGATTTAGATCGCCCGATTCAGACATATACCTACAATAACATGTAAATATTGGTTTGTATTATCTATATCTATACTGATAAATAAAATTGAAGTATCTGTATGTAATATCAAAATAATAGGATTTTAAAAAAAAAAAAGGCGATACGGAGTTCGCCGGGTCGGCTAGTATTGTCTAAATATCAAATTGTGGAAGTAGGTAGGCGACAGCGCAACTTTGTCGACATACCTATACCGCCAAACAGACGCGAGGCGCCTAGCGTCTGGCTTAGGGTTGTACAAAATAAATAAAAAGTGGATAATATTGATGAATAATATTTCCAGTATTGAAAATAAAGAAAACCTTGGGGCCGAGACTCTGAGCAACAATGCTACGCGCTGTATAGAGGTAAGTTGTTATACGTAATTCTTGTAGACTTGTTACATAAATAAACAAACTACTTAGTTAGTGATGGGCGAAGACAAAATCTCAATACCTACCTATAGATTTTTCTTGCAATATTTATTATTTTCATCGAGAGACAAACACCTTAGTACCGAAATACTTCTCAATTACTTTCTCAAAAGAAAATTTACGTTCAAATAGGTGACGTCATAAAAAAACAATACCTAATGCGTAAAGAAATTATAATTTCTATTCATCAGGAACCTAATATTGTATTAATTCTTTTGCATTTTTTTAAATTTTTAATTATTTTTTATAAAAAAAATCAAGCCATTATCTTTCTTTACAGGAACTAGTTATTGAAAACGACCAAGAGGGAAAGGTGGATGAAATGGAAGTTGGGCGTAGAGTTGTAGACGTTTCTTTTTTTTTTAAAGCTCTTCAGGCCATAGGGGACCACGGTCCAATGGATTGTAAGTTAAGTTACCTCAGTATAATAGGTGAAGTAAAAGTTGGTCTGGACTCAAAACTCATCATGAAATGTAGTATGTGTAGTATGAAATTTACTGTGTGTTTGATTGAAAAGAAAGAAGATAGAATGGAAGTGAATCATCAAATTGTATCTGGTATCATATCATCTGGTGGGAGCTACTATCAGTTAAAAACATTAACTGCCGCAGTAGCCCTACCAATCATGTCACCTTCATTATACAATGAAATTAATAATACGGTTTGCGATTGGTGGGAAAAGACAGCAGCACATTCCATGGCAGAAGCTGTCAAGGAAGAAGCGGAGTACGCAGTGTCTATAGGTAGTGTTGATAAAAATGGTACACCATTAATATCTGTTGCTGTTGACGGTTGTTGGAGCAAGAGATCTTATGGTAAGAATTTTTCCGCCTTGTCCGGCGCAGCTGCGATAATTGGCATTAAAACTAATAAAGTATTGTTTTTTGGAGTTAAAAATAAATACTGCGTAGTTTGTGCACGAGCCGCAAAGAACGACAGTCAGCCCTCGGAACACCGTTGTTTCAAGAATTATTCGGGATCATCTACCGGTATGGAATCGACCATAATAGTTGAGGGGTTTAAACGTTCCATTGTTGATCACGGTGTAATTTATAATAAATTTGTAGCAGACGGCGATTCCAGTACTTATAAAAAAATATTAGATTCGCGACCGTACGGTAATTTAACAGTAGAGAAAATTGAATGCAAAAATCATCTTTTACGAAACTACTGCAATAGCTTGGAGAAACTGTCGAAAGACACTAAGTATCCTTGCGAATTGCGGAAATTCCTAAAAGAAAGGTATTTGCGTTTAAGAACGGGTGTAAAATGCGCTATTAAATATTGGGGCGATCAAAATCAGTCACTCGAAGAAAAAATAAAAAATCTTAGTGAAGATATCCTAAATGGTCCACAACACGTATTTGGTAATCACCAATATTGCAAGGAGTATTTCTGTAGACCTGATACTCGTCGAATAGAACCTGTTGGGTTGCTTCCAGCAATTGTTGGATGCGGATTAATGGACGCGGTACACATTTTAAGTAAAAGACTGTCATATCATTCTAGAAGTTTAATTCATAATTGTACAAGTAATATAGTTGAAAGTTTTAACGCAGTGATTGCCAAATTAGTAGGGGGTAAGCGTGTAAATTATTCTTCCCGTGGTTCTTATGCGGGCCGATGCGCAGCTGCTGTTGTGTCTTTTAATACAGGATCGATTCATAGTAAAACTCATGAAGTAATATTTAAATCTAGTCCTAATCCTTTGATCGCGAAAGTGGAAAATTGTAATCGTAGAATCCGTTTAATTGCTAAACCTAAATTAAGATTGAAAAAGAGCCACAGCGCTGTATCGAAAGACGCTCACTATGGACCAAACTGCGAAAAACCTGATCTGAGTCCAGAATTATATGAGAAAGCCAAGTCATCTTTTTTAGCCGATTTAAAGTTGTCTTGTGCTGAAAGAGAGGAGCTTGAAAGGTCGACCCATTTGCAAAGAAGTAGTTCTGAGTGGATTAGTACAAGGAGAAAATTACTAACCTCATCATCGTTCGGGGAAGTTTGTAAAAAACGAGAGAGCACAAGTTGTGCTGTTCTTGTTCGTAAAATCGTTTATGGTAGTAATATCTCCAGTTTGCCTGCTGTACGGTACGGTATCGAAAACGAAGAAACCGCAATTAAACAGTTAGAAATTCAAGAGAATATTAGTATACAAGGTTGCGGTTTGTTCGTCGACGATCAATATGAATTTCTTGGTACTACACCAGATGGCATTTATGCAAACGGTTTAATTGAAATTAAGTGCCCACATTCTTTAGCTGGCATGACTCTTGATGAAGCAATGGCCAAACATACCTTTTGGGTTAAGGACAAGGCTTCCAAGGGTTATGTCATAAATAAAAATCATAACTGGTATTTCCAAATTCAGGGACAGGTACATATTACTAAAAGAAACGTTTGCATGCTTGGCATCTGGTTTGGTGCTACCTGTACCTATGAAAGTTTATATTATAGAAAAGGACGACAAATTTTGGGAGGAGAAAATGGAGATGAAATTAGTTAGGTTTTATTACGATTGCCTACTTCCAGAATTAGTTGATCCTCGGCAGTCACGAAGCATGCCCATTCGTGACGCGCCCAGTATCATAGAGGCTATGAAAGAGAGGAAAGAAAGAGCTTTACGTGTTATGAAAGAGAAGAACGCCTAATGATTTTGAAAGATACAGGTAACTTAACTACCCAGCCAGTCGATTCACGTAAACACGCCAGTCCAAAAGTCGTTTTAACTTAGGAACTTAGAAATCGCCTTTTGGTTTTCTGTTTTAAACGCACTTACTTATCTAGTCTTGGATTGTCATAAATCTTCCAATAGCTCAATTACTATACAATTTCTGAGTTACCTGGTGTAAAGAATCATAAAAATTGGTTCAAAAATACAGCGAATTGAGAATTCTCCTTTTTTTAAGTCGGTTAAAAGGGCTAAATTTGCAAAAAACGAAGTGACGTCACTGCGCTACGGTTTTTATTACTTACGTGAATCGGGCAGCTGGTAACGTTTTCATTCTGATAGGTTTTGTGATAGCCATTGATTTTATCATCAAATTAGCAGAAATCAGAACTTGATCCGTAATCGAATGAAAAACCATTAGAATTTTGAACTCATATTTCGTTATTGTTTAATTACATACTTTTAATTAGTATATTAATAATTTACAAACTTCTGTTAAAATTAGTAAATAAATGAATTATTTACTAATTTTTGTACAACCCTAGCACGCTTTTGAGATAGCGAGTAATGGCGACTCATATTTGTTATTGTGTAGTAAATAAATCATTTTTATACTTGTGTTTCATTTATTGACATTTTTTTTAAAACCCTAGGATTTTTTTTAGATATCGACGAGGTGATCGTAAACAAAAAGTAAGTATTTGAGTTTACGCAATAGGCACATTTCCTTGCGTAGAGATAAACACACTTCCTACTGAATTTGCAATTATTTTATTGAATGAATATTTTACGAATTAGAATAAATTTTGGTAGTGAAATTACAAATAAATAAATAGTTGGAATTTTAGGTAAGTAGAATACAAAAATGTCAGATGTCAAATGATAGAAAAACATAAAAATTGTGTCTCAACTACTCTTATTAATCTATTAAAAAGAATCAACAGCTAGTTTCCAAAAATTCAACGTTATTGTTATGCTGTAAATATTCAAGTTCAATAACAATTTCTCAACGTGGAACGTTTGTTGCAAAACATTTTGAAAATCGCGCTCTCTAGGTCATTCATCCGCCCCGTCGGATGTTACATTAAACTTTGGCGCTGCGGTCGCTCGAAATCGAGATCTCAGGCCAACAATCTACACCCTTAATTTAATACTATTAGCGTAACTTGAGTATATGGCTATTAATCTGTGACCAGAATAAAAAAATATACAATTTCCCAGAGTATTTTTTTTTATAATTAAAGTTTTATTGAAAAATCGGGAAAATTACCGGTGACACAAATGAAAAAATAGATAGTTTATTATAATTATCTCGAATATTAAATATGATAGTTTAATATTTTTTCTCGAATATTAAATATGATAGTTTAATATTTTTAACTGTATAATATTGTGATGTAATGTAAACATCGCAATAAATAGAAATTACGTGCATTCCAACAATATTATAGGAGTTATTTCATATACCCACTTTTTACGGTTGGTTTGAAATCGACCCTTACAGTATTAATTGATGAATTGTACTACTACATAGATATAATAAAAGTCAATATAATATAAACAAATTAGTATTATTATAATAATATGATAAGATAGAAGTGGATACGTATTTAGTGCGGATTATGATAATTTAAATAAAGCTATGTCATTGCAATTTTTCAGACGCGATTTGTCATCATCCACGAATCAAGGCCAAAAAAATAAAAATCATCAAATATCACGCAGTGTATGGTAATTGTGCGAACCCGGTTTTCAAATCTTTCAATAATGCAGATTTTTGTAATGTTTGCACTTTGCACTGGAAATATTTACATTTATACAAGCGATGGAAAAACGAGCAACGCACATGTAGAGCCCGAAACAACTTTGTAATCGACAAAATTTTAACATCTGTTATGTTTAATTTTTTCACCTTTGATTTCTGCAAACTAAACCACTGAAGTGAAACTTTAGACTTCATTCCCAACTCGAATGTTTAATTTTCATTAAGTTTCAATGAAAATTAAATATAATTCAAAATGGATTGAATAATTAGTTCAGTAATTGATTACATTAATTAAATTTTCATTTCATTCATTGTCCTTTTAATGAATAATCTAGTCTAGTATTTGTGAGCAGTAATAATGAACCGAAATGATATAAATGTCACTACATTGCATTATCATAGGATTTAGAAAAGAACATACTTTAACAATAAACATAAGCCTTGAAACTGGTAACGATAAGTGTTTGACGACCAGTTAGTACAGTTGGTAGTGTCTGCTGTGTAAAAGGTCCCGGATTGAAGTTCCGTCGGACATTCATTTGTGTAAAGACAAATATTTGTTTGGGTCTGGGTGGAGCCTTCGTTTCAGTACATGTGTCTCTGCACTAACGGCACAGGGAGTCCTAGTGTTGACGTTGAAAAAGTTTTAAAGGTTTATTATTAGAATAATAATTAGAGAATAATATATAGAAATAATAATTCCTATACCAAAATAGTACAGCGGCAATAAAGTTGGAAAGAACAGGAAATGTTTTCAATGTAGAGAAAGGAGTAAGACAAGGTATGCCAGCAAAACTGTTTACAGCTGTGCTGGAGTTTATTATCAACAACATAGATCGGGAAATATAAATGGAACTAGACTCTGTCCCTTAAGATTTGCTGATTATATTGTATTTAGTTTTCAGTGAAACAGCGGATGAATTGGAATGCATGATAAAGGAACTAAAAAATGAAAGCGAAAAAGTAGGATTAAAAATAAATGAAGATAATACAAAAATAATGAGAAAAAAATCCTATACAAATAGAAAAGAAAGAAACAGAATATCTTAGTGAATATATAGATATATACTTAGGTCAGACCTTATCATTTGAAGACAGACCATCAAAAGAGATTGAAAGAAGAATTACAAGGACGTGGAATACGAGTAGATACTGGAGTTTATAAGAAACATTAAAAAACAAAACTATACAAATGGAACTAAAAAGAAAATAGTGGATTGCGTCCTCCTTCCTTGTATATGACGTAAGGGTGCCAAACATGGTCTTTCAACGCAAACCACGTTCAGAAATTAAGGGTCAAAGATCAATTGAGAGAAGCTTACTAAACATAAAATTACTGGACAAGATAATTATTCAATAGGTGAATTCCACATTCCACAATGTGTTTAGAAATTGGTGAAATTAAACTATGAAAACATCGTGGACCCTGTGGGGCACAACAATTAGGAGAAAGGAGGACTGAAATTTAGACTAAAATTAATTAAAATTGATCAATCAGATCAAAATTAATATAATTATAGTTCATTGAATAAAACTTCAATTTAATTCAAATTCGAACTCAAATTAAACAATCAAACCAATTCGAATAAAACAATAAATAATCAAACAAACCGGCTCATTTATATTAATAGAAAATATATAATCAAATTAATCAACAATTAAAACTAATCAAACAAACATATAAAATAAATAAATTTATATTAATTTCAATTCAATTAATTAAAATAAAGTTAAGCCAAATTTAAATTTAGAAGAATCAAAATAGTTATCACAACCATACAACAATGACCACATCGAAGTCATATAACTCGGATATAGTTATTATCAATATTTTGTATATAATTAAGATAGTTATAACGATCGTCAATAATAATATAATAATAATAACATTTAGTCAGCAACAATTGGTTCAATCGTTTTATAAAATCTTTCTCATCGCTTAAATTCAGTAGTTCTAGTGATTTATTTACTTTTTATAGACATCACCAAAGGACTAGCCGAGTGCAGTATAACGGGAGGTTGGTAACATTGACATATTGGTTGGTACACATATTGGGTACACATATTGACATATTGGGAGGTTGGTAACATTGCTGTTGCCCGCGACTTCGTTCGCATGGTCTTCATGGTCATTCAGAAATCTTCGCGCGCGTGCGCACAACAACTCACCAAAGTTTCATCGCAATCGGATGAATGGTATAGGAACGCATACGGGAACACACAAACAAGGAGACACTCATTTATATATATATATATATATATATATATATATATATATATATATATATATATATATATATATATATATATATATATATATATATATATAAATTATATATATAGAGTCTGTGGTAATCAGAAGTCAATAATTTATTGATCACTTTGTAGGGTCACACAAAAGATGGAATTAAATCTTAATATTTTTTTATCTTTTACCATATTTTCCTGGTAAAGTAATCAATGAGTTTTTCTTTCTCTATTGTCATAAACGTGTTAAAACACATGTGATGACGTCAGTCTGGTCCACCTGTTTAATGAGTGCAATTGAGTGCCAAGTCCACCATTAACATGTTTACATTTATCTCGAAATGTAATGATTGCATGTCACTGTAATTGATGTAGTTTGTAAACATTACCTAGTTTTTAAATTTTTGTTATCGTGGTTGAACATAATAATTGTTGTATAAACGGATTACTCACGATTTATTATTTATTTATTATAGCCGATATTTGGGTCCAGTAACATGAACCGTGGATTGAATTACACAAACCAAATGTAATTTCAACCATTCAATGTAATGGCGTCCAGCCATTGCATACTGCGTTTGGTCCGAGAGGCAATAGAAATTAAAAAATGTCGAGATTTCAATAGTAACCAGCCTTGTAACATCCACTGCTGGATTGTATGTCTCTAAATGTCTCCACTTCGAATGATGGTTGGTTTTTGCAATCCACTTGGCTCCTGAAGTAGTCTTCATAATATTATCGGACAAACTTGTCGGAGGTCGACCAACGCCTCTTGTGCCTATGCGCGATCTCCACACCAGGACCCTATGTGACCGGCGGTTATCTATTCGATGTACATGACCTGCCCATCGCCACTTTAACTTTGCTATGTGCGTCAAAATGTGTGTGTCTCGTATTTGTGTGTGTGTGCGTTGTGTGTGCGTTCGTTGCACAATTTAGTAAATTAAATTAAAGAAATTAGTAAAAGTCTTTACGTTATTTTCAGAATTAAATTTAGAAACCCGGTCGCTATCGAAAATCCCACCCGGATTCCCTATAAATTAGAACAAATTCCGGGAAACCCGTACGTATGTGACATAGGCTGTGTTTGTGTTCCGTACTAAATCGTTGCCACCATATCGGCTGGTCTGTATATAGAGTTGCCAGGCCCTAAAATACAAAAGCCGGACTCGGCGCTATATTAGGCCGGACGTTTTGCCCAAAAAGCCGGACTCAGCGCTACTTTAGGCCCGGACATTTTGCCTTAAAAGCCGGACATATCTTTTTCAAAGCTGGAGATAACTTTTATAGTAAAAAAACTCGGTTACGTATTTTAATTAAGTATTTATTAAGTACAAAGTCTTCTGGAGACTAGATAAAATCGAAGAACAAAGAACACACAATAAAATACAAGTTTTTATTAAACAAATAAAAAAATATATCCCATGAAATATGTAACAAAAAGCCTAACAAAAGCCGGACAGGCCGGACACGTAAATATTTGGCCGGACACGACTGTAAACATGGACATGTTTGTTGGCTTTTTACAGTCGAGTCCGGCCCCCGGACGGATGGTAGGACGCCGGACGGCCGATCTTTAGCCGGAAGGTTAAAGCCGGAATCCTGATAACCCTATCTGTATAGCACAATAGCCAAGTAGACAAGCTTACCTAATAGGAAAATGATTAATCTCAAAAATGTGAATTGTACGACAAGCAGAAAGTCCCATATTTTATGGTAGAAGGTGTCTGGTGATAATTGGACACTGTTGCCAAATTATAAATTTGGACATTATGGAAATTATGTAGACCATTCGACACGATAGCAAATCTGTATGCTGAGCGAAGTCAGGGCGGGTTGCATAGTACAACATAAAAGTATATTCGGCAAGCCACGCCATTGATATCTTAAAGAACACGAAATTGTTTTGAGTTCAGCCGATTTAAAACAATAATATTAATGAAATATCGTGGCCAATATTATGTAATAACGAGTAACGAATGTTGATAAGTATCTTTCTGATTCAATTTACAAACTTTTAAACTATTATTGAAGTGTGATAAGTAAATTCAAAACAACGGTAGAAATTATTTAAGTATTTAAAATTTTATTGTATGTATGTATCTTCGATCTTAAAGTGTGTAATTTCGCGGTGGTTCATGTGTACATGATTTTAAATTGCCCATGGGATATTGCACAGTAGCATACCACTGTACTTGTAGCATCTCTTCACCTGTAATTATCACAATAAATAAATGAATGATGACGATGAAAGGACACTAAACATTACGTAATGTGCAGCGAAACACTCGAACCACGTCAAATATTTTGCATACATACGAGAAAAAGCAATGCCTTTTACACAAAACAAAACAAACAAATAAACTTTTGTAGGAGACCAATGCCAGGTCTCCCGCAAAAGGTTTTTCTCGTATGTAGGTTTACGTCGATATAAATAAACATTTTGACCGTATTCTAGATTTAGATCAGGTGGTTTGAGGATAACCTCTATGCAGGTTACTTATAAACTTAGATTAATTTTAAAACCAAAAAATATTCAGGCTTTACTTTTGTCTAGCAATAGCTTATACGTACAGCGGCTAGCTGCTTATATAGCATTCGTTGCGTCTAAGGTGGTCAGTAGTCAGCAGCATGTGATACTCGTATATGGTTTGAAGCGTGACTGGCTGGACAACAAACTGAGCTAAATTATATCTTAAACTTCGGAAGCGATTGCTCGTAATATTTCACGCGAAGAGCGGTCAGTGTGTACTTAATTTTCGCAGCAACAGACTTATTTATGTGGAAAAGACCTCGCCGGCCAGGCAAAGCACTTGGACTGGGCAAATTGGTACTCTGCAGATACTCCCGGATGCCTTCAGGAATCTAAAATGGTCCTTAATTTCTGAAGGAAGCTAGGCTGGCTAGCGTAGCTGAAATCACCGGATATCCACGCTGAGAGGAATGAGCAGGCACAATGGTCACTGTAAATACGAAATAAATATTGAAATAAATACGAAAACTTGACCACGATGAAAAGATTAAGATGAAGGCCTCTCCGGAGAGGTTGGTTTCTGTAACATTTTTATATTTGCAATGAAAAAAAAGAAGATAAGATGTTTATACTAATGACCAATGATAAAAACATAACTTTGAATAATAATTGATTTAAGTAGTAATTGGTGCATTTAATGGGGACGAAAGACGCCACCCATATACGAGGAGAAATCAAAAAGTAGTGAGAATGAGATAGAATATAATGACTATTGATAACTTAATAATTTATTTTTCTACATAGTCTCCGAGTCTCTCTACACACCGAGTCCAGGGCTTTTCCAAGGCTTCAATCCCTTTCAAAAAAAAAGTTTTGTCTTGGTCCTGCAAAAAGCTCTCCACGGCATCTATCACCTCGTTATCGTCTTCGTACCTGTTTCCCCTTAAGTATTCTTTCAATTTGGGGAACAGATAAAAATCGCTAGGCGCCAGATCTGGTGAATAAGGGGGATGGTCAACCAATTCGAAGCCAGCTTGTTGAATGGCAGCCATCGCAACTGCCGAGCTGTGCGCGGGTGCGTTGTCGTGATGAAACAGCACGCCCCTTCGAAGTTTCCCTCTCCTTTTCTCTTTGATGGTATTCCTCAACTTGGGAATTAATGCTGCATAATATTGGCCTGTAATAGTGGTTCCACGCTCCAGGTAATCAATCATCAATATCCCTTCTGAGTCCCAAAATATTGAGGCCATAATCTTGCCAGCCGATGCCACGGCACGAAACTTCTTCGGGGTCGGTGATGATGGCCGTTTCCATTGTGAAGATTGCTGTTTTGTGTCGGGATCAAAATGATGGACCCATGTTTCGTCCATTGTTACGAAACGAGACAAAAAGTTTTCAGAATCTTCTTGAAACTTGTCCAACAATGTCTTCGAAATGTCAAGTCGATTTTGTTTCTGACTGTCTGTTAACATTCTCGGCACCCATCTTGCGGAGACTTTTCTCATATTCAAAGATTGTTTCAATATGGATTGAATACTTCCATATGAAATGCCCGTTTCTTGAACTAAGTAACGGATGGTAACTCTTCGATCGCTCAATACAATTTTCTCGACTTTAACAACATTTTCTTGGGTGACTGACGTCGATGGGCGGCCGCAACGATGTTCGTCTTCCGTGCTCGTTCTCCCTACTCGAAATTGAGAAGCCCACCTTGCGACAGTGGAATACGGCGGAGCAGACTCTCCTAATGTTGCCTCCAAATCGCAGTGAATCTCTTGCGTCCTTAACTTTTTTAAACAGAGGTATTTAATAACGGCTCGCACTTCGTTTTTCTCCATTTTCGAGAACACGTTCCGACACGAAGCAAACAAATGACTACATTCAGAAAAAAAACAAAAGAGAATCGAAGACTTTTTCTTTATTAATATTACAAATATCTGAGCTATGCCTGCCAGTATTTATTTTTTTTCTTACCAAGGAGTATATATGTCGTTCTCACTAATTTTTGATCACCCCTCGTACACTCGTGGTACAGGGTATTCATTCTAGTTTGGGGGCAAGGTTATCTGTAATTATTTTTTGTTTAATAAATGTATTTTTATATATATTTTATGGAGTGAAAGTTATGAACGAATCCTCATTATACTTAAATCATGCAATTAATAAATAAATAATCTATAGGTATATATAAAAATGGATGTTGGTATATCTGAGATTAATAGACTTCGACACAGTTTGACCGATCACCATGAAATTTGGCACATTGTATGTATTTGTCTATGCAGAAGGTTTTTATGCTATCCACTTTGTTGTAACTCGCTACTAGATGGCGCTGCAGTACATCAACTTCTATACCGTTCAACCGATCGCCATAAAAAAATTTTATACATAGGTATTTGAGCACGGAGAATATTTTCAAGCTATCGACTTTGTTGTAACTCGCCACTAGATGGCGCTGCAGTACATCAACTATACCGTTCAACCGATAGCAAAAATCATATCGACGGCAAAACAGAATAATTTGTGATTTTATATACAGAGATAAATATACAAGTAATAATTATACTAAGTATCTGATGATGCAATTATTAAAGTAACTAAAAATCCTATATTGCTAATTAAACTTACATAATAGGTGAAGGTTAAAGTACGAAATTAAGTTTAATATTTCGTAATGACCTTCGTCAATATAGCAATTAAATAATATGATAATTAATTAAAATTAACAATGTACGTATTTATATGATATTCCGGAAATAGTGACCTTTTTTATTTAACTTAAACTAAAAAATGAATAAACACAAAGTGACCTTTTCAATCTGAGGACATTACAACATGAATATGGAAAGGAACACACCACAACTATAATACACGTGTACAAATTGATTAATATTACTATTAATCAATATTGCTATTAATTAATATTACTGTTAATCAATATTGCTATTAATTATTATTATTATTAATAAATATTGCTATTAATTAATATTACTAATAATTAATATTACTATTATTGACAAAATTATGACAAAAGTAACTATTAGGTTTAAAGTAAAGCCTATTTAAGAAGTTCTACTCGTATTTAACTACGGATTCCTTCAATTGTAACTAGCTCGGCGGTGTTGAAAAACATGGTGAGGAAAGGGAAGATTTATGCAGTAGAAAGTTATAAGCTGTTATTGATTTATTGATATTAAAATAATTCTGCTCTAGTCGCCACGAATTTTTAGGTTTGATGAAGGAATTCATGTAGAAAGTAGCTTAGATACAAGAAAATCTAGAGTCAATGTCATGTCAAATTAATATTTTTTGTAACTAAAGCATTTTTCTAGTAATTAATTGTATACGGAACTAACGTATTATCTATTTGGTACGCGACATAGGTAATAAAAAACCGTGATATATGCCTCGCCCTCTTGATCCCCAATTAACTGCGCTACATATCGCTCAATGACTGACAATTTATCAAATAATTTTAAAGTTTACTGCGCGTTTGGTAATTTATAATGTTAAATAGCATTTAATTAGTAATGTTTAATTATTATTGTTCCTGTTTTTTTTTGGCGCCACTCTGTTAGTCATTTCCTTTTTTTTTTCTTTAATAGTCTGCTCGATACACCGCTTTTGATGAAATATCTCAATATTTACCTATAAATCTAGTAGGACAAAGATGCAATATCAATGAATCAAATTATGGATATGTAAACAATTATCACGTTGTTATTTAATTTAAGGCCATGTCATGAGTGACACGGCTCACGACTACTGAGGTAACCCTCACACCGCCATGTTTGTTTACATTTTGGACAAATTGGATTGGAAGAGAATATAGTGTGTCGTTGCACCACAATATGCTGAGCTGTGACCCGTTAGATGGGTGGCAATACACACATTTGTATTAATAGTCTGTAGTTTTACACTATTATTAATAGTCTGTGGTTTTGCACTGTTATTAATAGTGTGTAGTGTTACACTATTGTTAATAGTGTGGCACTATTAAATTCCTAATAAATCTTTAAGTGTTAGAAATAACTTGCACCTTTATTGAATGGTCTGAATCACGCGCAGCTCGTGTGAGTCCCGCGCGATAACCCGCGACCTGTTAGTCGCTGTTAGATAATGCCCAGGCCCCGTTTCTTACCGGTCATGGGAATTTGAAGCGTTATAACAACTAAACTCTAATTATCCTCGTAACTAAAGGTCAGCTAACTAGATTAGAGAATTAAAGAGATATAAGAGTATATTTAAGATGGGACGTTATCTGTCACTTAAGCGTGCTTGTAATGGCATAACTGTTTTAATGACTTCCTAATATTACTATTGTGAGGAAACTCAGGTACGTACGTGTAATAAAAAAATCTTGAATATCTATAACATCCTCTGGTTCGTTTTGGCCTTAGTAAGAGATCTGTAGACCTGAGTTAGTAAGAGATGTTATTAACTCATATCAAGTTGGCAATATAATTTTTTTTTATAGACTAGTGGGCGGACGAGTAAGCGGTCTCATGTGATGGTAAGTGTTACCGCCGCCCATGGACACCTGCAACACCAGGGGATATGCGGGCGCGCCGCCGACCTTGCAAAATCCTATTCACAGCTCTCTTGAAGAACCCCATATCGTAGCTTAATGGAAAGACCTCTTGAGGCAGTTCGTTCCGCAGCTTACGGGATCGCGGTATAAAATTTAATTAATTGTTGATTTATTAGTAGGTACATCCGGTGGTGCTTGCTCTCCTATGTTTTCATTGATAGATAAGGTACCACACATATAGGTAGGCGTCGTTTATTTTAGTTTATCGTAAATGAACGAGACTGTTGAAATTCCGTCAATTTATTTTTTTCATTTCTTCTATGGCAATAGCGCAATTAATGTCGAGTTTTCTCTGTAATTAACAATTTTAAAGTCCAAACAATTAAATAAAACATATCATCAATGTCCAGTCCTGTCGAAGTAAGTTAAAGAGTCGTCTTTTCCACAAGAGTTGGACAAGAGTTGGAAGCACACGAAAACGTAGTCTTTGCTTTTATTTGGTTATCACAAACATTACGTACAAAAATTACTTTGATCTTTAATAATTAAACCACAAAGCACACAATACGTATTTTTTATAATATCTATATTACCTATTTTATAACAAAAACCTCGTCTTCGCCAGTTCCCGCCAAAAAGCACCGCGAAGTCTAGATCGCCGTGTGTAGTAGTGAAAACAATGTCGGATCACCTGACAGTTAGTGATTTTGTGTAAGCGAAACATTAACGTACATGGGTGACACGGAAAGTTTTTAGAATCTCAAAAATGAAATCACATATAAAGATAGAAGTTGTTTTATTCTCATAATCTCCACGTATTTTATTGTATTTGTATTTTAGTGAAGTATTCTCCGCGACAATCGATACACCATTTTATGCGATGAGACCATTGTGGGAAGCATTCAGCCTATCCTTCTTTAGGCACCTCTACAGCCTTCTGGAAGGCCGATACTGTCCGTTGTGCTTTCATAAATCGTATTCCTCTGAGATTATCCTTAATTTTAGGGAATAAATAAAAATCACGGGGCGCAAGGTCGGGGCTGTATGGCGGATGACCCATATTACATATTAATTCTACATTTACAGTAGGTACTCAAATTTGTTTCGTTTGTCTGGTGGAGTGAGCTGAGGCATTGTCGTGATGGAGGATCATTCTGCTTCATGGGCGTCATTCTTTGACTTTTTCCACAATAGAAGGAAGCAGCTGTTCACATATCAGACCGCAGTTACTGTCTCCTTTTATTTTCTAAAGTTTATGGTAGCAAAGTGGCCCTCTGCCAAAGAAGGAGGCAATCATCTTCTTTCCAGCACTCCGTCCTTTCTTCACTTTCGTCGGCAGCTCTTAGAAAGGAAAGATCCACTGCGCAGATAGCCTCTTACTTTCAGGTTCATAGCAGTAGATCCAGCTTTCATCACCTGTTACTACATCAAAAACGACATTTGGTAAACCATTGTCGAATTTTTCAAGCATTTGGAGACACCGTTCCACGCAGCAGTGTTTTTGAACTTTACTCAAATTGTGAGGAATCCATCTAGCATGCCTAATGAATGATGCCTGTATTTGTTGACATGTCGTTCGTTTGTCTACTTCAATCACGGTCACGTTGAGTTCACCGTCGTCGCAGGGCGCCCTTCTGTAACATCGTCACTGAGGTGGGTACGACCACGTTTAAATTCACTGAACCAGTTATAAACAGTGGCACTGGATACCATCGTTACCATCTGGAGCGTTATCACTAAATGCTAACTTAAGTCTTTCATAACTTTGTTTCTGGTTTAGACTTCAACGAAAGTCATAAAAACATATTGAAAATAAGTTTGTGATGTCCAGACTGTAAGAAATTGCTTGTTGTGAGGATATTTAATTGCAATCTAAAAAGTAGCTAGTAATTTACAGAGTATCGATACTTAGTAAAGTATCGAAACGAAACTATCGAATACCAAAAATTGATGTTACTCAAGTATCGATACTTTTTGTGGATAGTTGCGCTTTAAAAAGCGTGTCTCTTTTGTGGTAAAAGGGGTTTATGTTATTATTAAATTATCTCTCTAGCATTGGTTGTTGGAAAACCATGTTCTTGAATGTTTACATCGGACTTATCAACAATTAACATATAAATTATAATGAGTCCTTGGTCGGTCGAGTCGCAGTTACCTTTTGTAAATAATTAGGTACTTTTTTTGTTTTGTACAAATTGTGTAAATAATTCTAATCTTTATCGTGTTATTGTTTTCGGTGGAAGAAGGAAAAATATTATTGTAAACAATTGGTTTAACGTTCTCAACAAGGAAGAGTCAATGTTTAAGATTTTTAAACAATTTTGTCAAGTATTTTGATGTTTAAAGATTTTATGGATCTCACAAAACAGCAGCCGTATGTTATAGAGCATTGTTTTGCTTTTTAATGAATATTCAAAGTATAAAATAAATTTGTGCACTCTATATTCGTTGTGATAAGATGAGACTGGATAGGATGGACACAAAAGACTGGACTCTGGCCGTATGGTATCGGGTGTTGTAAAAGGCGACCAAGAGATAATAAAGCCGCTGCTACAAGTCCTGAGGAACTACACCTCCCGTGAAAGAATTTACTCGCCAACCCGCATGGCCTGTGTGATGTTTTAAGGCCAATGTGCAGTGGTGGACGATACATTGTCTGGCTACGGTTTAAGATAAATTTTAAATTTCGGCAATTTTGTAAGTGACATTAATATAGTGTGCGTAGTGTCATTAACAGATAAATCTCGGGTCACAGCTCCGGTTTTCAGTTCCGTGAACTCATAATGTCATAATAATTTTATTATTATTATAATCGCATCATTTGATACTCAGATAAGGTGACTAAATCTCGTGGTTCAATTACGACTTTTTAATTTAGTTGTGTTGTTTTTAGTTATAAGATTTTAAGAAGCCACTAAGTTAAGTTTATTATCTTACTTCGTCCTCGTGAAATATAAAAACTATCCTGCTATACAGGGTGTTCCAATTTTCCCGAAAAGCTGAAACGATGAATTCTGTTCATGATTTTGATTGTTATGTAATTGACGTGAAATTTGTAATTTTATTGCTCATATTTTTTTTTTTAGTTTTTACCAACTTATTCATACTTCGGTGGAAAAGTAACACGAATATCGAGTCTATACTGTCCGCCCTCCTTAGAAAAAAGTCACAGGTGCGTTTTGATGACGTTCGCGGAAAATGCAAATATATTTTAAAATTTTCATTAGATAATTATAAATTAATTTGAATCGAATATAATGTTATTTTGTTAAAAATGTTATTATGGCGGAAAAGCGTTGACAGTTCTGTATTTAATTCATTTTATGTGAACACCGTTCCTTTCTTAAGTTATAAAACTCAAATAAATAAAAAAAATATTCTTAAAGGACTATCGAGTTGTGAAATGATTTTTACTACATGTTTAAGATTTAAATATATTAAGATTTATGTGAGCTGTCAGAGCTCTTCCCATAATAACCGGAGCATTTAATAACTTTTCTTGTTAAGAGGACAGTATATTTCGGTAAATTTCAATTATGAACCAAATTGGTACAGTAGTTGCAGAATTATGAAGGTGTAATCTTTACAAAAAATATCGGATCTATTGTACATAAATGATTCTAATATTAGGGGTTAAAGTATGAAATTGCCGATTTGTATTGAAACATTAAAACTCGTTTTTTTTCTAAAATATAACATATTTATTTAATCAAAATATTTACCCTCATTATCTATAAATTGTTGCCATCTAATCGGAAGTTCATTTATGCCTTTGCGATAGAACTCTGGGGATGTAGATTCGACAAACTGTGTGAAAGCATTTTGTACTGCCTCTTGGGAAGAAATTTTTTTACCACGTAGCAAATTGTCCAAATCACGAAAAAAATGGTAGTCCGTTGGAGTAAGATCTGGCGAGTACGGAGAATGACGTATGGTTTCTAACTGCAGTTCCTTTAGAGTTACAACGGTTTCTCGTGCAGTGTGAGGTCTTGCGTTATCATGGAGCAATAATGGTGAAGATCGATTCACGAGTCGGGGCTGTTTCACTGCTAGTTTCGCCATCATTGTTCGAAGTTCGGCACAGTAAACATCTGCTGTTATTGCTTGACCAGACCTAAGAAAGCTATAGTGAATAACACCATGAATAGACCACCAAACAGTTACCATTACCTTTTTATTGGGAATATTTGCCTTAGGGCACTGTTGCGGCGTTTGACCTGGGGTCAGCCATTGGATTTGGCATTGCATGTAAAGAATCCACTTTTCGTCACATGTCACAATTCGATCCAATATTCCTTCATTTCTGTACCGATTCAACAAGGCAACGCAAGTTTCAACACGCGTTTCTTTCTGCAGATCAGTCAAATCATGAGGCACCCATTTTTCATATTTTTTTATCTTATTCATTTGAAGCAAATGAGTCAATATTGTAGGTAAGGTAACGTTAAACCATGCCGCTAATTCCTGGGTAGTTTGACTCGGATCGGCTTCCATCGTCTCCTTCAATTCAGCGTTATTCACCTGTGTGGGCGGTCTTCCACGTGGTTCGTTCTTCAAGTCGAAGTTTCCATTACGAAAGCGTTTAAACCAAAAACGCACGGTTCGTTCATTAGCAGTCTCCTCTCCAAACGCAGCATTGATATTGCGAGCCGTTTTTGCCGCGTTAGTTCCGCGTCGGAACTCGTATTTTCGAAGTATCCATCTTTCCCGTCTAAGCTGAATAAAAAAAACAATTGAAAGTCGAAAATCGAATGTTGCACATTTTTTAAAACAAGAACCTTCAAAAAAAACCTTGAAAAAAGTTTCACTCGAAAATCTCACACCATGAAGGTTTTATGTCAATTCAAAGTATCTATTACTATAAAACGGTAATTTCATACTTTAAACCCTATTATTATAACGTCATATTCTGTTGTTCAAAGTTATCTATTAGCGGCCTTTGCTTGACTTTGCTCTAATTAATTGTATCTTAAACTTATAAATAAGTACTATATATTGAGTACTTGTGAATTTTGAAACATGGTCATATGTCAAGGAAGTAACAGATAATTTGAAGAAGATTCTGTACGAAGAGTTACAAATTTATTTTAAGCTATGAGAATAAAACTCATTCGCTTTATTTTTAAATGAGCACCAGAAAATTCTAAATGGGCAGCAAATCATAATCAACAAAATAAACTATTTTTCAATAACTCAACATAACTATTTAAATTTACTAACAATGCTAACGTATCGGGATCATCCCGCGCTCCCCCTTACGGGGGGCGGAGGAAGCAGTACCGGGATTGAATCCCCTTGTGTAGTTGCGCCTCTGTCGCCAATACGGACTGGTTCCTGCAGTGGCCGTTAGGACCCTGGCACCGCCTCAGGTTCTTCACGCTGCTCTCGCGGCACAAGCCCACCGGGTGAGATTCCGCTTGTGGAAAGCCCAGTAAGTGACCAGCGTAGCGCGGCGACTTAAAAAGACCTATCGATTGACGTGCCCTCGATTTGCTGCCACTTTCAGTATTTCTGCTGCTCCCTCCCTTTTAAAAGGAAGGAAAGAGCGTGTCTCATTCAAAAGCACGTCCCATTTCGAATTTGCAACGAAAAACAAAAAAAAAATCATTGAAGTAACACTGTTTTTACTTTTCATTCAAAATCAACTACTATTGTGCCTACAACTACACAAGGACAAAAGTTTAACAAAATTAAGAATCGCAACTTTTGAATCACAAGCATTTCTACGAATTTGAGTAGTAATTGTAAGAGAAATTGAAGATTACCTACTATAATTTGGTGTGTATTTCCAGGGTACTACATCACATCTAAAAGAGTGGGCTCACCAGTCCGCCTCGCCAGGGTGCCGTTATTATTATTATTATTTATACATCATACACACAAAACAATTATATTAACTGTTATTAACATATCTTGGTGCCATGAAACATATAGTTTTAAGGCTATATTCGAGCATGAGACATTGTAGGTACACGAGGGGGCCGTGTCCATCAGTAGAAGAAGAAAGGACTGGTTAAGGTGCAGTTATAGGGGGAGAGTGCACGCTGCATTCCCACAGCCGCTGGGCGCATTCCATTGGCCACGTTACCCCTCTCTCACTGAAGACTATCTTGAAATGTACTGCATTTCCTACGTTATCGTATTTCCCCAGTATACGTACGCGTTTTGGGTAGTGAGTGATATATGCCAGAGCCCATTCCTATCCCATCTAAGCCCTCTCCATTCCATCTCCCATTCCTTTCTACCAATCTGTTCCTTAATTTATACCGCGAACCCGTAGGCTGTGGAACGAACTGTCTTAAGAGGTCTGTCCATTAAGCTATGATATGGGATTCTTCAAGAGAGCTGTGAATAGGATTTTGCAAGGTCGGCGGCGCGCCCGCATACCCCCTGGTGTTGCAGGTGTCCATGGGCGGCGGTAACACTTACCATCACGTGGGACCGCATGCTTGTCCGCCCACTAGTCTATAAAAAAAAAACAAGCAGCGCGTCCGGGGGCGTGCTGACGTTTGTCATTTTGAATCGGTGTTGGCATGTGTCGCGAATGTCTATGAACGATGGTATCCACTTACCATCAGGTGGATTGTATGCTCGTCTGCCTACTTTTTTCTATATAAAAAAAGTTACGATGTATTTCCGGGACAAACTGCCTAAATTCCTGGACACGGGACATAAAAACAAATACCGCAACAATCCAGGAGATCTGGCATTAACAATACGAAACTCCCTAGGCAGGACTATGCTCAGCAGTGGGACGTTATAGTCCGATATCAATCATGAAGCCTTGTAAATCCCGCAGGGGGCGCCAAAATGTGATAAAACGACACCGCACAAGATAATTAATATTATTTTTAATCATTAAATTTAAAATAACAGATACGAACTTTGACCAAAGTATTTTAAAAACGTAAACATTGATAGTAAGATTTTCTATGCGTAAATGCGTTGACTTAATTAAGTAAAATGTTTATTTATTTATTTATCATAGATCACCAACACAGCATACATCATGTAAATGAAGGAGTTGCAAGAATGTTAATTATATAAATGTGACTCTACTTAAAGACGACAACATGGTTTAAAAGTAAGCACAGACAAAAAAGAATTGAAATTGTAATTTAAATAAATCACAACAGAAGTTTAAAATTTAAAAAAATGAAATGAAATAATGAAATCTATTTATTTGAGGTATACCAAAAACATGTTCATAATACATAAATAGATAAATAAGATTAATACATACAACTCAAGAGCATGTGAACACGTCAATAACAGATGTATAATACATTTATATATTGTAGAATTATTGTTAAACTATCTTCATTCGTAATTATTACAGTTTATAGAATTTAGCTTTAACACGTTAATTTTTATTTTCATCTATTTAATAAACTATTACAGTCTGCAATTTTCTATAAATTTAAATAAAACGTATAAAAATGGGGCATTCCAATGATTCTAAAAAGCAAATTATCAACTGAGATTAGACTTTCCATGATCCGTGGCGTTTGATGCAACGAGAGAACTGCCTCACGTAGTTGCGGAAAATGTCAACGCGGTAGTTATCAGATAGAATTGAATTATATTCGGACACCATTCTCTTAAATGGTAAGTTGATGCGAGTGGTGTGTGGATAACATTTTGATCTGAACATTTCCTTTTTTTTCTTATAGGCCCTTTCTGTGCTCTTTCTACGGGGAGCCGCTATTTTAATGGCGTTGAGTAATCCAGGGACTAACAAGATTACCATTTAAAATTTTATGAAGGAGTATTTGGTCTGCCGTTATCCTGCGATATTACAAATACATGTTTATGTTTTACTTTCAGTCGTTTATGTACTTTCTGCAACAACAAAAGTCAGCTATTTGTCACGTGGAGCTCAGATAATTGCTCTATTTTTCTCAAAGCTGTCCACCTTTGACACTAAGGCAAAAACATTATTTATTTCCGTGCAACTTACGGTAGAATGTTTTTTTCTTATATCACAATTAGCACACTGTGCCAGTGTGTTGACTTTTCTACGTAATTAACAATTAATGACAAAGCAATTCAAAACGCATCTCGTGAATGTCCAGTAGGTACTGTCGAATTAAGTTGGGAGTCTCCCAGTAAAGTGATAGTAGGGTTACTGAACACAGAAGTGTTGGACTCTTTGGAAGTACACGAAAAACACAGTCATTTGCTTTTATTTGATAATTAAAAACATTACACATAAAACACACTGAAGTTTAAAAAACTGTCACTATTAAAACAATAAAATACACATTTTTGATAAAAATCAAACAAAAAGTCGACTTCATTTCTGGAGAAGGAACACGAGTTCCTGCGGGGCGCTTATGCAATAGTTTATAATTAAAATACAGGCTGGATCCAAACCAGTCAATAAGTGGGAAACCTTGCATTCGATTCACGAGTTCATTGATATAAATATTTTACGATATTTTTTTCAAATAAATATTTTTGTTTTTACCAAATTTTTCTTACAAATTTGTTAAATACAAGCCCAAAAAATGATATTGTTACAAAACATTATGTGTTAATTAACATAGAATCACGAATACACTTACTCGTAGTATCAATTGTGATATTTCATGCAGTTCTGGAACTTTATTCATGCGTAAGTATATTACTTACTAAGCACATATGATTCACTAAGCGGTACAAAATACGGAATTACAAGATATTTAAGATCAATTATATCAGTTCAATTTCAATTACGATCAATTCATCTTTATTACTGGCTGAAGATTACTCTAACAAATGTTTGGTTTATTTTTTAAATATCTTTTTTATTCATTCATTGTAACAATTACAAAATTGTATTCGAATGTCCATTATAAATGTCATAATAGTGAAGAAAAATGAATGAATTGGTTAGGTATTAAAAAATAGGTCCAATATTTAGTCAACCCGCCAAAAGAAACTTCTTGAATTTGCGTTTAAAATCATTGATACTCTTTTATGAGGCGATAACTTATTAAAAATTTAAACTGATTGATAATATGAACGTAGTGTCACAAAGTTGAGTTTGGAAGCTACTGTGCAATTAAAATCTTCCCTACGTCCCCCCCCCCCCCCCCTCCCTCCTCGTTCGTTTCATGTTCATAAGTGTATTTACAAGACATACATTAAAATATTCATGAAATAATATCTTCAATACGGGAATTTAATAACAATACACTTCCTCCTTAAGCAGCCTCGGGCGGTGCGGTTTACATACGCAGGCTCCCCTAAATTAATCGCTACAGCGGAACACTGTGGCTCTTGCCTTATAAAGACACATCTAAGGAAGCGAGCTCGGATGCTAAGCTGGTGGCGGAAACTTGCCTAAACCTATTTTCAGTTTAAATTTTATAACTAAGCTGATTTTCGTTTCATTTAGTATTTAACTGTTACAATGACGATTCGTAAAATTTTCAATGTAAAGGTCTAAAGTTTAGTATTTAAAGTTTCGTTAACACGAGTTCTTTTCTTTGGTGTTGTATATTTCTCTTGGTGGAAATCTAAATAGTCTTTATATCCCCTAAGCTCATACTTAATATATTTCAATATCTAATGACTGGCGTTTGAATGGCGTCGAAAGGTTAACATTCCAAACAACACTGTATTATCGAAATAACTTTTAACGAACTATGTGATTCCGGTTACAACAAACTATAGCGTAATTTGTATTTAGATAAGCAAATATATTTCTTGCTTTATCGTTAGTAATTATATTTACGCATTTTATTGACATTGTAAAGGTTGATTTAATCAATAGAAATTGCGTGCGATAGTTTATTAATAAATCATTTTTGAATTAAAGTTTTAATTTTTTTCTGCTTACCTATACAAAATGTTTTACAAAAAAAAATATTTATTTAAGAGAGTTTGAACAAAATATTTTTTTGTAAAAAGAAAAGGCATTAGACGAGCATACAGTCCAGTCCATCTGATGGTAAGTGGATACTGTCGCCCATAGACATCCGCGATACACATGTCATCATCACATGCCAAACGTTGGCACGCCCCCGGATGCGCTGCCTATCTTTGTAGATTAAGGATGGGAGAAAGGGTTGGGAAAATGGGGAGGGATAGAATGGCATGGGAATGGGCTCTGGCACTTCTCACTCACTGGTATATATCATTTACTACCGAAATACGTACGTATATTGTTGAAATACGATAAAGTGGGAAATGCAGTATACTTCAAGGTGTCGAATGCGCCCAGCGGCTGTAGGAATGCAGCGTGCACTCTCCCTCTACAGAATCACGCTACTGTAATAATGTACAAGTCCAAATATACCTATATCCACAATTATAACTTGTAATTTTATCCTCAACACCTAATTGTACCAATTTATTTATTTATTGTATGCTCTGAAGAACTGTTTAATATAATTCCCACCTCGGGTTTCTACAACCGCACCTCCCGTCACAGAAGTGCGGTCCATCCGCATTTCCTCGATACGGAGGTGTCGCGCACTGTTCGGTCCAAAAAATATTTTATACCGCGAACCCGTAGGCTGTGGAACGAACTGCCTGAAGAGGTCTTTCCATTAAGCTACGATATGGGGTCAAGAGAGCTGTGAATAGGATTTTGCAAGGTCGGCGGCGCGCCCGCATACCCCCTAGTGTTGCAGGTGTCCATGGGCGGCGGTAACACTTACCACCACGTGAGACCGCTTGCTCGTCCGCCCACTAATCTATAAAAAAAAAATAAAGCCTTGGTTTCTTCTTTACAGAATGAAAAATCCAAGATGGCTAATGTACTTTGTAACATCACAATGCAATGCCCCACAATTTCAATGCATTTTATGACCTCGTTCCGAACGCATTCTGTAAAGATATGATACGATTCATTTATCGCGCTGCATTCTGCACATATTGACGAATCAACCTTACTACAGAAAGTTAGGTATAATATGGATAGATACATTAAATAACAATAGGTAAGTGTAATATAATGACGACTTTCTTGAAGTTAATTGACGTCAGTAACTGCATTAAACCAGATGATTAAAAAGAACCCATTGTCTCTTTAAACTTTCATTCATTGAATATTGTTCCTTTATAAAGAATACAATAATTTAATGTTTACTTATATTGACGCACGTGTTTTATTAAAGTTATTATTCAAATCGAAATTGGTACTAAAATATAACCGAATCGTGGTGGCGCTTTCGGGCCCTAATTCACCACACGGGTCAAGTGCGAATTGGTATCATGACGAAGTTCTTGTAAATTCTTGATAATGCGGGTTGCCTCATGTTGCTTCCTTCACTACCAAGCTAGTGATAATTTAAAAAAATCTTACTTTAGTAGTTCTTAAACAGGGGTAGATATGGGTCGGAGGTTACTTCATTTTGTTTGTAAATTCGGTAATAAATAAAAGAAAGTAGAATATATACCTGTCGGCTGTTTGTTTTGTAATACATTCGGTAATAAATAAAAGAAAGTAGAATATATACCTGTCGGCTGTTTGTTTTGTAATCACAGGTCACGACTGTTTTAAATATATCTTTAGATAATTATTAAAAATGGAATTGTTAAGGAAGCTTTCTTGGATATTGTTGAGGGGGTGTGAGCGCACGTTGCAATCCCACAGCCGCTCAGCGCACTCGAATGACCAATTTACCCCTCTCTCACAGAACTCTACCGTAAAATGCATACCGCATTGCCAACTTTATTTTTTTTTTATGGAGGAAGGCAGCAGTCGAGCATACCGTCCACGATACATGCCAACATTAGTCCAAAATGACAAACGTTGGCACGCCCCTGGATGCGCTGCCTACCTTTGGAAATATAGGAATAGATTCGGAGAAAGAGTTGGGAAAATGGGGAGGGAATGCATGGGAATGGGCTCCGGCACATCTCACTCACTACCGAAACACGTACATACATTAGGGAAATAAGATAAAAGTGGGAAATGCAGTACATTGCAAGGTAGTCTTCTGTGAGAGAGGGATAACGTGGCCAGTCGAACGCGCCCAGCGGCTGTTGGATTTCAGTGCGCACTCTCCCCCTCAGCTGCCCAGTTTATCCTATTGGATTGTATTCTAGATTGGATAGGAGTCCATTCCTATCCAATCCGATCCCTGCTCATTTTCCCCTTCTCCAAATTTATTTCTAAATCTCCAAAGCACATCTGAATGGGTGTTTGTCATTCTGGACTGATATAGCATGTATTGTGGATGTCGTAGAGCGATATTGTCCATTTATTTAAAATACCATCGCATGGACTGCCTGTTGCCACCTTATATATGTATATTTATATAGAGAAAGACGTACTTTTTTATAGAAGACAGGCAAATATGTCACTTCATGATATACCATGAAAGTCACATCATAACCATACTCGGTTGGTACAATCAGCCTTTGTCTCTCTGCTGCTGTGTACGTATATCGTATACATATCGTATCGTATATCGGTACGAGTACGTATATCGGTCTATCTCGCGGCTTGCCACTACACAACAATGTCGGCACTTCTCATCCAGCCACTACCGGAAAACTAGCAAACGGCAAGTCGTCGTCGATTCATTTGGCCTACTAAATATGTACTTGTATCAGCCTATAACGTCCCACTGCAGGGCACAGGCCTCCCCTAGTAAATCACTGACGGATTTCTGGCCGTAATCTACCACGCGAGCCCAATACGGATTGGTGGATCACATATTATAATGTCCACTTATCCACTTGTCTGCAGGTGAATGCCTAACATCAGGACGGTATCCGTTCGCGTGTCTGCAGTTCGAGCTGCCGCCAGACGTGGAGCCCGAAGAAGTCAGCATCGTAGAGCTGTGGTTCTTCAAGGTTCGTATATTTCGCATCTCAATTATGGCGGGTTAGGGACAAATTTCTGTAAAAAGTTTCGTGAAGCGTGTATCATCTGAGTGAGAGTTGTCAAAGCACATTCCTCTTCTGTCATTTTATTATACTTCCAACTCGTTATCCTTTATAATTGTTTTTCCAAATCCTCATTTTTAAATCAACATAGATAGGTAACCCATTTCATTTAAATCAACAAAGATAGGTCACCCATTTGATTTAAATCAACTAAGATAGGTAACCCATTTCATTTAAATCAAAAAAGATAGGTGACCCATTTGATATAAATCAACAAAGATAGGTAACCCATTTGATTTAAATCAATAAAGATAGGTAACTCATTTGGAGACGTGTTTACATTGTTATTCTTTAATAATGTCGACATGTAGATATTGCTAATATCTATAGGTGTTAATATCGGCTTGCCATTAGAGATTGCCTGTTTGTTTGCTATCTTCTCTTTATAGGAAACTTCATTTAATGACAACTGACTTATTGCCGCAATAGGAACATTATAGTTTTGTCCCTACACCGAAACTCTTCCATTTTAGTCGAGTACTTAGGTATCTTCATAAATATAGCAGCATTTATTTATTTGCAACTTAAAATTTTAATTTCATTACGTGTATTAATTATGCTGGCAAACCAGGTAAATAAATATTAATACTAAGAATGGACCGTTCTCTTTTTGAGACATTAGCTGCCTAGTTCATGTAAAAAGATTAAAAACAGCCCATCTCCTTGGTCAAGGCAGTCTTACATTTGAAAATTACAGAAAATGAAATCACGGGAGAAGGAAACGGAATTTTAACCGAATTAAATTTTTTCAGGAACCCGATCCCCTAGACGAATACAATCAAACCTTCGTGATCTCGGAAGCGGCTCACTGGGACAGCCAGCAGCAGTTCAAGAAGACGAAGCCTATAGCTATCAAGGAGACCAGCACGGGCGAGGGTTGGGTCAGGGTGGAATTGGCGTGGGCTGTCCGCGTGTGGCTCGAGGAGAGAGAGAGGCTACATACTCTGCATGTTGCTTGCAGAACTTGTCAGGTTGGTAGATAGATTCGTACTCACAACTATACATATTAGCATAATGTTATCTCTTTTGCTCGATGTTTGTTCTGGGTTACACTAGTTGGTTAACCAGTCAGCTCGTGACCATGGTTCGTCTAACTCGGACGAAACGTCGAATGCAACGTAAGAAAACTGAACATACACGTTTAAGACCTCTTTAATAGATAGATACATACGTCTTTGCCAGCCCATCTCTTCCCGTGGGTGTAATAAAAGCGCAACCACAAGCGCTGAGGAACTACATCACCTCTAAAAGAGTGGACTCCAGCCGTATTCATTTTTCTTCAATCGTATGAGATTATACCCCTGCGTTGGGGCCGTGAAGTGAAAATTATACCCTTGCGTTGGGGCCGTGAGGTGAAAATGATACCCTTGCGTTGGGGCCGTGAGGTGAAAATTATACCCTTGCGTTGGGGCCGTGAGGTGAAAATTATACCCTTGCGTTGGGGCCGTGAGGTGAAAATTATACCCTTGCGTTGGGGCCGTGAGGTGAACATTAATAAAGAGATTTATTAATTGACCAATGCGGTGAAAGAAAGATGATAATAGGCTCAAAAAAAGACTTGATTGTTGTGGCGTTTCTGGTCGAGCTGTAGCAACTATGGTTTCTGCCATACTCCAAGATCTTGAATTGGTAAATAAAGAAAGCGGACACAACACACGTCGTTGATTGTAACAGAATACGGTGTAAGACTAAAGTGGCGTTAACATTAAAGTTTAACTCGTTGCTACCATGTTTAAATAGAGCATATCAGTAGTCGTTAGTCAAAAGAATAATACCCGTTCAAGAATATAATATAAAAAATAAGAAGATAAATTGATGCTGTGAATAGGATTTTGCAAGGTCAGCGGCGCACCCGCATACCCCCTGGTGTTGCAGATGTCGGTAACACTTACCATTACGTGGAACCGCTTACTCGTTCACCTACTTCACAATAAAAAAAAATATTGAAAAAAATTGTTCGTAATTGTTATTTTACTGTATTTCGGCAGGGTTATACAAACGTTACTTCGGTTTCTACTGGTTAGCCAAACAGCTTGTGATCATGGTTGGTGTAACACCACTGAAATGTCAAGTATAACATAGATAAACATAAATACGTGTTGTAGATACGTTTAATAGATAGATAGGTACACATCCCGGCCGAAAGTAATACACATCGACAATGATCGGCTAGCTCGGTTTTGTAGAGCGTCGTCTCTGTCGTAACGGTAGACGACAGAGACGACGCTCTACAAAACCGAAGCTAGCCGATAGTTTCTTTCTAAGGGCCGATGTGTATTACTTTCGACCGGGATGTGTATGACATGTTATCAATATATTTGTACCGTCTACGGCATGGTATATGTATGATATTTCAAACATAGGTCTACTTTTAATCCAGTCTCAACTCTAATTTAACTAATAACCTGTTGTTTCCTCCAACAGCTGCGCCGAGCACCTCTCTCCTTCCACGAAAAGCACCGACCATTTCTGGTCTTATACACCAAATATGCCGCCAAAAGGCGTCGTGGACGAGCATTAGAGTGTACAGCGACCACCAGTGAATGCTGTCGCGAGCCACTGTGGGTCAGCTTTAAGGAGTTGGGTTGGGATGATTGGATCATCCGTCCGGAGGGATACCAGGCGTACTTCTGTAGAGGAGATTGCGCGCCGATTTCTGGTGTTACTCAAGCTGATAGTTATCATCATAATATTATACGGGTAAGTGTTCTGCAAGATTTTGTTGTTAATTAAACTTTAAAATTAAACTTTAAGGAAATTTGGAGATCTTTTATCCTTCTTGTTTTTTTATTAGGAACACTCGGTTCCCTCAGTTACCCGACCACCTACCCAATAAAACTTATTATTCGTGTAAAATATACACAACATTTGAAATAAACAGTCCATCCAATCCATTTAAACTGTCCGTCCCTTCAAGTCCAATATGTGTAAGGAGGAAGGAGAAAAGAATTAAGTTTTAATATTTGACTCGAGAGAAAAATCCTTGGACTACTGTAATTGTCACATAAGTAATTTCAATTGTTCGTAAGTCAGTTCAAACAAGATCGTTCATGAGTCAGTTTAAACAAGATTGTTCATGAATCAGTTTAAACAAGATTGTTCATGAGTCAGTTTAAACCAGATTGTTCATGAGTCAGTGTAAACAAGATTGTTCATGAGTCAGTTTAAACAAGATTGTTCATGAGTCAGTTTAAACAAGATTGTTCATGAGTCAGTTTAAACTATCTACTAATCTTGTGTTCAAAATGACTCATTCCTAAATAAATAGATTCTTAATAAGTTTTTATTTTCGTTACAGAAGTATTTCTACTCAGTTACCAACGAAAGAAGAGCGGAGTTTAAACCATGTTGTGCGCCAACGTCGTTCAGTTCCCTCCAGTTACTATACATGGACTCAAATAACACAGTAACGCAGAAAGTTCTGCCGAACATGGTGGCGGAAACCTGTGGTTGCATGTGACCAGTGATCACCAGTGAATGTGTGGACAATATATAGAAAAAATAATGTAAATAGAATGTTATGAAATGAATGTAACCATAATAATATAGAGAATGTTATATGCCCAACAGAAGCGTCACTATATGTCCGTGGACAGTGGAATTGTTTGTGGATGTGTGCGTAAACTAAGCGTGCGATGTTTGCTCGGTGTTCTTCTTTAGTATGCGTCTTGGTGTGATATCCGAACTTGTACCTACGTATACGGGAGTGTCACTTGCCTGCTGAAATGTATAGTCCGTTCCAATTCAATTTGAAGAAAACAAAATCAAATCAATGAAATACTCGTATCTCAACATTAACCTTAAATCTAGGGCAAATTTACAGTCTCGATGAATCAAATTATGGACGTGTAAACAATTAGCATCTATCACATCACTATTTAATATAAGGTAGTGTCAGTGACCTCAAATCACTGTTTGTTTACATTCTAGACATATTGAACTGGAAAGGAATATAGTTGCTTTACGATGTAGCTTAAATAAAAAGTTAAAAAATCTTTTAAACATCATTTTTATTGAACGCATTGTTCAACAAAATGTCTTTAATCAAAAGTCCACAACAATTCCAAGGTCCCTCTTGTTGAACCTTTACTAGATAAAGTTCATAATGGATACGCAGAATCCGGAGTTCATATGGATACGATATATTGCCAATTTGCCCGTCTTAAAATCAGACACATGATACAAGTAATTATGACTCTTATAGAGTTAGCAATAAGGTACATGTAAATATTAGTGAAGTGTGTAAATTACGTGTGCTAGTGATATACGGTTTGACATGACTGTTTGTTATTTCTGAGCAATTAACGTTTCTGATAATTATCAGAATTATTGCTAATTATCAGTGTAATTACAGAGTGTGTGAACCAACCGAGGTTATAACGATATCTTGAACCCTTCGAAGACAATAATTAAGTATGAAAAAATGATGTTGACCATCCCACTGATGCTATGTTTAATATGACCATCCATAGCAATTAAACAACTTTGAACGGTTTAAATCGCGTGGTCACGGGGTGACCACGGGTCACCCCGTGACCACGTCCACTGCAAAGTGTTCGAAACGTCGGGATATAAATAATGTTAAATATACGCGATTTAAACCGTTCAAAGTTGTTTTAATTGCTATGTATAGTAATCGCGAAAACCTAAGAAAATATTATGACCATCCATGTTTAATCTAATGCCAACTTCGGATATTTACCATCGCAACTATCAATACCGAAGGACGGTTCATTGGCGCTTCCTTAATAAAGATTTGCTACGTACGAGTAGGTACACTGCAGCCTTTAAGACAGTATAGGTACCGCGAATATAAAATTTGTGGAATAAACTACTAGCTGAAGTTCTCCCACTGAACCATAACATTGGGCTCTTCAAGAAACTGTAAATAGGATTGGGCAAGATCTATTATTGATTATGTTATTATTGTGGGTTTTGATATGTGCGAAATATCTAATGAATGTTGAAATGTTAAAAGTGATCAGGTATAAACTAACGGAATAGTGCAACAAAAACTGAATAAAAGTATTGTAACGCGAATAAAATTAAAGGTTTTTGCATACCTTTTATTTGTACTCGACGTTTCGGCACAGGTTACACCAGCCGTGGTCACGAGTTTACTAAAGAGGCGGGTAGACGAGGATGGGAGCTTTTATCAACTACCCACATTTGATCTTCACATTCGGAAAGGCTGCAATACACTACACTATAAAACGGGAAAGTTAAAAAGGCGTTTCATTTCTTTTAATTTGGCGTTGTTTTATTTTGTCAAATTTCGTTGCCCACACTCTATTTGACACTTGATGTGTCCTGCGTACCTTTCTTTATTATGGAATTGGAAAATGATACAAGGTATAGACTCGTAATTTAGTAAATATCACATTTTTCGAAACACAATTTTGTTAATTTATGTCTGTTGTGATTTGTATATATAATTTTGTATAATTCTAATAACCAGATGCATTTAAAATTAATATATGTTAAGTAGCTAATTTAAATATGTTTATTAATGCCAATAACGTGTTGTAAAATTTTAATATGCACTTTTGTGGAAAGGGATATTTTATTCAGCACGTATTATTTAAAAATTATAATTGTTTGTTTCAAAACAATGTTCAAGATTTGTAATTCCCTTTCATTGAAATGCATGTTGAAATTGTATAGTATGATTGTTTAAATGTAGCTTTAGTATGATAAATTATCAACCATTTAGGTAGGTAACTAATAATTATGTTTTAAGTATATCGAATTTTAGATTATTTAGACTTAAATGTTTGCGGCAAATTTAGAAGAATTTGACGTTATCTGAGCAAAGGGATCTTATTATCGGTTATGTAGGTAAATTTTGTTGTTTCAATATTTTGTCTAAATAGAAATATTTTCTTAAATCTCATTTTAAAGATAATGATTAAAAATATGTTAATTTTTAAGAGAATGAGGTCCTTTTACTTAAATAATGTCATATATTTTTTGGCTGTATGAAAGATCCGGAAGCAGGAAATACCCGATTTTTAAATTAAAAAAGAAAATATTGTTTTAATTTTTAACTCGGTCCCTCACATAATGTATAAATGAGCAAAGACATAAGTGTGTATAGCACACACTTCGGGCAGCACCTGTAAGCCAAATCTTGTTGGTTTTTAGGGCAAATTATACAACGAATTTCGGACAATGTTGAGTGCGATCTTTGTGCATATGTGAATGACCGGCATTATGTTAGCGATGGTACTTAAATATATATGTAGCATACCTATGTATATACTTTTTGTAATTTTATATAGATTATTGTATTTATTTTCACTGTTTGACATCTAGCATCAGTTTTAATTTATCTGATCTATCCAATATTTGACTGGTAGAGAATTCCTTGCGGCTTTAAAGGCCGTAAATCGCAAATTCGGAACGGCATGGCATGCAGCGGGGCGCTGTTTTGCGCGTGCACGCTGCGCTAACTAAAGAGCCGGGCGTTGCAGTTAAGCGTCCCGTCCAGTGGTAAAGCCGGGCGTTGTAGTTAGCGTGCACGCTGGTTCACTTATCGTATTGAAATGCGTGACTTAAGGCGTATTTGATAGAGTTAGCCGAGCAGATACAAGTGGTGTTTTGTTGTGTGTCAAGATTTGCCAGTAAAAGAGGTTGTGTGTGGTTATAAATCAATTATGGAATGGGAAGATATTAACATATATTCCCGACACAGCGACGACGCTTGTTCTTGATTGACCGTTTCTGATTGGGCAATACATTAAACGTCCCGTTTCAACAAAAATTATGTAGTTGCGTGCACGCTGCTCGCCCCACCGTTCCGAATTTGCGGCCTAAGTGCGCCTCTGTACAACATAGTGCAGAAAACATAAAATAAGAATGATTAATAAGTAAATAAAATGTCGTAATTGTTTTAAATTATAATTTGTAGCTTAGTAGCAGTTTAACCACTTTTTTGTTACGAAGTTTAAAATGAGTCCCATTTATGATATTCATGTGAATAAATAAAAATTGTGTTAAAACATTTAGTAAATTTATAATGAGAACACACTGACATAACGTGGTGTAAATTTACACTTTGCATTTTGTATAGCTAGTAGGTACAGGATGTTATATTTATTCCCGAATTTATTCATGATTTCAAGTATGACATAAAATGATAAGTTGGTAAATAAATTAAAGTATTTTGCTTTGCATTTAGCATAATGATGATTAAGCAAAATTACAAAAAAATATTTTTTGTAGTTCTGATTCGTCGGGAATAGTTATATGTGACATATAATTTTTATGCTAAAATATACCAGTGATAAGTATAGATAATATTCATAATGTGCCGGAGTATTATAGAGTATAAGTCACTTATGTGAAACAAATAAAAGAAAATAAAAAAACAATATTCGAAAATGCTGATTTTATTTAATTATTTCACTTTTATTTACTATGAGTAGGTACATAAGAAAATTTACTCTCGACAAATAGAGTGAGCACTAATGATCGTTAAGATACGAGCGTTAAACATTCGTGACCGTAGGCAACCATTACAAAGTCAATTCAGATCGATTGTTGTGGATTGACGGATCAAAAACTGACAATAGACGTTAAGTCCAGATTACTGATCAGTCCACACTTTGCATCCGTGACGAGAACGCACGTTTCTTTTAGATTTTTAGGAATTTCTCTAATGCCGCAATCCGTCTATACTATTCGTACAATTCTCAACCTTCACATCCCACAAGTCTTCCAAGGTCTCCAGAGTAAATCTTCTTCCAGAGAAGTGTTTTGAGGTGGCGTCAATTCCGACGTTGACGGTAGGGTCGGCGGCGTCGGGAGCGCAGTCAGGTGGTGACTGATCAATATTGAGTTTGTTAGTAGATGTTCATCTGGATGGAGAAGCGTTGATCGTGATCGATGATTTCAAATTATCCAGATATTTGTGATTCAATATATCAATCCATCAATACAACATAATACAAGGTCAACGGCATGTGTAACGGCCGCCTAATAGCAAGTTCCCACTGTCGGACCGACACATTTATTGTGATGTCGGAATCATACTCGTATTTATAGCAGCACGCTACACAATAACTGTCGTTCTTCAATGTCAAACCTTTCATTATATTTGACACACTTTTATCGCCCCAATAATGTGTCGGTACGACATATTAGGAACCTAATGTACCCATCTAAGCCTGCGTATATCTTTAATTATTGTAGTTTTAAACTATTTTGTCCAAAAATTGCCTGTACCTATGTCGATTTGTCCATTCCGAAGCCTCAGCCATCCGTCGACTGGACAATAATTATTATTTCAGTAACACGTTGGAGATATTCACATACAAATATTATGAGTTGCACGTGAACATTCTGTTTACAGAAAACGAAAATATAAATCATTGTTGAAATTCGTTGAATCATTTTTGAAAATCTTTCATTATTAACAATAGTTATAACCTAACGCAGATGGACAAAGGCTATGTTTGGATTTGTTAGGAAATCGGTACGCCACATGAGCAGGGCCATTTCTAGGGACGGGCCCAAACACCAGAGGTTGAGGAGGCCCCATGAATCTGGGATGAAAAAAACGTTTTCCCTGATATTTGTTGTTTTTTTATATAAATTATTTACTGTACTTAAATAAATAATTTATAACACAAAGTAGTATATCGTTAGTAATACAACACAATCTACAGGATTACAATCGATTTAGTAGTTTTATTATAAAAAAAAAAAATATCTGGCAGTTTTCTAGATTATCTGATTACTATTACCTACTTATTTTTATAAATGTTCCGGCTGGCCTAATGTAATCTTGATTTGTATGGGGCCCGCTGAAAAAAGGTTGTATATAGCCATATAGAATAGACCAGCCGGTGTAGGTGCTTTAAGGGCCTCAACTCATACTTAGCCCAGAGCCCTAAAATCCTCAAAGACGGCCCTGCATATGAACGAAGCTAGGGCGAGTAACTAGTGTATAAATAAAACACAAATAACGACACAACACATGTTTACTGGTAAAAAGCAACAGATCACAATGTAAAACGCATCTAACTTTATATAATACAACCATAATTATAAACTTAATTAACTAACACAAGCGTCCAAATAATCGCACACTTCGATATTAAATTATAGTACTCGTATACTGTGAGACTTGTGTGGGACAAGCCCACTGGCGGGCCTGATTACCCAGCTTTTACTAAATGAAATTGTACTGATTCCACTTTACGCTACGTACTGTCACACCATCAGATATACTCGTAGTTGAATACCGTGAGGTGTAAAAATCGCTTGCCGTCATTACGTGAACGTCATTAATTAATTGAATATAATGACAAAATTGTAAATTGCAATTTCATCCAAAAGACAGATTCTCCATCCCATCCCATCCCCCCAAAGAGGATTGGGAAGTGTAATGGGATGAAATAAACTCCTCGTTCCTATAAATATACTTCCTATTCTACATTTTCCCAAACCTATTTTTAAAATCCATTCTCAAATCTCCTGAGGTAAGCGCGCATTCGGGGCGTGCCAAATTTTGTGGGCTGTAAATGCTTATCATAAAAAATGCAAGACGTTGTCTTTTGTCTTGTTGGCGTTGTCTTTTGTATTGTACGCGTCGTCTTTTGTATTGTTGGTCTTGTCTTTTATCTTGTTCGCGTTGTCTTTTATTTTGTACGCGTTGTCTTTTGTATTGTTGGCCTAGTCTTTTGTCTTGTTCGCGTTGTCTTTTGTATTGTTGGTCTAGTCTTTTGTCTTGTTCGCGTTGTCTTTTGTATTGTTGGCCTAGTCTTTTGTCTTGTTCGCGTTGTCTTTTGTATTGTTGGCCTAGTCTTTTGTCTTGTTCGCGTTGTCTTTTGTATTGTTGGCCTAGTCTTTTGTCTTGTTCGCGTTGTCTTTTGTATTGTTGGCCTAGTCTTTTGTCTTGTTCGCGTTGTCTTTTGTATTGTTGGCCTAATCTTTTGTCTTGTTCGCGTTGTCTTTTGTATTGTTGGCCTAATCTTTTGTCTTGTTCGCGTTGTCTTTTGTATTGTTGGCCTAGTCTTTTGTCTTGTTCGCGTTGTCTTTTATTTTGCTCGCGTTGCCTTTTGTTGATCGAGTTTCATTTGCATTTTGATGGCTTTTATGACCTTTTTTAGGATACTTACGAAGTGTAAAGTGGAATTGATTCTGTTTTATTACAAGCATTATGTATTTCACCCGACTGCGGGAACATTTCAAATTGAATACTGTGTTTGGCGTTACTTACTCTTTATTATTCAAAGTAACTGTTTTAGAAATATCGTAAAACTACCTACTACGTAGAATCGAATGTTCGTAAAACATTGACCAGGAGCTTTAAGCTCCGCTTTAACCATGCGGACTTGGGTTAGTACAATAATAACACACATCGCTACATAAAAGTTTCGCCCTTGGAAACTTCGCATGATTTTAATGACTTTAAATACATCACAGAATTTAAGGATACAAAATTGTCCAATAGTATATTTTTTTTAGTGAAATATAACATGATTATATGCCGACAGGATTGGACCTATAGAGGATTTATAGAGGGTGACTGATGGCCGACTCTATACGGAGTTTATAATTCATTATTATATCCAAGGTCTTTAAGTGGTTTATTTTTGAGTTTCTTTTACTTTTTATTAAGCAATAACGTTTTTTATTAATTTTTTTCCATGTTTATGAAATAAAAATGTTTATGTTATTAATTATAAAATAAATTTTTGTTTATATTTTAAAATAAAAAATGGGAGAATCGGGGAGGCCTTCGTCCTGTGGTGGGAAACAAAATAGGCTATTAAAAAAAAAAACAGGAACTGTTCATTAATTTTTAGATTTCCCTGTTTGGGAATCCGGGTGTCAATATTATGACAATAAAATACCTTTTGTTATGTCAATCAAGATTTTAATTTGATTTTGGGTATATGTAATACCTTTTTATGTTGATAATGAAGGAATAGGAGGTCGACATATCAATCAACCTGTATATTTTAAATATAAATAATTTCGTCAGACTTTTAATAATAATACATTTTAATATAAAACTATAGCTCTAAAATTTTCCAAAAATATTTTTTCCTTCAGGACGGACGTCATCGTCAAAATATGTTTCATCACAACCTACTTATTAAATACATAGAATGAAATTATATTAAATGCCATTTTGATAATTATATTGTAGCAATACTTTTCCGAGCATTATCTCTGACTGGCCTTTTAACTTTTAAATTCTTCAGAATTCCTATTGGTCATTTGGAAATTCTGAAGAGTTCAATTTCTCACAATTATATCTTTGTGATTTTTTTGATTTTGAATATTTCAAATTGGCCCCACCGAAATATGGAAGACATGACCCTCTAATTGTACAAATAGCGGACTTAATGTCATATGGCATTTCTATAAGTCAAGCACCAGATCAAGCAGAAATAGGAGTGTGGGTGCAAACTGGTTCTAATATATATAATAATAACGCAGAATAGTTTTCTGACGGTTGCATTAACAGATGCTGTTGTCTAAATAGTAAAAATAATAAATCTTATCAAAACATTATACGGTGTTAGTAAATTAAATGTCCTTGTATAATTAGAATTACTACTGGTTTAATTAATCTTTATATATATTTCGTTCTAAGAGACAATGCTAGGAATAATATTATCACATTTCTACTTATACTAGATGACATATAGCATGGCACTATTGACATACAATGCAAAAATGGCACAAACTGATATAAAAATATAAATAATGATTTTTTGCCTCAAGCATCAATTTGGACAATTGCGACCAGGGTCTTAAATTTTAATCAAACTTAAAAGCTAAACAGACAACATTTTTGGAATGATTTTGGATCTCACAAGCCTTGTGGGCGAATTTACCTAATTTATTTACGTATTTTTATTACATGCTTTTATTTGTGACAAAGAATGATTTTAAATAGCATGTACTTACAAATAGGGCACTAATTTAAGTTACATATGTACTTAAAAATATAGACTTACATACCATTTTAATGGTATGGAAGTGGAAAACCATATGGAAATCATTTTTAAATGGTGTAAACAAATATTTAATTAATTCAGCGACGGTTTTTGCATGCTGACTGTACTCCCATAATTTGTAAATCCCGGGATCCCGGAAGTATGTCTAATAAGACAAAATCAACTAGAATATTGTCTTTATTCAACATAAACTTTGATATTGATGTTTTGATATTACTGACAAAACATACAATTATTTACTCTTCTGCAATTAAATTACTCATGATCTGATGGTAAAATGATTAGTGTTGTTAAATCGAGTGCTCAACGTGTCAGCGCTCGAGCACGCTATTGAACTTCAAAGTGTTTCTCGTGCGTGGTGGTGTAGAAGCGTGCTTTTCGTGCGCTTCCAAAGAGTCCTCTTGTCCTCAGTAAACCTACTATCGGTTTACTGGCTGAACAAAAACGCTTACTAGCTTTTAAGACTTTTAAACTTAAGTTTTTTTTTTCATATATGGCAATGATGTAATTAGGACATTGTGGCAGTGACAATTTTTCATCGTAATAAACAATTTCAAAGTCTAAAACGTATCCTGTCAATGTCCAGTCCCGTCGAAGTCAGGAGTCGCTGAATAAAGCGATAGTAGGTAGGACAAGAGGACACTCGGGGCGTGCCAAATTTTGTGGGCTGTAAATGCTTATCATAAAAAATGCAAGACGTTGTCTTTTGTCTTGTTGGCGTTGTCTTTTGTATTGTACGCGTCGTCTTTTGTATTGTTGGTCTTGTCTTTTATCTTGTTCGCGTTGTCTTTTATTTTGTACGCGTTGTCTTTTGTATTGTTGGCCTAATCTTTTGTCTTGTTCGCGTTGTCTTTTGTATTGTTGGCCTAATCTTTTGTCTTGTTCGCGTTGTCTTTTGTATTGTTGGCCTAGTCTTTTGTCTTGTTCACGTTGTCTTTTATTTTGCTCGCGTTGCCTTTTGTTGATCGAGTTTCATTTGCATTTTGATGGCTTTTAAGACTTTTAAACTTAAGTTTTTTTTTTCATATATGGCAATGATGTAATTAGGACATTGTGGCAGTGTCAATTTTTCATCGTAATAAACAATTTCAAAGTCTAAAACGTATCCTGTCAATGTCCAGTCCCGTCGAAGTCAGGAGTCGCTCAGTAAAGCGATAGCAGGTAGGACAAGAGGACACGAAAAATGCAGTTCAACGCTTCTATTTGATTATCACAAACATTAAGCACAAAAAGCACTTTGAAGTTTAATAACTTATCACTATTAAACGACAAAATGCCCAATATAAATTTATTACAATAATCAAAATAAACAACCAACTTCACTTCTCGAGTTCCCGCCGAAAAGTTCGTCTTAAAAGTTCATTAGCGTTCGAGCGTCGACGCTCAACGCTCGTTTTTATAACACTAAAAATAAATGTTCATAAATCTAAAAATAGAGGCAAGACATATGTGTTTCGCTTCAATTAATAACAGTCTCAGTGTTTGTTTTTCTTATACACAGAAACCTTGACGTATCGCTTCAATGTGACGAGAAAAACAAGAACACTTCCTAGTTAAATTTAACTAAATTTCTAGTGATATAACAACGTAATTCAACAAATACACCAGAGATTTAATAAAATCCCGATTTATGCTGTTTTATTGTAAAAAATAAAGCATTCAATTGAACAGTGAATGTTATAAATCGTCTAACTTTTAATTTAGCAACACATACAAGAACATTTATGTGTAGTCAATAAACATGTTATCCCCCCAAGCGAGGTTTGTTAAAAGTAATCAATTCTAAATCGGTTTATATGAAACGATAATAATTGTAGAACTGTTCTTTGGCAAAATCGGTTTGAAATAATTTATATGTCAAGTGAACTAGCGAACTAGAAATAAAACTGTTAGAAGTGGAATTAGACACCCACTGAACAAAGTATAAAATCTCTTATGTATTATAACAAAATCGATTTGAAATAATCGGTTACAAATCTTTTATACACCGAGTGAACCGGACAAAAAAAGCTTTCGTATTCATTTAAAACAAAACCGGTTTGAAAAAACGATTCGAAATAACCAGTTATATATGAGTGAGCGGGACATAACATTTCTTACGGAAAATAAAATTAATGAAAATTGAAAATAATGAAACCATAGGTATTGAAGCAAATCCTATTTGAAATAACCGGTTACAAAACAATTACACATATACCTACCGAGTGAAGCGGACACAAAACTTTAATGATAAACAACTGGTTAGAAAAAAAAACGGTCGGAAAAACTGCTTTCCAAAATACGTCTTATCGTTACCAATGGTCACTTGTTATCGGGTGTGGTGAGGTTGGCTGTTTCGCTGTCGGTAGGTGGCGCTGGTTCAGTTGAATGCACTTTAATTACAGTGGGAATAGGGGTCGAGGGGGGAGAAGGGCGAGTCGCTAGTGTTAATACACCGGAGTTTACGTCTTCTATTGCTTTGCGGAGCTGAAAAAAAAAACAGTGACGTCATCAAAGAGTTCCCGTTGAAATAACCTGCTACAAATCATTTGAGAATATACAATAAACAATGTAACGTTACAAATATTTTATACAAGAAGTGATCTGGACACAAAACCAGTCTGTACAAAGCCAGTTACAAGACAAGTATATGCTGATTGAACCGAACACAAAATTTCTTATGGATTTAGCACAAAATCGATTCGAAATAATCGCTTCAAAACTATTTATATACCGACTGAACCGGACAGAAAAACTTTCTCATGTGTTTACAATAAAACCGGTTTTGTATTACAACTAATTTGTAAACGGTACCTTATCGTTAAAAAACTGCTAAAAAAATAAACAAGAAATAGCTACCTCTTTAAGCGAGACGATACCAATAAGCCTGCCTATGGCAGTGACATAGGCACGACTTACGCCCAAAGTCGAAAATAACGAGTGAACCTGCAAACAAAAAACAAATAAAACTAAATTATTAAAAAAAAAGGAAAAAGATGTGTGTGTGTGCACACCGATAGTGTACAGTGCGAGCCATTTCGACAATCGCATTGGACAATTGGACTCCCACTCACACAGATGGGTGATATTTTGATAATTCAGTAATTCAGACTCGAAGCTAACAAGATTACAAAATAAATAATCCTTAATCTGCGCGCCGCACTCGGGTAAAAAAGGCCGATGGCAAGGGACAGTCAGAATGACAGATTTCAATATTTTCCGTAAATTTTAGAAAAAAACTGTTTTGACAAGTTTGTATGTAGTTTGTATGTACAGTTTGACATAGTTGTATAGGACATAGTTTGTCTTATAAAAAATATTTGTTTTGAGATTTTCTAATTTCTCCGTGGTAATGTGGGAGCTACTGCACCGATCTGTCTCAATTTCTAACGTGGTCCATTCATTCAATCGATTGAGAAATACATACTACAGTTTATCTAATAATTTTGTTAATTCACTATATTTATACAGGATTACTGGTAAATAGAACAGTTCGTTTCAGGAGGATGGGTAGTATTTTTTTTTATAGAAAAAAAGGCAGCTAACGAGCATACAGTCCTCCTGATAGTAAGTGGATACTGTCGTCCATAGACATCCGTGATATATGCCAACATTGGTCCAAAATGGCAAACGTTGGCACGCCCCCGCATGTGCTGCCTAACTTTGGAGATATAGGAATGGATTTGGAGAAAGGGTTGGGAAAATGGGGAGTGATAGGATGGGAATGGGCTCATCTCACTCACTAGCGAAACGCGTACGTACATTGGGGAAATAATATAAAGTGGGAAATGCAGTACATTTCAAGTCGAGCGCGTCCAGCAGCTGTTGGATTGCAGCGTGCACTCTCCCCCTGAATATGTCTAACGCCTTACTATAGTAATCTTTTTTAATGGAGTGATTATTTTTACACGTAAGCTAGTCTGTTTCGACCATCGGATCCTCTCCGGATGCCCGAAACCATGTATTCTACTCGTGATGCTATACGTAAGGAAAAGATAAGTTTTGGACCTTATATTAAACAAATTTATATTAAACAAATTTATATGAAAAAATTGACATTGAACTCAGAATTCATGAGGTTCTAAGTTCCGGAAAAGGTTTGGTTACAACCTACATATAAAGGGATATAGTCCTACCTTCAAAAGCGAAGTTCTCTCCACCAACTGGAAGGGCGCAGGGTCGATGTGGCAAATGTATAGGCGTTCGTCTTCGAGCTCCAATTCATCCAAGAGCTAGAAACAAAACGGATTTTTTTTTAATTACATTAAAATTATTTCGTTGCCAAAAACAGTATAGATGTCAAAAACATAATAAGGCGTACACATTCCGTCATTACCGGCGTTATTTTTACGTAGGAGATAAATGGTCAATCTGATGGTAAGTGGTCACTATTATCTTTACCACTCATAGCTAAATCTGCAACTGGGATCAGTGGTCTAAAGGGAGAGGGGTGAGGGGGTTTCAGCCTCTTAGTCGTTTTAAACCACAGGGGGACAATAAAATTGGTCATTTGTTTGTATTATCCAGTATCCACATAATGGTCGAAGAAAAATGACATAAAAAGTGGCGAATTTAAAACAAAAATGAGCTGTTACCTTCAGTTGGAGTACGCACAAAAGTTGGATATTTTATAACTTTCAAGAGTTATTAACTTTTCCAATAAAGTTTCTGTTATAATGTATTACTAGCGATGCCCGCGATTTCGTACGCGTTACGTCAGAGTATGTGGTCAGTTTGATTCCCGTGGGAACTGTGTAAAAATCTAGATAAAAAGGTCCCCCAAATGTTAACTAATCAAATGTTAATGTTAATCACGCAAGTTACAACTAAGCCAAGTTTTATTAAAAGTATTTGCGTGGTGCGTGTGCAAACAGACAAAGAAATATGCTGCTTTGGGATCTCTACCATTGAAAGAATGTACAGGCGTCGCCAGCCAATGGGCCCTGGGGGCAAGACGAGAGGGAGGATGGCAGAAATATGAATTGTAGGTACAAATACAATATATTCGAATCTCTTGAGGGGCCAACTGATCAAGGCAAATCTAGAAGATTCCTATCGCACACTACACATACAAGTACAGATACCATATCTCGCTTCCTGGCGATTTGCAGCATCCGGTCGAAGTCTATCTCCTTGGCCATTTCCAGCAGCTCCCAGGCCTTCTGATCTTCTGGAGACATGTCGCACACTCTTTCACGGGGCTGCAATAAAATAGCAAATAAATACAGTCTGAATTCATGGAAACATAAAGTTTAATTTAAAATAATAATGCGGTCTGTTTATTTGTAAACCTATACAATCATTAGAAAAAAATTAACAAGTATATATATATATATATATATATATATATATATATATATATATATATATATATATATATATATATAGAAAAAGGCGGCAGACGAGCATACAGTCCACCTGGCGGTAAGTGGATACTGTAGCCCATAGACATCCGCGATACATGCCAATATCAGTACAGAATGACAAACGTTGGCACGCCCCCGGATGCGCTGCCTACCTTTGCAGATTAAGAAATGGATGTGGAATGGATGATAGGATGGGATGGGAACAGGGCTCAAGCATATCTCACTCTCTATCGAAACACGTAACGTATATTGGCGAAATGCGATAACGTAGGAGATGCAGTACATTTCAAGGTGATCTTCTGTGAGAGAAGTGTAACGTGGCCAGTCAAGTGCGCCCAGCGGCTGTGGGAACGCAGCGTTCACTCTCCCCCTACAAAATATGTTCGCGGTACAATATAATACAACTTAGTATTAAAAAAAAATCAAATTCGATAGGTAAAACTTACTAATTGAACTTTCTTGTTTATAGAAGGACTTCTCGGCAGTGCTTGCGGATGATTGGGGAGGCCGCCCTCTACGTCTTGTAGTAGAGATGACCTCTTGAAAATCGCTTCGAAAGCTGCTCGGATCCTGAAAAAAAAAAAGATGTTATTTTTTATTAAACACTAGCTGTGCACGATCACGTGTTGCTGTGGCTGCTCAACAGATGGCGTTTACCCTGTTTTTAAGTAAAAAGCATGTTTTTACCCTGTGATTAGTATATAAAAACACGCGCGTATTCGAATGCAACGTTGTGTCAAAATTGCAAAGCAATCAGTGAAGAACTTTCGGAGATTTAAGGTTTTGAACAAACGAACGTTTACATTTTTATTTCTATAGATATTTAAAATTAGATAAAATACTGACCAATACAAGAGCAGGCCATAACATGCTTAGTAACAGAGTTGTGGACATATTAGGTTATTACAAGAAATCATTGAATCGTCAACTATAAACAGTTTCAAAAACAGACCTGACAAATGGCTTCCAGGAGAACAAATATGGCAAAATTTGTAACACCAGCTAAAGTGTTGAGACAGGGTTCTTGATCACTTATGTTTCTTTAATAGTGAAAGTCCACACCTTATTTACCACACTTTATTTATGTAGGTATGCCAAGATTTACAATACCGATTAAGATTTTATAAGACAAGCATGAATTTTGAACATTGGATATTACTGATAGGAAAACGAAGTATTAGAAATTAACCTCTAGAAGAAACTTTACGGAGAAGCATATAAATTTATAACCAACAGAAGTTAAAAATGTGCATGCATTCGACGTCGGATATGGGTAGCTCTGCTCGCTCGGCTCTGCGCAAGCGCCTTCTACAAGCGGCCGCGCGTACATTCCCTAAGCAAATTTGACATCGGCCGGCGGGTTTGCTTGCCTAATTAAATTAATTACAGTGTAGGCAAGGTTCCTAACATAAGACACATAACATAACATAACACAGCTAACATAAGACATGGGCATACCAGCAGTGATGCTGTTCGCCTATAATATTTATTATTATGCCTATATAATAAACAATATTTATTTATTTTAAGAGAGATTAATATAAGCAGCAATACAACGAAAAAAAAACAATGATGTGCCATGATATTTAAAATCTCCAAAAATATGCAGTTAATACACAAAGAATTAGGGCCTAAACGTTATTGTAATAATAAAAAAAAGAGGAAATTCGTATTTTTCTTATTGTATTTAATTCGTTATTAAATTTCAACTCGTGTCACTCGATTAAAGGGCCGAGCTGAAAAACAGCGCTGAATTGCAGTTAAAACAGTGCCCACTCAGCATTATGGTAATGCTGACCTTTTCCTGCTGTGAATGTGTCATTGTTGCAATGTAAGCTTTCTAATTATAAATGTACGCTTACTGTGGCAATAAACGATTTATATATTTTAAAAAATACCACTTTAGAAAGTATCTGCTATCCTATGATTCTAATGAACAGCCCATTTCCCTGGCCTTCTCGATCTATTTTCAAAATTCTGATTATTAAATAGTAGGTAATGTATCGAATATATCCGGCCGTGTACCATCAAGTGGTGGTCTTGCAACTTTCTTTAAATACTAGATCTACGAAAAAGTTTTCTCTCTTCAGTTAAATTGGGTCGGTCAAATAAGATTTGATAAACTTTTGTTATCATGATTGAACATAATAATTGTTATGTAAATACTCAAGATTTATTATCTTTATAGTTATATTTAACTTAAACTTTGTATAATATTGCATATATAATGTAAATCTATAGTCTGTATGTTTGACATAATCAAAAACTATTAGTATATTTTACAAAGTAGATTTTGTTGAAATAAATAAATACCTGGTCTCAGCGCCGGTGACAGTGGTGTATACAGAAGGCACGGGGGTGACAGGTGTCTGTGGGGTGAGAGGGGGCGCCAGGCCGCGGGTGAGGGTGAACGAGTTCGTCTTCTTTAGAATGGACTTCGGACGGAATAGTTGTCCGGGCGCTGGAAGAGGAAGAGATTATTAAATTTGTGCGTCTTGTTGTCGCCCGTCCTATTTTTCTTTTATAAAACAATTCACTTAAATAACGCATAATTTGAAACACGCCAACTAATTTAAACTTCGCTCATTTATTGCAATACTGTCATAACTCAAAAAACATGATTTTACAGTTTCAAAATAACCACTAGCTGTATCTTTTGTGACAAGCCAAAATAACCAGTGAACTTCAATAAGCAGCCAGTAGTGAAGGTATCTTTATGACACTTGCATTAAAAAATATATCAATTAAGGGTACATTAAATCGAGATTTTTAAATAATGACACTCTTGCAATAAATGAGCTATATATAAAGCAGTTCTGGCGAAAAATAAAATTGATATAGGGAATAAACCAAAAGTTACAATCGTGTAAATGTCGTTGTTCTATCTAAAACGTTCGTAGCGCTTCTTACTCAATACAGTGTAGTGATCGAGGCGGGCTATAGTAAAAACTGGTAGAATCGATTCTATTCACAATACTGAAGAACTATTTTGGTTTGAGACCTCTTTTTGATTACAAGGAAATTTTCTGATTGCACAAGTCTGGTGTCCTGAAGCGTGACATCATATACCTACTGATATTGTATACCTACCGATGGCCGATGGGGCAGAAGGGTTCTCGAATGGAGACCACGTACCGGCGGACGAAGCCGAGGACGTCCATCTGCTAGATGGACAGACGACCTCATAAAGGTTGCGGGCACCCGCTGGATGCAGGTCGCTGCCGATAGGTCTAAATGGCGGACAATGGGGGAGGCCTATGTCCAGCAGTGGACGTCCAAAGGCTGAGATGATGATGATGATGATGATTGTATAGATCTACGTTCCCGATTATCTCTGTTCAAAATTACCTAATAATCCCAATTACCTTCTTTCCAATTACTCCTATTCCCCATTACCTAATTATCCTGTGCTGAATTACCCCGATTCTCAGTGACCTTAATACCTATTCTATTGCATTTATAGAATTTAATTACTTACACGGCAACAATCCTCCCTGGTCTTTGGTAGTGAGTGAAGACCCTCGAGTCATACCAGAGCCTGGCACTTGCAGCATATCTGGCGCTGGTGTAACCTGTAACAGCCACAAGGTGGCGTTTCACACACAGACGGAAAGTTACAAGAGACATGTCATGAATTTATGCAAAGTATGGGAATGCAATTGCAAGGCCGTGTGGTTTCGGCAGATTTTACAACAACACCACTCTATCTCTTCCCGTGGCCCCCGTGGGTGTCGTGTCGTACCTTGTAAAAGAGTGGACTCGCCAACACGCTTGAAAACATGTTGTCCCCATTTTAAGGCGATACATCCCTCATGCACAAGGAGGGCCATGTTCAGCAGTGGCCTACCTCCATGTTGGTCGAAAGAGTATGACAAGTAAAAACTAAGAGTTCATTTATTTTAAAGGCATGATGAACGTATGCAATAAATTTATATAAGTAAATAGTTTTATTTCATAACTAGCTGAGCCGACAGACGTTGTCCTGTCCAAATTTCAATAATACAATAATTTTAATAAGTCCATACAAAAATCCCATAGAAAAAAGCACTTTCAGTTATTCCCGAATTTTCCAATTTTTCGGGCAACTTTTCCAATTTTTCTTCCCCTAAAAACCTTATTCGGATTATTACGAACATTTAAAAAAAAAAATAGCCAAATCGGTCGAGCTGTTCTCAAGTGAATGCGGTCGCTTACCAACGAACAGCATTTAATTTTTATTTATATGTATTTATATAGATTATGATGACTCAAAACCTATTTTTACGAATATGTATTTTAATTTATTTAATTGATACTTTACTGTTAAAGTAACTCAGCTCAAACTTAGAAAGGATCAAAGTCCTTTTTCTGGCTTTCTTCGGAAAATTAAGTTCCGTCTTTCTCCATATATAATAATTACTGAAGACACTGGGAATGGTTAAAACACGAGTAACTTACCTCAAACCTGGAAGGCCTCCTGGTCCTCTTCTTGGCTTCCTCCTCTCTCCTTCTCTGCTCGGCCTCGCGATGCCACAGGGCAGCTATTTGCAGTCTTCTCTCTCTACCCACTTGCTTCTCTATCACTTTTACCAGTTCCCACCGGTGTATGGACCCCAGGAGGACCATGGACGCGGGACTGTCGACTAGTGGGAAGCTTTTGATGGTCTGGATAAATAATAATTTATTTAATTAATTTGCAAGTTGTATTGTCTATCAACACTGCTAAGACACAGTAATGTTACAAATGATTAATTATTACAAAATTTATTAGAAATATTATGGTTAGTAATACTAATTATTAATTTATTATTAATTACTAGCTGTGCCCGGCCACGTGTTGCTGTGGCTGCCCAACAGATGGAAGAGCCATTTCACGTTTTAAGCGAAAAATACAAGTTTTTGAGCTCTTCTATAGGTAAATATATAGATTCTATAGGTTCTCAAACTAAAATAATAACGATATAATTTGACAAATGTATAATTTCCAAAACATGATTACAGCGTTAACAACTAGTAAATAAGGTATATTTTACCTTGTTCTCCTTTAATATATCTTTAAGTTGTTGGAACGTCATCCTGTTCCAGATGTACTTGACTTCACGGACCATGAAGTCTTCAACGCAAATGTCGTACATACCTGCAACAAACATAATATTATACTCTTAATATTAGGCAATACTATTTCTTTTTTATAGAAAGAAGGTGGCAAATGAGCATACAGTCCACCTGGTGGTAAGTGTATACCGTCGCCCATAGACATCTGCCATACTGGCATGTACATTAGTCCAAAATGACAAACTTTGGCACGCCCCCGGATGCGTTGCCTACCTTTGTTGATGAAAGAATGGATTGGGAGAAAGGGTTGGGAAAATGGGAAGGGATAGGATGGGAATGGGCTTTGGCATATCTCCATCACTACCGAAAGACATTGGGGAATATGATAAAGTGGGAAATGCAGTACATTTCAAGGTAGTATTCTGTAAGAAAGGGGTAACGAGGCCAGTCGAGTGCGCCCAGAGGCTGTTGGATTTCAGCGTGCACTCTCCCCCTCCCTAAATACTAGTACTAATACTAGTTTATTTTTGTGTCAATTTGTGTTAAATGAAGTTTTTAGAGTCAAATTTAATTAGAATTTGTGAAGAAATTGTGTGCCTTGCAATGTAATAGCAGTTCCAAAATCAACACTTACGGCTAGCCGAGGAGAGCAGATCGGGTAAATAAGGTAGCTTTTTAATCAGTATGATGCTGTCGAAAAATGAGGGCTGAAGCAATGCTGCTACAGCATTTGCTGCTAAAACTGCCGCCATTATCGGTAGTAAATGGGTCACCTGGAAAAATAACAAATATAACGAATACTACATAAAGAGATTTTCGTATCACGTTTATTTCTTATTGACCGATTAAGTGAGAGAACATAGTGAATTAAAGTTTCCAAAAACTCGCTGCTTTACACTAGATGGCGTTACTAAATGTTGATAAATTTTACGTTTCGTAATATATATTTTTTTCCAATTGATCTTTAGTAGTCGATCATGTGTCGAGTAGATATCATATTAAAGATTCCGAAAATTCTACCATACTGCAGACTATACGTTTTTTTTTTATAAATGGCGTTAGTAAATGTTAATAAATTTTACGAATACCTAAAATAGAAAAGATTTTTGTTTCAATTTATTATTAATTGGTCGATCAAGTGCGATAAGCTCGCGTGTTAAGAGTTGTGAAAACTCGTTGTTGCACACTAGATGCCGTTACTAAATGTTAATAAATAAGTTTAGAAAAAGTCAACAGATGGCGACACCAATTTTATAAACATAGGAAAACGGTAATGTACAATAAATAACACTAAAATAAACTTTTCATTTTCATTGGAGGAACATTTTAAATACATTTATTTAAAAAAAAAACTTGTCTTATTTTTTTAGTATATAGTGATAAACAACCATCAAGTTTTTCTTAGGTTTTCGCGATTACTATACATAGCAATTAAACAACTTTGAACGGTTTAAATCGCGTATATTTAACATTATTTATATCCCGACGTTTCGAACACTTTGCAGTGGACGTGGTCACGGGGTGACTAATTGATTTTATTTGTCACTTGAATTATTAAGAAATTATTTGGACTACCGTCTGAATTTTTTTTTTAATCATAACGTTCCCTATGCACGCAGTATTCGCTCACGGTGTCTGCAAGACCTCACGGTCTCAATACTGCAAGACCTCTGGTCTGAAAAAAATTCAGACGGTAGTTCAAATAATTTCTTAATAATTCAAGTGACAAATAAAATCAATTAGTCACCCCGTGACCACGTCCAATGCAAAGTGTTCGAAACGTCGGGATATAAATAATGTTAAATATACGCGATTTAAACCGTTCAAAGTTGTTTAATTGCTAACCATCAAGTTCCTCAAGAAACCTTTACTAGAACACGATAGGAACTTACGATGTTTCGCTGTCATAAGTTAGAAGGAAGGGGGGATACACGTCCCTCTCTACCCAATCTATTCCTCCTGCCACTGTTACTTCTTAAATATAATAATTATTGATAATTACCTGACCAGTCATCTCACTAACAATGACGATGGTTGACACTGTGTGTGTTATCGCCCCAGTGAAGGCCGCTGCGCCAACTACGGCATAACCACCTGAAAATGATGAAAATAATCATCGATCATCAGTAGTGGTTAAAAAAAAAAACAATTGTAGGTTACGGTGTGGTGTAGCTTTAGAATAGCGTCCCTCCATCTCTTCTCGTGGGTGGCGTAAAAGGCGATTAAGAGACAAAGTGCTACCACAAGCTTTGAGGAACTATGCCACCTCTGAAAGAATGGACTCACCAACCCGCTTGGACAGCGTGCCGTTTCAAGGCCATACATCCTTCATGTACAATACAATGTGCATAAGGGGACCCGGTGTCCAGCTTGGATGTTTTTAGTGCTGGTTACGGTAATGGTTAGGTTACAAAAAAGGGTAAATGCTGTCCACAGTCGACGGGGTGTGTCCAACTAGTCGAGTAACCTCGATTTCATAGTTCACTGCCCCAAATGTACCAAATACGAGTTTTGTGGGTGCATCAGATATGCTAGACCACATTTCCAATTCTATCCCATCCCATGACGAGTATAGTGATATAATTCTCTATGCATCTCGTCTCCAAATCATATCGAGTGAGGAATGTCATGGTATAAGCGAAGACATGAAGAAGTTTTATATGAAGAAGGTGTCAGACAAAGGCAATGTAATGCACCCAGCCCTTTCGGTTACCATTGCTGGACATAGGTCTCCTCATGCACATTGTGCATGGCCAAGCGGTTTAGCGAGTTCACTCTTGTAGAGATGGTGTAGCTCCTCAGCGCCTGTGGTAGCGGCTTTGTTATCCCATCAGTCAGACAAAGGCATTTTTTTCTAAATTATTTTATTTTAAGCGGTACGAAACAGAAGGACAACAAAACAATACACAATAAATCATTTGACAAACAAAATGCTAGTTGAACCCCCTTTAAATATGTACTGACTTTAATCCCAGATAACAATTTTACCAGTGATTGACTAAAAAAGATATAGTCTAAGGAATCGTGCTTAATTATAATTATATAAATAAAAGCATCTCAATATGCTGGTATGTATTCTAAATATACACAAAATTTCATAAAGTATGTGTAACTATGAGGTAGAATGGAATATCTCTAAAGCAATTGATGTTTGGAGCAGATTTGAATTTAGCTTCTCACATTAGTGATCAGTTCTTAGGGATTTAGTAATGAGAAGATCGGTAAATACTCAATACTCTATGGCAGTCTAAGGAGTATTGTTACAAAATGAGCTCTTGTTATTGTATATTACGAAACACGGTAATGTGAGAGGAAATTCTGCCAGTCACAGGCAGTCGGCTGTGGAATGCCAACTTACCTGGTAAAATTTTCTGTATGTGTCCACCATAAGCGACGCCTAAGGGACAAAAGTAGTGCATCAGTTCCCCTGTCAGCCTGCCCAGACCTGCTCCCATCTTGAAGGCAGGCACAAAAACTCCAGCTGGCACAGGCAAGGTGCATGATACCATGCTTAGGAAAAACTGCAAAGAGAAAGTACAATATTGCACGTTAAATTATACATTTAAAATGATACAAAATTTTAAATAGCTAGGTTTTATATAACTAAATTTTAGTATGCGTATTCGTTTAAATATATAAATGTGTTGTAGGAATATGTATGATATATATTCCATTAAAAATTGAAACCCCGGGGAGCCCTTATTTTTGCTTTTTGCTCCCGGCTGAGTGTGCTGCATCGTTTCCGAATGAGAACATCAAATGTAGGTAGTCGATAAAACTGCTTGCAGCTCCGATCCTGGGGGTCTACTCTGATTTTACGATTCAGATGTTTCGGGCGAGACCGAAGTTCCAACGAACGAAGTGCTACTCTACCCTACTCTCACTTTCCTTCGTTCGTAGCTCTATATACGAGGGCGGAGTGATAAGTCTGGTAAAAATCTATTTTGGAATAAAATTATCGCAAATTGCATGAAACCTCCTTATTCACAACTCTTTTGAAGGACTAAATTAAAATTTTCAGCCAGTACCGCCGGTTAGTTTTTTTTTGACAGCCATTAAATAAAAACAATTAAACGCATTTTCGCAAAGATGGAGAAAAGTGAATTTCGTGTGTTGATTAAACATTATTTTTTGCGCAAAAAAACTATTACGGAAACGAAACAAAGACTTGATAAATATTATGGGGACTCTGCAGTTTTATCGGCCAATAAAGTGATGGCTACAGTATTTTGGAATGCACGTGGGGTAATCCATATTGACTACCTAGAGAAGGGTAAAACGATTAATGGTGAATATTATGCCAATTTATTGGACCAATTTAACAAAATTTTACCTGACAAACAACCGCATTTGGCTAAGAAGAAAATCCTCTTCCACCAAGACAACGCACGAGTGCACACCTGCGTGATTGCCATGGCCAAAATCCATGAGTTGCGATATGAGTTGCTATCTCACCCACCATATTCGCCAGATTTAGTCCCTATTTTCTGTTTCCGAATTTAAAAAAATGGCGCGGTGGGAAAAGATTTAGCTCCAACGAGGAGATCATGCACGAATCCAATGCCTATTTCGAAGGGTTGCCTAAGTCGCATTTTATGGAAGGGATCAAAAAGCTAGAGAAACGCTGGATGAAGTGCATTGAGTTAGAAGGAAACTACGTTGAAAAATAAATCATGATTTTTAAATAAAGTTGACGCCTTGTTTCATTTTTACTAGACTTATCACTCCGCCCTCGTATCGTGTAATACCAATTATTTAAAAGGTGAGATATTGTTATCGTCAAATTTGACGTTTGACCTCCAAGTATCTCCTGCCAAAATCTATATTTCGATTGTTGTCTCGTGCGATGGGAGTAGTTTCAAATGTCAAATTAAGTTCGTTCGGGCCGATATATCGTAGTGAATATTTTCGTGGTAGGAATCTACTGAAATATTGGACGAAACTTCGTTTTTCGTGTTTTCGGAGTAGATCCCCTGGACTACCCGCTTCTTCAGTCAACTCGTGACCACGGCTGGTGTAACCCGCGCCGAAACGTAGAGTAGGAATAAAAGGTACAAAAAAAATACCTTTGTTATACGCGTTCAGAATCGATTTAGAATATAAAATGTTTCCTTTTTTATACAAAAAGTAAGAAGCAGACGAGCAGACAGTCCACCTGGTGGTAAATGGATACAGTCTCACATAGACATCCGCGATACATGACAACATCAGTCCAGAATGACAAACCTTGACCGCCGGATGCGCTGCCCACCTTTGGAGATTTAGGACCTTTCTCACCACCTCCTAATAATTTATGCGAAGATATCAGAACGTCAGTTATATTTTACCAGAATGTCAGTATCAGCTAGATTTAATTGGCATATCATTTATGTATCAGATTGGTAACAATTACTTTATTTACTTGTTAACAGTTACTTTATTATATCTTGATACCCTATCAGAAGGTGATGAGAAGGCCCATAGAAATGGACTTGGAGAAAGGGTTAGGAAAATGGGCAGAAATAGGATGGGTCGAGATTGGGCTCTGGAATATCTCATTCACTAATGAAACACGTAAGTACATTGAAGGGAATAGGATAAACTGAGAAATGCAGTATAATTGACGACAGTGTTCTGTAAGAGCAGGGCAATAACGTGGCAAGTAGAGTACGACCAGCGGCTGTGGGAGTACAACGTGCATACACCAAATGTTTTCCCCATTTAATTGAAATGCTACCAAAAGTGGTTTAATCAAGCACACAATAATAAGGCTATTTAGCATCTGTGCAAATACGATACAATCAATAACCTCAGCGCATTATTTTCACAAAACTTTTTGTTATTTCCATATTTACCCTACTTATTTAACTGTGTGTGTATGAGACGAGGTGGCCGAGTGGTTAAGGCGTTGGACTGCTAATCCAATGTGCTCTGCACGCGTGGGTTCGAGTCCCATCCTCGTCGGAAATTTTTACTTGTATTGTACTCTTGTAATTGCTAATTAAATTGAATTCCGGGAACAGCTTTGCGTTATACGCAAAGCTGTTCGAAGAATTTATTTTATATTGAAAGACTAGTGGTGCTAGCGACTTCCCGTGGGATTCCCGTGGGAACTAACAGATCGGATTAAATGTATCATTAATGTTAACCCAAGTCATAAGCTATAACTATGCTTCATTAAATTATGCGTAGTAGTTTTTGCGTGATATAGACAGACAAAAAATCCAAAAAATGTTGTTTAGGGTTCTATATCATTTATATTTTAAATTACTTTATCTCACACACACACACACAGTTAAATAACCAGGCTAATTACCAATTTATTGTGAAAATAGTGCATTATAGTTATTGGTTTTGTCGTATTTGTACAGATTCTAAGTAGCCTCATTATTATTTTATTAATCCATCGACTATTTGGTAATCACTTTTTATAAAACGAAAATGGCAGACGAACGGTCTACCTATTTGGTGTTCAGTCGGTCCCTGTTTCTCTTGTGAACGGGTCGCGTTAGACCCGAAACGCATCGACATATTGCATTTATGTGATTGTTGAATGAATGAATTAAACTTATTCATTGCTACTACACACGTAATAGATATTCACGGAATGAAACTTTCACTTCACTTCACTTTTTGAGGGGGAGAGTGCACGCTGCAATCCAACAGCTGCTGGGCGTGCTCGGCTGGCTACGTTACCATTCACTCACAGAAGACTACCTTGAAATGTACTGCATTTCCCACTTTTTATTAGTTCCCCAATGTACGTACGTGTTTCGGTAGTGAGTGAGATGTGCCAGAGCCCATTCCCATCCTATCCCTCCCCATTTTCCCAACCCTTTCTCCAAATCCATTTCTATATCTCCAAAGGTAGACAGCGCATCCGGAGGCGTGCCATCGTTTTGTCATTTTGGACTAATGTTGGCACGTATCGCGGATGTCTATGGGCGACAGTATCCACTTACAATCAGGTGGGCCGTATGCTCGTCTGCCGCCTTCGTCCATTTAAAAAAAAACCCTGAAACAGGTTGTATAGCAGTCTTCTGTGAGACTTTCGTTTACCATATCATACAATCAGCCTGTGTCTCTCCACTGCTCGATGTAGGCAGAGGCCTTGCTTTCGCAGAGGCCTTCCTTTCGCAGAGAGCCCAAGGAACGCCACCACAGACGGTCTTCCGCTCTTCTCATCCAGCGACTACTGGGGACTTTCTTCAAGTCGTCAGTCTACATGGCCAGTGGGAGTGCCACGCTACGTTTCCCGGTACGTAGTCTCCATTCGAGGACTCGTCTTCCCCTCCATCGGTTATCGGTCCTGCGACATATATGGCCTGCCCACTGCCACTTCAGCTTGCTGATCCTTTGAACTATGTCGGCAACCTTAGTTCTTCGGCGAATTTTGTCCAGCAAAGAAAATCCGAGCATAGGTCTCTCTGTCGCTCGCTGAGTGACTTTGAATTTGTGAATCAGACCTACCGTCAGAAACCACGTTTCGACTACATACGTCATAACGGGTAGGACGCACTGACTGAAGCTTGTCTTCAAATATTGTGGTATAGGCGACGAGAAGATGTGACGCATTTTCTGCTGCTGCCAAATGCTGCCCAATCGAGTTGAATGCGTCTGTCGGCCTCTCGACGGAAGTTAGACTTATCTTACTGGATTGACTGTCCGAGATAGATATATTCGTCTACAACTTCTTGTGAATCCTCGACGCTGACCGGTCCATGGACAACGCGATCGTTGAACATGACCTTTGTCTTGTTCAGATTCATCCCAAGACCAACACATTGTGAGGTCGCATTGATGCCGTTTAGCATCCAATTCAAATCCTCCAACGACTCGTCATAATGGCCATGGTGCCACGATGGGACAGTGTCATTGTCATTGTAAGACTTTCGCTTAATATTTATTAATTTTCAATGGTTTTATTTTCAGTGAAGTGAAGTTGAGTGAAGTGCTTTTTTCGCAAAACGTTATATTCATAGCGAAATATTTATATACAAAGATGTGTCAAAAATTAACATACCACCTGGTGACAGCATGATAAAATTCGTTATGTAATCGGTTCAATATTTCGTTGCAAATATAAAACATTGAAAATTCTATTTAATTTAGTTACATAAACATGTGACGAGGTGGCCGAGTGGTTAAGGCGTTGGACTGCTAATCCAATGTGCTCTGCACGCGTGGGTTCGAATCCCATCCTCGTCGGTTACTTTTTGGTTCTTTATAGTTTTTGTTATCAGGTTTATTAGTTTTGGTTGTATTTGTCCAAATGCTGAATTTCTTTTTTGCATAATCTTTAAATAACCTTTAGATATTGTCTTTGCAGACTATTAAATCGTTATAGGTCTACCGGAATTTCATGGCATAAAAAAAAAAAAAAAAAATTGTGATTTTCATATGGCAATGTCAATTGTCACCTGTCAAATCAAAGTACGAGATATGTCAACCGCAGCTGAGATTTTGTGATATCTTCTTGACAATTTGTTGTTTTTGTGAAAATGTGGAAAAAGCCACTTCGATCTCAAGCGAGAAATATTGTTTTCAATGTGTATCGTAAAATAAGGGAAGAAGAAGGCGTAAATCAAACTCAATCTTTGATTTTAAAGCGCGTCGTAGAGTTGACCGGTAAGTTGGACTGAGTTGTTTTGATACTTTTAGTTTATTTTATATTTTTCTTACTTAATTGTACTTTTTTTTTGGGGGGTTCCAGTACTACTATACGGCGAATCGTAGGCGAGGGCACATCGAATGATGGTGTATTTTCCACGCCTGGTAAAAAGAGGAGAGGGGGGAAGAAGAAAATCAACTTATACAGTTTGGATTTAGAGTTGATTAGGAATAAAGTAAATGAATTCTATACAGTTCGGAAGGAAATTCCAACAGTAATGAAACTGTAACAAATTCTTCGACAAGATATTGATTTCAACGTAGGGTGAGGTAAGAATAATCTTGATAAGGTAATAATCATTGAGGTAAGAAAAATATTAATTAATAATCCCTCTCACTCTCACTCGTAAGAGGAGGCCTGTGCCCTGCAGTGGGACGTATATAGACTGATGATGATGATGATGAATGACTAAGCTATCGTTTGAGTAACATGATAAATTTTATTATTTTTTACAGACATACGTAAGGAGATTGGTTTTGAATATGTTAAATGCCAATCAAAAAGGACCATTTTGATGGAGAGAGATGACATAAAACTACAAAGATACAAGTTTTTGAAGTGTATAAAGGAAAACCGCGAAGCTGAAGAGCATAATAAATTGGATGTGATTTATTTAGATGAGACTTACACTCACGGTTCATGTTCTGTGAACAAGCGCTGGCAAAGCAAAGATATTGCAGGTCCATCTTAAAGTATTTCACTTGGAGCGAGGTGGATCACTGTAAACGCTGGTGGAGAAAATGGCTTTGTACCAAATTGTTGTCTGGTGTACAGGTCAACAAGTGTATCTGCTGACTATCACCACGATATGAATAAGGACAATTTAACAAAATGGGTGACAGAGAAGCTAATTCCAAATCTGACAAGACCTTCACTAATTGTTATGGATAATGCTAGTTATCATTCCGTACGGATGAACAAACCGCCCACACAAGACAATCGTATCGCTGATATAAAAGAATGGCTTCGTGCAAATGATGTACATTATGATGATCTTTGGCGTAAATGTCAACTACTTGAAGTAGTGAAATAAAACATGTCTGCGCCCTTATATGAGATAGATGAAGTATTAAAATCGCACGGTCACGAAGTTTTAAGGCTCCCACCTTATCATTGCACATTGAATCCCATAGAAATGATTTGGGGTATAATGAAGCAAAAAGTTGCTGATAAAAATGTAAATAGGCCTGCAAGTGACATTAAATTATTAACAGAAGAAGCTTTCTCACAAATTGGTGCAGAGGAATGGCGAAAATGTTGTGAACATGTAAAGAAAATTGAAAACGATTTCATCGAGCAAGATGGAATAATTGAAATGCTGGAAGAGCGATTTATAATAAATACCTCTTTATCTTCATCATCTGATGAAGAATAAGAAATGCAAGTGGAGATCTTGGAATCGTTTTCTAGTTCTGAATGAGGTGTTAAGTTATTAGTATGATTTAAATGATATATAATAAATTAGTACATAAAGTAATATACGATTGATTTATTTTTCATGACATATGTTCCTATGTTAACAACCCGATGTATAACAACATTCTTCATACACATACCTAATATACTTCATGTTCATTAATACTAAAGACATAAATAAAAATTAAACAGTATCAAGATCGTTTAATCCAATTTCCCCAGTATTGCACACAACAAATTTTTATTTCCCCATTTGCCATGAGATTCCGGTAGACCTATAGCATCAAAATTTGATTAAAGTCACATTCGGTAACTTTAAAGGTACGGCTTGCGTCGAGTTTTAATAATTAAGCAAAATACACTTTCTTTGACCTTTCCACAATTTTATGGATGTATACATTCCAGCAAACAATAGACAAACATTAGATCAAAGTTCATTGCTTGACACGTTAATTGTCGTTTCTTTAATTTCGTTAATAACCATTATTTTAATAAATAACTCATAGTAATAGTGGACGATAAATCTTATGAACGTATGTCGTTAAATACCTACTACAAGTTCTACAATACTAATAAAATTGTCGTTAGTTTTATGGTTTTCACTGTGTCAATAAAGTTGAATATGAAACCTGATTTAATGCTCGCTTTCAATACTGGAGAACTACAAAAATATAACAACAACTGATATTTTTCTACTACAAAATTTAACGAGGACTCTTTAGAATGAATTTATGTATTTCATGATACAATATTTTTAAAGTAAAAACTAGTTAGTAATAAAAGCGAAAGAAAATGTAATGGTATACCGCAAGGGAGTGTTCTCAGCCCTTTACTTCCAAATACATTTACATCCCTTGAACAGATACAATGTATTCTGAAAGTCGTACAATAAATGTCATCGTATACCGATTACTATAGTTTTCTTTAAGTTTACAAAGTCGATTACTACGTAATTATGGAAAAAAAGATAAATAGGTTTTACACTAAACATCAGTAAATATACTTTCAATGCATTTTTATAAAAGCGCTTAACAATATAATAGAAGTAGGTACCAAAAGTTATTTCATTGTCATGCGTATAAATCATTTAACAATTAATATGCGAATTAAATTTTAATTTAAACATTTGTGTAAATATTGTCAAAAATATAAATAAATATTGCCGCAAGTTCAATGTGTTGAGTATATGACGAGGTGGCCGAGAGGTTAAGGCGTTGGACTGCTAATCCAATGTGCTCTGCACGCGTGGGTTCGAATCCCATCCTCGTCGGTTAGTTTTTGGTTCCTTCAGTCTTTGTTATCAGTTTTAATAATATGTTTGGTCTTAATTGTGCGGATGCCAAACTTTTTATTGCATAATCATTAACTAATGCGTTGCTGACGGCTTCGTTAATTTTGTATATAGTCTTTGCAGATATTGATTAATTGTTAACAAGAAAAGTATATTGATTAATTTATTAAATAAAAGTCGATATGTAAACTGGAATTCGATTAAAGTTTCATTCGGTAACTTGCATCGTGCAAGCAATTTTAATAACTGAGCAAAATATACAACGTTGTTTTGAGTTTTATTAAATACCAGTTATATTATACATCTAACTGTAGTAATAATGAACAATTTTATGAGTGTATATCGCCACATACTACGCAATTTGTACTACGCCTAGTACAAATTGCTACGCTTAATAAGTTTAATATTTTTTTTACGTCAATAAAATAGAACGTAAAAACTGAAATAGTACTTGCTTTCGATACTGTAGAACTGTAAAAATATTACTATAATTAATATGTTTCCACAACGATAGTTGACGTAGAACGTACGTAAGTTAGAAATTTAGAACGTACGTAATTCGTCATACGATATTTCAAAACAAAAAGAAGTTAACAAACAATGTGAATGAAAATGTAATGGTGTACCGCAGGGGAGTGTTCTCTGCCCTTTACTACAATTTAAACTACACTTACATTCCGTTAATGTTTATAATGCATCTTGAAAGTGGTACAGACAGTGTCATCATATACACGTATCAACGATATACTACCGTTCTCAAATATAACTAATGTTATAAAGTCACCGACTATTTTAGACGACAAGTGAAAGATTGATTTGACATTAGTAAATAAAAATGCATATTTTATGACCAGTATTAATAGTACAACCAATATTTTTTCATTGCCATATGTGCAAATAATTAAGCAATTATTATGCAAATTAAATTGCAATTTAAACATTTGTGTAAATATTGGCAAATATAGTGTAGGAGTTTGATGCGTTGAGTATATGACGAGGTGGCCGAGAGGTTAAGGCGTTGGACTGCTAATCCAATGTGCTCTGCACGCGTGGGTTCGAATCCCATCCTCGTCGGGATTTTTGTGATTTATAAATTTTTATACTAATAAAAAAAAATCTGGTTCTCAGCTATTGTTGCAACAACTTGTTACGGCAGCTTTATTTTTTTCTTTGAGAGTGTCAGGACTTATTAATTCTGCAAAGGCAAAGGACTTATAATAAGAATTTCTTTTGGTAAGAATTTCATGTCATTCATTCTAAACATTTATGACTATAAACTCCCTTAAACAACATAAGTATCAATTATTAACCCTTATTTGAATGTCATACTTTTCATCACGTTCAGTCAGATTATTGGCGAAAATTAATTCTTATTTGACTATGTGTTTTCGTATGAATAATAATTTTGATACTTGAGTGCCAGTATGAAAGTTATTTTTTCCATGTATTTTTAGTGATAATGATAACTTATTTTTTTTATTTACGGTGCTCTTCAGTTAAATTTTATGCAAATAACAATTCGTTAAAATTTCACTCTGTATATTTATGGCAATTGTTCAAAATACTCACAATAGACAAAAAGTATAGCAAGAGGCACCCAAAATGGTTGACTTCTGGGGTCTGCCAGTGCGATACTATAGCTGCCTGCTCTGCTGTCAATTCGTCGGACCACGTGAAGTTCGAGAACAACGATAGCACCTGGAAAATGAGATGAAATTAGAAGCGAAGAAAGAATAAGGGAAGAAAGGCAGGAAGGCGAAAGAGGGTTTTGTTTTGGCGGGAACTCAAGAAGTGAAGTTAAGTTTTTGTTTGATTTATTATAAAAATTGTGTACAATACACAATAATAATTTTAATACGCATTTGTGGTTTAATAGTGATAGTTTATTAAACTTCAAACTGCGTAGTTTTGTGTTTGTGATAATCAAATAAAAGCATGAGGTTGTATTTTTGGTGTGCTTCCAAGGAGTCCTCTTGTCCTCAGTAAACCTACTATCACTTTACCGAGCGACTCCCGACTCACTGCGATGGGACTAGGCATTGACAGGATACGTTTTATACATTAAAATTATTTATTACGAAAAAACTTGACACTGGCTGAACAAATACGTTCACTAGCTTTTAAAGTCAGTCTTAAGTTTTTTTTTTCATATATGGCAATGGTGCAATTAGCACATTCTGCCAGTGTTAATTTTTAATCGTAAAACAAAGTAAAACGTTTTCTTGTTTGTAGTACAAATTTGTCAATGTCCAGTTTCAGTTTTAACTTTAATTACGAAGAAAACTTGACACTGGCAGAATGTGCTAATTGCATCATTGGCATATATGAAAAGAAAAAAAAATAGAGAAAGGTAAAAAAAATTTTTGAGACTGAGGGCCTATCTCACCATCTCCTGATAAAGTAATTATTAACAATCAGATAGATAAATTTTCTGCCAATTAAATCTAGCAGATATTGACTTTTTGATAAAGTATGAGGTAGTGAGAAAGACTCTTTAGTCTTTTGACGCGGTAAGGTACATTTTTTTATAGACTAGTGGGCGGACAGGCAAGCGGTCCCACGTGATGGTAAGTGTTACCGCCGCCCATGGACACCTGCAACACCAGGGGGTATGGGGGTGCGCCGCCGACCTTGCAAAATCCTATTTACAGCTCTCTTGAAGAATCCCATGTCGTAGCTTAATGGAAAGACCTCTTGAGGCAGTTCGTTCCACAGCCTACGGGTTCGCGGTATAAACTAATTTTTGGACCGAACAGTGCGCGACACCTCCGTATCGAGGTAATGCGGATGGACCGCACTTCTGTGACGGGAGGTGCGCTTGTAGAAATCCGAGGTGGGAATTATATTGAACAATTCTTCACGGCATTCCCCATTGTACAGGCTAAGTAGAACACACAGAGAGACGCAACGTGATTTCAAGTTTGAGAACAACTATAACACCCGGATAACAGTTAACAATTTAAAATAGAAATAAATAAGCGAAAGAGGGAGAGGGAGGAGAAAAGCAGGGAGAAAGAAGAGAAGGACATTTTGAGACAGTCTTTTATTCTGCGCATTTTAATTTTATTGAGAAATTTAATGGCAATGAAAACTTTTAGATTTTACTCTTTCTTCTCTTCATAAACTAATCAATTTACGAAGATCGATTTATGATTGATTAATTTTCGAACAACGCATGAGGATATACAAGAAGAAAACTATTACAATTCAAGCAAAATTCAAGTATTGCAATTGAACTGAAGTTTTTTTTTTTTTGTACGAAGGCGGAAGACGAGCATACAGTCCACCTGATGGTGAGTGGATATTGTCGCCCATCGACATCCGCGATACATGCCAACATTAGTCCAAAAAACGGTGACACGCCCCCGGATGCGCTGCCTACCTTTGGAGATATAGAATGGAGAAAGAGTTGGGAAAATGGGGAGGGATAGGATGGGAATGGGCTCTGGCACATCTCACTCACTATCGTAACATGTACGTACATTGGGGAACTACGATAAAGTGGGAAATGCAGTACATTTCAAGGTAGTCTTCTGTGAGAGAGGGGTAACGTGGCCAGTCGAGCGCGCCCAGCGGCTGTTGGATTGCAGCGTGCACTCTCCCCCTCTATGTATATAAGTATAATAGAATATGAATTTTCTTTAATTTTATTACATTTTTTTATTCAATGAGGTAGGACGGGATGGGATAGGATGAGAAATAAGACGTCCTTCTATTGTATTGTTAATTTCTATACCTGTTCCTGTGTGCCAAGGTCAGCCGCCATATACTTCCCAATACCAGGCGGGAAGAGGATGGACATCACGGCCAATGTTATGAAGCCGGGATAGATGAAACGGCTGCAAATAATACACACACATAAGACGTTGTCTCACCGAGAATCGAATTTAGGACCTTCCATAAGAAATAAATCGCACGTGATTCAGAGTTGAAAAAAACTTTTGTTTAAAGACAAATTAATTATATATCTATCACTTGACATTCTGAAATTATACATAGTTCTTTTATTTATACTTTTTGTATTTTGTAGCACTAACGTAGGACATTTGTTAGTGATACTAATACTTCACTATAGATTCGTAGTCTAATTAATTAATTAATAAATAACATATGCAACATTATCTGGAAAATGGACCTCATTGTCGGTTCCCAGATATGTTATTGTTTTAAATTAAAAATCGGAAGTTGAAACGTTTCTATTTTTTTGTTTTAAATATTAACACAAATCCACAGCAAATCCAATTGAAACAAAAGTTACATATCGATATAAACTACTCTCGATGTCGATATCGATAGATTATGCCACAAGGGATTTTACTAAGTATACATCTTCTATTATATAAAAATGATGTTTGTTTGTTCGTGTTGTATGCGTTCTTAAACTATTCATCCGATTTAGATGAAACTTTGGTAAGTTGTTGCCCGCCAAGGTTTCCGACAAAAAAAAAAATCCAACGCGTTGCAACGCACGCCGCGCGCAGCTAGTAATTAATAAATATCATAATTTATTAAATTAAATATTTAAACGGAATTTTGAAACAGCAAAAATACAAGTTTGAAAATGTAAATTAATACAAGTGAACGAATCAACAATTATTTATTGTTAGTGTAATAAAAAAAATCATGAAATACACATTAGTTTCTAGTTAGATACAATAGTTTTAGTGTACTGGATGACGTATTAAAATGTTTTACACCAATTTTTGTAGAACGTTATTTATACTCACTTTTTTTGCAGAAAGTTGCTCAATACTTTGGTATTTCTCATGAAAAGCACATAATTACGGTGCAGGAGCACAAACAGGGCTGATAGTAGTCCACATACTATGCTGGAAATAACAATAAAACAGAATAGGATATATCCACACCCTCAGTTGACGGACTAATCAGAATGGATCCCACCCACGATCATACTTATTTTTATAATAAAGAATTTTGTGACAAAAAAAACAAAAAATTGGCGCATTAAACAAGACCTTGGAAATCATATACATGTTGTACTTTATCAATATGTATAAAAACATTTTCTTTTATACTTTGCGAAATGCTAAAGTTGAATCTTAAAACTAAATACGGGTTGGGATCCATTATGATTAAAGCCGATCAGTATAACAAAGTCGTAAGTACTCATATGTTGAAATTTAGATTTTACCATTATTTCAAAAGAGCATTTTAAACTATACATACCCATTTTTTTCCATAATTGTATCGCTAAATTTGAGAAAATTCCGGTCAAAACATCGTTTGAGATCATTTTGTAAAATGTTTTAAATTTTTAATTTTTCAAAAAAGATGTTATTTTAAAAATAGACATGAAAATATCACTTTGATGAAAGTAACAATGAATAAAATTTTATTATTTTAATGATAATAATATATACGTTACATTTAATACTTGTTTTGAGTAAAAACTAGTTTTAACTAACATACGTTTGTCAGGAAATTCTAGTTTTTACGGGTTTTAATTGTAGCACATATATAAAAACTTGTTACAAAAATAATAAAAAAATGTCCAATATTTTACAGTTTTTTTTTCTCTCCTAAAAAGTTAACATTTTCGGCTTATAAGTTGTATTTTTTTTATAGACAAGAGGGCGGACGCGCAAGCGGTCCCACGTGATGGTAAGTTGTTACCGCCGCCCATGGACACCTGCAAGACGGGTGCGCCGCCGTATTTTAAGGACTAAATCAAAAGGAACAGACATGTAGTTTTGTTGTTTTATTTAAAACGTTCGTAGCGCTTATTACACGGCCGGGCGAAGCGCGTAGAATAAAAGTTATGTTAGAAAGGAACAATAAATTATGAAAAAAAAAACAAAAACTGTAAAAACTGATAGAATCGATTCTACTCTCGACACTGAAAACAATTTCACTGAACATTTTTGTGTTATTTCAGTAACACTTTAAAAAGTAAATACTATTAAGTATGATGTCATATTCCACTTACCCAAGTAACACGAAGACTGCGAATTCTTGAGGATCGAATGGGAAATCTTGCGGCAGATTAGTTGGGAATAGTGGTTTAACTGTCGGCATCGCTCCCGACCATACCGATAGCAGTCTGAACATCTGTAAAATGAAAATTATTTAATAAACCCCACTAATAATAGATAGATAGATACACTTTAGTGCACCTGCTCAAAAATACACAGAGTACAAAATACAAAACACAAAAATACACAAAGTACACGTAATTAGAAGTACAACTGGCTGCCTTATCGCTAAAGGGATTTCTTCCAGCCACCCTTTGGGTGGTAAGGAGAAGTGTGTAAACAAAATTGAGGTATATCGTGCAATAAATCGTGTCAATACGTACAATACGTACTAGGGGTGTTATGGAGGTCCGTAACCGAAACTATCGGATATCCGAATTAAAAAAGTAAGCTTATGGTATTTCTATGATAAATTATACTTACAATAGCTCCACAACATGCCGCGAAGAAACCTCTCCAGTAATTCCTCACAGCAAAGTATGTCGTTGTTACTTCTATCGAGAACAATACGCCTGGAATAAACAGAGCGAAGATAAGAATGGGATAACAACGAAACAGTGGAATTAATGAACGAATGAATGATTGAATGAACAAAAATTCTTTATTATATTCCTGTTATAACTGAACTACTAGGTGCACCGTGTGGTGTCCGCCAACTATGCAATCTATAGAACCGACACCATCTCTTTCCGTGGGTGTAGTAAAAGACGGCTATAATAGAGCCGCTACCACATGCGCTGGAGAACTACACCACCTCGGAATAAGTGAGTGGACTGGCCGAAGTGGCTTTTTAAGGCCACATATCCCTTTAGCACGAGGTGATCTACACGAGGCCCGTGTCCTGCAATGGATACTGAAGGGGCTGATTGCATTAGGGTTACAGGAGGCCTGTGTCCTGCAATGGATACTGAAGGGGCTGATTGCATTAGGGTTACAGGAGGCCTGTGTCCTGCAATGGATACTGAAGGGGCTGATTGCATTAGGGTTACAGGAGGCCCGTGTCCTGCAATGGATACTGAGAGGGCTGATTGCATTAGGGTTACAGGAAAGTTCTATAGTTTTTCTCGATATTCTAATAAAAATAGCTTAATAGAAAAGATCGTACTTTGTTGAGTTTATCCAGTTTTATTTAGAGAAAAAAAACTGTTCAAAGGTAAATGTAACATTGTTCATATCTTCTGTTGTCTTATCTACAATTAAAATAAATGGTAATCTGAGGTTGAAATGTCTGATGAGTACGAAGAATGTGGTAAATGATTGTGAAATCATCAAGATCGGAAATTTAAGTCGGCGACTATAATATTTATAATTAATGAGCCCCTTAAAAATGTGATTCGAGATAAAATGATCTCCTTGGAAGACTTCTTTTTTAAACAGATCATTTGAATTGTGAACCATGACAAAATAATTCTACAAAACATTTTTTTTAAAAAGCCAGTAATTTTATTATACAAAACTGGAATATTAATTAATCGATAAAGTTACATACATCTCTATTAATTTACTTGTATTTTAATATCAATAAAACGAAAACCTTTCCGATACCTCTAATATTAGTTACATTTGATATAAGATACATACATATACATTTATTAAACGAGATACAGGTACAGGAGAGCAACAGGTAGCCTTACCGTTAAACGCGATAAGGCCGCAATCCCTACCCGATTCCCCCCAATGTACGTACGTCTGTAATGTAATACTGTGAATGGTGATAATGTATAATAGTGTAATTAGAGTCAAGTGTAATGTGTAGAGTGTGATAGTGTGAATTGTAATAGTGTGAAGTAGAATGTGATTTATTAACCAATGCGAAGCAGTTTCAGACAACCGTCAACTGGCGCCGCGAGACGAGGCGCAACTCCTACAACACAAGCCGCGGCTAACATTTCATTTATACGCAAGTCACTTGCTTAGATACTTGAAAGAGTAAACAAAAGTGTGAATTGTGATGGTGCAAATTATGATGGTGTGAAGTGGATAGTGTGAAACATGATAATGTGACGTGATGGTGTATGTGATGATGTGAAACATGCAGTATGATTAGTGCGAAGTGTGTAAAAGTGTCAATCGTGATAGTGCGAAGTTTTTTTTTTTTTTATGGACGAAGGTGGCAGACGAGCATACAGTCCACCTGATGATAAGTGGATACTGTAGCCCATAGACATCCGTGATACATGCCAACATTAGTCCAAAATGACAACGTTGGCACGCCTCCGGATGCGCTGCCTACCTTTGGATATAGGAATGGGTTTGGAGAAAGGGTTGGGGAAATGGGGAGGGATAGGGTGGGAATGGGCTCTGGCACATCTCACTCACTACCGAAACACGTACGTACATTAGGGAAACAAGATAAAGTGGGAAATGTAGTACATTTCAAGGTAGTCTTCTGTGAGAGAGGGGTAACGTGGCCAGTCGAATGCGCCCAGCGGCTGTTGGATTGCAGCGTGCACTATCCCCCTCATTATATGAATATCTCCCCTCATATAATCACAGTGTGATTATATGAAGTATGAAGTGTGAATTATTAACCGATATAAGACATTTTCATAGAACTTACCACCAACTGGCGCCGCGAGACGAGGCGCAACTCCCACAGCACAGGCCGCGGCTAACATTTCATTTATACGCAAGTCACTTGCTTAGATACTTGAAAGAGTAAACAAAAGTGTGAATTGTGATGGTGCAAATTATGATGGTGTGAAGTGGATAGTGTGAAACATGATAATGTGACGTGATGGTGTATGTGATGATGTGAAACATGCAGTATGATTAGTGCGAAGTGTGTAAAAGTGTGAATCGTGATAGTGCGAAGTGTGATTATATGAAGTGTGAAGTGTGAATTATTAACCGATATAAGACATTTTCATAGAACTCACCTCCAACAGGTGCCGCGAAACAAGACGCAACTCCCACAGCACAGGCCGCGGCTAACATTTCACTCGTGCGCGATTCATTTGCGTAGATACCTTGAAAACTGGTCACCAGTTTGGAGAGGAGAGTAGCCACCATTGATGCTATGTGCACCGATGGACCCTAATAATGGGGTATTATTTTTGCTAAATTATATAATTAGGTCACTATCAAGATGGCCAGATGAGAAAAGCTAAAGACCGAGTGTTTAATGGTCTTTGAGACAGTGGAGAGACTCGAAGATTTTTTTATAGTATTTTAAAGTATTTTTTTATAGAGGTACAGTAATCCCCCCTATAACACGGTACTCTTATAACGCATTTTCATATTACGCGATTTCAATCCCCCGTATAACACGGGCATTCCCCCATATAACGCGGGGATTTCCCACATTATATTTCTGTATGTACTGTGAAATTTATAATGATAGTGTAATTTATTTGAAATTAACTGTTTTTTTAGTTCATATGCATAAATTTTTTATTTAAAATGTTTTTAGTTTATGTTTGATTTTAATAAAACGTACATATTTCGTTCATAATATAGTTTTTTCTTAATATTCGATTTAAACCCCCTTTAGCGAGAAAAGTTAAACGTGAATAATTTATACGTAACGCGTTATACGGGAATACTCCTACAACACGTTTTCCTATAACGCGGAACCAATCTACCGTGTTATAGGGGGGATTACTGTATATATATGGCCCGCGTGATGGTAAGCGATCACCGCCGCCCATGGGCACCTGCAACACCAGAGGGTATACGGGTGAATTGCCGACCGACCATAATCCTATTCCTAACTTTTTTGAAGGACTCGCATGTCGCAAGCGTAGCGGAAAAACTTCAGCTGGCAGTTCGCTGAACAACTTTGGAGTTCACGGTACAAAATGTCTTGATGATGGCACTGCACGCAGCGACTCTCTGTTAAGGAAGTGCGGATGGACCGCAGGACGATGACGGCAGTTGCCGATGGTGAAAACTCGAAATTGGCATCAAATTTCAAAACATCCCCCCCTGTGTATAATTCTTCTTCTCAGCCCTTGGACGTCCACTGCTGGACATAGGCCTCCCCCATTGTTCGCCATTTAGACCTATCGGCAGCGACCTGCATCCAGCGGGTGCCCGCAACCTTTATGAGGTCGTCTGTCCATCTAACAGATGGACGTCCTCGGCTTCGTCCGCCGGTACGTGGTCTCCATTCGAGAACCCGTCTGCCCCATCGGCCATCGGTTCTTCGAGCTATGTGCCCTGCCCACTGCCACTTCAGCTTGCTAACCCGAGAGGCTATGTCGGTGACTTTAGTTCGTCTACGGATCTCCTCATTCCTGATTCGATCACGTAGAGAAACCCCGAGCATAGCCCTCTCCATAGCTCGCTGTGCGACAGTGAGATTATTTATGAGGCCCATAGTCAGAGACCACGTCTCGGTGCCGTAGGTCATCACTGGCAACACACACTGGTCGAAGACCTTCGTTTTCAAGCACTGAGGTATTTTGGACGAGAAGACGCTGCGTAGCTTCCCGAACGCTGCCCAGCCGAATTGGATTCGTCGATTGACCTCTTTCTCGAAGTTGGACCTACCTAGTTGGACCGTTTGGCCTAGGTAGACGTACTCGTCAACAACTTCGAGAATCGAGCTCCCGACTGAAACTGGAGTGGGCACGACATGGACATTCGACATGATTTTCGTCTTGTCCATGTTCATTTTAAGGCCCACCTGTTGGGAAACTCGATTGAGGTCTCCGAGCATTGTGCTAAGATCCTCCAGCGATTCTGCCATGACCACGATATCGTCGGCAAATCGAAGGTGAGTGATGCATTCGCCATCAACGTTGATGCCGAGTCCTTTCCATTCCAGGAGCTTGAAAGCGTCTTCCATCGCATTGGTGAAGAGCTTCGGAGAGATGACATCTCCTTGTCTCACACCCCTCTGCAATGGAATCGGCTCCGTGCTCCCTTCCTGTACTCGGACTGACATGGTGGCGTTGTTATACAAACACTTCAACACTTCGATATACCGATAGTCAATATGGCACCGCTGGAGGGACTGTAGCACTGCCCAAGTCTCGATCGAATCAAAGGCTTTCTCATAGTCCACAAACGCTAAGCATAATGGCAAGTTATACTCCTCGGTTTTCTGTATAACTTGCCGCAGCGTATGGATGTGGTCTATGGTACTATAGCCTTTTCGGAAACCGGCTTGTTCGGGAGGCTGGAAGTCATCAAACCTGCGCTCGAGACGATTCGTGACAACCCTCGAAAACAGCTTATAAACATGGCTCAGAAGCGAGATGGGCCTATAGTTCTTCAACAAGGTCTTGTCGCCTTTCTTGAAGAAGAGCACCACCACGCTTCTGTTCCATGCCTCCGGCGTAATACCTTCGAGCAAGACGGAATTAAAGAGCTTCTGAAGGACTTTCAGTACCGGTGTTCCACCCGCTTTCAGAAGCTCTGAAGTGATTCCGTCTTCACCCAGCGCCTTGTTGTTTCTAAGCTGTTTGAGGGCCATCCTAATCTCGTGCAGGCTGATGTCCGGGATGTCTTCGGTATAGTGTCGGGTCAACTTGGCTCTTGGGTCTTTGGCCAAGTTGCCAACAGGTTTAGCGACCGAGGTATACAACTGTCCATAGAACTTCTCGATCTCCCTCAGTACCTCTTGTTTGTCGGAAGTGACACTGCCGTCCTCCCTCTTCAGCTTCGTCAACTGGCTCTGCCCAATAGATAAGTCTCTTGCGAACACTTTGGAGCCTTTATTCCGCTCTATCGTCTCCTTAATACGATTAGTATTAAAGAGACGGATGTCGTGTCGCAAGGACTGGTGAATCCGTCTATTGAGCTGCCGATATGCTTCCGCGTCATCAGGAGTCTGCAGTGCCATCGAACGTCGTTCCGCCAAGAGGTCGAGGGTGTGGTCGGTGAGCTTTTGGGGTCCATCTCTTCGACGATGTCTGAAGAATTTAGACCCCACCGTATGGACAGTTTCTACCAACCTGTTGTTGATATCGTCCACTGCAACGCAATCCTCTAGGCAATCGAAGCGATTTGACAATTCAAGCTGAAAGCTTTCGGGGTTTTGTATGTGGGCAGCAGTAGGTCGGAGCGTAGACTTCATCAGGCGGGACCTTTCCAACTTGACGTTTATATTCAATGTGCCTCTAACCATTCGGTGATCACTACCGGTTTTCACCCTGTGGATCACGGAGACATCATTGAATATTTGTCTCTTTGTGGCCATAATGAAGTCTATCTCATTTTTAACGGAACCGTCGGGGCTCATCCAGGTCCACTTCCTATGAGGCGGCTTCTTGAAGAAAGAGTTCATCATAAAGAGTCCCTCTTTCTCAAGAAAGTCGGCCAGCCTCTGGCCCCTCTGGTTCCGGTGCCCACATCCAAATTGCCCCACTCTCAACTCATCGTCGCCTCTTTTGCCCAGTTTCGCGTTGAAATCCCCCATAACAATATTGTAGTGTGTTTTCGAAGCATGTATGGCTCTACTAATGTCCTCATACATTGCTTCCACTTCGTTATCCGGGTGTGCCGAGGTCGGTGCGTAGACCTGTATGACCTTCAACGAATATCTCTTGGATATTCTGAGTATAAGGTACGCGACCCTGTTCGACACACTCGTGATGGCTACAACATTATTTACGAGGGACTTGTGGACGATAAACCCGACACCACCTTGGGACTGCTGGTCGCCCTCCCGGTAATAGAACAAGTTGCCGGACTTCAGGGTTATCGTGTCCTCCCCCTCTCTTCGGATTTCTGATAACCCCAATATATCCCAGTGCAACTTGCCTATCTCCTCTTCCAGCTCAGCGATCTTCTCGTCTGTCCTCAAAGTGCGCGTGTTGTAAGTCACCAGTGACAACCTACGTCACTGATAACCTACGTGTATAATTACATAATTATATATCACTAGTTTTTGAGCGTGGCTTCGACCGCGTGAATTTTGTTTTAAAAGTAAATGTCTCTCACCGGAGAAACTAATCACATTTCCGGGATAAAAAGTATTCTATGACCTTCTCTGATTATTTCCGCGAAATTTCATTGAAATCGTTCAGTAGTTTGATCGTGAAGACGTAACAATAAAGAGGCAATCACACAGATGATAAAATCACAGATTTGTAAGATTACCGTGGATGCCATACTATTTCATATGCGTGATGGAACTAAATGGGAAGATGCAGCAGTAATGTATAAGTTACAAAAGACCACAATAATGAAAAATTCCAAGTAACGTTCCAAGTAAAGTCTCAAGTAATGTAATACATTTCTTTATTTTCATTAATTATCTACGGGTTCCTGTAAATTTATCAAAAATCTATCAAAGAATAGAGAGACAAAGAACGTTTCACACGTACATACAGGGAATACATACCTCTTTACCAAGTGGTAATCCAGAGCCAAGAGTTGCCGTGAGACCAATAACTTTGGATATGAGTGCTCTATACGTGAGATACTCCTTCAAGTGCACTCCGCGAAGAATTGTCTTCATTTCTGGTATACCGGACCCTGGAATTCAACAAAACAATTCAGAAATTCAGTTTTCATACAACTAGACCATAAATTAATTGTGTTGTGTACTGCTTTTCTGGATTATATACTCCAAATAGGGTAGTTCAAAAACTACTTTCAGCTCGACATGGACTAACCGCCTCTCCAGTTTTTAGTAATTTGAAATTATTTACTTTAGTTTTTTTTTTCAGATACGGCAATGGTTCAATTAGCACATTCAGCCAGTGTCAAGTTTTTTCGTAACAAACAATTTCAAAGTCTAAAACGTAGGTATCAATGTTCAGTCCCGTCGAAGTAAGTCACGAGTCGCTTAGTAAAACGATGGTAGGTTTACTGAAGACAGAAGAGGACTCCTTGGAAGCAAGCGAAAAACGCAGTTCCACGGTCTTTATTTCATTATCACAAACACCATGCACGAAAAACACTTTGAAATTTGTTATACTATCACTATTAAGCCACAAAACGCCTAATGCACAATTTTTACAATAATCAAACAAAAATTCAACTTCACTGCTCGAGTTCCCGCCAAAAATCCCCCTTTACTTCAGATATTTAAAAAAAAATTTTGTTGCCGTTTAAATACAAGTCAAATAAAATATATGGGAAAACATACGTTACCTATACTCTGAGCAGCAACAATGTGCACGAATCCAGCCGCGAACAGTATAAGGCAGACAGGCAGCGAGACCCACGCCACGTACTGGGTGAATGTCGACGTCGCCAGGTCCTGGTACATCCACATGCGAGCTGGAATATCGTTACGAGCACTCGTTTTTATCCGACGTTGAACTGAGTATCAGGATGTTGGGGACAGTTATGAAGCTCAAATAGAGTTGAATTTCATAAGTTTTTTCGGTGAGGGACCAGTATTATTACCCTAAAATGGCCCCGTCAACCTTGCGGTTATAAAAATCGAATCGTGGAAGATGCGCGCTGTACTTGCGTGTGCTCTTTCCGGCACGCGCTTTGTTGACTCCTTACAAACAGTATAGTCTCTCGTAAAGCAATTTATAAAGTGTTTTATCGTTGACAAGGCGTCTTACTTTCGACCATCCCCGCAAGAATCGTGCGATGTCGACCGCACGTTGTGAAAGGCGACTAAGGGAAAAGCGACTACCACAAGCCCCGAGGGACTACACCACCTCTAGTGCACTCGCCAACCCGCTTGACCAGTGTGACGTTTTGAGGGCTATGCATCCCTAATGCAATGAACAATACAAGGGCTGGTGACCGTACATATATTGACGGATTAGAGTAAAAACAAAGCTTGCGTCATTGTTTTCTGAAATGAATTGCAAAAACTTAAAGGTAAAGAATATATAAAATAATTATATTTATTTGTTTATCCATTTAACTGGACCTCAATCTTATTTATTTTACCCGAAAATCTCAAATGGTATACATATGTATTATATTTACTTACCCGACATCCTATAACTGAAGCATGGGAAAGAGAAACAAAGATTATTACTACAAAGGAGTATTTCATAGTGATGGGTAACTCCGGAGTTAATGAATTAAAAGAGTTGAATCCGTGTGCGGAGCAGAATCCCATCGAATTGTTATTTATTCAGATTCCGGCGCCGATCAATTGACAAGTATCGATCATCGGCACTTGTCGGGGCCCAAAATCGAGATGCAACTATGGCATGACCTTTTTTTTTTGCAACGATCATTATCCTTTCTCGGATAACATACAAGTAGGTGAATCAAAAGAGTTAAGGAGTAACTAAGAGGAGTCGGATCCGCAAGGGAAGCAGGATTAAGTGAGTTAAAACACTCCGTTAAGTTTTGATTACCCACCATTAATTTTAATGACAAAGATGAGTAAGGATTGTAATTATTATTTAATTTAACTATTGACATACATATATTTTGTTTAATAATTGTTATTACAATTCGCATGCTAAAATAGATTAATGTTTAATTAATTAATATACGTAAAATGAATGTATCTATTAGCCCTAAAATTGCAGTGCCCTGACAGCGTTGATGTTGAACAAATATTTGTACTAATAAATCTGTACTAATATATCGTAATAAAGAGGTAAAATTATGTGTTAGTATGTTGGGGATAATCTCTGGAACTTCTGAACCGATTTCAAAAATTCTTTCACAAACAGAAAGCTACATTATCCGTGTCTAATATAGGCTATATTTTATGTTGAAATATTGAAAAAACATATTTGAAAACCGAAGCGAATATATTTTTAATATATTTTTAAAATCTGTATGTTAACAACACGAGTGTACTAAATATAGAAATAATGCAAAAGCTGAAAATAGGCTGGCCAACTGGCTATCGAGAGTTGAATCAATTCTTACTTTTTACAATACGTTTCATTTCATAATTATTTATAGTATATCTTTTAATCAACGCAAGTCTCCCGCGAGACATCGCGCACGCCGCATTAGGCGCCCTGCTTGAGTAATGAGCGCTAGGAACGTTTTAGACAGGACAATGAAACCTCACATGTCTGTAACATTTGATTTATTTCTTAAAATAATTTTATTCTTCGCTAAAATGGTTCTTTATATAATAAATTAGTTGCCAGTTTCCATGTTTTTCCAGGTTTAGCGTCATTTCAGTGACATGCTGTATGTCCAAATATTAAGATGGATTGAACAACCACTCTATGGCCATTCAAAAATTACTATGATGACTAAAGAAAACAAAAAAAAACTTAATTTATTTAAAAACTCAAACTGAGCATTTAATTCCACAATTTCATTATTTGGGTATTCATTATTTCACAATTGGGGTATTTCGCATTTCATTCTGATTCTTACATATCCAAACGTAAGGGTCGTTGCTTACTGATGTTGGCATATATCGTCATGCCATATATTCCCATGGGCGACATTATTCGCTTGCCATGAAGCGGACTGTTTGCTTATCGGTTTATATAAACTAAAAGAAATTTGAGCAACTTTCTACCGCCCAAATGATTGGGAGGTTCAGCAAACTCTTCCTCAGCTCAACAATTTTGATAACTTCTAGAAGCGATAGCAGAATATTTTATTTACAGATATTTTTTTGCATTCTTACCATTGTTGCAGATCGCTATCCCTCTATCCATTGCGAAGTTGAGCACAGCCATGATGATACCCAGTACAGCGAGGAACACCCAGTCCTCCCCCAGTCGCGCGAATGTGTGCCGCCATGCGTACCCTGTAACACACTTTATATCATTGTTTATTTATAGTTGTCATAAAGAGATTTTTTGAACAGATGACACCGAACACAGTCACCCGACGGTCATTTGTAGTTCTCAAAATTATACAAGCTTAGTATACGTCGAAACGTGCTCTGGATGGTTTCGCTACCGTTGGTTCACATATAAATTGATCAGAAATGGATAAACTAGATTGCTAAGAGCGAATTTTCCACGTTTTGTAACTCGGCCTAAGTGAGACACCTTTAATTTTTTTCTAAAATCAGCATCGTACTCTTAGGACCACTTCAATCTTATAATAATTTATGTATTGTCTGAGAATTTTCCAAAACATCTATAATATAATAGATTTCTAATTGAGATGACATTCCTTTAGTATCGTACGTGTATATGGCGAATGATTATTTTATAGAGAGCACTACCAAGCGGCAGGAGTCTATTACACTCCGTGTGGTGTGTACAAGATGTTAAAACAGAAAATAAAGATTCCCTTAATCATCAGTAAGAAGGAAATTATGTTCTTTGTTCCATCCATATCAAGGTCTAATTACATCAATACATTTGCTTAATGTCAAAATAGTTGTATTTAAGTGTCAATTACATTAAAATATTTTAGGAATTGGATCGTCGAAGGGTATTCTAAAAAACAGAATAATTAATTTTATGTTATCAGCAGTAGCAGAACGTGTCATTGATCTGTTATTAATATTATGCAATATTCTGTTCCTATTCTGCTGTAACTGTCACTAGTTCTGATACTAAGATCTTCAATACCTTTCTTCTAAATCAAAATCTGCCAATCTTACTGTTTGTGATGAAATTGTTTTTTTTTTTTAGGAAGAAGGCAGTTATACAACTACGGTTCCAACTTCAGTCCACAATGACAAACGTTGGCACACCCCCGAATGCGCTGCCTGCCTTTAAAGACGTAGGAATGGATTTAGAGAAAGGGTTGAGTAGGGATAGGATAGGATGGGCTCTGTCATATCTCACTCACTACATAAACATTGAGTACGTACAGTGAGAAATAGTATAACGTGGGAAATGCAGTACATTTAAAGGTAGTCTTCTCTGAGAGAGGTGTAACAAGGCCAGTCAAGTGCGCCCAGCGGCTGTTGGATTTCAGCGTGCAGGCTCACCCTCCTACTGTTTTATTCACCTAAATTGAATAATTTTGTCGGTTTACTGTTCTACTCACCTAAAACCTTGACAATCTTCCCACTAGGGCGAGGTTTACCGGTGGCTTCTAACTCCTTCTGTCGTAGTTTGTCGTCTTTTCTTCTCTTCTTTCGTAATCTTCGTAGTCTTCTAGCTTCTTCTCGAGCTGCTTCACTTAGGTCGCGTTGATAGCGACCATACATCTGGAATAGAAGGAAAAAGTAGGTCAATACGATTGTATAGTACTAAAAATGATAAAATGTTATAATTTTTCAAAATGGGATGTAAATGAAGGACTTTTCTTCTTAATTCTTCTTTATTTATTTATCTATTCATACTTTATTGTACATAGAAACAATTGAAAATTTTATTCTAGCTTTAAGTTGCAAATCCCTATGAGATATGGAGTCAATAGAAACCTATCAACATTTGAGTACTTTTATGCAAAAAGGTGATCATAAAAAATGCGACTTGATATTTCTTTTACGGGACATCGAGACGCGTGTAGTTCAATCTTCGGATCTCCAGAAGAGCTATAAATCTTGTCTGATTCATACGAAAGTGAACTTTTCTATAAATCCACAAAAAAAGACAACGCATATATATATATAAATACAAACGATATGTTGTTGGCTAGGGCTTATGAAACTACAACTTTTTCTAAACATCTTTTTTCTATAACATATAGGGAAAACTGCCACTGACAATCAGAAAGGTAGATTTGTTGCAAGATTCACGTTGATTCGGTACCATATTTCAACATATCAACAGATCGCTACCAAATTCAGCATACGTATGGGGTCAGTGGAATTGTATAACACATGGGATAGTTTTTAATCCTGGGTGCGGACCTCCGCGGTTTCGTCGCGCTGTGCCAAAATATTCGATTGGGCGCCATATCAACTATTTCATTCCTCGTGTCTGCGCCCGTCTGTAGTGTAGAGCGCCTCCAACTCAAGGCGCCCTCCGGGGTCCCGGCGTCGCACACCAGTCACATTCCACGTGAGCGAAGCCACAAGGAACAACAAATAACAAAGACGTCTGTGAGGACTTAATGCGAAACATCACAAACACTTGGCAACATACCACGACGCGATTCCCTCTTTCTATCATCTCCTCTTGATCCATCATTGTGGTTTTATCATCGTTATGAATAGAACCATCAATAGACCTTTCCCTTTGTTCATCCATTCGTCAATTTATTATAATTAGAAAATTATTCACAAAGTCATTGCCTAGCTCGAAGCAAAGAAAGTTTAAACTGAAGCTGAAAAACACTAGCCTTGATCTCCGGCTTTGTTTGCGGAAGATATCTGCCAGATAATCTCGGTAGCATGTTTGTTTAAGATAATTGGTGAATGCCTAAGTAATTATTTATAGCGGCTTATCGGAAATTGCCTTTGGTAGTGAAGGGCGAATATTGTTACATATACTTTTAAGGATCATACTTAGGAGATATTTAGTTCAGCTGTAAGAGACCGATATGAGCAGTCTCTATGGGTACTGCTGGATGTAGACTTCTCCTAAAATTGTCCACCATACACACGTGTTATTTACTTAATTATTTATCTTATTATAGAAAGAAATTTTGAGCTATCTTGATCTGTAACTTACTGACTGACTACACTTATGGATCGGACAAAGAACGAAAGTTACCAATGTAGGTCATTGAATCAGCACGCTGAAGTAGCGATGGACAGGTCATATTTTCCATACCGACAACTGATCTCGTAGAAGAATCCTTGAACGGAAACCGTCCATGTACCGACGAGCGCAGTATGGAACGTCGTCGGGGCAGGGAGAGCAACGATTTTATGAAGTTCGGCGATAGTGACTGGCTAAAACGAGATGAAGATCGTGTGTGGTGGCGAGCTTCAGGACGGACCTATATCCAGCGGTGGAGATGTTATGTTATGGGTAAGATATTTATAGAATGGAGGTGACAAGCGTACAAAATAGCGGTAAGGAGATATCGTAGTCCATAGGAATTTTAAGAGTTTCGTACAGAAGACCTATAAACGTGATGCACAAGGCGTTTACACCATGCGCTATTAAAAACTATTGCAGACAGAATCGTCGTCTAAAAATAGCGCCGCCTACGCATCCACCTCATGTCATCGTCGCTTTTAATTGTCTTAATATACACTTTAGTATATCTGGTGTAATATCATCATAGCATAGTATAATTACTAATCAGTATGGTAGACGAAGGATTACTGTATTGTTTAAATAGGAAATTACTATGTTAAATAAATTCTCTAAATCTAAAACCATGAAATCAGCTTCTGATTCCGTGTTAACTGACAAAAAATGGTACGTATTTTTTGCAGATCAGCAAACTGACCGTGTAGTATCGGCCTGTTAGAATATCATCATCACTCCATCTCATCTCTTACAACATGGTGAGTGTCCTAAAAGGCGACTAAGGGATAACAAAGCAGCTACCACGAGCCCCGAGGAACTACACCACCTCTGAAAGAGTGGACTCGCCAAACCGCCAGGTCCATTGGTCCAGCGTGGCGTTTTTTAAGGCGATACATCCTTCGGGCACAAGACAATGTACACGAGGCGGCCTGTATGCAGCAGTGGACGCTATAAGGGCTAGTTATGGATTACCCCCACAAACTTTTTAAACTCTTAGAAATTCTAAATTGTTCTCTTATAATTATAAACTAAAATTATACACTTCCGGACACCTGAATCGAGTCACCCTATATTTTTATGTATAAAGGCGTGAAACATAAAAATAATGTTAAGCGAAAAAAAAAATATGCAGTTTTGAAGCTCGAATATTCACCACCATTTTGGTGTGCTATTGTTTCAAATTTGCATTCACGAATTTGCAACCACAGAAGAAGAGTTATTTGTAAAAAAAATAAGGAATCGGTTTATCTTCACGACCAGCTTACGAAATCGTCACCCGATCTCAATACAGATCCAAGAAAAGCTTCGAGACTTTCATGGAGTGGCTGTTAGCGCTCGGACTCGAAGAATGTGATATGAAACCACATAAGCCAGCCAACGGGCCCGACCTGACACGAGCTCATCGAATGGCGCGTCTTCAGTTTGCGCGCGAAAATTGCAGTGCTGTATTGGAGAGAAAGTGAGTTATGGAGGGGGGTCCCACCTCCACCCATGGTCCTACCAACCTTTTGGTTATACGGACCAAATCGTCGGGAGGTACGCGCCGTTCGCCTGCTAGGGCTATGTTGCGGCGCGTATCTGCTCTGCCTCCCTACAAGTATTATCTTTTGCCTGTGTCCCATAAGCACTCTCCCCTTTCTGGGGCTGTTCTACTCCACAAAACGATGGACTTCAGTGTCGAACAGCTCTTTCGGGCTCCTTTTCCTGTGCCATCGGTGTGCAAACTCTCTGAGCCCGCGGAAGTTCGCTTCGGAGGAGACGAGGTCGCAGTAGTATGCCGGTCCCTCCTCCCGCCGTACAATCCTCTCTAGCATGCTCCGTCGATATTCCTCGTATAGAGGACAGGACCATAGAACATGGTGCAAGTCCTCCTCTGCCATGCCACACTCACACTGACTACTGTCACACAGCTTCATATCATGCAGTCGCTTTCGAAAGCAGCCATGCCCAGTGAGTATCTGGGAAGTTTCATAGTCCGGTTCGACCCAACGCGACTTGAGTCGAACCGCCACGTCCGGGAAGAACCTGAACAGCTCTCTGCCTTTGCTCTCGCCAACCCACCTTTCCTGCCAGCTAGCCACTGTCTCGTTCCAAATGGCCTGTTTCCCAGCACGCGCCTCCTCCCTGGTCGCAAGTAAACGCGCCAGATCTATCCTGCCAGCGCGGATCACCTCAAGGTCCGCTGGAAGCACGCCCGCCAGTACCGGTAGGGCGAGCGTGCTGACCGATCTATATGCCTTCGTCAATAGGATCAACGAAGGCCGCTGAGTCGCCAACCAAAAGAAGGACGCTTCGAACTACATGCAAGGACGCACGCTCAAACCAGCACGCCGCGGCATAGGTGAGTGTCGCCACATACGTACCACGGTACAAGATCCTGAGGCCCCGGAATCGAATTCCCCACGATGAGGCCGACACCCGGGACATCTTCCCGAATGATTTACTGCTGCTTTCACCTATGTATTTCGCATGCTCCACGAACGATAGGCGTGCGTCTATCACCACCCCCAAAATTTTGGCCGATGAGACAGCCCCCACCGAAGCACCACCGAACCTGATAGTGGGTCGTCTCTGAAATTTCCCCCTAATGGTCATTGTTTGTGACTTTGTAGGGGAAAACTCCAGTCTATTGCGGACCCCCCACTCGCTGATGCGCTGCAATGCACTTACCGCCATTTTCTCGATATTTGCCCTCGATTGTGCCTCGATGAGGACCGTAACATCGTCCGCATAAGCCACGAGCTGAACTCCCGGCGGGAGCGGTAACCGAAGCAGGTCATCCATTAGGAGGTTCCAGAGCGTGGGTCCCAACACCGATCCCTGTGGACATCCCATAGTGGAGACCTTCCATTCCACCCGGTCCCCGACGAAAAGGCCCACCCGACGGTCGGTGAAGTAGTCCGTCAGCATCCTATAGATGTTTGGCGGACAACCTCCCCTTTTGGCTTTGACCATTATCATCGGCCACCAGGCGTTGTCGAAGGCGCCAGAGATGTCCAAGAAAATCGCCTGCACATACTTTGCAGTAGAATACTTAGTCGCGCCTATAATTGTTCTGAGCGCCGTAACCGTAGATTTGCCTGAGGTGAAACCGTGCTGGCATTCCGACATCTGGTTGCCAATCTGTGGAGCACTCAGAAGGAGTACTCGTTCCAAAATTTTGCCCAGTACAGGGAGCAACGTGATCGGGCGGTAGGCCTTCGGATCTGTCAGTGACTTTCCATTATTCTTTGGCAGCACTAACAGGCGTCCATTCTTCCATACGTCCGGAAATACACCCTCCCTTACACACTTGGCGACAACAGCGGAAAATTCCGCTGCTGCCACCGCCCATACATGCCTAAGAATCCTCCCCGAGAGGCCATCTAGTCCCGGTGCCGTGTTAGGCAGCCGCCTGACTATTCCATCCAGAGCCTCGCTGGTCGGTGGAGGCGCATCGGAGCCGGAGGGTGGGAACGACGCCACAAGGCGGACCAATCGGTGATACTCCGAGTCCCTTGACTGATCGTCATCGGGACACAGAGCCCGGACCAGGCCGCCCATGGCCACGTCAACACTCCCGGCGTGCCCCTCCGCATATTTCAGGCCATTTATAATATTGCTAGGTGGTCGAACGCGGCCGCCAGCTTCCCGGTACGCCAAGCCCCATGGGTCTTGGTTCCCACTATCCGCGATTTTCCTGAAATATGAGGATTCAGCATCCTCCATCGCTCTTCTATATCGTGCTCTTATCTCGTGAAATATTGCCTTAGCGTTCTCTTCTCTAGTTCCCCCGAGACGCCGCAGCCTCTGCCACGCGCGTCTTGTACCCATGCACTCCTTCCGGAGTTTATCCAACTCCGGATTCCATCATTCATAGCCCGCTTCCTTGTCACTTTCTCTCTTTCCCAAACATTCTCGCGCCGTTCTTACTATCACATTCGTGAAATCTCTACATAATTCAGGAGCGGGCTTGTGCAAAGCCAGTCGTCCCATTCGTACATGGATTCCAGACCGGAATCGCTCCCAGCATACCCCGCGGTCCCGAAACCTCATGGGCTCTTCGCTTGGCTCTGCACACCGAGCAGGGCCACGTGCACCAATGCGAAACGTGATGAGCCGGTGGTCACTAGAACTGGCCGATTCCCACACTCTCCAATCAGTCACCGCCATTCCCCTCGTCGACAGGGTCAAGTCCACATTCGACTCCCCATTCGGTCCGTAGAAGGTCGATGGCTGGCCAGGAGGGGGGTCATGGACGTAGTCTGGGGAGGAATTTCCGCGGAAGGTACAACTGGACTTCAGGTTGTGACGGGACCACGGCTGCCACCACTAAATGGCGACCGTTAAATTCGTCAATGCCTAGAGACTGATGTGATGCCATATGCTGGGTTTGTTGGCCAATATTTCATTTTTATGCGTGATAACTGATAATGCAAGAGTGTACACTGCAGGAATGCTCGGGGAATATCTTCATAATATCGGTATCACAGTCATGGAATGATCAGCAAGAAGCCCAGATTTGAATCTCATAGAGCATTTATGGGATGAGGCGTGTTCGAGCTCACCGCCCAGCTCCTCAGACCTTGCAGGAGCTAAAAACTACCATCGAGGAAGAATGGACATTCCACAACACGTCATAGTGACGTTGACTGATTTCATGCCAAACCGCATGACGGCCGTCGGGAGTGTTCTTGGAGGTAATACAAGTTACTAAATAAACGTTTTTTTTAGGTAAACCATTGTTTTCCTCAAAAATCCAATACAAATCGTCCCCATGAGCAAGGCGGACACACAACTTGTTGCACTTAAACTCAATTTTTTCAGTACATACTCTGAATTCAAATTTGGAACAATGGCATACTGAAATGATCGTTACTATGCCAGCTTCAAAACTTTTTGATCGATCAAACATTTTTTTAAGCTTCATGTGAACAAAACTGAAAATGCAGGTTGTCTCGATACAGGTGTCCGGGGGTATAAATTTATTTACTCGAAAAACAGTTTAATAAAATTTCTGTGACGTCATCGACTTTTATCGAAGGCCCGTTGAATACACACGAAAAGAGGGCTTTAGCGGATAAGCGAACTGTTGGATTAAGATAAGGTTTGCTTGCAGTTTTCACGTGAGGGAGATTAAGAAATTAACCTTCGGTTTCGTGTACACAGGAGTTAACTGGGTAATACCTATTATTCCGGTCAGTATTCAATGATAAAAGAAATTTACGAGACGACTATATTTTTGTACGTGGCTCTGCCCGCGTGGAACTTTCGAAGCTCGTCCGCCCTCTTCCCTATATAAAAAAAAAAAAAAAAAGCTAGTCTTTCAGAACTTACTGTTATATAATGTGACGTTACCTGAACAAAGGGACCTTATCATCGGTATGAATTTATTGACTGGTTAAGATTTTCCAACTTAAAATTTCTTCGATTCAAGATTTTTTTTTTTTAATAGAAGGGATACCTTCTCTAAAATCTGCTTTTTAAAATAGATGCAAAGAAAAAAAAACTTTTAATTTCACTAAACTATGATGCTTGAGAAATGAGAAAAAATCTACATACTATATATGTTATACGAGTACAAGCACTCTAGGGCAGTCACGTTACAGTATAATATATAGATATATAGTTTATTTATTTTTGCATCACAAAGCAAGATATCAACATATCAAAGTATAATTTACCTAGTCTGGCCATAAATACCGTTAGTATAAATAAAAATAAATAAATTACATTTGATTTTGCTATCTGTCATTATCACGTGAAAAATAAATGTTTTTTTCTCATTATGGCGCAAATAATTATTAAATATTGTACTAATATTAAAATGGAGTGGGGTGATAACGATAAGCGTATTGCGGCAATTGCATTACACAAAGTAGGAATGGAGCCAAATGCAATTTTCAAAACTCTCCATCTGCTTAGTACCTATTAGCCGAATGTTTGTGTACCGGGCTATTGGTAGGTACATTAAAAGTATGACCAGTCCGGAAACAAAAAAAAATATCCAGAGAGATGAATATAGCACCCAGAACCATGTCATGTATTTTAAAAGATGATTTAGGACTTGCTGCTTACAAAAGACGTACTAGTCATTTCTTAACTGATAATTTAAAGAAACATAGGGTTGACAAAACAAAACAACTTCTTCGCCGGTCCGCAAAGGGAGCTCACAGACAAATATTATTTACGGACGAGAAAATGTTCACCATTGAGGAATATTTTAACAAGCAGAATCATCGAGTTTATGTTCATAACTCTAGAGAAGCTGCTCAATTGGTCAATAGGGTGCAACGTGGCCATGTCCAGCTTCAGTGATGGTTTCGCGCGGTATTAGCTATTAAGGAGTTACTGAACCATATTTTTGTGAAAAAGGTATTAAAACATAGGCTCAAGTGTATTAAGATATGATTCTAGAGAATCGTAAAGCCTCTTAACAATACCCTGTTCCATAACCAAGAGTGGTCCTTTCGGCAAGACAACACCAGGTCATAAGGCTCGCTCCACACGGGCGTGGCTAGAAATGAATATTCCCGACTTCAGAACTAGACTTTCAACTAGAGCTGAAGACTGGCCGTCATCTATCTAGTCCCGATCTTAATCCGCTCCATTATGATTTATGGTCTGTTTTAGAGAGCATTGGCATGCTCTAAATGCCATACAAATTTGGATTCCTGGAATTTGGATTCAAATTTGGATTTGGATTGCCAAGGTGGCAGTTGCTAATTTTCCCATGGAAATCGAAAAATGGCCACAACATTTGAAAGATTGTGTAAAAGCAAATGGTAAAACCATTTCGAATAAACGTTATATTTTAGAAATAAATATCTATTTATTTCTAAAATAACGCAAATTCTTCTAATAAAATGATAATGTAAACAAAATTTTCAATGTGCGCTTTTTAACACAATTTATGGCTAGACTGGGTAATATAGTGTGTACAGAATTGACATCTCAATAATGTGCCGACAACATGATTGACATTTTAGCAATAAATTTAATTGTAAATAAGTTAGTGGTTAAAAGTGAATAAAAGAAAAGAAAGTAAAGAGAGTGAAAACAGAACAAAGGGAGACCTAATCATTACGCTCTGTCTGTAGTCAGAGCTCGTAGTGTTCAAGGTTGATTAGCTCTCGAATTCTGTAATTCTTATGTTTTGAAAATGGAACATTCTTATTAAGTTGCACTCAAGTTTCAATTTTGACTTTTTAATGAACCCTACCCCCCCGCCCCCCACCCCGATTTATTACCCACCTCCCCCCTGCTCTCTAGAAGTCGCCAATCCGGTTTGTTTGATAAGAAAGTATGATATCACATCTAGTCTATTCCTATATCGATGTAGACTGATAACATAATATCTGTATTCATCATCACGAGTATCTATGAAACAGAAACCGATAATAAGATCCCTTTTCTCTCCGAAAATATCACAAATAACTTCCTTTCTGGTTTAGAATTGTAAGAAGTATTCCAAAAAAAAAACCCGCATCGAAACCGCAAATTACATTTACATAAAATTAATTGATGTAATTATGTAATTCGCTTGTGACGCCATTTTTTTGCGCGACCGGATCAGCGGGCGAGCTAGTCACTCGGAGTCGGGGTCGACGAACCGAGCTGACATAAAAATTTACTGTGATAGCCGAAGGAAAATAGTTAAGAAGATTATGTAGTAATAACGAGCGTATACCGTAACTTTTTTAACGTTCTCTGCTGGACATGCATCCTCATGCATATTGTCTCATCCACGAAGGATGTATGGCCCGAAAACGCCACGCTGGCTAAGCGAATTGGCGGGTCCACTCTTTTAGAGGCGGAAGAAATGGGGGTGGTGGTATTCGATAGCCGGTAGCTTCGATAGCTTTATAAGCTCGATCCAACGAGGTATAGTCGATTATGTCGAATTTTATATATTTATTTATTGAAATAAAATTTGCTGCATTTCCTACTTTGTCCTATTTTCCCAATGTACGTACGCGAGTGAGATATGCCAGATCCCATTCCCATCCCATCCTATTCCTTCCTATTTTCCCAAACCTTTATCCAAATCCATTCCTATATCTCCAAAGGTAGGCAACGCATCCGAGGGCGAGCCAACGTCATTCTGGACTGATGTTGGTATGTACCGCGGGTGCCCACTGGGTGGTGCGACAGTGTCCACTTACCATCAGGTGGACTGCATGCCCGTCTGCCGTCTTATTTCTATAAAAGATGGGTTCTTTGAAAAGTATACTTTGTCGTAATTTTGAAATTACTGGTACCGTTAGGCTCATCTTTGAAATTTATATATATTTATGATAATATAATTATACTTTTGTCCCAAAAATATTGAACCAAAATATTTTTGTAATAAAATTTCTTTCATTCCGTTAAGAAATGCACCCTGCAGTTTGGTGTTTGGAATTCACGTGGTCACCCTTAGTCAATTTATATTTTCTTTTCCGAAACTCTTTGAAATGACTTTGAATTCCGAAATAAAAATATTTATGAGCCACTTTTATAATATCACTCAGATAAATTAGTTGCGTGTAGAAATCATTGTCCTTCTCCAGAAGGACAACTGTATCTTCCTTACATTAGTAAGAGGCAAAAACAGTTCACATTTGCGCAAACCTCTGCGTAATATTTTACTTCCTGTTATTACCTGATCAATAAAGACATAATAGCGATCGAGACTACACTGCAGTCAAACCAGTCGGCGGTGCATTGTTTATGCAATATATATCATATATGCTCGAGGGTCATTGGACTCTACTTAACCAATTCAGTTGTATGATCTTTGATCTTCAATTATTCCCTCCTGTATTAGGGACCTCGCCATGACCACGACCAGTGGCCGCACCATGAAAATAGACAACGTAAGTTCGTGGAACTTGTATGGAAACCAAGCATGACACGTCACGACTAAATCTTAGTGGTGCGAAAGCAGTGCACCGATGAAACGAAACATCTCCCTGGACTCGATTCGACATTCCTGACGACTTTTTACAATTATAGTGCAATTGGGCCCTTTTCTGTTTTGTAACAAGGACTTGTTAGCGACAAGTTGGAACAGACTGAACGAGCAACGCGAGTAGTAGTTGGAGTTTAGCGCCAACTGCGAGCACGCAGCATACTCACAGCTTGCCTGAGCTATCGTTCTATATCCTCACATTTTCCGGTCGATTAAAATCAATTTTTATATATCAAGACTAGCCTGGTGCACGCGACTTCGTTCTCGTGGACTTACGACTCCCGTGGCAATTCTATAATGGAGCTGGATGAAAAATATCCTAAAACTCGGCATAGAAGTTGTAACTATACCATACCATCAGCCCACTATCAGCATCAGCCCCACCATACTATCGGCCCGTGTCTCTCCACTGTTGGATATAGGCCTCTCCCGAGGACCGCCACCACGCCACGGTTTTCAGCTTTTCCCATCCAGCCACTACCGGCGATTTTTTTCAAATATTCAGTCCTCTTGGCCGGAGGGTGCACCACGCTACGTTTCCCGGCACCATCGAATAAATTTAGTACTTGAATTACTTTAAGGCCTAGATCATCTTCATTATTAGTGGATATTACCACATTTGTATCATCGTGGGCATGTGTGAGCGGTAAAAGGCGTACTTAGGCGATATTCGCTCCCCCTGACGAATTCGCGCGACTGGCGGTAGTCGTACAAAATACCCGGTGGAATATCGCAGGCGGCAGCGACTATCGCTTATATCTAAATAGGCCTTTATCAAGTTTCAAAGCCAACGCACGCAACTGATCATATGATTGTTTATTTTTATCAATTTTGTTGTATTGGTTTTTCCGCTTAGTTTTTATCAAATCAAATCATCTCATCAGTTATTACATTACAGAGACGTCATCAGACTGATCACGAATCATTCACCCAGTCAGGTGACTTGATAAAAAGTACCGAATCCAACAAGGTTACTTACATGTATATGTTTAGGTAAACATCGGAAGCACAATATCGTTAAGACAGTAGATAATCTTTATCGGGCTGTATTTATCAACATGACTAGATCAAACACTCGTATTGTCAGAATGCGAATTTTGATAACTCTTTCACTATATGTTTATTTGAATATATTTTTAGATAATCAAAATAAGTGGAAGTTTAGTTTTTCGGTAGTAAGTGAGATACGCCATAGCCCATTCCCATCCCATTCTATCCCTTTCCTTTCTCGAAATCAATTCCTACATCTCAAAAGGTTGGCGGCGCATCGGGGGGTGTGCCAGCGTTTGTCAATGGACGACAGTATCCACTTACCACCAGGTGGACTTTATGTTCGTCTGCCGGCTTTTTACTATATAAAAGTTGCATCCAGGGAGTTGCTGGATAAGGAGAGCAGAAGACCCTGTATGGTGGCGGTTTTTGGGAGAGGTCTACATCCAGCAGAGATATAGCCTAACGGTATGGTAGTCATTGTAAGATTTTTAAACTACAAAACAGTTAAATATTAAAAAGAAATGACAATCTTACTGTATTGCGTACGTATTTATACATTACTAGCAAAACCCGGCAGACGTTGTTCTGCCATAAAAGTTGATGTGCTGCAGCGCCATCTAGTGGCGAGTTAGAACAAAGTGGATAGCATAAAAACCTTCTCCATGAATGGTGATCGGTCAAACGGTGTCGAAGTCTATTAACACCAGATATACCGACATCCATTTTTATATATTTATATATATAGATGAACGATATCTTTAAGATCGCTTACTAATATGAACTGTACTGTTTAAGTAGCGATACTTCTCATAGTTATTATGTTGGCATAATTTACATTCTTAGTTGTAAGTCACGAGTTTTCTAGATGGCTACCCGACAAACAGTATAATGGCGTAATTATACTAGGCAAGTGTCTTAGAATATTTGTTGTTTATTGATGATTGTTGTGATAAACAGGTTAAATCATTGTTACTAATACATACATATAGAGGATAAACGTAATCTGTTTAGTTATCGGTCTATGTAGAGCATAGATATTCTGTAACAATCTTCCGAGCATTGTCTCTTGCTTCTATGTACTTAATGTTGCAAAAATGCCTTAGCACTGTTTCTGGCTCGAGCTTTTAACCTAGTGTTTAAGGCCATCAAACGTTAAAAAGTAGAACTGTACGCTCACGAGCGTTTAACGCTCGAGTTAAAGGTGTACCAGCGCTCATTTTTACAACCCTATTTACGTTTATTCCTCGGAACGCATACTAATCATTAATGGAACCTTCAAAGACGAATATGCAATTCAATTGGTCACAATTGAAGATTCAATTTCTAGTTACCCCATTGTCATCGCTTACTGGATAAGGTTCAATCCGGTACTAACCACCGACGTAATGCACCAGTGTATAATATATATATACGAGCTATACCTACGTTATATTAATAATAAAATGTTAGCGAGGAGTAGTGACATAGATGTTTCCTTCTCAAATGGGCGGGTTCTGAGCAGGAATGCTGTGGAATTGCTAGAGAAATCGTTATCAAGAATGTGCGGTATAAAGAACGGACGCATTGGTTTTTATAACTGTAATGTACCTTCTGTTATGTTTAAATAATAAATATTCTTTACTCCCCATTCCACCCCATCCTCCCCAAAGAGGAATGGGGTGAGGAAAATTCTTCGTCCCGTTATACTTCCCTTCTTTTCCGGCTCATTTCTAAATTTGCGAAGGCAGGCTGCACATCGCAAGATGTAATTTTAAAATTACTGAACCGACAAACATCGACGAACATCGGTTCAGTGACGAACTTAACTCAACTATTAAGTCCATTAACTCTTAACTCAACTATTAAGTCCATTAACTATTAACTCAACTATTAAGTTCATTAACTATTAACTCAACTATTTAAGACCGTTAAGAAATGCGCCCTGCAGTTTAGAATTTGGTTCTATTTGTATATGTACTGTATATCCTATATATAAGCTATAGGGTACAAAAGAATACTCAAAATCATGAACTAAAACAATGGTTTCAGGCTTTGAGAAAGATTCGAACACATCCTGTCAGATTCAGCCTGTCACTCTCACTCGAGAAGTACATAAATTATACCTAAATTCGAAAACCACGGTTTCCATAATCAAACTCATCCACAAACTCAGTCTCTCTTCAAGTTTAGAATCTGGGACGAGTGGTTAGTAAGTACAGATAATTAAGGCAACTTATCCTTAAGATTTTCCTACAAGATTGTAAAACTCTAGAATCACATTACTAGGGTAAAAACACACTTTGGTTTTCCTATAGGGCACTGTTTTTCCTTTTCAACGTACTATCAAAGAATAAATAATAGTACTGAGTAACTACTGTCTCTACCTTTGTGATATTTTCTGTCCCAGTTTTCCACATATTTATATAAATTTCATTGCACAAGTATTTGACGTGTACAAAGGGCGCACTTAATTCCCTTAGCCATTCATTACCAGCCAATCACCAGATCAAACAGAAAATAAAACGCGGATGCAATTCTAGTTTAAATAGACGTAACAGACGTTTAAATACGTACATATTAAACATATAAATACAATAATATTCTGAACAGTAAAATCTGATCATTCTACTTATCTAATGTACTCGTATTATTTGAATAAAGTAGATTTTTACAATTTATGGCTTACAATTTAGTAATCGGGTCCCAAATGTTTTGCATCTGATACTGAATTGTCAAAATAGTCAATTCATAAAACAAAACAAACAAACAAACCGGTTAGTGTGTGCAGGAAATATGCAAACTCACTAGTTCTTTTTTTAATTTTTGTTTATTATAATATACGTGTTCATACAAGAGTTGGTCGCAGACGGGTTTCTTTTCAAAGTCAAGGGCGTGACCCTCCAGCTCCCATAGTCGTACTAACCTTGTAGTTATTCGGATTGAATCGTGGGAGCGCGCCGTCATTGCGAAGACTTTTTCTAACGCACTCTTTCTTTCTCATAGGTACTGTCTTTTTCTTTTACTCTACTCTATATTATTCTGCTAGGACCAAAGGGACTTTGTATCAACCTAGAACGTCCCACTGCAAGGCACAGGCCTCCCGTGGTAAATCACTGGGGGGTTTCGGGCCGTAATCCACCACGGGGGCCCAGTGCGGATTGATGGATCACATTTTCCAAATTTTCTGGGTTTCCTCACGACGTTTTCCCTTATTGTCGAGAGAAAACATAGTGGTACGGACCTAGGATTTGATCTCACGATCATACGAATGGGAGTCGAGTATAGATACCCCTACGCTATCACCGCTCTAAAGGTCCAAGGGGCATAAGGGACATGTTATCGCTCACAATTTATTTATTTATACACTTCATTGCACTATATCGTACAAAAGGCGAGCATAAGCATTAGTCTAAATTAATTCCTTACTAAACAATCTTTGGGTTAGACCAACCTTTAGACTCAAATTAGATGGTGTGGAAAAACCTGTCATGTTCTTAATAGACTTTATATTTTCTAAAGAATTGAGGCCGCCTTGATTGAACATTAGTCATAATCATACATCATAATATCGTCTCGGGCAATTGTGAAATTTACCTACTCAGGCGAGTATCCTCTTCCCACGGAATACCTGACCGTTGACTGCCGCAATTTGTGTAATCGCGCGGACAAGTATCGCTGGAAGGTGTTGCGTTGCACGCAATGCAACTTGACACATCCTCATCATCAACTTCTAATGTTACCGGTCTTAAGGGTTATGATTAAATAAACATGCGTAATGCTCTAGTAACAAGCAGGGACGTATATAGGAGAAGGGAATCCAGAAAGTCAAGGGTTCTGACCTTTTGGACCCCCATGAATTTGCGCATGATAGAACGACTTTTTACAAAAAAGCAAAACAAAAAAAACCAAGAAGCCAAAAAAAGGCAATGGAAAATGTCAAAAGGCCAAATTAAAGGTCTGTCGTAGTGCTAAGTAGTGCTCCAAAACCTAGTTCTGGATTCGGGCCTGCAGCAATACCTGCATTCGCAAGCGAAGGTGTCAAATTATACAGTTCAAATGCCGTGACAATTTTTAAAATGTCCACACCTTGAAATAACGAGTGTCCGCATCGACCTAGGAAACCGCTGGATAACTCCAGTACTTCGGCTGTATAATGTAAAAAAAAAACCTATAAATATAATTAATCGTCCAACTCATCATGCAAGGCCAGATCCAGGGCAAAAGAAGACCCGGAAGGCTTACAGTATTTTGCAATAAGGATATTCCTACGATTTTATTTATAATATTCCAACTGAGACATATTTGAGTTAAAACATGCGGCCTATTAAGTTATCAATGACCGTCCGCTTGACATCTCTTTTATAAAACATGTACTTTAATAAGACTTTTAGAACAACGGCTAACGCGAGACCAGTTCGACAAGGGTCGAGTAAAAGAAACACGTTTAATGTAGTTTACAATGTACATGACTACAGTCAAACAGTTTTCCGCAGTAAAACATTTAACCTCTAGATGGTATCGCATGTAATTTTCTACTTCGCTGCCAAGTTCAACCATAAACACATTCCGGATGGTTTCGTGCAAGCCCACACGTGATCTTGGCATCTGTCAAACCTTGACATACGATGGAAGAAGTGTAGGGTAATGCAAGGTCGGCAACGCATTCACATCCTTCTCGAAATTTGGAATAAGGGGAATATCCCTAATCACAATGGGGATTATACTTTTAAATATTCCTAACCGTATCGTCTGTTTGGCATTCTATTTACAAATCAGATTGTCAATGTCAAGGTATATCAAGATGCTGCTACCTCAAGCCCCGAGGAACTACACCATCTCTACTCGTAAAAGAGTGGACTCGCCAACCCTATACATTCCTCGTGCGCAAGACAATGTGCATAAGGAGGTCCATGTCCAGCAGAGGCCGAGAGAGGGGCTAGTTACGGTTAGGTATATTGACCCCGTAGAACGAAAAGTCAATCAACAAAATCCTAGTTTCGAAATATCCGCGTTAAAAGTTTTAAAAATTGAAAAAAACTTGTTTCTTATCCGTTTCTTTTTTAAAGTTTAGAAAGTAATAGGATGGCATTACTGGGATCTTTTATACAATAGTATAAATGTTGCCGGGAAAGTTTTATTTTTGAAGAAAATTGAGAAAACATCACTTTCACTCTTATAAAATGTCAAGGAATTTGCTAATTAAAAATCTTTAACATGCAGTTAATGAGTATTTAGTGATTCAATTTTGCAATTCAATCGTAGAGAAATAATACTCAAAAGATTGTGATGATTATTTTATTTTACATGCAGGGCAGTATTTGAGTTTGATATAATTGTAAAAGTCATCAAAATGTGTTAGTTAAATTTTCAACTTGATAAATTTGTGAGTGCATTGATATTAATGATTTTTCGCATGAAACATTTGTATTGAAGGTGTCAACGGATTGTTAGTTTACAAATAATTAAAGTATTTTACACACCGACCTAAAAGGATGAAGAAAATAAAAACCAATTGGAATATTATAATTACTTTTTTAGTTATAGATATAATTTCTTATAAATATAATTAACTAGGAAAGTTTCTACTTTTATAACTCTGAAACCATAAGCATATTTAAAATGAAAGCAAGACTAAAAAAGCTGATTAATGTAGGCTATAAAAGTAGTTTTAAAAGTGTCACTTAATGACTTTTCACTCTACGGGATGGAAATACATATGTGTGAAAACGTAAAAAAAAACATATTTTAGTGTTAAAAGAATGAGGAATTGTTACCAAGAAAAATCAACAATGGTTTATTGGTCCTACAATACATATCTAATTATGTTATTCAAGAAACTTTTTTGTAAATGAAATATTTTAGTGGCCATATTTACATATTTGCTAAATATAGATAACGAAAAATTGTTTTTTTATTCAAAATTAGAAAATGAAATACAGAAAACTATAACCTGACTATAAGGTATGTTTTCGCTGATATTTCACTCACTTAGCAAACAATATTATAATGCGTCAGAAGACATTCATCGATGCTCACGTATTTAGATCAAGTTCGTTGGAAGGCGTCTAGTGTCTCTCTGTAAGAGTATTTACTAAGACTGTCTTTGTGCTAGACTCTAGTGACTAAAAATAGATTTAACAAAGATTCTATCTTTAGCGTATTTCTAGTTTTCTTATCACCCTCATCACCAGCCCTTATATCATTCAGCGTACACTCCTTAAGCACATCGTCTTGTGCATGGAAGTACGGCCTTAAAACGCCACGCTGGTCGAGCGGGTTGGTGAGTCCACTCTTTTATAGGTGGCGTAGTTCTTCAGTACTTCAGGATCCTTTAATCGGCTTTTACATTACCCATGGGAAGAGATGTGGTGGAGCTAATCTAAAGCCGACATCACACAGCAGTTTCGCCTAATCAGATATTCCTAGTTTCATATATTCAGATTTATTCCATGAAGTAGATATGCGGAGAGAACGCAGGGTATTGATTCAATGAATAAATTGTATATACATACCTTAATGTCGGTATGAAAGACTTATTGATTTGAGTTAGGTTTTTTAACTTAAAACTTCACGGTTTCAAGATTCTGTTTAAACAGAAACATCTCTAACATATGATTAAAAATGAGTTTTTTTAAGATATTTGGAAACTAGAACCGACAATAATAATTATAAATTTATTTATTTCATACAATTGTTAATATTTTACAAAAAAGATATTAATAATAAATAAAAATAAAATGTCTTTATCAACTACTAATTCACTTAACTAATTTTATATATGTCGTAATTGAAAAATTCAGCATATGGTAGGTACCATTTATTATCTTTTATTTTCACTAGCCTCTAATCTCTTTCTAAATGACACAATTCTCTCTCGTAATATACAAAACAAAAATAATGAATGTGTACGTCGGCAAACATTTGGGATGCGCTGCAGAAAGGAGGGTGTTACACATTATTATATTGCACTAAAATTGTGTTAAATGCCCTTTTCATGAAATTAACCTATAAGCTAAGCTAATAAGGCCCCATTTCTCTGATATTGTCACGTATGGCCACAATAAAATTTACAATTTAATCTCATTTACAATTTCTGTTTAAATTGATAAATGATTTCCTAGAAGCTGCATATTGCATACATTTGTCATATTTAATCGTATTTACGGCACTCAGAAGTAGTTACGAATTATTTTTACGCAGAAATTTTATTATAATCGTCCGTGAGAAAGGAGATAAGAGCTTATACGAGGGACTGGGAAGTGATAATTCCACTTTCCGCATGAACTACATTTTGATATCAATGACAGAACCTTGTCATAGCCTTCAAAATAAACAACTAATTCATTATTTTATCGTCGTAGATGTCACTTACTCTTTACCCAAACAAGTACAGGAGGTGACGAATGTTTTACAAGCGTGGCAACCCATCTTCACTAGACAGGTAAAATATTGATAAATTAGTTGGGTCAATAGTTAAAAGTTATAAGGGCGTCTTGAAATCTCTACCATAATAAGATTATTCTGGTAAGGTAATGTAACAATGATTTTTTTATAGTAAGAGGGCGGCAGACGAGCATACAGTCCGCCTGGTGGTAAGTGGATACTGTCGCTCATGGACATCCGTGGTACATGACAATCAGTCCAGAATGACAAAGTCAAACGCTGCTACGCCCCCAGATGGGCTGCCTACCGTTTGAGATGTAGGAATTGATTTGGAGAAAAGGTTGGGAAAATGGGGAGGGATAGAATGGGATGGGAATGGATTCTGGCATATCTCACTCACTACTGAAACACGTACGAATACTGGGGAATAGGATATAGTGGGATATTTCAAGGTAGTTTTCTGTAAGTCTTCTTCCGTGTCCAAACGTTAAGATAAAGCTAGGAATGAACGACTATTATCGTAACCAGCCGTTTCATTGTAGACTGCTGGACATGGGCCGCGTGACGACGTGCATGGGGGATGTATCGCCTGAACACGACTAGGCTGACTAGGCAGGAGAAGGTCAGGGGAGTGCACTTTTTTTAAGGTAGTTTTCGCCTAGAACGACACCCATGGGAAGAAATAGGGTGGTGTTATGAGACCACCGGTCGACACAACACAGCCAAAGAAGTAGATTTCCTAAAACTGTGTGGAATAAAACGCTGACGTCAAATGACCACGTACAAATTAAATTAGAATTCCAATCATAACTTCACTTTATGCTAATTGGACATAAATAGAGAGAATTCAAGTACACATCTAAGTCAATGTGATGGTGATTTATAATATTTCTACGTGTTGATGACATTTAGAGAAAATGGTTTTTTTGGTTCAGGAATTTTGATTAGAGAGTCAATTGTCAACACAGTGAGACATAATTAAGAGTAATGATACTCGTATCTCTACTGCTGTATACAGGCCTCTTCCAAAAACAATCCACTCTTCTTAACATGTTTTTATAGAAGATATGGCAGACGGGCGGGCGGCCCTCAAGATGTCAAGTGGTCACCACCGTTGATGGACACCTGTAACACTAGGGGCGATGCGGGTGCGCTGCCGACCTTGCAGATTCATATACAAAGCCCTTCTAAAGAGCCCCAAGTCATAACTAAGAGGAAAAACTTTAGTTCCTTCCACAACTTTGGTGTTCGCGATATAAAGTGTCTCAAAAACTTGAACTGTACGCAGTAGCTCTTTGTCAAGGAAGTGCGAATGACCCTTCGGTGACGAGAGGTGCGATGACAAAAAACCATATTTGTATAATTAAGAGTCACCTGACTGGTTTTAAACAAAGTATATCTCGGACGGGGTGTACAAACAAACATCACATCTTCAGAGGCTTACATTTGTGTCATGTGACCATTTTAAAATGTAGGTAATTATTAATAATAGTTTACGAGGCTGGTGATAAATGTATTCAGGGGATTTTACCACAAATGTTAGAATTTTTTTGTTAACCGCAAAAATCCACACAGCTAAAACCTATAAATATCAATATAGCACGTTCAACAAGCGAAAAAGAGTCGAGAAGTAACAAGTTGATACTGCAAATCCTCTCCGAATAGCTGATGAGACGAACTTCATGCGGTTGCCAGAATTCGCGAACTCCTGGCATCGAAAAGACGGCTGTTAGAACTACTCGGCGATGGACCTGTATTGTGTCGTACACGCCCCAGAAAGGAGGGAAGTGTTGATTGGAGAGAGATGAAAGAAATTTGTAGGGAGTCAAGAAAGTGCGTGTCGGAAACTGCCCACGCAAGTACGGCGCGCTTTTACTACGATTCGGTCCGAATAACCGCGACGTTGGTAGAACCAAGAGAAGGTAATGGGATCCCTTACTGTGGGCCTTACGCCTACCTGCCACCTCCGTTATAAAAAAAAACACTAAAGTGATTAGATTTTGTGGCACGTCAAGGTCAATGTGCGTCTTCTACACTATAAATTGATCTAATCACTATTTGAGATATCAATTTACATAAGATTAACGCCATGTATGCGATTAGACTGTCATGCGCTTCATGATAATAAAAATTTAATTAAATACGTAACAAATTGATATTATGTAAATTAGTGAATTGTGTTTAAAATATGCATAAACCGCAAACTAATCTGACTGTATATATACAGTATATATATGTAAAGAAACTATATTTCTTTGATTTGAATTTTGCCGCGCTCCGCGCTGTCGGTGAAGGTATCATAGTGTAGATAAAGCAGTGTAGGTTATGAGAATATGGCGTCAAGTTAAAAGAATCGTGTTTACTGTCAAATTGTATCGAAAGATAAATAATAGATTTTAAAAAGGAATTGACATATTAAAGAATAAACTTTAGATGTCGTTTCTTTGTTTGCAGAGCAACGCAATTGTTTATTTGAAATATAAAATTCCTAATAACTTTGGAGATATTACACTATATATATACAGCATATACGAGTACAGTATACAGTATATATGTATATCTTTTTCGAAACCCAAAAGACAGACCCGAAGCCCGAAGAAAGCTGCACGGGTTGTGGAGGAGCTCCAGCAGCGTCATAAGAGCGTTTGCTGAGAGATTTGACTGTGCGATCCTCGGTAGGTACCTACATCGAGCTACATCTTACGAGTGTAGCTGGATGAGCTAACCGCAGGGTTATTATGCAGTGCCGCATTTAATTTAAAAAAATTCCGTGAAGTTTCTAAAATGTAACACATGTAAGATAAGTATACAAAATTTAACTATATTCCAATTGGCGGACAAAACTGCAGGGCAAAACTAGTGCGCAATAAAACAATAATACAGAATTAATAACTGTAGTTTCAGTCATAATCGTATATGATAGTACTACATGCAAACACCTATCAATTGCTACAGACGTAATTGTAGATTTAGACGAGAAGGTGACCAGTTGCATCCTGATTGATGCAGACAGTGCTCAGACGCTTATTAAATGCAGGGGGTAATTGGCCTATGCTAGTACAGCCGTGTGGTGTTGACCGGCTTTACAATAGCACTACTCTATCTCCCCTCATTTCTCTTCCACCCTTCCATGGTATCACTATGTAACGATTTTTTTTTATAGACTAGTGGGCGGACGAGCGAGCGGTTCCACGTGATTGTAAGTGTTACCGCCGCCCATGGACACCTGCAACACCAGGGGGTATGCGGGCGCGCCGCCGACCTTGCGAAATCCTATTCACAGCTCTCTTGAAGAACCCCATATGGTAGCTTAATGGAAAGACCTCTTGAGGCAGTTCGTTCCATAACGAATAACGTATTATTTACGTTCGTTTCGTTTACTCCGTATTAACCATAACCAGTACCTTTTATCGTCCATTGTTGGACACGGGTTTCCCCATATATTTTGTGCACGAGGTTGCCAGCGTGGCGTTCTTAGACCATACAGGTCTAAGAACGCCACGCTGGCAAAGAGGATCGGCGAGTCCACTCTTTTAGAGGTGGTGTAGAGTAGTGGTGGTTTTATGGGACCCATAGGAAGAGTTGGAGTTGGGGAAGATTCTAAAGCCAGCCGACAGCATACGACCAATTCAACTGTATGATTGAGGCAAATGGAATCTCAATAAGGAAAAGCTCTCCTTATGTTAGAGCCAAGTGTAACAACATATTACGAGTGGGCAAGGGTCACTCGCGTGCCTCTAGCTAGAATTGAGTTCGATACACACACACACATACATAGATTTTAAGTAAGAATAAGAATTTAAATTGGACAATTATGTCATAAGACGATATAATGTATTTTACATTTACATAATTATCTATTAGTAAAATCCTTTCCACGTACTCAATTTTTCCGAAAAAAAAATATATAATCGTAAGCATAAAATACCTACTGGCTACTATTTTCTTTATCTTATGTAATAATATTAATTATCCAATAAAACTTTATTTAGTGTTAATAAATCAATGAATTCATTAACTTCTGGGGATTTACCTCGATTCACTAAAAGGTTTCGTCTATTAATCGATATTATTTATTATGACACGTTTAGAATTACTTATGATGCACGCAATAATCCCACAGCCGCTGGGCGCACTCGACTGGCCATGTTACCCCATCTCTCAACAGAAGACTACCCTGAAATGAAAATGCACTTCCTACTTTTATTCACTTACCACTTTATCTTCAATGTGTTTTGGTAGTGAGTGAGATATGCCAGAGCCCATTCCCATCCCATCCTCTCTCCATTTCTCGTAACTCGTTTCTATAAATTCATTCCTGTCTCATCCGGGGGCGTGCCAACGTTTGTCATTCTGGACTGACTGATGTAGCGCGGATGTTCCACGGGCGACAGTATCCACTTATCACAAGGTGGACAGTATGCTCGTCTGCCGCCTTTTTTCTATAAAAAAAAAGCATTTCAAATAAACTAAGGAATCGCTTAGTTTTATTAAAGAATTTCGTCATGCCTGTTTGTCTGGCTGACCTAGTCTATCTATCACAAACGGATAACTTTGTCAATTTTCGTCCAACGTCCGATAAATTAATAAATAAGCTTTAATAAAATAATGAATATGTTGACATGTATTAATATTGTATTTTATAAAAAAAAACTGATTAAAAATTAAATTATGATTATGATTAAACCCGAGTAAAAAGATCTTATCCTCATTGACTAAAGATTTTTAACTTGAAATTTCGTGGATTTAAGGTTATGTTTAAATAGAGACGTTTTCCAACATAAGCAACATGGCAGAAAATTTATCCGAATCAATCCGAACTGGGCTTGCGCGATGGGTTATGGCCCAAAACCCCTCGTGATTACTAGGAAGGCCTGTGCCTTGCAATGGGACGTTATAGGTATCGATCGATTGTACAATATCAAGTGGTGTAATCCGATAGGGTTTCAATAAAAATAAATTAAAAAAACGAAAACCTGACTTCAAAAAAGGTATAAACAATAGTGATCTCTCGAAAAGGGAGACCTTTTCCATGTGTCATATTGTCAACAAAATGAGAAATAATAAAAATGCAGAAACTACAATAAACACCACTTAAGGTGCTGATTAACAAAGCTTTCGAAGGATTAGAAACTTTTTGCGTTCGCAAACGACTTGATGATTTTAAAGTTCAATTTCGTCGCTCGAAAGTCTAACTGTATAAGTTTATTTTACAATGTTATATTTGCGGCCGGCGCTACCTAACCGCATATTGAATAAGTTCAGAATGAGCTGCAGAGGAATTTGTGTTTGTGCGAACGCTCGATAGGCCGATACTTTACGTCATACATTACATTTTCAATTTCCAAATTACCCTATTAAGACCTTAAGGTCATGACCTTTGCCTCCAAAATTGTTCCCTTTTGTATCAGTAGCTTTGTGTTATGCTGTGTACACTATAACTACATAACTGTCTTCGGACTTCATAAATCTGGTCCTCTGTTTACTCTCGGTCTTATCAATGAGATAAAGAGCGCTAACAAGGCGTATTAAAGTCTCTGCTAACTAAATATTATACTCTGCTACCGTCGGACTGATAGCCTAGGGGTGTCTATTCTCGACTCGGGTGTCGTGAGGGCATGAGTTCAAATCCTGGACCCGTACAACTAAATTTTCACTTAAGTAATAGCTCGGCGGTGAAGGAAAACGTCATAAGGAAACCAGCATATTCTAGAATTGAAAAAAATCTGGAGCATTTGAATGCACCAATTCGTACTGGATCCGCGTGCTAGATTATGGCCCGAAATCCACTAGTAATTTTGTAGGGGAGTCATGAGCCCCACCGTGAAGCGTTACAGAACATCGATTGTCAGACTTCACAAAAAGTATTAAATCAATAAGAGTTGTTTAAAGGAACAATGATTTTCATACAAATTTGCTAGATTTGCTAGGTATATTTTAGTTGTAAAGATAACATTGTATGTTATCTTTACAACTAAAATATACCTATATTAATTATATGGCATATGTCAATTAACTTTGAAACATGAGCAGAATTCATGGGGTTAGGCTTTTTTTCATATAGCAATGGTGCAATTAACACATTCTGCCAGTGTCAAGTTTTATTCGTAATAAACAATTTCAAAGTCTAAAACGTATCCTGTCAATGTCCAGTCTCGTCGAACTAAGTCAGGAGTCGCTCAGTAAAGCGCTAGTAGGTTTACTGAGGACAGAAGACGACTCCTTGGAAGCATACGAAAAACGCAGACCCACGCCTTTATTTGATTGTCACAAACACCACGCACGAAAGACACTTTGAAGTTTAATAATTATTAAACCACAAAACGCTTAATAGGTACACATTTTTACAATAATCAAAAACTCAACTTCACTTATCGAGTTCCTGTCAAAAAGTCTTGACATTAAATGAAAACGCAGTCCCACGCTTTTATTTGATTATCACAAACACCACAAACACTTTGAAGTTTGATAAACGATCACTATTAAACTACATAACGCATAACACACAATTTTTATAATAATCAACCAAAAACTCAACTTCACTTCTCGAGTTCCCGCCAAAAAAGTCCGGCTTTAAGTTTCGGGAAAGGTTTGGTTTACACCCTGGTTATGTCTTGGAATTTATGTGATCATTGCACAAAGGACAAGGACTTTGTACAGACAGGAGCAAATCATGACAAAGAAAACAACCTATTTTTAAATAACTGAAGTAAATAATTTTAAATCTCAAGGATGTCATCACAAAGTCGACGGAGTCCACTCCTATATCTTTACTGTCACCAGAGAACCCAATAAAACCCACCTTTAATTTTACTACCATCGATTTGATGCCATTTTCAGTATTTCCTGTTTTCTATCTAAACATTTTTGATGGTAAGTGAATACTGTCGTCCATAGACATCCGCGATACATGCCAAACATCAGTCCAGAATGACAAACGTTGGCACGCCAGCGGATGTGCCATTCCTTTCCATTCTTTAATCCGCAAAGGTAGAATGAAGGAATGAATTGGAAAAATGAGGGTACAAACAGTGGTCTAATAACAGTGTTTTTCCTTTTTGGGGAGAAACACTTATTTTTGTACCATAACAATAGTACATTAACAATTAATAACATTTATATTTATATGAATTTATATGTAAACACAAAGTAACATCTCTAAAACATGCTATAGTTTTGTTGTTGGCATATTAAACGTTTTAAAAAACCTTCACTACTTTAACAGGATTGACGAAAGTAAATTTAGTTTTTAGGCCTCTCTGTCAGTCATCAAATGGACGGAACAGTGTGCTGGATGTTATTTACTAATGTTAAGTAAATAACAGTATATATTACAGTTTATTGCTTACTACATACTAAAGAATACAGTAACAGTGACACAAAAGGTTAAATACATAGGAATACAGAGAGTGTCACAGAGATTCGGCAGGACACAAGAATAATGTGATGGTTCACATGTTGTGATTACTAGAAACAACAATTTATTTACATGCAATACACCAAACATACTATATACACACTATATAATATATATTACTAAAATTATAATTAGTCCAAAAGAAAGAAATTTAAAAAAAAAATCTTGGAATTTATAGACTTACCAAAGTGCCCAGATAGCTGTGACCAATCTCCTCTTCGGATGTGTCTCCGGACACTAATGTCTGCTTATTTGAACGCATTTTATTCAGATAGCAATAACTTTTCTTTTTCACTTTTATTTAACCGTAATCTTAGCACTAGTCTTTTCTGTATTTGTTTCAAACTTTTTAAAATTTTATTTTGACACTTCGGGGTTGCGCGCGTTCTCTGTTACGAATGCATCAACATAAATAAATTATATATTTATTTTTATTGTAACAATTGAAATACATTATGAACTGTTATTTATTAAAGATAACGTGACAGCTCCTTTATCAATATATTGCCTAATAAAAAATAATTATTGATTGGAAATTCCTGAACAAGTCATGTCTTTATCTCTTGCAAATTTAGCGATTTATTAAATCCTAATCAACTATTTTAGATTATCGCAAATAATTTTAAACAAAATATAACAAAGTGTACTTTTGAAATGAAAACGTTTTTTTTATTTTTATGATTAAAGTTTTAAAAACCGCGTTATGCAAATATCTAATAATAAAAATTATCTAAAATAGCCTAATCGAATTTCTAAATCTTTTAAAAACTTATACTCTAAAATCAGCACCATTTTTTTTTTATAAATTGGTTTTATTTCTTTATTGATTCAAATTCAAAGATAAAATAAACAAAGTAAATATTAAAATAAAAATATCACTTTATCGGGGAAATGTTGATAATCACACAAATATTTAAAATTCACATTCAGTATTCTTTACAAAATTTTTCGCAAAACCTTTTCAAAGAAGCTTTTCCGCGCGCAAAATTATTTTTCGCAAAATTGAGGCCATATGGCAAAGAGCACCGTCCGACTCGATGCGGTCCAGGTAAACTGAACTAATCGTGAGCACTACTTAGTGGAGATACGGACTCCACCGCGAAAAGTACTGAAACTGAAATTTAGGCAGTGTATACACTGGCGCATTAAGTCCTCACATTTATTACTCGACCATTAGCGTAGTAAAATTATGCGTGAATAAAAAAATAAAAATCATTACAAAGTGGATTTTTTGTGAAGCTTTGTTTTAATGATTTTTTTTTTAAATGAAGCGTCATGTTCTAAATATGTAACGTTCTAAAACGGGAGAAATATCAGTTTTAGCTCTTTAAAACTTTTAGCTCTTTAAATTTGAAAGAAAGAAAGAAAGAAGAAAGAAACATTTACTCGATAAGCACACAAAGGAAGAGAAAATGATAACAGACAGAAGGAATGACAGAAAATAAATAACCACAAAGACAACAGAATATAATAATCGTCATTGCATATGCGACAATGCTTCGTCGAATGGGTCTCCAGCTCAGCATAATGCTGAGTGTTCGAGACAGCACTCAGCGCTGAAATTTGAAAAACTTTACTTGCAATTTCTTTTGTCGAACCTAGTACTTTGCCGATGGCAGGCGCCAGCAGAAAAGGAGATATCGCTATTTTAGTAGGTTCTAGAGAAATCATATTCAGACAAAAATAGTAGTTTTACTTACGAACCTTATCCAACACAGAGTTTATTAGCGTTGAAATACTTTAGAGGTGGGATTTTATGGAAAATTTACAGTCATAATTTGGGAATTACCGAACCGATTTGACTCATCTTCGAATATAATCAAAATATAGATGATCCAAACTGTATTTGTGCAAAATTCCATTTCAATCGGTAAAGAAATACGCCAATAAATAAATAGTTAAGAAATATTAAATTGATGAACTAAATATTTTGACCTGTTAACAATAAAAATCCATTTTTTTTATTTCTTTAAACTATCATGTGATGACATTTATGACAGAAAATCGAATATAATTTTATAATTGTTACGATGTGTACTATGAATAGATACATTAATAAATAAAATCATTTTTCTCCGAAATTCGAAGGTCGCATCTTCGACAAAAGATATAATTCTCCGAAATGCCCCTAAAGTACAAATTGTGACCACATGTAAGTTACCTTTATAATAACCACACAATGGCAGTAAGCTACTGTAAAAGTAGCCAATGTAAATTCGGCCTTACAATCCTTGTTACCAGTTGCCTCATCTCTTCTCCACAGTTTGTACTACTGTTTAGTGCGTCCTCGGTATCGATAACAATAACATTTATCGACGTGCCCAACACTAATCACACGATAATTGCTTGATTGGTAAAAGGATGACGAAGAGCTCACGTGATTATTGTTGCTGAAACTTAATTTGTGTAAACGCTTACTACAATAATGTTAAGTTTTATAAAGTTAACAAATTAGCGGGTAGACGAAAATTTACAGATTCATTTGCATATCGGTAATTGGCTTAGCATAGTGTCTGCAACGAAGATTTTAGCTTCAAAACGAAGATTTTAGTTTAAATTTACACATATTATAATGAAACAAGAGATGGGGGGATCTCATCTGGTGGGCGTCGACGTAGAAGGCGACTAAGGCATAACAAAGCCGCTAACACAACCCTGACCAACTACACCACTTCTAAAACACACCACCCTCCACTACACCACCCTTACTCCAAATACATTCCTACATCTCTAAAGGAAGGCAGCCAGCCCATCCGGGGGCTTGCCAACGTTTCGTCACTCTGGACTGATGTTGGCATGTACCGCTGGTGTCCATGGGCAAAAGTATCCACTTACCATCAGGTGGACTGTATGCTCGCTTGCTGCCTTCTTTCTATATAAAAACTAAGAGTAAACTCGCCAACCCGTTTTGAGCAGCGCGGTGTTTTAAGGCCGTATGTCCCTCGTGAACAAGTGCACGAGGAGGCCTGTATCCAGCAGTGGACGATAAAGGCCTGGTTACGGTTTTATGGAAGATAAGGTTCAGATAACGTCACATATTGTACATAAAATTGTAGCGAAGCAGTCTAAACTTTGATTCTATGAGCGGTGACTTTTGTTCTTTGGTGAATATCTTCGTTTCACTTAGCTGACTGACTGAGCGTCTTTGAACTTATGTAACAGGACAACTGTCGGAAGTCACAAATATGTAACAAACGCAAAATAATTTAACATTTAATTAAAGCATAAATTACGTGATAAAGTTTATGTAAAGACATTTAGTACTACTCTCCGTGCTATAATCGGCAGAAAGATTTGTTGCTGTATCCTAAGAGAGGACAGAGCGACATAAATTAACAGGACATGACCTCGCATAATGTTATATTTCTTTTTATTTTCCTGACCGCATCCGGACAATAAATGGAACTTTTACATAATATTTCTTTTTTTTGTTAAAAATAAGCCGGTCAATGTCGACGGGTTTTTGTTTTATTGACACATCCTTTTTGGGGTTTCGCATCACGTTCAGATCTTTGTCTGCTATTTACCTCTTTGTCTAATCAAAAGTCTATCAGCATCATTATACTTATTACTTCCCATCACTTCAAGAAAGAACGAGGCAATGGAATGAGGGAAATTCCAAGTGCCGTTATACTCCCTAGATATACTCCATTAGTCTCTTTACTTTCAGCGGCGCTACAATCCAGGGAGGGTTATAGGGGTTATCCCTCATCAGGAGGAGGATGCTCGCTGCAATCCAACAGCCGCTGGGCCCCACTTGACTGGCCTCATTGCCCTCTCTCACAGAAGACTACCTTAAAATGTATCTACTACATTTGCCATTTCATCATATTCTTCAATCTACGTGTTTCGGTAGTGAGTGAGATATGCCAGAGCCAATTCCCATCCCATCCCTTTCTATTTTCCCAACCCTTTCTCCAAAACCATTCCTACATCAACAAATTAAGGCAGCGCATCCGGAGGTGTGCCAAAGTTTGTCATTTTGAACTAATGTTGGCATGTACCGCGGACACGCCGCACCGTAGGTGGACTGTATGTTCAATTTCCGCCTACTTTCTATTAAAAAAAACGTAACCGTAACCAGTCCCTTTTTCCGTTCACTACTGGAGATGGACTCACTGATAATGGATTGAGGATGTATGGACTTAAAACGGCACCACGCTGACGAAGCGGGCTGGTAAGTCCACTTTACGACTTGTAGTAACTTGTATTTGACGTGTGAAAACCATCATTCTACATGACACGGTACGTCACATGCTTACATCATGTGATCAGAACTCAGGTTTAAGTTTCTTACACAAGACCTCGAAATATGATACCGCAACATACGGGCAAGTTCAGATACGCGAGCATCTATTTTCTTAACATTTAAACAACAAAACAACATTCCAGATGTACTCGTAATTAATACTCTTCCTTCTCAGTAACATGCTAACTTCTTCAAGTTAGCCTTTATTGAAGCAAGAAGTTCGGTAACTTCTCGCTTCTATAATCTTCAGAACTCTACTGGCTAAGGTAACCGCCGAAAAATAATTCTGCAATTATTTATCTTCTGTGTGATTTTTGTGTCCAAAATTTCAAATTCGTTGTAAACGTCAAACGTCTTTTGACTCAGTCTCTATCGTTTGATCCGTAAGGATTTGCCTATTACACTCCGCGAAAGCCGTTAGTGTCTCACAATAGCTGGTGAGTTGTTCTTTTGTGTATGCTGCAGTACTAGCTCTACATCGTTGTATAATATATGAAATATGTTGTTACTTAAATTGTCTTTTTGCAACATGTACAATTTTTTTTTTGTACAATAACGAGTTTATCAATATATCTATTTAATATATTTTCTGCTTTGCGTATGATTACAGATACACACATATATAAGGTAATATATAGGTAGACATAATGTTCCAAATATCGTCAATTTGTTTTTTTGACATACATCAACTGTTGGGCTGTTACTTGATTCCTTTCATATAACTTTTTTGAACAACATGTGAACATTGGTGGAAATTGTACAACAAGTAAAATATTTATATAAGTTATTTTTAAATGTTTGTTGTATAAGTACTTGTTTTGTTCCAAAATATATAAATAAAATTAAAAAAACTTTAATAGCGTAATTTAAAATATAAATAATATTATTTAGATTATTTTCCTAATAATTTGGAATAATAATAAGTGGTAGTATTTAATAAATTATTATTAATTATTTGTGCAAATAATTTTAAATAAATAAAATAAGTGCCCAATTATTGTTGCAGTGTTTTAAGGGAGATTTTAAGGAATCTACTTATTGGATCTACCTGTTGGACCACGACTATCGAATTTCGGAAAAAAAATCAATAGTTGAACAACTACAAACTATTCCAAATTCACCGACTGAGCACGCTGAAGTGGCAATGGGCAGATCATACAATATTTGCAGCAGGACCGATAACTGAAAGAGTAGATGAGTTCTCGAATGCTGGCCACGTACCGGGAACCTCAATTTGTGTCGCCCTTCAACCAGGTGGACAGACGTCCGGTGATGACTGGATGAGAAGAGCTGAATATCGTGTGCTACCAGCCAGCAGCCTTGGCAGAGGCCTATATCCAGCAGTATAGAGGCATAGGTTGATGGTATGGTATTTACTCCTAATCTCCGAAGATCCAGGGACGTGTCAATGTTGACTTCGATTCTTAAGTGAAGTTGACATATATCACGGATGTCAGTAGGTGTCATAGCATCTCCCGACATGTCGGATACCACCGAGTGAACTGTGTGCTCGACTGCCACTTTCTTTCTCTATAAAACCATTAATCACAATTATTCTGTCGACGGTGGTTGAATGTAATAATAATAAATATATAATAATATAGCTACCGTTCGTCACCTGCTACGTCTAACTACATGCGTGGCGGAAGTCTTGTCGACCGTGGATGCGTAAGTTTCTGTGGCGTTTCCATTGTCGGACGATACGATTTTTTTGTCATTTTGTGATATTGTGTGTCATGAAAATATTCCAAACAGAGATTTTTCGGTGGTTTTTAGATTGTAGCTTATTGTTTTAGTTAAGCTAATTAATTTCAAATCTAAAATATTATACATTTTAATGATAACTTCTCTGCTTCATATTGCTTTTACTTTTATATGCAGATTTTTTTTCTTTAACGGATACAATATTAATGTGTTTTTTTTAAGCTACTTAAATGGTTTCAATAACTTTTTTGTATTAATCTTATAAACTTTTTTTTTCTGTTTTACTTCACATTATGTTTTGTCTTATACAACAATACAATACTATAAGTTACATAAATAAGTTCCGATGCAATGCAGCAATTTATATTTCACTATTTAATTTATATACGAATGTGCAATGCCCGCACAAACCTTCCAGGTTTACAGGCACAAATTAACCAACATAAATGTATTGTTTTTGGTATAATTAAATAAATTAAAAAAAAAATGTAAACGTTGTGTTTAATTTTAATTATATCACATATTACAAAATGTCATCATCATACATTATATGCCTTAATAAATAAATAATTTCAAAGAGGTGTTCATACGGTGTTTTTTGCTGTTGAATAGTTTAGCAGATCTATCTGTGATATAGAATGCTAGGTCAATCAGTGGATTTAAACGACATGTGGTATGTGTCCATCAGTGGAACAATATTTAGAAAATGGCTCCGCAAAGAAATCATACCTTAGCGCGTCTTCTCTGCTTGTCGTTTAAATTATTCTATAGTCTTTTAAATCAAACGTTATTATTTTAGTTAGATCAGCGAAATATTTTCATTGGCATGTTTCCTTTTCCACATGATGATATCAGGTCCTAGCAATTCCTTTTCGTATTCTAAATCAAAAGAGGAAGTAAGAAAATCAAAGTCAACGTCCAACAATGACAGTAAAAAAGAAACAATTTATGTAACCTACAGGTTATCAAACAGTGGAGATTGTTGGATACCTAGCAATGATATTGATGATAAGATATTAGGAAAGCTAGATAACACATTTTTTATGTTTTAAGATTGTATAAATCAGTGGTTCTTAAACTTTTTAAATGACGGAACCCTTTTGGGAAGCAAAATACTTGATGGAACCCTACAATAAAACAATTATTTTTATAAGTGTATTCTATATTAATCAGCATAATAAAAGTACAATGTATCAGTTACTAATTATTATTTACTTCACCACTTGGTAAGGACAATAATAGAAAACATTAAAAAAGAAAAAATCTAACTAGTGGGAGGTATGAAACTGTTTTTTATTTTTCATCAATTGCTTGATATCAGGTTTGATGGAAGAAAGTTGGAGTCTCATATCAGCTTCGGCGTCCAGTCTATTGCGATATTTTGTTTTCGTGGCTGCGTAGGTAGAGAATCCTGTTTCGCACAAATATGTAGTTGGGAACGGGAGAAGAATATCCAGAGCCATTTGGCCAAGCATTGCATATTCATCTTGGATTCTGCACCAAAAATCATTAAGAGGCGTCGTTTTGAACAATGACTCCATACTTGTGTCTGATGACATTTCTAAAAGAGATTCATATATCTCATTTGACATGTTTTCAGGCTTTTCCAAGTTGGGTAAAAAAGGATTATGAATCCAGGAGTTCACCTTAATTTTTGTATTGTGTTCTTCGGGAAAATACTTTTCAAAAGATGCGCGCATCGAACTGAGATATTGGACCAATTCTTCAAACACATTATCTTCAAACATTTCTGAGTCGTTTTCGCTAACAAACTCACTGAGTAACGTAAAACTTTCTATTTCTTTCTTACCAATGCAAATGATCCAAAAATCTAATTTTCTTTTAAAAGCAGTTATTTTATTATAGGCCTGAAACACTGTTGTCTGTTTACCTTGCAACGATAAATTTAATTCGTTAAGTTTTTGAAAGATATCCGCCATAAAAGACAATCGGAACAACCAAGTTTTATCATACAAACGGTCCTTCAAATTAAAAGAAGTATCTGCTGAAAGAAACATTTGTAACTCGGCTCTAAGTTCAAATAGCCTTGTTAAAGTTTTTCCCCGAGACAGCCATCGCACTTCTGTATGGAGCAGCAGTGTTTTATGTTTGCTGCCATAATCTTCACACAATAATGAGAACAATCGGGATTGTAGTGGTCGTGATTTGATAAAATTAATTATTTTTACCGCTTCATCCATAACTAATTTTAGATTAGACGGCATTTGCTTCATCGCAAGTGCTTGTCTATGCAGAATACAATGACTGGAACTACAATTAGGCGCTTTATTTTTCATTCGTGACACTGCTCCTGCTGTTTTACCTGTCATCGCCTTGGCCCCATCTGTACAAATGTCAATGCAATTGTTCCAACTGAGATTATGTTCTTCAAAAAATATATTTATTTTATTAAAAATTTCTTCCCCGGTAGTGTTTGTAAGCAGCGATGAACACATAAGCATGTCTTCTTCAAAAGAACTTTTATATGGATATCTCACAATAACCAGCAGGATAGCCAAACCAGCGACATCAGTCGACTCGTCCATTTGCAAAGCGAATCGTGTATTTTGTAGACGTGTAACTAGTTCTTGTTTGACGTAGCTTGCCAGATCATGGATTCGTCGTGAAACAGTATCGTTTGATAGCGGAACAGTAGAAAGATGCTTTGCAGATTTTTCATCAAGCATACATTTTGTTATGTCTAATACACATGGTTTTATTAATTTCTCAGCGATAGTGTGCGCTTCACCTGCTTGTGCAATGCGATAGCTAACTAAGTATGATGCCTCCGTGGCCTTTTCGTTGGTAGTTTGTGTTACATGCATCATATTTTTTTGACTTTCTAATAACTGATCTTTTTTGCGAACAAAAAATTCTTTATTCTTGTCTTTAGTCTCGGGGTGTACGGTTTCTAAATGTCGACGCAATTTGGCAGGTGCCATGGAACTATTAGGAAGCAGTTTACTACAGAGCATGCAGAGAGGTGAGCCGTTGGAATCAACAAATCCGAAACTGATATAAGATTCATCATACTTCCTTTTTTTCGTCTTTGAAACCGTCGAGCTTGACGTCGTGGCACTCGTGGCATCATCTTCTGGATCGGTGATTGCTAAATTCTCCGCGCGCATTGCTTTTGAACATTCAGCGTCATTAGAAGATGTTGTTGGAACACGTTTAACACCTTTAAGCCAACGTTCCATTCTTCTTTATTTATAATGTTACAAGTCAGGATAGTGGGGTTTAAATAATGCACAATCGTTACTGCGTATAAGAGACTAAATTTAGAACCTACAGGGAAGAAATGTATAAAACTGAGACAACAGAATACAGCAGGCAGTAAAACAATGAACACTAGTTTCTCGCTAGCGAGCTTGTAAGTAGGTAGTAACTTATCGCTCCGAACGCTAATCATCAACTGACGACGCCAACGCGCGATCGCCGCTTTTATACTTAGTCCTAGACTCGATCTCAAATATTCTCGAAAATACTCGAGTCGGCACCTTTGATAAACAAAAAGCAAAAATAAAAACAGAAATTTAAAAATAGCGTTGTAAACAATATCGACTTTATCCTTTGAAGTTAGAGACGAAAGTCGCTAGTTGACAACTATAGCGTCTAATTCAGAGGCGGCTTTTATCAAAGAGACTGAGCGCTTACAAGTATACTACCCGCTCGTTTTAAGTTTGCCGCTGGCGATAGGTATGAGTGTATGACGTTCGAAATTTTTTATTTAATTGTAACAATAAAAATTGTGTACGTTAGATATTTGGGTAAAACTATGACACATTATAAGTTTTGTTGTCACGTGGGGGAGGGTACGCGCATTCCACAGACCGGCAAACTTAGAGCGAACGCGTTGTACAAGTATAAAATTGTTGAGACCAAACTTATGAGATATTGTACCAGCTAATGTAACACAAGCTTATACAAATACAAATAAATAAATAAATAACATTCATAGCGTTTTGTCTCCGCGCGGCCGCGGAGTCCGCACAGCCGCGGAGCGACCAGAGAGAGGTGTTTTGATTTTTTTATTTCTAAATTCTTGCGGAACCCCGACAGAGGTATCACGGAACCCTAGGGTTCCGCGGAACACACTTAGAGTATAGCTGGTATAAATGATAAGGATTCCTCGATGTGTGGCAGTTATTTTAATTCGCTCAGTAAAAGAAAAAACGTTAGTTTTTTACAAATTCTAAAATCCTTTTTTTATAATTACATTATAATACGTTTATTTGCAGACAGAAAGAAAATTCGTTTTTAACTAAATTATAAGATGTATAGTATTCTAAAGGCAAAATAAGGTATGTAATTCCCCTATAAAGTAGCCGATACCTCTTTCGATAGAATATCTTAGCGGTCGTCGATATATAAATGGCATACAATGTATAGTGGTATGGAAAATTTTAAAAAAGTACGTAGCGAACGAGCTGTCAGTCTACCTACTGATAAGTAGCTGTCCATCTAATCTAATGTGATTGATTAACTATCATGAATTATTGGTTTATTAAGTGTGCAATGAAAAAACTTCTAAATTGACATTTCTTTTTTTCTTCTTCATAATAATATATATGGCAATGGTGCAATTAGTACATTTTGCCAGTGTCAACTTTCTTAGTAATAAACAATTTCAAAGTCTAAAACGTATCGTGTCAATGGTCAGTCCCGTCGGAGTAAGTTAGGAGTCGCTCAGTAAAGCTTCTGTCCTCAGTAGGTTTACTGAGGACAGAAGAGGACTCCTTGGAAGCATACGGAAAACGCAGGCCCCCGCTTTTATTTGATTGTCACAAACACCACGCACGAAAGACACTTTGAAGTTTAATAAACTATCATTATTAAACCACAAAATGCCTAATAGGTACACATTTTTACAATAATCAAACAAAAAGACAATCAAAAAGTCTTGACATTTAAATGAAAATAATATCGTAAGTTCGTAGGTCCACCCCCTCCCAACTTTCCCGCGGGGGCCACACGCACATGAATAATCAAAGGTCTTGTGATCTACTGACGTGCTATGCTTCTGAGTGACAAAATCGGAACACACATACAGTCCTGTAGCACGCACTTGCAAGATACTGGTATGCTTTTATGCGAGTAACACTATGCTTTTATGGCATCAGTGCCCTTAGAAATCTGCAGTGCTGTTTGCTGTCGTTATTATGTCAAATTTACACACGTTACGTCATATTTTTCTATGATCTCGTGTCGTATATAACAATGGGCAGGCGTCCACTCTTCCCCTCTTGCGCTGAGGCAATTACCCATTATGTTCCTTCGGACCGTCTCGGCTTGATTCACGTGATGCGGCACGTCCGGGAATTTTTGCACGGCGGCGTTTGGATTTAAGATAGAGAAATGAAACGTGAAACTTAGGACATATGGGATTGGATTGTTTGACCGGAGGAAGAAGTAACTTTTCAGTACTATTTTACCAGCCTGTATCTTTCAAGGTCCGCTACCGCAGAGTCTTTTAATCTTCTCATACAGCCACTATATACCTAGTCTGGCCATAAATACCGTTACAATAACGAAAAAATAAATAAATTACATTTGAATTTGGAATCTGCCATTCTTGCGTGAAAAATAAATGGTCTGTCTCATTTTGGCGGCAGTCATTATTAAATATTGTACTTATATTAAAATGGAGTGATAACGAAAACCATAGTGCTGTAATTGCATTACACAAAGTAGGCATGGGGCCAAATGCAATTTCTAAAACTCTCCATCCGCTTGGTATTAGCCGAATGTTTGTGTACCAGGCTATTGGTAAATACATGGAAACGTCCTCTGTTTGTGACAGAAAAAGGTCTGGCAGGTCACAAAAAGTTTGTGACAGGTCTGGCCGTCCACGCACTATTTTCTTACTAAACAGACGATTAAAGCTGTGAAGGAGAAAATCCGAAGAAATCCAGTCCGGAAGCAAAAGATTGTATCTAGATAGATGAATAGAGCACCCAGAACCGTGTCATGTATTTAGATCATTTAGGACCGCTGTTTACAAAAAACGTACTAGTAATTTCTTAACTGATAATTTAAAGAAAAATAGGGTTGACAAATCAAAACAACTTCTTCGCCGGTCCGCAAAGGGAGCTCACAGACAAATCTTATTTACGGACGAGAAAATGTTCACCATTATTGAGGAACATTTTAACGAGCAGAATGATCGAGTTTATGCTTTCTCTAGAGAAGCTGCTGAATTGAATCAATAGGCAATTAACCGGCTTCAGTGGTGGTTTGGTGTAGTGTTAGCTATCAAGGAGTGACTGAACCATATTTTTGTGAAAAAGATATTAAACCGTCGGCTCAAATGTATTATAAGATACGATTCTTGAGGTCGTAAGGCCTCTTAACAACACTCCGTTCCATAACCAAGGATGGTCCTTTCAGCAAGACTCAACACCAAATCAGATCATACGGCTCGCTCAACACAGACGTGGCTAGAAAGGAATATTCCCGACTTTATTAGAGATAAAGACCGGCCCTCATGGTGTTGCAGGTGTCCTTGGGCGGCGGTAACACTTACCATTACGTGGGACCGCTTGCTCGTCCGCCCACTAGTCTATAAAAAAAAAAAAATCATCCAGTCCCGATCTTAATCCGCTCGATTATGATTTATGGTGTGTGTTAGAGAGCATGGTATGCTTTAAACGCCATGATAATATTGAATGTAACATGTAAAGGGTGGCAGTTGCAAATTTCCTCATGGAAAGGGTGCGTGTTACAATCGAATTCTTCTAATAAAATGACAATGTAAAAAAAAAATACAATGTTCTCTTTGTAACAATATTTATAGCTAGATCATTTATATTAAATTTATATCAGCCTTTTAAATGTCACACTGCAGGGTTGAGGCCTCCCCTAATAATAAATCATTAGGGGGTTTCGGGCCATAATTGATGATACGAGCCGAGTGCAGATAAGTGGATATACAAGTTTCAGACTTTTGGAACGAAGTTCCTTTACGCGGCTTGCGGTAGGTGTGATTCGAGAGAAAATGTAACGTCACGTAAGATTTTTACCCCCTCCATACGCCTTTCGCTTTCTCTGTGTATGTGTGCGTGCGAGTATCGAGAGCGAGACTCAAGCAGAATAACAGACGTGTAGACTAGTGCGTGGCCAGTTGTATAACCTAATTTTTTTATTTAATTCCTTATTTTAAATTATTTGCATTGAAAATATGATACAAAATAAAAAAAAAATACATGAACTATATAGATTTTATTTCGAATTACATTCGGAGTTTTAAAACAAATGCGCGAGGATCTTCGTTCCTGACGGGGGTCCCCTGACCGCACAAGTTTTTTTTTTTTAAATTCTGTAGCATTCAGGTTTTTCACAATATTTTCCTTCACCGCAGGGCCAGTGATCATTTAAAAATTCATACTTAAGTAAAACTCAATTGATAAGAGCCGAGAATTTGAAGTCACGGTCTCACCTCTTGGCTATAGACACTCTACGAAAATATTAGGACAGAGAAAAGATTTATTTATCCTTTTGTTATGATTATGCCTTATATGAAAGATTATATTAATATGAATGAATAGTATTATATGAATGATTGCAAATTATTACCTATATATGTCATTATTTTGATCCACTATCGATTGTCTTTTTTTAAATTAAGATTACCTATTACTGCTGACTTTGGTTAAATGTTTTTTTTTTATGATTTAGCTTCCACTTCCATTCGGTTAAAACTTGAATTATTTTCATGAACAAATGGTTTCTTTTGTTATTTTAAAAAGACGGTTACTTTTGTTATTTCTCTATGTAAGTAATAAATAGTGTGCCGTGTGTTGTCGGCTGACTTTAGGATAGCATTACCAGATCTCTTTCCGTGGGTGTTGAGAGAGACAATGAAGGGATAACAAAGTCGTTGCCACAAGCGCTGAGCAACTACATCACTTTTAAAAGAGTGGACTCGTCAAAATGCTTGGCCAGCGCAGCGTTTTAAGGCCATACATCCCTCGTGCACAACACAATGTACATGAGGAGTTCCGTGTCAAAAGTTACGGTTGTGTGTATGAAAAAATGAAAGTTAAATAAAATGAAACAATGGATATACAGGGGATATACAGAATCCATTAGATTCTAATTACTGGGACTAAAATATTTTAAAAGATTTGTTAGCACATTTAAAGAAAACCTGATATATAAAACCGGATGCCATGAGAATTAATAGTCACTCCAATTTGAAAACAAAAAACCGCAGACCGCAAAATCATTAACTGGTATTAGCCGTTTTTTTTTTATTTAATCCTTCTTACATTTTATGTTACTCATATACCTACAGATAGAGTATAGATTAAAATACGTGTTTACAATTTTTTGTGTTAAAAATATTATGTGAAAATTATTTACGACTGGAAAATTATTAAACCGCAAATAACTAATATAGATTAAATGAGCATAGAGAGCATAGATGAGCATAGAGAGCATTAAATGAGTATAGATTGAAATACGTGTTTACAATTTTTTGTGTTAAAAATATTATGTGAAAATTATTTCCGACTCTAATTATTGCAAAACCGCAAATCACTAACTGAGTATAGATTAAAATACGTGTTTACAATTTTTTGTGTTAAAAATATTATGTGAAAATTATTTACGACTCTAATTATTGCAAAACCGCACTAACTGGTCTTAGCCGGTTTTATGTGTTATTCTATTACTATTTATTATTAACATGCAAAAAAAAAATTCAACGTCTATATTTACAAACTGTATGTATACATATAACTAGTTTGTATATATATCTTTTTTTTTAATTTTGTATATCTAGTTGATTGTGTCTGCAGACTAGCAGAAAGGGTTGGGAAAATGGGGAAGGATAGGATGGGAAGGGCACTGGCATATCTCACTCACTACCGAAACACGTACATACCTACATTGGGGAATAGGGTATAGTGGGAAATGTAGTACATTTCAAGGTAATCTTCTGTGAGAGAGTCTACATACTTTAGGAAATTTAGGCGTGAATTTTGAAAAAGAGTTGGATGATTTTCCCTATGAATGGGAAGAATAACGGGACGAGCAGCTTTTCTCGTTCCATTACACCTGTTAATCCTCCATGAAAGATGGGAAGTCAAAAATATAATGGAATAAGGAGTTAATTTTATTCCATTATACTCTTCATTCGACAAGACTGAAGGGGATAGGGGAAATTAGTGAATCGGTTTGACTTCTCTACTAACTTAACTTTAATCCGAAAGGTATGTATTTAGTAGATATGTCTATATATATATATATATATATATATATATATATATATATATATATATATATATATATATATATATGTACACTGACAAAAGCGAGCAAAACCGTAGGCAAAGCTAGGTAAAATTAATAATATGATAATTATTTATAACCTTAAACTATTGAAAAATAATGTTTCAAAACTGTTGAAAAATACTGTTGTAAATAGGTAGTCTGCTGTTTGGTATAAAGATATATTTGCGTTAAGTGTATTTTTTAAATTTTGTTAGAATATCATTAAAAATTTTATGCATATATTAATTACTAATTATACTAATCGTGTCCGTGACTTCATTCGTGTTTTCTTTAATAATGTATCCCGAGGCAATTTATTATGAATGTGGGTAAAATATATACCATATATTAATCCGGGTAATAAACAATCGTTAAATGTAGTTTTCGTCTTACACGTGAATAGAGGGACAGCAAACAAAAGTTTCATTTCTTTATATATGTATTACTCGTAATGTAACACAGCAACGATTTTATTACTAATAAGCTGTGCCCGGCATGTGTTGTATGCTCGGCCATTTTTTGCACATAATATATAGCCATGTCCATCTGGAATAATGTACCTTTCAAATGGTGAAAGAATTTTTCAAATAGGTGCAGTGGTTCCGGAGATTACCCTCCACATACACATAAACCCACATAACTCGCACTCTCTCTTTAATATACATATTAGGATTGATGGAGGAGCGCTAGGCAAACAGGGTCTTATCTTGAAACCGCTCAACAGTAGTCAGATTTGATTTTTTTTTTTTAAATATGGGTAGTAGTAGGTAATTTGTGGAAACTCGAAAACACAAAATTAAAGAAAATATTTATTTTGGGAGGGATATTATGGGAATGGGTTCTCGCATATCTCACTAACTACTGAAACACGTACGTACATTGGGGAAATACGATAAAGTAGGAAATGCAGTACATTTCAAGGTGGTCTTCTGTGAGAGAGGGGTAACGTGGCCATTCGAGTGCGCCCAGCGGCTGTGGGAACGCAGCCTGCACTCTCCCCCTAGAAATTAAAAATTAAAGAATAAACTACTTAAGGTGTTAATTTCGCGGTTTTTGGGAAACACACAAAGGAAATTCCTTTCTATGTGGTATTATTTATTCTATGACTTAACCGATATTTAAATTTGCTGCAATCGATTTACTGCCCATTCGTATTTTTTTGTTGCTGATTAAATTATTTCTCTTTTGAAATATACATACAAATTCCATATTGATGATATAAGTGGTCATTGAAAGAATGGCGAAGCCGACGAAGAAACCGAACAATGAAATTTAATACACTGCGTTTTTTTTGTTTATTTTAAAAAGCTGAATATTGATTTCGTTCTATTGTAATCAACACCTAACATTATTTAACTAGAAGTTGCTTTTTTTCCTACAAATTTTTATCCGGATTTTCGATTCTCCAAATGATTAGTCCCGTTAATGAAGTCTACTGTATATATTATAACAAAAAAAGTATACAACGCGTTACTAAAATATAGAAAACACAGGCTTCCTCATGCAGATTGTCCTGAGAAAGAGGAATGTGTGGCCTTAAAACATGACGTTGGCCAAGCGGGTTGGCGAGTCCATTCTTATAGAGGTGGCGGTAGTTCCTCAGGGCTTAGGGTTTGCGACACTCACGGGATGAGATGGGGTGGTGGTGTTCTATAGCCGCACGATACCACACGGCCAATTAATATCTCATTTAATTAACTACATCAATCAATTAATTAATTTTGACAGACACTTAATATATAATTCTATTTCACACTCTCACAGAAACACGAGCAACCTTTCCACATTTTCCGCGACATTACCCCGGCGCGTACTTATAAGGAACTAATTAAAACATAATCTAATGACATAAAAGATTGCAATAATATTTATAGACAAGAAAGTACATATTTGCAATATATTATGCGGAGGCGAGCTAAATGCAGAATGCTGTTAGCAAACTAGAAAGTTCGTTTTTTTTTAAATGTCTAGTTTCCGCTCCATTTTTTTTTATAGAGAAGAGGGCGGACGAGCAAGCGGTCCCACGTGATGGTAAGTGTTACCGCCGCCCATGGACACCTGCATCACCAGGGGGTATGCGAGCGCGCCGCCGACCTTGCAAAATCCTATTCACAGCTTTCTTGAAGAACCCCATGTCGTAGCTTAATGGGAAGACCTCTTGAGGCAGTTCGTTCCACAGCCCACGGGTTCGCGATATAAAATAATTTTTGGTCCGAACAGTATGCGACACCTCCGTATCTAGGAAATGCGGATGGACCACACTTCTGTGACGGGAGGTGCGGTTGTAGAAACCCGAGGTGGGAATTATATTGAACAATTCTTCAGAGCATTCCCCATTTAAAATTGAATTTCGAAAAATACTCCCCAAATAAGTGTTTACGTGATAATGTGGATCTACGAGTACAATAAAAAATTAATGATTCCAGCTTCAGCGGTTTCAGCTCAGCGCTGATGAGTGAGTGTGTCAGTCAGTCAATCGGGACTCTTTACATGTATTGAATTTGATTGCTTTAGTCAAAAAAATCACTCAAAAATAATCTTCCGATTTTACGGATAGTTAAAACAAAATTAAATTAACGCAAAACCTTGTCGGTTAAACATATTTGACCTCAGTAATACTATGCCGTAATAGAATAGAGCTATCTATTCTCAATCTCATTAGTGAGCGTGAATCAGTCCAGACCACTAAATTTACTTAATAGATTTTTCAATTATCACTTGCTCGATGGTGAAATAAAACATCGTGAGGAAACCCCCGCTTGCACGAAATATATACATTTAAAAAAATATTGCTACATATATCCACCAATCGGCAGTGGGTCGGTGTGGCGGATTGTAACCGGGGAGGGGATGCGCTCTACAGTGGGACGTTACATCCAGTTCCGTTTAGTTCATATTCAGGTTCGGGTAGTGATCGAGATATGCCAGAGTCCATTCCCATGCCATCCTATCACTCCTCATTTTCTCAACTCTACCTCAAAATCCATTTCCCTTAAATTATATGCAGCTCGTCCGAGGGCGTGCCAACGTTTGTCATTCCGGACTGATGTATCGCAGTTGCCCACAGACGACAGTTACCATCAGTGGGACTGTCTGCTCGTAGGGCGCCCTCATTCCATATAAAAATGTTTCGAAAATTTCGAGCCCCGACTGAAATACCTCCCATACGTTCATTTTAAACCCCCAAACATCGTCCATATTCCTAAGCCCGTGGGGGTTAAAAGGGGATTTCTAGACAAAGAATAAGTTATTTGTGCTTTTAATAATAGTTTAAAGGTAACATTATTAATTAACTCAGGAATTAGGTCTTGTTTGAAATGAAAACCAACTATCATTTCGTACTTTTGCGTTGTGACGTCACAGTCCCCGTTACAATCCACACACGAAACAATGTTGCAATAAATATAGCCATATTAAGACGTCACTGACGTCATAACACTAGTTTTTTTTTAACAATAGCCGAGCCGATCAAATAAATTGCAACTATAACTAGAACACATTCGGTGTTTAACTATTTCTAGAACATAATACAGGGTTAAATATAATACCTGCATCCTTTTAACACTGAATTTGAATGATTAAAGCTAGCAACTTTTGTTCTACGTGTAGCTTATTTATCTAGGTGTACAGATTCAAAGTGTAGCAATAAATTACAAATAATAAACAAAAGGTTGGAAAATCCGAAAGTAACAAATTAATACGTCTTTATCATCAATAGGAATGTAAAGCAATAAAATCATACTTTTTTTTTAAAGAAAAAAGGCTGCCGTCAAGCAGACTGTCCACCTGGTGATAAGTGGATACTGTAGCTCATGGACGTCCGATATACTTACATGTCAATATCAATCTAGAATGACAAAGTTGGCACGTCTCCGGATACAACTCCTTTCGAATTAATAGTCGACTAGTCCCGTTCTTTTTGTAGAAGCGATGGCAGACGAGAGGGCGGGCCATACAATGGTAAGTAGTCATCGCCACCCGTAGACACTTGCAACACCACGAGGCATGCGGGTGCACTGTCGACCTTGCAGAATCCTGTTTACAGCTCTTTCGAAGAGCCCCATGTTGAAGCATAACGGAAAAACCTTAGCTGGCAGTTCATTTCACAACTTTCGGGTTCGCGGTATAAAATGTCCTACTAAGCGCATTGTAAGCAGCGCCTCTTTGTCAAGAAAGTGCGGATCAACCGCACGACGATAACGAGCGGCGCGATGGTAAAAACCTGAAGTTGGTTCGGAAGCGTAAAATCAGAGTAGATAAATTGTCGGGAATTAAATATACTTCAGGTTTGTATATAGATATTTTGTTCTGGATCAACCATACAAGATATATTTCGAAAAAGAAAACATTTTTTTAGGTCTTTAATCCAAGATCACGGCTCGCGCCTCCCTCCCAGCTTGTTTTTTTTCATTAGGGACCTTGACTTAAACAACGTATATATTAAAGTCGCTACTACTGCACAAGGACTTTTTTATCCCCAATTAACTGGACTAAATGCACTAGGACAAAAATAAACAACGCAAAAGTGCAAAAATAAAACTGTCCATTCTAATAACTCGCACTATAATTTAGCGTATGTATAATACCTTCACGTGAGAAGGCCGTATCTTGGCGATAAGCGAGCTACTGTGCATAGCGATATACAAACACACAATGGAGGAAATAAAATCTCTGAAAATAATGTTGATACTGAAAAATAATGTGGGTTGTGAGAAGACTTCAAAACTGAAACGTATAAGAACTGCGTTTTATAACGAAAAACTAGTGACCTGCCATGTTTTCGCTCTGGTGGCATAACGATTCCCCAGAGAATCCAAACATAGCTTAAGTTCTATAGCGTTTGCCTTAGATTTGCCTGTGTCGTGGGGTCAGATTAACAAATACAAAGAGGAGTAGACATGAACAAAAATTTGTCTTCAAACAAATGACTATCCGACCGAAAATCGAACCCGAAACATTTTACTCAGCAGGCAAGGATTAAAATTAAGGATCGATATTAAATAACTTAGGATATTGAATAATTTAAAAGAAGGGAGTTCTTTGCCTAACAGTGGGACACAACTATAGGAGTTACGTGAAAAAATGAATAACATAAGTTAAGATAAATCAAAGTGGAAATATCTTGAGAAATGTCTAAGTTATAGGCCTTAGAAGTCACAAGTTAGAAAGGACTGCATTACTATGTTGATAATGTTACTAACACAGTAGTGGCGATAAAACCATGCTCGAGTAACAAATACGGCGATAACTCTCCACCTCAAATATTCTCAGGGCTCGTATACGCGTATATTTCTATAGATTTTAATTTTTTTTTAAATTTTAGTTTGTACTCTAGTCGTCGAATAAGCCACGAAACTCTAGCCATAACATTGTTGTAACTGTATTGGATAGCAGATTGAGTTCATAATTGAATTCGTGTGAACAAGGAACGATTATTCCTTGAACTAATTGTGTATGAAAAACTAATTAGAACATCGCCGCGGATTAAAATTTACATCCAACATACATAATAACCAACCCAGCAATTCTTCTCATAACTGTAATTAGTTTAAGTATATAAAACTTTTAAGGGCACAAATTACGCAACATTATTATGTATCGTTTTTTGTTATATATTTAGATAAATAAAAGGGTGTCAATTTCAACTACATAACAGTCAACTATTAGGGAGATCGATCGAGTGTGAAGATCACGTTTATCAAATTTCGCCACAAAATGAGAACTATCAGTATACGAGTATATGTCCTAAATGTAGCTAAATCGATTCAGTAGCTCTGAAATTATGACGGTGTAAACTTATCAAAAAACTCAAGCCCTATGCCGTTGGATAGGGCACCTCTACAACGTTTGTTTAAACATTTTTCTTTCTAAAACATAGGGATAATAAATCTCCCATCCAATTGGGATTGGAACCGAGGAACCCTTCTGTTACTTGTCACGTGTTAGGTAGACGATGAGGTAAAACCGTACCCACTCCATTTATCGTTCAGTGCTGGACATAGACCTCCTTGTGCACGAGTCATCGTGTATGGCCGTAAAACGCCACAATGGACGAGTCCACTATTTTAGAGGCGGTGTGGTTCCTCAGCGCTTGTGGTAGTCGCTTTGTTATCCATTAATCGCCTTTTACGACATCCGCGGCAAGAGATGGGGTGGTGTTATTATAAATCCCGTGGACACCGCACGGCAACAGGTTAAATGTGAAAAGTTACCCTCATTTCACCGAGCTGAGTTAACTTGACCGTATTTATCTCGTCGCAGCGATAAATTAAACATCGACACTTGAATGTGAACAAATGTGGGTCAGTAAGAGCGAATTACTTAGCGGTGAGTTTTGCAACACATTTAGCTATATATTTGCCACGTATTTGCAATGGTAAGTTAGGTCGGTCACTTCATTACCTGCTGGAACTATTAGTGGGTACTTACTTACACAGTGTGGTGTCGACTGCTCGTGATGTCAGCTGGCTTTAGAAAAGTACCAATCCATCTCTTTCTACCTAAAAGACTAACGGATAACAAAGCCTCTAAAGGAGTGGACTCGTCAACCCACTTGACCAACGTGGCGTTTTACAGTCATACATGATGACTGGTGCACAAGGCAATGTCCATGTCCGGCAGTGAAAGATAAGTGCGTACTTACAGTGTAGAGATGCTAGGAGTTTCTTTAAAAAATGCAATCCGGACCGATGTTATTTGCTAACAAACAAAAGCAACTCATATTGGTACTCGGAACATCCATATTTAAACATGGGAAATAAAAATTTTAAGATCAAAGATGATGTGATCTTTGACCTTCATCATCAAGCTCGATAGATTAAAACTCATAAGTTTACCATTAAGTTAATATAATAATATAATCTAACATTCTAACATCTGTCATATCATATAGTTTTATCTTAACCTAAGTTAGTGTTTTACAAAAGATTTCTCTGCGCTCCTATGAGCTAGCACCTACCAAAATTAATCAAAACTAGACAGTCACCGTTCAGATAAAAATATATAATAACAGTAATATTATCGCGATACCACTAATCCGATACGTCACAAGAAATCTTAAGGCACATGATTCCATTATCATAGTCGGAATTGCGATAGCGAATTGGATAAGATTAGATATTGTGATGTTGCTCAAAAATCCAGAGTCAATGTCATTGCTGCGTACATTTTGCATCATAAATTCTATTTAATTCTAATCTTAATCCTAACTAACTATTGTTATAAATGCTAAGTTGATTTTTTAGAAAGAAAAACAGTTTCCAATTTCCTATATCCAATGACTCAGTCTACAACGTCCCACTGCAGGGCACAGGCCTGTCCTAGCAAATCTTTGTGGATTTCGGGCCATAATCCGCCACGCGGGCCCAGTGGGAATGAATACACAGGTACTCCATTTTTTTAATATGTGCCCAGTGCGGGCCTGTTGATGAATACACACACTCCAATTTTTTTATTACTCAATCATGCAGGTTTCCTCATGATGTTTTTCCTCACCGCCGAGTTAGAAACGTTTTTTTAAATCCGTACTTAAGTAGAAACTCAGTGGTACGAGCCGAGGATTTATATACCTATTTGCATCACTGACTGTATACCTGTATACCTGTATACACTGGAAATGTATACCTGACGAAATATGATGGTGCAGTATACGCTGTAGAGCGGATAATCTGTCAGATCCTAATTAGTTGCTCATGGACACCAGCGGTACATGCCAACATCAGTCCAGAATGACTAAACGTTGGCAAGCCTCCGGATGGGCTGCCTTCCTTTAGAGATGTAGGAATGTATTTGGAGTAAGGGTGGTGTAGTGGAGCGTGGTGTGTTTTAGAAGTGGTGTAGTTACTCAGGGCTTGTGGTAGCAGCTTTGTTATGCCTTAGTCGCCCTGCGACATCTGCAATACATACCACCATCAGTACAGAATGAAAAATGTTGGTATTCCGCCGGATGCGCTCTGCCTACCTTTGGAGAACAGGGAATGAATTTGGAAAAAGAATTGGGAAAATGGGCCATGATAGGAAAGGATGAAAGGAGAGAACGGGCCCAGTCGAGTGCGCCCAGCTGCGGCTGTGAGATTACAGCATGTACCCTCACAAAATAAAGAAACTTTAAATATGGATCATTGAGCCAGTGTCATATAATGAAAAAAATATTAATTTGCTTCCAAGCCACATTATGCTCTTGTGAGTTGTTATCTAATCTCTAATAGGCATGTTAAAATATTTGCTCTGCTAATGAACTAATAAATTTAAGTCAGCAATAGTAACAAACTTTATTAAGGTCAATAAACGAAAATTTGATAGTGACAATTTTGAAGTTGCAATCTATCACGTTTGATGACATTTAGCAACTTTTGTGTCACTATATATATACATATATATTTTAAATTTATTAATCTACAAAAAATAATAGGTACATGTTATGTTGCCTACTTTGTGCTCGTAAACCTAGAAGGTTGATACAGGCACTGCACATTCATATACAAACTAATTACAGCTATCAAACATTATTATAGGTACTTTATTTATAAACGAATTTTAAAGGCGCTTGGCTAATTTTTATAGCTCGTCCCACATCAGATCCATACCATGGGATGAAACACTGGTCGTTTAAAATAAATATTATTTTTATTCAGTTATTTCATTTATTATTTCATATTTCATTCAGTCACAAAATCACATTCATAGGGAAGTACCTACAGTTAGATATAAAATTAATAGTATAAGTAATATAATTTAATTAATGTTACTATTAAATAGACAGTTAAATGTAACGTGTAATGTTACTTTCTTACCAATCTAATACAAGCGAAGAATATTAAGGGGCCATCCATAACGTCACACGAATTTCATGATTTTGGGGCCCCCGTCCTTGTCACAGGTGGTCACATTTGTGTGACCCCCCCCTGGTGTGACGTCACATATTTTGCAATTTTAAATTTAGAAATTATTAAATTAAAACAACCTTATAATAATATTGATATAGTTAGTAATATTTTAAAGATTTTTGTTAGAGTTGAAGTTTAGTTTTAATACTTTAGATTTATACATGTGACGTCACGAAGTTTATGACCCGTCCCCTCCCCCCTTGTCACACAATGTCAGACTTTGTTGACCCCCTCCCTCCCCCTTAACGTGTGACATAGTTTATGGATGACCCTTAAAGTAGAAATCTAATAAGCAATAGTTGTTTCTAATGATTTTTTTTTTAAATATATTCAATTTTCACATTGATATCACAAATTCTTAGTGCAATAGTTATAAACATTTTTATTCATGATGTCTTCTTCGTCTGGAAACTTGACAAGATCCAAGCACCTTTCCTTGTAATAGATTATACTAAACATTGAAGAGTAGGTATACTGAACATAAGTTGTTTTTAATAGAATAGATGTCAGACGAGTGGGCAGGCGACATGATGGTAAGTGGTCACTGTCGCCCATGGACATCTGCAACACCAGGGAACTTGCAGGTCCAACTTGCAGAATCCTGTTCACAGCTCCCTTGAGGAGCACCTAATCATAGCATAACAGAAATACCTCAGCTGGCAGTTCATTCCACAAATTTCGGGTTCACTGTATAGTATCTTTTTGACCTCACTGTATGCAGTAATTCAATGTTAAGGAAGTGAGGTAGAACCGCACGAAGGTGACGAGCAGTGTGACGGAAAAACCCTTGCCACCAAGTTGCCATCAAATTGAACAGTTCTTCAGAACATTTTCATTATTAAGGTAGAAAACAAAAAAAGTCTATAAATTTCTAAACCACCAGGTATATTAATTACATAATCATATCATACTCCTTAGCAAGACTTATTCCTTACAATATCAAGACTTTACTTACAAATTTTTTCAAGGAAATGAACAGGTTCGATTCCCAATTAAGTAAGAGTTTTTTGAAAATCTTTTAATGCAATTAGCTTAACTATCAAACTTATTAAATTAGCTTAACTATCAATTCATAACTATCAAATGGATGCCATGGTTCGTTAGAACAAATTTCTCTATTTGTAAAACTTTCAGACTTTTCCATACTGACCCCTATCAATAAAAGACCCAGTATAATATGGTATACCTATAGATTAGATAATAATAAGCTGTATATAAACTTTATATAAGCTGTATTTAAATAATTTAATAATAAATAATTTAATTTCTATAATTTAAATTTTTGTTGTCAACTTATCTAAGATAAACATAATCCTTTATGTAGTACAGTTGTTACAACATGCATTGTAGAACTAAAGGGTTACAAAAACAGACTTGACGAATGAAACTAACTAACAAACAAATAAATTAATGTTAAGTCTTCACAACATCACAAACAAATCGACATTTGATTTTGCGATGTGTTTATCCAAATATAGTGTCAAATATTTATATCAGAAATAAATACATAAAAAAATGGATTCCGGGAGAAGATGCATGACAAAACCTGTAACACCAACTAATACAAGATATAGGCATACCAGCAGTAATGCCGCTTGCCTATTATACAATAATAATACACAGAATTTGTCATGTTGTTCACAGAGAACAATTATTTATATTAAGTACAATAAATCATTTCAAGTATAATCATATTATTATCTCTTATACCCACCAATCATACATAGACTCTACATTATAAGTATTTGTGAGTCTTTATAAAAATGTTTGTATTATTTAAATTAGTTGATATCAGTCCATAATATCCCACTGCTGGGCACAGGCCTCCCTTAGGAAATAACTGTGACAGCCCAGTGAGGATTGGTGGATATTTAAATGAGTTCATTTTAATGAATGAAGTAATTAATTTAAATCAGTATTTTATTATTACATGTCATTTAACTTTTAAATAGATTAAGGTCATACAAATATTATTGTCTATTTTCCAATTGGAAAATGTAACAGAATCCAATTAAAAATTATTTTATTCTTATGTTGTTCTATCTAAATTTAGAAATAGTGGCATATTGATACAGTATTGAATCAGTCATCAAGATTAGCCTGATCAGAGGACATGACATTATCTGAATGAAGGGACCTTATTGTTGATATGGACTTATTGACATTTGTTAAGATTTTCTAACTTAAATCTAACTTGTTTCATGATACTGTGTAATTAGAAACATGCTCTAACATCTGATTATTAAGATAAAGATATAAAAAATTATGATATTTTTTTTAAACTGTACTAGTTAGTCTCATAATATTCTAGATATTCAGACTAGTTATATATGTATATATTTCATATATTATATAGAAATACAGCCGCGACGTATTTATGTACATAAAATTTTGATTAAAACCTCATTGTGTCAAAATAATTACATCCAGTGCAAGATTAGTAACAAAACACTAAATGTATTTATGAGGTAACAGAGAGAAGCAGTGATAATAACGTTTTAACAATAGTTATAAAATGCAAGCATAATAAGCAGAATTTTGGATGATTAGTTCTAGATGAAAGTTACAGTTGTATTACATTTTGTTACTAAAAAGTAATCCGATACCTAATTCATTGTAAGAACATTATTAAAAGTAATTAAGTAAACCAGCACGTATAAATTAAATGAGTTTCGTAAAATCACAACAAGAAAACCGGCTTCAGCAAATACTGCGCACACATTTTCTAGAAAATAGAAAGTTCAAATAGTATTAGTATTGCACTCACCAAAGTATTCTGATATCCAAGTCCAGTTTCATCGTCAGAGGCTTCCTCTTTAGCTGGTTCCTTCATTTTAACCACAAAAGTTTACGATTAGCACAAAAAGTTTAAAAACAAAGATCACAGTAACTCGCGAGATTTAACTTTTTTTTTTCAACAGGGCTTTGGACTCACGTCCGTCTGCGGTTAGCAAATGGCCCTATAGAACAGACGGACCGGTCAATTGTAATAATAAGTTAATGTGCAATTGAATAACCGCGATTTCATGCAAATTGCTCGCGCATTATAGCCAGAAACGATACAAGACGTTACAATAGAACGTCATCTGGTGACCGACTGGCGACTGCCGACTTGACAGACGCAATGACAGTTAGCCGTGGGTTCCTAACTTCGAATAGGACTACGGCCATGAACTTGAACTTATTTCTTATCTGTTACAATCGCTCAAAACGGCACTTGTAATTAAATCAGTTTCTTTTCCTTTCGTAACACTACAATCATCATTATAAATATAGCAGTGTCTGATTCTCGATTTCGTGTGAAGTCGTGAATGAAGGTCGTATAGTTCTTGAGACATACAGACGTCATAGTATTCTGAACGCAACTAAACAAATTAACGTTCCATTTCGCACCTTGTTGTTTATCTTCTTTGTAACTTTGTAAACAATGTATATAGTTTGAAAAAGAAACATGTGGTGACAAAGATATTAAAGAAATTGTAGTTTATGAAACTGTTGCATAATGAGGGGTATTAAAACACGAGCGTGTGTTTAAAAACCGAGCCGTAGGCGAGGTTTTTAATAGTATCACACGAGTGTTTTAATACCTAGTTATGTGCAGTTTCATACACCACTTTATCTACTCTCATACATTGGTGTTGAACCTACTAAATAAAAGATCAAAGTTAAAAGAGTAAGAAATAATTTATTATATTTGGATATATCGACTTTGTTATATATGCTTAATATACTCTTTAACATTGAGTATTTAGAGGAACACTTGAACTTATCAGACAATTCCTGAAAATAGGCCATTAGCACGTTTTCCGAAAACGAAGTAGCCTTTTTTGCATTTTCCATTCCACAAAGTCTTCATAGCATTTATCATATAATTTTCCTGACTTTGCTGGTAATAGATTATTAGTCATATCCGTCGACGCATTTAAAATATCGGGCGGAGTCAAATTTTCTTCACAATCACTGCTATCGGACATTTTTAAGCAAAAATGACAATATTTCCACGAAATTCTGTACAACAAAACGTATGAATGGCGCCAAAACCCAGCATATCACCGTGCATGTGCTAAAGTGGGCGCTGCCACAGAGAAGTAAAACTGTATCGTAATGAAAAAAAAAATATTTTGTAACATTATTTTGTTTGAGAAAAAGTGTTATGATATGATTCTATTTTTAAATTTCGGTATTGTGTTTATAATGTATGTCAATATAAATTCGTTTTGAAGTTTGTAATTCGAATTTTACGATATGAGAGTAGATAAAAGAATATTACGATTGTTTGACCGACTTCATAAGATGTAGATACACCGCAAACAAAGCCACGTGCATGTGTTGAAAAAGTTTAAAAACAAATGTTATTCAGGCCATTGTTATTCCTGCCCGTGTTTTGTTGTGTTAGTCACCACTATTGTCGCGTCTTCGGGTCAGCATTAATATGTTAATGTTGCAATTATTTCCACGGTTATTTGTAACACAAAGTTAAATACAGCCCCAGCTGATATCCATCTCCAATTCGATTTGTTTATTTTGAGCAATTTTTTCAATTTTTCTTCTTACATAAGTTATTTTTTTTTAATCTAACTATCGCTCTTTTCTTCTGCCATGTTTCATTTGCTCTGGGATAGGAATGCTCTATACACATTATACATATATTTAGAAATAACTCTAATGTTAGCAAGTAGGTACTTTATTTTTTTGCATAAATCTATTGAATGAAAAGAGTAGACGCCTAATTGTGAAGTTTGTCGGAGTATGAAAGATAAACTTGCTATTGGAGTATGCTAGGAATCAGGGAGAGGTTGTTATTGCGTTTGTTGCCAATTAACAGAATATGCATCAGTGAATCCTTCGCCTTCTCGTATATGACTGCCGTAAACCACTTTATCCTATACCCCCAATGTATGTATTTCCGGGTTTCGATAGTGAGTGAGATATATGCCAGAGCCATGGATCAACCAAAATACAAGAGCCTATTATCATCTCATTCTATTCTATCACTCCGTAATTTCCCAACCCTTTCTCCAAATTTCTAGCTAGACTGCGTATCTATGGGCGCGCCAACGTTTGCCATTTTGGATTGATGTCAGTGCATGTTTCACGGATGTTGCAGGGCGACAGTGTCCATTTACACCAGATGGACTGTTTGTTCATCTGACATCTTCTTCTTATAAAAAAATATAGTTAATTTAGTTTCTTTGCGATGTAAGATCAGGAAATGATGGGGGCGATTATCCTTGTAGGACAAAACTCCTAAATAAAATCAGATTATACAAAAAAATCTTTAATTTGCAAAGTGAACGATCGATTTACGACCTCTTACATACAAATTGCACAAAAACTAAATTGTTTTGTTTCATTTGTTGAAAGGCCAGTTCGTGTACAATTTTATTTTTGACACTTTCTATTAGTCAAACAAAAACATAAACAAAATCATTTGCAGCTAAAAATGAATTGTCTGCCTTCAATTTTTAAATTAAATAGTCTTTAACAATAATAATTCGTTCTAATATTTAGAACTACTACTACTGTACTACTACCGGTATGGTATAGTATCGGTACTACGGTTAACCCTGGTGGTTTATGTAGTATTTATATAGATTATAAAAAAATAATGTTGTACAATTGTATAATCTGCTCAATAAAATATACATAAAAAGGAATATTTATGTATTTGTGATTATCTGTAAAAAGAAAAGTTCTATTATCGGTTCTTATGAAGCAGAAATTGAAGCTTCAATAGATTTATAAAAATAATGACATATTTTTATGATATTAGATTTTTATTATATGATATTTTTATGTTTATATTTAAACGGAATCTTGACGAAATTTTAAGTTAGAAAATTTTAACCAAAGTCAAGTCCTTAACGACAATAAAGTCCCTTTGCTCAGATAACGTCACATTTAATTAACTTTTGTTTATACACAGAAAGAAAGAATAACAATACGTTTAGCTTTGAACACAGAAAATAATGTCAGGCTTTAATTCACCACGCCATCCGCGCCGCGCGTGTCCAATGCGGATTAAATACACATGGTCTATATGTTTTTTAATTCTCAGGTTTCCTCATTATGTTTTCCTTCACCGCTGAGTTAGTGGCAATTTTTAAAAACCTTACTTACCTAGAAACTCAATGGTACACGTTGAGGATTTGAACTCACAATATCACGAATGAGAGTCAAGAACGGATATCGGTAGACTATCACCTCTGTATATTCGATTAAAAGATCATAAGTAGATACCAATTTTCAATATTTTTTGACACTATTTGTTGACATCCGCTATATTTAGATTTGCCTCCATTTTGTATTTAACTCAATGATTTGTCTACTATTATTTTCGCATTAGACAAAATTGCGCAAATTCGGACAAAAAATGTTTCCATGTTTGAGCAGAGAACGAACAAAGGTGAAGGTCATTCCTAAAAATTGATCTGTATCGCAGCTGTTGCAATTTGAGATTATTTTTTTTCAGCTTTCATGTGATTAATGTCCATTTTCCAACTCGGTAATAAAAAAATATTTCAATCGAAATTTATTAAGATGCCGTAACCATCCCCTTTATCGTCCACTGCTGGCCAAGCAGATTGGCGAGTCCACTCTTTTAGAGGTGGTGTAGCCCCTCGACGCTTATGGTAGCGACTTTATTATTTCTTGTTATTATGACTATTAGGTATACGAAACGCACGAGAAGCAATGGCATGGTGCTATTGTAAAGCCAGCCGACATCACACGGCTGGACAGACTTATCCAAATGTCAACGACTTATCAAAATTAATTGTCAAGTACTTATTTTTTTTTTCTTTGTGGGTTTTTCATTCTAAGATACCATTATAAGAATAATATGTTCCTCTTTACCAATGAAACTGCAATTCGAAACAGGACATTATATTTTATTTCTTAACACAAGACAACTGACATAATATTTGTTATATTTTAAATTTTCTATACATAGCTGTATATGTATACTCTCTAGGTACTTGATAAATATTTATATGTAGGTAGGTACTTTTCATTTATCTATCTGTAAATTGTTAATTCGTCAAAGCGCATTTTGTTCCTTTGAAACATATTTCTACTATTTCTTTTAATTTTTCTTATTTTCCTCACGTATATACATATATATATACACTATATATATATATATATATATACGAATGTATGTATAGTTGTACATATATATTTTATATTACGTATTGTTTTATTTGATATTATTTTGTATTACTTCATTGCATAATCTTCCTCAGAGTCATTTATTTTAGTTATTTGATCGCTTTTAGAGTTAATGTCGCCTGCTGCTTCTGTTCCTATGTCTTATAATAAATGTAACTATTTAATTTCACTAGTAGTTAAGTTCAAACAGAAATGCAGTAAAGTATTTTCATCCATCCATTCATTCATTTATTGTTCAGGAATGTAATCCAATCCACTTATTTATTGAAAAATATTAAAGGATTGTTATGCAAACAATGTTGTATTAATTATTTGGATCTATTGTGTTTAATTCCTTGTAAATGTTTTATTTAGTCATACTTTGAAATTTTTATCTTCAAATAAGACATTTTATTCGAGACATTTTGAATGCAATAGCAATGTAAATGTCAAAATTAACAATGATTTTGGTGAAAACGTTAATATCTACTATCTAATATCGGAATATCTACAGTCTACTTATCTGGATCTAATAAGCAATTACTTTCAAGCTACGAACTAGCAATAATATATTTTTGAATATTTTGTATAATCTGTAGGATTTTTTGGATTCATATTTGTAATTCTTGACTCACTGAAAATCAACGTCGCAGCATTTTGCAACGGTTTTGATATCACATTGTGATGCTGATATTTTTATTTTATTGCTAAAAACTACCTCGAAATGTAAGCATCGAAGTTTTATAAAAGTAAGCACCAATTCTTTATGATTTGTATTTAGCAAATTTGTATGAAACATTTGATGAAAGCGCAAGAAAAAAATAATTGCATGAAATTCGTAATTTTAATATCAATTAACTCACCGTCGTGAATGAAATACCTTCATAGCTTAGTTAAATAGTTAATAGTTAAATATAGCTTCAGTAATAATCTGTATTTAATACACATGTAACGATAATTATCTATGATATGATTATTATCTTGATAATTGAAGTCAAAAATATTTCATTCGCAACTCGTCAATCTCTCATTCACATTCGACATATTAAAGCGATTGCGTATATTGGAACGAGCGTTATTTGACGTTTATGACAGGGGTTTCCCCTCGTTATGTTTTATATCTGTTGTATTGTTCGCGGGTTGTTCAATTTTGTTTCATTGAGTGTGCTTTTATAAAAATAAAGTAGGATATAACCATCCAACAGTGAAAGAATTTTTAAAATCGGTTGGTAGTTTCATTACCTCCAACAAACATACAAAAACAAATGTTTCTTTTTTATAATATTAGTATGCCTATACTAGCGTTTGTTTTCGCCAGTGTAGAAGTTGATAGAAATTCTTACCCGAGTAAAAATCGGTTAAAAGTTATTTATTCGATAATTATCATGATAATTTATTAACAAGAATAAGTAATTATCTAAATAATTTGGAACCCTATTAATGTAACATCTATGAAGTAAATGTTTCAGTTTTTATATGTCAAATAAAGGTTTCATATATGAAAGATAATTAGAGTTGAAGAAATAACTAAGACAATTGCATTATAGTTGTATGTGGGCAGTCAGATATACTGCGCGAAAAGGATCCAGTACGTGGCGTTGAGCACAGAGAAGAGGAAAGGGAAGAAAACGCGGGAGAAACGATCGATGTTGATCGCTCTCTGTTTTGCTTTGGCAGCTTCTGCTGGCTCCTGTAAAGTTAAACAATACATAAATATATATTTATTATTACATTTTTTACATTTTACATTTTTTTAGGCAAAAATTTTAACGTTCCAATGCAGGGGTACAGGCCTGCCCTAGTAGTTTCGGGCCATAATCCACGACGCAAGCCCAGTGCGGATTGGTGGATAACCATGCTCCAGATTTTTTAAATTCTGTAACATGCGTGCCAGTGATATTTTTGTATCGTTTAAATTTATTAATTATTTTTAAAAAAATGTTTACCTTTGGCTTGCCAGTACCATCTCCTAGGACGATGTTGACCAGACAGTACTCCATCAGAGCCATAAACACGAACCTGGAATTTAATTATACAGATTTTAGAGCTCTATATGGTGAAATATACATTTGGAACACCTACAGTTGAATTTGGATAAATCGCATTCGAATCACTTTAGAATTACTAAAATTTTTTTGACTAACACGAATTATGGACAGCAATTTGTATGAAAACACATATTATCACTCGCACGGACCACATCTTTGCAGTATGTACTCCAAGTTGAAATTTCCATACTGTGGGGTTGGATTAAGGTACGTTAATACATTTAGCAATTACTCGTACCTACAACATAGGTACGACTAGTTGCCATTGCCCTTTCGTATGACAGGATAGTTGCCATTCGTATTCTCTGGTTAATTTTTAGCATTCCTTTTTTTATATTGAGGGTTAAAAATGTGCCACTTGACAATTGGTTCTGGCTCTTTCGTATTTATGAAGAACCTATAGCGGTTATAATTTTGGATGGTATGTACGAGTATGCCTTACTGGCCATTGCGATTAGTAAAATAACTCTATCTGTGGAACAGACTGTGACATATACAATATGAAAACTACTCTAAAGGATACTTACCATCAGTTACCTCACAACTCGATTCGAGACACTCCGGTTGTAAATTTTTAAAGAATACTTATAACAACCTTGAATACTTACATAGTGCAAACAGACATGAACGCGTCGATGGCCTTCAGGTATGAAACGGGTGGCAGCTGCGACTGGACTTTGCCGTGTTGCGTGGACAGCGTCAACAGTGACGTCACGCCCAGAGTCACCCGCGCCGGCGCTGCATCCGGCTTGATCCAGAAAGACACCCACTGGAAAGGTGTTAGATCTTAATTGAACAATGAATTTCAATTAAGTGTTATCCAAATCTCTGTGTATCCAAACATATGTAAATTCCGATGCCACAAGGGTGAGGAGGGTAGGTGTCAAATTTATTATAACAAAAACATTCAATTAGAAGAGCACTCAGTTCGAGTCTATTTAGAAAAATAATTCTTGTATAATCTGTTAATTCTTTTTTTAATAGAGTCCATTTGCAAAGTTCCAATACAATGAAGAAGGAAAGACATTTATTTGCTATTTATTTCGTCATTTTCATAGTACTCGTATTAGTCCGCTCTCGTACAATGCTGGGTATAGCTGTCTACTATTATAAGCCACAGCATCATCTTAAGCCACGCTTATCCAATATCGATTATCGATAGAATCGGCTGGTACGATAAGTAGGGAGTATACATGCGTCGATATATCGATGATTTTCCTTATCCTCCTTCGTACACTTTATTCGATAGGATGAGATGGAATGGTAGGTGGAGAGTTATATGGGATGGTTTCTCGAGTCTGGGGACTTTTATGTCAATATGCCAAATGACTTTTATGCGTTTCTGTGAACATTCGGTAACTCGGTTAATTATTAATTAATTATGCGCAACTGTAGCTAGCAACAACGCGCTCCCCCATAAATGTTAAACTAAACTATAAATGTTAAAATAGTATATTCGTTAACTTAGTTAAAAAATTCGAACAGAAAATAAAATAGGCAAGCTCAAAGATACTTACGGACATAATGACGATAAGACAAGTGGGGACGTAAGTGTTGAATAGGTGGTATCCAAGACGACGTTTCAGCTTGAAGATGACCTCCAGGCATGTAAAGTTACCTGAAATATTTATAATAGTCAAATAACTATTAAAGCAACGATTCAAAGAAAGTTCCCGGTACTGGATGGATGTTTTTTTTTCTCCTTCGTTCAAGATAAAATATTAGATTTTTCTTTGTAATGTCGTAAGAAATAATAACACAATCCCTTGGTCAATTATTTTTTCCATCTGGCAATAGCTAATGTTAGGCGGCCTCAAAAGTAACTCTATTCCTTACGCATACACGTGTGTGCGACTTTTCGGGCACTTTTTCTTTACGCATACACGTGTGTGCGCTGGACATTTCAGGGGTTAAACGAGTCATCAAATGTGCATGAGCACTCACGGGGTTTTCTAATAGCCGGCACCCCTGCATGTAACCCTTTCATTTACATGATGTATGCTCTGTTGGTGACCCTTAATAAATAAATTACGAATCCCCTAGCATTCATCGGAATCAACTTGAATCTATATTCAGTACATCTGTAGCCTTCTGAGGTTGTAAATAATAAAGACAAAAATTTTAAAGCCTTTAGCCATAACGGTGACGAGGTGCACATTTTTCAATGCCCCATTTTGCTTAAATGCCAAATGACAACAAAAAGAGTAATTAGAAGTAATTATAAATTAAGCTGTTTGTGGATTCTTATCTCTGCAATAAAGGTAATACGAAGATTATAGTTTATCATACTTTTACGTAAATTCCCCCTTTTTTTAAGCCTTGAAAATGTTTACAAATGACTTTTTAATTGGGCTTAAGTGCATTACTCTTAGATATCGCTGTTATAATTTAGAGTATTTATATAATTTATACTTCCTTAATTTGCCTTAAACGGGCTGCATACAGGGCCTGGGCCAAAGCGCAGGTGTCCGAAGATCCGAATACCACCGACTTGAGGAAGAAATTTAACGCTGCCTCGAGGTGCAGTAAGAAGATCATTGTCAGAGCAAGGAATGAGCACATCCGCAGAATTGGCGATCGACTAGCTAGCTGTCCTTCTAGAAGCCGAGCTTTTTGGTTGCTCGCCAAGGCTGTTGAAGGTAACTTCTGTCAGTCGTCACTCCCACCACTACGGAAACTCGATGGGTCACTAGCCCATGGGGCGAAGGAGAAAGCCGATCTCCTGGGCTATCTCTTTGCCTCAAACTCGACTCTGAACGATAGAGGTGTCTCACCACCGTTTATCCCCAGGTGCACAAGCTCCATCCCGGAAATATATTTCACCCAGCGTGAAGACTGACGAGCTCTAGCATCTCTTGATATCCGAAAGTCGAGTGGCCCAGATGGTATTCCTGCAGTGGTGCTTCAATTTTGCGCTCCCCAGTTGTTCCCGGTGTTTACGCGACTCTTTAGGCTCTCATACTCCACAAAAAGCTTCCCGTCAACATGGAAGGTAGCTCATGTTCACCCTTTGACTCAAAAGGGTGACCACAAAGACCCGGCCAACTATAAGCCAATAGCGATCACCTCCCTCCTCTCCTAGGTGATGGAGCGTATGTTAAACACACAGCTCCTTGCGTACCTAGAGGATCACCAACTAATTAGCGACCGTTAACATGGATTTCGCCATAATCGCTCGGCTGGTGATCTTTTAGCGTATTTAACACACCGTTTTACGCCATTGAGAGTAGAGGCGAGGCTCTGGCTGTAGGTTTAGACATTGCGAAAGCTTTTGACTGGGTGTTAAATACGCAGTATGGCACAAATCGCTGCTTTCCAAGTTACCATCTTTCGGAATACCCGAGGGATTATGCGAATGGGTTGCTAGTTTCCTGACTGGACGCAGCATCAGAGTCGTTATCGATAGTAGCTGCTCCGACACCATGTCTATTAACGCTGGCGTCCCGCAAGGCTCCGTGCTGTCCCCAGCTCTGTTCCTTCTGTATATTAACGACCTGTTGCAAATTGGTGACATACGTTGCTACGCAGATGACAGTACTGGAGACGCCTTGTACAGGGGCCGCGCCAACATCCCTCGGGTCGAAATGGAAGAGTGTCGCGCCAGGCTTGTGTCTGAAATCGAAGACTCTTTAGATCTAGTCTCGTTTTGGGGTTCTCTGAACCTAGTGGATTTCTACCTCAGTAAGACACAAGTCTATGCATTCACCGCTAAAAAAAACCCTTTTGTCGTAGCACCTCGCTTTCAGAGCATACCTCTTAAGATCTCGGATAGTATCGGGATCCTTGGTATCGACATCTCCAGTAAATTCGAATTTAGGGTTCATCTGGAAAATAAGTTCAAAATGGCCTCCAAAAAGCTCAGTGTGCTGAACATAGCGAAGCGGTACTTCACCCCTGGGCAACTCCTTATGCTTTACAAATCTCAGGTGAGGCCCCATATGGAGTATTGCTCTCATCTCTGGGTCGGCGCATCGAAATACCAATTGGAGCCATTTGACTTCATCCAACGACGTGCTATTCGTATTGCCGACGATCCCACTCACACGGGTGGTTTAGAATCCCTCAGTATTCAGAGTAACGTTGCATCTCTCTGTGTGTTCTACCGCCTGTACAATGGGGAATGCTGTGAAGAATTGTTTAATATAATTCCCACCTCGAGTTTCTACAACCGCACCTCCCGTCACAGAAGTGCAGTCCATCCGCATTTCCTCGATACGGAGGTGTCGCGTACTGTTCGGTCCAAAAATCATTTTATATCTCGAACCCGTAGGCTGTGGAACGAACTGCCTCTAGAGATCTTTCCGTTATGCTACGAAATGGTTCTTCAAGAGAGCTGTGCAGGTGTCCATGAGCGGCGGTAACACTTACCATCAAGTGGGACCGCTTGCTCGTCCGCCCACTAGTCTATAAAAAAAAAAACTTCCTTATATTGTTCTATTCTTCCACTCAAGGAACATTATTGTTTTGTGGTTCTACTGTAGGGTGAACTTTTTATAACGATAAGGAAGCATTCGTAGTTGACATCTGTCCTAATCCATTGTCACTTATTAGTGAAGTAAATATATACCTAAGCAGTGAGCAACCTTATTCTGAAGCACTCCAAGGAGCTGAGAATTTCCAAGTTTCTACATGATATCATGCCTTGACACTATAACAACCTGTAACATTTCGCTGTAGGGCACATACCTCCAATTTTAATTACTAATCGCGAGAGCGTATCGAACCATGCAAACCCAATCCTGGTTGATAGATATTACACATAGCTCTGAATTATTTTCAGATTAATTTCTTTAAATTTGGCACATGTGGGATTTTGCACGGTGTTTTTCTTCGCCGCCAAGCAAGTGCTCTGTACTTTCATATACACTTACCAGTGGAGTAAACCTGTGTGCAGTCGGCGGTCTTGTTCTGTACAAGTTGCAGCTGCGGCAGTTCGATGTTCTCGTCGACGACCAGGGGCACGTCTGGATCCCATTGGAACACCATATCGTCTGTTGTGTGTGACACTGCAACAGACGGAAATGGGTTCCTATTTTTTTATAGAAGTTTTTTAGAGGTCGAGATAACCGCTTACCAACTATCCCTATTGGTAAGAAATCTGAGAATATTTATGATGCATATAAACGCCAGTTCAAAATGGCGTAGCCACATCCGTAAATGTTACCTTAAATTTACCTAGTGTAGTAAAAATGAGCACTATAAAATTAATTCTATTTGCATCGCCGTTATAAGCGATATGAATCCATTCTCCAAAGACGAATCGATAACTGAATCCGTCCTGAATTAACTGATACTGAATTGGACCAATCAGCATCCCTTTAAAATATTGTACACGAGTACGTCAGCAGAAGCGCTGTCTACCCTTTGGAGTCAGAATTTGAAAAAAAGAGTTGTGATTATTGAGAGGCCTTATCTTCATCCTATTTGATTCACCATTCGATGAGATATGAAATAAGCATTCAGGGATTTAGAGCTCTTGACATTTGATATTAAACCAAACGGCAGTGCCAAATGTTTAATTTAATTAGTTAATTTAAGTTAGTTATTATTAGGATTTAATTTTATATTAGTTCGGTTCCTATGGCAGATTGGCAGGGCCATCGGTGGTGGAGGGTCAATGTTAAAACATTGGTATCCAGATACTGCCATTAGTCAATACCTATAGCGATTATGGATTATTAGCCTATAGCTAATAATCCATAAGATACAACTCTAAAAATAAAACCAGCTTATGTAAAATCTACTTGACAGTTCTATTTATAACATCGATACGACATTACACATCGTGAACGTTACGGCATCAATCCGGGACCACTCGACGATCTCACGATAAGATCCCGCTGACTTCACAGCCGGTGAGTACTGCACGAGTGCACTTGCCCTACATTTTACCGCGATCAAGTAGAAACTTGAAACATCAATTTATGTATCGGCCAAGACTTTGCTGTCGAGTGTTTTTGAATGTGCGCTGGTATGGGTGTGGCGTTAATTTGGGACGTTTTAAGGCCGTTGTGGGGGTAGGTTCTTCAAAGTGGTTTGAAGGTTTTGCTTTTGCAGAACCTCGTCGCGTTTTTGGTATCAGAATGTGATATTATCCAAGGAAAAGTATCTTAAGTATAAAATTTTATCGAAATATTTAAATTGATGAATATATATAATTATAATTTAATAATATAAATATATAATTTAGGATTAATAATTAATAATATAAATATACAGCCTATTTATTTATAGAAGTGCAGTGCTTCTGCATTTCCTCGATACGAAGGTGTCGCCCACTGTGTGGTTTAAAAATCATTTTTGGCCGCGAACCCTTAATCTACGACTTGGGGTTCTTTCAAGGAAGCTTTGAAGCTGTGAAGCTCTTTCACGTCAGCCTCCATTAATATAAACAATTTATTTATAGAAGTGCAGTGCTTCTGCATTTCCTCGATACGAAGGTGTCGCCCACTGTGTGGTTTAAAAATCATTTTTGGCCGCGAACCCTTAATCTACGACTTGGGGTTCTTTCAAGGAAGCTTTGAAGCTGTGAAGCTCTTTCACGTCAGCCTCCATTAATATAAACAATTTATTTATAGAAGTGCAGTGCTTCTGCATTTCCTCGATACGAAGGTGTCGCCCACTGTGTGGTTTAAAAATCATTTTTGGCCGCGAACCCTTAATCTACGACTTGGGGTTCTTTCAAGGAAGCTTTGAAGCTGTGAAGCTCTTTCACGTCAGCCTCCATTAATATAAACAAAATCTACGATTTATTAGGCGAATGTTTTTATAGTATATACGAGTATGTGTTTTATTTTTTGTAACCCTAAAAACGTATTCTGGGTACAAAGTAAAAAAAATACAAAATTTTGAGGGGGGGAGTGCACGCTGCAATCCAACAGCTGCTGGGCGTGCTCGACTGGCCATGTTACCCCTCTTTCACAGAAGACTACCTTGAAATGTACTGCTTGAAATGTAATGTATGTCTTCTGTGACTTTTATCTTATTTCCCTAATGTATGTACGTGTTTCGGTAGTGAGTGAGATGTGCCAGACCCCATTCCCACCCTATCCCTCCCCATTTTCCCAACCCTTTCTCCAAATCCATTTCTATATCTCCAAAGGTAGGCAGTGCATCCGGGGGCGTGCCAACGTTTGTCATTTTGGACTAATGTTGGCATGTATCGCGGATGTCTATGGGCGACAGTATCCACTTACCATCAGGTGGACTGTATGCTCGTCTGCCTTCGTCCATAAAAAAAAAAATAAACAAAAGTGATCATATTTTATACAACCTAGTTACGTCACCCAAGCCCTTCCTGTTGATAGCTGGGTCAGCAGAACCGGGTGGTCGGCCGAACCCATAGTTCTAGGAACCTAGGGTTTAGTTAGCATTTAGGATGTAGCCATAAGTGATTACTTCTTAAGTTAGATTTAATTAAATGAGCAGTTGAATACTGGCATCAAGCTCTGCCACTTGTCTTCAATCTCATTAGTTTAATATATTAATTTTTAGTTTTTAAAAAGCATTTTTCTTGCCTCGAAACTTGACTACCTTCATTGCTGTATATCATACATGTTTGTTTATATGTCTTACGTTTATATATAAATAAATAAACAAACAACAAAGCTTTTCGTAAGTCCGTATATTTACGTAGGTGACACTGAAAGTTTTTAGGATCTCAAAAATGAAATCAGTTATAAAGATAGAAGTTGTTTTATTGCTTTTCGAAGTATTCTCCGCGAGAATCGTTACACTTTTTAATACTATGAAACCATTGTGTGAAGTATTCAGCCCACTCTTCTTTAGGCACCTCTTCAACAGCCCTTTAAAATTCATAGAACGTATTCCTCTCAGTTTATCCTTAATTTTAGGGAATAAATAAAAATCACAGGGCGCAAGGTCGGGACTGCATGGCGGATGAACCATTAACTCTACATTTACAGTACTCAAAAATTGCTTCGTTTGTCTGGTGGAGTGAGCTGAGGCATTGTCGTGATGGAGGATCATTCTGCTTCGTGGGCGTCGTTCTTTGACTTTTCCAAAACAGAAAACAACTAGTTGTTCACATACCAGTCCGCAATTACTGTTCTTTTATTTTCTAAAGTTATAGTAGCAAAGTGGCCCCATCTACCAAAGAAGGAGGCAATCATCTACTTTTCAGCACTCCGTCCTTTCTTCACATTCGTCCGCAACTCTTCGAAAGGAAAGACCCGCTGTGCAGATTGCCTCTTAGTTTCAGGTTCATAGCAGTAGGTCCAGCTTTCATCACCTGTTACTATATCAAAAACAGTACTCGATTGACCATTGTCGAATTTTTCATGCATTTGGAGACAGACACCATTCCACGAGGCGGTGTTTTTGAGCTTCGCTCAAATTGTGAGGAATCAATCTAGCACAAATCTTCCTTACCCGTAGGTGATCGTGTTAATTAGTTTGAACTTGACTCATACCAATACCTAATGATGCCTGTATCTGTTGATATGTCGTTCGTTTGTCTGCTTCAATCGTGAGCCCCACAGTCTTGATGTTTTCCTCCGTCACTGCCGTCGCAGGACGTACTTCTCTAACAAAGTCACTGAGGTGGGTACGATCACATTTAAATTCACTGAATTAGATATAAACAGTGGCTCTGGATGGGGCTTCATCCCTCAATGCTAACTTAACTTTTATATCTTCAGTAAATTCAGTAAATAAAAGAAAATTCTGTCATAATTCTATACAAACTGAAAAGTCTGAGAAATGCTGATATCTGTAATTTAGAAGTCCCGTACTAAAGTCTGTGATAATTTAAAATTAAATGAAGTGTTATATAAAATTATGGTACCGTTGTCTCCAATACTATATGGTAACAATATGGTACCGTCTAGGGTTAAATAGCAACACATTCCACGATGGTTCAGGTTTCGGGAACGAATGTGCTGTGACCACACCTTGTACAAATACCTTGTACAAATACCTATAACCGGTCGACACCACACGGCACAATAATTAAATTTTTATTTCATTTAACTCTATATGTTAAGAATACAATTTTGTTTTCGTTTAATAAAATATAAATAAGTTTAACTCATTAAATTAATATTTACCCAATTCGACCTATTTCTGAAATTCAATATTCAGTTTGGACAAAAATCCAGTTTGGACAAAAATCAATTGACATTTTGGACGTAACTCCGTATTGGACAATTATTATATTGAACATAAGCCGTCAAACCTATAATTGGCAGGACGCACCGTTTGAAGACTTTCCACTTCAAGCACTGTGGCATGAGAGATGAGAAGAGCCGACACATTTTCCCAATTGCTGTCCAGCCTCCTACTTGCTTAAGTCGGACTTGCCTAGTTGAGTGTTCTGTCCGAGATAGACATAATGGTCAACAACTTTGAGTGTCACAGGATGTTTGCCGGTCGCAGCAGAATATGTTACCAACGATTATGTTTGTCTTAATTAACTACCAATAAATTTTACACCAGAAGTATTATCACCATAGTGTGACAACTCGAAGGCGATTCATCCCTCTCAGGTCTGTGCGCATCCTTGAAAAGGGATAAAACATTCCTCGAGCACCCTCAGCGCTCGTTATTCATTCACTGTGTAGAGTGCGACACTCGAGTCTCGCCGACATCGCAACATCGACACCGAGTGTCTAATTATATCTGTTTGACACTTGTGTACGGGTGCGCCTTTGTGACACGGAGATAAATTATGTAGAATGGGCCTTAATGTTGAATTTGATTGAGTATGACAATTTTTTCAATCTAGACTAAGCAAAACGACGTTTAGTTTAAAATGAATTTTATGAAATTTGTGACAGAAAAGAAATTTTCAAATGGTTAACCAGAAAATTATAATGACTTAGATATATTTAAACGAGCAGACAAAAATTGTGCTAAATGAGCAGCAATCCTTTTTAAAGGGGAGGGTGCACTCGATTGACCTCGTCACCCCTCTCTCACAAAAGACTACTTTGAAATGTACCGCATTTCCCACTTTATCATATTCCCAATGTATATTACGTACGTGTTTCGGTAGTGAGTGAGATATGCCAGAGCCCATTCTCATCTCATCCTATCCCTTCCCATTTTCCCAACCCTTTCTCCAAATCCAATGTTACATCGACATTGGCAGCGCGTTAAAGGGCGTGCATAACGTTTGCCATTATGTTCTGGACTGATGTTGGCATGTACCGCGCATGTCTATGGGCGACAGTATCCACTTACCACCAGGTGGACTGTACGCTCTTTTGCCACCTTCTTTCTATTAAAAAAATCATGATCAACAAAAGAAACTATTTTTGAAGAACTGAAATATTAAATTACATAGAATTATCGTAATGTCGAGGACTTAGTGATGGCATTCTTAGTAAGCAATTTAAAATTATTTATTTCGTTATTCAAAACTTGATTTGATGCTCTTTACTACCCATTTAGTATGTTTTGCTGCTCGTTTTAATACAAGTCCTAGTAAAGTGGCTCTACGTAAATTTATTTAAAAAAATGTGAAATAAAATTAAATAAAAATTAAAAAAAATAAACTTACGGCTCTCCATCTGCAACTTGCACTCCTGCGTGTCATGCGGGTAGATTAAAAAATTCATCGCACATGACAGCCTCAAGGTCAACTTCACCATATACAATATGGTCTTATCCTTGTACAGCCAGACGTAGTGGTTGGGGATCGTCATCGTTTGAAAGGTTACTGATTTGGCGTTCTTGAAGAAGGAATCCGGTCGCCACATGTGTTTCAGCCACTCGACTTCCAGAAGTCTGGAACATCAGCTAAGTTAGCTACATCTACTTCAGGACTAATTTATTTTGGCTGTTATTTTTAAAGGAATGATAATATATTACAATTTCGGTCCGTACAAGGCCAATCGTTCAAATGTACTAGTTCGGAAAGGAGACGGTATACGACTTATGCGGTTGTATAATTAGGGCAACGTGATATGCACATCTCTTTATTATGCGTGCGTCTTTCATAAAGTAGCGAGATTGAAGCTAACTTAGTACCTACATATAGATTCATTCTTACGCGTCTAGCTCGTTCCTTCGCCGTGGAACGTTCTCGGAGTTAAATACTCTTTCAGATGTACTAAATGAACGAAGACCGAAAGTGTTCACGGAATAGTTCGTTCTAGTACAGTGCCGGGAATTAATTCTTAATAGTACTTAGCGCGTGTAACACAAGACTAAATTGGCTGGTAAGTCATTCTGACGTTAAGTTAGCCAAGCAAGTTGTTAGTTGTTAATCAGGTAAGTAATGGATCCTTATCATCCAATCAAGCAGTGAAGACTTATAGTTACATTTATTTGACTTTCTAGAAAGGATCTATAAAATAAGTTATGATACCAACCTGTATTCAGTTGTCATATTCTCGGGAAGTCGCAATCGAAAATCCTTCCAAGTTTGCGCGAAGAATATATCTGCAGCATATGTCTGGACAGAAAAATACATATATGTATCTTTTAGGTGCATTTCAAATTCGAAAGCAGCATACGTACATAGATCATAAAAATATTGCAAAATAGACTTCAATTTCCAGCACAGAATATTATAATGATATCAGTACACAAGGTCGTGGGCCAGCCAGCCAATGGGCCCCGGGGGGGGGGGATGCAATATGATAGAGGGTGGGAGAAATATGAATTGTAGGTACAAATACATTTCTTTTCGAATCTCTAGAGGAGGACAACTGCCCCTTTGGCGATGCTCTTGTCACTACATATACTCTGCTTTCCACATTAAATTCCTTGTAGATATGTAGATTATCCGTATGTCGTTTTAAACACCTGACAGTATCTGAAAATCGGCGACGTGCGGGTTTCTTCATCGCTAAGCTAGTGATCAGTATGTACGAGTACTTAAGCAGAAAGTCGAGGTTCTAATTCACGATCTTCCGAATGTGAATCGAGAATAAATATATCTTGTCCCCGATAACGTTGTAACATATTACTCGTACTAAATTTAAAATTTGAAACATTCGACAACCACACGACCACCAAGCAATCTGCTCTATACTCATAATATTGGAAAGAGAAACTGTATGTATTTTGTTCTTCGTTTAAATATACAATAAGAGGTAAATTCAAAAAGTAAAAATCTTAACTTTTAAGAGACTAAACTTATACTAAAATAGACATAGGAAAGCATTGTGTTTCCTATGCACATCCAGAGCGGGCCAATGAACGAAATAATCACTTTGAAATTTACATCAAGATAAAAAATGTGCAAAAATTCTGGTGAAGATATTCACATCCTGTATTTATAGTAAAATATGTATATCCCATTGTCTGTAATCGAAGATTCGATTTCGATTTCGAATTTTGATATTTGAAATAGATAGGTATTCAAAATATCAAGATATATGAATTTCGAAAAAAAAACCTATTGCACGTTGACTAATAAAAATGTAATATTCCGAACGAAATGAAATTTGATACAGAATTGCTTAGCTCGATGATAGTTCTAAAATCACGATGAAATATCAAAACTTTTCAAAAATAATTCGTAAGTCAATATTTGTATCAACATTTTTTTTTCTAAAACGTATTTTTTTTACCCTCGAAAATTAAATGCTTTATGAATTCCAAATCTGATTGATCAAAATTTGATCGTTTTATCCTAAAGAGCCTCCTACAACAATTGCTAAAGCGTTCTAATTACCAAATGTTTTTACCATAGAGTTCTCATCGATAGAGTCCAACCCCATAACTGTGACGTGGAAGTAGACGATGGTGGGCTGGTCATCTTTCTTCGGAGGCCGCATCTTGTCGTAGTCCCGAGGATCTTCGGGCAGAACGTCGCGGAATGTCAGGAACGCGGTTGATCTGGTGAAAATTGTGAATCATCAAAAATTTATTGGGGTGGAGTCACCGAGATTGCTCGAAGAATCAGTAAGTTGAAATGGTACTGGGTCATACCTGTCGCAGGACCAACAAGCGATAGTGCAGATGAATCCTTGTAGCCAGGTGGACCAGGCCAGGTGATGAGCCAGGTGGACTGACGGACTTGAAGAAAGTCGCCGAGATGAGAAGAGCGGATGACTGTGTGTGGTGGGGTACCCTGGAAGAGGTCTCTGTATCCAGTAGTGCCCCTCCACTATGACTATGGTTTGATGGTATGGTTATGGTATATACAGACCAGATTTTAAAATAGTTTGACGGAGTTTTCCTATCACACCGAAATATTACAAGTGGAAAATGCTTAGCAAGTTAGAAAACTGTCGACCTTAATGCACTTAAATGAGGTAGACATATTTTTAAATTGGATGACGATGAGCGGGTTATTCATAAAAAACACGAGTGTTTGCTTTGTGAATGTTTTACAAAGTTGCTTTTAAGAATTAAATGCTTTCGACGAAACCTTTCGCTTTACGAAAATTCTATAGAATTCGCTCTTTTCAATTTATGGGGTCAACAGACATCCTCGAATAAAATGCGACGTTTGCCGTATGCCTCGCGTCTACTTGACACGTATAATTCTATAAATAGATGCTTCCCTACTTTACTTTTCAACTTAACGAAGCGGAGATAGCTGCAAAAATCAGTAATTGACAGTAGATGAGTCATATCTTTTTTTTTATGGACGAAGGCGGCAGACGAGCATACAGTCCACCTGATGGTAAGAGGAGACTGTCGCCCATAGACATCCGCGATACATGCCAACATTAGTCCAAAATGACAAAAGTTGGCACGCACCCGGATGCGCTGCCTACCTTTGGAGATATAGGAATGGATTTGGAGAAAGGGTTGGGCAAATGGGGAGGGATAGGATGGGAATGGACTCTGGTCCATTTAGAAAATAAGATAAAGTGGGAAATGCAGTACATTTCAAGGTAGTCTTCTGTGAGAGAAGGGTAACGTGGCCAGTCGAGTGTGCCCAGCGGCTGTTGGATTGTAGCACGCACTCTGCCCCTCAAAGAACCGATAATTGATAATGTAGATTTTTCCTCGAATAGAGACCGCGTAACGTCGAAAGTGTGGTGGGACTGATAAAGAAATTTGGCGGTAGTAGCTGGATCCGAAAGGCTGTAGATCGTGTATGGTGATACACGATCACTTCTCTCTCTTCTCATCCAGCCAGTAGACGACTATATCCACATTGCCAACAAAGCAGACGGTCCTACTGGTAACGTGATTACAGCGGTCTATGGTCACTTACAACACCAGGCAACATGCGACCTTGTACGATCCTATTAGCAGTTTCCTTGCGGAAGTTGAGAAGCAACAAAACAGTTAATTTTTGAAGTGATTTTAATACGTGTGATGCTTAAAAATCACACGAATCACATGAATGTTTGTATATATTCATCCGTAAGTATTCAAATAGATATAGTCCTGTAATCACTCCGAAAGTAATTGTTTTGTTGCCATTTTGAGATTTGCTATTTTGAGAATCGGCCATTTTTTTTAAACTTTTACGCATTTTGTTCAGATTTAATATTGTAAACCGGGTTTCGGGCTTTTGCTTATCTTTTATTTTTAAATGACTTTTAAAAATCACGAGCCGTCACGAGTACTACGCGTTAAGATGAGATTTACATTATAAAAAAAAATGAGAATTTAGGTACCTACCAAATAACAGCAAATAGATATTATATAAGGTAAAGGCACCTATTAACGACCCCCTTATAATCGATATCTATCACCGATCCATTCATCTAATTTGATTTTCTCACCGGTTTATACACTTGGGTTTTAAAAAGATACGTTAAAAGAGTATACATAAATATATTATACGTGAATTGAACATGCATTAGTGTATGAAACTATGCAGGACAAAGAGAAAAATCTCTAGTATCTGTCAGGATACCTAGCGAGAGTGCAGATCATTTCATACAAGCGCGTGATCTCGTAATATCGACCTCCACAAGGACTTGGAACGTCCCTCCATCGTCAAATACGTGAAAGACTCCGCCCGACGCTACAGCGACAGTCCCTCACCATCCTAACCCCCTAGTAGTTGACAGCATAACCTATGTCCCCGATGGGAATGACCCTCCAAGTTGCCATCATCGTCGTCGTTCTCGGCATGTCTTAGACGACCCCAACGGCCCAGTTACTACTGCCAATACTCTCACACTTACACTTCTTACACTACACTCATAGACCACATATATACACCGTCCTCGCCGGCGGACGTCACCCTCACTACACCGTGAACACACACCGGCCTTCAGCCAACACTTTTACCAGGCATCGGCACGTGCCTGGGCGCTTCTCACCGACTCGCGATCCCGCGGTACATCATCCAGTCGTCCTACGAGTTTCATTTCTACAAGAGAACCTTCCAGAGCTCCAGTTGAGTACGGAGGCGATCCACCGCAAGGAGCACTCGTGCGTCTTCGATAGTATACGACCGGCCGATCCGCCATGCCCGCCGAGTTTTGTGCCCGTCATCAACACTAGTTGTCGGATTTATTTTAGAGCAAAAGCATCAAAAAGTCGATGGCTAGGTACAGACGACTCTGATTCGAGTAATGAACCTATATTTCAATAATGGTCCTTTTTGTTGGAATATGGCCACAACATTCATGTAGACCACGCTGTCAAACGCAATCGCTGTCAAAAGCTAGTTAAAACTATTAAGAATATTAAGTGGTTCAGATTTTTTATTATGTAGAATAAAAAACATGAATTGATAAACTAAATCATTTTCTGTATGACGCGATAAGTACACATCTTCCTATTGATAATAAAGAAGATTTAAAGAATGTTATACACTCGGTTATAAGATACCAAAAATCGTTAATAGGTACGTACACAGATCAACTATATGGGTCGGTAATAGGGAAAACTGAATTTCACTACTAATTATTTTATTTTTCTAAAACAACCTTCAACTAAATAAGGACGTATATACAAAAAATAAACTTGATTTGTACAAATAAAACTAGAATTCAAATTTATTGGAAACGGTTACCTTAAATATTTGGCTTTGATTTTAAAATTTATTAAAAGGGGTCGTTAATAGGTGCGTTTACTCTGTGACACGTACACCTAGACGAGAGGGGTTGTCATCGATATAGAATAGATGACACATTATACGTTCTTTTCTTATACGGAGGTGAAGCAGATGAAAGAGGGTATCATTAAAAAGTCAAATTTGAAACTTAAGTACTAGGTAATAAGAATGTTCCATTTTCAAAACACAAATAATTCGAGAGCTACTGAACACGGAACACTATAAGACCAACGTGGCTGCCCTAGAGTGCTTGTATAACATATTTAGTATGTATTTTCAAATCGATGGGAGTTGTGGAATGATGAAACATGATAGGAGTGTACTTACTGAGCGTAACACAAATCAGTAGCTCCAAGCCATAGCCTCAGCAGAACGGTGGTCAACCACAACCATAGAGAAGCCATTTTGATTTTTATAATTACACTTGTCGGCAGCAAGATCTGAACAAAGCATTTTAAATGTGGAATTTATAGATTTTTCTGAGCTGAATCCAGATTCAAAAATTGCTCTAGCACATCACGTTTTCGAATTACAACCACTTTAATTTTTCCAAAAAATTAAACTTTTTATACACCATTGTTATCGCTATGCATGTATCAAAGCGATTTGGCTGTTAGAGTCAAACATATGCAATACTATGATTATATATAAGTATAACATTTTCTGATTTTTATACAGATGCAACAGTCCAGCATAAACTAGTCACTACATAAAAAGACTAGATTTTAAGTGGACTCATACACTTCGTGCATTGGAGGGGGAGAGTGCACGCTGGGTTCCCACAGCCGCTGGGCGCACTCGACTGGCCACGTTACCTCTCTCTCATAGAGACTACCTTGAATTGTACTGCATTTCCCACTTTATCCTATGATATGCCAGAGCCCATTTCCATCCCATCCCATCCTATCCCATCCATTTTCCCAACCCATTCTTCGAATCCATTCCTATATCTTCAAAGTTAGGCAGCGCATCCGGGGCCATGCCAACATTTGTCATTTTGGACTGATCTTGGCTTGTATCGCGGTCTATGGACGACAGTTTCCACTTACCACCAAGTGGACTGTATGCTCGTTTGCCACCTTTTTTCCATAAAGAAAAAAAACCTACAACCACAAAAAAATATTTTTACCCACAAATCTTTAAACTCGATGTGATGGAGCAAATTTGTTAGCAGATTTAGAGTCAGCTCGATAAAATCTATAAGAATCACATGAATTGACAGTTTTTCACGAAAATTTTATCCATTTTTATCGACCAAAGATATTTTAAATTTTGCTATATTAATTGCATTTTATACGATAGTTTAAATTGATGATTTTTTTTTTTACATTTTATTTGTATTACAGTTGTAATTTAAACGACTAGGCGACTTTTATAATAATGATAAACGATTTGAATACCTATTTACGTAAATAAACTTTTGAATTGCAATAAATATTACTTTTTAAAATTATAACTATTGTACTATTTTATTTGGCTTTATGATTTTTCCCGTGCGCGTCCAGTGAAAAGCGCGCGGACTTTGACAACTGTCGGAGTAAACGCGGGAAACTGATGGACAGGACGTCTCACACTTGACCAAATACGAACGAGTTGAGCTTTGTGACATGCGCATTGCATCAGGACTGCAATCCACGCGGACACCAAGAATAAATGCCCTCTTAGAAGAAAAGACGTTATTTAGTAACATTTTTAACGAAGTGTATTTCGCTTGATCCCTTTTATTTATTTATATGATATACAAAATACACAGCGTTGAGGATAAGAATCATACATAAATTTAATATGCTTGAGCCTAAGGCTAATTATGGATTTACTTTATATAAACCAAACTATAAAATGTTAACATCTACCTATATTCGTTTATGTTTTAAATTGAACGTGGTATATATTTTTTTTTATTCAAAACCCTCAATAATCTGTCTTCTGAATGTAGTAATAGACATGCAGAAGGATCGACGCTCTTAAATGTAGTATTTTGTAGGACATTTGTTATCTGGGTATTATAGAATTTTTCGCATAGATTAATTGGTGTAAGAAGGGGATAAATGAAAAAGTTTAGTATGCCTTGGTCGTTTGTATGGTACGTGCGGATGCAATAGTTGGGATGTCAATTCCTGGCAGTCTTGTGAACCGTGACATACTTCATACAGCAGAAGCATTTCAAATGGAGAACGTCTATCGACTAAACTCGTTAGATTGTATTTTTTACAAGACTCCGCATAATTGTTAGATTAATAATTAGAACGATAATTCAGCTGTTTGATAAACTTTCTTTATATACGTTCGATACTCTAAAATAAATCTCTAAAAATAAATATATTATATCTTTAAATTGATATATACCCAATTCGACTTAAAGTCAATATTCAGTTTGGACAGTATTCAGTTTGGACAAAAATCAACACACGTTTTGGACGCAATCACGTATTGGACAATTATCATATTGATCATAAGTCATCAAACCCAAAATAAGGAGCTATAAAATTTTTCTACCTCCACGTCGTTGGCTCTGGGTAATGTTAAAGGAAAATTTCAAAGTGTCAAAAAGGTTTCTAGAAATATCAAAACTAAATCGCTCGATTTTAAGTTTTAATTTGCTTTCTAGAAATTTCGTGGCCTTTAAAGGGGACGCCACGACGTTCTTGCCCGGGGCATCCTTTGCTCTAACTAATAACTGGACTCATATATGAGCTTAGCCGAACTATAGGCCCAAATTATTTTTGTGCCAAACGTTGAAATGCGACTTACAGTTATTTTGTATTCAGCTTGTGACCCTAAGTAGAAATGTAGGATTTTTTTCCGAAATTCGTGATCTCTGTAATAAGAATTTTTCCTCAAAATCATTGCGAATAAATTGCACATAAAGATAAAGCTATCAAGTATACTCGCAACTCCTTTCAAATCCGTTCACAAGAGAAGAGTGGGGTTAAGAGTTAAATATAACACTTGGAGTGGTGTTTATTCGCTAGTTAAAGCAGAATTTTGCGACACTGCATTTCCTACAAGCCTATTATTGGTTGTCGACATCGAATGGCGGAGCTTACAGCCACTCGAGCACGTTTTGAACTCATTTCTTCGGGATCTTTATAGAGATGTTCGTATTTTCTTATTATTAGGACTAAGATTTTTGAAAACTATGTACTTACAATGGAGGCTTCTTCCAAAATGAATGAATCTTTGTCGGTATATAGAGTAATTCATTGTGAGCACAAATATCTGAACACAAACATGTGGTTTATAATCGTTCAGCATCCGTAGAGATGTTGCGTCTCTCTGCATTTTCTAAAGTCAAAAGCGTTCAAAAAGACACTTTATACCGCGAACCCGATAGTTGTGAAATGAACTGCCAGCTGAGAGAAAAGGATTCTGCAAGATCTGCAGTGCACCCGCACCAGGGGGCCCTGGTGTTGCAGGTGTCCATGGGCGGCGCTGACCGCTTACCATCGCCTGCTCGTCTTCCATCTATTCTATATAAAAGAAATATTTCAAATTTTAAACTGAGACGGTCATATTAACTATTAAAAGACTGATGCTTTAGACTTTGATGCTTTGTTTGGGAATTGGACCTGATGTAGCCGAAGGGTTATTTTTTTTCCAAAAAAATATATCTATAGCTCTATCCCCTCCAACTTCATCTCACATGCTTAATCCTAAAGAGGTCTTCTCGTATGTCAAATTCTTTCTAGATAAAAAATATGAATAAATAAAGATCACTTTTGATGTCTTTATGAGTACCTATTGTTTTCTGTATTGTTTTGTTGTTTTCGAGTTGAATTTGCTTTCTGAGTTATCAGAACTGTAAGGAACCCTGAGTAGGCGAATTAGTGGGTGCAGTGTAAAGCTTGCTCAGATTATAAATAAATATATACACAAATGAAGATAGGTAATAACAACTCCTGTAATACCGTATAGCAAGCTACGTCTCGGCCGCGTCTGCGCTGCGTCAAGAAGCCGCTTGAAATCAGGCACACATTTGCTATATAGGAACTTGAATGTAGAATTCTTTACATTTCGTTGAAGAAATTTATACATGTTAGTCATACAGATTGTTCTCTTGGCAGAGCACCGCCGACTGCGACACATGCAAGCCTAGTGCCGGCTCCTGTGCCGGGCTCACATATAATTCATATAGCTTGTTTTTACCAATTTTCCCATGGAAAAAGCGTTTCAATCGAAAACTGGCAATAATATTCGAAAGATTGTATAAAAGCAAATGGTGACCATTTCGAACATGCGTTATATTTTTAAAATACTTACGTATTCATTTCTAAAATAACACAAGTTCTTCTAATAAAATGATAATGTAAAAGAAAATATCAATGTTTTCTTTGTAACGATATTTATGGCTAGACTAGGTATACGCCCTTATGGTATGGCTAGACATATAAATTGTTATTTAGCTTATGCTAAATAACAAAATCAGTCTCGTGACTAATTATAAGTTATTTTAAAATAAATATAAAAATTAACAATTTGTAAAATAAAGTGTAAATTCATACAAAATTATTGATCAACAGGATGGGTTCAACCATCTAAAGGTTTAATGCTATTATCTGGGTTTATTTTATTTACGTAACTAAAATAAATCAAATACAAATTATTTGTGGGACGGGAAGTTTATTTCTTATTATAAATATAAAATGATCTTAATATCTAAAAATACTATTACTTATAATAATTATTATCACAGTACTATTTTATTATTATCTACTTATATCTAGGTACCTAAATATTATCGGAATAACAATATTGTCTATCGTACATAAACTACGCGAGATTATACAATTTGGACCCACGTAGAAAATATTTGAAAAATGCATAGGTTGTACAGAATCTTCACTGTTTATTATCTAATTAGTATTAATGAGTAATTAAAGTATACCTAATATTTTCTTAGGTTTTCGCGATTACTATACATTGCAATTAAACAACTTTGAACGGTTTAAATCGCGTATATTTGACATTATTTATATCCCGACGTTTCGAACATTTTGCAGTGGACGTGGTCTCGTGGTCACGGGGTGACTAATTGATTTCATTTGTCACCTGAGTTATTAAGAAATTATCACTACCGTCTGAAATTTTTAGAACTACCATCTGAATTTTTTTAATCATAACATTCCCTATGCACGCAGTATTCGCTCACGGTGTCCAGAGGTCTTGCAGTATGGCGTTGGCCTTGTGATTTAACCATCTTCTCTATTGAAATTTGGGTGTTTCTTAATTTCAATAGCCTCGCGTAACATTCTTGGAATGTACCGGGTCTCTCTAGCGAGGATTTGTGGATTATCAAATCGAATGTAATGGTTGGGTTTGTCCAGAGCATGTTCACAAACTGCAGACTTGGTCGAGCGTCTGTTCTTCATGTCAGCTATGTGTTCTTTTATCCGGATACCGATGCTCCTCTTTGTTTGCCCAATGTATGATAACCCGCACTCACAATCAAGCTTGTAAACACCTGCATCTTGTAGGGGGATATTGCTCTTGACCGGTCTTAAAAATTGGCTAATCTTCTTGTGCGGCTTGAAGTAAGTTTTAATTGAAGCTCGTCTTAAGATATTGCCAATTTTGTCAGTGATGCCCTTGATGTATGGTAAGATGGCAGGTTGTCGCTCAACTGTAGGAGGCTTGGGGCGGCTTCTGTGACGCATTCGTGGGAGTTTGTGATTGTTGCTTCGCAGTACTTGTTTCACATGCAGAAGATCTTCCTCGAGGTGGTCAGTGTCACAGATGCCGTGTGCTCTCTGTAACAAAGATTTGCCTACGGTAGTCAACTGACATGGATGGTGATGGGAGTTACCATTGAGATATTTATCTGTATGGGTGGGTTTCCTATACACAGTATGACCAAGAGAGTTGTCAGGATTTCTGATGACTGAAATGTCAAGGAAAGCTAAGGATTTATTGACCTCATTAATTAGATCCAGTCATTAAATTAATTAAATCACAAGGCCAACGCCATACTGCAAGACCTCTGGACACCGTGAGCGAATACTGCGTGCATAGGGAATGTTATGATTAAAAAATTCAGACGGTAGTTCTAAAAAAAATTTCAGACGGTAGTCATAATTTCTTAATAACTCAAGTGACAAATAAAATCAATTAGTCACCCCGTGACCACGTCCACTGCAAAGTGTTCGAAACGTCGGGATATAAATCATGTCAAATATACGCGATTTAAACCGTTAAAAGTTGTTTAATTGCAATAAAGTATACCTAATTGGATAAACGCAGGCTGTCTTCTCCCTAATTGACTACATCACCATCCTCTTTACAGACAAGCTTCATTTCAACCTCAGGATCAAAGCTCTTCTTCCCTTTAAAACTCTCTTCTATATCCTGCAACGTCCTGTCTTTAGTTTCTGGTAACAATACATATATGACTAACAGAAACAATGTCAACGTAACAGAATATACTAGAAAAGCCCCCTCAACGCCCACAGACGAATACAAGTGTGGAGCAGTCTTCATAGATATCACAAACGCTGGAGTCAAAAAGGACGTAGCTAATGTTGAACCTAAACTCCTATAAGCCAAGGGAAACACCTCACCACATATCACCCAAGCTAATGGCACTAATCCTAAACAAAATGACACAGTATATAAAACCATTAAACCCATAGGAACTAGTTCTAATAACGGAGATTCGGTAAACAATTCAGCTCGTCGCATGTACACGAAAGTCGATACAGCTGTTAAAGATAAAACTGTCATAACGCCACTAGAAAATAGTATAGTCCTTCGTTTAAAGTACTTTAATAGGAATATCGCTAAGAGAGCACACACGGTCCTTAACAAGTCTATCAAAGTAAACTGCCAGTTAACGTCTTTAGGATTGTCTTTATTTAACAAAGATTGTAAGATCAAATTTCCATATGCTGGCACCATATGCGCCCCGCCAAATTCAAAAACTATCAGCATACTGATAGCTATAATGGCAGGTTTGTAAAACTCTTTCTTCTTGAAAATCTTCAACACATTCTTCACAGCATCCATTGAAGTTTTCACTAATCCTTTCCAAGAAAATCTTTTGACTTCTCTTATCTTCTTTTCCTCAAGTTTAACTTCGGTCATTTGCGCATTGATCATAATTTGCAACTCTTCTTTCTGGTCTATTCCTTCCCCTCTTAACCAGCGGAAGGCTTTCCAGGCGTCATCCAGTCTACCTTTCGAAACCAACCAACTCGGGGATTCTGGAGATAAAGTGATAATAGCCATTGATATTAAAGGAAATAAGGAGCAGACCAGAGCAGTCATCCTCCAAGTCAAATGTGCGCCCCACATATGAGACAAAAGGATTCCCAGGCCAAGAGATATGGCAAAAGTTCCAAGAAACGCTCCTCGGTATTTCGGATCGGTATATTCAGCTACTAAAATAGCGGCTAGGGGGGTTCTTAGACCTAAAGCTAAACCGTGAAGAAGTCTTGCAAAGAGGAAAAGAGGGACTGAATTGGCTAGAACGAAGACGATCCATCCCAGGAGGGCTGGTATGGTGGAGATTAGATGTGCTTTTTGTCGACCGTAGCGAGTCATGAGGACTGGCGATACGAAGTTTCCAACGATGCCCATCACGCCGACGACTGATGCTGAAATTGAAATAAAAGCAATATTTAGAATTAGTTGGTACCTAGTTTTTGTGAGATGCTCAGATTATAGGTGGTTTGCAGTCGTCTTTCACATCAGTCGACTAATTGTTAACGACTGCAGATGTGATGACAGTCTTTGGTTCAAACAGACTCCAAAGAAAAGAATTTTCATCCAACTGCTCAAATGCTTCACGGGAAAAACTTTTGTTTGGTGGCGAGATGAAATATAGTAGAGGTTGATTAGCAGGTTGGCTAGGTGTTACTACCCTACCACAGGATTTAAAATGTGTTGTCAAAGGAAATGCCTCCATACAGTCTCCAAGGCAGTTCTCCAAACAGTTTTTATTGAACAAATAGGTATAACATTGCATTGGAGAATACTCTGATCAACGACACCCTTACAGCTGCTTTGAGCTGTGATCTAATCTATTCTTCTTTAGAAAGACTGTAGCAGACAGTCCTCTTGATAGTAAGATGAACATTTGTGATGGTGATACGTGCAGTCAATTACGGCACCTCCACAATTGTGGTGCCTACCTTCGGAGATTTTAGAAATAAATCTATTTCCATAAGTAAGCACTCACCTATCCACGACGTGTCATGGTCTGTCAATTTGATGGATTCATCGCTGGTCTTTAGTTGTGCGAACAGCACTGCCGGGAAGCCATGAGCACAGCCATGTCCAGCTATGTTCAGCGCTGCACCACATACCACGAACGCCTGGAAATGAGACGTGAATATCTTATACATATAATTAAATTGCAATGTACTTTACGAACAATACAGAGTTCATAACAGCCATTTTTAGAATTTTTGTCTGTTTGAACGCGCCTCACGCATAAATCACTGGACAAAATTTAATGAAACTTGGCATAGTTACAGCTTAGGACTTGGGTTAACATTTAGAGTATATTGTATCCGGATCCGAGTTTCCACGAGAATCACTCTAAAGTTGACGCAGACGAAGTCATTGTCACCGCAAGTTATTAATAATTTTCTCTATTTGCTGAGTAATGCTGAGTGAAATTGGGTACATATATTTCACTGTTTTTAGAAAATTATTATACTATTTTCAGTAATATACACTGGATATCATTTTGTTAAATTAAAATCGAAATATCTAGAAAAAAATATGAGATAAAGAGTCAACATTAAGAATAGGACCCCAACTTAAAACGATTACAAATTAATTATTTAGTATTGCACCTGGTTGACAGGGACAATAATAGTTTCCGCCTCGTGTCCACCTCAAATGATGTCAAAATTGTTAATTTTTTATGTTTTTTAAAAACTAATTAAACTAATATATCTAGTTTTCAAATACTTCTCAAAACAGGTACATTTCAAAAGCATTCGAGATTTATTTATTTTACTTGACGTTTCGGTTGGGTTGCACCAACCGTGGTCACGGGTTGACTCATAAACAAATAAGGTAAACATAAGCGTTGAGACTCGTTTAAATAGATGAAGCAGTTAGAATCTGGCGAGGGAGCACGATGCTATTTTCAATAACTAACTGAACCTACTGATCGAGTTACACAACTTTCACAGAACACTAGCAGAATGAGAATCAGGCATTAGTTCTTTCACTTCACGAGGGCGGGTTACGCTTGGTAGTGGTTGTATATTGTTGTAGTGTGAGTGAACTTGAGAACACTCAGTTGGGTTCCCAACACCCCGTCGCGCACACTAAAACAATGTGCATGTACAAGCAGAACCACTACTAAGCATAACTATCTTTCGTGACATGAAAGATACCAGAGGATTTCATACCATCTATATCTATACATATAATAAAAACGTAACTGATCGCTGTCTGTACATGGAAGATATATGAGAAAAACTATTATTGCGGGGCCTTTATCAACGCAATAGAACCCAAAACAATGATTGTTAGAATTTTTGTCTGTGTGTCTGTTTGTCTGTGCATATGTGCTCGCTAATCTTAGAAACGGTTTAACCGATTTAGGTGCGGTTTTCACTAATGTATTGTGGTAAGCTTCACTTAAAATTTAGTGTTTGTTTTATTTCAATCAGTTCATAAATAAAAAAGTTATATCAATTTAAAGAATCACGTCGACTAAAGACGGTGTTTATAAACTAAAGTCCACGCTGACGAAGTCGCGGGCAACAGCTAGTTCTTTAATAAAACGTTTGTTATAATTCTGCCTTCCTTAGCAAAAAACGTTACAAGTAAATTTTGTTGACGTTCGAAAAAAAATGTAAGAAAATTTTCATTCCTTTAAATTCAAAACAAAAATCTTTGTTTATTCTCTTTATTTATATAATGTTAGATACGGTTTTGTTAAAGATGTTACTAATGGCTTTCCTTCTCAGGAGGTTAGAACTAGAACTTTAAGTTCTTATGAGTCTCTGCCCTTTCACTTTTACTTGTATCAGCGTATAACGTCCCACTGCAGAGCACAGGTTTCCCCAAATAAATCATTGGGGAGTAGCGGACCATAATCCACCACGCGAGCCCAGGGCGTATTGGTGGATACATATACTCCAGATTTTTTTTTATTTCTCCATCATGCTGGTTTCCTCTCGATGTTTTCCCTCACCGCCGAACTAGACTACCTTACGATTTTAAAAAAAATCCATAGGTACTTCGGTAAGTGCCTAAAAAAAGGTGGAAAAAAAAGTAGATACTTAGTGGTACGGATCGAGGATTTGAATATACGATCGCACAAATATGAGTAGAGTATAAACACTTCTAGGCTATCACAACTCTTAGAATAAACGTCCTTTCAAGCGTTTAGAGTAAATAATTTATTAATAACTAGCGACCCGCCCTCGCTTCGCTTCTGTTTATAAGTATTATTTTTCAAAGTTTCGAAATAAAATAATGTAGCTTCCTATTTGTAAAAGAATTTTTGAAATCGGTTCAGTAGTTCCAGAGATTACCCCCCAACATTTAAACACACAATTTTACTTCTTTATTATATTAGTATAGTATACAGTTATAAATTACAATATAAATCTAGGCATTTATACAATAAACAAGAAATCCAGGTATTACCTGTTTCACGAACGGTTTCATTCCGACGACATCCAGGTATGGAAATCTGTAATTGAAATCAGTAAACGCTGAGAACATGATTTATAGTTAAATACATCTATGTATCATAATGACGGCCAATGATCGTCATTAAAATATTAGTGCTGCTAAGCTTTTAAGTCAGATACCATCAGATGGCGAAAGTCTGCCATCAAATATGGATACAAGTTGTTAAATTTTCAAGCAGTAACCATAATCAGCTCGTTTAAGACCCATTGTTAGACACGGGCCTTCTCATACACATTGTTTTTGTATGAGGGATGTATAGCCTTAAAATAGCCTTAAATTTATATTATTATTTGAAATATATATTATTAACCACATTGCACCTGCGTTCTTATTTCTGTTTGATCTGGTGGTTGACTGGTAGAAAATGCCATATGGCATTAAGTTAGCCATTTGTACAATTACTTGTGTAATGAAGTTTTAATAAATGTTAAGTGACACAGTTCTTCGTATCTCAATATAAGACTATTTAAAGATAACGTGAACTTGAACCTATCAGTTTAATAGCGAAAAGCACTAACGTGTATTACAATGACATTTACAAGCCGGATTAATTTTATGCAACGTCATAAAACATTGTTTATTCATCACACAACATTATATTGGAATGTCACGTATGTTTTTGTACAAGTGAATACAAAAACATTGATTGAAGTAGTAAAAATTGATTTGCCAAAGAACGAAGAAAACTAGTTTCGCCGAAGTCGTCGATAATATAATAACTCACATAATTAGTAGTCTGAAAATTCTGAAATGGTAATGGGTAAGTCATAATTGCCGCAGGACCGACGACAGTTGGGGTGGACGAGTCTTCGAATGAAGGCCACGTGGACCGATGATATGAAGAAGTTTGTCGGTGGTAGCTGGATGAGAAGAGATGAGAAGTCGTGTGTGGTGGCGGGCGTTAGGACAGGCCTATATCCAGCAAACTATGAAAGGATATAAAGTCTAAACTGTTCTTCTTGTATATTTTATTTAGCAATAAATCCTCAACACTTAAATATTTGAAGATTTATTATAAACAACTTGAAACCTATTAAGGATTTTCATTATCCGGGCCAAACAGTGTATTAAAATTTAACATCGATAGAAGGGGAATTTATGTTGAACATTAATTTACATAGTATTACATTATAAGTGCTTTTGGAATTATATTAACCGTAATTATACCAGCTGTAGTTTAATTATTATCATTGTACAGGATGGAACCTAGGTTTAATTGTCATGGTATATTCTAGCTTAGAACAATAGATAGGTACGTCTATTGTTAATTATGGGTACTTAAATGGTGTTGCTTATCAATTTGTACGTTTTGAATAAATGTTTATTTGCATAATTGATAATTTCAATTTTCCGTTGTTGAGTAAATACTATATATACGTATTTATAGCATAGCACTGATAATCAAAACACAATTGAGTTTCTCTGTGAATAAAAGAAACGACATTTAATGTTATTAATCGCAATGTCGATTCTTATTTCTAATATTACAATATTAATATCAGTTTTAATAATTTGTTCACGTTAAACGTCAAAGTATAAACGTCAATCATAGTTTGTAAAAATATAAATCTATGTTTTTTTTTTTTTTTTTTTATAGATTAGTGGGCGGACGAGCAAGCGGTCCCACGTGGTGATAAGTGTTACCGCCGCCGCCGCCCATGGGCACCTGCAACACCAGGGGGTATGCGGGTGCGCCGCCGACCTTGCAAAATCCTATTCACAGCTCTCTTGAAGAACCCCATATCGTAGCTCAATGGAAAGACCTCTTGAGGCAGTTCGTTCCACAACCTACGGGTTCGCGGTATAAAATAATTTTTGGACCGAACAGTGCGCGACACCTCCGTATCGAGGAAATGCGGATGGACCGCACTTCTGTGACGGGAGGTGCGGTTGTAGAAACCCGAGGTGGGAATTATATTAAACAATTCTTCAGAGCATTCCCCATTGTACAGGCGGTAGAACACACAGAGAGACGCAACGTCTCTCCGAATGCTGAGGGATTCTAAACCGCCCGTGAGAGTGGGATCGTCGACAATACGAACAGCACGTCGTTGGATGGAGTCAAATGGGTCCAATTGGTATTTCGGTGCGCCGGCCCAGAGATGAGAGCAGTACTCCATATGGGGCCTCACCTGAGCTTTATAAAGCATAAGGAGTTGCCCAGGTTTGAAGTACCGCTTCGCTCTGTTCAGCACACCGAGCCTTTTGGAGGCCATTTTGGCCTTATTTTCCAGATGACCCCTGAATTCGACTTTGCTGGAGATGTCGATACCAAGGATCCCGATACTCTCCAAGATCTTAAGAGGTATGCTCTGAAAGCGAGGTGCTACAACAAAAGGGTTTTTTTTAGCGGTGAATGCACAGACTTGCGTCTTACTGGGGTTGAAATCCACTAGGTTTAGAGAACCCCAAATCGAGACTAGATCTAAAGAGTCTTCGATTTCAGACACAAGCCTGGCGCGACTCTCTTCCACTTCGACCCGAGGGATGTTGGCGCGGCCCTTGTACAAGGCGTCTCCAGTACTGTCATCTGCATAGCAACGTATGTCACCAATTTGCAACAGGTCGTTGATATGCAGAAGGAACAGAGTTGGAGACAGCACGGAGCCTTGCGGGACGCCAGCGTTAATAGACATGGTGTCGGAGCAGCTACCATCGATAACGACTCTGATGCTCCGTCCAGTCAGGAAACTGGCAACCCATTCGCATAATCCCTCGGGTATCCCGAAAGATGGTAACTTGGAAAGCAGCGATTTGTGCCATACCCGGTCAAAAGCTTTCGCAATGTCTAGGCCTACAGCCAGAGCCTCGCCTCTACTCTCAATGGCGTCAGCCCAGCGGTGTGTTAAATACGCTAAAAGATCACCAGCGGAGCGATTATGGCGAAATCCATATTGACGGTCGCTAATCAGCTGGTGATCCTCTAGGTACCCAAGGAGCTGTGTGTTTATGACACGCTCCATCACCTTGGAGAGGAGGGAGGTGATCGCTATTGGCCTGTAGTTGGCCGGGTCTGTGCGGTCACCCTTTTTAGGTAAAGGGTGAACATGAGCTACCTTCCATGTTGACGGGAAGCTTTTTGTAGAGTATGAGAGCCTAAAGAGTCGCGTAAGCACCGGGGACAACTCGGGAGCGCAAAATTTAAGCACCACTGCAGGAATACCATCAGGCCCACTCGATTTTCGGACATCAAGAGATGCTAGAGCTCGCCGGACTTCACGCTGTGTGAAACAGATTTCCGGCATGGAGCTTGTGCACCTTGAGATAGACTGTGGTGAGGCACCTCTATCGTCCAGTGTCGAGTTTGAGGCAAAGAGATAGCCCAAGAGATCGGCTTTCTCCTTCGCCCCATGGGCCAGTGACTCATCGAGTTTCCGCAGTGGAGGGAGTGACGACTGACAGAAGTTACCTTCAGCAGCCTTAGCGAGCGACCAGAAAGCCCGGCTTCCAGAAGGATGTTCGCGGTCCACCATGAAGGCGCTTGTAACGCGGTAAATTAAAAATAAAGAAAATTATATTTTTCTTTACATACATATACGAGTATATATATATACTTCATCTACCTGGAAGTTACTTCTCAACTCACTAACCAAAAGGATGTCTGGAAGAGATCGCTGTTAACGGTAAAATAGCATTTTGTGTCCGTTTCAGGTTTTGTGCTTATTTTGTGTATTTTTATCTGTAATGGATTATACAATAAAGAATATGTACTTACTTATTGAAGGTCTAACTAAGGTGTTTAGGGAGAATGCACGGATTATTAACTAATATCTTAACTTATTTAATTATATAATTAACTAAAATGGTCAAATAACTTATTTATTTAGGGCGTTTTACCCCATTTTTCCCCGGGAGTGTCGTAAAAGCCGACTAGGGGAGAACAGAGCCGCTACCACAAGGCCTGAGGAACTAAACCATCTCTAAAAGAGGGGACTTTTCAACGCATCATGGCGTTTTATGACTACACATACATCATGCACATCGCCATGCCGGAGGAGGCCTATAGCCAGCATTGGACGATAAAAGGGCTGGTTACGATTACGGTTTACTCAATTATTTTTTTATATAGATAGTATTTAGTTTATTAGGATTTCATTTATCAATTTTGATATAAGCAATCCACGTAAATAGATAGTACTTTGTTCATTAGGACTTCATTTATCAATTTTGATATAAGCAATCCACGTAGATAGATAGTACTGGGTTCATAAGAACTTCATTTGTCAATTTTGATATAAGCAATCCACGTAAATAGATAGTACTTTGTTCATTAGGACTTCATTTATCAATTTTGATATAAGCAATCCACGTAGATAGATAGTACTGGGTTCATAAGAACTTCATTTGTCAATTTTGATATAAGCAATCCACGTAAATAAATAGTACTTTATTCATTAGGACTTCATTTATCAATTTTGATATAAGCAATCCACGTAGATAGATACTACTGGGTTCATAAGGACTTCATTTATCAATTTTGATATAAGCAATCCACGTAGGTAAATAGAAAGTACTTTGTTCATTAGGACTTCATTTATCAATTTTGATATAAGCAATCCACGTAAATAGATAGTACTTTGTTCATTAGGACGTCATTTGTCAATTTTGATATAAGCAATCCACGTAGATAGATAATACTGGGTTCATAAGGACTTCATTTGTCAATTTTGATATAAGCAATCCACGTAGATAGACAATACTGGGTTCATAAGGACTTCATTTGTCAATTTTGATATAAGCAATCCACGTAGATAGATAATACTGGGTTCATAAGGACGTCATTTGTCAATTTTGATATAAGCAATCCACGTAGATATTTAATACTGGGTTCATAAGGACGTCATTTGTCAATTTTGATATTAGCAATCCACGTAAATTTCGACATACGTTGAATAGGTCCAACCTGTTCTTGTAACATGTGGCCTGCGATCATTATTACGTTACCAATTATAATTTATGAATATGATTACATATACTTACAAAGTGTCTGTCTTGTCAAATTAGTAAAGACAGTCAGCCAAAGAAGGCTCATTTACACAAGGAGAGTTTCTCGAACGCGTTTAGGTGAGAAAACCGGTCAAAAACTAGTATAAACAACGATATCATCAAGTGATCAACTGTTATCACTGGTATCATCGAATTTATATCATCATCTAAACATTTGCAGGCCAGAGAATCTTAAGAAGTTTGGTCGTAGACGGGAATCGTATACAATATTCTCGTCCGAACCGTTCGAGAAGCTCGCATTGTGTAAATGAGCCATTAGTATTTGGCTGTCTAAATATTTGGCTGTCTGTACTCGTACCAAAGAATAAATAAATGAGGTAATCACGCTTCTATGGTCTGTACGAAACTCAAAAACTATCGACGCTAATGTAGTGAATTTACATGCATTTAGTGAATTTAAATGTAGTGATGTTTAAAGACAAAGTCTTCAATCAGTGCATTATGCCCGTTATGACGTATGGTGTCGAAACGTGGTCTCTGACGGCAGGCCTGATTCACGAATTCAAAGTCGTTCAGCGAGCGATGGAGAGAGCTATGCTGGACAAAACCCGTAAAGAGGAGATTCGCCGAAGGACTAAGTTTGCCTACATAATTCAAAGGATCAGCGAGCTGAAGTGGCAGTAGGTGGGCCATATATGTCACAGGACCGTGGAGACCACGTCCTCCGGCCAGGTAGACTGACGAGTTGAAGAAAGTCGCCGGTAGTGGCTGGAAGAGCGGAAGACCGTGTGTGCTGGCGTTCCTTAAGAGAGGTCTTCATCCAGCAGCGAGGAGACACAGGCTGATGGTATATAGTATGGTAGTGAATTCACATGGGTGCATGACATCAAAACGCCACACTGGCCAAGTGGGTTGGCGACTCCATTCTTTTAGAGGTGATGTAGATCCTCAAGGGTTGTGGTAGCGGCTTTGTTATTGACTAGTCCGTCATTTGTACACTTTTTTTTTTTTATGGACGAAGGTGGCAGATGAGCATACAGTCCACCTGATGGTAAGTGGATACTGTAGCCCATAGACATCCGTGATACATGCCAACATTAGTCCAAAATGACAACGTTGGCACGCCTCCGGATGCGCTGCCTACCTTTGGATATAGGAATGGGTTTGGAGAAAGGGTTGGGGAAATGGGGAGGGATAGGATGGGAATGGGCTCTGGCACATCTCACTCACTACCGAAACACGTACGTACATTAGGGAAATAAGATAAAGTGGGAAATGTAGTACATTTCAAGGTAGTCTTCTGTGAGAGAGGGGTAACGTGGCCAGTCGAGTGCGCCCAGCGGCTGTTGGATTGCAGCGTGCATTCTCCCCCTCATTTCAAAATGCATTTCAAAATTCAATTTCAAACGTCAAATGCATGTGCGAATAATTTTAAATAAACATGTCAAATTTATATTCATATAGTAGACAAAGTCGCGAGTTATCAAAACTGATTCTTACATCCTTCATTTATTGAATAAGCGCTTACCCAATTATCATAATAATTATGTAGAGTACATACGAGTTTTTGTCAAAAATTCCAATAGCTTTCGCATTAATTATTCACGATCAATTCATAAATTATTAATTATTCGCATTAATTATCTACTCGTATGCTCTTATAATTGTTATTAATTGTGACGTTATCTGAGCAAGGGGACCTCATTGTTGGTATCAGCTCAATGGCCAACATTAAATTTCGCTGTTTCAAAATTCCGTTTAAATATAAAAGTGCTGTAACATCTGATTTTTAAGACGAAGCAATGCTCGTATCAGTTTTTAATCTCTCACTCCAGGACAATGGCCTCCGCTAGGAAATCACTAGCAGGTTTCGGGCCTTAACCACGCGGGCCCAGTGCGGATTGGCGGAGACACATACTCCAGATTTTTTTTCATTTCCAGAGAATGCCGGTTTCCTCGCCATGTTTTCCTTCCACGCTATGCTAGTGTCATTTGAAAAAAAAATCCATACTCACTCACAATCACACGAATATGATTCGAGTATAGATAGCAATAAAATACCGCTATAGCAATAAAACGTGTTTTTTCTCATATAATTCCGATGACTGTTTAATGGAAAGCGGCAGACGATCTTACAGTCTGGTGGTAAGTGGATGAATTATTCAGTTTAGATATGACTTTAATTTAGCGCGGATATAGAATTTCTTTGTTTCTGATTTTATTCTGCAAAGGAACTGAAGACAGCTATGCTAGAGCGAAGCTTAATGAGTGAGTGAAGTAGAGAGCTCTCTACCACTACTGCTCTCTGAGCGATTCTCACCAGTTATATCGGTGAGGAGACTCCCGGCAATCAACCCAAAATATACTTATACATAAGTGGTTTAGATTAATCTATATCTATACATATAATAAAAATGTAACTGATCGCTGTCTGTACATGGAAGATATATGAGAAAAACTATTATTGGGGGCCTTTATCAACGCAATAGAACCCAAAACAATGATTGTTAGAATTTTTGTCTGTTTGTCTGTGCGTTTGTGCGCGCTAATCTTAGAAACGGCTCAACCGGTTTGGGTGCGGTTTTCACCAATGTATTGCGGTAAGCTTCACTTAAAATTTAGCGTATGTTTTATTTCAATCAGTTCATAAATAAAAAAGTTATATCAATTTAAAGAATCACATCGAATAAAGACGGTGTTTATAAACTAAAGTCCACGCGGACGAAGTCGCGGGCAACAGCTAGTTATATGATATTTTGTTAAGAGAACAAATTTTCTGCCGACAAACTGTCCTGCGACAACGTATAGGTATAGGTTGTTGGGTTTTAATTTTATCAAATTATGAATTTCAAAAAAAAAATAAACTTGTGGACATTTGTGGATAAAATTCACCAGTATGGTGTTTGAATGAGAGCAGAAGACCATTCTGTTTTGGTGAGCCTTGAAAGAGATATATATCCAGCAATGAAGAGACAGGCTGACGGTTTGGTATGGTAAGTTGTGGTATGGTATTCGTTGGCAGTTATCCTAACAGTGAAAGTGTAGAGGCGAGAAAGTAAAATGCATCTACGTCACGTAAAGTTGACGCAACTGCGCTGCACCGAGCATAGAGAAAACACATCTTGTGAAATCTCTCCGCCGCGTGCGCCGTACAGTCATAAATAACCATAGATGTAGAATGATTTGCTAAGCACAAAGGTCAACACAGTGTGTGAGCGAGAAGACACACCATAGCACATTTACCATTAAAGAGGATGAGTCTAGATAGCATAGGTATTTACCTACATGTATCACTATAAATTGCCGTGCAAGTGCATAATTAATTAGTAACATTAAAAAAAAAATCACAGTTTACTGTTATTTGATTATAGAGGTTCATTGATATTATAAAAAGATTTAGTTACAAGCATTTCGCAAAAAATATTCGCCGTTTTTTCGACCTTTGATCACGCGTTTAAATTTTTAGCGGCATCGCGCAACATACTACGTGATACTGTCAAAATGATGAGTCATTTAGACTGATGTAATAAGCCCACGCACAAAAAATAACTATTCTATCCTATTTCTCATCGTTTTTCCAAACCTCCAAAGTTAAATCTCCAAAGATAGTCAGCGTATCAGAGGGCGTGTCAACGTTTGTCATTCTAGACTGATGTTGGCAAGTATCGCGGAAGTCGCAGAGCGAAGGGAATATTAAGTGATCGAAATATGTACAACCCGATAAGCAGGAGTGCGTCACGAAATTGTTTCGAATATTTAAAATTAGCAATTTGATGTTACACGTCGACATAATGTAAAGTAAAAGTTAAGATACTCAAGTCAAGAATAAAACCAACAACAAAAGTAAAATAACAGGTAAAAGACAGTTTCGCCGATAAAATTACGTTTTTGAAAGTACTCTAAATCGTAGTCAATCCCGTGATGTGAATGCATTCCACTTCACTTGGTCACTGGTCAGTAATTAACTTATTAATCGGGATTTATAATCTTGAACTTGACCTACAGTGATTGTTAGTATAATCCACAGATACTCGTATATGTTTACATCCACAATGTATGTTTTTTGCCAGATGACAATATCGCGCCTGCATAAAATTTGAGATAGAGCCAACAAGTTAATTGTTTTGAGACTAAAAAGAGATGGTCCTTAAATATTATATGGATTAGGTAACTCTTTTTCCCGGAAGCTGCGCTCTTGTTCCAGAGGTACACTGATATCTTGTATTGTATACTAAAATCCGCAAAGATAGGTTTTGCCATCATTACAAAACATGTAAACACGGTAAAATAGATAAGTTTGCATGCAATAGACTTGAATAGACTTTGATCACAGACTCTGAGCTACGGATGCTATGAGAGCCGTCAGCAAGGCCAGTTGCCTGCAAACTTATTTATTTTGCCGTATGTACCTTCGCCGTAAGTGTAATTCACAATTTAATTATCTGTTTAGTTTGATCGTATTCCTACCAACACACAATGTTAATATAGATAAGGCAATTATAATCAACACGTTTCTTTGACTTTGAATACATATCTCTTAAATGGTTAGTTTTATGGTAAAAATATTTATTATCGAATTTTATAGCTCATCAAATTTACCATTAGCTCCACAAAAATTATTGTAGCTCCATCGGAATTAGTCCGATCAGTAACTTTTGTTTTGACTGATCAAGATTTTCAGGTAATAGATGCTTTCAATTTCTATCTCTTACGTATTTAGAGGACAGCGCCTGTCTCTGTTTGTTCGCGCTAATCTTGGGATCTGCTAGAGCGATTTTGTTGCGGTTTTGTACTGTTGTATCTATTTCTGAAGATTAAAGGGTATTTTTATCAGTGTTTAGTAGTTATAAAAATATAGCGAGTTTTCTAAAACAAGGTGGTTAAATTAAAAGATTACATATGGTAAATTGTACCTTTTTATAAAAATATATAATACATAAAGAAACTTACAAGTATTTTTTCGCTTTCTATCCACTTCTATTATTTATTTAAACACTCGTCTCAGTGACTGTCCGTTTGTTTTACCACGCCCATCTACAGAACCGGCCGAGTTCGACTAAACACAACACAAATTGAGTTCGCACTTTTAAAGTTTTTCTTTTCTTAACTGACCTTGGGTCTCTGGGAAGCGAGTTCAGGACCACCCAATATACCCAGATCTATAATTTCATATAATTTATAATCAAAACTATAGAATACATTAAACTGGTTGTTGGGATACATATCCAACTTACAGAGAACTCTAACTTTTATGAAACGAAGAACTAACGATAGATCACCGAAGATTGGTAATAAGAGCTAGTTTATTTTATAAATGTCCATTATCAAGGGTCTTCGTGAATATGAAGTTATATTGAAGGGAGAGATCAATATAAAATAGTTACAACTGGACAAATCAAATATAGAAAGATCTCTCGTTACTTGAAAATATGGAGAAACGCATGGTCAACATAAGTTGGTACACGGGACGCATATCTCCACGTTTTGCCGGAATATGGGAAATGATTATGTTTTACAATAGTCTTTTATGTTTATATTTCTTCCTTAATTAATGAAGTGTATGACAACACTTCACGTAGTTTGATATCTATTCTTTGTTATAAGTGAAGTAAATCAGGAAGGCAATCCAATCAGCAGTTTGCATTATGATTAGATCGATTTTACTCGGTCAATGAAGTTTTTGAATACCATAAGAATTGAAAGGAAACATGCGAGGTCCAGTAGCCGTATGGCGTCGGCCGGATTTAGAATTGCACCACACCTGGGCGTGATAAAAGGCGACTAAGGGATACCAACGCCGCTACCATAATCCTTGAGGAACTAGACCACTTGTAAACCACGTTTCGCCAGCGTGGCGTTTTAAAGCCTCATACACAAGACAATGTGCCTAGCAACATGATCTCCATGTCCAGTAATGGATGACAAAAGGGGTCGATTGCGGTTACGGTTACGGTATGTTGAAAATTTTTACTTGTAAGATAACCTCCAGGTAATCTCCAGGTACCGTTTCATCTATCCAAATATCCATATTTAAATAGATAAATTACTTGCAGAGAATCTCTACCCCGCATTCCATCCCATAAAGAAAACTATTTCCAATCCTCCTTAATTCTTTCTGCAAATCTCCAACGTTAGACAGCGTCTTTAAGTGAGATGCTAAGGTAACTTTCGTCAGGTTTGATTGATTTTGGCATATAGTATATCGAGTAACGGTAATTAGTGTTGTAAAAACGAGCTTTGAGCGCTGAGTGAGCGCTAATGAACTTGTGAGACTCCAATGTTAAAGGCTATTGAACGTTTAAGTTTAAACGGTCTAACGGACTTAATTCAAACTTTTTAACGTTTGATGATCTTAAAACCTTTTAGTTAAAAGCTGGAGTATAAAACAGTTTAAGGTACAATAGCACTAACATTGCGCGCCAGAGCGCTTAAGCATTCAGCGCTGGTTTTAGCAACAGCACGTTAAATTGACCGCAACTTTTAGACCCTAGCTTGTATAGAAGCATTGCAGACTTAAAATCTTAGATAAACCCATAAATATTTGCAACGAGTGGATGCAACGCGGAAACAATTATAATTGATTACGTGTTTCGCCCCAAATAAAACACAGAAATTGTGCAGTTGCTAAATTTGTTTTTATTTTATTTGTGTTACTGGACTGTCATTCATTATCTTTACTGACTTATGTCTTTGTTCTCATTTGAGCCCATTAAACACCACTCATTATGACCTGTCTACGCTAGGAGACACTGCGAGTTTAACCCTTTGTCGAAATAAAACCCGAAAGGTTTGCTTGTTGTGACTGGTTTTATTGCTAGATGCAATGTTAGTGCGTCTCGGCTCACGTCTTTGATTGACTGACACTTTGTATGTAAAAACATGTAGGTAAGCACCAAAACGGCAAGCTACCGTTACGGTTTGTGACGGTAGTTGAATATTATAATAAAAAATGTTGAAGCGGCGATGTGGAGCCGCGACATGACCGTAGGACATAACTCATAAGTTGTAGTGTAAGTTGTACTTAAGGTATGAAAAATATATAAGGATTAAAAAATACATACATACTCGTATATTGGAGGTAAAGGATTTTTTCCAGTTTTTTTTTATAGGAATAAAGCGGTAGGCATACAGTCCACAAAGTGGATACTGTCGCCAATGGAAATCCACGGTACATTCCTTCAGTCCACTTTCTCTCGATAACCGCAACCAGCCCTTTTGTCTACTGCGCCTGCCAAACGGATTGACGAGACTCTTTTAGAGGTGGTGTAGTACCTCAACGCTCGTGGTAGCGGCTTCGACTCGGTTATTCCTTAGTCGTCTTTCACAGCACCCTCGGGAAGAGATGAGATGATGCTATCCTAAAGTATGTCGACAGCACACTACCAAGTTTTATTTAATGTAGCAAGGCGACCTCTAGAAGAGTGCACTGGTCAACCCACCGTACGCCGTCAGCGTGCCATTTCTAGGCCACACATCCCTCATGCAAAAGATAATGTGCATGAGGAGGCCCGTGGTCCTGGATAACTGGGAATATGAGCAAAATTCATAGTTTAGGGCTCCGAGAACGTTTCGCACACACTGTATTTGAAATTGATGTTTTTTTATAATATATAAATATGGCTCCAAACGAGAATACAGTCCACCTGGTGCTAAGGATACCATCACGCATGGACACCCGTGGTACATGCCAACATGGGTTCTGGTATATGTCACTCACTACCGAAACACATACGTACATTGGGGAATATGAAACAGTGGGAAATGTAGTACATTCAAAGGTAGATAGAGAGATAGAGAGAGCGGTAACGAGGTCGGTCTAGTGCGCCCAGCCGCTGTTGGATTGCAGCGAGCCTCCTCTTCAAAACTTATCTTATGGCTAAATGCTCATTTAAGGCTCATTATACGTATACGATATTGTATACGATTCACGTATGCGATCAAGCTACATACAATTCTCACCTACAACTGTTCACATGATAATAAAAACTCGATAGTATATAACAGTGATCAGATAGATGGTGATCATTGTTATCATCGAGTTTTTATCATTTTAACAGTTATATTAGCTTTATACTAGCTTTTGACCGATGTTCGACAACTATAGAAGAAAATGAACCCATATTAAATTTTTTTTATCAAATTAATTAAAAACTATGTAGAAATCAACTTGTGAGGTAGGGAGCTATAGCTAACTTTATTACTCACTTGGTTATAATATATTAGTGACGTCATTAACACACTAGCGCGGTCCTTTTCTAACTTGTTGTTGCTAAACTCTATAAATTCAATAAAATTTCGAAATTTGATTTTGACTTCATGGACCGATTCGGTACGAGCCGCGATTTGAAGTCAATATCTCACGAATGAGTGTATAATAAATACAGTTAGACTATCGCCGCTCTCTCAGGTATGTTAACCTAAATCAAGTTTACGAATCTAGTTTTCTATCTAGTCGAATAATATCTAGACGGTATCTAAACTAAACTAGACCTGTTACTTCCGTAGTTACTATTAACCAATTCGAGATTATACTACCATTTTTTTTAATCTGCTTATTTAAAAAATATTTATAAATCCTGTTTAGCAACAATGCTTCTGATGCAGTTGAAACATGATGCGAAACAGTTTCACATCACGTCAACGGCCTAATGAATACAGACAACTGTTAAAACTGTTCTCGAAACGGACCTCTGATAGTTTAGAACAGCTCACGAAACATGTAGGTATCGATTTAATATACCATAGCGTGCTATTAATTGTGAATTTAATATTTTTTTCTTAGTTGACATACCCAATCTTATTCATAATCTTATTAATTGACATTCTTTTTTTTATTATTTATTGATATTTTTTAGTTATCTATTTTGATTTAAATTTTGCTTTAATACATATTTCCACGCCAGCAATGTCATAATATGTGACAGTATATAAACTTAAGACCTTGTCACCACATTTTTGGAAATAAAAAAAATAACTAAGTAACTAAGAAAGAAGTGTTTACAGGTGAATACTAGGCTTAAACTTAACGACCCAACTTTAAAGTTGCTGCCATAGATTTGCTGCCCATTCAGTATTTTGGGCTGCTCATTAATTATTTAACGTAATAAATAATTGTCTTTAAATTAAATAATTGTCTTCTGTCTTTAAATAGTATTGTATCTTCCAATGGCTTTATTAAGGACCCCGAAATCGTGAAAAGTGGAGTATGCTTTGTCTATGGTGCTAGACTTTGGCAAACGCATGTTGCTAATTCATTGTACAGTCGAAAGTAGTTCAACTCATACACATGTAGTTTTTATTCGACTATAATAAGGGCCACAATTGGGATGACTTTGGGTGCATATATAAGTTAACAGTACAAAAGTGCCAATGTTAGTAGGGAAGCAAATTTATTCCCAACCCACTAATATTATAAATGCGAAACTTTGGATGTTTGTTACTTACTTACTTAGAGTACGGTTATCATAGGAAGAGCGCTCACATTGTACAACTATTTCACAAAGAAACATTGTACAAAAGGCGATATTAATTTCTGTATTTAATTAATTAATTACGCCTGTATTTAATACATTTTATGTAAATACAGTTTCTTTCGTAAGTCATAATAACAAAACACAATAAAATATAAAAAAATATTTTAAAAGATGTATAATGATTTTTGCTACATGTTTAAGATTTAGGTACCTATATTATTATTATGATTTATGTCAGCTGTCAGAGCTCTTCCTATAATAACGGGACCGTAATCACAAAGCGGGCAAAAGCTAGTGTAGAATAACGCAATGACATTACCCATGTTATGCCATAGCTGGTGTTATAAAAAAATACTTAATAAAATATAATACATATTTCTATTTTTAATTCAGGAACTTGATCATGGTGCATATCATATATTATAGAAAAGACAAAAAAAAGTTCGTCATGGTTGGTACTTACTGTGATGTATAAATATAGTTTAAAATCAATCTCAATTTATTTCATGTTTTAAATTTGGCGGCACAAGATTCACGATTTTAGCGAAGCGGTAACAGAAAAAACGCGAATATTGACACAATTAAAAATAATTGCCCGCGATTATTACATAATTGCATTCTAAGCAAAAACAAAACAACAGAACGCGCGAAATTTAAATTTAGATTTACTATATAGATATTTTTTGTAAATTCACAACGCGATGAATAGTGAGGGGAAAGCGAGAGTCGAGTCGGTCGATTTCTCTCCCGTCGTTGAATCGACTGCCGCCAGTGTATCGGACGTGATTACGACATTCCCCATTTAGTGTTGTTATTGTCGAGTTAAGTGTTTTCTTCATTAAATAGGTGAGTACATCTATTTCAGTAGGTACACTTCCGCGAAGACTTTCATGTATTCTTTGTTGTTGATTTATATGAATACTTTATGACATAACACTAACAGTACTTCGAAAGGTACCTATTAAGTGTGTGTTTTAATTATTACTTTAGTTTGCGATAGTAATAAAAATAGCTCACAGTCCGCTATAAATAAATATTAATAGCCTAACAATGGTAATTGTTATTACAAGCAAGTGATAGACTGTCGATATAGCAATACTTTCACATCACTAGTACGCAATATATTTACTCGGTGGTTTGTTTGTCCGTCAAGTCACGTCAATAAGCATGTTGTGCAAAACCACACGTCTTTGCACAATAACGACATGTGACATAATTGTATGAATTAAGATTTGTAAAATGCCATACATATTTAAGGGTCATAATTTGTAGGTACAAAAACGTGTTAATAACTAACCTTAATGCAGATTGTTTAAGGTCCCCGTAAACAAGACTCGGGCTAATTGTATCCGGTATTTGGTCTATCACCATTTCTTCCTTATGATTTACTCTCATTTCTATACACTCAGAAGAACTTTTCACTATTTCTTCTATTTGTTTTGATAAACCCATCCACCAAACAGTCTGCTTAGCTTTTTCCCTGCATTTAGAGAGCCCTAGGTGACCCTCATGTAGGTAATCTCTTTTACCCCAAATATACACTTATTTTTATTTATTGTTATACCTTTTCTTTCTAATCTTGACAAAACTTCTCTTAGGACTATCACGCACCTCAATACTTTCTTCAAATAGTTAAATACCGTCCACATGTATAGCTAGTTTCAAGTCTTTAAATAAATTGGAAAATTTCATACTGAAATATTCCAGAGCGTAATTTAGATCAAACGGTGATCTACTATACTATATACATATCTCATAAATGGTATAATTTGCAATGACAGCTGTTAGCTTCTTTGAATCATTACCAAGAATTATCTGATGAAAACCAGAAACTCTTGCTGGATTTCTGATTGTCTGCAAATCACCAAGGCATCTTTTAAGATTTTTAAGCGCATGTTCCGGCGTGATCCACTGGTCTCACGCCACTCGCCTGGCAGCTGTCGATATAGTGACGTAGGCAACTCTCAAGTGGCACAAACGCTTTTTAAAGAACGAAGTATAAACCATCTTTCAACTCCAAGTTCTAATGTAGAATTTTATCAGGGGTTTGCAATGTCCAAAATCTGCACAATGACATCTAATTATTATTAACTTTATAAAGCTTAACCTGTGTAAAACTCATTTGTAATATTTTAAACAGTTACCAGTTTCATTGTAAGTGTACAATACTCTCTTATACAGCTTCTAATACAGCTTTCGGCATCGCTTTAAACTTTAAATTCTATTAGTTTCTAAAGATTTCTATCTATCTATCTAGTTTTATTTTATTAGTTCTATTCTATTATTATTTCTATTTATGGCATAAGCTGTTCAAGAGCGAATATAATAATATTTTATAATGCTCCAGCTGTATAAGGTTTTTAAGGGTAGGTATAACCTGTGGGAATTAAACATATAACGCTCATAAATCACGTTTTTGATTTTTCTCAAACTGTGCCGAAAAGTCTGCTTTGTCCCCCATGCAGATATTAAACAGTACACTTTCTCCTCGTCCAGTCCGGAGTCGCCCCCAGACAAATTCATGATCTTAAAAACAGGCTCTTCCATTTTGCCCAATCCGTTGGTACAAAAGAAAATTGTCACGGCGGCGCCGGCGTGACTTTTACTCCTTTCGTATCGCCCTCCATCTGTTTATACTCCTCCATCCTCCATCCTTATATCTATACTGAAAACATCCGACACAACTGAACTTTACTTAATATACTTTTCAACACACTTGCTCGTAAATTGGCCCTCATTGCAGCGTTTTTAGGGTCATAATGCAGCATATAAAACACGCGTCCTTTTTACTTTACATTACCGCACTAAACAATGAAATTATTAATAATACCATAACACATACTATGCAAATGCCAACAAAAACTGTTGCGTATCATTTTAATAATTGTACTTTCAGTAATTGCTTCAATAATTAAACTTTTTATTAACAAAATAAGACAATGAAATTTTATTTATTTTTCCTCGCAAGTGTGTTGAAAAACGTCGTATGAAACACGTGAGCATTGGTCATTACACTCTCGGCTCCATTATGCCCTCGCCTTCGGCTCGGGCTGCAATCCCGCCTCCACTGTAATGACCAACTTAGCACACTTGTATCATAATGTACTATTATACTGAATGTGCTTTTATTATTTAACCGCTGCCACCGTGTTTCAGTGTGGATGTACTCATCACAAGAGTCACAACAACTATATATATATCTGACTTAACATTACTTGTCAACTAACTCTATTACGACAATAAGTAAATAAAAACAGTAAAAGTCAGGGCAGAATCGTAGTTTTTGACAACTAGTTTATTACAGCATAATGTGAAAGTTGGGTGCGGAACCTCTAGCAGCATAAGTTTGAACACACTTGACCTTCTTAGACTACGGAGCATCACGATTTGCTATCAAGTCGACATCTTACAGAACAAATCAGGATATTCAAGCATAGTGCCTTGCTTGTCGCTATGTATCCAATGTACTAGGTTGATCAATAAGTTTCTGGAATCGGATACTTTACATTAAATTATAAGAATGCATGCTATTTCATTCGAATCTCAAATTCAGTAGTGGCCAATGCCAAAAGAATAAAAAATAACTGTCACCAAAATTTTTTTTTGTTTTTTACATTTTGGCGGGATTTCTATTAGTGTTCAAAACGGAGAAAATCGAAGTTCGTGCGGTTATTAAATATTGCGGCCTGGATTTTTTTTCTACGAAATGTGTTTTTGAAGAATTGCAGTGTGCTTTGGGAGACAATGCTCTGTCTTATTCTACAGTAGCATACTGGTGCGCGGGATTTAAACGCGGCAGAACCGTCTGTAACGATGAGACTCGCTCTGGGCGCCCAGCAGCCGCTGCTACTGAAGACAACGTTAAAAAAATTTAAGAAATTGTTAAAAGAGATCAACATGCTATTCGTCATTTAACTGAGATTATGAAGCTTTCGTTCGGGACAATTCAGTAAGTTTTAACTCACCTTACAATTCAAAAAGCGCGTTGGCATCGTCGAATGTTAACTGACCCACAAAAGAAAGCTAGAGTAGACATTTCAAAGTAAAATTTGGCAATTATTGACAGAGACCCAGAATCTTTTCGACTACGATTCGTGACCATTGATGAAACGTGGGTTCACAATTTTGACCCGGAGACGAAGAACCAAAGTAAGATGTGGAAAAGATCGTCCTCCCCGCCAGCCAAGAGATTCAAGGTCTTTGCGTCCGCTGGCAAAATAATGGTCTCGGTCTTCTGGGATGCGGAAGGTATCATTATGATCGATTATTTAACTAAAGGACAGACAATAACTGGAGAGTATTACGCAACATCGATCAAAAAACTACGCAAGGATATAAAAAATAAACGACGTGGAATATTGCGTGCCGGAGTGCTTTTTCATCTGACAATGCACCTGCGCATCGGTCTGATGTTGCCGGTCTGATTTTCGCTCTGCCATCCGAAAGCTGGGTTTCAGTTGATGCAGTATCCGCCATATTCTCCGGACCTAGCTCCTAGTGATTTTCACCTTTTTACCAATGTGAAAAAATACTTGCGTGATATAAAATTTCACGGAGATGATGAGGTCATGTGGGTTCTCACACAATGCCAGCTCTCACACGGCCAAACAGACAAACGACTTTTTGAAGGCGAAAAACAATAGAACTCATGAGCCATCCTCCATACAGTCCCGACTTGCCACCTTTCGACTTCTTCTTGTTTTCAAAAATTAAGAACCAATTACACAGTCAACGATTTTCATAGCCAGAAGAGGCTGTCGAAGAGTATGAAAGACATGTTTCCGAGGTCACCACGGAAGAGTGGAATAAATGTTATGGAAATTGGTTTATTCGCATGAAAAACTGTATTAACGCTCACAGAGAAAATTTTGAGAAACAATAAATTGATTTTGTATTTTTCGATGATTGATTTTTGTAATGGCCATTCATTGTATTTTTTTCTTTTTCTTTAGTCGACTTTATTAATGCTGTACTTTATGTAGGTAATAAGCAAAAACTCGTTAGTTTTTTTTTTCCGCTTCCTTAAGCTGAAGAAAAATACGTCCAAAAGTCCATACAAATTGTTGTCGCTGTTCACAAAGAAACCTGATTCTTATAGAAAGCAAAATGTTACTTATAATAATAAATCAAACATATAGATTTCGTGAATTTCAAATAACTTACAATTTGTATTACCTACAGTTAGAATGAGATGCCATAATTTTTGTTTAAAAAAAATTTGAAGTGTTGTAACTCGTGTAAATCATAAGGTTAATTACAAGTTTGATTTCATTGGCAAAAACTAGCTGTTTTATTTATTTTTATAAGTAATATTTTGCATTCTATAACAATCGCGTTTGCTTGTGCAACGCAACAACAATTTATATGAACTTTTAGCCCCTTAATATTATTTAAGGTTTTTTACTGAATATTGTATTGGTTCAATTTTTTTTTTAAATGTAATAAGCCCTCTTCGAGATCTAAAAACGATTTCTTCTGTGTGTTTTATATCCGAAACGTCTATTACATTAAAATAATGAAAAGAACTAAATCGGCAGTTTTTATTTCTTCTTAAAAAATAAACAATTGGTATACCGTCGTTTGCTATGAACAAAATATTTCCTACATAGTGTTTGACCGTTTTTTTTTTTGTAGCGAATTTTACCACTATCTAGTCACAGTTGTTGAGATGTCGTCGCACGTATTCATCATCGTTTTCTGTGCTTGCAAGATTTTTGGTTCTATTTTCTTTTTCTTCGGATAAAAATTCATCCTATTGGCTTATGTAGCAATATACCTTTGCATAATCTTTACAGTAACTTGCAAAGTCACACAGTGATTCAGTATCGCTTAATTTTATCTGCTCTAACGCATCATCAATTTCATCACTAATGTCCCTTTCCTTTCGTTTTTTCTTAGATATTTCTTTGAGTTTTTGGTCATTAACGCATCTTTTAATTTCTTAATTCATTTTTAATATTTTTCTTTTTCTTGTTTCTCGCCTTCTTCTTTTCTTAACTTATCCAAATTCTCTTGTAATAACTTCGCAACCTTTTGCTGCTTACTTTGTTTTAATTCAATATTGTCGTCGCTTCTTTTATTGTTTGAAGTTTCACAAGCAATCACAACTTGTCAGCACAAGAACTTTAATGACGGAACGTCATTCCTCTCGTTTTTACTATCTCTAAATCCATTTATGAGTCTTGGTCAAACTTATCCACAGGAATGGAATTTCTGTTGAATTGGACGCACACCTGCTTTCTTGAACCCATTTCTGATGATTGTGGGATCAAGTTCACCCCACACTTCTCCAATAATGCGGCTGAACACTTCTTTTGGCAGTTTTGTGCCAACATTGAGACGTTGCCACTGCACAAGCTTTTTATCCCATGAGTCTTTCATTGACTTAAATACAGCCAAATCCAAAGGCTGCAGTAGATGACTCTTTTTTTTTATGTTAGGAAAGACAATCAAGGAAAACCCTGCATGGTCACCTGGTACCATCTAGTCTAGCTAGGCTAGTCTAGGTGGTACCAGGTAGTACCGGACTCCTACCGGCTAAAAAACCTTGATAGCCTCAACATCGTGTATGTCTAAGTTCTTGTGGCCCTGGTGGCTTTTCAAGAGTCACCGGTCGCACAGTAGATGACTCGCATGTGACGATAACTTTATGATTGTCACTTCCATTTGGCTAGCCTTCTCCAGTATTTTCAATTCAATATGCGTGGAATGGCCATCATATATTAGAAGGGCTGGCTTCTCTCTACTGATTTCCGCTAACACCGTTTGGAACATATGTTTTTTGAGGACCTTTGCCTCGATCCAGCCATTTTTAGTGCGCAAGTGGTGCCCCCACGTGCTTGTTGTGACATCCATTGATCCCATACATTTTCACCTGTGTATATTAACAGTGGGGGTAATTTATCACCCAGCTCGTTTGCCGCGAACAATATTTCATTACAGTTTTACATTTTCCTTTCCAGAAGATGCAATCGTTCGAGTACTAGCATACCTCTGACCCTTCAAAAAAATTATTCGTCTAAATTAGTAGTCTTCAGTCGAGTTCAGTCATGACACTCTCCGGGGTGTTCTTCAATTATAAATGGGTCGCAGGCTGCCTTTCTAGAGAGCTCTACAGCCTGTGGCTTTTTCAAAGACAAAAACAAAGCAGTTCGAACAGTCCAATCATAGCTCGGCTCATTACATTTGAACGGAGGTTGCTTGTTACTTTTGACAAAATTCGTGACTAAATCGCTCGTTTCTTGCGAGGTCAAGCCGAATCCATATTTTTCCATACAATGTAAACCATTTGCTAGCCTTCTCTCAGGATCCAAACTGATGGCCGTTGGCCTGCTGCAACTATCTTTAATCACGCCTCTTCTATTTTTTAGCCTTTAATAGTTGTACGGGGTATACCATACTTATTGGAGGCTTGGTAGGAATTAAGTGAACCCCTCTTAACTTCCTCGATAGCTTTCTTTAGTGTAACTAAATCATATTTGGGAGTTGTTTTACGTTTGTATGTACGCATCATGATGACATATCTGGAGCAATGACAATATAATAAATAATATATTCTGCGTCGCAAAACTGCAAAAAACAAGACAACTATATGTTAATTTTTATCTGCATGGTTATATATCCGCTAATAAAAAAGATTGAAAAAAAATGTTTACATTCACTGAATATGGGGCAATTGCGCTACTCAAACGCAATTACCCCACGGAAGCAGTCGCAATAGCTCCAAGAAAAATAACATAACCTCAATATTTGAAACATAACCTCAATATTTGAAATGGAGTTTGTCTTTGAATAAGTTGATTCCAATAAGAAATTAATTTAATATGTAAATATTCTTGGAACTCACCCATGGAATAGCTCGAAATTCCGAGTAGTTTTGCATGTGAGAAAAGATTTTAACAGTACATGCCTCCGTTACAACTTACAGAGAAAATTATTTTTTTTTTAAATTTCGATTCACTCCAAAACTGTCGCATCCACGGACAGGTGCGTAGAAATGTAGCTTTAATAATAACGCTGCATACTAGAGGGCAATAGTTGTTACTGCCTGAAGGGTTTTCTTGTACTTTTGAAAAGATGCAATTACCCCCTGGACGCCATTATCCCGGTTGACCTTATCTTTTATAGGTGCATAAATAAGTAGGTACCTAAAAATGTATTGAAACAAATTAATCATAATAAAGAAAAAAAAAAGAAACATGATTGTACCAGGAAATACAGTTTTATAACAACTATATAGCAAAGGTCATATCAATCAAAACAATATGAAAATGTATTTTTAACACCAATATTTCGGCAATTGGTTTTGATTGAGAGGCATAAAAATAATGTTTAATTGTTTCGCAAAAAAGAAAAACAGTCTACATCATTAAACAAGTTATTAGTCTGCAATATCTGCTTTATTGTCAGCTCCTTGCTATATAACATTATCAGGCGTTTATTTAATCAAATCCATTGGGATTATATTGTTGAAATAAAAGATCGAAAGAAAATATATTTATTCGTTATCACAACATAACGATTACGTATGTACAGTGATACATTAAATAAGGATATAAAATATCTAAATATATTGTGTGTCTCGACAACGAAATGGCAGTGGCTCAGTAAACGCTGCAGATAATCCACAGTATTGATATACTGCAAACACCTTTATACATATATGCTCAAGGGCAGCCAAAGAAGTAGACGACCTTACCTCAAAAAAAATATACTCAATTAGTGATATAGCTGGCACGCACCTCATCTCATCCATCACCTCACTGGTTGATTTCATGCTTTTAGGGAAAATTCATCAAGAAATAGCCCTCATCCTTTACGGCGCAAACTTCATATCCCTCAATAAGAAAGACGTCAGAGTCAGACCTATCGCCGTTGGTTTCACCTTCCGGCGATCAGTCTCAAAAGTATGCGTGAAGTACATCATCCCAGTTTTGCAGCATAATTTAGAACTAATACAACTGGGTTTTGGGACGAAAGGTGGCTGCGAAGCAGCTATATATGCTCTCCGCACCTAGGGTTACCATCTGACCGGGTAAATCTGGTCTTCACCGGATTTGAAGAGGTTAGACCGGACTACGCCCGGATTTCATTCGAGACCGGATTCGGACTAAAGTAAGGAACATATTGTTAGTAAACTCAATAGGAGCATTATTTAATCAGACAATACAACTTTAAATATATTTTTTAAATACCCGTGTACAATTTTACAGTGAAATTATAGAAAATCAAATTTTTTGAAAGCTATTGCGAGTGGCCAAAAATATAAGGTTATATAACTAAATTTATTGTAATAAAATCTTTTATATATATTATAATCTATTGAAATTTATTTCAAAACGAAGCCCGGACTTTTTCAAAAATCTGGATTTTTAACTTCTTGATACCGGGTTTTCGATTTTAGCCTCTGGTAACCCTTATCCGCACTTTTATTAATAGCGAAGAATGTGAGGTTCTGTTAAAAGTTGACGTTAAAAACGCTTTCAATTTGGTAAACAGGGACAGCCTGTTGAACAAAGTCAAAAATAATACAGCATTTATTCTCAACTATCTTCTACAATGCTGTCAAAACCCGTCCATTCTCATGTACAAAATCCATTAAATTTCATTAGCCACCGGTTGCCAGCAGGTTGACCCCCTCGGTACATTTTCAGTATGACAATTAATCCTATAATCCAAAATCTAAATTCAATATTCAACGTGTGGTATCTCGACGACGAAACCATAGGAGACAAAGTAAATTTGTTCAGTTTTTTCCGATCTAGATAAAATTAAAAATTCTAAATTATTTGTTTAGATGTACCTATGTAAATCTAAATCAATGTGAACTGTAGGTATGTTTCGGCCAACATTTCCACGGAATCCATAATTGAAATAATACAGAAATTTAACAGTCTGGCCAATAACATTAAAATAAAAATAATATAAAAAAAGGTTTTTAAAAACAAGCTTGTTTTTTTATATTATTTTATTTACATCATTTTAGTTAGAAATATTTCTCAATCTATCCATTTCAAGTAACGCATCATTGCGGTAGAAAGTCATGTTTTGTTTTGCAAAGTTTCATGTGCATGCTACTAATCGTTGAGGAGTGCCCTCGTGAGGAGACAATCCTGGCTGCAGCATCAGGTTATTTCTATCATTTTAGTGTATTGTCATCAGAACTGAACAAGCATGCAAAATTTCAAAGTCGTAAGTTTAGAGGTAGTGGTTCAAATTTGGCTTACAAGATTTGTCCCAAACATACCATATTAACTAACAGGTGAAGTTAAATAAAAAATAAAAGCTTGTAATATAAAATAAGAACTCGCTTTGCCTTCTACGGTCCCCTTTTTTTGACGAATGTCTTGTACCGCTCATACAGGATAAAATTTCTTTTAACGATCATTCTAATCAGCTTTACAGTAGTTAATTTTCATTCGGACATCTGCATTCTTAAATTGTGTCTATTCGTTCCTAAATTTAAAGTTTATTTATAAATAACTCGTGAGGTAATCATTAGTGATTTGAAGTATTAAACATAAAGTAGATATGTTTATGAATAAGTCCTTATCAATGTTTTGAGCGACAACTTTAATGTTATTCTCAAGTGGGTAGACAGAAAAATAGAGATGCTTGAAATTACCCTATGCACTATTTCTTAATCACATGTGTTCCCAGTCTCGTTGTAAACGCTTCTGTTGAAAGTCATTGTGTATAGCTGTTCTGTTTAGTTTAGGTATTAGTCCTGATTACTATGCCTGGTTCTCGCCATCACATGGACACGGAAACCGCGATCAGAGCGGTTGTTTTGCTTCAGGGGGGAGAATCTCAGAGATGAGTAGCAATACGTCTTGTGTCGCGATGAGCTATCCGGAACGTATGGGAACTCTACCAGGAGACAGGTAGTGTAGCTAGAAGACGAGGATCAGGAAGAGTTGGTGCTACAACCACCCAGGAAGACCGGTAGATCAGGCTAACTGCACGTCGGGATCGTACTGCTACCCGGACCTTACAAAACCGACTACGGCAATCTACTGGTACACGTGTTAGAAATATTTTAAAAATATTAAAATTTACAATATTAAAGGCTAAAAATACTTTTTTTCTTATATTAACTTAATGCTTTTAATTATAAATATTATTTATCAATTTTATTATCAATATTGTCCATGATTTTAGTGTTTTTTTAATATAAATATACTGGCTACCCAAAAGCGACGTGGTAAAAAAAGAATACAACTTGTCTATTCGCCATCAAAATGGCGTCATCAAAGGAAACCTACTGTTTGTGTGGTCAGCCATATAATATTGGACAATTTATGATAGAATGTGACTGCTGTCGTGAATGGTTCCACGGCAGGTAATGTCGAAAATAAATAAAATTTTCCGTGAAAATGGCGTTGTGTGTTAAAAAAAGCGATTTTGTTTGACAGCTTCGCGCTGTTCGGCCATCATTTAGTCTTAGATGTTTTATTGAATATTTTTTATTAAATTAGACCCCTACAGACTATACTAGTTTTAAAATTCAGGACCTGTGTTAATTGTTAGTGTTTTTTGTACGAAATTGTGTGTATGCATTTTTCTTATTTGTTTACATCTGGTCACCATGGGACTCTCAACTTTTGTTGCTTGTCCTTTGTGTGTATGTAAACAATAATTTTTAGGATTACATTTACTAGATTAGATTAAAAATGTTCGGTTTTCATACAGTTTCATTAATTTATCATGGTTTTCCATAATTTGTTTACATTTCAATAAACAGTGCATATGTTTTGATAGTTACAACATGGACTAAAGGACAAAATATTATTTCCAGTTGCGTTAACGTTAAAATTTACCAATCGGACGATATAGACAAGTACCATTGTCCAAAATGTGTGCAAACGTATGGACCTTCTGTATGTAAGTATCAGTTCGAATAATCATTAGTTTCTGAATAAGTAATGGGTTAGTATGAGCTGGTCAGAAACGCAAGTGTTCTATTATAGCAACTTGTCTAAAAATCAAATTGTCTAATGTTATATTTACCAATTCTTGAAAAGTTGCTTTTATGGAAACATTCTACTTAGATAAACAACATAACAAACTTAATCCATTTTTGACCACCTGCAATTTAACTGAATTGATAGTGATTAATTCCTTAGTACATAACAGAGAATATATATTCTCGACTCTATAGGTGTCTACCCCTAGTCTGTCACTGCTCTACTTGCCATGCCATTTTACAACTGCTTTAATTTTTCACCTCTGTACAATATAGTGCTAAAAGAGTAAATATAGGAAGAGACTGACAAACATTTATTTTATCTAATATTCTCATGTCCAATGTCATTTTCTTTATTTGTCATATGATGAGGGGTCATCATATTGGTTAAACATGTCAATCAGACAAATCAGTCTTTGCAAAACTGTGCATCCAAAAGTTTTGGTTTCGGTTATATCCAATCCACAACTGGCTTCGGTTCTATAATCATCCAAAAGTTACATCTTCACGAGTAAACTACTGAAGCCCATGAAATCAACTCATTGTTGCAATGAAAGCTGATTAAATGAAGTTGCAATGAAACTGATAAACTGATTGGCAGAGAGATAGCCTGAAATCCAGAGGATATGGGATATTTTGTTTTATCTCAGAAAATTGATTACTTTTAAAATTAAATTCATGCATTGTTGCATGGGTGCCATGGGTGAAAGAACAAGTAGAACAAGTCAATAGAACTTTCAGACAATATGGCAGATATTTTTTTTAATTAATGAAATATGTAATAGTTTTAATTGAATATTTTACTGTTGAATACAGTTAAGGACATCTTAAAAGTGTATACTACATATATAAACTAAACCATATTTGATTACCAACTGTGAGTTTATTGACTAAAAGGTCGTACATTTTATGAAAGTTCTATTGGTGAGATTTGTAGTATATTATAGATAAAATAACATGTTATGTGGAATATTTCCAGTAAAAATACCCACAAACAATCACCGCGCAGACCGCTACGAGGTAGGGGCGGAGGCCCGACCTCCGCAGGCGGGGTCCCCAGAATGGGTAAGAGCTCATGCTGCCAGACCCCTACGTCCAGCACCCGCTGCACTTATGCGCATGAGGGGCCACCAGTTCACTGAAGAATTTGTTAGAGATAATGGTGAGTAGCCTTAATATTTTGCTAAAGAACTAACGTCATCCACATAGCTAGAAAGAAAGAAAATTATTAGCTCTAATTAGCACTAAAGAAAGAACTCTAATTAGCTTGTAGTATTGGCATATAAGTGGCAATGGGCTAATCATATTTTCCCCATGACCCACAACTAATGGGGTAGATGAGTCACAACTAATGGGGTAGATAAGTCCTCGAGTGCACTACATATCGGGAAGCACAGTGTGGGACACGCTCCGAATATATGGACAGATGACTTGAAGAATGCTGGTGGTGAGTGCATGAGAAAAGCCGAGGATTGTGTGCGGTCGCCAACCAAGGGAGAGTCCTATATATCCAACAGTGGAGAGACATAGGCTGATGATATGGTATGGTAGTCTCAATATTTTACCCAATTGTAGTGTGGTCCCTAATATAGAAATGAAAACTTTAAATTATTGTACACCTTGGTGTAAATCATATCCTTTAAGTAATAATTAATCATAGGGTGGGAAGAATACACACTGCATGTGACCTCTCTCACATAAGACTACAATAAAATGTACTGTTTCTCATTCTATCCTATTCTGCCAATATGCATGCATATTTCAGTAGTGAATCAGATATGCCAGAGCCCATTGCCATCCTATCCCTTCTCATTTTCCCAACCTATTCTCCAAATTCATTCCTAAATTTTAAAGGTAGTTAAGCATCCAGGGACATGCTAATGTTTGTCATTCTGGACTGATGCTGACATGTATCGCAGATGTCTTAGGGCGACAGTATCCACTTACCTAGTGGTAAGTGGTCCACTTAGTAGTGGACTGGCTATTCATGCTATCTTCTTTCCGTTAAAAAAATATTAATTTTGTTGTAGGTTTCACAAGGCCAGTCCTTTTTCATACACTAGATGGTCTGGACTTGAAAATTCCAAATCCAGGCACTTTTACAGTCCGATCCGTACTCAGATTTTGTGGAGCACAGTTAGAGGTATGTCATTTATGAGTTATAATATAAAAGATAGCCATGTTGTTTCCTGATAGCTAGCAATAGGACAGAAAAATCTTATAAAAAATTTGAATGTCTTAAATGTAGTATAACATAAGCAACAACTTAAGTTTAATAGGCATGTGTTTAGAGATTATCCATTACGTAATTATTATACGTAAGGGACATAATTTTATGGAATCTGAGAGGACATGACTTACAGCTAATGCGAACCATGGCTACCTCCAATCCGTACAAGCGGATGTGCTTGTGCGGATGTATCAAATAAAGTGGTCAACTCATGAATTAATCTACCACATGAGACAGTTGAAGCAGAAGTGAATAAATTCAAAACTGTTTAGACAGAAAGAAGGCAGCACAAGTTTATTGATACGGACTATCAGTGAGAGTTGCTAGCCTAATAAATAAATAATAACAATAATAACTCAACGTTTCGCCACAGGGTTATATCAGCCGTGGTCACGAGTTGACTAAAGAGGCGGGTGGGTAGTCCAGGCGTATAATAAACTACCTTTATTATACGCGTTCAAACCTGATTTAGAATATAAAATGTGTACAAAACGCGTAAGTTTAAAAAGTTAGTTTTAAAATAAGCAACAACTTATCATTTGTTGAAACATTAATAGGCATCTGTTTAGAGATTATGTAATTACGTAATTAATATACATAACCTCTACATATATTAAAATATATTGCAATATAAAGTATTAATGACATAGAACCTAATTCTTTTTCTTTTTTTTATGAACGCACATCACACAAAAGCTACTGGATGGATTTTAATGAAAGTGGGCATAGTTATAGCTTACCTATAGCATAGTTATGTGCCGGGTTAACATTTAGGGTATTTTGTATCAAGATCGATTGTGTTGCTACGGGAACCACAAGTTCACGGTAACGAAGTCGCGGGCACCGCTAGTTATAAGAATAAAAATATAATAAAAAAATAAATTCGAAAGTTGTAATCTCTGCAAAGTAAAGGTTTCATCAAAACCTTAAAAGAATGCAATTATGAATTGCATTTTTTTTTATCCTTTTCCTATGTATGTAGATCGAAGTGATTGATGTCCGCAAGCAGTCAACACTGCGCATGCCACTTGGAGACTTTGTGGATTACTTTGAGACTCCACCAGAACTTCGCCACGAGAAAGTGCTTAACGTTCTCAGCTTAGAGTTCTCCGATACCAAGTAAGTATAAATAAATAAATAACGCCACACTCAATGGCCCACACTAGGAGTTCCTGTGTCGTGGGTCCGAAGATACATACAAAGACGAAAAGACGAATACAACACGTGCACCACCCAGACCTGAACAAACACTTTAAACAAATGTTTGTCGATCGGGAATCCGACCCTTATTTGCACAGCAGGCAGGGAGGGGCACTACCAACTGGGCTAATTGGGTTATATTTCAAATTGCATTTTATATGGCATACGGTCTGGCGGCCACATGCTGGTAAGTAGTTACCATCGCCCATAGACACCCACCCGCAACACAGGTTGTCGACCTGTCAGGATCCTATTCCTAACAGTTCTTTATATAAAAAAACCTTTCTAACGCTCCCTTCTATTTTCCTCCCCCAATCACTTCCATTGTAGTGTATTTTTGTAGGAATTGTTAAATTAGACTGAAAATAATGAGTCTATTAAAAATTAATACACCTTTAACAAGATAAATAAAATTATAGATACAAGTCTCTACAAATTGGAACGCTCATATCATTATTCTCCATGACACTGTAAAAAAGTTCCACTGACCTCTTGTAATAAACCCTTGCACTTAACAAAAACGCGCAGGCAGACGTATCGCGCTGTGTAGCGCGATACGCTGTCTTGGGTGCGGAGGCTCTTGGAGGAGCTACGGCATGTGGTTCATATTGCCTCGTTATAGCATTCGATTTTCCATTTTTCTCCCCCAGCCACTACCGACGACTTATGACAGTAACAAGCCCTTTTAGTATCCACTGGACATGGGATTGTCTTGTGCATGATTGATTCGTGGCCATAAAACGCCACGCTGCCCAAGCGAGTTGGCGAGACCACTAATTTAGAACCGGTGTAGTTCCTCTGGGCTTGCGGTAGCTTTATCCCTTAGTCGCCTTTTATGACACCAACAGCAAGAGATGGAGTGGGACTATTCTAAAACCATACGGCACGACTCATTGATAAATGATGACAACTATTTATCACAGCCTGTCTCCACTAGTACTGGCTCTGGCAGTACTCCGTCAGTTGGACTGTGCAGAAAGGGCTTGGCCAGCTGCAGTGCAGAAGTACTGCCTGATGTCCGCTGTAGGGTCTTTCACAGTCTTACTGTATTGTGTGCAGTGTGTAAAAATGAAGAAATTTTTATGTTAATTTTCTGTTTTAACTAATGTTTATGTAATTATGTTTATGTTATTTTTTATGTAAAATTTCTTGAAAACATGTATTTTGCCTGTATGTGTCTAACAGTTTAGATATATAATTGTGTGTACACGCGTACACACGTGCACGCGAGTAAACAAGCGTATTACACGCGAGTGTATATGAATACACATTCACCATAGCGTATACCTGTAGTACTAAAATTAACGTGTATTAAAGTTAAGAAGAATAAACTGGAGTCACATTTTAAAATTACTTTTGAGTTACCGCAATTCCCATAAAGTAAATACTTATACATAACAACAATATAGAGTATGAAATTTGAAACCTTTCTATGGCTCTCCATTTCATTTGGTCTTCTATTCTCCCCTAGTCACTATTGACGACTCTGTTTAACACATGATAAATCATGTAATAAACATATGACAAACCATGACACAGCTCCGTTTATTATAGCTTGTCCCCACTAGTATTGGCTCCGGCAGTAGTCCGTCAGCTGGACTGGGCAGAAAGAGCTTGGCCAGCTGCAGAAGAACGTCCACCTAGACCTGCAGTGCAGAAGTACTGCCTCATGTCCGCTGAAGGGTCTTACACGGACTTCCACGTGGACTTTGGAGGGACTACAGTTTGGTACCATGTGATGCATGGACGGAAGGTGAGATATGTTTTGACATTAACATCATATACATAGCAACACACATTGAAATATGGGAACAACTGTTCCTACATTATGCATAGCCGCCTGTTGTACTTTTCGTTTTACATACTTAAATGTCTTTTTGCAACATGTATTGGTATACAATAAAGAGTTTTATCTATCAATATTTTTTTTATAAGTTTTTTATAAAGGTACATATATTTAAAAATGGATGTTGGTATATCTGATATTAATAGATTTCGACACCGTTTGACCGATCACCATGAAAGTTGGCACATATATATATGTATTTTTTTATGGAGAAGGTTTTTATGCTATCCACTTTGTTGTAACTCGCCACTAGATGGCGCTGCAGCACATCAACTTCTATACCGTTCAATCGATCGCAAAAATCATATTGACGGCAAAACAGAATAATTTGTGATTTTATATACAGAGGTAAATAAATATACACAGGCAGGACAATGTCTGTGGGGTTTTACTAGTCAAATATAAATGTTATTTTCAGATATTCTACTTGATTCCGCCTACAGCTACGAATCTAGCGCTTTATCAACAGTGGAGTGCGTCTAACGATCAGAGTGAAAGATTCTTCGGCGATATGGTATGGTTTTGATTTATTTCTTATCATTTTGATCTCTACACAATGAACTTTTTTTTTATAGAAATAGGCGGCAGACGAGCATACCGTCCACCCGATGGTAAGTGGATACTGTCGTTCGCGATACATGCCAACATTAGTCCAGAATAGCAAACGTCGCTACGCCCCCGGATGCGCTGTCTACCTTTGGAGATAATAGGAATGGATTTGGTGTAAAAGTTGGGAAAATGGGAAGGGATAGGATGGGAATGGGCTCTGGCACATCTCACTGACTACCGAAACACGTACGTACATTAGGGAAATATGTTATAGTGGGAAATGCAGTACATTTCAAGGTAGTCTTCTGTGAGAGAGGGGTAACGTGGCCAGTCGAGCGCGACCAGCGGCTGTTGGATTGCAGCATGCACTCTCCCCCTCCCTAATATCCTAATAACCATCCATCCTAATTTGATATTTCGTCCCTGATGTATTAAAAAATCGATTTGTCTTAAATTAAAAAAAAAATAGATAAATTAAAAATTGGTGCATCATAAATCTCATGGGGGACCTCATAAGGTGCGGGCCGTTCAGTATGTTCTGTTGCTCATTTCATTATTCTTCTATTTCTAGGTTGAATGGTATGGCACAGCAGAACTTTGTGCGGGACAGACCCTTTTCATCCCCAGTGGATGGATCCATGCAGTCCTAACGCCCGTAGACTCGCTGGTTTTTGGCGGGAATCTACTGCATTCTGCTGCCATTGAAATGCAATTGCAGTGAGTATCAGAAAAAAGTATAATCGGATAAGATGTTGCCTTTATACCATTATACTATACTCCACCCAATGGGGTTGATATATACAGAATATGTGATGACAGACTGTTCATCCCATTATAGTTTCTTCTCGTTGGGATTGAATGAGATGGGTATTTGGGATGACAAACTTCCTTCATCCTGTTTAAATTTCCGCCCAGCGGGATGGGATGGGAACTGGGCCTTGGTAAATCTCATTCTCTTTTGAAATACTAAATTATTTTCACTTCAATTTTTTATGATTGGGAATGGGAGGGAATCTAATAAAGAGCTATGGCAGCCCTCACTATTTCTGGGAACATTTAGTTTCTTTCAATCTTTACAAAGATCTGATTTTTAATTTTTTTCTTCTGTTCCAGGATGTAACATTTATTTATTTTGTAATTTTTTTCTAAAATTAACATTTTATTTCTTACTTTCCCAAGATCTAATATTTAATTAATTTCTTGCGTTTTTAGCGAGATCCGATGATCTTTCTCTTTTTCTCTCTTTCTTTCTGTCTTTCTTTCTTTCCCAGTATCTAACGTTTAATTTTAAAGGTACTTTAAATATCTAACTTTATGACATTTGAATTTAAGGCACTGGCTTCCAAGATACTCATATTAAATCTATTTTGAGGTTTAACTTTGAAATGTAAAAATTAATGAAATAAAGAAAATTTAAAATACAAACAAATTAATCCTTCTTTCGTATCGTTCTCACTATTTCTATTACTTTGTCCTGTGGCAGAACTAGTGAAACTTTTTTTCTCACTATCTCTTTATCTCTCCCAGGCCTAACTTAATAACTTCTTTTACAACTTTTTCAGGATCTATGAGATTGAACGTAGAGTGGAAACACCAATGATGTTCAGATACCCACTGTTTGAAGCTATGCACTGGTACGCTGGAGCTCATCTACTGACCATGCTTAGAAGGCATAATGAGGAGATACAGGTATTTAAACAATCTATTTATTTGTGGAGTGTAGGCTTTCTCGGCCGGTGTCCATATTAATTGAATCTTCCGGGCTACTTGGCCGAGGTCTTCTGGAATCTCTTTTCTTTCTTCCAAACGTTTCGTCAACACCTGCGATTGACATCTTCAGTGGCGTCTGCGTTCACTTTCGGAGAGATGTTATCTCTTCGGATTCTCGAGCGTAACTGATTCGACGACTATGCCGCACCGGTATTTATTTAATAATTTATTGTACACAACGTACAAAATGCAAGCTTATCTCCTTTTTGGATATTTTTTTGGAATTTTTGTCCGTCTGTCTGAACGCGCATCAAGCAAAAACACTGAACCGATTTTAATGGAACTTATATAGTTATAACTTATGTGCCGGGTTTACATTTAGGGTACTTTTTATCCATATCCATTGTAAAGTTCTTACGGGAATCGCGCGAACGAAATCGTGAGAAATCGAATCGTGATCGTGAGCACGAAGGACCGCTAGTAATAAATGCATATTTCTTTTCAGGATGAAGAGTTCACACTAAGTGAGAGCTGTGTACAAACAGTTCCAGCGCAAATACCAGCACTGTTACTCCGTGGACTGAAACTACTAGCTGCTGCACTGAAGGAATGGCATGCACTTAAAGCGGTAAGTTTCTTATCATATATTATTTGACTTTATTTGTTCACCAGTAGGTGGGCCACGTGGTGTCTATAGAATATCACCATCCCAACTCTTCCCATGGCTGTCGTAAAAGGCGACTAAGGGATAACAAAGCAGCTACCACAATCCCCGTGGAACTACATGACCTCTGAAACAGTAGACTCGCCAACCCGCATTGCCAGTGTGGCGTTTTAAGTGTCAATGTTCATATGAGGAAGCCCGTGTCCAATAGTGGATACTGAAATTTACATGGACTTTAGATTATGTAAAGCGTTCATACGAACCGAGCGTTCAGACGATTACAAACTTTTTTTGTGTTCGTAAACGAGTTATTATAATGGTATACATAAAGCCTTTTTTTCGTTTGCCGGCTTTTGAATGCCTGATATGAAAGCCTTACATCTAAAGTTATTATTAACTAATACAATATTACAGTAAACAGCGGTTTTGAAATTCATATTCATTGTTTTAACTGAATTACTGTTTGTTCTATAACGGTATGTTTGAGTTTGGCGCTACCTGACAGTTTATTGATTATTTTTTTTATTTATTTGTACTTCATTGCACAAGTAGTTTATACAAATTGCAGACTTAATGCCATTTTTACTACTTCAATCAATGTTAACACTTGTACAAAAACATACCTGACATTCCAATACAATATTGTGTGATGAATAAACAATGTTTTATGACGTTGCATTGATAGGTTCAAGTTCACATGATCTTTAAATGGTCTTATATTAAGGTACTAAGAACTGTGTCACTTAACATTTATTAAAACTTCATTGCACAAGTAATTGTACAAATGTCTAACTTAATGCTATATGGCATTTTCTACCAGCTAACGATCAGATGAAACAGAAATAAGAATGCAAGTGCAATGTAGTTATTTAAATTATATACACAAATGTTTTCTTATTATCCCTGCATGTGCATCTGCATACATAAACATAGTTACACATACTTGCATACATATTATTATAATACATATATAATAGACAAGAGAGCAGAAAATATAATGGAAGAATGAAATGTAGGGCAAAATATATATTCCATAGAGATACAGCCTGAACAGCAAAGGAATTGGACATGAAGCCCTTATGGTGAGAAGGGATGTACAGAGACGCATTGTTGACAGAGTCAAGATGACGATTATGAGTGTCATCTTGAAACTGAAATTTACATTTCAGATATTCAAGGACAATCGGATCGTATAAAATGGAATGAAGCGTACACAATTTTCTTATACTTCGATAGGTAGCCAGTTAAGCTGAGAGCGATAGGACAAGATGTGATCATACATACGAAGGCCAAATATAAAACGAATACACTTGTTGAGGAGACGATCCAGTTTGTTCAGAAGTTCTTGACTGACGTCCGGATAACACACATTCGCATAATCAATAATGTGCAGTTGGAGTGTTTGCACGAGTGCAGCTTTGGTGTTGGTCGGTGGGATATTTTTGAGCCGATAAAAATACCGTAAAGTCCACTATTTCCACTATTTGAGGACGCCAGCTGAGCGAGTTGTCTATGGTTAACCCAAGAACCTTGACTGATATGCTATATGGAATGACCATATTATTGTATAGTATGGGTGCAATAGAGTCTATGGCGGGCCTCGCCAAGCGACGATAGCTACCGATAATAATAATAGCCTGATAACAGTGACACCAAATATAGTTGACCACTCAGAAATCAAATTCAAATCAGTATTAAGATCAGAAATGGCTACATTTATATCACTAATGTTGATAATGATCTGCAAAGGAGTTTGTATTGGTGCGAACGCTCGATTAGCCGATATTTTAGACAAAATAGACTGCCCAATCCATCCCGTTTTATCCCGTTCCATCCCATTCTAGCCCATAAGAGAAAGAGTACCTCGTTTCATATTCCCCATGCGAATTCTACAATGATTTCAGCGGTAATTTATATCGGTTTAGGATAACATTGTACTAAGTTACATATATGATGATTCATATATGTTGACACGGTTTGACATTAAATGCGTTATCATTAAAATATGTATGAAGTAAAAGTTTTCATTTAAATATGACTCAAGTACGTTGGTACATGTGGTTTTTTAGGCAATCCTTTGCGGTTTCTTTGTGTAAATGAAATAAAATTTCTATGTATTCTATCTGGTCGAGTTCTTTTTTATCTATTTTTAATTATCATTGGTCCTTTTTTCAGTCGGACCAGGCGAAACGGGACAATGTACCAAAATGTCTAAACTCTGGTCAACTTGTGAGAGAACTGTCAAAAGAACTGAGGACTTTGGAGAAGAGATCTGCTAGTTTAGCTAATAAGGATAAGGTATGGTTGAAATTATATAGAGTGGTAGTCGTAATCAATCTGATTAAAATTTTAAGTCTAATTTAAGTCATTAAAATTGATAACATATGTCTTTTCTTTTGTTTTTTATTTTTTCTTATAGTTTCTTTTCGTTTTCCTTTTTGTTCTTTAATCAGTTGGCTTAAAGTTCATTTCACCTTTGATTAGGAAACAAATGACAGAGAACGTGTTTACTGTTTGAATGTTTATTGGAGACTGCCTGCAGTTACAAATTTAACGAGTCCTATAATGTTAGTTACGCATACATAGCTGATTGATACAACACTTTTTTTTCTAGTAACACTTTTTTTCAAATAAGCTTTATCCTTTTCATATTCTTTCGTTTTTGTGTTTGTTTTCTTTTCTAGTAGTCAAAAAAAATCCTTTTTTATTTTTTTTTCATTTCTAATAGGCGAATATTTTTTTTTCTATTCCTTTTCTTTTCTAGTAATAAACCTTTAAATTTTAAGTATAAGTACCACTTACTGCATTTTTTCAATGATCCAACAGAAGCCGCATTTTTTCAGGATTTTAAAATAAAAAGCAGCAGCTCCCCGAACAAAGCACAGAAAAAGCCTCAAAACACCTCAAAAAAGTCCCTAAAATTGACTTTACCCAAACCTATAATGCATATGGGTAACGGGGAATATTCTGAAGAAAAAGTCTTTGCCGATAAACTATTCATAGATAATAAAGAGGTGGTATTCCAAGATAGCCGCTACGTGGAGTTGTCGGAGACAAAATATATGGTTGAAAAGGAAGTGTTGCCAGAAAAATACCCTTATCAAGGGTATGAAGAGCCGTATCAGGGTTACCAGGATGTAAATGGATATGTTGAGAAAAAGGCTTTGAAGCTGAAAATGAAGTGAGTTTTTTATTATTAAAGTTTGTTTACATGCACATTTACAATTTTGTTTCCAAATTACAATTACAGTTTGTTTTAGCTAGAAGGACACCTTAAATATCACAACTTAATCTTAAACTTAATTAGCAGAATCTTAAACTAGCCAAAGCCTGTACTATATTTTCTGGTTGCCTTCTTTGATAAATTTGTACTATAGTTAGACTGTAACATAGTTAAAATTGTCATCTTGAAATAATTTAGTATTTTACAGTTATTAATTTTAAGTTATAACAATTATTATTTCGAAAGGGGTAAAAAAGAAACAAGTGTATGTTTTCATTTATTTCTTTCTAAAGTCTAGACTTTCGATACAGCCTGTAAATGTTTCATGACAGGACAGACTTTTCGAATCACAAAGGATTAAGCAGATCGCTCAAGGATCGTAAATCCATGTGTGAATGTAGATAATAAAAATAAACTTCATTTCAACAATAATATACAGGTTGTCCGAAATTTTCCTGAAGCCTGAAATCTGTTACTTGTAATTTATGAAAACTTTTTTTTTCTAGCGGCTCCCCTCCTCGCGACGACCCACCCCCCTACAGTCTTCCAGAACATTCCATCCTAAAATCCCATCTCATCCGCACCGATCGACCCTCTCTCAAACCCATCCACCAATGGACAATCAGTAAAAAGGACATCGGGGATTACCATGAAGAGCAGATATTGTTCACCAATGAGAACATGCCGGGGAATATACGGATGGATAGTCAGGATATTAGTTATGGACCGGGTGAGTTAGATAGCTTTTGCTATGAATATGGCCTTTTAATAGCCTTTAATCCAGCCTTTTGGTATTTAATACAGCCTTTTAATACCCTATAATTCATGTCTTTCAAATATCCTTTGAGAAATACCTTTTAATATGCTACTATTTATGAATTTTAATATCCCTTAATACAGAGATTAATAATATTCGGATTTAACGCCTTGAAAACTAACTATAAAGGTTGCCTTAAAGAAATCACTTTAACAATAAGGCTTCTGGTTGTACTTCTAATTACATGTACTTTGTATTTCTCTGCGTGTTACAATTAAGTGTATCTATCTATATCATGTAAAAGAGGCAATTTTAATTTTTACAAAATTTAGTAAATGCGGCTTTTTGAAACGGCTGGGTGGAACAGAACGACTGACATTCCCAAAAATATCGTATTATATTGTAATAGTTGTCCAATTGTTTTGTAGTGGTTAGAGACATAATTTGCTTTGTATTTTTTTTTATTATCAAAATAAATAATTTTTTATTGTGTGTCAACCCTAATGCACACGCAATCCGTTCGCGTAGCGTTCCGATCTACCTACCTACCTACCTACGCACACCGCATGCCAATAGCGCTACTAAAGTTTTCGAACTCACTTATCACCACAATTAATGTGTTATTGAAACAGGATAATCAATCGATTGATGACCAAATAATTTAATTAAAGATTGTTTATTTCGAAGTCGCTAAATCACTAAGTATTCAGCCCACTGCTAAGATTATTTTTTTAGTATGAATAATGAACCATTTGAAAGACTAAACTCAAGTGAGTTCTAGAAACATTACTAATCCTAGAAGTGTTGCTGACCCAATCACCTGTTTAGGGTTTAACTTTGTCATTTATTACTTTAAACTTCAAAACACTTAAAAACATAGTTTTTCGGGGCTAAATTTAGTACAAAGGGGACACAAAATATCAGGTTTGGCTAGCGCAACGGCGATATCTTTTGCATCTATCGATATCTTTATCAGTATATTTTTCTGTTATTTACCACTGTTTTTGATGCACTAGTGTGACAAATCATTTATATATTTCTACCAGGCATGTATTCAGCAGAAGATATCCAACCCGCATACCAATATGCAAACAAACCATCCTGTCCACCACAGTACGGAGTTCCACAGGAAGTTTCCTATGTGGAGACTTATCATGGATATGAGGAATTACCAACCACTACCCTACATCAGGTATTTATCATTCTAATAATCATCATTTTTTTTTATTGGACGAAGGCAGCAGACGAGCATGCACTCCGCCTTATACTGTAGATACTGTAGCCCGTAGACATCCGTGATACATGCCAACATTAATCCAAAATGCCAAACATTGGCACGCCCCCGGATGAGCTGCCTACCTTTGAAGATATAGGAATGGATTTGGAGAAAGGGTTGAGAAAATGGGGAGGGATGGGATGGAAATGGGCTCTGGCACGTCTCACTCACACCGAAACACGTACGTACATTAGGGAAATAAGATAAAGTGGGAAATACTTCAAGGTAGTCTAGGGGTAACGTAGCCAGTCTAGTGCGCCCAGCGGCTGTTGGATGGCAACGTGCATCCTCCCCCTCTTCTCATTCTCACCTTTAGTATTTACAGCCATTCTTAGAAAGATAGACACAAATGCATTTTGATGACAGTTGAGAAAAAAATCTACATGTTCATTTGGGAATCAGGAGAAGTTTTCGAAATGTGGGGGGAATAATGAGTTATGGATATAATAGTGATATAAGTAATTTGTGTACAGATTTTACTAAATGATTCCTGTTAGTATATACACATTTTTCTAAATAACTCGTTTCTATATGTAGAAATGTTCTTAATAACTCGTGTCTAATGTAGAGAGATTTCTAATAAGTCGTGTTTATTATATATGTATATAGAACTGCTTAATAACTCGTACACATGTAGAGAACTTCCTAAAGCATTGGCCACACAGGCCGTTCGCCCGATTACAAACTTGTTTGCGTTTGTAAACGAGTTATTACGGTGATTTTAAAGTCCATTTTTGTTGCTCTGACTGAATGAATAGATTTGCTCTACAACGTTATATTTGCGGTTGGCGCTACCTAACCGCTTATTGAATAAGTTGATAATGACCTGCAAAGGAGTTTGTATTTGTGGGAACACTATTCACCGATACTGTAATAACTCGTGTCTATATGTAGTTATGCAATGCATTGTAACCAATCCTTTCAGTATCCACAGCTGGACATCCCTCATGCACATTGTCTCGTGTATGAGGGATGTAAGGCCTTAGAACACCACGCTGACCAAGCGGGGTAGCGAGTCCACTCTTTTAGAAGCGGTGTAGTTCCTCACGGCTTGTGGTGGCGGCTTTATTATCTCGTAGTCGCCTTTTACGACACCCATGAGAAGATACAACACACACACACACACACATGGGGCGGTCCTATTCTATAGCCTGCCCCGATACCACACGGCAGAATGCTAATGCACATGTAGACAACTTTTTTTTTTTTTTTTTTATAGACTAGTGGGCGGACGAGCAAGCGGTCCCACGTGATGGTAAGTGTCACCGCCGCCCATGGGCACCTGCAACACCAGGGGGTATGCGGGTGCGCCGCCGACCTTGCAAAATCCTATTCACAGCTCTCTTGAAGAACCCCATATCATAGCTTCAACTTCTTTAACTATCAACTTCCTAATTACTTGTGTCTATATGTGTATGGTAGAACTCTGTTATAATTCGTATTTAATCCGTCCGTCGTTTTGTAGTCACTGGTGAAACTTACACAATAAAATGTCAAGTGTCTGAGAGGTGTAGATATATTTATACAATATTTTCTATAATAACAAAGTGGTGTAGTTGTAATTATTGTAATATGTTTTCAGACGGCAGAGTACAGTAACGTTCCGGTACAAGAACAAATGAACGGTAGTTACCATCACAATCAGTTGCCGTCGTACGACGCGGCTATTGCGCAACAATATGGAGCTGCTGATTATGTAAGTGATAACACCATAATGTATTTAGCGTATGTAGCGTCCTTTATTATGTGACAGTCGGGTCGTTGCTCGTAATGGCGTTGTTTTGAATTGGCGCGAGTTTTTTAGGCATCTAACATTCTTGTCTGCGACTGGTGAAGGCAGCTTTTGTGTGACGTCACTCGCGCCTGCCTAGGACTGGTCTCGCCTCGCTGCGCCGGACGCAACGGACGTCATTTTTTGTTTATGACTTGTCACTTTGACTTGTTCACGTCATCCTCGTACCACGCGAGTGTTTTTTATTGTGATATTGAAATATTTATCTTTTGGGGCGTATTGTTCTTATTTGGATTAATTTCTCGATGTGATTTACCGTTTTGTAATAATAGCCGCCACCGGCTCATTAAAGTGAAATAGTTTCTTATTAACATTATAATATTTCGATTGGGGGTACATATCGGCCGGTACCTTATAAACTCCCAGTGTTGTGAATACCAAGCCGCAGTGTATTTTGTGCCAACATCCACCTTGAACGAGACCCGTGTTGTGGAGTTCCAGATATTATTGTACAAGTACCTATTGTAAATTTATTTATTTAATTCAATTCTCACAGTAAAGTAGGTCATTTCTATTAGGGACCAGTGTAGGTACACTTTTCATATATATGATCGGGGTTAAAACCACTATTGGTAAGTCATATTAAGATTTTGTTATCATTTCTACCCACCATTTGTTTGGGTATATATCTCGAAATTGAGTTTAAGGCTGTATCCACACTTCACTGATTTAGTTGACTCGAATATTTTGGTTGGGCCCGAGTGTACATACCTCAGGCTGCTATCGCGAACCGCGAGGCAGATGCGCATAGTGCGTTCATAGACAGGCGTCGCTTGTTATATATTTAGACAAATAAATTAAATATTAACAGCAAAATATCTTTAAATCATAAATTTTCACTCCTGCACCACACAGTAATTGTGATAATTGCAGGACAATAGATGTTACAGTTCACATTAATGGTTTCGGGTGTAACAACGGTTCTTTTGTAATATGGACGTCGACGTACAATTAAGTTTCACTCTACAATATACATTCCGGTTCTTATGTCGCTTAACACAAAAATCTATCTATCTCCTAATCTTAACTATCAATATCCAGTGTCCATTATTAATATGTATGGGGTTCATTTCTGGCCACTGTTTTTAAAAATGGCGGTACATGGCTTCATTAACCTCCGAAAAAATGTTTGAAGCTCATTCCCCATTCCAACTTGTTTTTCATTGTTTTTCAAACTTTTTCCAAATCCATTTCTAAATGTCCAAAGGTAAGCAGCGCATCCGTAGGCGTGCCGACGTTTGTTGTTCTAGACCAGCTATACTCTAAGTGTGTTCCGCGGAACCCTAGGGTTCCGTGATACCTCTGTCGGGGTTCCGCAAGAATTTAGAAATAAAAAAATCAAAACACCTCTCTCTGGTCGCTCCGCGGCTGTGCGGACTCCGCGGCCGCGCGGAGACAAAACGCTATGAATGTTATTTATTTATTTATTTGTATTTGTATAAGCTTGTGTTACATTAGCTGGTACAATATCTCATAAGTTTGGTCTCAACAATTTTATACTTGTACAACGCGTTCGCTCTAAGTTTGCCGGTCTGTGGAATGCGCGTACCCTCCCCCACGTGACAACAAAACTTATAATGTGTCATAGTTTTACCCAAATATCTAACGTACACAATTTTTATTGTTACAATTAAATAAAAAATTTCGAACGTCATACACTCATACCTATCGCCAGCGGCAAACTTAAAACGAGCGGGTAGTATACTTGTAAGCGCTCAGTCTCTTTGATAAAAGCCGCCTCTGAATTAGACGCTATAGTTGTCAACTAGCGACTTTCGTCTCTAACTTCAAAGGATAAAGTCGATATTGTTTACAACGCTATTTTTAAATTTCTGTTTTTATTTTTGCTTTTTGTTTATCAAAGGTGCCGACTCGAGTATTTTCGAGAATATTTGAGATCGAGTCTAGGACTAAGTATAAAAGCGGCGATCGCGCGTTGGCGTCGTCAGTTGATGATTAGCGTTCGGAGCGATAAGTTACTACCTACTTACAAGCTCGCTAGCGAGAAACTAGTGTTCATTGTTTTACTGCCTGCTGTATTCTGTTGTCTCAGTTTTATACATTTCTTCCCTGTAGGTTCTAAATTTAGTCTCTTATACGCAGTAACGATTGTGCATTATTTAAACCCCACTATCCTGACTTGTAACATTATAAATAAAGAAGAATGGAACGTTGGCTTAAAGGTGTTAAACGTGTTCCAACAACATCTTCTAATGACGCTGAATGTTCAAAAGCAATGCGCGCGGAGAATTTAGCAATCACCGATCCAGAAGATGATGCCACGAGTGCCACGACGTCAAGCTCGACGGTTTCAAAGACGAAAAAAAGGAAGTATGATGAATCTTATATCAGTTTCGGATTTGTTGATTCCAACGGCTCACCTCTCTGCATGCTCTGTAGTAAACTGCTTCCTAATAGTTCCATGGCACCTGCCAAATTGCGTCGACATTTAGAAACCGTACACCCCGAGACTAAAGACAAGAATAAAGAATTTTTTGTTCGCAAAAAAGATCAGTTATTAGAAAGTCAAAAAAATATGATGCATGTAACACAAACTACCAACGAAAAGGCCACGGAGGCATCATACTTAGTTAGCTATCGCATTGCACAAGCAGGTGAAGCGCACACTATCGCTGAGAAATTAATAAAACCATGTGTATTAGACATAACAAAATGTATGCTTGATGAAAAATCTGCAAAGCATCTTTCTACTGTTCCGCTATCAAACGATACTGTTTCACGACGAATCCATGATCTGGCAAGCTACGTCAAACAAGAACTAGTTACACGTCTACAAAATACACGATTCGCTTTGCAAATGGACGAGTCGACTGATGTCGCTGGTTTGGCTATCCTGCTGGTTATTGTGAGATATCCATATAAAAGTTCTTTTGAAGAAGACATGCTTATGTGTTCATCGCTGCTTACAAACACTACCGGGGAAGAAATTTTTAATAAAATAAATATATTTTTTGAAGAACATAATCTCAGTTGGAACAATTGCATTGACATTTGTACAGATGGGGCCAAGGCGATGACAGGTAAAACAGCAGGAGCAGTGTCACGAATGAAAAATAAAGCGCCTAATTGTAGTTCCAGTCATTGTATTCTGCATAGACAAGCACTTGCGATGAAGCAAATGCCGTCTAATCTAAAATTAGTTATGGATGAAGCGGTAAAAATAATTAATTTTATCAAATCACGACCACTACAATCCCGATTGTTCTCATTATTGTGTGAAGATTATGGCAGCAAACATAAAACACTGCTGCTCCATACAGAAGTGCGATGGCTGTCTCGGGGAAAAACTTTAACAAGGCTATTTGAACTTAGAGCCGAGTTACAAATGTTTCTTTCAGCAGATACTTCTTTTAATTTGAAGGACCGTTTGTATGATAAAACTTGGTTGTTCCGATTGTCTTTTATGGCGGATATCTTTCAAAAACTTAACGAATTAAATTTATCGTTGCAAGGTAAACAGACAACAGTGTTTCAGGCCTATAATAAAATAACTGCTTTTAAAAGAAAATTAGATTTTTGGATCATTTGCATTGGTAAGAAAGAAATAGAAAGTTTTACGTTACTCAGTGAGTTTGTTAGCGAAAACGACTCAGAAATGTTTGAAGATAATGTGTTTGAAGAATTGGTCCAATATCTCAGTTCGATGCGCGCATCTTTTGAAAAGTATTTTCCCGAAGAACACAATACAAAAATTAAAGTGAACTCCTGGATTCATAATCCTTTTTTACCCAACTTGGAAAAGCCTGAAAACATGTCAAATGAGATATATGAATCTCTTTTAGAAATGTCATCAGACACAAGTATGGAGTCATTGTTCAAAACGACGCCTCTTAATGATTTTTGGTGCAGAATCCAAGATGAATATGCAATGCTTGGCCAAATGGCTCTGGATATTCTTCTCCCGTTCCCAACTACATATTTGTGCGAAACAGGATTCTCTACCTACGCAGCCACGAAAACAAAATATCGCAATAGACTGGACGCCGAAGCTGATATGAGACTCCAACTTTCTTCCATCAAACCTGATATCAAGCAATTGATGAAAAATAAAAAACAGTTTCATACCTCCCACTAGTTAGATTTTTTCTTTTTTAATGTTTTCTATTATTGTCCTTACCAAGTGGTGAAGTAAATAATAATTAGTAACTGATACATTGTACTTTTATTATGCTGATTAATATAGAATACACTTATAAAAATAATTGTTTTATTGTAGGGTTCCATCAAGTATTTTGCTTCCCAAAAGGGTTCCGTCATTTAAAAAGTTTGAGAACCACTGTTCTAGACTATCTAGACCAATGCTCAGCGACCGGTGTGCCGTAACAAGACGCTAGGTGTGCCGCAGCGTAACCTGAATCACTCAGCACGAACGTGTAACTAAGGGCACAAACGTGACAAATTTCCAGCGGTTTTACAGACTTGTTCACTTAATGATGTTTGAATTTTTAATTAGTAGTTGTAAGCACATATTTTTTATTATTTTTTACTATACTTTTAGTTCAGTTGTTCTGCCAAATTTTAAAAAGAATTAAGGGTGAGTGCTGTCAGAAGTTCTCAGAAGATCAGAAGTTGGCTAGTGGTGGCTGGATGAGAAGGCCGCAGATCGTGTGTGGTGACCGATCTTACGAGAGGTCTATAATCAGCAGTGGAAAGACATAAGTTATTATACCTAAAGGCACTGTTAAGCCGAATTATCCTCCACCACTCATAGCCCCCTGCCAACCTTACGGTTATAAGGACCGAATCGTGAGAGATGCGCACCGTACTTTCATGGCCTCTTTCCGGCACGCATTTTATTTTCTGCCTATAAATTACTTTCATCTCTCTCCATTTAACATTTGGAATCTAGAATCCAAAAGGAGGTCCAGCAATTTTAAGACTTAGTGCTCCGAGTTTCTGCACTATATTAGATAGAAGCTGTTTGTGAGTCCAGAATTCTGACCCGAGAAGGTAGTGTTCCGGCACTTTAAGGAAGCGCAACCGAATAATAAATCCCTAATAGTGATAAATAATTATTTTAGTATATTTTATATGGGCCTTTAATGCCTGACGTAAACATGTACATATATATAATTTCTCCCCCTCATCATAAGGTCATATCACTGTTATATAAATTACTTCTATTTATTTAGTTTCATCCCCCTTTCTAGGTGGTAGAAGAACAAAAGCCAGCCACATCTGACCAACCGCCCCCCCCAGCCGGTGCGTCGGTCGGAGCGACCGGTGCGTCGCCGAGTGTCCAACACGTACGACTACGAGGACGGGGATCTGTACATAGACGACGCGCCAGCACCGCGCAGGCGGAAACAGGCGAACAGGCACAAACACTCTGCAGCCGGATATAGGCAGAATAATGGTAAGTAGAAGTTTAGATGTGGTTTAGAACGAAGTTAATTGGTGTTAAATCTTTAGTCTCTTTTGAGTACCTATCGGTTTTGAGTAGAAACAATTGCCGTTATAATTTAGCACATTCGAGGTTTAAGTTATGACAGTTTGTCGTGTACCAGCTTGAGAAACTGGTCTATCTAGAGGAATCTGACACCCGGTATGTAGAGGTAGTTTGCGTGAGGAAGAGGCGTTATGAATTATGTATATTTGGTGATACGTCGTATGGTTGTACGCTATTTGCGACGACAGAGCAATGTGTGTGGAATGGAAGGATTGATGTTTAGTGGGGGATAAATAAATCAGATGTGAGCGGGCATGAGTTTTGGAGATGATAAAATGTTTTGGGGCTTAATTTTGGGGATAAGTGGTGAGGGGACCAATGAAGGGTGTGTCTAGGTAGAATAACAAATGCCAGCCACAACGCACTAATTGTATATATTTATATTATCGATTTTATGTACTCCGACGAAAATATTATCGTACATCGATTTTTTTTTAAATATAAGTTATATGTTGCTGTCTTTTATGAAAATTTCATTTGTCTGAAAACACCACCAAATGTCAAAATTATCTCGAATTAAAATAATTAAACTAATATTTATATAATGTTTTCCAGCATCGAACAGCAGTTACCGTCAAACATCAAACGCGAATACGTCTCGTCCCGCTCCCGCTAACGGCATCGAATCACTCATACAGGCCTCTGTTTTGGCTGAAGAGGAGCCAGTTAATGCCACGTAAGTTTTTCTTCCTTATACTGTGACAAAAATCTAGAAAAAAAATAACGCAACGAAAAGATACTTAGAAGCATACATTTTGAACAGTGTATTGACATATTGCAAAATAAGTATTTCAAGTCTGGCAATAATTCTTAACGCACTCAAGACTCGAGTTAATTTTTGAATGGCATTGTTTTTTAATTGCGCGTCATTTGCCTCCATAGAATACATTTGACAATATGCCTAACACGTCCGACTTCCTTCGAAGAGATTATATGAATCCTCTAGTGCGTTATCGGCCACGAGTCATCGTTTTGTATGTATGTATACAGGGTGGAAAATATGAACGGGACATGGAAGAAAAGTACATTAAATATTGAAGCTATCAAATTTCACTCAAAGGAAACATTCTTTTGTTTTTTAAAACAAGATTAACCGCATTCAAACATTTTTTAAAAAGCATACCTGAGCCGGGAATCGAACCCACTAAAAATGCAAGAAATAGACAGTCACTATTTTATTGAACCAGTCGATAGGGTCTATGATAAGGATAAAATCTCTCGAACAAACATTGTATCTTACAATTAAAGAAGACCTTGAAATCTAACAATTCGTACCTATCGAATTAACCTGAAGGACACTATTATGCCGTCATTATTATTTACAAGGTCCTACCCCTTGATGCAGCAGATGTCTATGGCTGGCGGTAGTCTCTTACCATCACGTGGACACCTATTGTTGGAAAAACGAGTGTTAAGCGCTCGACGCTCGAGCGCTGTGTGATCGTTAATGAACTTTTAAGACTAGAAAGTCTTTTAACCGTTGTAGTCCAAATTATTAATGTTTGATGGTCTTAAACCCTTGTAGTTAAAAGCTCGAAACTAAAACGGTTATGGTTAAGATTCAACAGCATTAACATAGCACGCTAGCACTCGAATCTTGAAGCGTTCAGCGCTCGTATTAATAACACTACGTGGACCGCTTGCCTGTCCGCCTACATTTCTAAAACAAAAAAGGGATTCTAAAGGGATATTACTTTTCTAATATCCCTGGAAGATACTATAAGACACGTCTACCACGTCAAGGGTCTCCCTGGAAGTCACTGTATGGCGCGTCACCGGCTTCCCTAGAATACATTATTTATGAAGCGTTTAGCGTATCGGTCTTTTTTAAAACGTGATGTGACCCGTCTCGCCCGCCGCGGGTCGTTGTTTTGTATTTGTATGCATGTATGTGACAGGGAGGACGCGGCAGTGGCTGGAATGCTAAGCATCAGTGAGCAGCGATACACGGCACCACAGAGAACCTTCGGCCTGGCAACAGACACACACACCACTTCTAAACAAGACAGGTTAGTTTGTTTTAGGGAAATGCTAGGTTTTTTGTGAAGATTTTTCGTATATAACTACATATATAATTTTGTAACATGAGCAAACTACTGGCCTACTTTTCAAATTCCAAATGTCATGTTTCTAACTTCGGCGGTTTCCGCTCGGCGTGGATGAATCAGTCAGGACATTTCTCTTTAAATCTATAGATAACAAAATTTGTGGACAAACTCCAGGGCGTATTTTTTAATCGAATGAAAAGAAAAATTTTTTTTTTTTTTTTTATTCATTTATTCAAAAGAAATTTAAATAGTAGGTATACATATATTTCCGCCAAACTGATGACAGTTTGTTGGCGAATGGTGCGCTCTTATCTTTTAACTTTCCGTGTCTTACCCACTTAGGTTAGCTTAACTAATTAACAACTTGTCTACAATGTGAACAAGTATATATATGTACAACCCATGAGTACTACATGAAACAGTAAGTACACTTCTAGGTATCTATATTTAATTTATTTAACAGTATCGTTTTTAGCCTTTTTTTAAATACCTGTTTACCACTGCACTGTTCCACAGTTGGACTAATTTGGTTAAATAATTTAGGAATCATGTATTTACGAGTTCTTTTGCCAAAATAATTGTTCATATTATATTCTACATATCTTCTTTGCGAGTTTTCTCGTTACCAAATTTATTTCGTTACCAAACGCAACCATTTTCTCCTACGAACCATTTGACCAACCATTTCCAAAATCAAACGGTTTGGGGCTATATTTCGGTTAATTTCGCAAATGACCAAAAATCGATTCAGTTTTCGACAATGTGAAATTTTAAAAAATTGCCAAAAAAATTCAACGTCTTTAATACATACAATCTACATGTTGTTGGGTCAGCAACTTATTGTCTATAAAATAGACCTCCGTTCACATAGATGCACAACATGCTCCACCGGTGAATTCATTGATAATAATTCTTTTTACCCTTTCACCCACAGATTGTTAATATGAATTACATGATTTACATAGTTATTGTATTTAGAAATTAAACTTTGAACGGTTTAAATCGCGTATATTTGACATTATTTATATCCCGACGTTTCGAACACTTTGCAGTGGACGTGGTCACGTGGTCGCGGGGTGACTAATTGATATAAATAATGTTAAATATACGCGATTTAAACCGTTCAAAGTTGTTTAATTGCTATTTATAGTAATCGCGAAAACCTAAGAAAATATTAGTTATTGTATTTTCATAATTATTACTTTCACCGCGTTGGCAAATGTGTGAATTGACGTGGCCTAGAAATATATAATTACATTTGAAATCCTAAATTGGTGGATCGAAGAGGAGGAAAAATTACCCATGGATGTACCGGCGGAGCCTGGTTGTGGATCCATATGACCGGAGGGAAAAATAGCGAATTTCTTTTTAGATTGACATTTGTAATATATTTTCTTGTATAAAATACAGCAGTACAGCAAGCAGCAGTAAAAGAACGCGAAAAGCCACAACAGCGGCAAGTAGTGCTGACGAAGATTTTGCTGAAGAAGAGGATGTCATCAAAGAGGTTCACAGGGACGAGGAGTATGGTAAGTTGTATGGGTTGTCGAACTACCCGTAGTTGAGTAGTCCAATTACAAAATTCGCTAAATCGTCAAAACCAAATTTTAAGTATATAAAACAAAGTCCGGTTAGTTACACCATTTATAACTCAAGAACGCCTGGACCGATTTTAATGATCTCTGATTTGTTGGATTCGTCTACGCCTCGAATAGCAGAATAACTATTAATTTATCTGAAAAAAAAAATGAATCTAGAAATATATTGAAATAAATAGAAAATACTCGAATCGAAATTTAAACAAAAATGCTTTTTACCCAAATATATATAAAAACTGGGTAAGCGCCATCTGTTGGGCAGCCACAGAAACGCGTGGGCGGGCACAGCTAGTTAGTGAATAAAAATAGTTTATTTTTTTCACTTTATTATCAATATTTAAATTCTGCGTAAGCTTAATTAAATAGCGGTTTTTGCAAGTGGACTACTCAATTATCGATTTATAGCAATTGTACAACAACCCGTGATTAAAACTATTAAAAAAAAATCCTTTTCAAACATGTGAAGTGTCCCATTTCCCGTCTGCTTCCAGCTTTTTTCTAGTTATTTTTTTTTACTTGATAAAATTGAAACTCGTGCATCGTGCACGATTTCAGAGTGTAAAATTGTATAGTAAATTTAAGAAGTTTTTAAGAAGGAACTTCAAATAATTGAGAATATGCTATTCAATCGATTGGGTAACTGTCTGAAATATTATTACAAACTTTATTACATGCACGATTACAAACTTTAGGTTCTTTTTTTTTCTCTTTATTTTATTTCGGGGCTTTTCAAGGTATTGCGTATGTCAGCCCCATCATACCCTAAAAGTTACAATTTCACTATCTATCTGTCTTACTTATCTACATCTTAATTTATCTATGACTCTGATAGCGACTCGTAAATTTGCACACAATGTTTGCAGCTTTCTTTTGCGTTCTTAAACGACTTACTACGATGATTTTAAAGTTCATTTTCGTAGCTCTTAACTGAAAGTTGGCGGTTAGCGGCAACATTATATTTGCGGTTGGTGCTAACTAACTCTATTACTGAATAAGTTGATAATGAGTTTTAAAAAACAAACATTAAAAAAGACTGAACACTGAACACGTACTGAACACGGCGAAGCAGTACTTCACTCCGGGGCAAGACTTGGTCTCTTTATAAAGCTCAAGTTAGACCCCACATGGAGTACTGCTTACACCTCTGGGCCGGCGCGCCGAAATACCAGCTTGAACCTTTTTGACTCCGTCCAACGACGTGCTGTCCGAATTGTCGACGATCACTCTTACAGGTGGTCTAGAATCGCTCAGCACAGCATCGATGTTGCGTCTCTCTGCATTTTATACTCTCTATATAACGGGAAATGTTCTAAAGAATTATTCAATTTGATGTCAATTTCGGGTTTTTACCATTGCACTGCTCGTTATCGTCGTGCGGTTCATCCGCACTCCCAAAGTGCACTATACGCACTTGACCGCACTATGCGCAGCGACTCTACGTCAAGACGTACTATACGCAGCAAGCGTATAGTACGGTCAAAAATACACCTTATACCGCGAACCCGATTGGAAATGAACTGCCAGCCGAGGTTTTTCCGTTACGCTACGATATGAGGCTCTTCAAGAGAGCTGTAAACAGGATTCTGCAAGGTCGGTGCAATCTTAGGGAAATACATCCTGGGGTTAACAGACAGTCAGCATTTACGCCATACGTGAAAGGAGTGACGGACAAAGTTGGGACAGTATTGAGAAAATACTCCATTAAGACTGTATATACTCCGACCTCCAAACTAGCGGAAAATCTACGCCCGCCCAAGAATCTTATACCTTGCCAGACGCCAGGTGTCTATAAGATTGACTGCAGAAGTGGTAGTTCCTATATAGGCCAAACTACAAACGCGTACAGTTGCGGAAAGGGTCAAGGAACACATCGCGGCTGTGGGAAACTGCCAAACGAGTAAATTAACAATTGCCAAACGCATTCTCAACGCTGGAATTAATCACTGAATAGAACTCTGCACTCCAAAAATCCTCTCAACTGAACGTCACTATAATCTCAGGATTGTACGTGAAGCGATTGAAATTAAGAAATATAAAAATTTCAACAGAGATGATGGATATAAACTGTCGTCGACGTGGAATCCAACGCTTGCCATTTACCGTCGAATACGGGCGTATTCGTCATTGTTATTGTACTCGTAGTGTGCCGCAGAGTTTCCCAATGTGAAAATCAAATGTTGGTAGTTAATAAAACTGCTCGCAACTCCCATCCCGGACTACCCGCCTCTTCAGTCAACTCGTGACCTCGGCTGGTGTAACCCGTGCCGAAACGTCGAGTAGAAATAAAAAGTAAACAATACCTTTGTTATACGCGTTCAGACACGATTTACAATATAAAATTCCTATAATAATAGCCTGATATTTACCTGGGTTGACATTGACACCAAAAATATTGTTTTTCAGTTTACTTTTTCAGGTTGCTAAAAGCGTTTCAGAAGTAAAAATTAAAGAATTCAAAGTGGCGACTTCAATATGACGACAGAAATATCCAATAAAATAAATATTTTGTTAAAAATTTTTGATTATGTTTTTTGAAAACAATGAATTTCGGAGTTTTCGAGATCGCTGAAAGCGATTCTAAAGTCAAACATAAATTATTCAAAATGACAGCTTCAGTTTTGGCTACAGAAATATGAAAAATAAAATTATATCTATATTTTATACCAGTGCTTTCAAGAATAATACAATATTCAAAGTCACAGAAATTATGATGCAAATAGCGTACACGGTAAAACAATGGCGGAAGTCTCAAAGGTGAACAATCATTAATGCGGGTACTTGAGCAGACATTTATAAATATTCATAATGATATTATAGCTCAATTCAGTATTTTGATTTTACATTATCTGCCACCCAACTCCAATACTCTACACCTCACTGTGCGATGGCCAAGCGGGCTAGCGAGTCCACTCATTTAGAGGTGGTGTAGTTCCTCAACGCTTGTTATTCCTTAGTCGCCTTTTACGACACACACGGGGAGAGATGGGGTGGTGCTATTCTATTTCCGGCTCACATGTCAATAGTAAACACGGCAAAATTGTCGTCATAGATTTATGATTTATGCATAATTGTGTAGAAAATAAAAATATGTGGATCTGTTTCGTACTACAGTATACCCCTCGTTGGAGATGAGTTCAGACGAAGACGAGGATTGGACGAGTTCACGGCGGCGGAGGACCTCCAGGCATAGAGTGGATACTAGAAGCAAGAGTGACAGGTCAGTACTTGCCCTCCTTAGAAGAATGGCACAATTTTGAAGAGATTTTTGAAGTATTTTGAGTTTTGAACACAATAGAGAAAAATGCAATATTTTTTTATAGATTGATAATTATAATGTTTATGTAATAATCATAATAAAGTGCACATGGTTGCTGGACATTGGTGTACCCAACAGTCATAATATTCGAAAGTACACCAATGAGAAAATGACAAAATATCTCGCATTTGGCAGAAGAGATTCGGCAAATGTGGAAGCAGCGGGATGTATTTATCGTCCTGCTGGTAATTTCAACAACGGGGATTATCCCTAAACTTCTCTTCGAAAACTTGAAAAAGATGGAAATCCCCGAAAACGTCCGTCACGTAATCCATTGTCCGTCCATTGTCCCGGCGACACCTCTCTATTCACTAGCAATAGTTCGTGCGTTGTCTTGTCTGTGTGCAAATTTCTTTTATATACAGACATGGCAGAGGAAGCACTAGCGTTTTCTGGAAGAGCGGTTTACAGCTAACTGAAAAACCATGCTCCACAAACCGCTCTTATGTGTGCATTTTTTTGGACTTTAAAAGCTCTGGTAGCGTCCACAGAATTCCCCTACAATAATACGGGGAATAAAGACAAAAAAAAGGTTAACTTTAGGAAAAAATCCCGGAAAGCTAGATTTTTATATGAACCTTCCTTTTGTGGTTCTAAACAATATCCCAAAAGTCCCCACCGATACGTGTACCGCTAAAAATGCTACTCGGCATCAAAGGTCACAAAAAACGGGTTTTCGCGAAAATCTCGTTAACGGTCACTTTTATTGAAAAAATGGTGGTTATCAAATTTATAGCTTATAAAACTGCCCATAAAAACATAATATTACTTCAGCGCCGCCTTCTGTGATACCGTTTTCTTTAACCGTTTTAATGCACACACAAATCTGTTTAATTTTGAACAAATATGATTATTATTTATGTGTGCTTTTCAGTTCAGATGTTGGTTTAATTTGATTCCCAAGGAATTATTTATTGAGTGCACTCCGCAATCCAACAGCCGCTGGGCCCATTCGACTGGCCACGTTAACCCTGTGTCACAGAATACTACCTTGAAACGTACTGCATTTCCCACTTTATCTTATTTCCCTAATGTACGTATTTCGGTAGTGAGTCAGATGTCCCTCCCCATTTTCCTAACCCTTTCTCCATATCCATTTCTATATCTCCAAAGGTAGGCAACGCATCTGGGGGCGTGTCAACGTTTGTCATTTTGGACTAATGTTGGCATGTATCGCGAATGCCTATGGGCGACAGTATCCACTTACCATTAGGTGGACTGTATGTTCGTCTGCTGCTTTCGTCCATAAAAAAAATGTTGATTCTACTTTTGCTATTTGATTCTATTGTATTTTGATAGGTTATAATTCATGTTTATTGATTTGGCTTGATAATTATGAAATTAATTATATTAGATTTTTTTAAATTTTATCATTAAATGCTTGGTCTCGAACCACGTCGCAATATCATGTATTTTTTTAACTGTATTTCAAAATTTACTTCCTTACTGCCTTTTAATACCAATGTCGTGTCATCTGCAAATAACACGCATATTTTTTTTGATATTTTTGGCAAATCATTGACATACAACATAAACAAAAGCGCACCTAGAACACTTCCTTGGGGAACACCACGATTGTTAATTCTAAATTTTGACCTATATAGTTGCTTTTTGCCTTGTGGTTGTTTTGTACTACTTTTGTAATTTCGGTAGAATACCTACGATCCATTAAATAACTACTTATCCATTCATTAGCACTCCATTCCATTCATTCATCCACGAATACCATATTTTTTAATTTATTTAGCAAAACTTTATGGTCCACCAAGTCGAAGGCTTTACTCATATTATTATGAAGGAACACTGCAGCTATGAGAATTTTAGCTTTGAAAAATTCAGAAACCTCTAAACATTGACCTACGAAATTCAAACTGCTCCTTATTTTAAATGTTATACTTACCAACAAAGCTATCGAGTCGATTGTATAGTATGCTCTCAAAGATTTTGGAAAGTATTGGAGTAAGTGTTACTGGTCGGTAGTTATTTAATTCCTACCTATTACCTTTTTTAAACAATGGTTTCACTATAGAAAATTTTAAACTATCAGGAAAAATGCCTGTAGTGGATGTGTTGTTTATTATACAGCATGTCCCGTAAGTACACAGTTTTTACACAGACTTCGCTCAAACGGCCACACTGAAATTATTCGAAGTTAAGATTTTTTAAATAAAATGTCTTATTTTTTAATGTAACGAAAGGAAAGTCCTCAACAAACACTTACATCAGAAAAATATATTATTTTTTTTTACCTCTTAACATAAAAAAAATGTTGAAAATTTACATACTTTATTCAATATTTAGTCTTCTCATTAGATAATTTTTTGGAAACATGAAAAATGCCCGTAACTTTTTAACTGTCAGTTTGATTTAAATTTAGTTTGTATTTTCTGATAGGTCTTGATGTCATAGAATAGTAATAATGTCAATATAAATGCCAACTTATTATTTTTGCTGTATATTTTATAGATGATGAATTTGCTGTTGATTTTAATTAATACATATATAAATATATATATATATATACGAGTACATATAAGTATTTATCTGAATAGGGATTGAATACTAACATTTCGTCGAAAACGCATAATGTTCAACACGCAAAATATTACCCACGCGTGTTGGACATTTGTGTGACTGAATATTTTCGCGGTTTGTATCGTGAGCATTATGCATATTAAACATTTTGCGTATTGAACATTATGCATTGCGACTTCATATTTTGACACGCCTATTGAGTCAGAACATAATGGGAAATGTTTATAATTTAACACCACATGTTACCTGTTCTTGTAAAATTAAAAAAAGAAAGAAGATAGTTATAGATATATAATGGTTCATCGTATAGGGACGAGTCGTGGTCACCTCGCGCGCGACTAGGGCGACTAGTGCCGCGACTACGTGGTCCGGGGCGAGCGGGGGTGCGCCGAGAATGCGTGCGCGCCGCTCTACACGCGGCCGCTGCACATACGCACCACACACACCATAGACCCACAGACCAGGTAATCATAACATTTAGTTAGTGTTAAAAGCGGAAAACATACTCGAGTATTTATATTTTCTTTTGTAATTAACGCGGCGTCATAGCAGAGACTGAGAGAAGCTCCATCGGCCGCAGTGCTACGAAGGAATGTAGGGGTACATTCCTTCGTAGCACTGTCGTACCACACGTATAGTTCTCGCAAAACTTTTTGGGCGTTGACCTTGAATGGGCGTAACAGTCTGCGCATGTCCCTCCCACAATTTCAAACACTCAATAAGGCGGGTGTGTGAGTAGAAAGTCATTGTTGCGTCTCACTCGAACTTTCGAACATATCCGAGTAGTAAGAGGAGCATCGGTATCCGGATAAAAGAACACATAGCTGACATGAAGAACAGACGCTCGACCAAGTCTGCAGTTTGTGAAAATGCTCTGGACAAACCCAACCATTACATTCGATTTGATAATCCACAAATCCTCGCTAGAGAGACCCGATTCATGCCAAGAATGTTACGCGAGGCTATTGAAATCAAGAAACACCTAAATTTCAATAGAGAAGATGGTTGGCAAGTACCACCGGCTTGGGATCCAGTCATTAAATTAATTAAATCCCAAGGCCAACGCAATACTGCAAGACCTCTGGACACCGTGAGTAAATACTGCGTGCATAGGGAATGTTATGATTAAAAAATCCAGACGGTAGTTCAAAAAATTTCAGACGGTAGTCCAAATAATTTCTTAATAACTCAAGTGACAAATAAAATCAATTAGTCACCCCGTGACCACGTCCACTGCAAAGTGTTCGAAACGTCGGGATATAAATAATGTCAAATATACGCGATTTAAACCGTTCAAAGTTGTTTAATGTTTCGAACATATTGTATTGTAAATATCCGCCCGTCGCATTCTAGCGCGCACCACAAAACGGATCTAAAAATAAGCCACTTCGCAGGTTTGTGACGTGGTATCGCCAGAGCGCAAGAAGTTTTGCGTTATTTATAACGATCATTTCTGACGTCACTAAGCGTAGCAGTGTTACGCGCACACTAGCGGTTTAATACTACATGGAGTACCCGATACGGAAACATCATGTGTCGTGTAGAGACTGGTCATGGTCGCCTCGCGCCCGACTGGAACGACCAGTGCTGTGACTACGAATCCGGGGCGAGTGCGTCGAGTAAGCGTGCGGCGCCGCTTTACACATGATCTACACACAAATAAAAACACACATACACACAAAGTACAAACTAAAAATAATAATAAACTTAAAATATACATACCTTCATATACATAAAATACATATACATATATACATATCAAATAAAATTAAATATATAGAAAGGTAATGAGGAAAAGAAGCCGTCAAACAACCCTTTTTATGAAAACAGATATCTATTTTTATTCCGATAAGATTACTTCATTTCACATACATAGATACAAATAATGAGATACACTATGCGTAGAAAAAAAACTAAACAGTCTCTAGTTGGAGGGGGGATCCTTCAATTTCCTCTTAAAACTATCGAGATATGGAGCCTTTCTGATTTTGATGAGGAATTTCCAAAGTCTTGTGGCCTGCACGGTCAAAGATTTCATTCCATTTAATTTAGAATTATGAGCAGAATCCATTGTTTAGGCTTCGGGAATTGAATTGATAGGTATAAATGTATATCAGCCCAAGTAACCATGGCCACCTCAATCACAATTCATATAAGGTACCTTACCTATATATTTGTTTCAGAACGCAAAGCGAGCGGTTCTGGCGACGAAAAGCAAACGGCCTCCGCCTCCTGTACACAACACGCCAAATAACAAGAGTAAGTCTCATTATTCTCAGCTTTTTTGTGTCACAATCTATAACTTATCATAAAATCGTAATTCGAGCCGTGTCTGTACGTGAAATATTTTCGAAAAAAACTCTTTGCAGTCTAGTACTCTATGAACGATGCAAAACCCAAAACAACCATTTTTAGAATTTTTGTCTGTCTGTCTGAACGCGCATCACGCAAAAACCACGGGACAGAATTTAATTAAACTTGGCATATTTATAGCTTATGACCTGGGTTTAACATTCACGGTACATTTTATCCAGATCCGATACAGAGTTCCCACGGGAATCACTTAAATTCACGCGAACTGTCTATACACCGCTAGTTGACTTTAACTTTAAACTTAATGCTAAACAAAAAATGTAAGCTAAAAATTAGTGTTACAATAAAAGCTATTTCAGTATAGAGAGAGGGTAAGAAAATAGTCTTCAAAAACATACACAGAATTAACTGTAGAAAACTGTAAAATGTAGGGGGAGGCACTGGGCGCACTCGCCTGGCCACGTTACCCCCTCACAGAAGACTACCTTGAAATGTACTGCATTTCCTACTTTATCGTATTTCCCCAATGTACGTACTGTTTCGGAATGAGCTAAATGCGCGAACGGTGTGACACTCCCCGAGCACACTCCATCTCAAGATAATCCTGCATACATCAGGCAGGCTATTTTACTATATAGAAATAGTAAAAAATAAGTGATGTTTTTATAATTACATAGTCGTGTTTTATTTTTGACCGCGATATTTAAATTAAAAATGATCGACTTTTACCAATATCGATATACCTATCTTTCACTAAGATCGTTGTAGTACAAAACTAAAAACAAGTGGCATAAAACGGTCACATTCCTTCCGCGCGCATTCAACTCGTTCCGGGACTATACGTGTTTCGGTAACGAGTGCGATGTGCCAGAGCCCATTTCCATCCCATCCTATCTGTCCCCATTTTCCCAACACTTTCTCCCAACCCATTCCTTAATCTGCAAGGGTAGGCTTGACATCCGGGGGCATGTCAACGTTTGTCATTTTGGACTGATTTTGGCATTTATTGCGGATGTCTATGGACGACAGTATCCATTTACTACCAGTTGCACAGTGCAAGAGCTTACAGTGCAACCTAGGTGCATTGTAAGCTCTTCCGCTGCTGAAACCTAATTAAATCTACGTTACAACTGGCGAATACCATCGACTTTTTCAAATATGGAACCTTTTTATTTTCAGATATAAGACTGAAAAAGGGTATGAAAACGGCGAAGCAGCGCCTCGGTAAAATCCTCAAAATACATAAAATGATATATTGATATATATATATATTTAGCGTATACATAACATAGTATATTGTATGTAGCGTATGTACGTATATATTTTATATATTTAGCACACGGACCAATATGTGTCGTGGTTATAGTTGTCTGTACGTCTGTAACATTGTAACCTGTAACTATGTAACGCCATGTGTGTTTTATAATATGAACAGAAATTTGAGTACTATTTAGTTTCAGCTACATTACTCAATGATTACTATTTAGTTTCAGCTACATTACTCAATGACTACTATTTAGTTTCAGCACAATTACACAATGACTATTAGTTAATGACTACTATTTGACCGCAGTTACTCAATTATTCCGTTACTACTGTTTAATTTGACCTCCAGTTCACAATTACAATTTGAGCACCGGTACACAACTACAATGGCTATCATATAATAATATTCTCTTTAATTATATAATGACTACTGTTCATTTAGAACTCCATTACATAATTACTCTGTTACTATTTTTTTAATTTTAACTCTTGTTTTCAATTCCATTGATCTATGCACAGGTGTAAAAGTATTTAGTGGTTTTATATAACAAAATTGTAATTGTAATTTCTAAACGTTAATTTAGCATCACGCTGTCAATTTCTCTCCCTACAGCCAATTTTGCTGTTTTTTTTTAAATATAATTACACTTATTAGAATGTAAAAGTTTGTTCACATATAATGCAACTATCCCTTTGTTTCTTAAATAAAATACTCGGTATGCTAAATCGACCACCTCTAGTAGCACAAATGATTGATTTCGTATTTTTTTATAATTGACCTAAACGTTCAGTTAAAAACACATAGCATTACATAGTTCATTGTATTTTCTCTGCCACGTAAAATTTATTTTAAAAATCAATTTGACGTTTAATTATTATCTCTTAATATTTTTAATGAAACACCTCACAAAAATCCATTTCGATGGAACATTAATTAAGCCTTATATCACCGTGATGCAACACAACATTATTAATAATATTTTTTTAATAAACAAATCAAACTATAGACACAAATTGATATAAGTTTAACATGTGATTTTTTTTTATTAAATAGTTTTAAGGATATTTTTTCCTTTACTGATTTACCAAACTGAAAGAAAAATTACAACTGCTATTTACAATTTAACTACTTTAAAATATGCTATTTTTACCTTAGAAGTTATGAGATGAAGGTTTCTTTTAATCTCATTAAACTCTTTATTATCAGATAGGATGGAGTTAGGTTAGGTAGGGAAAATATCAGAATGAGAGATTTCCCGGTCGGTACACTGTGGAGGTTATAATTTAAGGTATATTGTGGTGTAAGATTTAGCTTCGGAACGTGCGATAAATAACTTCTCTTGTTCTCCATAATATTTTATTAAATGATCACAAGGATTAATTGAACGTATGCATCTCGCGAGGCGTGCGGAACACGACCGGCGAGAACAGTGTGGACGTTGACGCTATACTGCAAATTGCTGACAACGTAAAACACCGTGCGTGTGCATTCTGCATGCACTGACCGTGTTGACCCACGGGTTGATCCTCCGACATTATTCTCCCCATTCTAAGCTTCCAACGAACAAATTTTATTTAGTTATATAACTTTTCAAACTTTCGCGTTTTCTACACATTTTATATTCTAAATCGGATTTGAACGCGTATAATAAAGGTGTTTGTTTACCTTTTATTCCTACTTAACGTTTCGGCGCCGGTTACACCAGCCGTGGTCACGAGTTGACTGAAGAGTTTTGTGGTTGTGTTTTATAAACTCCTGAAACAAAACTTCAAGTTTTCACGAAAGGAATTCAATGTTAACAGAATGCGGATATTTTTTTTTTTTAAGCTGCATACGACTGTATACTAACGCAAAACATTGGTGCGATTTGAATTGCTTTCAAAAATGCAATTCATAAAAGCAAATGCAATAAAATCAGTAAAGGAAAGAAAATATAATTTTGTTCATAACTGCATTAAAAACCAAAAGCCAAGTAATTGTTGACGGCGTAAGAGATCTGATTTGTTTTATTATTCGTAATGCTAATATTATAAATTTTATTATAATTTTTCTCTTTGACATGTCAGACGACATTTCTGTTTACTTGTGATATTTAAAGCGTTTTGTTGTTGATATTTACTCGTCATATAAATACGTGCATTTTGAATTTATTGGTTACAAAAAAATAGAGAAAATAAAATCGAAAAAAAGGCAGGGCAAGTAATTTTTATTATTTGCGATATAATTTCACATCTAATCTCGTCTGACATGTTAAATCTTCACCGTTTCAATCAACAGTTAAGTCACACTGAAAAAACATAATTCACAATAAGACAAAAATGATGTTTTTTCAAGCATAATCACAGCACCACCGACGCAATGTTGTAAATAATTATGAACCGATGTCGCCGTAGCTCCCTAAAGAGTTTTGTTACGTTTTTCCTAGTGATAGTAGTATGTAAGTGTTTCCGTTATACGTGTTACTTTTCGAGCATTAATTGTAATGGCGGGGATGTAAAAACGATTAAACATGACATCATCTGCGGCCAGGTTTGAAAACTGTGGCTACTGTTTTTTAGTTTTTTATTTATTTTATATGGGAAAACATATGGTACAAGTGTTTTACAAAGAAATATGTAGAATTATACCAACAAAGTTTCCACTGTTGAATACTCGTATATAAGGTGTAACAAACTTGACCTGCTTTATTTTAAGTATTATATAGTATAATATACGCCATTATTTCATTGCTATTCAACCATTTTTTTCAATTCAATATATTTTTGACTGTTCGCAGTGAAAATAAAATAAGCTTACGTATGAAGCCGTTACTACTATTATTATTTATACTAAATAGGTAATACTAATAAATTATTACAGTATACCAAATAGGTGGAAGATATCTCTATCGATTTATACGAATATGTGTTTTATCGGTGGCCGCAGTTTTCAGAAGTGGCTGCACATCACAATGTTGAAATCTTCGAAAACCTTTTATATCATTTAACTTTTTTTTTTTTTTTTATAGAAGGGCGGACGAGCAAGCGGTCTCACGTGATGGTAAGTGTTACCGCCGCCCATGGACACCTGCAACACCAGGGGGTATGCGGGCGCGCCGCCGACTTTGCAAAATCCTATTCACAGCTTTCTTGAAGAACCCCATGTCGTAGTTTAATGGGAAGACCTCTTGGGGCAGTTCGTTCCACAGCCTACGGGTTCGCGATATAAAATAATTTTTGGACCGAACAGTACGCGACACCTCCGTATCTAGGAAATGCGGATGGACCGCACTTCTGTGACGGGAGGTGCGGTTGTAGAAACCCGAGGTGGGAATTATATTGACTAATTATATTTAACTATTTGGGCAATTAATAAGAAGCCCTTTTCTCTCCACATATCTCTGCAATGTCACTTTTAGGAGATTTTGTCACAGGACAGTTTTTGTTCACACAAATGTGCTCTATCTATTTATATGGATTTCATCGGTGGCCGCAGTTTTCAAAAAATGGCTGCTCGTTACCCATCATGGCAAAATCTTGAATTTCATTTCTATCAAGAGTATAATGCAATAATAAGTTTTATGCTCTCCATTCGATTGTATAGGATAGAATGTGAAATATAGGCTCTGGAATATCCCACTCAAAATACGTATTACATCAGAGGGTGTTAGAAAGAAGCGTGAGACTTGAATTTTAATTGGAAACTATTAATTTTCTCATACAAATGTTGAGTAGGCAACTGCACGGAACAGAGAATGGAAGTGAAAATCTAAAAATATCATTTGGCAACTTTGTTGCTATTCCGGTTGCACAGGCGTTATACAATGTTCGTTTTTAGGGAATGAGGCATGGGAAATGACGTACTTTTTATGATATTTTTCTGTGATTAAAGTATTTCTATTCATTCTTGTAATGACAGTTTCATTATTTTCGAAGCTATAAACTAGAACGCTGATTGCAATGAAACCAACCTTATATACAGAGTGTATCGTTTTTACATCCGCCCCTTATAAAATTATTTCCCTCATCAACATACAGGGTGGTACTTTCTGTGTGGAAATCACAACACATTTCGTAGATTTTAAGCCGTAAAAAAGATGTTATATATTTTTCTATTCATCTAGAAGCGTAGAGTTTTACATAATGTTTACTTATATTTTATTAAGAAATACACCGGGCTAGTAGAAGAATGGTACTCTGTTTTAGGAAAATGATTTTGTAAAAAATACTATATTAGACATACTTAGGGTGTAACTGATATATTCCCATCGATATGGGAATAGACTAGATCGTATGATGTACACATCATACGTACTTATCAAAGAAACCTGGTTGTATAGTGGAGTGTAGGCTTTCTCGGCCGGTGTTCATATTAATTGAATTTTCCGGGCTACTTGGCCGAGGTCTTCTGAAATCTCTTCCAAACTCCACTCCACTATAAAACCTGGTTGACAACTTCTAGGGGCGGTGAAGCAGACGGGGTGGGGTTCACTAAAAAGTCAAATTTGAAACTTAAGCACCAAGTAATAAGGATGTTCCATTTCCAAAACACATGCGTCTATATAATTCGAAAGCTACTGAACATATGTGGGGGTTGGAGACACCCCTTGAGTCATAAATGAAAAGTCCTTGTGTTATGGAGCTATAACAATTGGTTTATTGTTTCTTTACACAGAATCCGATAAGTAACACATAGAAGCACACGGTAGAGGTAAATTATCCTCATTAGTTATCTTACTTAAATACAAGCAGTCGATCTGCCAATATTGTTAGGGCACCTCCATGTTTTTCTCTCTGGGCTTAGTGATGTGGCACGCAACTAGTGATTTCAAAATAGTGTCCGTTAGAATGCGTGATCGATTGAATCGCCACACATAGAACACTATTAGACTGGTAAAGTGCCTGCACTAGAGTGCTTATTTAACATATCTAGTATGTATTCTCAAATCGATGTTTTCGTACATATTTCTTGAAACTAGCTTTTGCCGGCGACTTCGCGTGGTCTAAGTAGTACGTAGCCTACGAGTATGTGTTAATCAGGATTAAAATCTACCTACCTGCCAAGTTTCAGTTTCAATGAATTGGATTCAACCGTTTCGCCGTGATTGAGCAACAAACATCTAAACGTCCACACTTTCGAATTTATAATATTATTAGGATTCGTCTATACTATAGACTCTATACTAATAATATAATGAAGAGGTAGAATTGTGTGTTTGTATGTTGGGGGTAATCTCTGAAACTACTGAACCGATTTCAAAAATTCTTTCACAAATAGGAAGCTACATTATCCGTGTATCTAATAGGCTATATTTTATTTTGAAAAAATAAATAAAAAAGAACTTATAAACCGAAGCGAGGGCGGGTCGCTAGTAGGAAATAAAATGCAAAAATATTTTTTTGAAAGTGTAATATTTTGTGTCAACTCAGAATTATGAACAGAACTCTTAATTTTAGTGCTCCGTAATTTATCGGTTACATCCTGTATATATGATGATCTTTCTTTATAAAAGAGCCAATGGAAATATAAATAATAGTTATGTAAAACTCACCATAACATTGTAGGTATTTGTTTTCGAGCAGGTCATGTAGATATAAAAAATCATGAAGCGCCTTTTCGCTTAAGAGTAGGTTAAAATAAATATATATCGTAACCGAAGCTCGCCTTTTTCTCGACAATAACAATTGCACAGATGTCAAAATATACAGGCTAATTTATTTTTTTAATATAGCTCATACCGATGGTGTATTCGAAAGCCTTACGGATGCCCTCTGTCCAGGTGGACTGATGACTTAGAAAGTAGCTGTTAGTGGTTGGATGAGAAGAACACCTGGTGGCGAGCCTTGGGAGAGGCATATATCTACCAGTGCAGAGATATAGGCTGATGCTATGGAATAATACGATGGCCAGTACACTAAGGCACCTTACAGAAAATTCCAGGATGTAGCCTTGATTGGAAGTAGCTGACTTACGACCTAGTGTGACACACTGGCTTGTAAGATTTATTATTTTTTTTCTTTTATTCAGGAAGCTTATGGCTTTAGTACATCATAATTTAACATATTTAAATACACTAGTAGCTTACAAGCAAACTAAACGTAAGCTACCACAAATAGAAAATGAATTATTATATACACGCTTATAATGATTATATTTAAAAAAAAAAAGAATATGGATGTGTTTAAAAAAATAAATTCGTTACAATTATAATAATGCACACCGTACAAGAAACTACAGAGTTCATTTTGTTTGTTTCGCGTTGAAGTGCAGCAATCGCTGTTTATTCAAAGGTTGATGATTAAAATCATTGTCGGGAAATAGGCGTAAATAAACGATGTGAAAATAAAAATATAGTGTAAAAGATATATTGTAAATTATGATGGATGTATGTATGTATAATGTTGTGCAGAAAGAGTTTTTTTTTAGATGTATCCACTAATATTGTGTTTTATTTCATACACCTGATATCCCACGGAGTCGGATTAAGATCCTGCGGGGCCCGGCATTAACGACTGAAGTTTTAATCCCTTTTTAGCAATCAAAACTACGGTTCGCAATTAAAAATATTTTAATTTTGTTTATAAAAGACCCTCAAAAATGGGGCTCGAGGCTGCAGCTCACCCTAGCCCCCCTACGTTAGTCCGCCACTGCACGGAGTGACGAGAAGTTAACAGTTCAATAACAAACTCAACTGTAATTTCTTTAAGCAGTTTGAGGTTCTAATTGTTAGAAAAGGACGAGCAAGCGGTCTCACGTGATGGTAAGTGTTACCGCCGCCCATGGACACCTGCGACACCAGGGGGTATGCGGGCGCGCCCCCGACCTTGCAAAATCCTATTCACAGCTTTCTTGAAGAACCCCATGTCGTAGTTTAATGGGAAGACCTCTTGAGGCAGTTCGTTCCACAGCCTACTGCTTGTAGAATCGCCATTGCTAGAGTGGCAACGAGCAAGTCATATTTGTCCTAGGACCGCCAACAGACTGTATACAGGAGTTCGAATACCATCGATTTGCTTCTCATTTAGTATTTTCTGTTACTTATTAATATTTCTCATATCGAACTGATCCAATGTTCATCTAGTTCTAGTTGGTCCGTGGGTCAGAAAGGGATGTTTTCCAATTTTGATTTTGAAATTGTTTATCACGCAGAAAACTACACGGCCGTAATTGCTATCGGTATGTAACACTCAAAATCAACATTGAAATTTTGACTCGACACTGGCACAATGTGTTCGTTGCGCTATCGTCATATATCTAAGAAAAGAATACAAGAAACTCGAAACGTTGGTAACAAACGGTAGCAAGCGCATGGTGGTTTTATTCAGACAATATTTTGTCAATGCTGAATATCTTGTATTGTTCTTTATGTGTTTTTATCAATTGGTATAATTGTGGTCTAAGCATATCTGAGGTGTAAGGAATTCCTTTTTGGTTTGAACTTGGTGCAGATTCGTATACAGTAATCCCCCTATAACACGGTACTTTTATAACGCATTTTCATATTACGCGATTTCAATCCCCCGTATAACACAGGCATTCCCCCATATAACGCGGGGATTTCCCACATTATATATCTGTATGTACTATGAAATTTATAATGATAGTGTAATTTATTTGACTGTTTTTTTAGTTCATATGCATAAGTTTTTTATTTAAAATGTTCTTAGTTTAGTTTGATTTTAATAAAACGTAGGTACATATTTCGTTCATAATATAGTTTTTTCTTAATATACGTGAATAATTTATACGTAACGCGTTATACGGGGTCGTAAAAACGCGTTATACGGGAATACTCCTACAACACGTTTTCCTATAACGCGGAACCAATCTACCGTGTTATAGGGGGGATTACTGTACCTTGTTGTGATACGTGGCATTATCCATTACCACAACAGAATTTGTTAGGAGATTGGGAATTAGATGGTTCTGTTATACCCGAGATCCATGTCATTAATGACTATATTCCCACAGCCGCATCCGCCTTATGAATGGTTTCTCCGAAACCATACTTAAGATAAACCTAACATGATCTTATATTGCCCGTCTTATTATCTAGCTTAGATTTCACCATGGGAAGCATAAGCTCCATGGTTTCTCATTCAACTCAAAGAGTTAGTCTTCCTTCAGCTCGCGACGCGTCTAGACATTTACTAAAATCATCCTGTAATCCTAAAATAAGTTTGAATTGAAATAAATATATGTGTTTGTAAAAACAACCTTTTTTAAAAAGACTCCAAAGATTCCCCGTCTAACATTTGGTGGCAGCGTTAAGGGATCAGTAAGGTCCCCGGTTCGTCTCTTTATTCAACGAAAAAGTATAAAAAGTGTTAAATTATAAACATTGGGGAACTTTATTTAATAACATTCATTTCACAAGTGCCGTATTGTTCAAACACGTTGTATTAAACAATCAAAATCTAGCGTATCCGGAAGACTCCTGCAAAATAAATTGCAGTCGCGAGAATCCAAAAAACCAGAAGAATATCCAGCCGTCTACATCCGTTCCGACACTCAGTCACTACTGGTCTCATCGTAGCTACAATGTTGCTGCTTATACTGTGAGTTCGTCTATATATATATCCTTCTGTTTAAAAGTGAAATCTGTGCATAAAATTCAATTCAGTGTAGTGCTTAACTAACTTTTGCGAACTTGTGTGTGTCTGTTTTTCGTCGTCAATTCAAGCCCATTACTCTACTTAATAAATAAAATGGCGCCACCCAAAGATGATTCTGCTAGTAAAAACCAACCAATTGACTTAAATATACTAATTAAATTCATTAATAAATATGATGGCAGTCGAGATAAGTTAAATCCATTTTTAAACAATTGTAACAATGCCATTCAGCTTGCAACGCCTTTGCAGCAAGAAATCTTATTTAAATATATAATAAGTCAATTAGAGGGGAAAGCAGAAAATGCTTGCTCGATAAAAGACTTTGAAAATTGGGCGTTATTAGAAGAATTTTTAAAGAATCAATTTGGTGAAAGAAAACATTATATTCACCTTCTGTCCGATTTACAAGAATGTAAACAAAATATAAACGAGACAGTTAATCAATTCGCGCTTCGAGTAGAATCATGTCTGAGCAAATTATTAACAGAAATAAACATTTCAAACTCATCAAAAAACAAAAGCGAATTGATTGGCCGTGCCGCTGCTATGCAAGAAGTTGCATTACATAGATTTATTATAGGACTTCATCCTAGGCTTTCCACTATTGTCAGGTGTAAAGATCCAGGAACTTTAAGTGAAGCTATAACCTTCGCTGTTTGTGAAGAAAAAATACTACAAAGTAGTCGAAGCTTATTCGCATTTAGCGACCGCCCTCGTCCATCCTCCAGTAAAAGTTATTCTAAAACAAATTTCCAGCAACCATCGCGAAACCCAACGTACAATCAAAATCCCACGAGGCATACATTCTGCAGATATTGCAAAGATGCAGGACACACTATAGAAAACTGTAAAAGGCGCGAATTTAATAATAATCGTATCCCTCAAACATTTACGCCCGCGATAAATCGCCCCTCCTTCCGCGTCTCAGACAAACCGAAACAAATGCACTACACAAACGAAATATTCAATGAAACAGAACAATCTCAAGATTATAATTCCGAAGACTGTGTCGAGAATTTAAACTAATCCGTCTCCCGAATAAACGTCGCACGGGACGACAATCTTCTAAAGACGGCGTCCTTATTAATACATCTTCTGGAATAAAATCAAATAAATCATATGAATCTAAGGTTAACAAACAGGGTAACCAGCCCCAAATTCATAACCTCTCCAAATCATATGAATCAAGGGTTAACAACCAGGGTAACCAGCCCCAAATTCATAACCTTTCTATATCCAATGATTCATACAATTCAAAGGTTAACAAACAGGGTAACCAGCCCCAAATTCATAACCTCTCCAAATCAAATAAATCATATGAATCTAAGGTTAACAAACAGGGTAACCAGCCCCAAATTCATAACCTCTCCAAATCAAATAAATCATATGAATCAAGGGTTAACAAACAGGGTAACCAGCCCCAAATTCATAACCTTTCTATATCCAATGATTCATACAATTCAAAGGTTAACAAACAGGGTAACCAGCCCCAAATTCATAACCTCTCCAAATCAAATAAATCATATGAATCTAAGGTTAACAAACAGGGTAACCAGCCCCAAATTCATAACCTCTCCAAATCAAATAAATCATATGAATCTAAGGTTAACAAACAGGGTAACCAGCCCCAAATTCATAACCTTTCTATATCCAATGATTCATACAATTCAAAGGCTAACGAACAGGGTAACCAGCCCCAACCTCACAGCCTCTCTATATCCTCTGAATCAAAAGAAACAAATTCAAATATAAAAATCTACGAAATTATGTCTAATCGTAATAAACGATTTCTTCCTCATATTTCACTCAAAACTACACTGTCAGAACGACCACTGACATTTTTAGTTGATACTGGCTCCTGTGTAAGTCTAATAAAATCACAATCAATAACAAAAATGCCTATCCTAAAGAAAGACATAATCTATTTAAAGGGTATCGACAACAATAAAGAACCGGTACCAACCACAGGGCATTTCAATCTACATTTATTTCCAGAATCAAGAAAAGACATCTCATATCAATTCCACATTGTAGACAAAATATGTTTAAATTACGATGGTATACTCGGTAGTAATTTATTAAACGATCTAAATTGTAAAATAAACTACAACGATAACACTATAGAAATAGACTCCTGTGTGATTAAAATGAGTTACGATGAACCCGTCTACATTATCCCTCCACGCACGGAAACCGTTGTGGAATGTACTATCCATAATCCAGAAATCAAAGAAGGTCTAATAATTGACCAACATATCTCTGAATCCTTACTCATAGCTAATAGTATCGTGACTGTAAAACAAAATGAACGAATAAATGTAACTGTAGCAAATATATCGGAAAAACCGATAACTCTACATCCCGATTTAAAATTAAAATTCGAACCAATCCATAACAACAATACTATCTCTTTCAATAAACCGAGAATTAACAACAACATATTGTCACGATGTGAAAACATTCTAAGCCTATTAAGAACATCTCATCTAAACAAAGAAGAACAATCCAATCTATACGAAATCTGCATGGAATATAGTGACATATTCCACCTCCCAGGTGAGCAACTTTCCTCAACCACGTCCATCGATCATAAAATAGAAACGACAACCGAGAATCCAGTCCACGTAAAATCGTATCGATTCCCAGAATGTCATAAAAAGGAAGTCGAATCGCAAATCAATAAAATGATCGATGACCAAATCATCAAACCTTCCGTATCACCTTGGTCGGCACCCATTTGGGTTGTGCCGAAAAAACTAGATGCCTCTGGACAACGTAAATGGCGCGTAGTAATAGACTACAGAAAATTAAATGACGCAACCATAGGCGATTCCTACCCAATTCCAAATATTGTGGAAATTCTAGATCAATTAGGTAAAAACAAATACTTCAGCACACTTGATCTAGCATCTGGATTCCATCAAATAAAAATGTTTCCTTCCGATTCTGCGAAAACCGCGTTTTCTGTCCCACAAGGTCATTTTGAATTTAATCGCATGCCATTCGGGCTTAAAAATGCACCGTCTACCTTTCAACGCTTAATGAATACAGTCCTATCAGGCCTTCAAGGAGTAAAATGCTTCGTATACCTCGACGATATTGTAATCTACTCTCCCGACTTAAAGTCACATATCGAAAATCTTATTTCGGTTTTTAAAAAGCTCCGAGGACATAATTTAAAACTCCAACCTGATAAATGCGAATTTCTAAGAAAGGAAGTCGCTTACTTAGGCCATGTAATTACTGAACAAGGTGTAAAACCAGATCATAATAAAATCGAAGCAGTAAAAAACTTTCCATTGCCTAAATGTCCTAAAGACATAAAATCATTCTTAGGCCTAGTGTCCTATTACCGTCGGTTTATATCAGACCTTTCAAAACTTGCTAAACCCTTAACCTCCCTTCTCAAGAAGGATGTACCGTTTGTGTGGTCCAACCAACATCAACTTGCTTTCGAACAATTAAAAGAAAAACTTATTTCAGCTCCTATCTTAATCTATCCTGATTTCAATCAACCCTTCATATTAACATGCGATGCATCAAATTATGCTATATCAGCAATCCTATCCCAGGGTCCTATTGGAAGTGACCGCCCTATCGCATATGCCTCCCGCACTCTAAATAAAGCGGAATGCAATTATAGCGTTACAGAAAAAGAATGTCTAGCCATTATCTTCGGAACCAAAACCTTCCGTCCATACCTTTATGGACACAAATTCACAATAATAACTGATCATAAACCGCTTAAATGGTTATTTAATTGTAAAGACCCAGGTTCTAAACTCATTAGATGGCGACTGAAACTGGAAGAATACGACTATGACATCCAATATAAAAGGGGTAAAATAAATTCCAATGCAGACGCATTATCTCGTTTTCCAGTTGAAACAACGGTCCCTATTATCCCAATCGAAACTCAAGACTCTCCTTCAAGTAGTTATGAAAAATCCAAACACGATCTTACAGAGTCTACACAAAACCGTCCCATTTCTCCAAGCGATATTCCATCAACAAGCTATCAAGCAAACCCCCAATCCACTCAATGTCATGACCCATTGGACTGTCTGAATGACGATGACACTTATTCTAAGTTCCTAAAAACCGTCAACGATAAATCCTTCAAGTCAAGTGTTCAGATCGAAGAACACAACGAAAGCATACTAAAAACTCCAATAAAAAATATAATTATACCAACATCAATCGACTTAGATGAGTCTAATCATTTTGTCCAAGACATCTTAGACAAATCTCAAAATTCATCGGAGATAACGTCTAAGGAAAGATCTCTCCATTCATTTGTAACATTCGAAAGTAACAACAAACAATATTATTTCCTTTTTACTAAAGTTCACCACTTCGATAACGTAACCTATGAAGACATTTATAAAAGTCTCAAATCATTAAGAAACGAATTAATTGTATCTACTATACAAGATACAAACGCTGAGATCGCTATCACAGATTTTAAAAACCCTTTCGATTCTTTTCAAGCAATTAAAGTATATAACATAATGCTTTATTTATTCAACAATTCCAGAATTAAAATACACTTATATAAAAATGCCATAATATATCCATCACTTTGTGAAATAACTAAAATCCTCAAAGAAAATCACGATATTCCGATAGCAGGACATTTGGGATCCTGCCGAATGCTAAATCGCATCCAGGAAAAATACTTCTGGAAGAATATGCGCAGTGACATAGAACAATATGTGAAAAAATGTATTCAATGCCAAACTAATAAAGCCCTTAGGAAAATTAATAGAGCACCCATGCAAATAACAAGTACTTCCACGCAACCGTTGGAGCGTGTTGCTTTTGATATAGTCGGACCATTGCCGGAAACCGATAAATCTAAGTTTAAATTCATTCTTACACTTCAAGATGATCTCACGAAATTTTCAGCTGTTTATCCTATGACCCATGCAACAGCAGAAGAAACTGCAGAGTGTCTAATTCATTTCATATCACTATTCGGAATACCCAAAACGATACTCAGTGATCAGGGTACTAATTTCACTGCCGAATTTTTTAAAGAAACCTGCTCCTTTCTAAAAATAAAACAATTATGGTCAACTCCTTACCACCCTCAAACTCAAGGTGCATTAGAAAGAAGCCACTCTACGCTAAAAGAATACTTGAAATCTTATGTAAACGAAAACCAAACAAATTGGGATCGTTACATATATACAGCTATACTTTCTTACAATACAGCAATTCACAGCACTACAAACTACACTCCGTATGAACTCCTTTATGGGCATAAACCATTTTTACCCGATTCAATCTATGACACAGCTCAAGAAACAACTTATCCTGATTATGTTCGAGTCCTACAACAGAGATTAAATTATTCACGAGGAAAAGCCATCGAATATACAACGAAATCAAAAGAAATTTCTAAAACGTATTATGATCGTAAAACTCGTATATCCCGTTACAAAGTAGGTGATTCAGTATATGTAAAAACCATCTTAGACTAAGAAAAGCTTTATCTCCAATTTGGAAAGGCCCCTATAGAGTGGTAAAAATCCACGGAAACAACACGCTTTCCCTTCTCATAAATAGGAAACACCAAAAGTACCATTATGATGAAATCAAATTAGCTTCCAATAATTAAAACTCATCAACATATACACATTTTCTCTTCATACCTACTACCATAGTAAATAATTTTAACTATTAAAAACTCATTTTCTTTCAGCATTTTCACAACGACAACCTGTCAATCAATCGTCAATAATCAATCAATGCCAGACAGTAACGAAGAATATGTTGAGCAAATAATTAAAAGTGCTGGCATCTATTTTAATCCAACCGGTCTTATGAAAATAACCAACGACTACCTACATACGATAATTCCAATGGATATTTCCTACATATATCCTCATATGGAAAATATCAATAACATCCTAAATAGCGTGCAGTATATGTGCAGACGAAGCAACATAATTAAAGACATCGAATGTCTAAACATGATTCAACCTTTGCAAACTCTGTACAATGATATTACTCGAGATTATAAAGCTATTTCTCACTTAATTAGTACAAAAACTAAAAGATCCGCGTGGTTTGCCGGAGTAGGAACAGTTTTCAAGCATATCTTTGGAACTATGGACGAAGACGATGCTCTCAAATACAATGATGCCATTCAAACTGTACAAAGCAACAATAAAAATTTAGCCTCTCTTTTAAAACGCAACATTCTTGTTTCCGAAAATGCTATTTCCAACTTTAACGTTTCAATACTAGAAATTAACTCGAATGAAATAAGATTGAATGACGCCATTGAAAAGCTCTCAGATAAATTCAAAAACTTGAGTAAGACTATAAATGATCTTACTTTCAAAACCACTATTAACGAAGTTTTCAATGTTATCCAGAGTAGCCTGCTTGCACTGTCATTTAAAGTAGAAGACATAGTAAATGCAATACTTTTTGTAAAAAGTAATACCGTTCACCCATCAGTCATTACTCCTAAAGATCTCTACGATGACCTAGTTTCAAATATGAAAAATGTACCTAGTGCAAAAGAATTTCCTATAAAATTAGAATTAAGTCACATGTATGTACTCCTTAATATATCAGATGTAGTTTGTTACTACGTAGATAATAAGATTGTCTTTGTCTTGAAAACCCCACTTGTGTATAATACTGAATATACTCTCTATAATACTATATCCTTGCCTGTGCCACATGATAGAAACAAACCAAAATCATTCGCTTTAATTGTTACTCCTTCACCTTATATTGCCTTAAGTAAAGATAAAATGAGTTATTGCCAACTAGAAAACCTTAATAATTGCAAGAATGTAATTGGACAAACATTCATCTGTCAGTTAACAACCTTATCTACTATAGATAATCCAACTTGCGAAACTGAAATAATGACCAAAGCCTTAACTTCATTACCGCAACAATGCGACACTAAGTTCATTACTGGAAATGTCGATATTTGGAAATCACTTGGTCATAACAAATGGATATTCGTCCAATCAGAGACTACCAAACTAACAATAGAATGTAATTCTAATACAAAAGAAATAATCATATCTGGGACAGGAATACTAAATTTGAAATCACAATGTATAGCTTATTCAAGAAATGTAAAATTATTAACAAAAACAAATACTGAACTTAAAGTTACCAAAATTATATCTGACTTTGATTTGATCAAAGATAAATGTTGTGACTACACTAAATTTCAAGAATCACACATCGAAGAAAATACTCCTGTCAAAATAAACAACATAAACTCAGAGAATCTATGGAGATTCAAAACAATGTCAGATAGAACTCTTCAAGACTTAGACAAAATAATAGAATCGAAGAATGTAGTACCTTATTATACAATGTCTTCGAGTCTCTATATTTTTATAATTCTTTTTATACTTTTTATCATGTACTATTTTTGTAAAAGTAAGTGCCTAGAACGCATTCGTAAATATAGAATAAATCGAAACCAGCCAAAAGAACAAAATCAAGATTCCGAATCAGATAATGAACCTATTCCACTTCCACGGATTAGAGCCGTGTAATTTCCAGTAAACTTACCCTTTTTAATTGGAAGTTTACTCTTAAAGGGGGGGTTGTTATACCCGAGATCCATGTCATTAATGACCATATTCCCACAGCCGCCCCGTCTTATTATCTAGCTTAGATTTCACCATGGGAAGCATAAGCTCCATGGTTTCTCATTCAACTCAAAGAGTTAGTCTTCCTTGAGCTCGCGACGCGTCTAGACATTTACTAAAATCATCCTGTAATCCTAAAATAAGTTTGAATTGAAATAAATATATGTGTTTGTAAAAACAACCTTTTTTAAAAAGACTCCAAAGATCTAACAGTTCGAATCCATTTCTGATAATTTTCGTAGTTCATGCCGTTGTGGTAATCGCCTGATTTAGATCCAGATTTAAAAGTTACCAAAGCGTTTAGTATGAATCCATTCTCAGTACCAGCATGCACAATAACTACGCGCTGGCCTTTAGAAATTGTTTTTTTGAGCCCTTGATCAATCAGACCAAGATTTAGAACTAATATGAGTGGAATGCACGTATGATTCATTAGTATACACTATAGGATGGCCTTCTTGGCGATATTTTTTAATTTTCTGTAGGTATTCAATCCTTTTCAGTCTGATATTGGATTTTTCAATAAGGACTTTCGATTATTTTCCGTTTTCCTCCACGGAAAACCAAGATATTTAATTATGGGATATATACTTGTTTTAGAACCCCGAAACTCAATATCATTTCGTAATTTTAATAAAAGTTTGTTAATAGTAGGTAATTCCTTATTCGTAATATGAAAGTTGTGAATGCATCTTTTTATTAGGTACTCCTTTATCAAAATTATCTACATCGGTTATTGGTTATTTTCTTGGCCTTTTTTTTCCAGGAGTGTGGAAAATTGGTAGTACCTAACTCTGATCCTTCTTTTATAATTCTCTTTACGGTAACTAACGATGTTTTAGTTGCATCCGCTGTGCGTTTTTGTACCCGTTTCAAATTTTGTACACCTTCCTCTGTTTCTTTTGCCATAAAGCAGTGAACGTCAAAAACCATTTAACTTGTTTGTCTTTTTAAAGTTTTACCTTGAGGAATAATTACGACCTCAGTAAACAGCAAACAAAAAATGAGAAACCCAGTTGCACTCGTCTGTACTTCGAGTTCAAGCTGTGTGTGCGCGGGATACGATGAACACAGATTGCAACTAACGCGCATGCGCTAGCGTCGTACCGCGCCTCCCACGCTCCTTCCCTTACCCGATGACGCCCTGACCGCTCCCGCCTCAGCTAGTGACCTAATCGTCTACTGCGCAAGTCGAACCACGTGATCGGTCAGGTATAGGGTTTGTTCCCGGGAAATCGGTTGGTCTCGTTCCCGGGAAATTCAGCTCGAGAAAAGTCGAGACATCGAGAAATTTAAATAAACATTTTTACGCTTAGCTTTCTTTGTAAATGCGAGGTGGCGGCGGCAATCGGCGGCATCCTTTGACAGCGCGGCTCGTGTCTGTCGGTATCCTTTGTTTTCGCCGACAAACGCAAGCGCCCGCGCGGCCCCAGTTGTGTTTCGTTCATTCGTGTTTCAACTCCCGCCGTGTTCGGATTACTTCGGATTGAAAATCGGATCATAAAGCCAGCATAGTGTACTTATTTAGTAACGTACGAGTAATAGAATTGCAGAACAAACAGGTAAGTTTTGTTATTATTTATTTAAAACTAGCTTTCCGTCCACGGCTTCGCCCGTCATCAGCCTAACCTAACCACATCAACCCACTGCTGGGCATAGGCCTCCCCACTGTTGCGTCAGTTATTTTGTAGGTACTAAAATACTTACTAATCCTTGAACTGTTTGTTATAGATTTTACAACTGATGGACCAAAATGGAAACTTCCAAAGTTTGGAAATATTTCAAAAAAAATAAGGACGCCTCAAATTCGCAATGTCTAAAATGTCCTAAAACCATATCCTGTAAAGGATCAAACACAAGCGGACTAGTGAGGCATTTAGCTCATGTACACAAAATTGATGTAAGATCCACCGAGGCTCAAATGAACACAGAAGACGGATCTACCAGCTCGTCCAGTTCCGGGGTGACGGCACCAAAAAAATCTAGAAGTGCTTTTGAAACTATGCACGTACAGCAGACACTGAAATTTGACGTTCAACCCAGAAAATCGTTAGGTGAAATTTTAGCTAAACTTTCTGCCCAAGACGGTTTTACTATAAGAGGCATTACTAAAAGTGAATTTATCCGTGAATCACTTGTTGCCAAGGGGTATAAACTCCCAAAGACCCAAACCGAAGTAATGAACCTAATATTGAAGTTTTATGATGAAAAGGAGAAAGAGATGATAAAAGAGCTTTCTCAGATTTGCACATCAGGAAACCGGCTAAGTGTGACAATTGACGAGTGGACAAGCATACGAAACAGACGATATTTTAGCGTCTGTGTCCATACAGCAGAGGCAAAAGTTTACAATTTGGGGCTAGTTTACATACCCGGAAAATGCGGTGCCGCAGAGGTTAGAGAAATAGTAGAGGAGCGTTTGAAATACTTTGGGGTAAACTTCGAGCATTACGTCTTGGCCGTAACCAGCGACGGGCCAAATGTTATGAAAAAATTTGGCAGAGAGAGCCCCTGTGAGATGGTCCTCTGTGTAAACCATGCCATCCATTTGGCTATTCTTGATACCTTTTGTAAAAAAAAACCAGAAACTACAGTTGCTAGAAGAAACACACCTGTTAGCGACGATGAACACAGCAGCTCTGATGAAGCCAGCACTGATATCGACGACGAATCTGATGAAGAATCTATATTGCAACCTGATGACGACATAAATAAAGTCCTGAATGAGACCCGTTCGATCATAAGATTTTTCAGAAAGAGTCCTCTCAGAAATATCACACTACAAAAACATGTGAAGACTGAATTCGGGGCAGAACTAGCCTTATTACAGGATGTCAGAACTAGGTGGAATTCAAAGCTAACAATGATTGAGCGTTTCTTGAAGTTAAAAAATTCCATTAAAAAAGCCTTGATTGATTTAGATAGCTCATTTAAATGGAAGGAGGAAAATATTTGTGTACTACAAAAATTGCTGTTGATATTGACGCCAACGAAACTTGCAGTAGAAGCATTGAGCAGACAAGGTGCCAATTTACTAACTGCAGAGGCTATAATAGACGTGTTGCTAAAACAATTACAAAATATCGACCACCCTTTGGCTCTTCAATTAGTAGAATCTCTTAAAATGAAAATATCAGATCGTCGGAATACACCTCTAATATCGCTGCTACGCTACCTAAACAGCCCCGATAATTTTATGCACAAAAAGAGTGATTATTTTATCGATAATAGCAAGACATTTTTAATTGGATATGCTGAAGACTTATTCAATCGCCTATACCCCACTGTTCCCACTACTACAGAACCTTTGACAGAAAATAATTCAGAAGTTGTTGAAGCAGGCGTAAGCGAATCAGAACCTGAACAAGACAGCTTTGCAGCTCAATTAGAGAGAGCAATAAAAGGTGTTTCGAAAAATGATGAATCAACTAATGCTGTGGTGCTTTCAAAATCAATAATAAAAAAAGAGTTTTTGCTATTTGAAAAAACAGGCAAGAGGACTCCTAATCTGGAAACACTATACAAGGCATTAATTTCAGTCAAGCCGACTTCAACAGAAAATGAAAGGGTATTTTCCATATCGGGAAATGTGGTCAGTAAGATTAGAAGCCGCCTGTCTGATAAATCTATTAATGCTTTAGTTTATCTTAAGGCATATTTTATAAGAATTAATAAGTAGGCTTAAAGACAGTTATTTTTTTCGTATTAATAGCAGATACCTATTATTTAATTACATTAAAACTGCCAAAAATTGTGATGCATACCATATCACCCACATAGTGAGATTAGTGAGTGACTTTTAGTTATGATGAGAAAATTTATGATTGTTTTTAGTTAAAAATGTTTGTTTTAAGCTGATTGTTAACAGAGATTTTGTTTTTTATTAAAAATTAGTGAGATTAGTTATGGTGAGAAGAAAAAATATGATTGTTTTTAGTTAGTATATTTGTTTTGAGCTGATTTTTTATTAAGAATTAGTTTTTTGTTTCAAATTATGTTGATTTTATCATTTAAAATAAACACAATTAAATTAAAGACTCTTTTTATTATTTAAATAAAAAATCTAGACAAAAATTTACTTTTTTCTCGACAACCCGAGAAGACCCGAGAAATCAGGCTCGAGAACTCTCGACACCCGAGAACTAAAAAACCTCGAGAAATCGGAAACCTTAGTCAGGTATCTTCTTTCGTGGTTCGATTTATACCTACCTACCTTTAGATAAATACAATAACATAGATTTAAAAGTACCTATTGTTATAAATAAAAATCGTGACGAAACGCTTTCTCCAGAAATAAAAAAAACCTTAGTGTGTCATCCATCAATCCACACCGGCCCCGTCTGGTAGATTACGATCTGGAACCCCGAAGTGATTTACTAGGGAGGCGTATTCCCTGCAGTGGGCCGTTATAGGCTATACAAGTTACAAATAAAACACAATGAAACAAAGTAAAAATTGGTTATATTTATTAATAATATGTTACTTTTTCTATCCAATTGCTTTAAAAAATAGGCATGACAATGTGAGAATGATAGAATAATAACTCTCAAAGATTAACAAAAACCGTAATTATAATTTAATCCTATTTACAAGTCCTAAAGCACTAAATAAAACACAAATTAAACAAATAGCCGTTATCTTTTCATGATCGTGACAATGCTTTCTTTATCTTATCTTTTTTGTACCATTGTAAAACTCCTTTGAGACTCCTTTGAGAGCAGTTATAAAATTGAAGGAATAAAAAATACAATATGTAGATATGTACAATTGCCCGTGTAGTGTCGGCCGCCACACCATCTCTACGACATAAAATGCGACTAAGGCATAACAAAAGCCCTACCACAAGCCCCGAGGAACTACAACACCTCTAAAAGATTGAACTCGCTTACTCAGCATGTTTTAAGGTCATTCATCCCACAATACAATGTCCAGCAGTGGATATTGAAAGGGCTGGTTACAATGCATTGCAATTAGCAACCATATAAACAATATGTTATCAACATTATCTGAGAAAAGGACCTCACTCTGCGCTTCAATTTTTTACACATCGAGACTAGCGAAATCTTTAAAGACAACAGTTGATATATTACTTTATCTTAAAAATGAACTTAGACCATGTTTCTATTCAAACAGAATCTTGAAACAACGAAATTTTAATTTGGAAAATCTTAATCAAACTCAAGAGATCATACCGAGAATAAGGTCCATTTGTTCAGATAACGCCATACAAAATACGTATAGTAAGTATTAGCCAATTTAACGTCCATACAAATACAATCTTTATTATACATACATATTTCCACACTACGGGTAATATGAATACTAAAATATGTTTCTGTCTGTTTGTTATATCTTCACGATTAAACTACTTAACGGACTTCAATCAAATTTATTAGAGGTAGACCGAAATCCGGAGAAGGACATGGAATACTTTTTATCCCGGAAATATGATTAGTTTCTTCAGGGGGAGTTACTTTTTAAACAAAATCCACACGGGCGAAGCCGCGGGCAAAAGCTAGTTAGTAACATTCAATAAGTGGCGCCAACAGCTACAGTTGATCAATAATTAATAAAATGGTTCACAATAGAAACAATATAAAATAAGATTTAAAAATAAAAGAAAACCTAGTAGAAAATTATGTGCAACTGATTTATTGCCTTTTCAGGTGCTGTATAAATTTAAGAAGCATTTGATACAGCCCCTGAAACTATAGCAACGATGCAAGATGTCAGTTGCGTATAATAATATTCTATTAGGAGATTTCTCTTAATAATAATCTCTACTTATTTTGTATTAAGTAATGACTTATGCAACTGCTTGTCTTGCAGTAAAGTGCGGCTGGCTGTCTCCACATGGGCACTATTATTAGATACACCCATGAATAAGTAGCCATCAGATGATGATGCGTCAATGCACGCACATGACTTAAAAATTAAATTGGTGGTACCTACTCATAAATCTAAATTATCATATTTTCACATTGCAAACGTATCAGTTTCCGTGTTAATGGGGAAATGTAAAATTTGTTACAATAGCTCACTTTTTAAAAAAAACTATTTTTTTTTATATCTATATTCTGTGGGAGAGTTGAATTACCACCGTAATTTAGCTCTCCCACTGGGGAAACGCGACAATATTTAATTCCTAAATTATTCACATTCGTAAATGAGTACTTTGGGTTGGGCAGAATCTGGGCATTGTTATCTTGACCAGTAAACCCAGATTATCTGTAAATATTTTCCAACGAAGTTTTCCTCTTTTTGTACCTACATATTTTTTATTGTAATCGGGTCTGAACGCGAATAATTAAGTATTTGTTTAACTTTTATTTCTACTCGACGTTTCGGCGCGGGTTACACCAGCCGTGGTCACGAAGTTACGTCACGCTGTCCAGGATTATTATCCCATTATCGTCACTATTATCCCAACATTGTAGGTACCCACGTGAAGCGATTGACATTAAGAATTATAAAAAAATCAATCGAGAAGATGAACTGTCGTCGACGTGGAACAAATTTGGTGGTGATTAACAAATTTAAACCTTGCGATTTATCGTCGAATACGTCCGCGGACATTGTTAGTGTAGGTTGTGTGTCGCAGTCTTTCAAGGGTGTGAAGATCAAATGTGGATAGTTGATAAAATTGTTTGCAGCTCCCAACCTGAATTACCCACCCGCCTCTTTAGTCAACTCGTGACCACGTATGGTAGAACCCGCGCCGAAACGTCAAGTAGAAATAAAAGGTAAACAAATACCTTTAATTATTCGCGTTCACACCTGATTTACAAATATAAAAAGTTTTCCACAATGGAAAATCTAATTGGACCCTTCGTTTCGCAGTATCAACTTACGTAACAACTCATCAAATATTCAAATATAATTAAAAGTATAAACCACGTTTTATCCCAGTATTTGTCCAGGCAGAGCCTAGTATATGTATATTTTTTTAAAAAACAACTTAAATACATAGATCTCTCTTATTTAAATACATATATTTTAATCACAGGAAGTGTTGTACCTACAGTAAATGTTATCGTAGGACATAACATTACTGAGATTAAACATCATATAAGTTACAGTTCTAAATCTTATACGTACATAAAGTTTCCGCCACGAGGAGCGATAAATAATGTAAACACACTGATTTCACGTTACACTGCAGTTTTAACGGTTTCAACGTACCGAACACGTCCTTGAAGGAAGCTATCGGTTTTGTGATCAGCCTGAATTGTAAAGGTTTGCTAGGTATTTTTCTAACAACTCACTTCTTGATTTACAAAGTCATTTTGCATTGTTTTACAAAATACCAATATTCTATTGATTGTTATATTTGTTCAATAGTGTAGTAATAACTAAGTTAGTTTTGTAATCGCCTACTTAAAAATATCAGAAAATGTTGCAAACCGCTGAAAGACTACATCATCCCTGCTCGTGGCGGTGGCTTTATTTGATAAATATTGTAAAAATGTTATATTATTAACACAAAGTATCTACAACAAAGATTGGAATCGGGCGATTTTATTGCTTTATATTTCTTCAAATAACTTTTGACTTCCAAAAGTATTATTCTGACTATTATTAACGTAGCAATTAAACAACTTTAACGGTTTAAATCGCGTATATTTGACATTATTTATATCCCGACGTTTCGAACACTTTGCAGTGGACGTGGTCGCGGGGTGACTGAAAGTGGTAATTTTACAAACCTTTGGGTAGGCACTATTTGGTTAATCCTTCCTTCGTATCTATTAATTTGTTAACGAAGTCGAGAATAGTATACCCCTGGTGTTGCAGGTGTCCATGGGCGGCGGTATCACGTGAGACCGCTTGCTCGTCCGCCCTCTTCTCTATAAAAAAAAAAAGTATTATATTTTAACTATTCCCGGAGTAAAATATTCTGTTAAGAGTAAAATCATCTTCGCGCCCATCAAGGACATTTTTACCTAATCCATAACAGTTGAATATTAATATAATTTATGAAATCATTTTCATTTTCACGTCCTCATTTTCTTTCTTATCATCATCCAAAAACCGTCCATAATTGAAGTAATCCTCGATCTGCTGCAGCGTCTTATCTTTAGTTTCAGGCAGTATAAAGAATAAAACTACTAAAGATAAACCCATCACTGCCCCGAAAACCGCGAAAGTCCCATGAAAATCTAAATGCACTAACATTGAAGGCGTTACTTTTAAAGCAACCATAAGGAACACGGATAATGTGATTCCTGATACAGAGGATCCAATACTTCGATGTGATAGCGGCCAAACTTCTCCCAGCAACGCCAAAGGAATCGGAGTACAGCCCAAGTTAGCCAATGTAAAATAAAATGCCAGCATTGACAACGGTATCCATGAGTAAGCTTTCGAAATTACAGCGTTAGCTTGTAGATAAAGATATGCGCAGATAGCGAACAGAACGAATAAACCGGCGCCTCCAGATGAGAACAGCAAGGTTCGTCTCTTAAACAACTTCACCAGAACTGATGACATTGACGCGCTGAGCGTTGTTATCAAATCTATGCCCAGAGTGAAATAGAAAGATTGCGATTTATTTCCAGTAATTCTTTCGATCATGTCCAGAGCGTACGCCGGGAAAATGTGCCTTCCGCAAGCCTCTAACAAGACACACGCAAAACATATAATGAATAAAGGTTTTAGGAAATCTTTTCTTGTGAATTTTTTAAAAAACTCCGCTGTACAGCGGATCATTGCTCCACATTTGCTTTCATCCTTTCGCACCGGCTGTATTCTGTTCATTTGTGATTGAATTAATTTGTTAAGTTCTTCCGTCGACTCTTCTGACTTTCCTCTTAACCAATAGAAAGCCGCTTCGCTCTTTTCATATTGGTGTTTCGACGCCAACCAGGCAGGACTTTCAGGCCACGTGCAAACAATGACTATAGCAATTACGTGGGGCACTATAGCAATAAGTGCGACGGTTGTGTAATCATAAAAATGAGCCAGAACATGTACCACAGTATTCCCTAAGCAAACCGCAGCTGTTTTAAGGTTAAGAAACATTCCTCTGTTACTAGGGCTGGTATATTCTCCGATGACCACGGCTCCTAAGGCTACAGTGGCACCTCCGGTGACCCCTCCTAAAATTCTGCCTATCATGAGCATGGGAACGTTTGTGGCGTAGTATATAAGTAACCATCCCAAAACGGCTGGAACGATCACCACTGCGTGCGCGATTTTTCGACCATACACGTTCATAAGCCAAGAAGAGAGGAAGAAACCTGGCATGCAGGCCAAGCCAACGCACGATGCTGAAATAATACAATACCAAGAATAATTAAGGGAATTACACACATTCAATTCTATATATTTAGTTCGGCATTACGTACAAATAATATCGACCGCACAAAACTTAAGTAGCGTGATGCGGCAGATAATTGGTGGAGTTAATTTTTGTAATTCGTACCTACTCGTGTTACGAAGGAAAACGCCAACATTTGTACAGAGCGATGCCTTGGCTTGGCCTTGGCGATGCCTTCAGCTACATAATTAATGAGTTTTATTATTTCGTAATCTTTTATATCTATACAGCAATTATAGATAAAACAGTTATCCGGAACTCTCCAGGTAGGTATCATCAAAAAATTAAAGAAAAAATAATTGAAACAGCCTCAGTAAGGCTTGTAGAATATGGTTTAAAACGTAAAGCGAAACAGAGTCCGTTATGTAAAGCGATACTAATTGAATTGCCAGCAAAAACAGAGTCCATGTGTCCATAGCAAGGGTTAAATAAATATCGGAAATACCATGAAATATTATACAGTATACCGCGACCTTGAAACGGAAAGGTGTGCTTTGTAATTATTTTTCTAAATTTAAAGTTTATTTGGCGAAATATAGTCCTATAAAATTCAAATTATCTATATTATCTAAAGCACAAAATCTATATACGTACATATAATGAAACGGTAAGTAAAAGGTCTGTTGTACAATGATCTAATTTAAAAAAAATGGGGGCCTTTTTAGAAGCTACAGAACCCACAACGGTAGTTTGTTTGAGCATTACGTAAAAACTACTGAACGGATTTGAATGGGGTTTTCACTGATGTATAGTTAAGTATCCGGAAGGAAAGCTGATATATGTGTCATCTTCATATGACACAAGGTGGTTGAGTTATAGAGGAAAATAAAAAAAATAACTTAATAGAATTACTCAAAAACTACTGGATGGATTTTCATCGGTGAAATCCATCATGTCGGTGCTTTTACAGGTGTTAAAAGTCTTTTGCAGCTGCTCAGTTCACGCGAGCGAAGCCGCGGGTAGAAGCTAGTATAGAATATAATTTTATTGTAAATACGGCCAATAATACCAATACGGCGGCGTTGGGGTTTTTTGCATCCCGCAAACAAAAGGTCATTGCTTGATTGGTTAATAATGTATCGCTAATTTATTGCAATACTGTCATAATCATAACTCAAAAAACATGATTTTACAGGAGAGCAAATTTAAAATTACAACTAGTGACAAGCAAACTTATATTATTAAACTTATATTTTTAGTGACAAGCAAAACTTATACACCTGGTGACTTGATTCACTGATAAGCAATAAACAGCCTGTAGTGATGGTATCTTTATGACACTTACATAAAAAAAAATCAATTAAAGGTACCTACATGTTTTAGCAATTACTCAAAAATCTAAATTTTTGATCGATGATACTCTTACAATAAATAAGTGATATATGTTTGTTACTATAATACTATGTATACTACATACATATACAAGGCGTCCCACTCAAGTTCGCCGATGCGCGGAATGCAGAATGCGGAATTAGTTTATTTTTATAATCGTGAGCGCGTGTATTTTTAACGGCTGCCTGTTTTTTTTTATTTATTATATTTTTCAGTTCGTTTTGTTTTAATTATTTAATTGTGTGACGTCACAACGTCAAAGGCAAACCTGAGTGAAACAGATTGTAAATATAAACTGAATATGTTTCCAAAATACAGATTAAAATGATGATCATTAAAAATGTTCCATCTACTTATTATGTGCGCGAAAAAATTGCCCTTAAAGGTAGAATTTTTCGCCCAGACCGCTAGATACACTCGATCCGGCTCTGAACAGGTTTCTTGTTCTGTATGAAAACAAATATATACTTACATAACCAAGAGAGAGTTTCCAAGTCAGTTTTGATAGGGGCATTAGGCGACTTTAGAGCAGGGCTCAGACTGGAGGCGTAACTCAGCACCATGCCTTCTCCAAGCATGTTGAGGAGTACAGCGGTTACTGTCCATGACTGGAAAATAACACTGGTATATAATAATTTTATAAGTAATTCACGTAGCAAAGACCTAAATTACACTATTTTGTTGCAGTACTTGTAAGTATGGCCTGACCAAGAAAATAAAAATCTTCGCCATGATGCGTAAAACTAATAGAACTAATATCTTCTACTGACCTCACTAACTAGCTATGAAAAAAGCAGATGTGGCCCCACAGCAAGTTTTTTATTTTTCTGGTCAGGCTTTACTTGTTATATCTATATTTTAATTATGATGGGCAAGATCGCCGGAAAGAAATCTGTTGGTCGCAGGAACAGGTCATGGCTGCGTAACATTTGATGGGGAGAGTGCACGCCGCAATCCTACTGAGCTGAGTCGTGCTGAGCATGCACGACTGGCCATATTACCCCTCTCTCACAGAAGACTACCTTGAAATGTACTTGCATTTCCCACTTTATCCTATTTTTTCAATGTACGTACCTGTTTCAGTAGTAAGTAAGATATGCCAGAGCCCATTTCCATACCATTCTATCCTCCCATTTTCCTAACCTTTTCTCCAAATACATTCCTATATCTAGCAGGTAGCGCATCCGAGGGCGTGCCAACGTTGTCATTTTGGATTGATCTTGACATGTACCACGGATCGCCATGGGCTAAAGTATCCACTTACCATCAGGTGAACTCCATGCTCCTCTGCCGCGTTCTTCCATAAAAAAAGAAAACGTTGCATGCAATGCAACCAGCCCTTTCAGTATCCACTGCTGGGACATGGACCTCCTCATGTACGTTGTCTTGTGCACGAGGAATATATAGCGCCGAGCGGGTTGGCGAGTCCACTCTTTTGGAGGTGGTGTAGTTCTTTAGCGTTTGTGGTAGCCGCATGGCGACACTCACGGGAATAGTTTGGGTGATGATATTCTATAGTCTGCCGACACCACACAGCGCAGACTGTGGCTTATGGAGTAGTAATAATGACTAAAGCTTTGTTCAAATTGCATAAAAGTTTTATTGATAACAATAAATAGAAATACAATGTTACACTTTATGGTAGGAGAATGAGTGTGAATATCTGAACAATGCACACCATTTTCACAGGTAAGTTATGAAAAACAAAAACAAATAATTCGATTGGAACAATGGTTTTATTATCGATTTAAATGTGTTAACTGCTACAAAAATAGTTACTTTTACTTTAATTATAAGTCATACTTTATTTCAGCGAATATGTTACAATTGTTTTTGTACTTATCTGATGACGTACCTACCAAATATGTACCTATATTAATGTTATTTAGCTTGCCATTACTGGTGCTACATCGAGAGCCTTAAGGTGCTCACACTTTAGCGCTAAGTATATTATATTATGTACTTATTACATTATATTTGTTATAAGTATATCTCTATTATACTTCACAATAAGTTGAAAATCAAAATCCAATTAAACTATTACCTATGAAATTGTGGTTTTATATGGACAAATTAAAATATCCTTTTTGGACGAAAATTATATATTTAAGTAATCGAAGTATTGTCCATTATTATCAATGCACTTTTGCCGTTTCAATGGAAGTTGATTGATGCCTCTGCTCTAGAACTCCTGGGGACGGGAATCGATTAATTCTCTGAAGGCGTTTTTCACTGTCGCATCGGAGTAATGAATTCTTTTTTGTGTAAACAGTTATTCAAATTCCGAAAAAAATAGAAATCAGTAGGGGCATGCTTTGGCGATTACGGTGGCTGACGAAGAGTTTCCAGTCGAAGCTCCTGTAACTTTGAGACTCTGTCGTGCAGTGTGTGGGCGACGGTTATCATGGAGAAGCAGTGGACTAGAGCTATTGACCAGATTCGGTTGTTTGATAGTGAGCTTGTCCAGTTCTTCACAGTATACATCTGCATTAATTGTTGTGCCAGATTTCAAGAAGCTGTAGTGGATAATACCGGTACAGGACCACCATACAGTCACCATGACCTTCTTTTGACTCAGTTTTACTTTTGGAACATTGCCTGTGTCTCCTGGGTTCAACCATTGTGACGAACGTTCACAATTATCATACAGGATCCACTTCTCACACAAGTGACAATACGATTCAGAATCTTTGTGCCGGTTCAGCAAGTAAGGCAAGCTTCGAAGCTGACTTTCATTAATCATATACCCACTATCCGAGCTTCTTCACTTCCAGATTTGGCGTAAATTAATCAATATCGTTTTATCACTTACGCCGAAGGCTGCTGCTAACTCAAACGTGGTTTGAGATGAATCCACTTCCACTATTGCTTTCAATTCATCATTATCGATTTTACTCTCCGGTCGTCCACGGGGCTTGAGATCGAAACTTCCACAACGGACACCAAAAACGCACCGTGCGTTTGTTTGCGGCGTTTGGTCCGTACGCATCGTTGATATTGCGTGCCCTCGGTGTTGCGTTGCTGCCACGACGAAACTTATACTTATTCGAAACTAACGCGATACTTTAACTTTTCCATGATCGCAAACACTACTACATATATCTAAGCAAAAGTCGTTAGACGGAAAAACAAATGAAAACTGATTTTGAAAAGGAATGTCATAGTTTTAAATTGAAATTAATCCAAAAGTCGTTAGACGGAAAAACAAATGAAAACTGATTTTGAAAAGGAATGTCATAGTTTTAAATTGAAATTAATTTGAATTAGGAATTCCAATTCAAATGCAAGATATAAGTTCAAAGTCCATAATTACGTTAACAAAATCTTTTTTTTTTCTATTAAACATTTAATAAGTACAGTAATCCCCCCTATAACACGGTAGATTGGTTCCGCGTTATAGAAAAACGTGTTGTAGGAGTATTCCCGTATAACGCGTTTTTACGACCCCGTATAACGCGTTACGTATAAATTATTCACGTTTAACTTTTCTCGCTAAAGGGGGTTTAAATCGAATATTAAGAAAAAACTATATTATGAACTAAATATGTACGTTTTATTAAATTCAAACTAAACTAAGAACATTTTAAATAAATAACTTATGCATATGAACTAAAAAAACAGTTAATTTCAAATAAATTACACTATCATTATAAATTTCACAGTACATACAGAAATATAATGTGGGAAATCCCCGCGTTATATGGGGGAATGCCCGTGTTATACGGGGGATTGAAATCGCGTAATATGAAAATGCGTTATAAGAGTACCGTGTTATAGGGGGATTACTGTATTTTATAAACGCCTACCTGTTTTAAAAACGGCGGCACCATGATTCCTGCTAGTTGGCGTCACTCAAGATGTCAAAAAAATTACATAGTCCCAACACTTCGCACAATCTCAGCTCGACTAGAAGTATTTATAGCGAAAATCTTAACTTAACACCGATTAACTTTTATATGTGTTTGGATTAGATAAATTCGCATTATCTTTAGCGAGATGTTATTTTATTACAGAGATATTCTTGTAGTAAAGAAAATACGTAGTCTCATAAAGTCGTCAGTGCAAAACCCAGTCGTCAAATATGTGAAACGTGTTATGCACGGAGTTATGGTATATCCATGACGGAAATAAGTCGATAATCAGAGCCGGCTTTACCTATGGTGCAGGGTGTGCGGCGCACACGGACGCAGGGTTTTAGAGGGCGCTCTCAAAGACCCTGCGCCCGTGTTCGCGCGCCTGCTAGAGGGCGCCAGGGTATTGATTGCACCCAGGCGCTACATGGGCTAGAGCCGGCGCTGTCGATAATAACATCAACTTTTTTTAAGGGCACAGTTTTAAACTGTGCCCTTTTAAGATTTTTAAAATCTATAAGTAATAATCTATGTTTTGAGGGGGAGAGTGCACGCTGCAATCCAACAGCTGCTGGGCGCGCTCGACTGGCCACGTTACCTCTCTCTCACAGAAGACTACCTTGAAATGTATTGTATTTCCCACTTTATCTTATTTCCCTAATGTACGTACGTGTTTCGGTAGTGAGTGAGATGTGCCAGAGCCCATTCCCATCCTATCCCTCCCCATTTTCCCAACCCTTTCTCCAAATCCATTTCTATATGTTCAAAGGTAGGCAGCGCATCCGGGGGCGTGCCAACGTTTGTCATTTTGGACTAATGTTGGCATGTATCGCGGATGTCTATGGGCGATAGTATCCACTTACCATCAGGTGGACTGTATGCTCGTCTGCAGCCTTCGTCCATAAAAAAAAAGTACCTCGTTCCAATCCAATTCCTCCTGACAGACACGTTCTAACACTTTGAATTTACACTATACTCTGTTCGCGTTAAGAATGCAGTGAATCTGATTATTTTACCTCGACTACTATCTGTTCGCGTTAAGAACGCATGTTCATTTACCGTTCATTCGGTTCCCTTTTATATGTTTTATAAAACGATAAATAATTAAACTATCTGTCTTAACGCGAACAGATAGTAGTCGAGGTAAAATAATCAGATTCACTGCATTCTTAACGCGAACAGAGTATAGTTGTAAATTCAAAGTTATACAACGTGTTAGTAGGTACCTACTTCTTATTTAGATTACACAAAACTTTGAGTATTCCTGCAACTCATTCCTGCCGTCCACGGAAATTATCGTAAGTTCCGCGATGATTGTGTCCATGAAAAATATTTAATAATAAATAATATTTAATTCATTAATTAATTGTAGTGTATTTTAGATATACGAGTACATATAGGTATGTTTTGTAAATGTAAGTACTTTAAATTTGGAAGCTGAAGTAAATTAAATTAATAAATAAATATTCTGAATATTTTATAAAATTTTGTGTTTCCTTATTTTGAAACATTAAGTAGAATAGAAATAAAATTTATATTTTATTCTTTATACGGTCAGTGCTTCAGCCGTTTCGCTGCCCTGAGCATTATGTCGTTTGCGCCCGCTCCTTGTGTCTGCGCCCCCGCCTTGTGTCTGCGCCTCCTCTTTGTGTCTGCGCCCCCGCCTTGTGTCTGCGCCCCCGCCTTGTGTCTGCGCCCCCGCCTTGTGTCTGCGCCCCCGCCTTGTGTCTGCGCCCCCGCCTTGTGTCTGCGCCCCCGCCTTGTGTCTGCGCCCCCGCCTTGTGTTTGCGCCCTCTCCTTGTGCGCAGACGCTTGTCTGTTGCGTAGAGCGCTTGCAATTCAAGGCGCCCTCCGACGCAGTGTGTGCCTTACCTCAACCACAGATCAATAACAATTAGATGCTACATGCAAGCAGTTTAGTTTGACATCGTATTTGTTGAAAGATATGCGGCCAGATAGTGGAGAACAAGTAAAAGTTTCATTTATACAAGTCCGAGTTCCTCAAATGCGTACAGGAGTGAAAATCGGTGAAAAGCTAGCACAAATAACTGTTATCATCGTGTGATCACTGGTACAAATATGGTCGCATACGAGAATATTCACTATTCTCGCCCGAACCGTACGAGGGAAACTCCCCTTGTGTTGAGTCGCTACAACTGACCTATCCTAATATGGCAAAGTAATCTGGCAAAAAGTTACAAAAACGCCTAACGAAAGAACAGAGTTCGTGTTTCGAAGAAGCATTGCCACACGTTACGACTGTAATGTTAACCAGATTCTGTATCAACTCCGGAGATTCTCTCTGGAGATTTCTTCAAGTAGTGTGTGTCTGTCTTGTGAGCAAGGGTTGCTTAGGTTGACTGTACCGTTTTGTCCTTATGATAATCTGTCTTTTTGGGAATCTGTCCTCAAATGCGTCTTGTCTGCGAATATATGGGAAATCTATATAGGTATTGATAATTATAACTTATCCACACAACTTATTTTCCGTATCAAACTTAATATCTATATCATTCCTATATCTCCAAAGGCAGACGGCGCATCCGGGGGCATGCCAACATTTATCATTCTGGACTGGTTATACAAATGTGACCACCTGTGACAAGAACGGGAGGAGGACTCCAAAAATCATGAAATTCGTGTGACGTAAATCATGGATGGCCCCTTGGGGATACATGTTATAACATTTTTGAGTCGTTTGGAATAGCTCGGTAATTTCTTAGCAAGATGGTTAGTTGGCTTTGAACACTTTCAATTCGTTTCACATAATAAGGATTCTAAACAGAGCTGTAATACTTGAGACTCGAATGAACAAGAGTTTTAAATAACGTTATTTTCGTTCCAGACTATGAAACCCAATTTTGGAAAGCCCTTGATAACTATCACTTGGATGTGTTCATTAAACCTGAGACTATTATCAAAGATTACGTCGCGATTACGTAATTAGTCGCGATGATGACTTCCTGTCTTTATATTTTTATTACATAGTACGTAAAAAATTAGATCAGGATTTTTATTAACATTTCTTTTAGTACGCGTAAAACGCATAAAAAATCATTTCTCCAGGACAAGTTTTACATCGTTCGATAGACATCATTTCTCTAGTCTGCATCGGTCCTAAAGTAAAACAGGACAAACCAGATTTTATGAGCTTAATAATTTTTAAATCATAGGCAATCATTTGGAATTTAGATTGTGCAAAGATAAATGTTAGCAAAGACTACATATTAAATAATATATTATTAAAACTAAACTAACTCATGGAGCTTTGTTATGTAAAAACCTGTATTTTAATCACAGAAATATTACAGTAATATTATAATACATAATAGGACATGACAATCACTTAGATTGAAACAAATAAAATTTACGATGTTTAAAGGCCTTTCTCACCACCTTCCGATGAGGTATCAGAAAGTCAGTATCAGCAAAATTTAATTAGCAGATATTTTATCTATCAGATTATTAACAGTTACTTTAAGTATAATGAGTAAAAAATAAAATAAAATCTTTCTGATAAAATATCAGGAAGTGGCGAGAAAGGCCCTAAATACGTAAATATCTAGTTTCCTTCACTATGAGTGATAAAAAATTTAAACACAATGACGTTACTTTGCAGTCTCGTTCGATCAATGTCCTTATAAAGCTCGTGCACACCGGGTACAATTGCATCACATGGGTTGGCACAAATCGCTGAGTTCTTCAACCATGGCTTGAAACCCGATTCAAATTTACCGATAAATTTTACTTGTCGGCCGTCCGTCGACTAGTATTAAATTTACAATCTTTAACAAAATAATTAGGTAGGTACATGGGCGTAGCCACTGCGGACAGGTCGGGGCCCTTCCCTGGCACAGGGAAGAATAAGTAACAGACTTTCTGTATTACACTACCTATCGTACTAAGAACTATGAAAATCACTTACTTTGCTCCACCCTGGATAAAATTCTGACTACGCCCTTGGGTAGGTAGGATACTATTGGTTGAATTGTTCTTTCGCATACATTATGTTCGCCAGGGCTTACATGAGGGGGAGAGTGCACGCTGCAATCCAACAGCCGCTGGGCGCACTCGACTGGCCACGTTACCCCTCTCTCACAGAAGACTACCTTGAAATGTACTGCATTTCCCACTTTATCTTATTTCCCTAATGTACGAACGTGTTTCGGTAGTGAGTGAGATGTGCCAGAGCCCATTCCCATCCTATCCCTCCCCATTTCCCCAACCCTTTCTCCAAATCCATTCCATATTCTGCAAAGGTAGGCAGCGCATCCTGGAGCGTGCCAACGTTTGTCATTTTGGAATAATGTTGGCATGTATCACGGATGTCTATGGGCTACAGTATCCACTTACCATCAGGTGGACTGTATGCTCGTCTGCCACTTTCGTCCATAAAAAAAAAAAAATCTAATAAGGCTAATATATAACAAAGAGGTGATTTATTATCCGTGTTTAGGGTAAAATATTCAGTTACCAGTAAAACCATCTTCGCACCCGCGAGGGACATTCCTATTCTTGCCTAACCCATAAAAATTCGGCAAATCCATTGATACAACAACAAAGGTAGGCAACGCATCGAGGAGTGTGCCAAAGTTAGTCATTCTGGACTAATGTTGGCATGTTCCGCGGGTGTCCATGGGCGACAGTGTCCACTTACCATCAGGTGGACTGTATACTCGTTTGACACCTTTTTTTTTAAAAAAGTAAAATTATAATTTTATGAAATCATTTTTATTTTAGCATCCTCACTTTCATCATCATCCAAAAATCTTCCATAATTGAAGTAATCCTCGATCTGCTGCAGAGTCTTATCTTTAGTTTCGGGCAGTAAAAAGAACAAGAACAATAGAGACAAACCCATTACTGCACCGTAAACAGCGAAAGTCCCATGAAAGTCTAAATGCACTAACATTGATGGTGTAATTTTTAAAGCAACCAATAGACATAAGGATAATGTGATTCCTGATACAGAGGATCCACTACTTCGATGTGCTAAAGGCCAAACTTCCCCCAGCAATGCCAGAGGAATAGGAGTACAGCCTAAGTTCGCTAATATACAATAAATTGCCAGCATTGACAGCGGTATCCATGAATACCCTCTTGAAATTATAGCATTGGACTGCAAGTAAAGATACGTGCAGATAGCGAACAGAACGACTAAACCGGCTGATCCCGTAGAGAACAGCAACGTTCGCCTTTTAAGCAACTTCACCAGAATTGATGACGTCGATGCACTGAGCGTAGTTATCAAATCTATGGCCAGAGTGAAATAGAAAGTCTGGGATTTGTTTCCAGTGATTCTCTCGATCATGTCCAGAGCGTACGCCGGAAAAATGTGTCTTCCGCAAGCCTCTAACAAGATACTGGCGAAAAATATTATGAACATAGGTTTTAAGAAGTCTTTTCTCAAGAATTTCCTAAAAAACTTAGCAACATAACGGTTCATTACTCCACATTTGCTTTCTATCTTCTGCACTGGCTTTCTTCTATCCATTTGTGATTTCATCAGTCTGTTGAGTTCTTCCGTCGACTCTTCTGACTTTCCTCTTAACCAATAGAAAGCCGCTTCGCTTTTTCCAAATTGGTGTTTCGACGCCAACCAGGCAGGACTTTCAGGCCACGTGCAAACAATGACTATAGCAATTACATGAGGCACTAAGGCAATAAGTGCAATGGTTGTGTAATTATAGAAATGACCAAGAATGTGGACCATAGTGTTCCCTAAACAGACTGCAGCTGTTTTAAGGTTGAGAAACATTCCTCTGTTGCTAGGGCTTGTATATTCTCCGATGACCACGGATCCTAAAGCTACGGTGGCACCAGCGGTTAACCCTCCGAAAATCCTGCCTGCCATGAGCACTGGAATGTTTGGTGCGAAGTATATAAGTAGCCACCCCACAGCTGCTGGAATGATCACCACTGCGTGTGCGATTTTTCTTCCATATATGCCCATAAGCCAAGAAGAGATGAAGAAGCCTGGCATGCAGGCCAAACCTATGCACGATGCTGAAAAGAAACAATATTAAGAGTTACAGAATCTACACACATACTCGTAGTAGATTTAGCTTGACTTTATGCAGAATTTAATGTTTACTGAAGCAAAATTGCAGGTCGCCATGAGCGGCGGTGACCACTTACCATCATGCGGGGGGCACGCTCGTCTGCCAATAATTCTATAAAAAAACACGCTAAATAGAATAAATTAAATTAATATTTGGACATACGTGCATAGTACGTTCACTGAGAATTGACAACCTTCCATCTGAGACAAAGGTCTAGGGTTATCTTTTGTTAGCAAAATTTAAAAGTTAAGAAATTATTATCAATAGCAAATATGACAATAGACAGTAGTAAAACTTGCGTAGAGTTAGTTAACGTTAGACGTTAGTGAGTTAGACGACAGTCTTGATGCTTGGGAAAAGAATTAAATGCTTCAAAATTGTTTTTAGGGATTTTTTTTATTATTTTAAGTACACATTCACTATTTACACTAAATATCATTTCGAGTTTGATGAGCTGGGATCTTCAAAATTAACATTTATGACAAATTTATCTATATGCTCTTGTTCCAAAACAATTACGGAATAATTGGCTTTTCGTTTTTAATAGTTCTCATTTTAATTAAAAACAAACTTAATCGTATGGTGTAACGAATATTACTGATATAGAAGTTCAAACAGGTAAAAAGGATCAAGGATGTTTGTTCCGGGAATTGCACACGCAGCTGGTCGGCGATAAAGTGATTTTATTATCAGAAATCCAACAAACAATAGGCAAGTTAGTCACGTCTCGAGTGGAATGTTCTCATTTCCCAATGAACGTACTATACATGTATGCGAATAGTAGAATTACTAGTTTTAATAATTATATCACCTATGTTTATGTTATAAGGATAAAATCATAATATTCTCTTATGAAATGAACGAATTATCAAGTATTATAGAGATGAAATGCGTTTTGACAAAAAGTTGTTTGGACATATTTTTTTTATAGACAATTGGGCGGACGAGCAAGCGGTCTCACGTGATGGTAAGTGTTAACGCCGCCCATGGACACCTACAACACCAGGGGCTATGTGGGTGCGCCACCGAGCTTACAAAATCGTATTCACAACTTTTTTGAAGAACCCCATATCGTACCTTAATGGAAAGACCTCTTGAGGCAGTTCGTTCCACAATTCGCTTTGGGTTCGCGGTATAAAATTATATTATAATTTGCAAAGTAAATACTTGAATAAATAATATTTCAGGAACCCAAAAGTTATCAAATAATTAATCAATTAAATGAACAATCATGAGAAAGAGAGATAATGACAAAAGATGATAAACGCGCAGACTGTTCGCCTGATAATATGGCTTAGTTATATTCTTAGAGTGAAGGAAATCCTTTCTGAAGGAATGAAGAACTCTTTAATTATGACATAGAATAGAATGAGAAGAGAAACTAGCTATGGCAACTTCCTGCCTTTTACATTTCACGTCAGTTTTTTTGTGAGAGTGGGACAAGTCGGCCAGTTGCCCAGCATTGCTTTCCCCTTCTCAGACTTTCCTTCTAGTCTAGTCTGTCTTCTAGTCTTTTGGAAGGGAGGGGGGGTGCCCGATGAATACCACTACCGCTGGGCACTGGCTAGGTTACTCGTCTCTCATAGAAGACAACCGTAAAATGTACGTACATGTCATTTTGGATTGATGTTGGCATGTATCGCGGTTGTCCACGGGCGATTGTATTCACTTACCACCGGTCTGCCGTCTTCTTTCTATAATAAAAGAAGGTGTAATGATGCTATAAAACCTCACAAGTGCCGTCTTTTGCTCTGTATTACAAATAGGTACTTACATAACCAAGAGATGGTCTCCAAGTCAGCTTTGATGGGAGAATCAGGCGACTTTAGAGCAGGCCCCAGACTCGCCGCGTAGCTCAGCATCATGCCCTGTCCAAGCATGTTGAGAAGTACAGCGGATACTGTCCATGACTGAAAAGGTAACACTGGCATGTAAGTATAGTAGTTTGACAGAGCGTGGGACGCTCTCCAGCCAGCGTGGAAGATGATTTGAAAAAAGTTGCTGGCTGGATGAGAAAGCGGAATATCGTGTGTCTCGACCTTTGACGAGACCTATATTCAGGCCGATGGTATACTAATGCTGTATGGCAAAACACACTATCAAACAATAACAAGAGACTGGGCATTACTTGTCTAATGACGAGTAACCGTAACCAGTTTTTTTATAGTCCACCGTTGGACATAGGCACCCTCATGCATCTTCTATTGAGCATGAGGAATGTATGACCTTAAAACGCCACGCTGGTCAAGCGAGTCCACTCATTTAGAGGTTTTGTAGTTCCTCAGGGCTTGTGATAGCGGCTTTGTTATAAGCTTGGTCGCCTTTTGCAACACCCACGAGAAGTGATGGGGCTGTCCTATTCTAAAGCCATAGGACACCATACGGCCTCGAGTCATTAAACTAATTCCTTTCGTCCTTTGTCTCTTTGTTTCCGCCAGAGGACGATACTTTCTCGGGACAAATATCAGTGAACGATAACACGATAAGGATAAGGATATTTATTTACGTTTAAACGAACTGCAAACAAATACTAAAGTTTTTTTTTGCTTGCGTCCACTAGGATCCCCTGACACGGATCCCCGGGAGATTCATTTAGATTTTGACTGACATGGATATGGATTTCCTGGTGGATATTACTCTTTGTATAATAAAAATAAACTATCGAAAGCCAGGATAATAAATAATGTAAAAAGGGGTAAATTCATTCAAGAAAACCAACTCTAATTAATAAATGGAATTATAACTATCGGATACATTACGTAAACAGTAAGATAAGTGACAATTGGTGAAGTAAAATTACTAAAAAGCGTAAAAATAGATTTTTGAAGAGATTTGTAGTTAGTTAATTGAGACAGGCTAACTAAAATAATCGTAATATACTTTATTACGAAAATACTAAGTATATTCAAGTATTTCTTTGCCCAGGGGATCTCTGTGGCACCATTGATACGACCTGTATTCGCAGCTGTACTACATACTGTATCACACCAGAGAATTTGCACTTTATCTTCGAGATTCCAATCCCTGATCGCATTCCAAGCAGCATACGCATATTATCTCATTTTAGCACAGTAATAAGTTGATCCTTATTTCCAAACGAAATGACTATAAGAAGACGTTCTTCTTTGGAATTTCGGGCATCCAGTGCAGGCAATGGTTTGCCGTTCCAGTGAACAGTTACACAATGTGGGACCTAATTTTTCAAATCAACTTTTAGGGCTTCCACGCATTCCTTTCGTTTTTCCATACGGATTTTTTAGATGGAAGACTTACTTATCGGAAATTCGTCCATATTATGCCCAAGTGCCTCGATAGTAGCTTGAAGAATAAACACAGAGTCTAATGCAGCTACTAATTTTGGAGTAATTAAATCTTTCTTCGTTCCCATTACAGTACTACCAGTCCCATTTTGTGTGCTCCCGATCACAGTTGCCAGATCATTTTGTGAATCCATATTTTCACCAGAACTGTTTTTTTTTTTTATTTTAACCACAACAAGTATAATTATACATAGCAATATCTGACAAACTGCAGAACAGTTTGTCGGCAGAACTGCTCTCCGCTGAAACTAATTGTAGCTCAGTCTATTGTACAATTATTATTATATTTATATAAATAATTACATACTTTGAATTACATAAGTATATCATGACAAATGCTGTATTATTATCATGTTAGAAACCATGTTAATACTTTTGTTTAGGTCATCATCATATCAGCCCTTGGACGTCCACTGCTGGACATAGGCCTCCCCCATTGTCCGCCATTTAGACCTATCGGCAGCGACCTGCATCCAGCGGGTGCCCGCAACCTTTGTGAGGTCGTCTGTCCATCTAGCAGATGGACGTCCTCGGCTTCGTCTGCCGGTACGTGGTCTCCACTCGAGAACCCTTCTGCCCCATCGGCCATCGGTTCTTCGAGCTATGTGCCCTGCCCACTGCCACTTCAGCTTGCTAACCCGAGAGGCTATGTCGGTGACTTTAGTTCGTCTACGGATCTCCTCATTCCTGATTCGATCACGTAGGGAAACCCCGAGCATAGCCCTCTCCATAGCTCGCTGTGCGACAGTGAGCTTATTTATGAGGCCCATAGTCAGAGACCACGTCTCGGTGCCGTAGGTCATCACTGGCAACACACACTGGTCGAAGACCTTCGTCTTCAAGCACTGAGGTATTTTGGACGAGAAGACGCTGCGTTGCTTCCCGAACGCTGCCCAGCCGAGTTGGATTCGTCGATTGACCTCTTTCTCGAAGTTGGACCTACCTAATTGGACCGTTTGGCCTAGGTAGACGTACTCGTCAACAACTTCGAGAATCGAGCTCCCAACTGAAACTGGGGTGGGCACGACATGGACATTCGACATGATTTTCGTCTTGTCCATGTTCATTTTAAGGCCCACCTGTTGGGAAACTCGATTGAGGTCTCCGAGCATTGTGCTAAGATCCTCCAGCGATTCTGCCATGACCACGATATCGTCGGCAAATCGAAGGTGAGTGATGCATTCGCCATCAACGTTGATGCCGAGTCCTTTCCATTCCAGGAGCTTGAAAGCGTCTTCCATCGCATTGGTGAAGAGCTTCGGAGAGATTACATCTCCTTGTCTCACACCCCTCTGCAATGGAATCGGCTCCGTGCTCCCTTCCTGTACTCGGACTGACATGGTGGCGTTGTTATACAAACACTTCAACACTTCGATATACCGATAGTCAATATGGCACCGCTGGAGGGACTGTAGCACTGCCCAAGTCTCGATCGAATCAAAGGCTTTCTCATAGTCCACAAACGCTAAGCATAATGGCAAGTTATACTCCTCGGTCTTCTGTATAACTTGCCGCAGCGTATGGATGTGGTCTATGGTACTATAGCCTTTTCGGAAACCGGCTTGTTCGGGAGGCTGGAAGTCATCAAACCTGCGCTCGAGACGATTCGTGATAACCCTCGAAAACAGCTTATAAACATGGCTCAGAAGTGAGATGGACCTATAGTTCTTCAACAAGGTCTTGTCACCTTTCTTGAAGAAGAGCACCACCACGCTTCTGTTCCATGCCTCCGGCGTAGTACCTTCGAGCAAGATGGAATTAAAGAGCTTCTGAAGGACTTTCAGTACCGGTGTTCCACCCGCTTTCAGAAGCTCTGAAGTGATTCCGTCCTCACCCGGCGCCTTGTTGTTTCTAAGCTGTTTGAGGGCCATCCTAATCTCGTACAGGCTGATGTCCGGGATGTCTTCGGTATAGTGTCGGGTCAACTTGGCTCTTGGGTCTTTGGCCAAGTTGCCAACAGGTTTAGCGACCGAGGTATACAACTGTCCATAGAACTTCTCGATCTCCCTCAGTACCTCTTGTTTGTCGGAAGTGACACTGCCGTCCTCCCTCTTCAGCTTCGTCAACTGGCTCTGCCCAATAGATAAGTCTCTTGCGAACACTTTGGAGCCTTTATTCCGCTCTATCGTCTCCTTAATACGATTAGTATTAAAGAGACGGATGTCGTGTCGCAAGGACTGGTGAATCCGTCTATTGAGCTGCCGATATGCTTCCGCGTCATCAGGAGTCTGCAGTGTCATCGAACGTCGTTCCGCCAAGAGGTCGAGGGTGTGGTCGGTGAGCTTTTGGGGTCCATCTCTTCGACGATGTCTGAAGAATTTAGACCCCACCGTATGGACAGTTTCTACCAACCCGTTGTTGATATCGTCCACTGCAACGCAATCCTCTAGGCAATCGAAGCGATTTGACAATTCAAGCTGAAAGCTTTCGGGGTTTTGTATGTGGGCAGCAGTAGGTCGGAGCGTAGACTTCATCAGGCGGGACCTTTCCAACTTGACGTTTATATTCAATGTGCCTCTAACCATTCGGTGATCACTACCGGTTTTCACCCTGTGGATCACGGAGACATCATTGAATATTTGTCTCTTTGTGGCCATAATGAAGTCTATCTCATTTTTAACGGAACCGTCGGGGCTCATCCAGGTCCACTTCCTATGAGGCGGCTTCTTGAAGAAAGAGTTCATCATAAAGAGTCCCTCTTTCTCAAGAAAGTCGGCCAGCCTCTGGCCCCTCTGGTTCCGGTGCCCACATCCAAATTGCCCCACTCTCAACTCATCGTCGCCTCTTTTGCCCAGTTTCGCGTTGAAATCCCCCATAACAATATTGTAGTGTGTTTTCGAAGCATGTATGGCTCTACTAATGTCCTCATACATTGCTTCCACTTCGTTATCCGGGTGTGCCGAGGTCGGTGCGTAGACCTGTATGACCTTCAACGAATATCTCTTGGATATTCTGAGTATAAGGTACGCGACCCTTGGGACTGCTGGTCGCCCTCCCGGTAATAGAACAAGTTGCCGGATTTCAGGGTTATCTTGGCCTCCCCCTCTCTTCGGATTTCTGATAACCCCAAGATATCCCAGTGCAACTTGCCTATCTCCTCTTCCAGCTCAGCGATCTTCTCGTCTGTCCTCAAAGTGCGCGTGTTATAAGTCACCAGTGACAACCCACGTCGGTAATCCGTCTTAAAAGCTCTGGTCGTTCGACGGTGGAATCCCGCCCGGAGATTCTTAGCACCCCTGGCTCCAGCGCTCGACCAGCGGTACTAATTAGTTGTTTAGGTACTAATGTTATATAAACTTTGATTTATTTTTTAAATGTATTGCAAATATTTCTAATAAATGTTTTATCAATTTGTTCTTGAAGACAGCATTTGACATATTTTGAATTCTTAAATCTAAAGGTAAATTATTTTCAAATTTAGGTACTAAATATATATTTTCGTTTTCTTTTGCCATAATAATTGTAAACTCGTCAATTCCAATCCATCCAATTCCAATTCCATCCAATCCAATTTTTGAACACATTCCTATTCTAAATAGTCCTGTGCAGGTTTTTACGATGCCGAAAAAATACGTTCATACGATGCGGAAAGATATGTCATTGGCCGGTTTTCTACTTCAATAGACCTTTGTCGCGTCTTTACTTCTTTGTCAGTTAGTTTTTATACTCTAGCCAAGTTACCGAGTCGACCTGACTCTCTCTGGCGCTGCAAGAAGATCTTATCTTCCTCCATTTTTATTAATTTAAGTACATAGGAGTGTGCAATATCAAACAAATTGTCCAAATTGCTTGTAAATTCTTGTTTACGCCGCTTGAATCCGTCTTGTGTTTTCTTTTTTTTGTAAGTCTCTTCAAACTTGATCAAAAGTTAATTCACGGGGTCACGTCCACTGCAAAGTGTTCGAAACGTCGGAATAAAAATAATGTTAAATATACGCGATTTAAACCGTTCAAAGTTGTTTAATTGCAGTGTATAGTAATCGCGAAAACCTAAGAAAATATTAAAATATACCCTTTTTAGGATTGTGCAATTCCACAGACATGTTTATTGACTAAAAACAATAAGTTTAATGACTGGATATCATATGCACGTCGACGCGTAAGCGCGCTCTCGCCAAAGTATGCAAGTACTGACATGTTTCGATGCAAGTCAACACGGCTTGCCGTAGTGCAAAGATCATGAAATTTGATTTACGTGTGTTTTGTTAGAAGACAAAAAAATAATAAGTTGGTATGCGTTAAAAGAAATTACTTTGAATTTTTTTGGGATACGTCCCGTGTGATGTTGGCCGGCTATATAATAGCATCATTCCATCTCTTTCCGTGGGTGTTGTAAAAGGCGACTAAAGGATAACAAAGCGGCTACCACATGCCACGAGGAACCACACCACCTATAAAAGAGTGGACTTGCCAACCCGCTTGGCCAGCGGTGAATACTGAAAGGGCTAATTGCAAATATTACCTACATAAGTCATGGTTCTACAAAAAGAGGGTAAACATTAACGTAGGGATTGCCTTAAGGACAAGTTCATTACACTCATACAATTTAAACATTATGTATAATTAGTACTCATATTTAACCATTATGTATAATTAGTACCCATATTTAAACATTATGTATAATTAGTACCCATATTTAAACATTATGTATAATTAGTACCCATATTTAAACATTATGTATAATTTGTACCCATATTTGTAACAAAGCTGTTATTGTTGATTTAATTATAAATACTATTTAAATGCCCAGAGGCATTAGGTATGCAATTAAAAATATTTATTGTTTCTGAATGCGGGGATTTTTACATCTACTTTAAAATAGTTAAAACTTAAGTTTTAGCGACTTTACCAAATAAGAAAAGGCATTACTACTAACATTTTTAACGAAAGCCTAAGTAAAATTATACTCGGAAATTAAAACTAAACAATGGTTATCAAAAAGCTTGAAGTTTCAAGCTTGATTACAAATTAATGAAAATTTTACTACATTTTTTACATTTTACATTTATACTCAAATGTCAACAAAATGCACTTGTGCTTTATTCTAACACAACGCGCTTATTTTCCCTAACGCGGGCATTATACCTATCATATATTGACATAAAATTTTCCTGTTTTTAAATTCTCATAACTAGCAACTACAGATAAAATTCTAAGTATATCGCTTGACGTTTTTATTTGCTATAAGTTTTCCTCTAGTATCGGTTAAAAACATCATTAAAATCCGGTTAAATGGTTTTCTAGTTATACTTTGACATCTTTACAAAGGTCACCTCCATAAAGATCAGACAACCTATTGTGGTTCGAAACAAAGCTACGCTTTTTATAGAATACAACGTATCAGACGTGCACACAGTCAACTTGGTGGTAACTGCGTTCTGTCGCCCGGCGACTTCCGCTATACTTACCAACAATGGTCGATGACAATCGCTGGCGCGACTAGGGTTACCAGATGACAGGAATTTTCCTGACATGTCCGGAATTTTAGCCCCCTGTCAAGGTGACAGGGAAAATTTGAAATTGTCAGGAATTTTTAAATAGAAAGAGAAAAATATAAGAAATAAAAATTAAAATATTTATTGAGCAGTTTGTTCACAAAAAAATAATAATAAAAGAATCAAATGTCAACAATTAAATTAAGTTTCATTCAATCTGATCTTTGTATTGCTGGATATTGCTTTCAGCAACTGCTGGTCTTTCATAACAATTTTATGAAACACTTCACATGATGTGTTCTTCAGATTGAAGTGTCAACAGTAAAGCCCAGAACCTATGCACAGTCTATTCCTCTCTCCTTTGTCCACTGCGCACCCAATAATAAACGTTCGCATTTTGTGCTTGAATTGCAAATACAAAACAGCAAATTTTGTTCAGTTCTGCCAGTCTCTCACAGCTTACGGATTTTAAAATCGTTATCCATTATTTAACGGGCACGCACACGTAGGCTACATGTTACATAGGCGGATAGGTGCGTACATCAAGCTCACCCGCGAGTTTTTAAAATTAGATATTTTTGCTGCCTCCGGGTGGGTACCTACCATAAATATAACATTGACACAAAATGTCAGGAAATTTATTGAAAGTCAGGGATTTTGCCAGGAAAACCTATTTTCGGATCTGGTAACCCTAGGCGCGACCCCGGATGCGCTGCCTATCTTTGGAGATTTAGGAATAGATTTGGGGAAGGGGTTGGGAGAAAGGAAGTATAACGTTCATCTACTATACTCTATTGTAAAATTTTTAATTCCATGGAATTCTGACACTTGTCATTTTATGAAATTTCAGTTGTCTTAAAACTTTTTTGTCTGGTACCTACTTTTCTATTTGTGTATAGTATTTAATGATTTTGTTTCAAAAACTTTAAAGATATACCTGCTTGCTTTTTTCTATAATTCTAGCAATTTATATATTTATGTAATAATAATAATAGTACATGTATAATAATATTATTAATTACGTGTAAAGTAATAAAAATATATTATGTACTGGATACTCTACTGAAGCCGTCACCATCAACATGTATTATCGAAGTGTCACCGACACTATCAAAATTAATTATCTATCTATTAATAATTATTAATAATTAATGGTGAAGACTGCATTGCTTACCTATCCTTATAATATTGTTGACTCCTTTAACTAATAACTCTTTTACATCCGTCATATTATACTCTTCATTATTTCTGACGACAAACGTTTACTTTCTTATTTGATTCTCTTTTCTTCTATAAATCCACGGTGCCCACGACTTCGTGTCCGCAGATGTTAGAGCATGAGTATGAGTGGTAATAAGTTATAACTGTTAAGTTTCATTAAAATTCGTCCAGTAGTTTGGGCAGTGACATTTTCAAAAAATATTAAATGTTCTGACATGGCTTTTTACGATAATATAATATTTCTTATGTGCTATATAGTTTTATCTTATACAATATTACATAATATTATATTTTATATTAATATATAAGTTTATTTTCTCTATTTGCGATTAAACCAATGTACTGTTGAAAAAAAAAAACAAAAGTAAAATTTTTAATTTTAGTAAAAAAGGTTTGTTACATATGCCAGAAGTTAGAAAGATACCTGTAGCAATTTATTTATCTCCCGAAATAATTATTTCGATATTGATATTTAATAAAGTGTTTAACTTAAAATTTAAATATCTTTACAAAATTTAAAATTTAACTACAAAATTACGATTTTGAATATTTAAACCTTGCAAACCATAGCCAAATACTTCTTGTCTGTTAACATCAAGAAATGTCAGAATTTCATGGAATTAAAAATCAGAGTATAAAAACCGTCATTTCTCGAAAATAAGATTCTGTGGGTTGGATTTAGTTAGCATAACAACGTCGAATTAAAGATCACAGGTTTTATAAAGTTGACGAGAGAAGAGAGTTAAAGAAGTCGTAACACGTACAATTAAAAGATACATCTTTTAGCGTGTTTTTGAAGTCGATTTTATTCAAACAGTTCACTTCAATGTCGCCTACCTTATTTTTTTTTGTCGGAATGGCTTATTTCTTGTGGCCCTAGTGGCCTTTCAAGAGTCACCGGTCGTGTTTAATTTAGGGCGATCGCAGAAGGCGCTCAGCCAGGAACAAAATGTGTGTTGCAACGAGCCTAATGGCTCCCCGCCGGTAAACCGGCGGAAGGAACGGGCCTCGGCTTAGGGCGTTGCATTGGGGGAATACCGCGGGATCGCGAGTCGGTGAGAAGGTTAGGTGAGTAAGGTAAGAAGAATCAGAGGATTAGGATGGTGCGGAATCGCGTCATAGTAACGTCGGGCGGTGTCTTTCACGTATTTGACGGTGGAAGGAAGGTCTAAGTCCTTATGAAGGTCGACATTGGTCGACGGCCTTACGAACGAATCTATTTTGGAGGGTTTGGAGAATTTTGATGTTGGAGGGAGCTGCGTGTGCGAACACAACGCTAGCATAGGTCATTATAGGTCGGACGAACGTTTTGTATAATGTCAACTTATTTCTAAGCGACATTTTACTTCTCCCGCCTTTGAGGGGGTTGAGGCGACCGAGCACAAAGGCGGCTCGGTTCCGCAGGGCTATAATGTGTTCTCGGAAGGTCAATCTATGGTCTGGAGTAACTCCGAGATATTTGGTCTTTCTAACCAGAGGAATGGTTTGACCGAAGAGCGTAAGAGGGTATAGGGAGACGGGAGAGTCTAGGATTACGACAGCCATTCCTGGGAAAAGGGAAGCACATGGCTGTACTTTTCGCCGGGTTTATCTCTATCCTCCACCTCACAAACCACTCGCCCAGGGCGGAATGTCGCCTACCTGTTTCACAAACGGCGGTACCATGGTTCCTGCTAAATGACGTCACTTAAATTTTTAAAATTATCACATATCACAAAATATCATTCGCACATTTTTAGCTCTATTGGAAGTATTTACAGCAACTTAATGCCCATGAACTTTTATAGGTGTTCAAATTAGATTAATTCGTATATATTTAGTGAGTTGTTAGTTTATTACAGAAATATTCTTGTAGTAAGATAAAAAGTTCATAGTCTCATATAAAATCGTCAGTGCAAATCTCAATTGTTAATACGCGGAACAGATTGAATTATCTCAAGCTCCGCGATTACGGAATAAATTCATCGTAAGAAAATATGCGCGTTATATTTAAAAATATTGTTTAATTCACTAATTAATATTAAAATGCGTCTGTAAGAGGCTTTGGCGCACCAGACCACACTGAGACAGGTGTAAACTCGATCGCGATTATAAAGCTGTGTTTACGTTGGACATTGCATCTCAAAATTAATCTTTATTTTTTTGTTGATTAAGCAATGAGTTAAACCGCCCAGCGTTGGTTGACACACGGAGCAAATATAAATTTGATAATTGCCGGCTTTAGAATAACAAGACCTCATCTCTTCCTGTGGGTGCCCTAAAAGGCGACAACTTACCTTACCTTTACATTAGTAAGGAATGAAGCAACAAACCCTGAGGAACTACACCTCTAAAGGAGTGGACTCGCCAACCGTTTAAATCCGCTTCTGCTTGCGTTTGCGTTAAACCTGCTTGGCGTTTTAAGGCAATATATCACTCATGCATATTGCCTTGCACCCTATGAGATAAGCTGTGTATGGATTTCTTTGGATATTAAAATTAGACGCTATAAATGGGCGTTTATTGTTGTACATGTACTGTGTCTGTTTTTAAATACTCGTATAGTTTAACAGAAATTTTCGTCAATATCCTTATTCAAAAATGCAATTATTACTCTATTGTATGTTGTATCAGCCTATAACTTGCCTAATTTGCCTATAACAAATTTTCGGCTCGTACCACTGAGCTTCAACTTACGTAAGTATTTAAGGCATTCAATATAATAGGTACAACAAGTGGCGCAATAACAGGTATGTCCAACCCTCAAAGAAAAGAAATAACAAAGAATTAAAGAAAAAGATACAAATCTATGCATAGGTGGATTAACTATATATGTGATTAGATTGCAGCATTTTATGTTTTATCGTAATACTAGAATCTTTGAAAACATCAATGTCGAAATCGCTGTATGTACCATTATATTATGCAGATAAGCGGTTAAAAGGAGATTGTTAATAATATGAGTCACGTGATCATCTTACCTCGACCCTTACATGATTCAACGATTGGATTCCTTTTCATTCGGATCGTGTTTAGTAAAAAAAAATGCATACAAACATTTTTTTTGGAATTTCGATTATAGGGGCGATTATTCACAATATTTCGAGTTAAATACATCACATTCCACCTTCTTAAATAAAGTTATCTCTTTTTTAAGGTAAGTATTCTTGTATTCTAGGAACTCATATTACGATTCTCTGAGTACGTAAATAAATTTAAATGGAAATATTAGCAAAGATAATAAATATTTTCTGAAGATTACAAGGGATCTGAAAGAAAATGTAATAGTAACTATCAACTCGTCCAAAAAACTTTTCCTAAAGTAAGTAATTACCTCAACGTATCCTACACAATTTAACGGTTTAGCTACTAAGAGAAAAAAAAACTACTTAGTGAAAAAGGGGATTTTTTAAGAAATTGAGGTTTTTTAATTTGAGTACCTAGGTACCAAAATATTTTATTTGTGTTAATATTGTAAATAGCTAACTTTATTTATACGTTGTATTTTTCACTTATTTATTTATTATTATATAACACGCATAATTTAAAAACGTTATATATAAGTAATATATATATATACAATACAATTAATTAGACTATATGTAGCTGACTCAACGGGCATCAATTTCATTAGAGGTCCCGACAGTATATCAGCGCTTCTTGATTGGGAGCAATATTAGTTGGGGACCTATTTGTTGCCGCAGCATGTACAGATACATTACGAAAACATTGGCCATCGGCTAACCCGGGCCAGCCGAACGCGTCATTCACGTGTATGCAATAAAGTATCTCGTAATAAAGTATGCAATTATAGGTTCGATCATTCATTCATTGATGCGAATGACGCGTTCAGGTGTTTCCGGATTAGCAGATGGCCAATGTTTTCGTAATGTATCTGTACATACTTTTTGTACATTACTATTTTATACGTTCCTTTATTGAATCTGTGTGCTGTCTGTGGAATTTATTCTCTTTCTTTATCAATTAATTCGACGATATAAATATTCTTAACATTCACGTCGGTGTGCGCCGCGTCGGGAACCCAACTGAGCGTTCTCAAGTTTATACACACTAAAATAAACAATAGTAAAAGTAACCCGTGAGATAAATCAATTATACATATAAATGTCTGTCTTGTTTCATTTCGTATTTGTTTTTATTTACTATAGGTAGATATACCTACACTTTATTGTACACCGAGAACACACAGAGAAATACAAAATACAAGTAATTAGACGTATGGTACAACCGGCGGCCTTATCGTTATAACGATTTCTTCCAGGCAACCTTTGGGTCTGTAGACGAAATAGAGGTATATGGTGCACTAAAGAAATAATGTCTTTACGTACATACATATATACACAGAATGATTTAAGGAACTAAAAAACACAAAGGATAAGAATTATACATAACTTTGCTTTTTTATTCCGTACAATAAGTTGAATAAAGTTATCCTTTAGCATCTGTACCGAGGTCATTCGATGACATCATAAATTAATATAATCATTTTTTTTTGACATAGCATAAACATATGGCTGTCGTTCATCTAGAATCTAGCCGCGTTATTTGCATATGTTTTCTGTATATGTTTAAATTGTATGAGTACATTAAAAGCTTTATGCGATCGCCGCTTGGACCGTTAAAACAATAACATTTCGATAAAATCGCAGTGTGAATGCAGCCTTTGCGATTGATCGAAAATAACAAAGGTCAGATTGATTGTTCCCGATAATAAATTAATTCATAAAATAAGTATGTACGTAATCAAGGCTTCCGTGAGGTAGCATGACTTCTAGATCTATTCCTAGAGAACAGATCAATGGATTTCACGTTTAACTACGATATATGCAATTGTATGGGTGAAATATCGATATAGCTTTATGACGGCGTGGTTTAATTTTCTTTTTTTTAGGGACGAAGGCGACAGACGAGCATACAGTCCACCTGATGGTAATTGGATACTGTCGCCCATAGACATCCTCGATACATGTTCATATTAGTCCAAAATGACAAACGTTGGCACGCACCCGGATGCGCTGCCTATCTTTGGAGATATAGGAATGGATTGGTTGGGAAAATAGGGAGGGGTAGGATGGGAATGGGCTCTGGCACATCTCACTCACTACCGAAATACGTACCTACGTACATTAGGGAAATAATATAAAGTAGGAAATGCAGTACATTTCAAGGTAGTCTTCTGTGAGAGGGGGATAACGTGGCCAGTCGGACGCGCCCAGCGACTGTTGGATTGCAGCCTGCACTCACCCCCTGACAAAATAGTAATTTAAAGTTATTTGAATAGACAAAATAATTCTTTTTTTAATTTTATAGTGGTGAGATTTTTTCAATGACTGAAACTAAATACCGTTTCAGTGATTTTTAATAATAATTTTGAGTATCACTGTATCAAAACATACAATTCAAAATTCCAACCAAACTTGTCAAGTAGGTACCGGCTTAGCAACAAGAAACTGATCACGTGATCAGATGGGAGCAACCCCTTAATAATGTGTGATTGTTAGTACAGAGTGTCTGTATTCATGACTAAGTGATTTTGAATGCTAAAAAGTAATTTTATAAAAATACTTTTTGAAAGAAAACACAAAACTTTTTATAACCGACATCAAGGTCCCCTTCAAAAATGTATGGAGAGAAAAGTTACTAAAGTTATAAAGTAATTTTAGGAAAAGTAGACATTAGGTACTGTATAAATGAATGTTACTAAGGATGACGAATGATGGTAGGTGGGTAGGTACCTAAAATATCTTATGTCTGACAACTTTTGATAAAAACATTGTATTAATCGTTCTTTTATGTATACATCTTTCTATGGTTGTATAGCCTGTTTGCACATAAAATTTAAATTAGTAAAACAATATTTTTTTTTTAAAAAAAAGCATATCACGTCGCGATTTATGGTTCTGTGCTCAACACTGAAAAATTCTTTTATTAGTCACTAGCGACCCGCCCTCGCTTCGCTTCGGTTTATAATTTTTTTTTTCAAAATTTCAAATTAAAATATAGCCTATATTAGATACGGATAATCCAGCTTCCTATTTGTGAAAGAAAGAGTGAAAGCTGTTTTGAAATCGGTTCAGTAATTCCAGAGATTACCCCCAATATACCTACAGACACACAATTTTACCGCTTTATATATTAGTATAGATAGTATACCATAGATAAATACAGATCTTTTAGTTTCCAAATAACATAACATTTATGTAACTTCCAACGAGAACATACTTTTTACAAGTCTTATACTTCATAACGTGAGATAAGTTAAACAAAATCTCATCGCGCTATAAGTCATGCTGACTTACCGGAGTGATGTAAAAATGCAATTGTTTTCATCATAAATTCTCATAAATAATTATAAGTTAACGAGTAAAATTCTAAACAAGGCCGTTGTCCTCTAGTAATAAGATGTTTTTATTGCTTCATTTTTACACCAACTGGACACAAACAGCTGCAGAGAAATCTGACCTTTATGTTACTAATGTTCGTAATCTCAGACTTCTGTGCAACATTCTGTAACTGTCTTACACCCCGTATAGTAAGTAACCTAGTCTAGCCATAAATACTTTAAAAAAAAAGATATTTTTATTTTTACATTAATTATCATTTTATTAGAAGAATTTGTGTTCTTACAAAAGGAAATAAATAGATAAGCATTTTAAAAATATAACGTTTATTCGAAGTGGTCACCATTTGCTATTATACAATCTTTCAAACGTTGTGGCGTTTTCCCTTCATGGCAAAATTGGAAACATGGCCACCGTTATGGAATGTTTTAGGGAATCAATATTATCATGGCGTTTAAAGCATGCCATGCTCTCTAAAACAGACCACAAATCATAATCGAGCAGATTATCGGGACGAGCTGAATTCGAGCTGAAAACTGGCCGTCAACGGTCAGTTTTATGAAGTCGGGAATATTCTTTTCTAGCCACGCCCGTGTTGAGCGAGCCTTATGACTCAGTGCTGAGTCTTGCTGAAAGAACAATTCTTGGTTATGGAACAGGATGTTGTTAAGAGGCTTCACGACCTTCTCAAGAATCGTATCTTGATACACTTAAGCTGACGTTTTAATACCTTTTTCACAAAAATATTGTTCAGTCAGTCCTTGGTAGCTAACACCCAACCAAACCACCATTGAAGCCGGACAATGTCCATGTTGCACTCTATTGACCAATTGAGCAGCTTTTCTAGAGTTAAGAGCATAAAGTCGATCATTCTGCTTGTTAAAATGTTCTTCAATGGTGAACATTTTATCGGCCGTTAATAACATTTGTCTGTGAACTCCCTTTGCGTACCGCCGAAGAAGTTATTTAGAGTTGGCAACCCTAAATAGTTCTTAAACGGTTCTTAAGAAATGAACAATGAGTCTTTTGTAAGCAGCAAATTCTAAATCATTTTTTAAAATACGTGACATGGTTCTGGGTTTCATTAAATTTATCTCTCGATAAAATCTTTTGCTTCCGGACGGGATTTCTTCGGATTCTCTCCTTCACAGCTTTAATCGTCTGTTTAGTACGAACAGTGCGTAGACGGCCAGACCTTTTTCTGTCACAAACAGAGGACGTTTCAATGTACCTACCAATACCCCTTTCGGCTAATGCCAAATGAATGGAGAGTTTTAAAAATTGCATTTGGCTCCATGTCTACTTTGTCTAATGCAATTACAGTAATACGATTATCGTTATCACACTACTCCATTTTAATATTAGTAAAATATTTAATAGATACTGATTGCCGCCAAAATGAGTAAAAACATTTATTTTTCACGTGAGAATGACAGATTCCAAATTCAAATGTAATTTATTGGCTTTCTTCATTGTATCGGTGTTTATCGCCAGTACAAAGTAAGTAGGTATAATATAATTCTCGCATATATATTACTTAGTATTACGAGTAAATCAGATACAAAAATAATGATGCGAAGCTCTTCAAGTTCTATAACGTAACTACAATACATTTTGTTTATAAAGAGGAAGCAAATAAATTCTTATAGGTACCAAATAATAGATAGTAAATAGGTACTAAATTCCTGAGATGGATTCACCTAAATAAATTAATTGATATTTGATTATATGTTGCGTCAAATAAAACATTTTTAGGGGGAGAGTGCACGCTGCATTCCCACAGCCGCTGGGCGCACTTTACTGGCCACGTTACCCCTCTCTCACAGAAGACTACCTTGAAATGTACCGCATTTCCCACTTTATCGTATTTCCCCAATGTACGTACGTGTTTCGGTAGTGAGTGAGATATGCCGGTGCCCATTCCCATCCCATCATATCCCTCCCCATTCTCCCAATCCATGCCTTAAACTGCAAAGGTGGGCAGCACATCCGGAGGCGTGCCGGCGTTTGTCATTCTGGACTGATGTTGGTATGTATCGCGGATTTCTATGGATGACAGTATCAACTTACTATCAGGTGGACTGTATGCTCGTCTGCCGGCGATTTTTTCTATAAAAAAAAAATATCTGTCTTTCTTCTTCATTTGCTCCAGATATTCTGATTAACACCTAAAATTTTATCAATATCATTTGTTTATTGTGAACAGAATTACTGTGCGTGTACATACACCGTAGTTGTATATGTAGGTATATATTGAATTAAGTGAGCCGCGTATTCTTTCGACCTTGGCGAAGCACACGACACGGTAATAGTTGGACTTCTCGTTCCTCATACCTTCCTCCGAATTGTATTAGTGTAACGGGTTTTATTACTTATTCAATACTGCGCCAAATACTTCCGTCTTTAAATAAATTCCACGTTTTTGAAAAAAAATAGCGTATTTTGAGCGCTGTATCAAAATATAGCGCGATTTAATATTTACCCGATTACCTGATCCGTAGGTAAGGGCCGATATTTTAACGCCACAAAAAAATACTAAATGATCAACATATCATGACTATCAAAACAAATTGTTTTTGAATATTTGAAATACAATAAATGTAATTAGGTATTAAGAATGTTAACATAAAGTATTACCTAACATTCACTGTATTAACATACCTATCTTCATTCTCACCAGTCTTTATCATCGCTCGCGATCGGACATGACTGATGAGGGACATGATTTGTTGAGGGGGAGAGTGTACGCTGCAATTCAACAACCGCTGGGCGCGCTCGACTGGCCGCGTTACCCCTCTCTCACAAAAAGACTACCTTGAAATGTACTGCATTTCCCACTTTATCTTATATCCCCAATGTACGTACGTGTTTCGGTAGTGAGTGAGATGTGCCAGAGCCAATTCCAATCCTATCCCTCCCCATTTTCCCAACCCTTTCTCCAAATCCATTCCTATATCTCCAAAGGTAGGCAGCGCATCCGGGGGCCTGCCAACGTTTGTCATATTGGACTAATGTTGTCATGTATCGCGGACGTCTATGGGCGACAATATCCACTTACAATCAGGTGGACTATATGCTTGTCTGTCGCTTTCGTCCATAAAAAAAACATGACTGATTGTAATGTACATTAAACGTACATAATGTACATCCGACGGAAATAACTGTACGTAAACCAGTTAACGAGAAAATGAACATTAAATCGTGGTGCTCATAACTCATAGCTCAGCAGCGCCACTCATAACTTGTATTTCTCAATGACATTTGCTGCTATTTTCTTATGTAAATCAAAGTACGAACTCTGTTTATTATGTAAATATCGAAAAAAAAAACATTGATAACCGCTAGAATTAGTTAATGAATTAGACGTTGAAAACTCTTCGATAAACATAATTTCGCAAAACGACGTTTTGAAACTATTTGCTAATCCGTTATATAATAACGTTTTGTCTATAAAATAGTTGACTATATGTAAGCAAGGATTTGTTTGGAGAAACAACCTATTTAAGGACAAAGGATGAATTTACTTCCACAATAAACCCAATTAATACTCATATTTTGTGAAGATATTTATTTTAATAAATGTGAAAGTCACTATATCAAAATCTTGTTTTACACATGAGTGACCTTTGGATCTGATATAATCTGATAATTTAAGTAAGTAATTTCAATCCCAACACAAACATTTCTGTAAAAATGTTGCAAATCCTCGCGACTGTATGGCCGATAAAATGAGGCGAGATATAAAAGTCACCACGACATATAGGTACTTCTTGTGGCTTGGCCATTTCCACTCGTGCATCTCTACCGCTGGTAACCGAACGGATCCCTTATTTGAGACCAACTAATCTAACCAAATGGAAACACCCACCATTACGATCAACTGAATTTTCCTGCTAAATATTTTATAGGCAAAACTCCTATCATAACTATTAGCAAATAGTTTAAACACGTCATTTTGCGAACCTAGGTAAGCGAGGCGTTTTCCACGTCAAATGGATTTACAGAAATAAAGTAAAATTCTTTCGTTAATCAATGTTTTTCAATATCTACATAATAAACAGCGTTTGTACATTTGTTGGTATCAGGAAATAGAAGCATATGTCATTAGCAAGTATCTGTAGTAGTAGTAGAGTACCTACTAAGGTGGCACTCTCGCAGCCCCACCAACAATGTACGTTTAACGTACATTACAATCCAGCATATCTGATCACGAACGGCGATGATGACGCTGCGACGTCTAAAAAATTGTAAATATTTACTCGTTTATATGAAAAAAAAAACTACAGTCACTTAAAATGTTTATTTCTAATGTAAGAGATAACCTTAATCTAAGGTAATTAATTCTTATGCAAAGATTTATTTCAGAGTTGTAGAGTTTATTTTAGAATTATCCAATTGTGTCATATTTCCTAACAGGGCCATATAGCCTCAAAATGCTTTTTCTTTGTCGTACCAATTCTTGTTTTAAATGTAGATTAGAGTACCTACTAATGTGTACAGTCGGTAACATGTTAATGTGCCCAAAGCGATTCGATTCAAACAATCATTTCTAGTGCATTATATGATATTTGACTGACATACTCGTAAGTTAGTAGTCCTGCGTAAATTATGTCAAATCTGGTAAACCCTTGGAGTACAAATTTTAATAAAAGTATAAATAGGTTGACGTCATATTATTGATTAGATCGCAAAATTACTAAGTATCTAAGGCGTCCCAATCGCCAAATGAACAAATCGCTAAATACAGATCTCAAAATTTGTTTGTATTGTCTTGTTTATATATTGTAGTCTTCGCAACTGAGTCGTCAAGTGGAGGCCAAGTACCTGGAAGCGCAGTGTGGGACACCCTCCAGGCCATGTGGACCGGCGACTTGAAGAGGTTGGTTGGATGAGAAACGCCGAGAATCGTGTGTGGTGGCGAGCTTTGGGAGAGGCCTATATCTAGCAGTGAAGAGACATAGGCTGATGGTATGGTATGGTAAGTGTGTTTTGTTAATTTAAAAATCTTTCAGGATTAAAATCTTAATAGTTTATTGTAAGTACTGATCACTGGGGATCCGTGTGTATAAAATAGTGTTTCATTTTGAAATAAATTACTAATGTCAGTCTCCTTTAGTGTGAAAGAATGTTTCCAGACGTTATCAAATACATTAAGAACTTTTGTAATTTTTCGAATGTTTGTTTAGCTAGAAATATAGTTTAGCTAAAGGAGGTTCTCGTTATTTCAATACTTGAGATTACATATTTGTTTAAAAAATAAAACATAATAAAAGTTTCGAGATGTGTTGTTTTAAAAATTAAAGTCAACTCTACGAGTAGGTACTTAACATCGACTCAGATTCGTCTGATGACCGTGACTTCAAATCAACGGCTTCAATTCAATTCAATTCAAACGGCCCGTACTGAGTTTCTACGCATTTTTAAGAAATTGTCGCTAGCTCGGCGACGAGGGAAACCCGCATGTACCAGAAATAAAAAAAATGGAGTATGCGATCCACCAATCCGTAGGTACTGGGCCCGTGTGTTGAATTACGGCCCGGAACTCCCCTGTGATATACTAACAGGAGGCCAGTGGGATGTTATAGGCTGATACATTTACTGCGTGGACCAATTGCGATCAGGATATTTTGCTATTACGTCACTTTTTATATAGTCTTTTTGAGATCTGGATATATAGCGATTTGTTCATTTAGCGATTTAGACATATTGACCATTTAGTCATTTTGAGACCTAGTCAATATGATACCAACCCAGGTAACTACATTTAAGAATAAGAACCTGCACCGCAAAGAAAAAGCGTTTTCAGACCGTGGCCCTGACCCGAAGTATGACACGAAAAATTGAGCATAAACGCAAAACCAATTTTTTTTTGGAACCATAAATACAATCCTTCCATGGTTCCTGGCTTCGGAAATAGATTGGATTCTTGGTCTTCGGTAGAACAGCAAATTAGTCCACCAGTTCCAAAAAAACTCCACGTCCAAGAGTACAGGTAGCTAGGTAAAAGAACAGTATGACGTAAGACTGAAGGTTGTTTTTATCATGAGGATGTATTGCAACCAGCCCTTGCAGTGTCCACTGCTGGACATGGGCCTCCTCATGCACATTGTCTTGTGCATGAGAGATGTATGGCCTTAAAACGCCAAGTTGGCGAAGCGGATTGGCGAGTCTACGTCCGTAGAGGCCCTTTGACTCCTTTGACGACACCCACAGTAAGAGATGGGGTGGTGATATTCTAAGCCGGCACGACACAACACGGCACAAATAGGCGTATTATGATGTTTAAAATAAATATCGATGTCAGTCAGCGCCAGTTGGAACGCAGATTACACTTTATTTTCCGTACCTATAATTATTCGCATTCAGACTCAATTACTATATGAAACTGGTCATATATGCTGCTGCATATATGACCTGCCGATAACCGATGGGAGAGACAAGTCCTCGAACGGAGACCACGTACCGGGAAACCTAACTTGGAACGACCTCGGGCCAGGTGGACTGACGACTTCAAGAAAGTCGCCCGAAAGTGCCGGTCCTTGGGAGAGACTTATATCCGACAGTGGAGAGACAGGCTGACGGAATAATATGGTAAGGCATTTCATTTAACATTAAAAGTTCCTAAAACCCCGTAAAGTTAGATGTTACATGATAATATTTGACGTTACCTATCCAAGGTCCCGAAGAGTTATTCGGTTTTGCGAGAGGACTCGGCCACCACATTTGTGCGAGACGAATTGATGTAAACGCCATCGTTATCATCTACGTGTTGAGAGAGATATCGGCTGTAATAAAACATGGCAATATTTTTAAAATTCATTAATGATCGATCACGACTTTGTCTGTGTCAGTTTAAGCTATAACAATTGAAACTGATCCCCAATGAAAGATCTAAGTATACAGATGTATTTCCCGACTTAATTCTAGCAGAAATCTCTTATACCGAGTAGGATATGATGGAATAAGCGACTTCGCTTAAACAGGCTTTCTCCATCCCATCCAATCACATCTTATATATGCCATCAAATAAGGAGTCTGATACTTTCTTCTCCCCACCCCATTGCAAATAGAGTGTAAATCGGACGAGGAAAAACTTATTCCAAATCTTGACATTTAAATTTTTACATTAATGCGGATAACTCTTCATTCCCAAATCCAAATCTTTTTCCAGCTGCACTCTTAAACCCTCAAAAGTAAGCTACTGCGCGCGTGCCAAGTGTCATCATTTTTAACTATCCAATGTTGGCATGTAGGTATCACAGATATCCATGACTATCCACTTACCACAAGGCGGATTATCTGCCGTCTTTTTTCTACATCGTGTTACTGAAATGAAGCAAAACATGAAAACACGGCACCTATTTTAAAATACCTATTTAACACCATTCTAACAAAAAATAAAAATACATATTTCAGGGCAAAAAATCAAAAGTCACAAATCTGTAATTAATGTTTGATGTTTTATCCAAAACGTTCGTAGCGCACATTACTCAGTGAAAAGTAATGACAAGTCGCCTAGGCCACATGAATAATTTTTAGAGAAGCGCGCGACCGACCCGGGTAGAATGCAACTGCGCGTAGAATATTATTAACAAGAAGTTATGAAAAAGAACCTAGAATTGATTCTATTCTGATTCTTCTTGATAATTCTTGAATAACCTATTTTCAGCTGTCTTTATTTCAGTGCGTTATTTGTATATAAAAAAACTCATAGGGGAGAGTCCGGCAGTACCGTCACCCTAAGGTTTATTTAGAATAAAATAAAAATCCCTTAGGTTACATTTGTAATACCTGCTGATATTAGTAAAGGAACTCTTGTGCTGTAAATAAAAATAATAAAATATCGATATATTTAGAAATAATCAACTTTATTAATAAAAAAAGAAATCCAAAACAAAGAAAATTCAAACTAAAAAAATTTGGCCTCCAGTACCGGCCAGCAAAAATATGAACATTTATACGAGGCAATAATCGCAAATATATTGGTTTGACAGCTCTGATATGTTTGCACATGCCTCATGGACCCAAATCTTGCAGTTTCCACATTGTATCCAATCTTCTTCATGAGATTCAAGGCACAAAGGACAAATTGTCTCTTCCTGAATCGATCTGTGGGGAGGACTCTGGTTTTCTTTTTTGTTTTTTTTTTTGCCTTTCTTGCTAACATCTTTTCCTGAAAGCAAACTCTTGCCTTTCTTGCTGATATCTTGTCCTTAAAGCAAACTCTTGCCTCGCTTAGCTGACTCAACTCTCCTTTTATCTCCTATTTTCTGTTCCAGCACCTTTTTGTATGGAGAACTTGTGTAGATTTCACTTATTTCAGCTTTATGACGTCATGCAGTAGCTCTTCTTTTCGAAGCATCAGGAACCGGTGACAATTCTGTAATTATTACTTTAAAATTATCAACCGATTGGTCAATGTCAGCGGTAGATTGAGACTCGGATTGCTGAGAAGTGGCATTTTGAGGTTCGGAGTCAGAAGTGGCAGTTTGAGCTCCAAATTGTGGGGGAATGGAAGGTGTCATTTCCAGCTGACCTGTCTACAGCTGAGAGGTTAAATTTTGTCAGTTCTGGCTGTCCTGAAATTGAAGTTGTAGGTTCCGAAAGTTGAGAATATGAAACTGATTGTTCCGACCCTAACTGATGACTTTTTGTAACGTTGGTCATATCTGAAGCAATAAAATCTAAATCGCTAAAAACATCCCTATTAAAGGGGTAAATGCCAGTGCAGCGAAAGCCATTAACGCCAATATCCATTCGAGAAACTCGATTGAAAGCAGAAGCAACAAACCCTGTGATCTCGTATTCACTGATTCTTATGCCAGGGTTCGATCTCATCCACAAGTCACATGCATCATAGTAAGAAGATTTAAAAGGCTTCATAAACGTTCGGTCAAGCGGCTGTAGCTTGTGGGTCGTATGAGGTGGGGTTCTTAACATATGAATATGATTTTTTCTGACAAATTCAATGACATCCAAGTCTTTATGACTGGCGTGTCCATCAAGAATCAACAGAACTGGGTTCTGATCTGTAGGATTCGAATATTTCGTGAAGTGACGCATCCATTTCAAAAATAATTCGGCATTCATCCAGCCATTTGGCTGAACTTCACCTACACTCTGACGTGGAGTATTAATCATGAGCCTCTCATTCATTCGGGACTGTGGGAATACGAAGAATGGTGGTACGAATTGACCTCCAGCGCTCATTGCAAAAAGTACAGTCACGTTTTTTCCACGCTCTGCAGAAGTAAGTTTTCCAACTTGTCTTTGGTTTTTAGTACCTAAAACTTTAGCATGTTTCTGGACAATACTCACGCCAGTCTCATCGCAATTCCATATTTTATAAGGAGTGAAATTAAAGCTTTGCATCACACTGTCAAGACTTTCAAAGAACCGCTCTACCTGAGGTCTATTAAAACCTGCAGCTCTCAAGCATTTATTTTTGTAGAAAACTTCTTTCACTTATTGTACTATTCACATTGGACAATTCGATTAATATTCGGGAATTCATTTAGGAAATCGCTAATACGAATATTCGTAACGTCTCTAGTAGTAAGTAAGATACGAATATTCGTAATGTCTCTAGTAGTAAGTAAGATATGAATATTCGTAACGTCTCTAGTAGTAAGTAAGATACGAATATTCGTAACGTCTCTTGTAGTAAGTAAGATACGAATACGAGTATATATTCGTTCTCTAATTTCGTCAAGACAGTTGAATGTACATAGTTGAGATAAGATTTATAAAGTTGATATCGCTAACAGAGACTCAAATCAATGACTTCATAAGATTGAATAGTTGTCTATCTTCTTGAATTGTGCAGTAGTGACGTAGGTATTTTCTGATATCTTATCGAATACCAATTTTTGTGTAGGTACGGCTGTGTCCGTTTTTTTTTATAGAAAAGATGGCAGATGAGAGAGCGAGCTACATGATGGCAAATGGTCACCATAGCTAATGGCTACCTGCAGTACCTTAGTAGCAGATTTTTCAGAATCCTGTTCTTAGCTCTCTTGAAGAGTCTCTTCAAAACTCGTCTCAGCCTTAGTACCTATAGTTCTTTCATCTCACGAATTTATCGTGCATTCCGCCGTATAATTAATACAAATTAGGACTCTTAGTTTGCCAATTAAACCGAACAAACAGACATATTGACATTATGTAAAATGATTAAAAGAATACATTGAATGGCGTTCTACAAATGACAAGGCAGTTTTTTATGCATGTCAAAAATCAATGTTAGTGTTGTTATCGCGATTTGACACAATGTCGATAAAAAACATTAGATATGGAGATTTCTAAATTTCCTAAAAAGATTACTCAGTAGGTATGTATTAGCGCAGTGACCGCGATATGATTTATTATTTTCTTTTTTAAATATAAATTACACAATATTATGTCGAAAAAGTCACCATGGATAACGCCGTTCCAGAAACAGGTACTTTTTTCATTTCTTATATGGCAATAGAGTCATTAGCACACTGCCAGCGTCGAGGTTTCCTCATAATTAACAATTTTAAAGACAAAATATTTCTAAACGTATCTCGTATCAAGTCCCGTCGAAGTATGTGTTAGGAGTCGGTTAGTAAAGTGAGTAAAATTTGCTGAGGACAGAAGAGTTGGACTCCTTGGAGGCACACCGTAAACGCAATCTTACGCTCTTATTTTATTACCACACACATTACGCACAAAAAACTCTTTGAAATTTAATAACTATCATTATTGAACAAGAAAACCCACAATACACAATTTTTATAATAATCAAACCAAAACTAAATTTCACTTAACGAGTTCTCGTCAAAATATTCTACAGGTACGTGAACGTTACCGAAGGAAGAGATTGTTTAATTGTATAGTTTACTTTGGTATATACAATAACCTTTAGTCGGGAGCATGATGTCCAAATAGACACCGTGTTCTCAATGTTACCAAAAGGACCACCAACTCGAAAGATATGCTAAAAATCGCTTCAAAGTGGTCATACAGTGTCGTTGAATCGCGCCACTTAACAGCTGGTCGCCATTTTTAAAAACCTCCCTTGTCCCTTGTATGGAGTCGCTTGAAAGGGTGCACACGATGTGGTGCGATTTAAAAGATTTATTTTTCAGTCTTAACGTTCCACTCCAGGGTACAGGCTCCTCATAGTAATCATTAGGGATTTGTGGTCATAATTCACGCGGGCTCAGTGCGAATTGGCGGATACTAGATGGACATTATTCCAGATATTTCTTTTATTATGAAACATATGAACTAGTGATTTTTTTAATCCGTACTTATATAGAAATTCAATGGTACGAACCGAAGATTATTGAACCCACGACATCACGAATGAAAGTCGAAAATGGATACCCTTAGGCAATATATATAAATATATATGTATAATATATAGAAAAAAAGGCGGACGAGCAGACAGTCCACCTGATGATAAGTGGATATTTTAGTTCACAGCACAGCAATACATGGCATCATCAGTCCAGAATGTCGAACGTTGTCACGCCCCCGGATGCGCGGCTACCTTTGCAGATTAAGGAATGGATTGGGAGAAAATGGGTAGGGATAGTATCGGATGGAAATGGACTCTGGCATATTTCACTAACTACCGAAACACGTACGTACATTCGGAAAATACGATATATTAGGAAATGCAGTACATTTCAAGGTAATCTTCTGTGAGAAGGTAGTAACGGTATGTATAACGGTGGTATGTATAATAGGTACTATAGCTCATGGACATCCACGAGACATGCTCACATCAGTCCAGAATGAAGATGTACCGCCCCCGAATGCCCCGCCAACCCTTTGGAGATTTAGAAGTGAATTTTAAAGAACGCCATAGCCGTGTGGTGTCGTATGGCTTTACAGAAGCACCACCCCGTTTCTTCGCGCGGGTGTCGTAAAATGCTACTAAAGAATATCAAGCAACCGTTACAACAGGTCCCAAAGAACTACACCATCTATAATGTGTGGCCTCTTAAAACCCTCTTAACCAACATGCCGTTTTAAGACCATATACAAGGATGTACTTATAGGATAGGGATTTGTGTCTTGTGTTTAGGGGATGCACAACACTATAAAAAAGACACTTCCCATTGTACGGAGTATATTTAGATGATGTAATGTGGTGTAAAAATTGTCATGAAATTGAAAATTTCTTTCATTTAAACACACTTCTCATGAGGTTGGATGGGATGAAAAATAACCTCGCAACGGTCTTCTAAAATACGTACACAGTAAATGTACATATATTTTACGGTGGTCTTCTGTGAGCTCAAAGTAACTCGGCCAGTTGGGCGCATCCAGGGCGGTGAGATTACAGCACGCATACTTTCTCTCCCTAACTAAATCAACAACTATTCAATATGATCATTAATATGCTTTTCAGTGTTTTGTGACTCTTGGGGTTTCTCTGAACATGTCGGGGCATGGCCTCGCGATGGGGTTCTCCGCCATACTACTCCCGAACCTGAGAAAGCCAGACAGCAGCATATCCATCGATGACTCTTCAGGCTCGTGGATTGGTAAGGTTTTCTTATAAAAAGTGTCAGACTAGCAGACATTCCGTATTAATGTAATCCGAACACAATCAGATTGCAATGCAATCAGAGCTTTCAGTATCCATTGCCCAGACCAGTGGGCTTCCTTATGTACATTGTCTTGTACATGGGGGATGTATGGCTTTAAAATGCCACGCTGGCCAAACGGGATAGCGAGTCCACTCTTTCAGAGGTGGTGTAGTTCCTCGGTGCTCGGGGTAGCGGCTTTGTTATACTTTAGTCGCCTTTCACGACATCCCGGGGAAAAGATGGCGAGCTATAGCCGGCAGGCACCACACAGCACCTAATTATCTTCAAAAATGTCGGAACAATTTTACAAAAGAATACAAGTAAGTATGATAATATAAGAATAAGCGCGGTACTTACCTTTTCTGTAGCATCAACACACTTCAAGGTTACTATAGGTGATCTACTTATATGGCCTGGATGAAAATACTGCGCCGAAATACATCAATCGCCACATCCATGAGAGACTCAAGGGTCGCACCAGGTACGTGCCGCTGAAGGTGGAAGTAGCAGTAGCTGGAATTCAATTATAGATCTATCAACTTTAAGACCTAACCTTCGGGTTGTTGCGCTGCATCAGAAGCTGTTCCCAGCCCTGATTTTTGATCAGGGGGATAGGTTATGTCGCGTTAGGGAAGCGAGATTGAGCAAGAACAAAATCCCTATTACGAGTAGTTTAACATAAAGTATTTTAAGTTAAGGTATATGATAGAGTTTAGTTTGGTACCTGATATAAATAAATAGGCTTAAAAAGAGCAATGGATAGATAGTGGATAAAATTATGGAAGATTTATAGAAACTCTCATTTGCTGCGGAATCATTTTGGTATATTTTGTAGACTGAATGTACTCGTATAAAGAAAACTTTGTGAAACTGCATAATATTTGTAAGGGCATCGTTGCCCTTACGATGAGCATGCCTTTACGAGGCAGACCTAGAAACAGATGAGATGACGAATTTACTGTAATAATTACAAAAACGAGAGAAGTAGAGGAAATAGGCTGTGGAACGAACTGCCTCAAGAGGTCTTCCCATTAAACTACGACATGGGGTTCTTCAAGAAAGCTGTGAATAGGATTTTGCAAGGTCTGCGATGCGCCCGCATACCTCCTGGTGTTGCAGGTGTCCATGGGCGGCGGTAACACTTACCATCACGTGAGACCGCTTGCTCGTCCGCCCTCTTCTCTATAAAAAAAAAAAAAAAATAGGAGGTCTTTGCTCAGCAGTGGGAAAAGACCATAATTATGACTTTTTTATAGGTAGAAGTTGGTGGACGAGCAGGATCTCCCACTGGTCACATAACATACATACATCAGTTCAGAATGACATACATTGGCACGCTCCCGGATATACTAGCAACCTTTGCAGATTTAGCAATGGATTTAGAGATAGGGTCACGAAATTGGGGAGGGATAAGCTAGGAATGGACTCTGGCATGTGTCATAAATCAACTCAAATGAAGGTTAGTAGAGAATGAATACTTTAAGGCATTAGGCTTGCTTTTTGTATAAAAATGTGTAATGATGTGAATAAAAATAAAAAATGTACATATTTATTATTTTTTTATTAATCTTCAGCTGCAATCCTGGGCTTCGCTCTCGTCGTCGGTAACTTCATTGTGCCTTCTGTGATGGCCAACTTCGGTAGAAGAAATGCCAACGTTGTGAGCGTCCTGCCCATGATCACTGGATGGTTCGTCATTGTTTTGGCCCATAACGTGCCTACGCTCCTCGTCGCGAGATTTCTCCAAGGAATCGCAATGGGCATGACCTCATCACTAGGCCCCGTCCTTATAGGAGAATACACCAGTCCGAAGAATCGAGGAGCATTTCTGATGACAATCTCGCTTGCTATTGCAATAGGAGTTTTAATAGTCCACACCATGGGATCTTTCATGACTTGGAAGATGGTAGCCTTAGTTTGCGCGTTCATTGCTTTCGTGGATATTATTATTATTCTATTCTCCCCGGAATCTCCGAGCTATTTAGCCGACCAAGGAAAGTACCAGGAGTGCAGAGAAGCTTTCCGATGGTTAAGAGGTGACGTTGAAGAAGACGAATTACAGAGGTTGATAGATACAAACATAATCATTCGGGAAGCAAAATCAGTAATCGTTAAACCCGGATCCCTGATCAAAAGCATTAAAACAAACTTGACTTACTTTAGCGCAGTCATAAAGAAGAAGGAATTCTACAAACCAATTATCATCATGATTCATCTGTACATTCTCCAGCAATGGTCAGGAGGAATCGTTCTAGCAGCGTATGCGATTGACGTGTTCTATAATGTTGTTGGAACGGACGTGAACATTGCTGTCATGGTAATAGCCATGGGCATTCAAAGAATCATCTCAAACTCCGGTGCAGTGTTCGTAATTAGAAAAGTAAAAAGAAGAACGATGTTGTTTTTCACAGTTGGTCTCAACCTGGCCGCCTTTCTCGCCATTGCTGGATATGTTTACGCCAAAAATAAAGGTATTCTGCCATTTGACCACGCTTCTATTGGAGTTTTGTTAATCCATTTGCACATGTTCTCAATAGCAACGGGTACAATACCTCTTCCTTTCATCATCGCGGGAGAATTGTTCCCTCTAGAATATAGGAGCTTGGCAGGCGGAATCAGTGTATTGTTCCTTTCGATAAACCTATTCTTCTCTGTTAAGACTGTTCCACTTCTATTTAAGAACTTGGGTATTCATGGTGCTTACTGTATATACGCGGCAATAGTTGGATATTGCCTGGTGGTGGCATGGAAATTTCTGCCAGAGACTAAAGATAGGACGCTGCAGGAGATCGAGGACGAATTCAGAGGCAAGCCGCTGTCGCCTGAGGAATTGAAATCAGCTCAGTCGCTCCTGTCCTTGAAGTATGCCAATATTGACAGACGGTGTAGTACACCAGCGCTTTTATAGTTTTTAAGGGCAGTATTTTGAACTGTACTGGAATATCTTCACAATTGACAGAGTTCATGAACCCAAAATGGTCGTTTGAGGGTTACGATAGCAGTTAATCTAGCAGTTTGAAAAGAAATCCTGAGTAGCTGGACGCTGTAAATAATAATTTTAGATAATTTAGACATTATTAATTTATAAGTACCGTAGCTAATTATTAATAAAGTGTAATAATAATTAAGTGGTCTTTTTGAATCAAAATTTTCCATATTTTTTTATGGAAAAAAAGCGTACAGTCCATCTGGTGGTAAGTGGAAACTATCGCCTATGAACATCCGCGATACATGCCAACACCAGTCTAGAATAACAAACATCGTCACGCCCCCGGGTGTGCTGCATACAGTTGATGTGCTTTGAACGTATAGGAGTGGATTTGAAGTAAGGGAGGAAGTAAGTAAATGGGATGGGATGGGTCTCTTGCATATCTCACTCACTACCGGCACACGTACGTACACATCCCGGCCGAAATTAAATATGGTAGAGAAATACATAGTTGAAGTTTGTATCACGCTTAAGTTCGAAGATGAGCTAAATGGATTCCAAACTATGACCAATTAAGTTGTTCCAAAATCAACACGGTGTGAATTTTTCAAATAATCCCAAGTAATATAGATGTATACAAAATTATATCTTTGGATAGGACTATTCAAGTTCTACCTACTTTTATTAAGCGGTTTTTCTAAAACCTATGAATGCTGCCATCTATCGTTTTATTTAATCGATATAAGGCCTATTTCACGACTTTCAAGTAAAGATACGATTTATTATTTAACAATTATCACTAAACGACAATTAAAACTGCGAATATCTCTGACCGATTTCACCGATTAACTGTCGGTTAGGTTAGGTTTTATATTTTTTTTTATTGTTGATTTTAATTTACAATTGTTGACAAATTAATTTAATCTGTTGACCTAATAGTAATTGATAATTGATATTTTCTATTAGATTTGGTGTTGTGTTTCTTGTAAGCATTTATGTAACATTTGTAACTAGGTACGAGTAATGTATAAAATAAATTTGGTCCTGTCAATTAATTTCCACATTGGTGGACAATCAAACCTATTTCCTATCATCTTCAGAGTGCTGTTCTCGCTGCCACGGATTCTCCTCAACCAATGATTTCTATTCAAATTTCTATTTCAATGCCTAAACAACGCGGTTTTTTGTCAGTTTGATTTGGAACCGATATTTTAAAATCAAAGGAGTGACGTCATATCTTGAGATATAATGTGTTTATACTGATATAAACATTCTGTAGTATGTTTATCTACTTAAGTATTTCTTAGATAAACATTTTTCGCTATATCATCGTATCGTCGGTTTAGCTGACGTAGAACTTGCTATTTTCAATTTTCATAATTGCTGGACTGGTTTTACATCAATAAAAGTCATTAAAACTGACTAACATCAGCCCCAGAATGACAAATACTGACACATTCTCGGATACGCTGCCTACCTTTGGAGATTTAGTAACGGATCAAGAGAAATGATTGGGAAAATTAGGAGGGATAGGTTAGGATAGTAATGAGCTCTGACATATCCCACTCACTACAAAAACTCGTGCGTTCATTGGGGGAATAGGATAAAGTGGGAAATGCAGTATATTTAACGGTAATCTTCTGTTAGCGTGGAGTAACTTAACAGTGTACCGCCGAAAATCTAATGCCAGTTTTCTACCGCTCGTACAACGGGGAATGCTCTAAAGATACTTCCCACCTCTACAACCACATCTCCTGCCACAGAAATGTGGTGCATCCGTATTTCCTAGATAAGGAGGTGTCGCGCACTCTGTGCCAAAAATCCATTTATACAGCGAACCCGTAGACTGTGGAATGAACTGTCTCAAGAGATGTTTCCGTTATATAGGGTTCTTCAAGAAAGCTGTGAATAGGATTCTGCAAGTTCGGTGGCGCACCAGCACAGGTATTCCTTGTTGACTGATAGAGAATAAATAGGAGATTAAGCACACCTTTTGTACATTTTGTCTGTGCAGTAGATACAGAAGTACATTAAACTAACCATAGATAATCTTAAGTCTACGAGAACCAATGATATTACTTTTTTATATAATATCATTGACGAGAACGAAGTCGAGACCACTGCTAAATACAATGATGTTATTAACTTAGCGTTTGTTATCACGACAAATATTAAAATATTTCGCACTCTGTTCATCAAACTTTACTTTGACAACTTTTTTTTTTTCTTTTTTTTTTATGTTACGAGAGACAATCAAGGAAAACCCTGTATGGTCACCTGGTACCATCTAGTCTAGCTAGTCTAGGTGGTACCAGGTAGTGCCGGACTCCTACCGGCTAAAAAACCTTGATTGCCTCAACATCGTGTATGTCTAAGTTCTTGTGGCCCTAGTGGCCTTTCAAGAGTCACCGGTTGTAATTGATGTGGGGCGAGCGCAGAAGGCGCTCAGCCGGGAAAAAAGTGTGTGTTGCAACGAGCCTAAGGGCTCCCCCGCCGGTAAACCGGCGGAACGAACGGACCTCGGCTTAGGGCGTTGCATTGGGGGAATACCGCGGGTTCGCGAGCCGGCGAGAAGCGCTCAGGCACGTGCCGATACCTGGTAAAAGTGTTGGCTGAGGGCCGGTGTGTGTTAAGGGTGTAACGAGGGGGACGTCCACGTCTCGGCCGGCGGGGACGGTGTCTGTGTACTGTGTTTGGGTGCAGAGTGAGAACCGCATTGGCAGCGGTGATCGGGTCGTCAGGATCGTCCAGGATGTGCCGCGGGCGACGATAGCGCGGAGGGGCACTCCTGTCCGGTATGTAGGTGAGGGAAGAGACAATCAGGGGGTTGGGATGGTGTGGGATAGCGTCATAGTAGCGTCGGGCGGTGTCTTTTAGGTATTTGACGATGGAGGGAAGTTCCAAGTCCTTGTGGAGGTCAACGTTACGCAAGTACCATGGTGCAGCCACGGCCTTGCGCATGAATCTATGTCAACTTATTTCTAAGCGACATTTTACTTCTCCCGCCTATGAGGGGGTTGAAGCGACCGAGCACAAAGGCGGCTCGGTTCCGGACAGTTTAGATGTGTTCTCGGAAGGTCAGTCTATGGTCTAGAGTGACTCCGAGATACTTGGTCTTCCTGACGAGAGGAATTGTTTGACCGAAAAGGGTTATCGGGAGAGGGGACAGCTTAGGCCTACGAGAGTTAGCCCTGGGAAAAGGGAAGCACATGGCTGCACTTTTCGCCGGATTTATCTCTATCCTCCACCTCGCAAACCATTCGCCTAGGGCGTTGACTGCGCGCTGGAGGCGTAGAGAGACCATACGTAGGTTCCTATCTGAGGCGTAGAGGGCGGTGTCATCCGCGAAAAGGGCGAGCTCTATTCCTGGGGTGAGGGGGATGTCGTTAGTGTAGAGGGAATAGAGCTGTAGGAACCTTGCCTACACTGCAATTAATTTAATTAGGCAAGCAAACCCGCCGGCCGATACTAAATTTACTTTAGACCGTTACGCGCGGCCGCTTGTAGAAGGCGCTTGCGCAGAGCGGAGCGAGCGGGCGCCGCTCAGTCACTACCGATATCCGACGGCGAATGCATGCGCAATTTTTAGTTTCTGTTCATTATAAATTTCTATTCAATCTTGTTCTAGTCAATTTCTAATAATTCGTTATCATATCAGTGACATCCTATGTGTGAAATTCGTGCTCTTTCTTCAAAAATCTAAATCGCTAATGTAAATCTTGACATACCTACGAGAATAAAGTGTGTCAAATAAAGTGTGGACTTTTACTAATCAAGAACCCTAGTTAGACACTTTAGAGCGTGGGACTTTGACAACTGTAACAAATTCGACCAATAGGTTCCCGAACGAGCTACGGTTGTGGTATTGCCGAGTGCACTCTCCCCTCCCCAAGTTTGATTTGTCGGATGAGAAAAGAGGTGGGGTGAGCCTTGGGAAATATCTATACATATTCAGCAGTGAAGAGGAATAAGCATTTTTATATCTATATTACCATAGAATTTCATTTGAGTCTTTCTCGCACGTTACAATGGCATAAATCAACTCAAATGAAGGTTAGTAGAAAATGTACAAAAATATGCAATGATGAATCCGTTGGCCTGTGACGCGGACACTATAGTATTCGATCGGATTTATCCGCTGATAGCGGGTGGACACTATGGTGTCCATCGAGTCCGACGTTGAAAAACACGCCTGTCTCTCTTTATCGAATGGTCGTAACAATAATCATATTTCCTTTTTATTTTACTCTTTTCAATTATTATTTTTTATAATTAGAAGTTTTTAACCGTCGGAGGTGTTTCAAAATTTTTAATTTTTACTTTATATTCTTAACATTTTGGTTTGAAATATATTTCATTCAATAGGTCCGAACAAACACTATTTTTTACATACGAATACGAGCAAACAATCCGCCCGATGATAATCGATTATTTATTATCGTTGCATAGACATCGATCACTAACATTCAACATCAGTCAAAAGTGACAAATGTAGGCACGTAATGTATTATTGGTACCTACCCCAAACGCATATACCATCTCCCTTCTGTCGAGGGTAATATAAATGAGTCTGTTAAGCAAAAGTCACCAATAAGAATTGATTTGCTTACACCTCCATAGAGGGCGTTGTGCACTCTGCTAGTTCGCGGTGTTAAGATTCTCCGCCAAAACATGACCCGCGGTGAATGTTTAAAATTATATTTTTTTTGTCCTGAGCATTGTGTTTTCTTTGGAGCTTCCATAAACACGTTGCAAACTCCTCGGGACTTTTTTGGAAATCTGTACAGACTACAGATTCTCGGTGCCTTGGTAATTTAGTATTATAAATATAGTCTCTGGCCATCGCACGGTCATGTGTCGCCCGTATCAGAAATCAATGTTGTGCCCTGTTATCAATATTTGTCTATAGTACCTATTGATACACTTGTAATATCAAGATTTTACGATATTCGTATGATTATGTTCAGTACTGCAGTGACTGTGATATACTTTTGTAGTTTATGCAAATATATAAGCTATGTCTAAGAATTCGCAATGGATAACGCCGTTCAAAAAACAGGTAGCTGTAATGTGTATGAAATATTAGCGGTGTCACGCGGTGATAAGTAATTGACAGATTTGATTTTTTTGATATATTTTACGAAATCAAAGATTTCAATAAATATTGCAGAGCTTCGGGAGCTCTATTAAACAACATAATATCGTATGTATCAAGAGACCTTATTGTCGACGTTCTTTAGTGTTTTTTTTTTAAATAACGTCGCTTTTATTGCTTTATCTTAGAAATCACATGTTAGAACAGGTTTCCCCGTAAACAGAATCTTGAAACGACGATATTTTAAGTTAAAATGTCTTAACTAAAATCAATTAGTTCACGTCGAGAATAAAGTACGTTTGCTTTGAAAAGTTGAGAGCGCAACTTTTAAATACTTCCACTTATTTTTTTGAAAACAGACAGGATTAGTATTAATACAGATAGCAAACGAAATTAACGTAACACAAAAATAGAATAAATTTAAATAATAACATTATTCTATTAAAAGTTATTTTTTTATTTCTATCTATAACTCAAATTCCTTGTGTCATATGAAGATGACACATACACCAGTTTTCCTTCTGGACAATTGGCTGTACATTACTGAAAACGCAATGAATATCCGTTCAGTATTTTAAGTGATACTCAAACAGACAGACAAAGAAATCTGTTTTGGGTTGTGTAGCTTCTAAAAAGTGCCCTCATTTTTTTTGAATTTCCTCTACGTTCAATATGTATTTTAATATGTATAGATAATGTGGATAAACTACCAACTCCTGTGAGTAACAGTCCACAGGACGTGATGCTGAACCCAGTTTCAGGCATGTGGACAAAAAAAATAAGATTTAGCAAAATTACTTCCTTGCCGCAGAATGACCGTAGAATAGGATTCGGTAAAACTCAACGGTGGATGTCACCCGCCTAAGGTGTTCACTTTAGTGTACCTACATTATTTGTCATAATGTGCTCATTGGTGCTAACCCTCCCGAGTGCACACACATTAATTACACCCTTATATATACAAAATATTTTCAAAAAAAAATCACACGTGAATTATTTGTAAAGAGGGGTGGGTAGAAGACGATTAAAAACCCAGGAAAATTTATTTCAGTGTTTTGTGACCCTCGGCGTCTCCCTGAACATGGCGGGACATGGCTTCAATCTAGGATTCCCCGCCATGCTGCTTCCGAATCTAAGAAAACCAGACAGCAGCATACCCATCGATGACTCTTCAGGGTCATGGATAGGTAAAGATTAAAATTTATATTTTGGTGAGAGATTACAACTAGTGATGGGTATTTATAACTCCTCGGAGTGTTTCAACTCACTTAATCCGGTTCCGCTCGCGGATCCGACTCCTCTTAACGATTACTTGACTCCTTTGATTCACCTACTTATATTTTATAAGAGCCTGAGAGCGACTCATTCGCTTTGCATCATGTTCATTCATGTATTTTTTTATTAAAATAGAGACTAGAGCATTACAAAATTTAAAATATTATAGTTGATTGATTTCTCTTCGTACTTAACAGGCTTAGGCATTATCTGCTACAACTGCCGCAATTTTATTGTCAATTTGCCATTTATGGATTTGTTTTAGAAATTCTGCCTAATTGCTGGTCGTGTGTATATCAGAATACTGCACACAGTCTAAAAGATAACTTCGTAATTGTGTGTGTTCGTCAATGAAGTGTGCACAAAATGGTCCCACATGGGACTTCGCTTCTTCTCGAGTTGCAATCGGTCACTCGTTAAATTAAACTAAATATATAACAAAAAAGTAACTATCCAAACTTATTTTTTTTTATTTATGGACGAAGGCGACAGACAAGCATACAGTCCACCTGATGGTAAGTGGATACTGTCGCCCATAGACATCGGCGATACATGCCAACATTAGTCCAAAATGACAAACGTTGGCACGCCCCCGGATACGCTGGAGATATAGGAATGGATTTGGAGAAAGGGTTAGGAAAATGGGGAGGGAAAGGATGGGAATGGGCTCTGGCACATCTCACTCGCTACCGAAACACGCACATACATTAGGGAAATAAGATAAAAGTGGGAATGCATTCAAGGTAGTCTTCTGTGAGAGAGGGGTAACGTGGTCAGTCGAGCGCGCCCAGCGGCTGTTGGATTGCAGCGTGCACTCTCCCCCTCAGAAAATACTATACATAATTACTGTACATACTTAATATTTAACCCTTATTTTATATTTACACGGTTATATTTGTTTTATTTCTTCAGAGCAAATAAACGCATGCAGAAAACAACTGTCTAGTCCGCAATTGAATTTAGACCAAATGATCAGGCGTTATACAAAATGACAATGCATAATGTTCTCTAATCTAAGTCTCAAACATTTATTTGCATAATAACAGGAATATCGCTTGAAGTGTGATTAGTGGTAGTAAAGAAATGTAAACATAAACAGACTACATTATGTATTTGATAAGAGCGTACAACTTAACATGATCGAGCAAATTTTAATCTTATTTTTTAAAGAATATGAAATTTTTTTCACTACTCGTAAGGCGGACGAAGGCAAGAGCAGGAGCGTCCCGCGTGTACGCATTTAAATTACTCTCTTGCTTTTACACACAGCACTCGCTATCGTCGCCTCTCGCTCTTGCTCAGACTCATGACAGTTGCCGATATGCGTTCACGCGGCGATCGAACTCAGCAATCCAAAAATGAAAGGAATTTGATTCATTAAATCCGGAGTTACCCATCGCTAGTTGTAACATAGTCTAATTTTTAACAATAGAAACTAAAACGAAATCCTAGAAATCTAACACATTTTTTGACATCTTAATGTAACTTAACAACTTTAACTGGTACTTAACAAAGTTTTGTTTTACATTTCAGTTGCAATCCTGGGCTTCGCGCTCGTCATTGGTAATTTCATCGTGCCCTTTGTGATGGGGAACTACGGCAGAAGAACCGCCCACATAATCAGCACACTGCTCATGATCATAGGATGGTTCTGTATCGTCTTGGCCAACAGCATAACCGCTCTCCTCGTCGCAAGGTTCCTTCTAGGAGTCGCCATGGGAATGAGCTCCTCACTAGGCCCTGTCCTTGTAGGAGAATACACCAGTCCAAACAATCGAGGAGCGTTTTTGATGGCAGTATCTCTTGCTACTGGAATAGGAATTTTGTTAGTCCACACCATGGGATCTTTTATGGCTTGGCAGAAAGTGGCCTTAATTTGCGCTATCGTTGTATTCATAGATCTTGTTATTATTTTATTCTCCCCAGAAACTCCAAGTTTTCTAGCGGATCGGGGAAGGTACGAAAAGTGCAAAGAAGTTTTCCGATGGTTGAGAGGTGATGTAGAAGAAAATGAATTACATAGGATGATAGATACGAGCATAGTCGTTCGGAGTGCAAAAGCAGAAATCGATAAATCTGAATCCCTGGTCAAAAGCATTCGAAGAAACTTGACTTACTTCAGAGTTACTATAAAAAAGAAGGAGTTCTATAAACCAATTTTAATTATGATACATTTGTACACTCTTCAGCAATGGTCGGGTGGAAATATATTAGCATCGTACGTAGTTGATGTCTTCCATATTGTTGTTGGAAAGGACGTGAATATTGCTCTGATGATAATAGGCATGGGCTCTCAAAGAATAATTTCGAACGCATGTGCAGTGTTCGCCATCAAAAAAGTGAAGAGAAGATCTATGTTATTCTTCACAGTATGGGTCAATCTTATCGCTTTAGTTGTCACTGCTGGATATGTTTACGCCAAAACTCACGGTATTCTACCATTTGACCACCCCTACATTGGAATCTTTTTAGTCAACTTGCATATGTTCTCGATGGCAACGGGTTCTATAACTCTTCCTTACGTAATCGCAGGAGAATTATTTCCTCTGGAATACAGAAGCTTGGCAGGTGGAATCAGCGTGCTGTTCCTTTCAGCAAACCTCTTCATTACAATGAAGACTGTTCCGTTTCTATTCAAGAGCATAGGTCTTCATGGTGCGTATTTTATATACGCGGTTGTAGTTGGATACTGCTTGGTGATCGCCTGGAAATTCCTGCCGGAGACTAAGGACAGAACGCTGCAGGAGATCGAAGACGAGTTCAGAGGCAAGCCGCTGTCGCCTGAGGAGTTGAAGTCGGCTCAGTCGCTCCTGTCTCTGAAGTACGCTAATAGGGACAGACGATGCAGCACACCGGCGCTTTGATTGACTTGCTTTTGACAAACGATAGTACTCGTATTTTCGATATACAAGTGTAGCGTCTCATTACAAATCACAAGTCTTTCTTTGTAATCGCGGGGAAGTTATAACAACAATTTGAGGGTTGTGACGTATCCAGTAATCGAGATGTCTAGAAAGAGACTCTGGTTAGATAGAAACAAGTTCACGCTGTAAATATTTTTTCGTACATTTATAAATAAGTAAATAAGTTTATAGTTGTAAATAGTCAGATTATTTTAAATAATATAATAAATGATAGCAGCGACGCGATTTTATACCCTTTATATAATTTGTGTGTACAATAAAGTATATAAATAAATATAAATAGTCAATCCAGTTGGACGAGTCAAACTTTAGTGGAGAGGCCGACAGACGCATTCAACTCGATTGGGCAGCATTTGGAAAAATGCGCCTGTCCTCTCGTCGTCTATAAAACTATAGACGAACGTTTTCAATCAGTGCGTTCTGCCCGCTATGAGGTTTGGTGCCGAAACGTGGTCTCTGACGGTAGGCCTAGTTGCTGGACAATATCCATAACGAATAAATTTGACGAAGAACTAAAGTTACCGACATAGCTAGCAAAGGATCTAAAAGCTGACGCGGCCAGGACATATAGGTATACCGCAGTACCTATAAGCGATGAGGGAGACGGGTCCTGGAATGGAAATTATTTATATTTTGTTAATTTTAATTATAGAAACTCACGAGTCGTGCTTGTTAATTTTTCGTACGCGTAAAAAGGTGTCATATCCTTCACAATATATACTAGGGATGTTTCGTACAGAAAATAATCACTATTCGCGAACACAAATACAAATACGAAAAATGTGCCCCCCACTATCCGCAAATACGAATAGTCCCTAACCTACTACGCACGCACTTGTAATATTAGTAAACACATACTGTCCTGGAATAAGCTAATACTTGAAATACTTGTCCCGGAATACTTGAAAATGGACGAGTATTCGCCAAAACAAATATTCAGAACATATATTATATAAATTGGATGCCTTTGTCATGTATTTATTTAAAAAAATCATTGCACATTATGGTATAACACTTTCATAATGCAGCAACTCAAAGGGTACCTAGTTTATAATCTAAAAATGAATTCGTAAATATTAGTTACCTTTCTTAATTTTTGGGTATACCTACTGAAGTAACTTGATTTCTGACATTGTCTTTGCGTTATGTGAACACCCAGTTCACCATATTACAGTAATTCACTTCCTCTCGTATGGCTTCATAATTTTAAAAAAGGAATACGTCAATCGGCTCTTTTCTGTACGCACGCCAGCAAATTCCAACACGACAATAATAGAGATTGCTGGATAGTAGTGAGGTTATTTTTAGTGCACACTAACATAAATTAGGTTTTTGTTAGGTACACGATATGGCGAACAAACGCTAGCGATCGCAATCCAACGAGTAGTGTCAGTCAGCGCGGCGCAGCCCTGATTGAAACGAGACGTATGATACGACGCTAAACTGTAGAGTACTGTAGACGTTTGGCCTTGAATCCCGACCTTGAACGAGTTCAGCGCGCGAGATAACTACATTATACAAATGTATACTTGTATTATTATTTATTCTTACGGTATTACTTAAATTTATCCGGAGAGCCGAATTTAAATAGTCTGTATTAATAACTCTTTTTGAGAAAAATGTGTCTTGGCTGTTTTCTGCTTAACACGGTCCACGCGTGTTATCGGGATTTGATATCGATTTGACACAATAACGATGCAAACCTGAAATATCAAGGTTTCGTTATTTCATCATTGCACTCAGTATGAATTGGCGTTGTGACCGCGATACGGTTTTTAATATTAATATAGGTAATAAGTTTTTATAATTTAATATTATGTCGAAGAAATCACCATGGATAACGCCGTTCAAAAAACAGGTACTTAAATGTGTAGAAAATAATTTGTTGGGTATCATTCTATACCATCGGCCTATGTCTCTCCACTAATGGATATAGGCCTTCCCCAAAGCTCACGACCACACACGACCTTCGGTTCTTCTCATACAAGCACCACCTGCGAATTTCTTCAAGTTGTCGATTCACCTGGCCGAAGGGCGTCTCACTACGCTTCCGGGTACGTGGCCTCCATTCGAGGACTCATCTACCTCATCTTCGGGAATACAATGGGAAGGGAAGGGCTCACGCTGCAAGTGCAATCGCACAGCCACTGGGCGAATTCAACTGGTCACGTTACCCCTCTCTCACAGAAGACTACCTCGAAATGTACTGCATTTCCCACTTTATCCAGCTTCCCAAATGTAAATACGTGTTTCGATAGTGAGTGAAACATGCCAGAACCCATTCCCATCTCATCCTACCCCATTTTTCCAACCTTTCCTCCAAATCCATTCCTCTAAGTCGCCAAAGGTAGGCAGCGCACCCAGCCGTGCTAACGTTTGTCAGTCTGGACTGATGTCGGTATGTATCGAGTATGTTCATGGGCGACAGTATCCACTTACCATCAGGTGGACTGTCAGCTAGTCTGCCGCCTACTTTCCAAAAAATAAGTTACGGATATAAATGTTCCATTCCTATTTCTCTTTTATTTACCATACTTTTTTATCTTACCACATTTCTTGTTATTATATTAAATTTTACTATTTTATATATATATTGTATATAGTGTGCATGTATATAATGTATACTGTACACCATCTACCTGTGAATAGAGTATATATATCCTCTCTACCCAAAGGTTGAAAGAGATCGCTAATAGCGACAAGGCCGCCTTTTGTGCATTTCATGTTACAATGTTACATGTTCATGTTGCAGTCTCGTTTGGTTTTGGTGTGCGATAAAGAGTTTTATCTATTTAGATTAATCTAAAATTATGTTTTTAGTGTTTTGTGACCCTGGGCGTCTCCCTGAACATGTCAGGACATGGTCTCGTGATGGGGTTCTCTGCCATATTGCTGCCGAACCTGAGGAAACCAGACAGCGGCATACCCATCGATGACTCTTCGGGATCTTGGATAGGTAGGTAAGGTTTTTTTTTTGAAAAGTGTCAGACGAGGACACATTAAGTGCTAATGGCACAGATGGACATCTGTGATACACGAGCGATACATCTGAGACACATTCTCAGATGTTCCCGACGACCCGATCACCGCTGCCAATGCGGTTCTCACACTGCACTCAAACACAGCACACAGACACCGTCCCCGCCGGCGGAGACGTGGACGTCCTCTCGTTACACCATTAACACACACCGGCCCTCAGCCAACACTTTTACTAGGTATCAGCACATGCCTGGGCGCTTCTCGCCGACTCGCGATCCCGCGGTATCCCCCCAATGCAACGCCCTAAGCCTAGGTCCGTTCCTTCCGCCGGTTTACCGGCGGGGGAGCCCTTAGGCTCGTTGCATCACACATTTTGTTCCTGGCTGAGCGCCTTCTGCGCTCGCCGTAAATCAAACACGACCGGTGACTCTTGAAAGGCCACTAGGGCCACAAGATTGTAGACATTCCAAAAAAAAAACATCCTCAAATGTGTTTGGTTACCTTTATGAATTTAAGAATAGGATGAGGAAGATTTGGGAATGAAGAGGATGAGGTTCGAGAAGGGTAATGAATGAAAGAGTCTACGGTTATTTGTTGATTTATTTAAATAGGGCACCAATGAGGTAAACGCTGGTATAAAATAATATAAAAGTTAAAATTATTAAAGGGATGTCCGTACAGCTATGTGTCACCTCACTCATGGGAAACGTCAACATGCAAGTACAAAACATAAATAACTAGAAGCTCAATAGATAATTAGTTTTCACATTTTTATAATTAAGTAAAACAATTTCATCTAAAGTACTATATAATCAATAAATACAACAAAAAATAAACCTACTTGCCATTTAAAAGGATCTTTTTGAATTTAGGAAGACTCAGATAATAAATCGATATTGTTAGATTTAGACAAAACATTAACTATAGACTGTCTTACAATTCTGTTAAGCGGTGAATGGTGGCCCAGATATCGTCCTCGATGCTTTTGTATTGAAGGTATGTACGAGTATTTACCCTGGACGTAGCAATTTAGATGAAACATTAAAATTAATATTAATTACATCTTCCGGGCTACTTGGACGAGGTCTTCTGGAATCTCTTCTCTTTCTTCCAAACGTTTTGTCAACAACTGCGGTTGACATCTTCAGTGGCGACTGCGTTCACTTTCGGAGAGATGTTATCTCTTCGGCTTCTCGAGCGCAACTCATTCGGCTTCTCGAGCGCAATTGAGTGAAAACGAAAGTGAACGCCGTCGCCACTGAAGATGTCAACCGCAGTTGTTGACGAAACGTTTGGAAGAAAGAGAAGAGATTCCAGAAGACCTCGGCCAAGTAGCCCGGAAGATTCAATTAATATGGACACCGGCCGAGAAAGCCTACACTCCACTATTAAAATTAATCTTACGTGCTAATGGTCAGAGAAACAATCATCTTATTTCCGGTGAACTTAATTATAGTATGTTGTAGTCTATGATTTGTTTGTTTATTAAAAATACTTTTAGTCTATGTCCTTCCCTTTCCGGTGTCTCTCGTGTCATGACTGTAAACGATGTAAGACGTGACGAAATAAAATGTGATAACAAAACGATTAAAAAGTCTTAATCAAGAACCCAAATAGAACCCCAAACATAGTAATATATCGATTACTTGATAAATAATCACCGGATATAACAAAAATATAAATCCTCTACAATGATCGCCACTATTTCTCCAGGATTAAACGTGAAGCAATTGAAATTAAAAAAATATCGACATTTCAATCCAGATCCACAAATTGGCCTCGTCATTGAATCCAGTGATTAATAAATTTAATAATATTAAACCTCTCGATTTTTCGTCTGACGCTACTCTGATATTGTTTGCGAGTGTTGTGTGCCGTAACTTTCCGGACTATGAAGACTAAATGCGGGTAGTTGATGAAACTGCTTGCAACTCTCGACGTGGACTAACTGCCTCTTCAGCCAGCCCGTGACCACGGTTGTTGCAACCCAACCGAAACCTCGAGCAAAATAAATAAGCTAAACATTCGCGTTAAGACCCGTTTAAATAGATAAATAAGTGGACAGTCGTTTGTGGTGGCGAGATTTCAGAGACTCCTATATTTAACAGTGGTCATAGTATAGTGCATGAAATTTTTGGCAAGAGTAAACCAATTTAACAAAGGCTATTTTAATTTTCAGCTTCAATTCTGGGCTTTGCGCTTGTCGTCGGCAATTTCATAGTGCCCACTTTGATGGCTAAATTCGGTAGAAGAACCGCTAATGTGATCAGCATCCTACCCATGATCATTGGGTGGTTTGGCATCGTGATGGCTCATGATGTGCCTACGCTTCTCATCGCGAGATTCCTACAAGGAATATCCCTAGGGATGACTTTGTCACTAGGCCCCGTCCTTATAGGAGAATATACCAGCCCGAAAAATCGAGGACCATATCTGATGACAGTCTCCCTTGCTATTGGAATGGGAGTCTTAACAATACACACCATGGGATCTTTTATGACTTGGGAGAGAGTAGCCTTGGTTTGCGCATTCATCGTTTTCGTGGATCTTATCATAATTCTATTCTCCCCGGAATCCCCAAGTTTTTTAGCGGACCAGGGAATGTACGAGGAGTGCACAAAAGCCTTCCGATGGTTAAGAGGTGATGTTGAAGAAGACGAATTAAAGAGGATGATAGATACGAGCATAATAGTTCGGAAGGCAAAATCAGATATCGATAAATCTGAATCCCTGATCAAAAGCATCCGAAAAAAATTGGCTTTCTTCGGCGTTACTATAAAAAAGAAGGAGTTTTATAAACCAATTATCATTATGATACATCTGTATCTTCTCCAGCAGTGGTCAGGGGGTACAATTCTAGCAGCGTATGCGATTGACGTGTTCCATAATATTCTTGGAAAAGACGTGAACATTGCTGTCATGATAATAGCTATGGGCATTAATAGAATCGTCTCGAACGCATGTGCGATGTTCGTCATCAGAAAAATAAAAAGAAGAACGATGTTGATTGTCACCGTTGGTCTCAACGTCGCCGCTCTTATCGCTATTGCTGGATATGTTTACGCCAAAAGTCACGGTATTTTGCCATTTGACCACGCCTCTATTGGAGGCCTGTTAATCCATTTGCAAGTGTTCTCAATAGCAACGGGTTCTATACCTCTTCCTTTCATTATCGCGGGAGAATTATTCCCTATGGAATACAGAAGCTTGGCAGGTGGAATCAGCGTGCTGTTCCTTTCAGCAAACCTCTTCATTACAATAAAGACTGTCCCGTTTCTGTTCAGGAACTTGGGTCTTCATGGTGCGTACTGTATATACGCGGTTATAGTTGGATACTGCCTGGTGGTGGCGTGGAAACTCCTGCCCGAGACTAAGGACAGGACGCTGCAGGAAATCGAGGACGAATTTAGAGGGAAGCCGCTATCGCCTGAGGAGTTGAAGTCAGCTCAGTCGCTCTTGTCTCTGAAGTGTGCTAATATAGACGAACGGGGCAGCACACCTGCGTTTTGATATTTTTTAAATAACGATAGTAAATAGGTAGTATATTGTTGAGGAATATGTTCACAATCAGCGGATTCCATGACTCAAAATAGCCGTTCTTCCTCTAATCAAGGATTATTTTAGGACACATTTTTAATCTAGTTGACTGAAAGGAAAGACCTGGACGTTGTAGATAATATTTTAAGAGTATTAATTTGCATAGTATGTCATTGTAAATAAAATGTAAAAACCAAATTGTTATTTGATTCGACATAAGCCTATCCCACTGAATGACATGGGACTTCTTTGCAAATCACAAATGAGCTTCTGTTGAGGACACTTTTGTCGACTGCGATCTCTTCAACAGATCGAGGACAGTATTGTCCTACAACCTTATAGGTCGCCGGGGGATGTGGACTGTATATATAGGATGGTTTTTCTACGGTTCAGTAGAAACAATAATAACGCCTTATTTCTTGTTGATGATCAGCAGAGCCGGGGCAGGGGGCAGAGGTACTAGCTTGTTGTAGTAGTCACTTGCTTGACTTTTAGTAGTGTTCGGAGTGGTGCCGCTGATCGGAATGCCGGGAACCAAAATGGTCCGTTTTTTATTCCAAATGGGCTTCCCCCACTACTTGTCTACATGTGTACCCCTCCCGCTACCCGCGGGGGATCATTTATTCATATTATACACATTTTACATATATTTATACATTTACAATATTCTTACAAGATACTTATTAGATAAAACTTAACCTAAGATGGATCTAATAAGATCATGACGCTATAACGTTCGGTTTCGAGTGGACGGGGTGCGCGGTTTGCGCGACATATTTACGTAACCCCGTCCCCCGCTTCAGGACTATAAATATTATATTCGCCCGACAGGTGGCGGAGCGCTCAGTTGTTCCCCGAACGCCATAGCGCCCACAACTTATCCCTAGCATGCCCTACTTACCCTATTCACCAACAATTATCCTAATAGGGTAATAAAAGACACACTAGGGATCATTTTAATATCAATTACACAACAAATAATCATAAAACGGACATATAGGTCATTAAACAGACATTGTGTAAACATAACGATATTAAGAGACATTATTCATAAGACATTAAAGAGAAAACAACTATATAAGCGAAACTATTATCTATACATATACAAGTACCCTAGCTTTTTACATTGTCATTTATTCCGTCGTTAACAGCTTCGAACCATTATGCACCATGCGGACTCAGTGCACACTATGGATGCTGCTGAATATTAAACCCATCCTAGATTTATGTTTATCTCAGATACAACTGTTTCCTCACGATGTCTTTTGTCACCACCTATCTAGTGGAGACATTATTGAAAAATCCGAACCTAGCCGTACCTAACCTAGTGGTAATTGAAATATTTCAAAATATGTACCTAGCCGATCTAGTGGTAAAATTACCGACTATAAATTAAAATCGATGAACAATCCAAACCTAGCCGATCTAGTGATATAATTGAAAAATCCGAACCTTTACATCAAATGAGGACGTCAAAAATGAAGATCAGTTTTTTGCCAGCAAAGATCAGAAGTTTTATAAGCGTGAAATCATGCTACTGCCAGAAAGATGTCAAAGGTATTGGACCAAAATGGAGAATATATAATTCAATAAATGATTTATACACTATAAGAAAATCGTCTTTCATTTTCACCAAAGAAACGAAATTACTTTCCGAACAGCCATACCTGTATACAAAACATACAAAACAGGTATATCCTAGTGCGGGTCCAATAGAAACCTTGACCAGTTAATTTTGGTGAATAAAGAAATTTTTCGTATTTAATGACACACGTGTCATTGACTACTAAGCGATACTATAAGCGATTACTATAATATATACCTACTTAAAAATCAAACCTGTAACATCAAAAAATAAATATGTTGTATAATTATAATTATGTAATTATAATTTGTATCAGTTTCATTAGAGGTCCCGACAGAATATCGGCGTTTCTCCTCGATTGTGGAAGCAATATGCTGTTGAGGACCTATTTGTTGCCGTACACAATAATTTTTGTACTACACTACTATTTTAATCGTTACATCTTTAAATCTGTGTGCTGTCTGTGGCGACAAATAAATTGATTTTCTTTCTTCCTTTCCATATTCGACGCTAATATAAATGTTCAATAGTACGTTTATCTACTTGAGTGTTTACTAGATCAACATTTTCCGCTGTCTCATTCAATACTAGCTCCTGCTCGCGGATGTTACGTTCAAGGAAACTATGATTTCATTAATACTTACATGTGAACTAAAAAAACTAACATGTAAAATGTAAATATTTTTTTCAGAACCTGCTTTATTACACATGTACACACACACACACACAAACATGTAGGTATATTCCGTGCCAATCAATTACCTACCTCTGGCCGCAATGTATTCGTGTTCCTATATTCATAACTCTGTCTTGTATTTTGTAGTTAAATATTTGTATTTTGTATCTTATTAAAATTTCTATGAGGTATATCGTTATTATTATTATTGTAACGCATTGTTACTTTAAGTAAAGCCGGGGATTTCTAATCAAATAAATATTTTCATAATTGCATAATTGATTTTTATTAAAATATTGTATTACACAACATTAAAAACTATTGTATTCTCCGATTACACGTCATTTTACGTTTTGGATTTAATAACGAAATTTTTAATTATTCCCCATACATATCTAACAGTTAGTGTAGACAGATATTATAATAACACATAGGCGGTATTAGAGTTACGGGCGTATTTGGAAACTAGAGTGGATGTCTGACCAAATAACGTGAAGAAAACGACAGGTTATTCAGAGAAAAACTCCATAGATCAAAGTGAAAGAAAATTCGAACACAGTTCCACTTGACAGTCACATAGGGAATGATGTATTATAAAAATTTAAGAAATTTCTAAAAAAAATACCCATAACTTATTTATAGGTATACCGATGCTAAACTGTCGAGTGGTTTTTGCGTAACACGCGTTCAAACAAACAGGCAGATTAATAGCCCGACAAAAATTCCAAAAGAGATTTGGGCTTTATATTATTCGTTAATTATGCTGAAATGATTTTTTTCAAAAAATATTACATGTAGGTACTTACAGGTTTTGTTACCATATAAAATAAGTCATTAATTATTGTATACGAAATTTAAATGTTATTAATTTTGTCTGCATTTCGTGTTATGGCAAGTATTACGTCACACTCTTTTCATCTTTACAAATATGACAACTGTAACAAAGTCGAACCAATAGCTTACGAACAAATATGAAATTACTAATAGTAGGGTTGTCAACAATCCCATACGAGACTAATCGTTTCGGAGGCCTTGGATTTCGCGCTATGAATTACAAGAATTTAGTAATCTAAATTATAATTATGTAACACCTATATAGCGTTAAATATAAAATACCTGTACCCCTCCATACTTATTTTTATTATTAAAACTAAGGTGCATTGGGGCAAGATCGGAAATGGGGAAAGACCGTAAAACTTTCATAACTCTAAAACCGTTAGAACAATTCTAAGCATGGCAACATTGTCGGTATGACAAAGTCGTAACGCTCCCCACCTCAGTAGGCTGCAGACGCTATTGGCGAGAGGTCTTATGTTATGAGAGTGTTTTTAGGAGTGTGCACTTTTTCGCGAATATTCGAGAAATCCGATCTAACCCCGTGGTCTATAACTTCTTATCCAGGTAAGTTTCTATAGCTTTTTTAAATTCCTGATATAAGATATCTTATTTGTAAAGGTTTTATTGTATTGGAAAAGACGTATCTGTCACCGTTTACAATTTAAAAAATATTCCGATCTTTACCCAAGGGTTAAGATCGGAATATGATTTATCCGATTTTGCCCCATTTAGATTTTTCATATAAAATGCCACAGCTTCTCAAAGTTTTGATTTTTTTATAGAAACCACTTTTGATGATAAATGTTAATATTTATGGTCCATTTATTTACGTTTCAATATTTCTTTATTCATAAACGTTTTTGAGGCCTGGCAATGCTCTTCTGTCTGCCAAACCACAACATGGTACTTCAAAAGCTAAAGTGAATAATAAATAGTGTAGTGAGCATAAATTGCCTACACATATGATAAAATAGGATGTATAGAGCAATATTATTTCACATGATAAGGTAGTTGGAAGTGACACTGGCTTTCATTTAAAAGGTCGTGGGTTCAATAAAAAAATAATAGTGTTTTTTAATCCTACTTATACATTGCACAGGCCTGAGAAAACATGCGAGGGTTATCTAGAGTTTGCTAACCCACACTGGGTTTGTATAGATTTTTGGCATATACGGCCCCAGTTTGACGATAGTCTTATGCTTTACTAGTAACGCTGGTGATAACGTAGCTATTTAATGATATTGAAAATAAGGTTTGTTATAGGTTCACCATGCCACGAAATTATTATAGAAAAACGCTTCGCGCTACTTGTTATACTCCAGAAGATTTAAGCTCTGCTCTTAAAGATGTGCAGAGCGGTAAGATGAGTTTATGTGCAGCGGGGAAAAAATATAAAATACCTACTTCTACTTTGCATGACCGCTTGAAAGAGAAAACTGGTAATTTAAGCCAAACACTAGGCAGACCAACTATTATTCCTTACGAAATCGAAGAAAGGTTAGCAAATGCCCTAATTACTTTAGAATCACGGCATGAAGTAATGCATATTGTCGCAGAATTTATTCGACTTAATAACATTAAAACCCCGTTTAAAAATGACACCCCAGGGCCAGACTGGTTCATCGGTTTTCGGAAACGTCATGGACTTTCCGTAAAAGAAGCCCAATGTTTAGAATATGTGAGAAGGCAAATGACAGATCCATTTGTAATTGACGAATATTTCAAGTTATTGAAAGCAACTTTAGAAAGCCTGAATTTGATGAACAGCCCCCTTCAAATCTGGAATTTATATGAAAATTCCGTGTGCTTGGATCCATCAAAGACTAAGGTAGTGGGTAAAAAAGGAGCACCCTGTTCTCGTACTACACACGGAACCGGGAAAGAATACATATCTGTTTTAACGGCTGTAAACGCTAATGGTGTAAAGCTTACACCCCTGATCGTGTTCAAGGGCAAGTATGTTTGGGATCAATGGATGGCTGAACGCAACGAGGAATATGAGTTTGAATTATCTTACGCTGCTAGTAAGAAAGGATGGATGGAGACGGACATATTCCATAATTATATGGAAAAACTGTTAATTCCAGGACTTGGAGATGCTAGATCTCAGCTTGTTATTTATGATGGTCATGGCACGCATGTCGATGTCAAGGTGATTGAACTAGCAAAGCGTCATGACATCACCATATTGAAACTACCAGCTCACACATCTCATTTGCTCCAACCTCTGGACGTAGCTGTGTTCAAATATTTCAAAACGTCTTGGGATGCGAAATTGGTGACATGGCAACGAAAAAATATTGGGATTAAACTGCCAAAGAAAGAGTTTGCAGAAATTTTTAGCGAAATTTGGCACAACACAAAACCGGAAATAATATCTAACGGTTTTAAAAAAGCGGGGATATTTCCTTTCAATTCCAATGTGATTCCAAAATATAAATTTGATCCAAATGCTTATCAAAGATGGCAGAAAAGTAAAGAGCAAAAGGAAAGCATGACTATTTCTATCCAAGATTCTTCTCAAGAAAATGCTACCTCAGATCTGCAGTCATTGCTCTTAAAACTAGCGATATACCGGAATGCATACAACAAGATGAACACATTGATCTTTTAATTTCTGGTAACCTTCTAAAAGTTACAGAGACGACATCCCCTAAAGTAGTAATATGTTCTGACATACTTATCGAGCCTGGACCTTCAAATCAGAATTACAACTATACTTTCGAAGAAATACTTCTCCAAAGAGTGCAGCAGACCAAAAGGGAAAATACTAGGAAAAAAAAGAAGCGAGTGGCCCATGGAGCTGAAGTCATAACACAAACAGCCTTACAGATGACAATTGTTCCCAACAAAAAAGGAATGGAAGCGAAACCAAAGAAAGTTTTCGGAGAAATTAACATAAATAAAATTAAAATGAACAAGGACAAGGATATAACTAAAAAAAGAAAAATGAAAAGCAAAATAGAAACCAAGAAAAGAAAAAGAACTCAAAAGCCCACTTCGGTGAAATGTCGAAAAATTGGTCTTCAATCTGACTCAACATCTGAGGACTCTGATATTGAAATGAGTATAGCTGACACTGACCATTCAGATTATGAAACTATGGAAGACTACATAGAAGCATGCTTAAAAGAGCAAGAGGAAGAAAAAGAAAATATAGAACAATTAGGAATCAGTGAAATAAAATATTTAATCGAAAAAGAGAACCAATTAAAAGAAGATGACTGGATAGTAGCAAAATTTTCTTCAAAAAAAAGTGTGAAACATTTTGTGGGGAATGTGTTGTCACTTAAAGAGAGAATTCCAACAGTTAAATTTTTAAGAAAAGTTAAAGATTTGACATCTAAAAATGGAACAATTTTCACTTACCCGACAGTAGATGACATTTTTACTATGAAACATTTAGATGACATTATTTCAGTATTGCCCAAACCAAAGATTTCTCGACGGGGCCAAATATTATTTAATGTGGATTTTAATAGATATAACATACAATAAGAGTAGCTGACATTTTAAAAAGTTTAATTTTATTAAAATTTTACCTAATTTGGAGGTATTTATTTTTTGATTTGATTGATACCAAAGTTTTCATTGTTTCTTACTTTCAATTATGTTTTTATTTTGTGTTAGGAATCACAAAGTTATCTATAGGTACAGTGTAAAAAACTAAATAATTTTGTTACATGCTTTCAGTATTATTTTAATTTTGTGCGTAGTTAATATTTCTATATTTGCTGTTTAGCGATTTTAAAACTTTGAGAATGTCAAGTACTCGATTGACTGAAACGGGGTAAGATCGGATTACAAAAATTAAATATAGTCTTCCTCGCTTACCAGTCCACTTTACTTTATCACATTAAAGCTCATATTTAAACAAATATACCGCCAATTGTGTTGTCAAGTGACAAATAGCTCTAATGTTAATATTTAAAAAAATGGCATAAATGCCGGTCTTACCCCACTACCTTGCGGTGTTACCCCAAGGTTTTTTTTTCTATTAACTTGTTTTGTTTTAAATATAATCATAAAATGGTACATCGAATCGCAATGAGCATTATATTTTCTGAAAATTTGTTTAATTTACTTAGGGGGCGTAATTATACATTCACGCTGAATGACAGTGACACTCAATGATAATGGCATGAAATAAATCTTCGTTATCTCGTCAAAAACCCGTCCGCTCTTACCCCAATGCACCTTACCTTTTTTCGACGACTCTTTCCTGAACTTGGATATTTTCCTCAAAAAAGAACGTTATTTTTTTTGAAGTCTCTGACTCTTTAAGACTCTTTTGTGTTCTTTGTCTTTGTTTAATATACCGCCCGTTTGTAATTTCTATTTCTCAGCAGTTTGATAACGTTGCACATTTTTTCGCTTCACAGAGTAGATTACATTTTTAGATAACATAATTTTTTTTTGTGAAAGAATATGCTGTACTTTAAAAGTCGTAGATCAAAATTTGTTAGTTTTTTATTTAACCCTGTATACAAAATTCAAACACAACATTCAAACGATGTGAGTTCTCCAATCATCCCAATAGTTGAAAACATTTTCTTCGAAAATATAGGGCCCTTGCAATGTTCCAATAATTGTCTATGTTTTGTAACCGCTAACACTGCCAAAATGAAAAAGTATTGGGTACCTATTACTGGACTTATGGTAGTTATAAAACCTTCACTTATGCTGAATATACAAGTTTCGTGGATCTAAACCTAATTTTTTTTGGATTCCTGTTTTTAGCCCTGTCCCCCATTTTAAATGGTAGAAAAGAAACATTTAACAATAGACAAGTTCATTGTGTTTAGAATTAGAGTGTTTTTCGTTTTATATAAAAAACATGACCCGTGTGGTATCGGCCGACTATAGAATAGCACCACCCTATCTCTTCTCGTGGGTGTCGTAAAAGGTAACTAGGGGATAACGAAGCGGCTACCACAATCCCTGAAGAACCTGAATGTCGTGAATGTCTAAAAGAGCGGACTCGCGAAACTGCTTGGCCAGCGAGGCGTTCCAAGGCCACAATATCCCTCATGCACAAGATAGATAATGTGTATGAGGAAGGCCATACTCAGTGGATACTGGAAGGCCTGTATGCATTGCATAAAAATATATCTACGCTAAAATAAAACGTAAGACGAGAAAAAAATTTAATCGAGAAAAATGATCGAGATATTGCTATTCAAAGTTTCAAACCCGCTACAATAATAACGTCATCGTTCATAATATATACAATCTTTAAAAAGCCTTCCCTTTGCAATATTAAAGGAAAGTTAACAATTTTAAGTATGTTTTAGGAAAAAAAATTACACACACATTGTAAGTTTCATAAACACTATTCAACGGTATATTGTTTGTATGTAAATGAACCGTGACGTTACACGCTACTAAGTTAGATAAGTTAGATGTTAACTTGGGAAGGTTATCGCCTTTTTAACTTATTAACTTTTTTTAACTTCGTCACTTTTAAAGATATCGTAAAAAGATCACAAGTTGTATTTGTAAATTTTCAAACATTTTTTAGGTAAAAAATTTAAAATAAATGGTGAACTCGCATTTCCTCCATCGACTTCTAACAAATTAGTGTTGGCAACCCTATTTTTACAAGACACGAATTTACAAAAGCAAACCGGTTGGCGCCTTGCCACTGGAGTATTATTATATAATCTATACCAATGGTAGGTCAAGTCCAGCGCGTACCATAAATCAATGTGCTTTTTGTTATCAATATTTGGTAATAATATTGACACAAAACACTTGCGATACCAATTTCACGATATTCATAAAACTATGCCCAGTATGATACGTGCGGTGATTGATATAGTTCATTAGTTTTTTGTGATATTATGTCGAAGAATTCGCAATGGATAACGCCATTCAAAAAACAAGTAGGTACCAGTGTGATCCAAAAGTTTCTGGCCTGAAATATTTCTAGATGTATAAAAAAAAAATTAAACATCATTGTAGTAATTGTCATTTCGCCTGCTAATTTGTGTATAATTTTTAGAGTTCAACTCTCGTTAGTTTTGATTCGTTGACTCTTAGAACAACAGGAAGTCGCAAAATCTTTCAAATGTTTAAACTGGAATATCTTTCCGTGATTAAGTTCCTTATTAAGGAAGGTGTTAGCCAGACTGATATCAAACAAAAGTTGGTTAATGTGTACGACGATTCTTTTCCATCGTTTTTCACCATTTAATATTGGTGTAAGTAATTTCGTTTAGGACGAGAGACCATCGACGGCTTTCAAAAACTATAGTCCTTAGGATTCTTCATGAAGATCTTCATATGAAAATAGTTAGTACCAGGTGGGTGTTAAAACTTCTTTCAAGTGCGCAGCGAAGTTAACGAGTAGCGTGCTCTAAAGAACTGTTGGGGGCCTATCGGAGAAACGGAAAAAATTTTTTGGAATCAATTGTTTCTGGGGATGAATTGCTGTTTCAAAATGTGGCTTCACGGAAATTCGCCACCCACCTTATAGTCCTGACTTGGCTCCCAGTGATTAATATTTGTTCTCAATACTCAAGGCTAAGGGGCTTAAGGAGTAGGAGATTTTCCATTGATAATGAAGTGAATCTGACTATTTTTATACTGGGATAGAAATGCAATGAAACGATCCGAAAAGCGTGTTCAAATAGACTGAGACTATATTGAAAAAAAAAAATAGTTTCATGAATTTGAGTGTCCTTTTTCTTTGTTAGGCTGGAAACATTTGGACCTCCCCTCGTATATGTGTATTAAAAATTACCACAGACACGTGGTAAAAGCGTTGGCAAGTTGAAAAGCCGGATTTTATTTATGATATATTTTACAAAATAATATTGCAATAAAAAATGCAGTTCCATGTACCTTATTGGACATTTTGGCGGCAGTCCGAGAAATTAAGAGTCAATTTCTGTTTGTTTATTATAAAAAATGCGTATAGTTTATTAAACTTCAAAGTGCCTCAAAGTTGAAAGTGTTTGTTTGTGCATAATGTTTGTGGTAACTAAATGAAAGCATAAGACTATATTTTTCGCGTGATTCCAAGGAGTGGCAACTCTGTCCTCAGTAAATCTACCATCACGTTACTAAGCGACACCCGACTTGCTTCGACATGACTGAACATTGACAAGGTATGTTAAATTTATATGTTCTTCTCCTTTTCATGTACAACAATGATGCAATTAGCACGTTTTGCCAGTGTCCTGTCAATGTCCAGTCCTATCGAATAAAGTCGGGTAATAAAGTGATAGTGGGTTTACTGACGACAGAAGAGGATTACTTGGAAGCACAAGAAAAACGCAGTCCGCATGCTTATATTTGATTATCACAAACATTACGCACGAATAACACTTTGACGTTTAATAAGCTATCACTATTAAACCACAAAGCGTATAATAACAAATTTTTTAATCAAACAAAAACTCAATTTCAATTATCGAGTTCCCGCCAAAAAGTCCGTGTTAAATTATTTTGACTTTATTAACTTGACATTGACAGAATGTGTTAATTGCACCATTACCATATATGAAAAGAAAAAACAAACTGTATTTGAACTACGAAATTAAATTATTGTTTTAGGGCCCTTCTCACCACCTTCTGATACTTTATCAGTATCAGAAAGTCAGTTCTACTTTATCAGAAAGTCATTATCAGGTAGATTTAATTGGCAGATAATTGGTTTATCAGGAGGTGGTAAGAAGGGAAGTTTTATTATCCTGTGTTCAATGCCTTGGCTTTTGGTTATCTTTTTTTAACCAGAATTAATTAGATAAGCAACATGAATTATTGAACGTGGAGCAAATCAATGGCAGCAATTTTAAAGGTGGGCTAGGTTTAGCTTCTCTGGTGATAATAAAGATCCTCAAAGCAGGACTCTGAATTACTAAAAAGTAGGTAGTTTTGTTGACCATTTAGTATATTTTTGCTACTCGTTTAAATACGATAGATCAAACTAAATGTCCTTAGAACTGGCTACTGTACAATCCGAGGTTTAGCCAAGATCAATCGCCGGCGTTTGCTCTATCGTTGTTACACCCTGCTCAGATAGCAAAAATTACAGCTCCAGATTTAAAAATTCGTGTATGGAAGAAGTCTCCAAACTTTATGAATTAGAGGGGATTGCGTCAGAAGCCGAACGGTGGCGGATTTTTTGGACAAACAAGGAGGAGAATCTCAAAACTTTGGAAATAACAGACGTGATTCGACACGCAGAAACTTTCTATCCAAACGTTAAAACAGCCCTACATATTTTATTGGCAATGCCTTATTCTACAGCTACCATTGAAAGGTCATTTAGTATTCTCAGACGCGTAAAAACCTAGCTGAAATCAACAATGATTGAAGAAAGACTAAACGGACTTTGCGTGCTCAGTGTACATAGAAAACTTGTAAATAGTTTGGGTGATACTTTCACTGACGTTGTTTTAAGTCGCTTTGCAGAAGATCCACGAAGATTGCATTTGAAATAAATACTTAATTAATTACTTAAGTAGGTACCGAATCTAATAAATGCACATGTCTATTAATGTTGAATTATTTAGGTACCTACAGAAAATTCCTGATTTGCCCCCCTTTAGGCCAAAAGCTGGGTACGCCCATGTACGGAATAATTTAGCGATAACTGGATAAAGAAGGAAATGCACTACTCTCTCTCAGACGACTGTCAGAGAGAGGTTACGTGATCAGGCGAATGCGTCCAGCAGCTCAGCTTGCAGCGTGTCCGGTGCAGCAAACCCGGCCACTGTCGATCCCCCCACCCCCTCCCGACGCTTCCCGGACAAAAATCCCGGGAAATACAGACGAATAGCATCGGTCGAATAGGTGTACGCAGACCCATTCGACTTTGTGATTGGCAAACAAAAAAATCATTGCGTAACACAAACAATATTTTACTTTAGTATTAATTTAAAAATGTAATACTAATGTTTCAATTTAGTAAAAAAATTGGCTTTACTACCAAACCTTCCAAGTACCTACAAGTACCAAGAATCTTCCAACTTCATTAGCCAATGTCTCTTTACTGCTTCTTACGTCATCTTCCGTTCTTTACATTCTGCTTACCTATATAAAATGTTTTCAAATAAATTCCACGCATGATTTACTTGGAATCATACTTGAAAGTATGTAAAGTACCTACCGCATTGGTACGTTGGTACGTTTAACCGATACGGTGGCGTTGGGATTTCTGCATCCCGCAAACAATAACCCCGGAATGGTTAAAAAAAACTCAATAGGGTTCATTACAATGATATCTAATCTCTGTATTACAATTTATTTCAGTGCTTCGTGACCCTTGGCGTCTCCCTGAACATGGCAGGGCATGGCTTCATTCTAGGATTCCCCGCTATACTGCTCCCAATTCTAAGGAAACCAGACAGCAGCATACCCATCAATGACTCTTCGGGATCGTGGATAGGTAAGGAAACCAACATATTGATGAGAGGCTGCAATTCACAGTCAACTTTTATGATCCGCAATCAAAACGAAATGCTGAAGATCTAACACATTTTTGGGGAAAGTTATTACCTACCTACAGGTATATAGCGGGGGTGTCCAGTTCTACTTTAGTTAGGTGTGACGGTTCCTCAGACGACAGAGTCATTCTCAGTAAACTAATGACACCCAGTCGTCACTCCAGCTATCTATTTAGCAGTATTCATATAGTAAAAAAAAACACCTAATAGGTGTTTTTTTTATTAATGTATTGTTATACAACAGAATAACAGTAACATGTGCAATTATCAGCGTTTTATGAGATATTCACAAACATATAGATACACAAGACTTTATTGAATTGATTCGCGCGTCTTTACAGATCGAAAATTAGACAGCAGAATGAAATCAAAAAGCAATCGTATCATAGTTTGTAGGTCATAATCAAAAAACATCAAAAAGCAATAATCATAGTTAAATTTACGTTTTTCATTAGCGGCCAATGGTTCGGATTTAGCATCAAGAATGTCGTTAAAGGACAGTGTAAATAGCTTTAACAACTTTCTTTGACTTTTTTACCTTTAACACAGCCTGTTTTATATTTCAGTTGCAATCCTGGGCTTCGCGCTCGTCGCTGGCAACTTCATCGTGCCTTCTGTGATGGCCAACTATGGCAGACGAACCGCCAACATAATCAGCACACTGCTCATGATCATAGGATGGTTCTCCACCGTCTTGGCCAATAGCATACCCACTCTCCTTGTCGCGAGGTTTCTTCTAGGAGTCGCTATGGGAATGAGCGCCTCACTAGGCCCCGTCCTTATAGGAGAATACACCAGCCCAAATAATCGGGGAGCATTTTTGATGACAATATCCCTTGCTGTTGGATTAGGAATTTTGTCAGTCCACACCATGGGATCTTTTGTGACTTGGCAAAAGGTGGCCTTAATTTGTGCTATCATCATTTTCGTTGATCTTGTTATTATTTTATTCTCCCCAGAATCTCCAAGTTTTTTAGCGGATCAGGGAAGGTACGAGAAGTGCAGAGAAGTCTTCCGATGGTTGAGAGGTGATGTGGAAGAAAATGAATTGCAGAGTATGATAGATACGAGCACAGTTGTTCGGGAGAAAAAAGTAGAAATTGATAAATCTGAATCCCTGGTTAAAAGAATTCGGAGAAACTTGACTTACTTCAGGGTCACTACAAAGAAGAAGGAGTTCTATAAACCAATTTTAATTATGATACATTTGTACACTCTTCAGCAATGGTCAGGTGGGAATATATTAGCATCGTACGTAGTTGACGTCTTCTATATTGTTGCTGGAAAGGACGTAAATATTGCTTTGATGCTAATAGGCATGGGCATTCAAAGAATAATTTCGAACACATCTGCAGTCTTCGTCATTAGAAAAGTAAAGAGAAGAACTATGTTGTTCTTCACCGTGGGGATCAACCTTATCGCTTTAGTTGTCACTGCTGGATATGTTTACGCCAAAACTCAGGATATTCTACCATTTGACCACCCCTCTATTGGTGTCTTTTTAGTTAACTTGCATATGTTCTCGATGGCAATGGGTTCCATACCCCTACCTTACGTCATCGCTGGAGAATTGTTCCCTCTGGAGTACAGGAGCTTGGCAGGCGGGATTAGCGTAATGTTCTTTTCGGGAAACCTCTTTATAACAATGAAGACTGCTCCATTTTTATTCAAGAACATAGGCCTTCACGGTGCGTACTGTTTATACGCGGCTGTCGTTGCATACTGCCTGCTGATCGTCTGGAAATTACTACCTGAAACCAAGGACAGAACTCTTCAGGAGATCGAGGATGAGTTCAGAGGCAAGCCGCTATCGCCTGAGGAGTTGAAGTCAGCTCAGTCGCTCCTGTCACTAAAATATGCTACTAGAGATAGACGGTGCAGCGCACCAGCGCTTTGATTAAACTGTTGAAAAATAAAAATATTTTTGATGTGAAACTATAACGTTTGAATGAAACTGTCGGAGCCTATTACCATCCAGATTACCCATTATTACCAGACCAGTCCATTACCGGATGGTAATGGGCTCTGACATACTTCACTCACTACTGAAATAGGATAAAGGTACATTGGAGAAATAGGCTAAAGTAGGAAATGCAGTGTATTTCAAGGTACTTACTCTTCTGTGAGAGAGGGGTAACGCACTGACGTCACCAGTCGAGTGCGCCCAGCGGTCATTAATGTGCGACCATAATAATTGTCGCACATAATATTTATAATAATTGTCATTCCGTGTGCGACCGTGCCCCGTCGAAACGGTCTCCAGGTCAGCATAATGCTGACTGCCTGAGACAACACTCAGCGCTGATTTTCAGCTGGAGCCCCGGTGACGCACGAGCTTTCATATGCCAAATATAGTAATAATATAATAATTTAAGAAAAATGTTAAAATGAATAATATAATTTTATCGATAGCTCATGTGTCGGGTACTTTTTATCCAGATACATTTTATCCAGATGGGAACTCAATCCCACGGGAATCACTCTAAAGCTCACGCGAAAGAAGTAGACACCCGTTTATTTTAATATATATATTATGTTGGGAGTTTAAAAAATAATATTGATCATTTTAAAGATGCCAGCCGAATGGCAACATCTCAGACCCTTCGTGGATAAATAGATGATTCTCAATCTTAGATTTAGAGTCGTGTCTGCATGCAGTCTGCTTAGGCGTTAATTTCCAATCACTCGGTCTGAGTCTAAAGATTAGACACAAGAGTTTGCTCAGCAATTAATTACAATTTTTGGCAGCACTTACATGAAAACAAACATTCCACAATACAGCCAGTCAAATACAGTCTCAAATATCACATTAAATTTTGATTCGACTCGCAACTATAGTTACGAGGCGTATTCGAAAAGTAAGGGCCGTTTCGTCATAAAAAAAATTATAATCATATGAAATAGGTTTTATTAGCACATTTAGTTTACTACAAATCTACTTCACTTTTCCACATAATCGCCGTTCACTTCCAAGCATTTTCGTACCGCTGCACCAGCTTTCTTAACCCCTCTGCATAGAAGCTCACCGCCTGCGAGTTGAACCAGTTTTCAACGGCGTTCTTAATTTCCTTTACAATTTGTGGTATCCAAGTTTTTCCGTGACAATTGTGTAGACAGTAGTGCGTCCAAGATGAGGAAATTCATCAGCCAGGGCACTAATCGTCAACCGACGATCAGATCGCAGTTTTTGGTCCACCAGAGAAACAATTTCATCGGTTTGCATACTGGGCCTACCACTCCGCTCTTCGTCATGAACATTTGTTCGTCCAGTTTTGAAATCACGACACCATTGTCTAACCTTTCCTTCATTCATTACAGTAGGTCCATAAACTAGGCATAACTCTCGATGAATTTCAGCAGCTGAAGATCCTTTTGCACACAAAAATCTTATTACAGCGCGAACTTCACAGCTGGCGGGAGCAACGATTATCGCGGACATTGTTTACTGTACGCACAGATAAGCAAATGACTACTGAATCAAAACAACACCTGAAATAGCTGCACGAGTACCTAGTGCACGTACAGATATGCACAAGTTTAAACGTGTTACTTGTCGATTTTGAAATATAAGCGAACGGCCCTTACTTTTCGAATACGCCTCGTATTTCGAAGTTCTCATTTAATTTGTCTGTTTCTTTCTCATTTTCTTTTTGTTATTATTCCTACTTATTAATAAAATTTAAATAAAGTGATGATGAATATTTAAAATATAAATTGGGAAGATGTCCAAATTATAATTTGTTCACTGCTCACAGGTAGGTTTTTAATGTCTCCACTACTGATTTTAACAGTACTTGTATCTTAGACAAATCTATATGGTTTATTGGATACAGTTATGTTAGCTTTATACTTATTCTTTGTAAATTTGGTAGCATTAAAAAAAAATGTGAAAGTAAATATTTCTGTTTTTGACAAACACAAATGTTGTGTTTTGTGTTATTAACGAAATTATGACCAAGTGCAGCCATTTTGCCATTTTGCCACTATGTGGCTCTTGCCTACTAAAAGGTTGACGACCGCTGGTCTAAACCAAGCACGGTCTAATGGGTCACGTGCATTTTAACAGACCTCAAAATTAGGCGCAATTCATCAGTACCTATATTCCGTTCCAATCCAATTTATCGAAAATGTAAACAAGTATGGACGGCCTCGGGTAACTGACACGGCCTTAAATTAAAAAGTGAGATGATAGCTGTTTGCATAGCCATAAATTTGATTCAACTTGAGTGCAAGTTTGCCATAGATTTAACGCTAAATTTTGAGATATTTCTGTATTTTAAGGCCGTGTCAGTTATCTCATGCCGCCATGTTTGTTTTGTGGACAAATTGAATTGAAACGGACTTATATCTTACTGCGAACGCATTTCAACTGTAGCTTGCATCAATGTAGTACGGCTAGTAAAGATACGAATGTCAACGCGTACATCTACTTTTGTTAAAAGAATAATGCGTACATCTACCTTTTATCTAAACTAATTATTTAATTGCATTTAAACGCCTATTTATCTAGCCCTAAAACTTAGTTTGACACCTTATGGTAGCATAGTTCATTTTTAATCCATACTTAACAAGCCCAAGAAATAAATCGTTATCTAAGATTTGGATCTTATCTAAGATACTCCTTTTTGATATTTTTTTAATGTTTTTCTTTATTTGCAATGTGCACTACAACAGATGATAAGATACAGTCAGATATCATTTAGCCCATAGGTCTTCACACACTCCATCATGAGGGTGGAGGTAACTGTTCGGTACTGAATCCCATTCGGTGACGCCTCTTCTATCTGCACTGTCCTCAGCAGGTCGCTGGTTTGGCCCTCTGATCAGTGTAGGCGGCAACAATTACTAGCGTAAATGCATGTTCCATACCTTAGGTACTGGTCCATTAATAAAATTGCGCATATTAAAAAAAAGTAACGTTCATGAAATGTGTTTGAATATCAATGATAATGTTATAGGGAAATACTATCGATATCTTGAAATTAAATCAATGGCGTCAGATCTTGAGATTGTTTCTTATTTTTGCACTACATAACGCTTGAGAATTTAGTATATATATATATATTTTTTGCTGTCTCATCATACTAAAATATAAGCTTGTAGGTATTATAATTTAAAACTCGATTTTGCACGGAAAACCTTTATCATTTTCATTTTCAAAATTACTCTAGGGATTTTGTTAAAAGTAGGTAGGTACACTAATTTTATATTTTAAATCCTGTCTGAACGTGTGTAATAAAGGTATTTGTTTACCTTTTATTCCTACTCAACGTTTCGGCGCCGGTTACACCAGCCGTGGTCGCGAGTTGACTGACTCGTGACCACGGCTGGCGTAATTAATACCTTTATTATACGCGTTCAGAGCCGATTTAGAATATAAAATGTGTACAAAACGCGAATGTTTAAAAAGTTAAAAAGTACACTTAGACGAATTTAAATAAACTTATTGAGCGTTGTCGGCCGGATTTAGAATGTCACCGCCACAAAGGTGATTAAGAGATAACAAAGCTCCTACCACAAGACCCGACGAACTACATTACCTCTAAAAGAGTAAACTCGCCAAACCCTTTGACCAGGCAACGTGTCGTTTATGGCCATACATCCCTCGTGCACATGACAATGTGCATGAGTCGGCCCATGCACAGCAGTGGACGAAACAAAGTTCTGATTACAGTCACACTGAGACTTTACGGGATAAATTAGACTATTACTAAATAGTAAAGTTAAAAATAACACAGTTAATTCGATAACAATTATAGGGGGAGAGTGCACGATGCATTCCCACAGCCGCTGTGCGTACTCGACTGGCCACGTTACCCATCTCATATAGAAGACTACCTTGAAATGTAGTCTTCTATAGTAGTCTTGAAATGACTACCTTTTATATCCAATGTACGTAGTTGTTTCAATAGTGAGATACGGAGATATGCACTGGTATATCTCCATATCTCACTCACTACCGGCACTGCCGGGAATGGGCACTAGCCCATTCCCACCCCATCCTCTCCCTCCCATTTTCCCAACTCCAAATCCATTCCAAAATCTGCAAAGATTGGCAGGGGCATGTCAAAATTTTGTCATTCTGAACTGATATTGCCGGATGTCCATGGACGACAGTATCCACTTACCATCAGGTGGGCTATATGCTCGTCTGCCAGTGATATGATCGTCTGATATGATGTTTAATTTTATATATAGCGAATAGAGCAAAAACGTTCTAAAATATACTGATTGGCGACCTGCCATATGCTAGTGGCCACAGCTTCTCGTACGTATCAGAGAAACGTGTATTGTGTTGTTATCATTTGACAATAATATCAATACAAAACACTTAAGATAGTCATGTGGGTTTTATGATATCCGCTAAGTTGTAACTCAAAATGTAGTGGTCTAGTGACAGTGACATAGTTACGTAGTTTTCTTACTTAAATCCTGGTATTAAGTATGTCGAAGAAATCATGGATAACGCCGTTCAAAAAACAGGTTGGTGTATTTTTTTTTTGTAGATAAACGGCAGTCAAGCGGGTGGGCTACATGATGGTACGTGGTCAGCGCCGTTCACGGACACGTGCAACACCGGAGTGCATGCGGGTGCGTTGCCGACATTGCAGAATCCTGTTATTTAGTTCCCATGGCCATTTAAAGTTTAGAGATGGTGTTCCTCTAAAAGACTGGACTCGTCAACGCGCTTGGCCAGCGTGTCGTTTTCAGGCCACATATCCCTCATGCAGGATACAATGGCCCGGTGCATGGAGTGGCCCGGTGTCTAGCAGTGATTGACAAAAGGACTAATTACGGTCTTAATTCTATTAATTACACTAATATTAATAATACTGTAAGGATGAATATTTAGTAATGTTTGTTGTACGTACCCATATTCTAAAAAAAAACAAAAAACGTGTGCGGTCAGGACCCCCCCCGTCAGGAACGAAGATCCTCACGCATTTTTTTTTAAACTCCGAATGTAATTCGAAATAAAATCTGTATGTTTCATATATTTTTTTTTTATTTTGTATCATATTTTCAATGCAAATAATTTAAAATAAGGAATAAAATCGAAAATAAAAAATTTAAGTTATATAACCGGCCACGCACTAGTTTGCACGTCTGTTATTCTGCTTGAGTCTCGCTCTCGATACTCGCACGCACACACACACACAGAGAAAGAGAAAGGCGTATGGAGGGGATAAAAATCTTACGTGACTTTACATTTTCTCTCGAATCACACCTACTTATTTGACTTTGAGTTTAAAAAACATCTCTACAAGATTTTCTACAAAAGATTATGCATAGCGTCATCTAACGACAAAACGCTTTTGGAAGCTACTTACTACCTTAGGGTTTAGAGGAAACCATGACGGGAGTAGAAACCATTAATAATTCCTGCAGTACATTGGTACTTCTAACTACATAATGATTACTTGTTAATATAATTTGAAAATATTTCAGTGTTTTGTCACCCTTGGCGTTTCCCTGAACATGTCAGGGCATGGTCTTGTGATGGGGTTTCCCGCCATACTGCTCCCGAACCTGAGGAAACCAGACAGCAGCATACCTATCGATGACTCTTCAGGGTCTTGGATAGGTAAGGATTCATTTAATAATAAGAAGCTGTAATTCTTCGTCCAAATTTTTTTTTATGGACGAAGGCGGCAGATGTGCATACAGTCCACCTGATGGTAAGCGGATACTGTCGCCCATAAACATCCGTGATACATGCCAACATTAGTCCTAAATGACAAACGTTGGCACGCCCCCAGGTGCGCTGCCTGCCTTTGGAGATATAGGAATGGATTTGGAGAAAGGGTTGGGAAAATGAGAAGGGATATAATGGGAATGGGCTCTGGCACATCTCACTCACTACCGAAACACGTACGTACATTAGGGAAATAGGATAAAGTGGGAAATGCAGTACATTTCAAGATAGTCTTCTGTGAGAGAGGGGTAACGTGGCCAGCCGAGCGCGCCCAGCGGCTGTTTGATTGCAGCGTGCACGCTCCCCCTCAATTATTATCTTAAGAACCTAATAGTACTGTTTAGAAGTTACTACCTGGTTTTGCAATAGCCAATGGCTCTTCCCTGCTGGATATAGTCTTCGCCATCAAATACGCTCTTTGGCTCTTCTCACCTAGCCAGCACCGGCGAACTTCTCCAAGTCGGCAGTCCACCTGGCCTGGCGTGTCGCATTGCGCTTCCCGGTACGTTGCCTCCATTCGAGGACTCGTATACTCCATCGGTTATCGGTCCTGTGACAAATATGACCTGGTCTCAATGCAACTTTAACATGCTGATTCTATGAACTATGTCGGTGATGTATGTGGATTACCCGGGCTTAAGAGACATCAGAGAATGCCACAAGGCATTAAGTCCGCCTTTTGTCCAGTGATTATATGCAATAAAGTATAAATAAATATATAAAATAATTCTCTTAAACCCATAAAAACTTAGTAACAATACAAAATTACTTAAGTTGTGGAATGATCTTTTCCTTAATATATGAGTTATGTTTTAAATTTTAGCTGCAATCCTGGGGTTCGCGCTCGTCGCTGGGAACTTCATCGTGCCTACAGTTATGGCCAACTTTGGCAGAAGAACCGCCAACATAGTTAGCATTCTGCCAATGATCAGTGGATGGTTCTGCATTGTTATGGCTAACAGCATATCCACCCTCCTCGTTGCGAGGTTCCTTCAAGGAGTTTCCATGGGCATGACTGCATCACTAGGACCTGTTCTTATAGGAGAATATACTAGCCCGAAGAACAGAGGAGCATTTTTAATGACAATCTCCCTTGCTATAGCTTCAGGAGTCCTAACAGTACACGCTATGGGATCTTTTATGACTTGGCAAAGGGTAGCTTTAATTTGTGCGTCTATTGTTTTTGTGGATCTTGTTATTGTCTTGTTTTCACCAGAATCTCCAAGTTTTTTAGCCGACCAGGGAAGATACGAAGAATGCAGAGGAGTCTTCCGGTGGCTGAGGGGTGATGAGGAAGAAAACGAATTACAGAGGATGATAGATACGAACATAATCATTCGGGAGGCAAAAGTAGAAATCGAGAAATCAAAATCCCTGGTCAAACGCATCAGGACAAACTTAGCCTACTTCAGGATTACTATAAAGAAGAGAGAATTTTATAAACCAATTATCATCATGGTGCATCTGTATATTCTCCAACAATGGTCAGGTGGAAACATTCTAGCGTCGTACACAGTTGACGTCTTTCAAAATGTTGTTGGAATAGACGTGAATATTGCTCTCATGCTGATAGCAATGGGCATTCAGAGAATGATCTCGAACACAGGTGCAGTGTTTGTTATTAGAAAAGTAAAGCGAAGAACGATGTTATTCTTCACCGTAGGGCTTAACCTCATCGCTTATATTGCAACTGCTGGATATGTATACTGCAAAACTCTCGGCATTCTGCCATTTGATCACCCCTTTATCGGAGTCTTTTTAGTCCATTTGCATATGTTCTCAATAGCAACGGGTACAATTCCTCTTCCTTACATTATAGCGGGAGAATTGTTCCCTCTAGAATACAGGAGTTTGGCAGGCGGGATCAGCGTGCTGTTTCTTTCGGCAAATCTCTTCATTACAGTGAAGACTGTTCCAGTTTTGTTCAGGAACTTGGGTCTTCATGGTACGTACTGTATATACGCGGCAGTGGTTGGGTATTGCCTGGTAGTAGTCGGTAAGTTACTGCCGGAGACCAAGGACAGGACATTGCAAGATATCGAGGACGAGTTCAGAGGCAAGCCGTTGTCGCCTGAGGAGTTGAAATCAGCTCAGTCGCTTCTGTCTCTGAAGTATGCTGTCATGGACCGACGATGCAGCGTACCCGCACTTTAATTGCTTACGATGAAGAAAAGAAGTGAGAAACGAGGGAATTGTGAACTATACTCGTATATGTTAGATATAGGTAGTTAGTGGAATCCGTGAGTTCATAATGTCTGTAATTCTACAATCGAGTCACTAGTCACTATTGATTAGAAAGAGATGCTCTTCTCTGGTGAAAAACGCTCTGAGTTTTTGGTGTTATTTTATTGTACTTAACGAATATAAATAATAAAAATTTAAATGTTCGTTTGTTTATAATCTTAAATCTACGAAAGTTCTTCACCGATTGCTTTGAAATTTTGACACAACGTTGCATTCGAATACGCGGGGCCTTTTATGTACCTATCCCAAGGTAAAAACATGCTTTTTACCCAAAAACAGGTAAGAACAGGGTAAGCGCCATCTGTTGGAAGTAAAAGCAATAACGTATAAGCAAAGCAGCTACAGCTACGCGTGGCCGGGTAGGTACAGCTAGTTATAAATAAATTGTAAAGTGATAGGAAATAAAAAAAAATATTACCGACCAATCTGTAGCAGGACTTGATATTCGAGTCCTCAAATGGAGGCTACGTACCGGGAAACGTAATGTGGGACGCTTTGAAGCCAGATGGACTGAATAGTTGAAAAAATATCCGAAATAAAACACCATGAAGTGAACAGCGGAATATCATGTGTGGTGACTGTGCTTAGGAAAGACACAGACTGATGAAATGACATGAAAAACTCGTACTTTGAGAAATCTTCTTAAAACTAGTTACTTGTTCTGCACTAATATGTTCTGTCCTGAGGAAGGCGAGCTAATTCTCGGAAGAAAAAATGCCTTTCAGAAATGCCGAACTGGTCATACCAAATGTTGATAGAATAGAGAGAGTGCCGAGGGAGCCCTAAACCTGGTGGCTACATTAATGTCCCTTCGACATTAGTTCTGAAAGCTTTTGTAAACTGAAAATGTTGTTCAAAATTATTATATTTATCAATTAATCCTTACTCACACCAAAACATGAAAATTTGTATATTTATTTGCTACAAATTCAACAAATTAACTATCACCAAATTTGGCATACCTGTATTTCGTTTATAGAACAGTTTTTAATCTTAATTGCAAGAGTTAGGCTCCATGTCCGTGTCATATCTGCGGGCTTTAGAATACCATCACCCCGTCTCTTCTTGTGGGTGTCATAAAAGGCGATTAAGAACAAAGCTGTTACTACAAGCCCCGAGGAACTAAACGACCCCTAGAAGAGTGGAGTCACCACCCCGCTTGGTCAGAGTGGCGTTTTAAGGCCCTATACCCCTTGTACACAAAACGATGTACCATATATGAGGATGCCCATGTCCAACAGATGATAATAAGGCTGGTTATTGTTATGTTTACAAACCGTCATGTAACAGCTGATTCATGATAATGTAGAAATAAAGAGAACAATGACATGTTATTTGTGTTGGTAATTTGACATCTCTGAATTTGGCCGCATACCCTTCCCGCCACCTGGTCTTCCCTACCTCGACCAGTCAGTAGTCCATTCTCGCACTGCAGCGCGCTAATTTCCGAGAGGCAAACTTATGTGATTTTACTTCATACTTACACGTACCAGAAGTAAACAAAGCGATAACTGTCAAATGTTTTTTATCTTTATTGCTTGAATTCAAAATGACGCTATCTCTTGAAGTAATCCTTTCATTGTCATTGATACTACGAGACGTGTTTCAATGATATTTATAAGATTTACACAGTTTAAAATGAAAGTGTATTGTTTGAAAGATTAGACTCTAAAGGTAAGTATACTTTTGTTTACTTAATAAGTAAGTATGTTTTAAGTAAACTAACGAGCAAAATAACTGTATTTGAGCTGTAAACTAATTGTACATACTTCCTTATACCGTATTTAATTGACTAATTTCTAAAATAAGTCTTATCCTGTCTTGATTGCATCTTAATTTTCAAATGTTGGTTATACATGTTTGCTGTGTGCTACTATAATATAGTTAACATTCCACTTGGTGTACCTATTAACTCATGTTGGTAAATATCACTTCAGGATGTCCTTGGCAAGAGTCAAAATAAAGACAATGCTCATCTTTGCCTGTATTATTGAAATAGCAATTTGTCTTGTCTAACATTTATATTGCTAATAGACTATATAAGGCGCTAGCAATGTATTAGTGTAGATGAGAAATAATAATAATAACATGATTATTTGTGTTGTTTTGTTTAATTGAAATGAATTTTCAGGTACTTACAAATAATATGGTTGAACCGGAACTGACGATGATGCAAAAGAAAATGAAATAGATTAAACAATCAATTTTTAGACACAAACCAATTTGTAAGAAAAATGTGCACGCCTTTCGTCAAACAGGTTTGTATCACAGCGGATAACTTATTTGTTTTATTACCTCTTAAGTAACCTAAAAATAGTTTAAGTACATACTGACTTAACATACTGGCTTTAACATTATTAATATGTGATAATGTGACACAATTTACTGAGTGCCCTAGACCCACACTCGGATTTCCTGTGTCTAAATAAATATTAACTATTTTAATAACAAACATTAACTAGGTACTTAAATTATCATTTTTATATTATGCTAGTTATAAGTAACTAACTTGTTAACTTCTGTTTGATGGTAAGTGGCATTTGTGTTTGCATTTGTAAGTGGCTTACTATTGCATTTGTCATTATTAACTACTTTTAACGTAGGTACGCAACACGCAATGTAACACCAGAAAAGTACCCACTGCACAATAGACAAGATTTCAGGCAACTGCCATTTTCACTACGTACGTACACACCAAGACCGAAAGTAATACACATTGACTATGATCGATTAGCTTCGGTTTTGTAGAGCGTCGTCTCTGTCCTGTGTCGTTACGACCCTCTACAAAACCAAAGTTAGCCAATAGTCTCTTTCTAAAGGCCGATATGTATTACTTTCGGCCGGGAAGTATTCTTCTTCTCAGCCCTTGGACGTCCACTGCTGGACATAGGCCTCCCCCATTGTCCGCCATTTAGACCTTTAGGGAAGTATACGTACGTAGTAAACAATGGCAGGTGGCCTAGTTACTGATACACGCATACTGAGGTAGATAGACTTTAACTGATTTACTGAATGTGTAACAAAATATTACTGATGACTCTCATAGCTTTCGTAGCTCAGTTGGCTGAACGTCTAATCTGTGAACAAAGAAAGTCAATCGCATGCATGCGTGGTATGTTGCCGTGTCTACAGATGTTTCAAGGACGTTTTGATAGCACAGTGAAATCAAACTGTAATAATAGCTTTCTTTATTTTAATAGAATTTACTTTGATTAGGTGTTTTAGGGCTGTACATCTCTCATGCAGAAGATAATGTGCACATGCCAAGTAATGGATACTAAAAGGGCTGGTGTTGAATTGCTCCCTCAATAGGCAATAACTTGTAATTTATCACAATATACCAGGATGATGAAAAGAGAAAATTTCTAACGTAGCTTTGATTGGATAATGGTTTTCCAGTGTTTCGTGACTGCTGGCGTGTCAATTAATTTGATGGCACACGGGCTGGTGGTCGGTTTTGGATCCATTCTGCTACCAAACCTGACATCTCCCACTAGACCCGATGATCAGTTCCGACCTATTGACGATGATTCCGCGTCTTGGATTGGTGAGTTAACGTTGGTTTGGTGGGTCGGTGAAGTTTGGTGAGGATATTAGGTTTGTGTATACTAGAGCAGTGATAGCCTAGGGATATCTATACACCGCTCACGTCCATGTGATTGTAAGTTCAAATCCTCGGTCGGTACCATTGAGTTTCTACTTGTACGGATTTTCAAAAAATGTCACTAGCTTGGCAGTGAGGGAAAACATTGTAAAGAAACCCGCATACTAGTCGAATAAATTTTTTTTTAGAGAATTTGGATTATGTGATCCACCAATGTGCCACTGGGCCCACGTCATGGATTATCGCCCGCAACCCCCCAGAAATTTACTAGAGGAAGCCTGTGCCCTGCACTGTGATATTATAGGTTAATATCACTAGATGGTGGTGATGATACGAGGTATCCTGATTCGTCAGCATCAAATCACTAATGGAAGAAGAAAATGCTACCTAAACTACATTGCTCTTGGATTTATTGATCTGTAATAAATGGGGTCCTGAAATAATCCTTAAAAATACTGATGGATCTGTATAATGTGTTGTAGAATAATCTAGGCCATACCTACAAGAAAAATGGCCCTTGTTTTCCAATCTAAAATTGGATCAAAAATTTCTAATTCAAAATTGTCTAAATCATAATATTTTCGAAAATGTATTTACAATAAAACCCAGCAAGGTCCTTTTTCTACTTTAGTGTGTCTAATAGTCTACCTACCTTCAATATGAAATGTTGAGAGTTTCAAAGCGTTTTATGTTTTAATATATTTTGTCATTTCACTGTGTTTTCGTTTCAGCGTCAATAGTCGGCATCGCCCTCATCGCTGGGACCCTCACAGTGCCCACCATCATGACCAAATATGGCCGCAAGGTGGCCAACCTCATATCAGCCGTCATCATGACGGTCAGTTGGTTATACATCATTACGGCTAATAGTATTGCTTCATTCCTTATCGCAAGATTTCTTCAAGGTTTCTCCATGGGGTTAACTGCTTCACTTTGCTCTGTTTTGATCGGAGAGTACACCAGTCCAAAAACTAGAGGAGCATTTTTGACTACTATATCTGTAGCTATAGGTTCAGGAGTGTTGGTAATTCATGTTCTTGGATCCTTTACGAGTTGGCAAAGAACAGCTCTCGTCTGCGCCTTTATAGCATTCATTGACGTAGTCATAATTATCTATTCGCCTGAATCGCCAAGTTTTTTGGCAGCTCGTGGAAGGTACGAGGAATGTAGAAGAGTTTTTCATTGGTTGAGAGGTTATGGCGAAGACGAAGAACTAGAAAAGATGATTAAAACTGATATATTGGTTAAAGAAGCTGCCAATAATGAACCAAAAAATTTGACTGATTCGTTGAAATATGTAAGGGAGACAGCAAGGAAGAAGGAATTTTATAAACCAATAATTCTAGTGATACACTTATATACGCTGAATCAATGGTCCGGTGCTAATGTTATCTCGAGCTACACGACCGATATCTTCAAAACCATCATCGGATCTGACTTCAATATCTATCTCATGATCATCACTATGGATATTCAGAGGATCATTTCTAACACAGGCGCTATTTTCGTCATTAGACGAGTTAGGAGACGTCCAATGCTCAAAGCTACTGTTGCTATCAACATTCTAGCATATCTTTTAATAGCAGCATATACTTATTTTAAGCATACAGATCTGTTACCATTTGACCATCCTCTGATCGGTGTTTTTCTGATACATTTGCATATGTTTTCTATAGCAACTGGCACAATATCCCTACCAAATGTAATAGCAGGTGAAGTGTTTCCCTTGGAGTATAAAGGGCTGGCAGGGATGATCACAGTGTTGTTCCTTTCAATGAATCTTTTTGTGACGATAAAAACTTTTCCATTCTTCTTCTCAAAAATAGGGCTGTATAGTGCATACTGCATATACGCAGGAGTCGTGACGTATTGTCTGGTTGTATCCTTGTATATGTTGCCGGAGACCAAGGACAGGACTCTCCAGGACATTGAAGAGGAGTTCAGGGGTGGAGCAGTGCATCAGAACATGAAAGCGGCAGTTTCTGTGACGTCATTCCAGTTCCAGGATTTTAATGGACCGTAGAATAATTGGACTTGTATTTAAGCGAGCAGCAAAAAATATTAAATGTGCAGAAAATTATTATCAACAAAACGAATTAGTTTTTAATAACTGAAATATGTAAATAATTTTAAATTATTAAGAATGTCATCTACAAGTCCACGGAGCCACCAGAGAATTTTTGGCACCAGAGAATGTTAACCTAACCCACCTTTAAATTTGCTACCTTTGATTTGCTGCCAATGGTACCCACCCCATTTCTCATTCAGCCCTTTCTGTATCCACTGTTGGATATGGGCTTCCTCGTGCGCAATGTCTCGTGCATGAGGGATGTATGGCCTTAAAACGCCACACTGCCAAAGGGGGCTGGCGAGTCCATTTTTTAGAGGTGTTGTAGTTCCTCGAGGCTTGTGGTAGCCGCTTGGTTAGATTTAATTATTATTAAAATTTGAACTCATTGAATAATTTCTCGAGAAAATTTTTATTTGTATAGTTAGTAAAATAATGAACCCGTGTACCTAATTATTTTAATTTCACTGTATTGTTTTTAAAATTTTATTATAAGTAGAAGCTATTAATTATATTCAAAGTATTTTAATAAATAAAACAATTTTACCCTGACATCCTTCACTTACGTGATATCAATCATAATGAAGACCTTATTAATTAGACTGGGTAATTCTTTTTTAGAGAAAGACCGCTTCTCTAAACACGCTTATTAGTAGGTAAATACTGTGACATGTAGACATGCGAGACACATGACCACATCAGTCAAAAATGACCCCGGGATGCGCAGCCTGTTATTAAAGATTAAGAAGTGGAATCGGAAAAATAATTGTGACAATAACGAGACAAGGAGTGATTCTGATATTTATATACAAATGAGTGACGATTCTGTAATTTACCGTAAGGCTTTGTCCGAGCTGGGCAGCGCGTTTAATGCGTTGCGTTGACTTGCATTGCGTCGACCATTACGACAGGATGCGCCGCGTGAGTCGCGTCGCGTACACATTGTTCTGCGGGGGACGACGCGCGATTGCCGTCAGTACTATTCGCATTTTAATATGACAGTGAAGACATTTACTTATAGTGGGTATTTATATTTAGAAAGGCAAGGAGCAAAATAGTTTGTAAACATAAAGTTATGCACGACGCGACGCATTGAAAACAAAATGGACACGCATCACTCACCGCTACGCTAGACGCACAGCTCACGTAGGACACGCATACGCAGCGACTTACATACATGTACTCGTCTAACATACATATTTTCACGACTTAACGCGCGACGCGACGCGTTCGCTTCACGACACCCAGCTAGAACAGGGCAAAACCTTTTTTATCATCCACTGATGAATCAGGGCCTCGTCATGCACACTGTCTTGTACATGGGGGATGTATGGCTTTAAACGGCACGCTGGCCAAGTGGGTGGGCGAGTCCACTCTTTTAGGGGTAGTGTAATTCCTCAGCGCTTGTGGTAACCAACATCCATGAGTAGCAGCTCTGTTATCCTTTGGTCGCCTTATAAGACACCCACGGGAGTGGTACCATTATAAAGCCGGCTGATAGCAAACGACAATTCTGTAACTTATTTATGTATAGGTACCTATCGCAATCCACTATTTTCACAAAGTTTTGTTTTAGATTCGCTACAGTTTTCATCAACTTGGTTCAGAATAACCCCCGATGCTTTCTGCAATATTAATTCAACTGTGTCAAGGTCACACTCACAGCGTCGCAGTTTTTTTGTTTGGGCGCTGTTTGTACAGCTGTTTGTACATCTGTTACTCTAATTGAGATATTTAAGACACATTCGCTTAAGGATGATGACAACTAAATTCTGGTGAAGAATTTATATTGTTGTGGCAATTGCAAGTATAAAGTAAGTATATTCTTGTTGATTTGTAATCTACCAATCCGGTTTGGCCCGCGTGGTGGATCACGGCCCAAAAACCTCAGTGATTTACTAGGGGGGATTTGTGCTCTACAGTGGGTCGTTATAGGCTGATACAACAAATACTTGTTAGAGTTATTTAGGTCCCACGGCTAATGATAACTTCTCAGACAAGTCATGGGGTCAAATTGTCATCGTCGGATACTCGGTGTGGTGCCTATTAGCATATTATTATTGTGTATAGCCCATAAGAGCGGTGACAAGTTAGAGAAATACTTGACAGTCCACCTGGCCGATAGATTTCCTACACTACATCTTCGATACGTGATCACCATTCGAGACTTACGACTCTTTCTGACACTGCATTAGATCCATAAACGGCACAAATTTTTTTCGCGGCTTGTGTCGCATTTTTCCCTTTTTTGTAATAAAACTTTAAAATGTATCGAATTTCTTCGTTAGATTCACTCATTTTCTTGAACAGAAAAAACAATTGAAATATGGCGGGAAACAGTTTTTTATTTTTTTATTTCTTTTTCTTAAATGTTACCTTTTTAATGGTATCATAATCAGCCAGGTACAAACAGTTCAATCAAAGATATTGGATCACAACTTCATACATACAAAATACGAAAAGACTTTCTCCCCGACCTATTATAAGTGAGTGTCGGTAGATTATATTATAGGTCTAAAATTCACTCTGCAGTGTATATTAGCGAGTATTCGAATGCATTTTTTCTGCATTACGAATACTTGGTGCAGACCTGTACTGTCACCCACAGACTGTCTTACCCCCACGCGAAAAACATTCACCATTGTTATTAAATGCTTTGTGTAATGCAATGTTGTAAGTGCATGTTCGAAGTCGATAGTCATCTCGACAATCTAGACGCAAGATCGACGGTAATGTGCGCTTGTGGTGTAAGACGCAATTTTGCAATGGCTTTGTAATTTATTGTACGTTCTGAAGTAATAAGTACCTATATTGCAATATGAGAGAGGACGATACAGTATCCCACTGCCACTGGGTGCTAGGTGTTTGACATTTGACCTTTCGAGAATGATAAAAAAGACTGTTAGTCGGTTAGTTTCCTGTCATGTCCTGAGGTTGCAGACGAGCGGCAGACCCATCTTATGGTAACTGATTATGGCCGCCCATTGTCACCTGCAATATTAGGGGAGATGCATGTGCGTTCAATCTTTCAATCAAAGGCATAAAACCGATCCGAAATAAATCTTAATCACACAGATATAAAGATACAATAATTCTAATACAATTGACGAATACATGATTAAATATTTCATACAAGTGACATAGGGATACGTGTTTAAATAAATAATTAAGTCTTAACACTAAATTTATATCATTAAAAGTAACATCCTTTGTTCAACGACGTTTTACTGGACTTGATATTTTCAACAAAAAAAATTTTAGGTGAAGTCTCTGACTTTGTTACTCTGTACGCAGCACTGTTACGAACGGCAACACCGCACACTTCATTCGGAAACTGCTATGTAAATTCGTGCAAGTATATATACACACGTGGTGCGAATGTGTCAAAAAGTACCAACTGAATTTTAAAAAATCGCATGATAATGTTGTTAATATTCATGAAAGAAATTCAAACCTTTAACTCTGTATTAATTTAACCCCCTTAAAATAATAATAAATTCAAGGGATTAAAATTTTCAACGGATATATAATATTTTTGTCAATCACTCCTGAGTTTCGTAGTTCTATTGAAGAACCCCAAATCGTAGCTCACTGAATTCAATCGTAGCTGGACTTCGGAAGCTCTAAAGCTCTAAATTTGGAAGCTCTATTGGTTTGGAGGTCGAATCTTAATTGGCATCAGATGGGTCACCCTAAGTAAGTCCACTTTATTGCACACCAAAGAATATATGAAAGTGACACAAAAGTATACAAAAGGTAGGCCGCCTTATTGTTAAAACGACTTCTTCCAACCTTTGGGCACAATCCAAGAATCCGTGTACACTGTGCTTTGGGTACCTATGCGAACACAGGAATAATAGGTGATGGTGCACATATTATAGTATACGAAATTTAAAATGATTAATTATGTTGGCAAAAATGAATGAATAGCCTGTGATTGGTTGCAATGATAGTGAAGTCGAGTGAAGTACAAAAGCTAGATCAGTGTTGTGATTGGTTGAATGTGACGTTTGTATGTTGGATGTATGTATTGCTTTCACCGACTCGCGATCCCGCGGTACCTTCCCAATGCAACGCCCTAAGCCGAGATCCGTTCCTTTTCCCCGCCGGGAGCCCTTAGGCTCGTTGCTGCACACACCCTTTGCTCCTGGCTGAGCGCCTTCTGCGCTCGCCCTAAACTATACAAATCCGGTGACTCTTGAAAGGCCAGGCCAAATTTAGCCATTCCGAAAAAAAAAGTATGTATTGTAATGTGAATATTATAAGGGAAGTTCCTTCTCAATCTGTATTTACTATTTTGTTGATTATTACTCACCAAACTAAACTGTGAAATATGCTTAAATAGTCGTAACTAATTTGATTTTCTTTTCTATTTATTAAAAGTTGTATAAACATAATTTATTCTAACAAACTGTATGTATTCCTTAAATAAATAAATTATTTCAAACAAATATATCTAATAAATATATTTATATACATATTACATATCAATAAACGAAGACATACTAAGCCAGTCTTAGTTAGCCATTAGCGTATAAATTCTAGATGTACCTAATTACATATTTGACCCCAGACGTCACAAGTTATGCTAATATTATGCTATTTATTTGTGCTATTTCTATGTAAGTAGGTCGATTTGAAGATCAGCAAATATATTTTATTCCAATAACCTCGTTGAGAGAATAGTCAAACCTATTTCACTTCGGCAATGGGAAACTCAATTAATTTTCGTTTGTTTAGTAACATTTTTGCTTGTGATTTTTTTTTTTTTTATGTACGAAGGCGGCAGACGAGCATACGGTCCACCTGATGGTAAGTAGTACTGGCGCACATGGACATCCGCGATACATGCCAACATCAGTCCAAAATGACAAACGCTGGCACGCCCCCGGATGCGCTGCCTCCTTCCTTTTAGCTACAGGAATGGATTTGGAGAAAGGGTTGGGAAAATGGGGAGGGATAGGATGGGAATGGGCTCTGGCACATCTCACTCACTACCGAAACACGTACGTACATTAGGGAAATAACATAAAGTGGGAAATGCAGTGCATTTCAAGGTAGTCTTCTGTGAGAGAGGGGTAACTGGCCCGTCGAGCGCGCCAAGCGGCTGTTGGATTGCAGCATGCACTCTCCCCTTCAATAACATAACATAACATCAGCCAGTTCTGCCTCCACTGCTGGTTATAAGCCTCTCCCAAGGACCGCCACCGCACACGGTCTACAGCTCTTCTAATCCAGCCACTGCCGGCGACTTTCTCTCAATTCGTCAGTAATACCGCTGAGTAGGTCGTGATTCCAGAACTCGTCTACATTCATCGGCTATCGGCCGTCTCCAGATACGCTCTGTCCACTGTCACTTCAGCTTGCTGATGCTTTTAGCTATTTTTTTTTTAATTTCAGTCTCTATTATAGACATTTATAATTTATTATTACAAATATAAACATAATAATATATCGAAAAGCACATTAAGAATAATTAAAAAACGAAAAAGAAACTGAAATATGTATAGTGTGCAAAATAAGTTACGTGTGTGTGTGCGTGTGTTTTTGTGTGTGTAAGCATTTGTTTTTAATATACCTAATTTATCTATGTGTGTCTTAGTGTATCTTAGTGTATTTATCTTTTTTTTAGAGACAAGTGGGCGGACAAGCAAGCGGTCCCACGTGATGGTAAATGTTACCGCCGCTCATGGATACTTGCAACACCAGGGGGTATGCGGGCGCGCCGCCGACCTTGCAAAATCCTATTCACAGCTTTCTTGAAGATGAACCCCATATCGTAGCTTAACGGACAGACCTCTTGAGGCAACAAGATCTTATAATCTTAACGAAATCCTCCGTCTCTTCGTAGCTATGACGCCAAGTTTAGTTCTTCGTCCAATTTCTTCGCCACGGACTTTTTTATTTGCAATAATATTCGGAGCATATTTTGAAATCACATACAGGACCATACCTAAGTTTAAAATTCTGAGTTAATTGTGATGAAAATTTTTAAGATTCATTTTTTGCAAAAAATAAAATAATTAGTTTTATTTATGTTACAAAGTGGGCTTTGTATTCACAAGACCCGAAAAATTTATATTTACAAAATAATACGTAACATTTTAAGACAGCTCCCAAACATTTCGAAGGTAACAAAAACAATAGCATCTAGCGGGTTGAGTCGATATCTAGCGGTTGAGGGTTGAATAACAGTCGGTAAATGTATTCGCTAGGTTTAGGTAATTATAACTAAAACATAGGCGAATGAAGCGAATTTAAGAACACCTGTAAGAAGAAAATATATCATATAGAAGTATAGTATATTGTTAACGACGGAATGAATAAAAATGTAAAAAGCTAGGGTACTTGTATATGTGTATAGATATTAATTTCGCTTGTATAGTTGTTTCTCTTTAGTGTCTTATAAATGTATGAAAATATATGAATATCTCTTAATATCATTAGGTTTACACTATTTGTATAATGTCCATTTTATAACTATGTATTGTGTAATTGATATTAAAATGATCCCTAGTGTGTCTTTTATTACCCTATTAGGATAATTATTGGTGAATAGGGTAAGTAGGGCATGCTAGGGATAAGTTGTGGGCGCTATGACGTTCGGGAAACAACTGAGCGCTCCGCCACCTGGCGGACGAATATAATATTTATAGTCCTGAAGCGGGGGACGGGGTTACGTAAATATGTCGCACAAACCGCGCACCCCGTCCACTCGAAACCGAACGTTATAGCGTCATGATCTTATTAGATCCCCCTTAGGTTAGTTTACATCTAAGTTTTATCTAATAAGAATCTTGTAAATGTATAAAAATGTATAACAGTGTCTTGTATGAATAAATGATCCCCCGCGGGGTAGCGGGAGGGGTACACATGTAGAAAAGTAGAAGGGGAAGCCAAAATGGAATAAAAGACGAACCATTTTGGGCTTCCGGTATTCCGATCAGCGGCACCACTCCGAACACTACAAACGGTCAACCAAGTGACTAGGACAAGTAGTAGAACAACAAGTACCTCTGCCCCCTGCCCCCGGCTCTGCTGATATTATCGAAGAAAAGGAAATAAGGCGTTATTATTGTACAACATCCCCTATATATACAGTCCACATCCCCCGGCGACCTATAAGGTTGTAGGACAATACTGTCCTCGATCTGTTGAAGAGATCGCAGTAGACAAAAGTGTCCTCAACATCGATGGTCCTTCGAGCAGCCGGATAAGAAGAATCAGCGTCCACGGTTCATCGAGTCGCCGAATCAAGAATTGCACGGCGTTGTTTAAAGAAGAAACAGCGGGAAGAGACGACGCGTCGTACTCGTCCGTGCATACAAGTCTTGATTTACGTCTTGATTTCCACGTCCTGATTTCCACGTCATAAACATCTCAATTTCCACGTCATAAACGTCTCAATTTCCACGTCATAAACGTCTCAATTTCCACGTCATAAACGTCTCAATTTCCACGTCAAAAACTACAAACCGTTGTTTTCACAATGCCGTCAACAACGAGATCACAGAGCCGGACGGAATCGCAGAGCGGAGCACAAACCACTACGGAATCAACATCTGCCACCACGGAGTCCACAGCCACGACTTCCGCTACCACGGGCACAGGCACCACAGCGACAGGGACGACGACCACCAGCGGCGGTACTACTAGCACCGAGGCCACTATGAAGACGACTTCGGCGGCAGCGGACGTCACGATCGTTCCACGAGCCGCAAGCGTCACGGCGAGGTCACACCGCTCTACCGCATCCGCCAAAAAGAAGGAACGTCTGGAGGTCGAACGTACCTTACTACAGCTGCGCCTGCAAGCCAAGGAGCAGGAACTCAGGCTAGCGGAATTAGAATCGGGCTCCGAGGCAGATGATGAAGAAAAGGAAGACAAAGACCAATCGTTCCGGTTAGAAAAATGGTTGAACCGGAACGACGCACCCCCCCCTGTACCCCCGCAGGAGGCGGAGCCTAAGTCTCGCAAGATCTCGCCGATAAAGTATGAAGGAGGACGAGGACGGGGAGCTTACACCGCCAATGATGAAGATGACGGAAATAAGCACCGAGAGCATAGTACGTCTCGGCCCGCACGCCCTACCGCAGACATCGTGGAGCAAATGGCCTCTGCGATCTCCAAGGCGGTGAAGATATCGGCGAGGGAGACACCAAGGTATATAACCGAGCTGCCTACGTTCGACGGACATGGCAGCGCATGGTTGGGGTTCAAGGGCGCGTATGAGGATTCAAGGCGCGCCTTCATGAAGAGCGATAACCTGGCACGGCTAAGAAAGAGCCTAAAGGGTACCGCTATGGAGGCGGTAGCGAGCCTGTTCACCGCCCACCGAGAGCCGGACGAAATTATGGAGGCTCTCGGAAGAAGATTCGGGAGGCCGGATGCACTCGTCGCGTATGAGGCAGAAAACTTGCGATATTTGCGCAAGCTGACCGACGAGCCCCGCGACCTCTGCGTATTCGCCAGTAAGGTGGCCAACGCCGTGGCCACCATACAGGAAATGAAAAGGGAGAACTACCTCTATAGCCCCGAGTTAGTCCGGGCTATAATGGACAAATTCACCCCAATAATGAAGAGCAAATGGTACGACTTTGCGAGCGCATGGGAACACGAGGTGCCTACACTAAACCTACTATCGACGTTCCTAAACATAGAAGCCGATAAGTGCAGTGCCTACGCACCACCCGAAGTCATTAATCCCATCGCCGTACCTGTAAGAGAAAGGTCCGTACCTGCGAATATAAGAGAAAAGGCAATAAGGAGGAAAACCGAACGTACATACAGCGCCACTACCGACGGAAAGGGGAAGCCCCAATACAGCGCCCCTACCAACGGAAAATGGAACTATGAACACAGCGCCTCTACCGACGGAAAGGGGAAGCCCCAATACAGCGCCCCTACCAACGGAAGATGGAACCATGAACACAGCGCCTCTACCGACGGAAAAATGAAGCTTTGCCCACTATGCAAGGAAGATCACAGCTTGCCTTCGTGCAAACAATTTGCAGACAGCAATATCGACACCCGCTGGGAAATAGCAAAAAGAAATAACATCTGCTTCCGATGCCTGTCTAGCAACCATCGCCGGGGCAACTGCCGAGTTAAGCCATGTGGGCACAGCGGTTGTGGGATGGCACATCATCGGCTGTTACATCATACGCGTCGGACTCCATCGCCAATAGTGAAGTCAGAAGAGCCCAAAGAAGAGATAGTTACGTCTACAACGGAAGTTATCAACAAGGCCACCGCCGCGAATCCAATACCGCATCGACGCCGAGCTTATCTAAAGATAGCACCCGTAGTGCTTGCCGGACCACACGCAAAGGTACATACGTACGCGTTGTTCGACGAAGGCAGCACCGTCACCATCATTGAGGATGCTATGGTAGACTCCCTTGGCATCGACGGGCCAGTTGACACGATGTCCATACAGGGCATCAACGGCGGAGAAACAAAACACGAGAAAAGCCGCACTATCGACGTAAAAATACAAGGGCTGCATTCGGACAGCGTGCACACATTGAAAGGCGCACGTACCATCAAACGGCTAAACTTCACATCGCAGACTGTCGGAGAAACGGACCTAGAAGACTGCACACACTTAGATGACGTCAAGGACGAGCTCATCTATAAAAATGCATGCCCTAAGATTCTCATCGGACAGGACAACTGGGAGTTGATCGTCTCCCGTCAGATCCGAGCGGGAAAAAGGAACAAACCAGTAGCATCGCTAACGCTACTGGGATGGGTACTGCATGGATGCCGCACTTCAGTATGTGAACCCGTCACCTTCTGCGGCCACATCAGCGAGAAGCGCGACGAAATGGAGGAGTTAATGAAGAACTTCTTCAAATTGGAGTCACTGGGCATCGAGCCGAGGCAAACAAAGGATGACCCGGAGCAGCGAGCTATCGACATTTTGAGTAAGCAAAGTCGACGGTTACCTGACGGGCGGTTCGAAACCGGACTCCTATGGAAAGAGGATAATGTAAAGATCCCTAACAATTATGGGGATGCTCTCAAACGGCTGCACAACCTAGAAAGAAAACTCGACCGCGACCCGGAGCTTAGGGAGAAATACAAGGAACGTATGACGAACCTGTTAGTATCCGGATACGCCGAGCCTGCGACTACAGCGCCACCTGCAGACAAGACGTGGTACTTGCCACATTTCGCCGTCATCAACCCGGCAAAGGAGAAGATCCGAGTCGTCCACGATGCCGCTGCGAGATCCTTCGGCCGCAGCCTGAATGATATGCTGCTGTCAGGGCCTGATCTACTTCAATCACTGCCCGGAGTCATCATGAGATTCCGTCAACATCCCATTGCAGTGTCAGCGGACATCAAGGAGATGTTTATGCAAGTCAAGATACGACCGGAAGAACAAGACGCACTACGCTTCCTATGGAGGGGAGACGAAAGAGGCAACACACCACCACGTGAGTACAAGATGACGTCAGTCATATTCGGGGCAACGTCATCACCGTGCACAGCGCTGTACATCAAGAATCGCAACGCCACCGAGTTCGCACATGTAAACGAACGCGCCGCCAGAGAGATCCAAACAAACCACTACATGGACGACTTCATAACCAGCTTCCCAGACAAGGAGGAGGCTGCGAGAGTCGTAAAGTCGGTCGACGAGATACACCGTCGAGCCGGCTTCCAGTTACGAGGATGGGTGTCCAACGAGAAGTCCGTCGTCAAACAATTTTCGTCGGATCCCGGAACCACGACAGTCACCATAGGCGGGAGCGAGATAGAGAAGACACTCGGCCTCCTATGGCAGGTAAATGAAGACTGCATCGGCTTCCACATAAATGCTATGAAGACACCACCCGACGTAATAGAAGGTAGACGTCCACCCACCAAGAGGGAAGCACTCAGCGTGATAATGTCGCTGTTCGACCCGCTCGGACTCGTATCGCCGATAACTACTCCGGCGAAACGACTTATGCAGGATACATGGAGTCATGGAACGAGCTGGGACGAACCGCTTCCCGAAGAGCTGCAACCAAGATGGAGCGCGTGGCTTTATACACTACGCGCTCTAGAAGAACTTCGCATTCCCCGCTGCTATGATGTAGAACCGGCCGTAAGAAGAGAACTGCACACTTTCGTAGACGCAAGTGAAGAAGCCTACGCAGCCGCCGTGTACTGGAGATTACAACGAGCCGACGGCACCGTAAGAATATCACTAGCCGCTGCAAAGAGCCGCGTCGCACCGCTCAAGCCCGTCTCTATACCACGACTTGAGCTACAGGCGGCGGTACTCGGAGCACGACTAGCGAAAAACGTCGCGAAAGAGCACGACTTCATGGCCGCAAGACAGGTGTATTGGAGTGATTCACGCACCGCTCTCGCGTGGATCCGAGCCGAACCACGGACGTTCAAAACGTTCGTCGCACATCGCGTCGCCGAGATTGAAGATACTACAAAGAAAAAGGACTGGAGATGGCTGCCATCACAACTCAATGTAGCCGACGACGCGACACGAACGACACCCGCGGATTTCAACGAGAATCACCGATGGTTCACCGGCCCGACTTTTCTACTATCACCTGAAGAACAATGGCCGGTCGAGACAAGCACGACAAAGGAACGCACCGGGGAAGAAAGGGAGAGATGCTGCGCAACAACGAACGACATAAAGGGGCACGCACACTTGCCCGATATCACGCGCTTTTCAAAATGGGAGCGCCTGATCCGGGCCACCGCACGCGTACTACAATTCATCGACTTATGTCGGAAAAGGAGACACACCGTGGCAGCAGCGCGTCGCAAAAGGACCATCGCCAACCCGACATCGGACCCGGCATGGTCAAGGACAAAAAGGAGCGACGCAAAGGCGGCAACGGCAAGAGAATCCGCATGCGACCAGCGCAAGTTCGTGCCATTAGAGGCGCATCATCTCATCCAAGCCGAACATCTCTGGACGAAGGCAGCGCAAGAAGACAGCTACGCATGCGAACGCAAACGCATCAAGCGTAGCACCACACCGGCGGGAGACGACAAACTCGCCGGTCTAAGTATTATCATGGGAACGGACGGACTACTAAGACTAAAAGGAAGAATCGCTGCCACAGAAGGGATTAGCGAGGAAACGGCAAATCCAGCTATACTAGACGGCGCACATGACTACACAAAGATGTACATAGATCATGTACATAGGAAGATGCATCATGGGGGCGTCGAGCTAGTGGTGAATGAAATACGACAGCGATTCTGCGTTATGAAAATTCGCCCTACAGTACGGGGCGTTTTAAAGGTATGTATAACATGCAAATTGAAGAAGGCGAAACCAACGAGTCCAGCCACCGGGGATCTGCCGCACGCGCGTGTAGCACATCACGCGCGCCCGTTCACCTTCACCGGGCTCGACTACTTCGGTCCACTCGAAGTAACCGTGGGCCGACACCGAGAAAAAAGGTATGTCGCCCTATTCACCTGCATGACGACAAGGGCCGTCCACTTGGAAGTAGCGGCATCACTCAGCGCAGACTCTGCTATATCTGCGCTGCGAAGATTCATGGGGCGACGCGGCTGCCCAAAGGAGTTGTGGTGCGACAACGCCACCAACTTCAAAGCCGCGGAAAGACAACTCAACGAGGCCGCACTCACTGCGGTCCGAGAAGAGACAACAACGAAGCACATCGCGTGGCGTCACGTTCCCCCCTCCGCCCCCTTCATGGCCGGGGCATGGGAACGCATGGTCCGCACGGTAAAAGAAGGCCTGCGAGTAACGCTACACGAAAAGTACCCGAGCGACGAGACACTCCACACACTGCTCGTCGAAGTAGAAAACACGGTCAACTCCCGTCCACTCACACACGTGGCAGTAACACCAGGGGAACCGGAGGCGCTCACACCCAATCACCTGCTGCTGGGACCCAATTCCCATGTCCCAGCACCGGGCGCCTTCACCGAAGAAGACATAGATGCACGCGCGCATTGGCGGCGCGCCCAGCGGCTAGCCGACACCTTCTGGAGCCGCTGGGTACGAGAGTATCTTCCCCTGCTTCAATACCGGCGGGAGCCCCGCACGATCGGCGAGGCACCACGCGTCGGAGATTTAATCATCGTGTGCGACGCAAATCTACCGAGGAACACATGGCCGCGAGGAAGAGTCATCGCTACGTACCCCGGGCAAGACGGCGAAGTGCGCGTCGTCGACCTACAAACGAGCAACGGACACGTTCTGCGGCGACCCACAAAGAAGATCGTCGTTCTACCGGTTAGGTCGCGAGACGGCGACGGCGGGAGTATGTTAACGACGGAATGAATAAAAATGTAAAAAGCTAGGGTACTTGTATATGTGTATAGATATTAATTTCGCTTGTATAGTTGTTTCTCTTTAGTGTCTTATAAATGTATGAAAATATATGAATATCTCTTAATATCATTAGGTTTACACTATTTGTATAATGTCCATTTTATAACTATGTATTGTGTAATTGATATTAAAATGATCCCTAGTGTGTCTTTTATTACCCTATTAGGATAATTATTGGTGAATAGGGTAAGTAGGGCATGCTAGGGATAAGTTGTGGGCGCTATGACGTTCGGGAAACAACTGAGCGCTCCGCCACCTGGCGGACGAATATAATATTTATAGTCCTGAAGCGGGGGACGGGGTTACGTAAATATGTCGCACAAACCGCGCACCCCGTCCACTCGAAACCGAACGTTATAGCGTCATGATCTTATTAGATCCCCCTTAGGTTAGTTTACATCTAAGTTTTATCTAATAAGAATCTTGTAAATGTATAAAAATGTATAACAGTGTCTTGTATGAATAAATGATCCCCCGCGGGGTAGCGGGAGGGGTACACATGTAGAAAAGTAGAAGGGGAAGCCAAAATGGAATAAAAGACGAACCATTTTGGGCTTCCGGTATTCCGATCAGCGGCACCACTCCGAACACTACAAACGGTCAACCAAGTGACTAGGACAAGTAGTAGAACAACAAGTACCTCTGCCCCCTGCCCCCGGCTCTGCTGATATTATCGAAGAAAAGGAAATAAGGCGTTATTATTGTACAACATCCCCTATATATACAGTCCACATCCCCCGGCGACCTATAAGGTTGTAGGACAATACTGTCCTCGATCTGTTGAAGAGATCGCAGTAGACAAAAGTGTCCTCAACAGTATATCTTTCATGATCTTGTAAACCGTAGGCTTTTATCGCCACCTCGAATGCGATCGGCGCACGAGTTTCATTTCTATAAGGTATTATTTACACTTATGGAGGAACCAATAATAATTAATTTATATGAAATGTTCTTTTTCTCCTACTTGTTCGGAAATGGCTTCAGTATTTTAAAAAAGGAATACGTCAATCGGCTCTTTTCTGTACGCACGCCAGCAATTTCCAACACGACAATAATAGAGATTGCTGGACAGTAGTGAGGTTATTTTTAGTGCACACTAACATAAATTGGGTTTTTTTAGGTACACGATATTTATTATTATAAAGGCTGAATGTGCATTTCTTTTCAAAAGTTTAAAAAAAGAACAAAGACCGCGCGCAGTCGAATTGGCGGGAATGAAAATCAGATACCACTCTGTATTGTGGATGTTATGTTCTCATAAGTTTATCACAATTTTAAGTTGTATATTAAACAATGAATACTAGTTCGTTGGAAGGTGAATTAGATTTAACGCCACCAGACATAGCTGAAGAAGCAAAGATACTCTCCGAAAACCTGTTACCACCGAAATCGAGACAAAAATATGAAAAGGCATATAAAGATTTCATCAAGTTTAAAACTGAAAAAAAGCGAATTCTTTCTCGGAAACTTCTGTTTCTTAAATTAATTTGTTTATTGTTTACTCGCAAATTAAAGAAAAATACTATACAAGTCTCGGCCGAAATAGCAATTAACGGCCTCGTTTATTTAAAAAGGACTCGGCTTCGCCTCGTCCTTCCAATATTACTCAGCCGTCAATTGCTTTATTTCGGGCCTGGACAGTAATGTACTATTATTTGCAACTCTAGCCGCGCGCGGCGCTAGTATCCCTTTTCTTAGCTGAGTATTTCAAGTCTTCAAGGGCGAATTACTTAATAATTAAGTAGGTTTTCATACTTTCGATGTGACTTTGGGCAATTGAGAGGGTTTGAACTGAGCATCACGTATCATGTATTACATTTTCCTGTTACATTATTAAAATATTTATGATTTACATAACATAGGGGACTCATATCGCAACGTTAGTTTAGGTCAAGGAGACAATTAGCGTAAGGGCTCATTTGCACACATTTGCACTCATTGCTCATTTTTTAATTTTCTCGAACATTTTCGTTCAATGATTTTTTATGACTTTCGTTGCAGTCTAAACCAGAAACAAAGGTATGGAAGTCTTAAGTTAGCATTTAGTGATGAAGCACCATCCAGTGCCACTGTTTATAACTGGTTCAGTGAATTTAAATGTTGTCGTACCCACCTCAGTGACGATGTTAGAGAAGGGCATCCTGCGACGGCAGTGACAGAGGTAAAAATCAAAACTGTGTGGCTCATGATTGAAGCAGACAAACTAACGACATATCAGCAGATATGGGCATCATTAGGTACTGGTATGAGTCAAGTTCAAACTATTTATTCAAGCTTTGTGCTAGGTGTATCCCTCACAATTTGAGTAAAGCTCAAAAACACTGCGAGGACAAATGGTGTCTCCAAATGCTTGAAAAATTCGACAATGGTCAGTCAAATGCTGTTTTTGATATAGTAACAGGTGATGGAAGCTGGATCTACTGTTATGAGCCTGAAAATAAGAGGCGATCTGGGCAGTGGCTCCTTTCTTTCGAAAAGTTGCCGACGAAAATGAAGAAAGGACAGAGTGCTGAAAAGAAGATGATTGCCTCTTTCTTTGGCAGATCGAGCCATTACTATAACTTTAGACAATAAAAGAACTGTAACTGTGGACTGGTATGTGAACAGCTGCTTGCCTTCTGTTTTGAAAAAAATCAAAGAACGACGCCCACGAAGCAGAATGATCCTCCATCACGACAATCCCCCAGCTCACTCCACCAGACAAACGAAGCGAATTTTGTGTACCTACTGTAAATGTAGAGTTAATAGGTCATCCGCGATACAATCCCGATCCCGGTAATTTTTATTCATTCCCTAAAATTAAGGAGAAAGGGAATAAGTTTTATGAATGCTGAAACTGCTGATGAAGAGGTGCCTAACGAAGGGTGGGCTGAATGCTTCACACAATGGTTTCGTCGCATGAAAGTGTGTATCGATTGTCGCGGAGAATACTTAGAAAAGCAATAAAATAACTACCATGTTTATATCTGATTTCATTTTTGAGATTCTAAAAACATTCAGTGTCACCCACGTGTTGTTATAATGATCAATAAAATAAACAACGAAAAGATCTGAAACCGTTTCAAAACTTGATTAATCGAGCAAATACCTAAGTAAATAACACTATTTAAAAAAAATGTAACATTATAATAATGGCGTAACACTAGTATCGCGGCCGTGGTTTACCCATTTTACCCAAACACAGGCAGCACTCGAGCATGGCGAAAGTCGCGGCTTGCGTAAGTAGAGACGAGAGGTTCCGCTAGTGATGTGCATTAGTGAACCAAAATCGATATCAATAATTGTCTATTAAAAGCAGTTTATTTTTATTTCCTTCAATTTCTTTGGTGTTCAGAAATGTTGTGATTTTTTTAATTATATTTTTTATACTTTGTTGCAAATATGTTTTAAATATTTAGTGAAACTCAAAAACCTGTTGGTTGACAATTTTATACAGGTATAAATGAATAACTTTATTTTACGCTTATAAGATGTCGTACCATCATTGCTAGATATATCTATACGAATATGTCGCCGTGATCCTCCTATCTGTTAAATATTTGGATGTACTGAATCGATTTTAGAAACTACTCAATCGATAAAATTAAATACTATTTAAGCTTCAAAGATCAATACGCTTCACAACAAAATCGCCATCTACCACATATGGTCTTAGACAAGCGGATTGACAATAACGATTAGGAATGTTAGGAAATATAGAGTTTAATGGGAAGAATTCTTTCCCATTTTACTCCTTATTTAAGTTTATGGAATGGGATCTGATTACATGGGATTGTGTAAAGAGTACCTATAAATAAAGAAAAATGTACTTAAGCGTTTTACAAAATCCATTATTTCTTACTTTTCTTGCAAGAGTAAGATATAAAGCACCTATTGCACTTAATTCGGACCAATCGATGAATAGGTGGTTCAGGAACTAATACTTTTTATCGATAACTTTCATCGACACCGCCCACCACTACTACAAACCAGTGACTACACCAAGCTATCACTTCGACGGACTAGTTCACTCAATCTTTTATCTAAACCAAGAGTCCATAGGTTGACAGATACTCGACATTTTTTGTTTATTTTTAGTGAAGTGACCAGTGTCGATAAAGGGTCTTAACTAGTGCATTGTTTTATTCAAAGTGAAGTTTTTATAAATGTTCTTTTAAGAAAAGTTATATTACTTTTATATAATTATTATAGTTATTTTTGCAATTACTTAAAAAATCTAACCGAGTTGAACCCCCATACTTATGCGCTGTTTGTGTGTTAAGTGGTTTCATTTACTGGATTTAATTGATTGCAATATCCACAACAGCGGTAAGTTAGTATAATATAAGATACACAAGATAGATAGATAGATATAGATATACTTTAATGTTCACCAAAACATGTACAAGAAAAACACAAAAATCAAGTAATTAGAAATACAATCGGCGGCCTTATTGCTAGAGCGATTTCTTCCAGGCAACCTTTGGGTAGGAAGAAGAAATCTGTATACGAATAGAGCTGGACGGTACAAAAAGTAACATTATCTAAGAATATTGAGACTATAGATGTGTAGTCAAATTAAATCAAATCAAATCATTTATTTTGTAAACACATACGTTCTGCCCATTATTTTCTGCACAAATATGACTCATTATGTTCTGTTCCAACAGGCATGCAAAATTTAATTGTAAATACCAGCTGAACACAACGAGTATACGAACTGAATTCGTTAAATATTTGGGATAATTAATTTCTAAAAACGTTAACAACAATCTATAAATATGTCGAAATAATAAAATGATAATAATGTTATGTAACTTGTCAAAATACTCATATAATAAAATGGTCAAAATAATAATAAAATGTGAAATAAAATATAGATGGTCAAGTCAATTTTAATAATAGTCATGGCGCTAAAAGAAAAAAAATATATTTTTATGCCATCAACTAATCATTACTAATCAATCATGCTAATTAATCTCTAGTTGCGTAAAAGCAGTCATAAGAATAAGAATTGCAGTTTTTGATGGATTGTTTAATATGTTGGTGCCACTGAAATTCAATGTAAAAAAAACTCATTGTTAACATTTTAATGTAAATTATTAATTGTTTTTGTGTATAGATACCTACGCTATTTTTTATGTGACTTGTGATGCATCGCCTAATTTTCCCAATCATATTTCCTTGTCGTAGGTTGCCTGAAAGAGATTGTATTATTGCAATAAGACAGCCTATTATTCTCTGTTTACATAATTCTATAGATAATACTATTTATTGCACACCAAAACAAAACAAGACAGTAACAGACATTGTAACACATGAAATGCATAAAGGCCGGTCTTATCGCTATTAGCGATCTCACATTATACCTCACATACAGGCAATCTTTGGGTAGACAGGCGATAAATATTTTAATCACGAGTAGATGGTATCCAGGATACATCAATTACATATAATACGTACATATCAATACTGAAAAACATTTATACACATATAATGATAGAAATATAATACATAACATACATATACCTATATAAACAATTCATATAAATACATAATTATTTCTATACATAAATTAATTGTACAAATTTCTATAAATATCTATATGTATGCATATATGGCGCAGAATGACTGTAGTCTCAGAATGAGAATGACGACACCAGTGGGCGTTCCTTCAGGTTCCATACACAATGATGTATTTGCAAGGTACACAGTCAATAATTAAAAATTCTCTAACTCGTCTCTTTTTTCCGCCTAATTCCCCGCGGCAGCAGTGATACAAAGGCGACGCTAGAGGACGCCACTTGCGTTCTGTTTCATTTTAGACATTCCCGAAATTCCGACATATATATAAATAACGTGTCACTAAAATAACGCAAAAGGTTTTATTTTTTTTATGGACGAAGGTGGCAGACGAGCATACAGTCCACCTGATGGTAAGTGGATACTGTAACCCATAGACATTCGTGATACATGGCAACATTAGTCCAAAATGACAAACGTTGACACGCCCCCGGATGCGCTGCCTACCTTTGGATATAGGACTGGATTTGGAGAAAGGGTTGGGGAAATGGGGAGGGAAAGGATGGGAATGGGCTCTGACACATCTCACTCACTACCGAAACACGTACGTACATTAGGGAAATAGGGTTAAGTGGGAAATGCAGTACATTTCAAGGTAGTCTTCTGTGAGAGAAGGGTAACGTGGCCAGTCGAGTGCGCCCAGCGGCTGTTGGATTGCAGCGTGTACTCTCCCCTTCATAAAAAAGTAAAATAAGCAAAAGTAGACAGCGCATTCGGGGACGTGCCAACGTTTGTCATTTTGGACAAACGTTTGTTGGCATGTTCGCGGATGTCCGTGGGCGACAGTAACACTTACCTTCAGGTGGATTGTATGCTCGTCTGCCGCTTTCGTATATAAAAAAAAAGTGAAATTAGTTTATTCAGTATCTAGCGTAGTAATAGATTTTACTTGTTTTTACAGTAGGTTTTTCATGATTTATTATAGTATCATTTATACTATAGGTAATATAGGCCCGGTCTGAGCGCTACGAAAATTTTAGACAGGACAACAAAACACTTTACATGTTAATAACTTTTGATCTATACCTTAAAATAAATATATTTTTTCGTTACAACGTATATAAAAATATACGAGTATTTTAAATCAGTTGACATTTCGGTTTTGCATTATTTATATAACACGTTGTATATTATACATATATACATTACATGTCCTAAAGTGGGTATTTATAGTTATATAGAAACGGCCTTGTACATAGTGATATTTATTTTGCGACAGCGCAATTGATATTAAGCAACGATTTGACACTAATGCAGCGTTAATGAGCGGTCACCTGACTTTAAGGCCCCGTACACACAAGGCAGGTGCGAGCGCGGCTTGTGAAAGGCCGCTTATGAGCACGATTTCGAGTATTTTTTTATAACACAGAATTTCTATCATTAAAACAAACTTTAATTCTATCTACGTCATTAATTTCAAAAAAAGATTTTTTAGTCTCTGACTTTATTACTACAGAGTAATACAGACTAGTACTCACTATACGCTGCTACGAACGGCCACACGCGGCACACTTTATGTACAATCGCTAATTGCTGCTAATCGAACTACTACTATTATATAAAAAAAAATCCCAGCACTTTTAATTGCTTATAACGATTACGTAATTTTAACCTAGCAACATGACCATGGCTGTTTACGACCAACGGTAAACCGTTGAACTTTGACCTTGGCCAGGAATCGGATCTGCTATCGAACGAACCGGTCGTTCAAGTCGAAAGTTGTGTGATTTCCTTGAGAATTTTCTCCAATTAATCAATTTGGGCATGAACATATAATTTTACACGGTCATGATTTAACGTCAATTAATTTTTGGCAGGAAATCCAGAAGTTATGGTTGAGTTTTCTTTTCTTTTCATATATGGCAATGATAAAATTAATACATTCTGCCAGTGTCAAATTAATTTCTTCGTAATTAAAAAATCGGCAAATCGGGAGTCGCTCAGTAAAATGATAGTAGGTTTACTAAGGACAGAGTTGAACTCCTTGGAAGCACACAAATCCTACAATACACGATTTTACAATAATCTAAAAAAAACTCAACATTCACTTCTCGGGACAAAAAGTCCGATTGATCGATTGTATTGAATCGTTCTTTTCACTTTTATGTAAGTTTTTTTTAATTGCCACTCTTTTTTGTGACGTACAATTTGCCATGACTTTTACGTTGCCATTGTTATATCCTATTAAAATTTGTAATTGTACACACTATAAACGCACTTCCTACAAAACTTACAATAATAACCAATTTAAACAGATATACGTACCTATAACTCATATAGTTCGAGTTTCCTCGTCAGCTGACAACTGTCCCATTTTTTTGCGTATCTGTCTGTCTTTATCAATTGTTTACAACTGCTATCAACGTTAGTCTCTAGGAAACGATTGAATTTTATAAAGGTAGTGACAGACGGCACTGGAACTTGTTTACAATAATTGTCAACATAACATTGTCGATAATTGACATAATGAATCCATCAATGTTTGAATAACTTAATCAATAATTCACTGGTCTACAAATTTTGACTTTAAAAAAGTATTCTTCATGTAAAGTAGCTTTTTTTATTTCTTTTCACGTACTCAATACAAAAATAATTAATATATATTAAAATTAGTTTTCCTTTTTTAGAAAAAAAAATTAAACGATTTTTGCAAAAATTAACAGAAATTATATAGTTTTTTAATCATTAGTAGAATTACGACGTGGTTTTTTCGCTGCCCTCTTGTATTCTGCTTCTGTAACATCTCGATAAACATTCCAGCAATAATCCGCCAACATTGAAACATTCCAATGGCCTTGATACCGTTTTTCCATGTTTGCGATGTCCTGATGGAAGCGCTCCCCGTGTTCATCGCTAAAAGCCCCACAATTATCGGGAAGGAAGTCCAAATGAGAATGTAAAAAGTGGATTTTCAAGGACATGTTGCACACCAGTTTTTGGAATGATGATAACATATTTTTTATAAGTTCACCATAGTTGTCACTCCTCTTATTTCCCAAGAAGTTTTTTGCGACAAGGCGAAAATCGTCCCAGGCTTTTTTTCTTTACCTTCTAGAACCGAACCAAAATTAACATCTTTAAATAAATTGTGATGATGTACTAGGTACTTCGTATTCTGACATTGAAGAAATTGATGGTGAAGTAAGTGTGATTTCATCTTCGTCAATGTTAGGACGTTTCGGAATCGGGTGAAGATTGCTGTGCGGCAGAGGACGAGTAGCCGATGGTAGATTTGGATACACTATGGCATTCTTCTTTTTTTTAGAAACCTTTGCCTTTTCCAAATACATGAGTTGTCAGGCAGAAATAATAATCAGTTGCATGATTTGTCGATTCTCGCCACTGCATTGGCACTGCAAAACGAAATGATGTTTTTTTGCCACTCAGCCAATTTCTCAAACCTGTAGCACACGGATTGCAGCAGAAATGTGGAACCCAGCTTTTATCCTGGTGTTTCATGTTTTCGTTAAAATAGTGAGAATAGGCTTTTTTTATTGTAGGCGATATAGAACACCTTTGCTTACTAAATATCACTTCACCATAAATGTAACAAAAATTGTCGGGATTATTCACACATTTTCGAGACATTTTGCTATAAAATATAATTATTTTTTCACTTTTAACACTTTTATCACTTAGTAATACAGGAACAGAACACAAAAACACAATATTTTTAACATTCGATGCCAACTAAGTAAATATATATCAACATTATCAAGTTCAATGAGGGTAGAATCTTTAAATTCGGAAAATGTCAAGTATCGCAAAAACTTAAACTAATAAATGACTTTTACTTCTCAACTTGTATTCAGCGTGGGTAGATCAGTAGAAATTAGTTAAAATTATTTCGAATACTTTTTCATTGTAGACCAGTGTAATGTTACAATCAATATTAATAAGCTGTTATTAACAATAATAATCTAGTTAATAATTATTGTTGCCAACTATAGTATAAAATAATGGGAAAACACGTGATGGTAGTCTAAATAAATTAGAAATCCATACAGAAATGAGGGACCCAAAAAACCTACATTTACAAAAACTTAAAACAAACACAAAATAATAGTATCTCTATTGACCAATTTCCCTCTACTCATGCATACAGTCAGCAACAAGATAATGTATACCCATTGGTGCCTTAAAGTGCTTGTAATATAGTGCTATGCATTCCGCGTAATAAAGTCATCGAAAGATACCGATTGGACATTTTGGCGGGACGTCAAGAAGTGAACTTGAATCTTTGTGTGATTATTGTAAAAATTAGTACTAGGTGTATTGTGGTTTAATAATGACAGTTTATTAAACTTCAAAACGTTTTTCGTCCGAGGTGTTCGTGATATTTAAATAAAAGCGTGGGACTGTGTTTTTCGTGTGCTTTCAAGGAGTCCTCTTCTGTCCTCAGTAAACCTACTATCGCTGTACTGAGTTACTTCGACGGGCCTGGACATTGACAGGTTTCGTTTTAGATTTTGAATTGTTCATTATGAAGAAAACTTGACACTAGCAGAATGTGCCATTTGTGCCATTGCCATATATGAAGAAAAAAATTATACTGATTGAGCAATTGAATAAATTTAATGGAATGAACGGAGAATAAAGAAAGGAGTCCGTGCCGTTCATTCGCAGAGTTCTTTGTTAGCTCATAAGTACATCTAAGTGCGTCTTGGACTTCCGCTTGACACCATTTCTTGGGACAATAAAATATAATAATAATAAATAATAAAACCGTAACAGAGATGTGTATGTACATATTTTTAAAAGTCATCACAAAATAAATTAGTAATGATAAAAAGCAGTATAATTGGTACTTTTCACTGGAAATAAGACGTATTCCCCATACTTCCTTGGAAGAGACGACTTCCTTGCCATGGGGAGTAAAATGTATAATAGAACAAGGAATTTCTTTTATCTCATTATAATCTTCACTTGGTGGGATCGGGCTCATCATTCATTCTTCCGCGGCAATTTTCCGTGAGAGTGTTAACTGAGCCAGTGGGGCGCGTCCAGCGTTTATTAGATTACAGAATGTAATGAGGATGCAAAATATCTTTCTGGTTTTTTTTCTCTAGAATTTAATTTCACGGTCCATTCAAGTAACATTGCGTAATCCGAAGTATATTAAAATAGCAACCTGTCTCTATGCGAAATAAAATTAGAATAATTATATTTCCAGTTCTGAAGCGGTAGTCGCGTTTATCTCCGATACGAATGTCAATGACCGTATTAAGTGATCTTTGATAAAGTGATATTCTTGATTTTTATTTTATTCTTCTCAATTCAGAATCAATCAAATCAAAATCACTCTGAATCAATTCTGTCGTTTTTAATCAAATTGTACCATCTAATTGTAAAAGGAATATCATGAGTGCGTTTTTCCATCGTTGGGGCTAAATTAAAAAAAAAAAAAACATTTCAATATATGTATTTTTTAAAGCAAAGATAATCATTTTATCGCATCGTACAGGGTTAAAGTATAATAGATTGCTCTTATTACACTACTAGCCGTATTTGTATTGTAAAAATACAATATTTGTAAATATACAATACCGTATTTGTAAAAATCCTGTAGTGTTGCTGAGCTCATTTTAAATAATTGTTATTTAATAAACTTAATGAAACTTAATCAAAACAAAATATCAACCAAGAAGGCTTAGAACTAACAAATCAATCGCCTCCCCACTGAGTCAAAGATGTTACTAATACAGTAATTGTAAATGACAGTAGTGGACTCCCTGGATGCGGGCCTTCGCACGCGTTTCGTCTTGCGCATGTAAGATGTATGGCTTTCAAACGGCACGCCGTCTTAGCGGGCTTTCGACTTCACTCTTTTAAAGTCGATATAATTTTTTGGGGCTTGTGATAGCGGCTTTGTTATCAACTTATCATAGTCGCGTTTTACGACATCAATGGAAAGAAATAGGATGGTGCATCCCAAAGCCGGTCAACACTACATCGCCTAATGAAAATGGTAAATGTCACGACACCACACATACACGATTGAGTGACAGAAATAGAGATAGCTTTCCACCTGAAATATTTTCAATTTCATATCTACCTAATTTTCTAGTGAATTAGTAAAATACATTTTAATGTGGATTTGTTTCCTTTTTGAATAGTCGAATAAGTCATAAAAAATGAGTTTATAAATTACGCTCAATTACCACAATGTCAATATTATTTCCAATTAAATTGTCACACTAGTCGTACTGTACCTTTATGAGTAACACAGTGACACCGAGCACGTGCGTGAATACAATCACTCAAATTATAACCAAGTCTCAATTTAAACTTAATTTAATTTCTATTGTAATACAATAAGGTATAAAAACGTATGCACAGTTTTTCACTAATTCCTGTAGTGTGTAAACAGTATTTGTTAGAATCCTTGATTTTTTACTCGGAATTATAAAATAGATATTGTTTCCTTATTACAACTTAATATAGAACTTTAAAGCTTTATAGTATGCATACAGGACTAGTCCTCTTCACATTCGGAAGACTACACAGAGGAATAGGATAGGGTGGGAGAATAGTATTCTGTGATTTTATATATTTAACTCATAACAAAAATCATAATTTCTTGACAGATGTTAAAAATAACATTAATGAAAGCTAAATTCTGTATTATTGTTATATATATTTGCGAATTTAACATGGCCACAGACACGAGCATAATATATAAATATCCATGACCTTTTGTTTGAGCAATGATGAAATGGTGAAAACAGTCACATCGCACACTATTAGGTATTGATAATTCTCCATGTGGCATAATAATACGATTGTCAAAACAATTTTATCGCGTTTAAAAAAACAATGTCTGATGCATCATTTACGCAATTTACATGTAGGTACTGTGTATGTTTTTAAATACTCGTATAGTTTAACAGTAATTTTCGGGAATATCCTTATTCCAAAATGCAATTATTATCTACTCTGTTGTATGTTGTATCAGTCTATAACGTCCCACTGCAGGGCACAGGCCTCCCCTCAGTAAATCACTAGGGGCTTTCGTGCTGTAATCCACCACGCTGGCCCCGTGCCGATTGGTGGATCACATACTCCAGATTTTTTATTAATATTTTTTATACCAAGGACGTCGCCAGGGAGGGGGCTCGGGGGGGGGGGGGGGTCAATATCTCGTTCTGTACATATGTTGCAATAATTGAGTTTGAGTTTTAAGAGCTAATCCGGAGAACTCTTAAAGAGAGCGCCAAATTAAGAATTTTAATAATTAGTAACAATTAAATATTTTGTCCGTATAGTGTCGGCCGATTTAAGAATAGCACAATCCCGACTCTTCCCTTCCCCTGTGCAGTAAAAGGTGACTAAACAATATCAAAGCCGATATACCACCTAAGAGTGGACTCCCAAGCTCGTCAGCGTAGCGTTTTAAACCCATATATCCCTCATGTACAGACTGGTTACGGCTACGGTTAATTCACAATTAACGGTTATTAATTTATTAGATTTGCATTTAAAATTAGAATATGTATAAGTATATATTTTGTTATGCTTATTTTGTTATATATTTTGACACTCGTGTTTAAAAACGAATGTCATCTTTAGAGTGCCTAATCACAATTTCGTGGAGGTCAAAACTTGTTCAACTAGTCCACAAGTTGTGAGTAATTCACAGCTTATGACATACATATAAGCTTATCATAAAGCCTTCAATATTTAGGTCAAATTAAGCTTTCCATTACTGAAAGATTTTCAGAGATATTTCATAACCAGACGAGCATACAAACTACCTGGTGGTAAGTGGATACTGTCGCGCTCGTGGACATCCGCGAAGCATGCCAACATCAGTACAGAATGACAAACCCTACCAAACCTCACTCACTGCCGAAACACTTACATACGTTTTTTTTTCCGCATTAGCTAAATTCTTGTGGCCCTCGAAGAGTTACCGGTCGTGATTTACGTACGTACATTTGGGGATGATATAGTGGAAAATGCCAATCGTGGCCAGTCGAGTGCGCCCAGCGGCTGTTAGATTGCAGCGTGCAATCACGAACATACAGATATATACACACCATTCTATTCGTTAAACGTGTAGCTCTACAACTTTTGTCCACACACATTTATCTAAAACGTACGAAATACAACGAAATCTACCTTTGCGACTGGCGCCAACCACCAAAATAATAATTTCAGTCTACACTAAAACGCTGCATAGAATTTGAAACAAACTTAAATAGTATTTCTTTCACATTGTTTTTGTACAAAATTTGGTCCCTATGGTACTCAGCAAGATGGAGACAATTTTACCTCCATGAATTCCTAGGATGATGCGTCCAAGTCGTCTTTAAAGAATAAATGTGTCCAAAAAGAATCCTATGGTGCGAGGGTTTCGACACTAAATCCAGTAAAAATGTTTACCAAAAAGGTACTAGCATTCATAGTAAGTTACCACTTATATCTAATGATAAAAGAGTTAGTAAAATTTAAATTATTAATTCAATAATTGTTCCTGTTCCTGCCCTGCACATTTTCAAAACCCTTTCTCCAAATCCGTTCAACAGTCTGCAAAGGGTAACGTTACCATTCTCTCACAGAAAAGTACCTTGAAATATACTCCATTTCGCACTTTATCCTATTTCCCCAATGTATCTACGCACGTGTGATCAAGTGACTGAGATATGCCAGGACCCGTCCCTCTTCATTTTTCTAAATCATTCTCCAAATAATCTTAAATCTCCAAAGGTGGCAGCGTTTCCGGTGGCGTGCCAACGGTTGTCCTTGTGGACTGATTGTGGAAAAAATTGATCACAGACTAATATAGTTTAATCGCTTTAGTTTTGCTGTTTGATTTTTTTTCAGTCAGATATTTTTTTACCCAAGTACCTATATTAATTTAAATGACAATAATAAAGATAAGTATAGTCTATTAATTGTCGATAAGTACCTATCAATCTAACGGTGTCTTCACATCGCTATAAAATTCCTTGAAACCGCACTCCCGTACTATAATCACCTAATCAAATTAATAAGATTTAAATCAACGTTTCAAGATGTTATTTTCAAGATGTTATTTTTTATCTTCATCCATTGACAGGATGGGGCTAAGTATGCAGAGAAAGTAATGAGTCGAAAGGATAAAAATAATTAGCATTTAAAAGTAATACAACAAATAATTCATAATGATAACGAAAGGTCAGCGAAAGTTGATTGACGACGTTAAAGCGATGTGTGAACACTGGACACAGTCTGTTTGTCAAAGTCTGCACACGCCTGGACTTATTGCGATGGGACGGTGACCATGTCGATATTTGCATTTAATTTATCGATTTTAATTTTAGAATTTTGAGTTTTAGTAACATTAAATTACAAATAGTATCTTATTTTAGTAATACATATGTAATTCAAATCAATTAATAAATAGTTATAATTTTGTAAAATATAAAACTTTATGCCTATTTAGATGTGTGTATGTAAATATTCAGAGAAATGTGCATGGATTTATATAAACCTCTAATGGTTTCCGAGCGCTTATAGACTAAATTATTTAACATTATTTTTTGGAACGAAGTTCCTTTACGCGGCTTGCGGTAGGTGTGATTCGAGAGAAAATGTAACGTCACGTAAGATTTTTACTCCCTCCATACGCCTTTCTCTTTCTCTGTGTGTGTTTGTGCGTGCGAGTATCGAGAGCGAGACTCAAGCAGAATAACAGACGTGCAGACTAGTGCGTGGCCGGTTGTATAACCTACATTTTTGAATTGATTTCTTATTTTAAATTTGAAAATATGATACAAAATAAAAAAAAAATACGTGAACTATACAGATATTATTAAAATGTTTAAAAAAAAATGCGTGAAGATCTTCGTTCCTGATGGGGGTCCCCTGACCGCACACGTTTATTTTAATTAAGACAAAAAAATGGAATGTTCTATCGGCCTTTTCTAATGTAAAAAAGCCTTCGTCGAGTGCGGGGTAACGTGGCTAGGGGTAACGACCAGCGGCTGTGGGATCGCAGCGTGCACCCTCCTCCTCAATGCATCTTCTCCCTTAATTATTACATGTGGCTCTATGTATTACATATTGCAATTGATATAATTTACCTAAGACGGTACGGACGGTATGAAGATTACATACAATATGTGTACTAAACATATATTTTCTTGTATGTAATCTCCATGACATTTCAATGTTAACATGCAGTCCCAGGTGTACAATTTTAATCTTCTTCTTAAATTTATCTTAAGTTTTTAACAGTCAATTTATTATGATTTCAATGATATTTGTGTCACTTTCGGAATTATGTAGATCAGACATATTCCAAAATATTTACATTTCCTGGTATTAATTTTTTATATTCTTAACTCCCGGTATAAAAATCAAGAGTGCTATTAATTTGACGCGTATGTTAGTCTACCTGTCTGTCTGAAATACTAATCTAGTACGTCGTTAATGGAATATGGGATTTTTGTATATTAATATTTTAATTGGAATGTTTTCCTGCAACATTTTGTTACAACGTTAGGGTACTGAGCAGTAAAAGTAAAACTGTTGGTGTAGTCGAAGTGCGGTGTGAAAGTAAGAGTATGATATGCTTCAGAATTTTCTTTTTTTTTTAATACATATATGATTTAACCCAGTATTGTATTTAAATAAGTTTGTTAATTGTGAAAAAAATTGTTAGTGCTAATTGTATAATTTTAAAAATCCTTCGTAATAATTAAGATATTATCCGACATACACAATATTTTTTATAAACTTTCTTTAATAGAACGACACATAATCATTTTTGTTGCTGCTCATAAAATATCTTTTAAATAACACACAATCGTAAGGAATTTCTACGATTCAATATCAAGAAATGTGTCTGATAGAGTTATAAGGAATAAATTTAAAAAGTATAAAAAAAAATTATGCAACTTAATTTAAGCCGGGTTTTTTGCACTTAAACATTCTTATTAGCAACATATTGAGGTGTCCATAGGTGTAAATTGATTTGACGCTAACGTAGGTTTACGTGACGCTTATTTAAATTTAAATTTATTAAACATCAAACACTTGTTATAAACTGCTTAATCTATTCTAATTTTGAGTTTATTTTTGTTTTTTGTTTATAAGAGTATATGTGGAAGAGATAAACTCAAAAACTACTAAAGCAATTTAAAGAAATATTCCACTTTTAGGAAGACAAACCACCTTTAATATACCATATGCCACCTGAACGAAGGCAGGCAGACAGCTAGTTGTTAGATAAACTGTTATCGTTAAGTCGTGATCTGTTCATATTTATAGTTATCTTATCCGGTAACAGACTATTTCACACTCTAGATAAATTCTGTCTGTCTCAACAAACTGCAGTTTACCTAGTAATTAACTGTACCTATATTTGATTATTATGTGGATTTTAGCAAAATAGAGCTGCAATGCAACCATCCATCTGTAACATGTTTTTGATTAATTTACGTTAGTTGTTAATCTACTAATATTTTGAATATTTTGATAAAAATATATTATTAATCTAATATTAATAATATTGTTAATCTAATATTTTGAAACATGACTCCCAAAAAAAATTGTACCTCAATCTAAAAGTTCTATTAATATAAATTATTTTTTAACAAATTTGAGAATGAAATTAAATTCAATTTATTGCATTCATTCAATACTAATTTGGATTATTCAAATGAATGTATTAGGAAATTTGTATTAATTTTGTATACGACGCGTCTCTGAAAATATGTTGTTCAGTAACAAGAGTAAAATCGATTCAATCAGTTTTTACAAAAAGTTTTGTTCATCTCTAGTATATGTTTTACTCTTCGCGCAATTACGTGAAACAAATACACTCATTACAATGACTGGACGCGCAGCCTAGACGCCCGGTCACTACTCTGTACTGAGTAATGAGCGCTGCGAACACGTTTACATGATTACATATGTATTTTACGGTTTCATATATCTTAAATTACGCAGTTAATGTGTGCCGTGTTATTTCGGTGACACTCTGTAGAAGTGTAATACTTTATTAAATATAAAGAATTAAACTAATGAATTTAAAATACAGTTTCACCAAACATGATAGGTAAGTGGCGATGGATAAATTAACAAAACTGTTGTTGAGCCTCTTTGTTCCCAAAAGAAATTCCCAAAAATAATAATCAGACCTTTGACACAAATAGGATTTGTAACGCGCATATTGGATTCGCATGTTCTACACAGTATGTGTTAGATAAGCTCATTGATATATAATGCTACACGTATTTCTCTTTCAAAACTAACTAGTTTTAGCCAAAAAACTTAAATTAGTTTATATTTGGCAAATTAGTCTATATTTGGCAAAATAGTTTATATTTGGCAAACTAGTTTATATTTGGCAAATTAGTTTATATTTAGCAAATTATTTTATATTTGGCAAATTAGTTTATATTTGGCAAATTAGTTTATATTTGGCAAACTAGTTTATATTTGGCAAATTAGTTTATATTTAGCAAATTATTTTATATTTGGCAAATTAGTTTATATTTGGAAAATATGCATGAAAAAATTGTATAAATCCAAAAGAAATGTGTCATTTTTACATCAATGAATTCAGATTCAGCCTCTGAGAATAGTTCTGACACTCTGTATATAACATACCATCAACGTCGGCCCGTCTGTCCACATCCGCTCGTCTCATCCATCCAATACAGGAGATACTATATAGTACACCCTTTACATACATACTTTACATACTATACACCCTTTCAATACTTAGTTTAGTCTTATTTTAGCATTTGTTTTAAAGAAATAATTCTTAAGTCAGAGGCAATATCTGCACACGGCATGAATAAACTGATACCTCGAAATACGTGTATCACGTTGTACGTGTATCATTTTGGATTAACAATATAAAATGAAATCTTTCAATACTCTATAGCTTCAGAAAAATATATTTCAACATTAAAGTGATATCTCGATACATTTAAAAATTTGCCCTTGAAAACCGATAATGTTTTACATATTTTGTATTCTATATTAGTAAACAAAAATATTCGGTACATTTTTTATAATAAAATGTTATAGGTGAATTGATCGAGATGTATTTTATTTTATCGATATGAAACTTGCACATCACTAGCTATCGCATACGATGCCCGTCACCTATGTTCACTATATTATCTAGTGTAGCGTCAATCAGTGTAACGAACCATCGGCGTACCACTACTCGTATACGCGGACTTACACTGGTTTGCAATTAATTGTAATTATTTTAATTGTCGCAAGCGCATTGTGTTTATAACTGATTATTATTCAAAGGTAATTGCTTTTTATTAATTATTATCATATCATCGAAGTGTGCATCCTTCAGAAAAATATCACACAAATACATCAGTCACAAGATACATATTCAAATCAATTTTATAAAATTAAAAAAATATAACGCTCAGAAATTAAACATTTCATAAGAAATCTATACTAATATACTCGTATATATAAAGAGGTGCAATTGTGTGTTTGTTGGGGGTAATCTCTGGAACTACTGAACCGATTTCAAAAATTCTTTCACAAATAGGAAGCTACATTATCCGTGTCTAATTGCTATATTTTATATTGAAATTTGTAAAAAAAAAATTAAAAAAAAAAAACTTATAAACCGAAGCGAAGCGAGGGCGGGTCGCTAGTTAATTATAATCTCTTTATTATAATGTTGTACAATAAAGAATTAAATCACATTTAATGTCCATTTGAACTTTAATGTATTATTTTTACCATAAACCTGTTATTTTTAAACTCTAGTATAAATTTAGCGACAACAAACACACGAATCTATTTTTTTCTAGACATCTGTCACTATTTATCGATATCATAAAACTGCCTCATTTCTGAAATATTATGTAATCAACTTTTGTAACTAACTGGCAATAATAAACAAATATATAATAAACTTATTCTTAATTTTATTATATAGCAATAACGCAATTAGCGCATTGCACCTGTTGTCTATTGTACCGCATTGTCAAGTTTTCTTCGTAATTAACTCGTCAATGTCCAGTACCGTCGAAGTAAGTTAGGAGTAGCTCAATAAAGTGATAGTAGGTTTACTGAGGACTCCTTGGAAGCACACGAGAAACGCAGACTTATGCTTTTATTTGATTCTCAAAAACATTGCGCACTTAGAAGTTTAATAAACTTCTAATTATTCTAGTTTAATAAACCAATCCAATATCAACCACAAAATCCATATACCTATACACAATTATAATAATAATAAAAGATAAATCTCGACTTCACTTCTCGAGTTTCCACCAAAAAGTACCTACTATAATCAAATTTCTATTGAATAATCTTATGGTAATGATATTATTATGGTACTTGCTATAGCATAAAATACATTTAAATAAATATAATTTAAATGTAAGTTCATAAAAATTGTCTTTATTAAGTGTACAAATGGAAATTAATGAATAAATGAAAATAAATGTATTGTTCAACTTCGTACAAAAATTATATAAAATACACGAGATCTTGTGACTTGTCAATTAATGTTATTACTTAAAACACATACAATCAACAACACAAGCGGTTAAGAATTAATAAATTCAAATAAATTGCATTAATTGAAATTAAAACATTCTTTTCCGATTATTTGCTTGTCCATTAAATTCAAATGTTAGTTAATTTAAAGAGCATGTTGCGATTCCACAACCGCTGGGCGCGGCTGTGAGGTGGGCTGTGTTACCTTACAAAAGACAGCGGTAAAAAGTAGTATGTCGACAGATTTACCACAACCCATTTCTCATCGTATGCCATTGATTTTATTAATCTTTCTTTTCTTATTTCATTATTTCCAAACCTGACATAGTTCCCCCAAACTATGAGTTATCTTTTATGGATAAATGAGCGGCAGACGAGCATACAGTTCACCTGATGATAAGTGGATACTGTCATCCATAGACATCCGCGATACATGCCAACATCAGTCCAGAATGACAAACGCTGGCACGCTCCCAAATGCGCTGCCTACCTTTGGAGATATAGGAATGGATTTGGAGAAAAGGTTAAGAACATGGGGAAAGAAAGATCCTATGATGATGGGGATAGGATATAATGGGATGGGAATGGGCTCTGGCATGTCTCGCTCACTACCGAAACACGTACATTGGATAAAGTGGGAAATGCAATACATTTCAAGCTGGTCTTCTGTGAGAGAGGGGTACCGTGGCCAGTCAAGTGCGCCCAGCGGCTGTGAGAATACAGCGTGCACTCTCCCTCTCCAAACGAAAATATGATAGAATAAGTTATTTTTTTCTAAATAAAAAATCGTGTGTCCCTGGTGACCTTGCGAGAGACACCGGACATGTTTAGTTTAGGGCGAGCATTGAAAGAACTCTTTCGAGAAAAGTGCAACGATATAAATCTGTATATATGTGCAAGAAGAATATCCCCTATTCTTCTCATGTCTTTTTTCTAATCCACTCCTAAATCTGTAGCGGTACAACCAAAGGCGTGTCAACGTTTGTTATTCTGAACTGATATTTGCATGTGTCGCGGATGTACATGTGCAACAGTATCCACTTATCACCGGATGGTATGTCCACTCAATTACCACCTTCGTTCTAAAACATCGCTGTTCAAAACAATAATTTATGAATGTTGGGTTTTGTGCTCGACCGAATACCAAAAATCTATGTCACTGTGGAACCGAACGGTTAAAAAAAACTAGCAGCCTATTGGTACGATTCGTGTTCGTGACGTGAGACAGCATTGACAGAACTAGGTTACGACGACTAAACTGTTAATGACAATTATTTGTTGTCATTGTTTTATTGTATACGAATGCTGTGTACAGTTGTTTTCGATGCGCAAACTTTCAATTGTTCATGTATTGTATATATATAGGTAATTATGTGTCAATTGGGCCTTTAAATAAAAAAACCGTCACTAGTACTCGAAAACTGTGAGTGTATATTGCTTGGAAACCCTACCTACGACTATAATCTATAATCTAAAATTATCTATAATCTAAATTATGTTGTTTTTCAAATTTTCATATAATTTCGTCAATAATACATTTCAAAATGAAAAAATGTTTAAGGACTTCTGCACGCGATGATACATTATCACAGTAATTTTATCACTGGCTAAAAGCCAAATCGGTCACTTGTTTTTTATAAACAATGTAGTTCTTTTCGTATAATTTTTGGGGAGATCTTTGTTCAATAGTAGGCTACCATCAGCCTATGTCTCTCTACTGCTGGATATAGATCTCAACAGAAACCCACCACCACACAAGATCTTCGATTCTTCTCATCCAGGCACCACTGGCAAACTGCTCCAAATTCGCGAACTTGGCTCGAACACTCGAGGTCTCGTCAACCCCCTCCCCCCCCCCCCCCCTTTATAGATTCTGCGGCATATATGACCTACCCACTGCCACTTCTTTAGCATGTCGATTCTGTGAGCTATGTCAATGACGTTAGTTCTCAGTTAATGACGAATCTCTCTCCACAACTCACTGTACGATGGTGGCGGATCTCGAACTTATGTACGATGGCCTCTGAAGGTGGACCGGATGGTCCACCTTCAGAGGCCATCGTCAGAAACTATGCTATCGACAAATAAACACCATGAGAAAATTTAATGAGATTCATTTCTTTTTTGTAACAAATATTAAATACAAAATATTGTTGCGATGAACACCTCTTAAAGACTATTTTAAAAAGTTTTTGAAAAAAATTACCTAAAACTAAAAAAAACGGTTTAGGTCTGTACCTCGGTTGAGTTAAATTGACCAAATCGGCTCCTGAGTCTAATGACACATTTACATAAGGAGAGTTTCTTGGACATCGGTCAAAAGCTAGTATAAACAACTGTTATCGTCATTTTGTCATTGTTATCGCTGTTATCATCGAATTTTTATCATCATGTGAACAGTAGATAATTGTAGGCGTGAATCGTATGCAGTTTGGTCGCATACGAGAATCGCAAACAATATTCTCGCCCGAATCGTTCGAGAAACTCTCCTAGTGTAAACGAGTCTTAATTGTATGAGTAAAATTACGACGGTGTGAAATCCCAAAAAATCCCAATCTAAATACAAAATCTCCAAAAAAAATTCGACTGTAATACAGTAAATACAAGTAAGTATAGAAGGAAATCTCCAATATGCGTATCGCAAAAAAATGAAATAAACACCTCAGCCGATAATGTCACCGACTGATGCCGTGAGAGCTGTTACTTATTTAATTATCTATTATATTCGTATACTTATTACTTTAGGGTAGTTAAATTTTATGTTTATTAATTAAAACATTAAATTAATTATAAAAACATGATATTGTTTTTTTATCATTAGTTTTATAAAAAAGAAGGTGGCAATGAATCGAGCGGGTGGCGTCATGACGGCTTGTATGATACGACGCGGAACTGTAGGACATTAGCGCGATATTGAACGCGTTCGGCGCGCGAGTTTCATTTCTATATGGTATTTATTATTCTGGTAGAACCTCTTTTATACGTTATCCGTCATTGTCACCTTCAGTTAAATTTTTATTTTGAACGAAATAATTGAACAACAGAAGTTAACAGATTTTTAACAGTTAACAGTCAAAAACTAAATTTAACAATATTCTCCATTCACTGTAGGTACTTACGTTTGTTTTCATTGTGTAATATTACCTTATTGGCGGTTCCTAGATAAAAGATTTGAATAAAAGTTAAAAAAAAGATACATGTGTCTATTTAAACATAATCTAGAAACAAGGCAATTTTAAGTTTAAAAAATCTTAAACAAAGTCATCAAGAACGTACCAAGGCTCCTTTGCGTAGATAACATAATAAGGATTTAGTCCTTGGTCTAATTTGTATGTATCTGTTGAGGTCAACAGATACATACAATGATAATATAAAGCTAAATAGGCATCGTAAAAAAAGTAAAATTATTGACTCAATAGGTAATTGCATGTATGTTCTTCTAGACTCAAACAATAGTATTAAATGATTCTTTAGTATTTTTTTGCAAATGTACAGTTGCAGACACTGAACTTTGTACGCAGTAAAAATAGATACAATGTTAATTTCCTCTAATGTACTTTTATTGACTTCGAACTCTGAATTTTCTTTTTGCTCTGAATCCTTATCTGACCTGTCATTTTCTTCACGTTGTGTGATGATCAGACATCCATTCTATTACAACCTTTGAGATTTTCTCGTTTTCACACATTATTTTGTCTAAAAGATACTTTATGTTTGAGAGAAAATAACAGATCAACAGAGTCCCACATCGACGATGCATACCAGTGTCAGGCAAAGGCAAACATCGGTAGCCTCCGGATGCCGCCGCCTGCCTTTGGAGGTTTAGGAATGAATTTGAGGAGGGATGGGCTAGAATGGGATGGGAATGGGCTCTGGCATATCTCACTCAATCTAATAACAAATTTACTAAGCAGTCAGCTCGTGACCATAGCTGTTGATGTAACCCAGCCGAAACGTCGAGTAAACAAAAAAGGAGAATGTACTTGGTTTAGCCATTTGCATTGGCAGCACCCTTTCCTCCCTCACCCCCGCTCTAATAGTAACAGTGGTTGGTTAAGTCGTCCGCCGGTGAATGTGTGTGTAGTGCGTGTCTGTTTGCTTTCCTGGTGGTCTTTAAGCTGCAGCCTCAGTCGCATCAGCATCACCGCGCCGCATCATCAGCTCCCGCTTGGAGCCTCGCCTGCATCCTATTCCTTACCCAGGTTGGTGCTGCCTATTTGTCATAACTTCTTCAAACGTTTATAGGCAGGCTAGGACGACCATACCAACTCATCGAGCATTCCATTTCTATTTTTAAATTTTCCACTATTCTATTTAAATTCAGTAGGTACTCTAATTTCCAAATCTGCCCATAACTCCAATACTGCCTATCTGAACTCCTTTTGCTCAGACACCCTCATTTGTTTTAGGATTATATACGCAACATATTTATTTATTATGAATTCACATGAAACATGTTTATACATACTGATGGATAAAATATTGTAAATACTAATGTTTCGCCTGTGTCAGGCAAGTGAAACTAGTCTAATAAAGGTTTTAATTTATTAATGTAACACTAAAATCTACCACTTACAATCTAAATACTCCTTAACACTATAGATCAGATAATAATTTAACTATTTTATCTTTAAATAAGTTTATAGGTAACTCTTTGATGTTATCAGGCAATTTATTAAATATTTAAAAAGACATAATTAAACAGCTTTTTTGATAAAGTATTGCTTTTGAGGTGATGGACATATATGCTTGGATTTCTCATGCAGCGCGGATAAACGTCTCTGGCGCGTAAAAAAATGTGAATATCTTTTAACAAACATACGTGACTTTAAAACACATAAACACGGAAGAGGTAGTATCTTGAAATTTTCAAACAAATTTTTGCACGATTCAGTACATAAAATTCCAGCTATCGCTCGTACACACTTCTTTGAGCGAGAAAGGCCCTATTAACATCAGCAGATTTACCTCAAAGCAACAGACCATATTCCAGAACCGACTCAGAACGTAACCGCAATAAGCCATACGTTTCTTCTAATGTAATAAAACGAAACATCTTTAAATCACATGTACATATCTATTTATTTCATTGCAAACCTTTTCATAATCAGATATATGACGACAAATGAATATGATAACATATGAATATGATAACTTACGAAGATTATGTTGCGTATAATTATGTTTTGTGAACATAAGAATACATGTAGATACTTAGTTCCGTACATATGGTCAGTTCCTAGGTAGTACGTGTTGAAAAACTGACATTCATTGAAATACAGTCACTCATTGTTTGCATTTGTCATAGATTTCTTTCAGTCATCTTTCAAATTCAACAAAACAGGTACCTACACGGCGAGATTCTCATTAGTATGCATTCTGAACTGTGACCCCTTAAAGAGTTCCCTTTGTAATTATAACGATCTTTTTGAATTATTTAAATATACGAGCCTAATGCCGACCGATATTCCCGCACGCAAACTAGATCTTATTCTTCTGGTTGCATCTCCTAACGGCGGTTGGCGTCACGCGAGACAGCTGCGCTTGACGTAACTAAAATATTATGTTGATTTTCTTACTTTCATACTTAAATGTTCCCATTGAATCATATGAATCGATATCTCTAGGATACAAAATGAATCATCGTATTGTGAATAGAATGTCAAGGCCAAACAATGAATTCAAGTGGTATATCAACTGTATCTCTAGATATTTAGAGCGGATATGCTTTAAAATATTCATGGATATTCGGATATATATATGTGGATATTTGTTTATATTCAGTTTGGAGGTTGATCGCTTACATTTTGAAAGCGAAGAGCAGTGTCGTACAGGAAAAATGACAAAACATTAGATTCTTATTCAACATTAGATGTCTTACAATACAACATTAGTTGTCTTACAATACAACATTAGATGTCTTACAATACAACATTAGTTGTCTTACAATATAACATTAGATGTCTTACAATACAACATTAGATGTCTTACAATACAACATTAGATAACTTTCTTGTCTAAAACGGGGTCGCGGTGGAAAGCACAGACCAATTTCTCTATTTCTATCTCTCTTGACTCCCTATCCTAAGGAGAATTGGGAAGTATAACGAGATGAGGGAAACGTTATACACATTATACTTCCTAGTCCTCAATTTCCCAACCCCTTTTCAAACTAGGTTTTTAAATCTCCAAACTTGGCCGTGACAATTTTTGGCAGTCTGAAATGATTTTGGTAGGTATCGCGTCCATGTGTGACTCGTGTGAGTAAGGTCTCGTATCACGGCGACAGCCGCTGATCCATTGTTATGATCTATTTCCTTACGATTCTTAAAGTCGTGCCCATACATATGGCCCGATGGTATCACAGGATAGTTTTAAAATTACCCCTGAATCCCTTTATCAGGATTGTAACGAGTTTAGTTCCTGTCGTGTTCGTTCAGTGAATCTGAAATTTCATTGCATGATAATGGTCTAAAGCAGGGGTGCTCAAAAGGTCGATAGCGATCGACAGACTTACCTTGACTAAAAAAATGCATATTGTGCGGAAAACTAATATCTATGCCACGATACACCCTACCTAGACGACAATCCTGCATCACACATACTTGCAGCCTCTCAAAGTCGATCGATCGTAGTCTAACAATATTGAGGTAGATCGCCAGCAGTTCAAGTTTGAGTACCCCTGGTCTAAAGGATACTAATGCAATTTAACCAGCCCTTTTAGTATCCACTGTTGGACATCGGCCGCGTCATGTACATTGTCTTGTGCATGAGGGATGTATGGCCTTAAAAAGCCACGCTGGCCAAGTGGACTGGCGAGTCTACTCCTTTAGTGGTCGTGTAGTTCCTCAGGGCTTGTGGTAGCGGCTTTGTAGCGTTTACGAGACCCACGGGACGACATGGAGTGGTGCTGTTCCATAGCCGGCAGATGTCATACGGCACTGTACTTACTGTACTTGCTATGTGCGTTTTACTTTTAGATAGAAGTTCTAGAATTTTTGTATAATTCTAGAATTCGATAGCCGGCCGACACCATGCGAGACAAGCAAACTAAGGCACTAACAAATTATATTAATTGTTACTGTATACAAATTAATGTCCGCTGCTATACCCACCGAATTTCTCATTCATTGCATTCTAGCACTCATTTCCCATTCAACAAAACAGCATACGCACTAGTTTTGTCTCATTCTCCGCTGAGTTGCGCAGTATATAAATACGAGCACCAAAATAACTTATTAACAGAGTACGCATTGTTTTTGGTCCCTGATCTTGACAATTTCAACAACTCTGTTGTTTTGGCCTGAATAGACACAAAATTGTCAAACCGTGATAAGTGTTGAGTTGTTTTGAAGATGATTCAGTACTGTGATTGATATGAGACGAGCGAAGTGAATGTAACAGTATGTACATACATTTTATTGACTATTTACCATCACTTGCATCTCGATTACTACTTACATTTAAACTTCACTAACGACCGTTACAATCTTCAGCTTTTCTTATCGGATCTATACCATCAGCCTGTGTCTCTCCACTACTGGATATAGACGTCTCCCAAGGACCGCCACCATATACGACCATCGGCTCTTTTCATCCACCCACTACCGCCAACTCATTTCAAGTCGCCAGAGGGCGTCCCACGCTACGTTTTCTTCATTCCAGTCCCCGGTTGTAAGTCCTGCATATAATATGCATATATATGGCCTGTCCACTACCAATTTAGCTTGCTAATTCTCTGAGCCAGAAACTTTAGTTCATCAAATTTCTTCTTATTCGTACCCCTCACATATAAGTAAATGTTCTATTCGTAAGAACTGTTCAATCTAAAGCCAACATCAGCTTTATACTATCGTCATCGTCGTACGGTTCATCTGCACTTCCTTTAGAAAGAGTCGTTGCCTACAGTAAGGTCTTCAAGATCCTTTATGCCGCGAACCCGACAGTTGTAGAACGAACTGCCTACTGAGGTTTCTCCAATGAACTACGATATGGGATTCTTCAATGAAACTGTGAATGGAATGCTACGAGTACAAGTACAAGAATACAAGGTTAACAGCGCCCCCCATACACCCTGGTGTTGCAGGTGTCCCCGGGCGGCAGTGACCACTTACCATGAAACCACAACTTACCACTTATTTTATGAAAACATGATATTCAGATTAAATAATCACAGTTCTAAATTGATTGGTACGTCACTTACGGGAAATCCCGTACGTGTTTACAGTAACTTTGTTTACAGTTAAAAAATATCCATTAAAAGGGTACCAGTCAGTAGATGCTGTTTAATATTTAAACAGTTCAAAACGGAGTTAAATTTGTTACAGCTATATCTGATTTTGTACATAATGGTTTTGGTATCATAAATAATGATAGCAACTGGTACTGGATGTCACATCTATCCTTTTTTTTCTATCAAATCAGTGTTCTCTTTTTAAGGATATTTAGAAGAAAATTAGATTCTATGTATTACCGCCCTTTTAATCATAGCCCTAAAAATAGGTGTATTATATGGGATTTCCTGTGAATAGGATTTTGCGCAGCCGCATACCCCCTGGTGTTGCAGGTGTCCACGGGCGGCGGTGACACTTACCATCACGTGGGACCGCTTGCTCGTCCGCCCACTTGTCTATAAAAAAGGGATTTATATCTATGTAATTAGAAAAATATTTTGTATGTATACAGCCTGTATCTGAATGATTCCCGAAACAATGGAACCTGAAACAGTGGATTCCAATCATGATTTATTGATGTGATTTTTTTTCAGTTTTTATCCAATTTTTCATACGTTTGCTAAATCTAAAAGCTAAAAAAATAGGTATGTAACATACAAAACAAATAAGAAACGCCTCTTACTACTATATTTCTATAAAACTAACAACTTTTGTCCCTATCTTTTTCACATAAAAATAAAAACATTCTCATGTTTTTATGTTTATTTTATCCGGAGGCGCACTCGCATACGCCCTGGTGTTGCAGGTGTCCATGCGCCGCGGTAACACTTACCATCACGTGGAACCTCTTGCTCGTCCGCCCACTTGTCTATAAAAAAAAATGTTTCTAATAAAAATAAAATCTGTGAAAATAATTACGTGCGGTTGCAGCGTATCGCGCCTTAACCAGGCCTTCAATTACAGTTAAACATCAACACGTGTTATTGTTTAAGATGATTGCTCTAATGATAATTGCTCATGGGTCCTTCCAATCACTATACTAGTTTTTACATCATTTAAGTGGTTTCGAAGATCAGCGGTTACAAACAAACAACTCGCCAATTCGCCTTTTATCAATTGCGCCCAATTTTTTTCATTAACCTTTGATTCATTAATTCCTAGTACCATGTGCGGCTTAGATGTTTACAATGTGTTCAAATGTAGTAGTATGTACTTTTAATACATACAATATCATCAGTGTACCATATGTCTGTCCACTGTTGGATATAAATCGTCGGTCCACCTGACCAGAAGGTCACGCACTGCGCTTCCCGTGGACTCCATTCGAGGACTCGTCTACCCTATCTTTATTACCCAGAAACGATTTGGCATGTCTAGATTATTAGACGATCACACCGCTACGCTTTTTGATTGCCTCATAATTCGTGATTCATTCTTATTACAACGCCAAAACCCTTCCAACCTAGAAACAATTTGAAACAATTCATCAAATATGTCATTTTTTGCCTACACTTTTACACCTAGTCGCAGAAGAAAAAAGGATTGCAGCTAGTTTTAGGCAACTGGAACTGGCTGCGTCTAGTTCTAGCCGTCTAGACCTAGGTGTAGCAGCCTTTGGCTTCTAGCTGGCACGTTACCTACGTGCCAGCTAGAAGCCAAATACCTTATAATTTTATTTTTTTCTATACAATATAGTCGCCGCAGCTCTAATAATACGCAACTCGGGACTTTGGAGGTCATTGCTCTAGATAAACACACTAAACTGAGAAAATAACATCATTTATATAGTTTAATTTATTTTCCGACATTAATAAATAAACGAGATAGGTATGTAGAGATAATAGTCAAAGGTGTCACTCATCTGGAGTTCACATTTTAAATAAATCACACAGGAACTAGTTAAAACAAGAATATATTATGTTTTAACCAGTTAAACAATCAAACAATGTTTGATTAAACAATCAATATTATAATTATTATATTACAACTTGTAGATAGTATTTTTCTATATTTAATATTGTTATGTAAACCTGTGGTGAAATGAAACATTTTTACAAAACTAACACTAATTTTGGGAAATAAGGAATTGTTAACTTTATATGAGGTGATGCTCGAGTACAAATACTGACAATTAAATAACGTGTAGTGTCTGCACGTCTAGCATAATCTAGCCGTCTAGTGTCTAGAATAGCACCGACAACTATTTGTCTACTGTACTTGTAATACAATGCGACCAGCCCTTTTAGGATCCACTGTTGGATAAGCGCCTTGAGACAATGTGCATATACTAGTAAGGTCTTAAGACGTCACGCTGGCCAAGTGGGTTGGCGAGTCCACTGTTTTATAGATGGTATAGTTTCTCAGCGCTTATGGTAGCTTTGTTATCCTTTTATAACCTTTTACCACACGGACGGGGAGAGATGAGGTGGTGGGATTGTATAGCCGGCCAACCCCACACGGCGCTGTACTTACTGTATTTGCTATATGCATTTTACTCTTTGTGCTTTTATGTAGAAGTTCTAGAATTTTTCTTGTATATATGTATATTATTAGGTAGCAATCACTTTTTTTTATATTTCATCCACTTCTTACTTTTTAATGTCTCGCATTGAGTATATTTTCTATTTTGAGTGTTCTGGCCCTGGCCGACCGTGAAGTGGTATTTGCTGAGCCAGTTTCATTTTGTTATCGCGACACACAATCTTTATGGTAGAACTTAGATACATACATACATTTACATCTTAGATCTATATGTTGTGACAACAAAAATATTCTTTTCATTCCCCTATCTCGGAAAGAGTATTTTTGCTCTTCGATATCTGAGTGCAAAAGCCGTTTTTATCCGCTAGAGGATAAAGTAAATTGAATTTAGAACATCGTGTGCACTAAGTTGTGAATTCAAAACATCATTAAACCTATTTACTTCTACCTCCATGGTGCCGAATTTATCATACAACCTTTTTTAATTTGTTAAAAACTCAGACTCGGAACCTTCTTGTAATTATTTATTTAACTTATACCGAATTCTGTTATAGATTTAAATTGCTTGTTTATATGTTTATGTTTTTTTGTAAAATGCTTTCTTTTGTTATGTTCGTTAAAACGTGTCTTCAAGCTGTCGCCCGCGACTTTGCTCCTTTGGATTTAATTAACTTGACACATGTAGAAAAAATCTGTTTTAAATTTATTATTATAGTATTGCACATTACCGAATTTGAATTAAAAAATATACCATACAAACTTTGACACCGTGCATTTTAACCCCTGGCCAAAATTTTGGTTAATTATTTGTACTGTAAATATCAAGTTTCATGTTAATGGAATCATCAAATAATTTTGTTCCATACAAACTGTGACACTACTGTTCACATCCTTAAGATTTTCGAGATTTTTTTATGTTATGAGAGGAAGTTATTATCAAAATATAGTATTAGTTATTAAATATTAGTTTATTTATGGCATGAGAATAACAGTTATATTTTTTACTACATTTAACTAATTTGCAAAACATGTTTCAAAGATTATAAAATATTAACCTTTACCTGTGTGAAACATGTTTATTCGCAAACAAAATTTAAGTATTTGACTTTCTTAAAGTAGTCGCAACAAGAACATAGTGAGGTTATAGGCCTCTTGAACATCTCTTTTGAAAAAAAGTATCTTTTACATAACTCCAAAAGTCTACAATAAACTGCCAGGAGTGATACGCAACATTAATAGCTTTGATGTTTTTAAATTTAAGTTCCTTATTGACAAAGCGTATTACACATTACTACTTTAATGACTTGGAAACCCATTAATTGGGTCTATTGATATTTTGACTCATTTAGATCCCTACATTTATCTGTCCAAAAAGGTAGCAATCGAGTAAAAAAATACGTGAACCTAATTTTATTTACTTTTATTGACTTAAATTATTTTATTAATTACATATGTTATTATTGCTGACATTGAAATTATAATAATAATAAATAAATAAGGCCACGCTAGGATTCCCTGTGTCGTGGGTCCACAGACACATACAAAGATAATCACAAACACACACCCAGACCCGAACATATATTTGCCTCTTTATTGTCTTACCTTATTGTCGGGTCCAATTTACCAGATATTGAAAATATACCTAGTTATCTTTAAAAATAACTATTTTTTATTCTGTTCAAACATAATCTTGAGACAATGACATTTTAACTTAAATCTTAACCGGAGTCAATAAATCACTCAAATTAGAGAATACGAGGGCGGAGTGATAAGTCTGGTAAAAATCTATCTTGGAATAAAATTATCGCAAATTGCATGAAACCTCCTTGTTCACAACTCTTTTGAAGGACTAAATTAAAATTTTCAGCCAGTACCGCCGGTTAGTTTTTTTTTGACAGCCATTAAATAAAAACAATTAAACGCATTTTCGCAAAGATGGAGAAAAGTGAATTTCGTGTGTTGATTAAACATTATTTTTTGCGCAAAAAATCTATTACGGAAACGAAACAAAGACTTGATAAATATTATGGGGACTCTGCTCCGTCGATTAAAATGATTCATAAATGGTTTAAGGTTTTCGGTGTGGTCGTACAAGCACAAGTGATGCTGAACGCCCAGGACGCCCAGTTGAGGTCACTACTCCAGAGATGATCGCTAAAATCCATGATATAGTGTTGAACGACCGAAGAGTAAAAGTGAGCGAGATAGTCGAGATAGTTGGCATCTCAGACGAACGTGTGCGCAATATCTTACACCAACATTTAGATATGAAGAAGCTCTCCGTGCGATGGGTGCCGCGTTTACTGACTGTTGATCAAAAACGCATGCGAGTTACCACTTCGGAGGCAGGTTTGGCGTTGTTTCAACGGGATAAAACTGAATTTTTGCGTCGTTTCATAACGGTAGACGAAACATAGATCCACCACCATACACCAGAAACCAAGCAACAATCGAAACAGTGGATTGCTACTGGCGAACCAGCTCCGAAGAAGGCCAAAGCAGTTTTATCGGCCAATAAAGTGATGGCTACAGTATTATGGGATGCACGTGGGGTAACCCATATTGACTACCTAGAGAAGGGTAAAACGATTAATGGCGAATATTATGCCAATTTATTGGACCAATTTAACAAAATTTTACCTGACAAACGACCGCATTTGGCTAAGAAGAAAATCCTCTTCCACCAAGACAACGCACGAGTGCACACTTGCGCGATTGCCATGGTCAAAATCCATGAGTTGCGATATGAGTTGCTATCTCACCCACCATATTCGCCAGATTTAGCCCCTTGCGACTATTTACTGTTTCCGAATTTAAAAAAATGGCTCGGTGGGAAAAGATTTAGCTCCAACGAGGAGATCATACACGAATCCAATGCCTATTTCAAAGGGTTGCCTAAGTCGTATTTTATGGAAGGGATCAAAAAGCTAGAGAAACGCTGGATGAAGTGCATTGAGTTAGAAGGAAACTACGTTGAAAAATAAATCATAATTTTTAAATAAAGTTGATTCCTTCTTTCATTTTTACCAGACTTATCACTCCGCCCTCGTATTGCTCAAATACAAGTCAATTAATAATTTTATTAAACGTATACTGTAGTTATGTATCTATATATTTATTTATATTATGTCATTTACTTTAATATGTGTCATTCATTATTCACTTTAGTTTTACATAATATTGACTATTATTGTATTATTGTCATCTCTGTACAGCTCAAATGTTGACTCAAATGCTTTTAAGCATAAGTCCGTCTTTTGTCGCTTTGTGCAATAAAGAATAAATTAATTAATAAATAACTCCATACCGACAATAAGGTACAGGCGCTGTTTTTGTTCAACAAAAAATAGAAAGACGTGAGACTATATTTCCGTGTTTAAATTTAATTTAATAACAAAATGCTTGTTGTATCTGTCCATAATAAAATAACTAGCGCCAATCACAACATGGCGGTATGCGGAAGCGCATAATAATAAAGTTGGTGTAAAAAAGTTGTTACATGATATTTAAATGGTGCTTGTAAATACGGCCCTGTGGTGTCCGGCTGGATATAGAATACATTATTCCCGACTACACACCGAATACACAGTCCCATCTCTTTCCGCGGGTATCGTAAAAGACGAGTAAGAGATAGCAAAGCCGCTACTACAAGCCCCGAGGATCTTCACAACCTCTAAAAGGGTGGATTCGCCAACCTGCTTGGACAGCGTCGCGTTTTCAGACCATCCCTCGTACACGAGGCAATGGGACTTGAAGAGGAGACAAATGCAGTGCTGGAAAATCTAAGATCAGTAGCACATCTGCACATTTTATTTCGCTTATCATTTATCATAAGCCACTTATCATTAAATCAACTGTCTGCTTCCACATATCCATAAAACAATTCACAGATAAAAACTGAGAGGACAGCTAGGTTCAACAACTAGGTTAACAGCTAGTTCAGCTAATGTGTCTTGAATGTCGTACGTAACCAGCCGTTTTATCGTCCACTGCTGTACACGGACCTAATGATGCACATAGTTCTGTCCACGAGTGATGTATGGCCTTAAAACACCACGCTGGCCAAGCGGGTTGCCCAGTCCACCCTTATAAAGGTGACGTAATTCCTCAGGACTTGTGACAGTCGCTTTCTTAGCCCTTAGTCGCCTTTTATGACACCCATGGGAGGATATGGTGTAGTGCTATTGTACAGCCAGCCGACACCACACGGCCAGGCCATGTCATCGTAACATAGATACTAAATTTATATGTATTTTATTTTAAAACAGTATGTATTACGAAAAATTAGAATTCATATCGTAATATATGTAAAGAAAATATATTTCTTTCACCTGAATTTTTCCGCGCTCCGCGCTGTCGGTAAATCTATCATGTTGTCGGTAAAACAGTGTAGGCGTCAAGTGAAGAGAATCATGTTGACTGTCAAATTGTAGGTAAACATAAATAAGAGTATTGTAAGGATTGTATTGTAAAGATAAATAACAGATGTTAAAAAGGATTGAAGAATAAACTTTATATGTCGTTTCTTTGTATATCAAAGCAACACCATATAAGTTTGTTTCATTCAATCCTTTTGAAGAGAAAATAATCGACCTTACATATATTCGACCTTATATGTATACCTTATACAAGCACACTTTCATTTGACACAGAAATTTTATCCTTTAAGACAAAAAGGGGATTCGCTCAGCAAATAATCTAATATTTGTCATATGCAACATGGCATAACTGTGTCCTTGACATGGCCTTACGCAGGAAGGTTAGGGTGTTTCTTTTTCAATTATCAAACTGTATTATACCGTATACAAAACAATGTTCACTTCTGTGGGTACATAGGTACTTAGTTTCAATACTTAATTATGATAATTATACGAATATATCAATATGAATAGACAGACAATGCATTGCGTGCAAATTTATCTATTGTGTACACAAGATAGTACCTCTATAGACAGACCTATTTGATAAAAAGTTTTTTTAGGTTTTTTCTCCAATTATACGATTCGCTATCTTGAAAATATAATTTTATATCTTGAAACTTCTTATGTTCTTACTTATGTTGGGTACCTTGCCACTGGACTCTTTATATACTTATGTATATTCATGTATATATTTATAGGTCAATACTTTTAGAATTTTTACAATAATAGTTTGTTATATTATTATTGTTATTTTTAAAGTTTAAAGTTTTTGTCTTAAATAAATAAATAAACACAAAAATACAGTGATATAGAAAGGTGCTCCTAATGTATACAGCGCAGTGGGCAAAAGACTGCAAGGTCAGCCAGCATATGCTGCGAGTGTTCGCCTACACAACACTAATTTTCAGCCTTTCCCTACTTCATTATTACAATACTTCCAAAGTGCTATTTGTGGGTTGTCATATCTCTAGTTTATAAATAAATCTATATTTACAACTAAAATTCGAGGGGCAACTCTAATCAAAATTTCCAAATATAAATATAATTTAAATTTGTGAAATAAAAATTAAATAATTCCAACATTATGAAATTAGAAAATGAAATTAATTATTTAGTGATAAATTGAACAATTTTCAGAAAAGGCAATGGCTGAACACACCACCGAAAAGCAAGAAAGCATACAAGAAAATACGCAAGAAAATACTTCAAACACAATTAAAGAAGAAAACAAAACGATACACAAACAACAAACAAATAACGATTCAAATACCAGTGAACAGACTCTGGGGCATTCCGAAAGCAAATTGTCAAATTATTTCCAAAATTTAAGACTATCTGGTTCCAACAATGGCTTAGCATTAACAGATAAGAAAGAACCGACATTGCTGACTGAATCCACGACAGTTGTAAGATTTAATCCAATATGGAAACAGGTAAGAATTTTGCGCAATTAGCCGTAGGATGGGGAGTGATCTTAAGAGCTGATCAATCTGGTGCTGGCTTTGGGTTTTTATCATAGCAACTCTCATCAACGAAGGGCGGTTCATTCGCCCTTCCTTGACAAAAAGCCGCTGCATACAGTACCGTGTTTTACCGAGACATTGTATCACGAACTCGATGATTCTGGAATAAGATTTTTCCATTGAGAAACAAGAAGAGGCTCTTTAAGAGAGATATGAAGAGGATCTTAAAACATCTGTAACGCATCCAGATCCTCTCCCTAACGTTGCAGGTATCCATAGGCGGCCGGCGATGAATACTTATTATCATCCGGTGGGCCGTGTACCCTGTCTGTCATATCTTCCACGAAAAAAGAGTTCATGGTCCAATTTGGACACTGGCACTAGCATTAGCTAATAATGATTTATCCAAACTTTTCTCCAAATCTATTTCTACATCTCCAAAGGTAGGGAGCGCAACTGGAGGCATGCCAACGTTTGTCATTCTGGATTGAAGTTCGCATGTACCGCGCATGTCGCAGGGCGTCAGTATCCACTTACCACCAGGTGGACTGTATGTTCGTCTGGCGCCTTCTTCCCATAAATAAAATTGAACTAGAGATCTTTTACACAGCAGGCAGGAGCACTAGACTTCCAACTAGGCTAATTGGTCTTCAAGCATATTTACCGATTTAACGGTATTATTTTTCAGTACAAAACAATTGTTATACTTCTTTCAGAGTCTAGCAGCAGCCGCGTCCATCCTCCTCACGTTCACATCGGGCCTCACAACAGGTTACTCCGCCATTCTACTGCCTCAACTGAAGCACCCCACCAGTACTATACCTGGAGATGACGACACCGCTTCTTGGATAGGTTAGTTGGTTCATTAAATATTGTCTCTATGCAATGCTACCAACCACTATTGGACATGGGCCTCCTTGTGCACATTGTCTTGTGTATGAGGGTTGTATGGTCTTAAAACGCCACACTGATCAAGGAAGTTGGCGGGTCCATTCTTTTAGAAGCGGTGTAGTTCCTAAGGGCTTGTAGTAGACCTTTTTTTTCTTATCCCTTAGTCACCTTTTAGGACACCCACAAGAAGAGACAGGATGGCGCTGCTGTGGTGCCGACACCATATTTCACTGTCCCTACCTCCAACATTTGCCTATATTATTTGACGAACTATTAACTAGGATTCTTTGTGAACATCCTTCCTTCCTATTCTATCCCTCCCAATGCTATCGAACCTTTCCCAAAATTCAATTTCTAACTCTCCAAAGGTAGACATTGCATTAGTGGGCGTGCTAACGTTTATCGTTCTGGAGTGATGTTGGCATGAATCGTGGATGTCGATGAGCGACCTTATCCACTTACCATCATGTGGATCAAGTCTGCTCGTCTGCCACATTCTTTCTATAAGAAAAATATTGTTTATTGTCCATGGATGATATAATCCACTTACCACCAACTGTGATAACATTTTTGTACAGTTTTAGGCAAAGATACACATTATTCTGAAGACTGCGTGCTAGTATAATTCAGAACATTGTCTATATGAATCATTCCACGCCCTTTGTGTTTAAAAATACTACTCGATATATTTTTTCTTTTTTTGCAGCCTTGACACTGCACTTAATGTAGATAAACATTAATCTCTCATACTGCAATTTAAAATAAAGTTTAAATCAAGATAATTGGGTATATTTATAGATATTGTTAATATAGGTAGTATTTATTAACCCTCATTATAAAGAGATAAGGTGATTATATACAGAACTTAACTGCATAGAATACTTACCATATGTACAGTCAGCAACACACTAATGTACCCAAAACAAGCGCATTAAAGTACCGATAGGTAAACATTACCTATTTGCTGAGTGTAATTATTTCTTATGACATTTATACCACAAATCTTACTTACATTATACACTCTATTCTCCATACTTCCTATTTATTTTCGAAATCATGATACATAGGCAACAATAATGTACGAATGTATCAACTTGTCTTTTATGAATGATATTGGCACGTTTCACAGATACGTTCCATAAACGACAGTGTTTGATCAAGTGCACTGTATGCGTGGTTGCTTTTTTTGTATAAAAAGGAAAATAATTGGATTAGTGCAAAAATTCATTCTCACCCAAGATCGAATGGTCACCATTCGATGCTATACAAGTTTAACTACTTACTTCTAATTCTAATACCATAATATATTTATTTTCAGCTGCAATGGCGGCTCTACCCATGGCTCCAGGTTGCCTCATATCAGGATGGATGATGGAAAAATTCGGAAGACGCGCATCACAATACATTATCTGCGCGCCCTTCCTTCTAGGATGGATCCTGGTCGCTTCAGCTAGCAATCTCTCCCTTATGCTCCTAGGAAGATTCTTCACAGGTCTTTGCGTAGGCTTGCTAGGACCTCTAGGACCTGTGTATATTGGAGAAACTTCGGATCCGAAATATAGAGGGTTCTTCCTAGCTGCTATATCCCTAGCAATCGCTATAGGAATCCTGTTTGCCCATATAATCGGTACTTTTTTGACTTGGCAGTGGACTGCGACCATTTTCTGTCTTTTCCCGATTTTGTCCATCGTTTTGTTAACTTTAATCCCTGAAAGTCCAACGTGGTTGATTTCTAAAGGTCGCGTAGAAGATGGAGTGAAGTCTTTCGGATGGTTGAGAGGGTACAGTGAAGAAGCTAATGCAGAACTAAAAGCGATTGTTGATAAGCAAAAGGCAGCTAACGCAGCCCCAGTAATGACGTGGCATGAGAAGGTTGCTTCATTAAAAAGTCCGGAGTTACTCAAACCTCTGTGTATTATGATCCTTTTCTTTATCACCTGTCAGTTTTCTGGAGTTAACGCTGTCGCCTTCTATTCTATAGATATAGTTGAAAGCGCGGTTGGTGGAGGAATGAACCATTATGTGGCCATGCTGGTCATAGATGTAGTGAGAGTGGTTATGTCAGTTGTAGCGTGTGTTGTTTGCAAGCAGTTTGGGAGAAGGCCTTTGTGTTTCATAAGTGGCATTTGGACGGCAGTCTCCATGGTTGGTCTCTCGTCTTTCCTGTACTGGTCTGATGGTAAACCAAGCGATATGTCTTGGCTGCCGCTGTCCTGCCTCATGATATATATTTGTGCTATCTCCATCGGCCTGGTGCCGTTGCCATGGATCATGTGTGGAGAAATATTCCCCACTAGAGTCAGAGGAATTGGCTCTGGAATTAGTTCTGCCACGACATTCGCTTCGTTCTTTATCGTCGTGAAGACTGCTCCGGGTATGATGAAGAATTTGGGAGAAGTGACCACATTCCTAATTTACGGTATCGTAGCGTTGGTTGGAACTTTTATTATGTATTTCATATTACCAGAGACGAAAGGGAAGAGTTTACAAGAGATTGAAGAGAGGTTTAAAAGCAAGAAGCCTGATGACGTGGTGTAAGATGGTAACTTAGCCTAAGATTATTTTACACTTTTCTATTCGCTCAAAGCGAACATTCTTAATCTGTGATACTTAAGTAGAAATAATAATATATTTGTAAATAAATATAGCTAAATTTTGTTAGAATGTTGTTTTATTTTAAGACACATGTTTGAATTCACAAATGAGTTGAAACTCGTTACCACGTGTTAAACACTGTATTAATGTTATAATACATAGTTTAGTTAGTGTTAATGTAGACAGATGGCGCTGTATCGTGTCTATATCGCGCTATGGTTGTGTTCCTATGTAAATCGTAAATTGAGAATTTTGGTTTGTTTTGTGTGTGTTTACCAATATAGTGGAATTTATATCACCATACTTGTGGTTTTATTGGTCGCACCCTCGGATTGGATCCGAGTTAAACATGGTCCTTCGAGCCGGATAAAGGCTAGTTTAGATTGCACAGTGGTCACTGAACCCGTACTCGTAGTAGATCGCTGCAGCAGCTTGAGTACGTGGTAGGATTGGTGTGTATGTGTTTACCAATATAGTGGAATTTATATCACCTTGTGTTTTTTTTGGTCGCACCCTCGGATTGGACCCGAGTTTAACACCACGTGACACTGAAATAACGCAAAAATGTCAAGAGTAGAATCGATTTTACACCAGTTTTCACAATAAGTTCTTTGTTATAACTTATTGTCTATTCCTAGTACATCTTTTATTTTATATGCAGCGCCAGGTCATTACCCTGTTCTGAGTAATGAGCGCTATGAACATTTTAGATAGAACAAAATTTTGCAACCCTAAAATATAATACAATGCAACCCTAATATTTCTAATAATATATACCCTAATAAGTCAAACACGACGGTTATGTCATGTCATGTGTTACAAGATGATATACCGCAACATTAATTCAACATGAACTAAAAAAATAAGTATAAGAACACATAGCGCATACGACACACTTGATGTTTGGGTCGATTTCACGAGACGAATTAATTTGACACTTTTTTTTCGCTATCTGCAATAGCCCTTTTTATTGCTAACTGACGGTCTATAACGTTTACTTTAATAAAGTTATGTACGCAAAATGTAAAATTACGGTCCGCTTCTACTTAAAAGTGATAAAAAATCAAGATCAGGGTAACATGAATGAGTTACCTGGGAACACGAATGAAATACTAATAATACGAATGAAGTCTGCATGACCCTAATGATATTGGCTAACTGAACCATATATTTTAGGATAAGGATATTTTTTTAATAGGTAATGCTCAAGAAATATTTATATAATTACATTTTAGGAGAGGTGACAACAAAAATAAAAATAAGTATTTTTATTTGAGCTTTTAATCAAATTTTGACTTTATAAAAAAAAAAACAAATATTAATTATAACACGATTATGTAACAAAATTTCTTTTTGTGATTAACAAAATATAATTAATATAAGTAATAAACTTTTTGGAATATATTTTCTCATATTAGTTTTTCTACCTTATTACTTTTCTTTATTTATTCAGTTATTTTGGACAGGTAACCTTCTATTAATACCTAGTTAAATCTTTATTGGTTTCTTATTCAATCTTTTTGTTTCTTAATTCTTTGGTTATTTTCCTATAGTCTTAATTATATAATCAGTCTTGATCATGTTTTAAAGGTACAATCACTTCTTCTTCTATTCTTCCATTTCTGTTCTTATTCTTTTTCTTATTCTGTATTCTCAAAAGACCGTTCATTAATAAAGCGGAGGAAAGCCTCTTGATGTTCACCAGACACCTTCTGTTGGGTGTTTATGAATGCCTGATTTGTCCAATGAAATTTTACATCTTCAAGTCTTATTACATCTTCTTTCTTTCTAGATTTTCTAACTTTGCGTAAAGTTTCGGAAGTTATTGTGCCGGATTATTGTTCCGATTATAATACTGGATGGATACATCGTTCAACACTGTAATTCGTTTGCTTGGTGGAATAACTTTTATATTTTGGACAGCCGATTCGATGACACTCTTATAGATTTTATGTAATTGCATATGTTTATCCTCATGTTTGCAGATTTTATCGCTACATAGAAAGCAGCTTAGTTTTCGAAACTCAAGAAACTCGGATCCAGAGTTCCAGATCACTTGGTGAACTAACATAGTTCCCTTGAATGGCGAAATATCCTTAGGAAGAAGAAGTTCTTTTTCAATAATTTCATGCTCCTCTACTACTTTTATCTCAACATTTTTAACATTTTCGCGAACAACTGCAAGGAATGTTGAGAAATCCCCGATGTCACGACCACATTTAACTTGACTATCAGCTGTCCGCTTAACCACAGCGCCAACGCCGTCGGGGGCGCCTTTGCCATGACCACTTTCTTGTAATTCCATGTAACTAACTTCAAAGACGGGAAGGTATAGCGGAGCTCAGTCAGTATGTAAAATATTTGTTTATTTCGGTATTGGCTTGTTGGACTATCTGTTAAAATATGTGCGGTGGTAATATGGGGACATTTTTCGAATACAAATTCTAACGCCTTCTGTAAGTGCGCCCATACTGCAGGGGAATCATGCCGGGTGCATTCGCTGACCGTGCATAGACAATAGTGAACAGTCTCCTTTCCTTCCTTTAGATAAGCCACCGCGGTATGGAGAGACACTTGTCCACGGCTACCTCCAAAGTGTAGATTCTGCACCTCTTCAGCAAATTTGTAACTATAATTTTCTGAAAAGTCCATGTGGAGAATTGTTTCGTCATGATTAAGGGATTGTTTCAATAGAGTAACAGCTTGGTATTGATTGAGGATGTTCACAGTATGATTAAGGAATTTTGGCAGGGAATGCTCAAGTTTACATATCAGGTCTTTAGGCTTAATTTTCCTTGTAATTTTTTTCACTATATTTATTATTTTGGAGCCCACATTATTTTTATCTCTGCACCATTCATGGTGCACCATTTCCTCATTATTAAATTCTTTGTACGGTATAACTCTGTTTTTACAAGTTTCACATTCTCTACCAACGCACTTTGTATTGTAGTTGTCGCAACAAAGAACGTGCAGCATGTCCTGATAATTCTTAATATCAACAATTTTATTTTTCTTTAAAGCGAAAATCATTAGATCTATATTTGTATGTGCCGTACATGCACATGTTTCCCTGTCATCTCGTGGCAAATAGACCCAAAATGGGCGTAGCCTTGTAAACGTTACATAACTAATCACTATGTTCGGATTGTCTTCAAGAAATTTTTTATGCAATTTTTTAACGGAGTCCAGCAGATACCGTTTTTGTTTCAGTATTCCGTATTTTTTTACATATTGCTTCTTTCCTGTACCAATGCGACTGTTAATGTCATCTTCATAAAATTGTTTTATTAATTCTTGGACATTGCCACTGACTTGCTTAATCTTTTGCTGAAATCTGTCTTTTAGACACTTTTTACGGAGCTCTAAACTAGGTCTACGTTTCATATTGCCAGCGGACTTTAAAATAACTTGTTCGGTTGTTGTTTCTTTGGCAGCATCGGGGCTATTCGATATATCAATAGGCGCTTGAGAAGGTAATGCAACGTTTCCTTCAAAACCAGTATATGCCTGATTTTGTTTAATTTTATTTAATTTCTTTGTTAAAATTCTGCAGCGGTTTTGGTACTTCTTAATTAATAAGGTCATTTCTTTTTTTTCCATAGCATGATTTAACTTTAAGGCTTTAATTTTACGTTGGAATGTTATTTTCTTACTTTCTTTATTCACCTCTTTTTCTACATTTTCCTCGTACAAAGGATCAGGTAACTCTTCATCATTTATTTTTCCGTGAGCTTCGAGCACTTGAGAAATAGTTATTTCTTGTATGTTCCGTTCTTTTGCTTTCTTCTCCAGGTATCGCTTAGAATTTTCTCTCCAACGTTTTCTTTGTGCCCTTCGTTCCCTTGGGGACATTTGGTTAATATTTTTGACTTTCTTCTCGCTTTTCCTTTTTAAATAAGCTTCCTTTTTTTTATTCCTTTCAACGGCATATTTTTCAGGGTCGCTTTTTATTCTTTTATATTTTTCCCTTCTTGCAATCCTTCTCCTTTCTAATTCATCTTCATTTTTCTTACATTTTTCTTTCGCCATTTTAAACCTTAAACAATTTACCATATACTATAAGAAAAACTATCTAATAATTTTAACAAAGAAATTATTGGTAATTATCATGGGAGACACATAAATGAGAGAAAACTTGAAGTTTGCAAATAAAAATAAGGTTTTTAAACCAAATTTGACAACACAAAAGCTAAAAAACAAGCAAAGAATCATAACCCTTCTTTTTCGTATTCATGTAATAAACCGTTTCATTCGTGTCGAATGAAATTTCATTAGTGTTACTCAAAAATATGACACTAATGAAGTGACAAGAATGAAATTTTCAACAAAAAATCTAGTTTAATTGCGTCGTAGAATATTCTAGGACACCATTGAAGGCCGCAAAATATCCCGTTTATTTGTTGCTAATCTACGTGCATTATAAAGAATTCATTGTTCATACACTCATTACCACACTATTATAAACACGAATGATTAAATTTTCGTATTAAGCACAGAAATCCAATAAAATAGCGATTTCTTACCAGAATAATGAAGCGTGCTCTGCTGTCGCCGAAGGTTTACACGTGCCACTATAGTCACTTACGCAGCGGAGAAGTGGGGATGGCGGTTTTGCACAGGATTGTTCTTAATGATGAACATTTATTTAGTCGACACTAATGATTGAAAAAAGTAATCACAAAATAAAACGCAGAGAAATCGTGTCATATTTTGTATTAATTTAATACTATTAGCGTAACTTGAGTTTATGGTTATTAATCTGTGACCAGAATAAAAAAAAATACAATTTCCCAGAGTATTTTTTTTTATAATTAAAGTTTTATTGAAAAATCGGGAAAATTACCGGTGACACAAATGAAAAAATAGATAGTTTATTATAATTATCTCGAATATTAAATATGATAGTTTAATATTTTTAACTGTATAATATTGTGATGTAATGTAAACATCGCAATAAATAGAAATTACGTGTATTCCAACAATATTATAGGAGTTATTTCATATACCCACTTTTTACGGTTGGTTTGAAATCGACCCACTATATTCGGGGATTTTCGCGTCGGCCATTTAGTATGGCGCGAGCGCTCATCCAGGTTAATTTCACCGCCCTCCGATCGCACGCGTTTACGAAACATTATACAAGGATTGCAACGTCTTGATGAATTGAGTTTTTTATTGTTTTGTTTAGTTGACATACTAAAATATTATATTGGGTATTATTTGGTTTTTGAAGTCTTTGAATTATTTGGTTTTTTACACATCTTTATCCGTGTCTAATATAGGTAATATTTTAATTTGAAATTTTGAAAAAATAAACTTATAAACCGAAGCGAAGCGAGGGAGGGTCACTAGTATTTGATATTTTTTAAAATATTGGGTAATAGTATTTTAAAAAATGATTATTTTTAGCAATGGAGAGAAAAGATTACGTTTACCATTGTGTGAAAAGAAAAAAACGTCATAACTATGCAGCGCTGAAAATAGCAACAGAAACCAGGCATTTTTTTGGAGAGATAAATTTCATTTTGTCACTGCCTTTTCTATAAATTAGTTTTTAATTTCAAGATGAAAAAGCGACAAAATCTGATTGAGCATCAAATAAGTTCCAATAGTACCTAAAACGTGGTGAGTTAAGATAACTTGTGTACGGCATTTTCAAATTATAGTCCTCTGACAACGCCAATTTTTTAGAAGGATTTAGAAGGATTGTCTCACGCAATAGAATCGGAAGATCGTGGATCTGGAAAAATCGTTAGTATTTAAAATTATTTGAAGAGTGTCATTTCAAAAGGACTTATTTCCACTTCCAGGAAAATATTTTTTTTTGTTTTATTATACAGACGGTCCACTTGATAAAAAGTGGTTGTTACCGGTCTTAGATAACTGCAACATCAGAAGAGTCACTGATGCACTGCCGTTCCTGCAGACAGCGGTTCACTGGTTGCTTGAAATATCTAACGCTATTGCTGTGTTGGGAAATGACATTCGTGATGCTGTACTAATTAATGACAATGAGTTCGTACAACACATAATTATATACATATGTAGGTACTTTTAATGCAACAATTCATGTTTCCTCTCGATTCACAATATTTTATTTCTTCTCATTTTAGTAATAAGATTGAAACTTGTAATTGGCTTTATAAAGTATGAATAAATGTTTTTGTAATAAGCTGTTGGTTTCAGTAAAAAAAAAATGCATACATGCACAGATAACTATTTATTTACAAATGCTTTACGTTTCTTATTTTTATTTGTTTTCGGAACATTTCCTCATTGATGCAAGTAGAATAATTGATTTCCAATATTTTTGGGGTCAATTATTGTCTATAGAAGCACACGGAGAAAAGTTCGGCTTATTCAAAGTATCAAAACTTTTTTTCCATAGTTACTCTATAGAGACGAGGGCATGAACTATCGCCAGTCGCGTTGCGTTGTAATTACCTAAACTTGCTTATCATTTTTGTGAAATAGCTCTTAAGTAGAGGAAATTAGGTAGGTAGTGTAAAATTAAATAATAAATCTGAGATTATTTTAATACAACTTTATTGGTAACAAAATTATTATGAATAGCGTCTTTTATTAATAGATGGCACATTAGTATTATATCGTATATTTTAAAAATAAATGCTCATGGTACAAATAAGTGAAAATTTTGAAACACATTTAATATTTGTAAAATGGGCATATTACTTTTATTGTGCGCTGTATATATTTTTTGACTTATTTTTATAAATTCACTTTAGCGATAAAATTTTGATCAAAATAAAAAAAGCACTGATTTATTGTCATAAAACTGCTGTATGTGGATACTATGGCCCGTGGACACCCGCGGTCAGGGCCGGATTAAGCTATGTAGAGGCCCCTAGGCAATGCAAGTCTCGGGGGCCCTCTCCCCTCAGGTAGGTAGGTCTCTCTCTAGGTAGGTAGGTAGCATTTAAACCTTATTTAAACACCAAATTTTAATATCTCGGCATTAATGAATGTGTCATTAATTAAAACAAAACTATTTATAGGTAATTTAATAGGTAATTCAATTTATGCAATACTTGCGAATGGTGATTAATAGTAAAATTATAACAATGATTTATTTCTTGATAACTACTTTGACTTTGACTTTGACATTTCTCACGGGCTGTTGCCTACATTGCCTATATGGATAATCCGGGACTGCCGGCGGTACATGCCAACATCAATCCAGAATGACAAACATTGGCATGCCGTCGAATGCGCCAAATACCTTTGGAGATTTAGGAATGAATTTGAGAAAAGGGTTTGAAACGGAAGCTGAATAAGAAGTGTAACTGTAGTTTTCCTCATTTATAACCTACCTACTTCCCAATGTTCCTTGTAGGGATTTTATAATCGTAATTAATAATTAATTTTACCGCTAAAGTGCACGGGTAATTTAATTTTTAATACTGTTAATACTTTCATTATTATCTATAAAATTTTATATACAAATACATATTATACAGCATTAGTTTCAATATTGTTATTTGACCAATGTTCGTGTCGACCATGTCCCGAGCTGTTAGCGTCCCTCCCTTTACCCTATTTCGCCCTTGGCTTGACGAGTCTGGACGCTGGCGGAGCGAATTTGGTAAAACCGGCCTGATCGAATACAGGGAGAAGGTCTCTCACTCGAGCTGATACTGTGCCGCCTGTCACCCTGTAAATAGCAAAATAACACATGTTACGCGCGCTCACATTAGGAAAACCGCTGACGCCTCAATACCTACCGCGTGTTACCAACTGGACTTGGAAACGGGGACATTGCTGACGGTGCGACACGTGTAGCTGTGGAAAGACTTCATCGCACCGAAGCATGGAAAATTCCGGCACTCATAATCCAACCTCGATTAGGGTCGCACGTTAGGATGTAGTTAGAATATAGGATGTAGTTAGAATATTGTAGTTAGAATGTAGTTAGTAATATTGTCCTTATAATTAAAATTTAGTATTAGTAAATTGGTTTTCTTTCGCTCCTCCGACGGCGGTCTACATAATTCACATGTAAACATATTTATCAATATTTTATCGGTATTTGATCTAAAGGATCTTTTATGTGGGTGTACTGGTTTGCTATTTCGTGGTTTCAAGATTCTATAAATGGAAAAATGTTATTTTATTTAAGATTTGTCAATACTTGGAAAAGTATTACTGATAATAAACTTTATTTTCTCGGATAATGTCAAAAATGTACGTTTATCGGTTGTTGACTTCTATATATTCCATAGAATTTATGATATATTCTATATATTTATTATTTCTATAGAATTTTGAAAGAAAGATTTTTTTTGACACTTACAACTTAATTTCGAACCAAATGGGCTAGGATTCTACTGGTCAATCAGCAGCGATTATCTATTTCGAATATCTGCAATATACTTAGATATTATTAGTCTCGATAGTCTCTCGATTATTCGATTTCTTCGATATTTCCCTAAAGCAGCTCTGAGACTCGGACAATTATTGAAAGGTTCTAAGTATTTTTTTCGTTAGCAAATCTATATTATTTTCACGTTTAATAATTTGATAAGCTCGCTACATACGTAACTATATAAAAAGCGACAGACGAACAAACTGGTAACCTAATGGTAAGTTGTCGTTCACCATCCCCAATATTTTTCATTTATTTTTCACAATAACCATTTAAACTGAACTAAATTTATATCCCATGTAGTCGTCGGTGACTTAGAATAGCGAAATTCACATGACCCCTGACCCTGTACAATGTATATCAATGTGCATCGTGTACCTACAGTGTACATGATGCCACTGTACCAAGTTTTGACTTACGAGTAAGTACGATTCTTTTTAATTATCACTTCGTTAAACCATGAAGGCGTTACTTATACAAATAAACGAAATTCATCTGACGGAGTAATTGATTTCCTAATTCTGATCTATATAACCGGCCGTATGACGGCTCGAAAATAGCACTAATTCATCTATTCCCACCATTCCTAAAAGAGAGGACTCGCCAACCCGCCATACATCCCCCATGCCAGGGCCGTCTTTACCAGGGGGTGCAGGGGGTGCGGTGCACCCCGGGCGCTCACCTTTTAAAGGTAATGAAAAAATATAACGCTATAGTAAACAATTACACAATAGGATATTTGAATGTCATAGGATACACAATAGGATATTTGACTGTCATAGGATACACAATAGGATATTTGACTGTCATAGGATACACAATAGGATGTTTGACTGTCTTAGGATACACTCCCGCACCCCGGCGCAAAATAGACTTAAGACGGCCCTGCCCCATGCAAATGTCCAATGTACATGAGTCCCATGTCCAGCAGTGAATGTTAAAAGGGCTGGTTACGGTACCTACATACCATTAAAAACTAGTTTTATCATCTTACCTGCTAGGTTTGATCAGTTTGGCAGCCTGCGTCGGCGTCGCCAGCTCAGTCGGGAAGTACGTAGCACCATAAAAGTCGAGACCGTTCTGCAGCAGGATATTGGCCTCCTCGATGTTAGCGAGGGTTACGCGGATGATGCTGGTGGCTTCTTTCGGTACCATGCTGGAGACCAGCTCACCGTCGATGGTTGTCAGTGCTCGGGGAGGAGTCTTCTCTATTGGTTTGGGAGTGGAAGTACCTGTAATATAGTAATGGTTTGGATATAAAATAGGTAGACTAAATTTCAAATTGGTGCTTGGCTAAAGAACATTGTCTACGCCTGCTCATATTATCGAAGTTAGACCAATAGGTGTAGGTGTTGGCCGTGTGGTGTCCACCGGCTTTAGAATAGCATCACCCCATCACTTCCCATGGGTGTCCTAAATGGGGATAATAAAGTTCCTACCACAAGCCCTCTAAAAGCCTCTAAAAGGGTGGACTCTTCGAAATTCAAATGGCCATAAATCCCCCATGCATAAGACAATATGGATGAGCAGACCCGTGTATCAGATATAAAATAAGTATTTTCAAGGAAGTACTTGGATAATGAATCTTGCTGCCTGCTCAAATTATCAAAGGACCTTCAACCTATATCATTCCAATGCTGGATATAGGCGTCCTAAGGCTCGCCAGCACACACGGTCTTCCGTTCTTCTCATCCAGCGATTACCGATAGGCAAAGCTATACATTTTAAAGGTCAAAAATGTCTAACTAACACAATCCCTACCTTAGAGTAATCCCTAGACTATGGAGCCTATTTTGTTAGGCGTCCAAAGCAGGTGTTATAGAGACCATGACTTAGAAGTCTTCCGAGAGATTTTTGAGGGATCATATCTGATGGCTATAATCTGGTGGTGTAGAGTGACTACACCACCTCTGAAAGAGTGGATCCGCCAACCCGCATAGCCAGCGTGGTGTTTTAAGGCTATACATCCCTCATGCACATGAGTGTACATGAGGAGGCCCGTGTCCTGCAGTAGATAAAAGAGGTGAGAGTAGTCCCCTGGTAGGGGGAGAGTGTATGCTGCATTCCCACAGCCGCTGGGCACACTCGACTGGCCACGTTACCCCTCTCTCACAGAAGACTACCTTGAAATGTACTGCATTTCCTACTTCATCGTATTTATGGGTGTTTAGGTAGTGAGTGAGATATGCTAGAGCCCATTCCCATTCCATGTTCTCCCTCCCCATTTTCCCAATCCATTCCTTAATCTGCAAAGGTAGGCAGCGCATCCGGGAGCGTGCCAACGTTTGTCATTCTGGACTGATGTTGGCATGTATCGTGGATGTCTATGGACGACAGTATCCACTTACCATCAGGTGGACTGTATGCATGTCTGCTGCCTTTTTTCTATAAAACAAAGATAAAGAAGGGCTGGTGACAGGTGACTGGTGACATGGATAAATGCGGACGTATTTATAAGCTCATAAAACACGAGGTGATGATACAGACCGGTGTTATCACACCTCGGTGAGCCAGTGTAATGGAGACGGACAACTTCCACCACGGAGGTGAACTTGTATAAAGCGTGCCGCACGTCCTCCTCCGGTACTTCATCTGGCACGTCGTACACGTAAACTGTGAACGTTTTCTGAGGACGGCATGGAATAGCAATCTGGACAAAAGAGGATAATTGAGTAAATAGTGTTGGATAGTTGAAATCAAGCTTCTATCCAAATGTTAAGTTTTTTGGTACTTCAGGGAGATGCTTTATTATGTTTAAAGTCAGAGCCGGCTTTACTTATGGTGCAGGGTGTGCGGCGCACACGGGCGCAGGGTTTTAGGGGGCGCTCTCAAAGACCCTGCGCCCGTGTTCGCGCGCCTACTAGAGGGCGCCAGGGTATTGATTTCACCCGGGCGCTACATGGGCTAGAGCTGGGGCTGTTTGAAGTGGTTCGAATATTAACTGCTATGTGAATATCAGTTGTCATTTTTTACTTGGCATTTGTCAGTGCTATGTACCTATGTCACAATTTTTTCATACAGGTGATTGATAAAGTCCTGACCCGAAGTGGTCATGAGTCGACTGAAGAAGTGAGCAATATTCAGTCGATGTATGGCCACTACGGGTTCAACCCGGGCATGGCCACGAGCTGACTAATTACCCGTAAAATTTCCGTTTTAGAACCACCATGATATGTCTAGTTTCTAAAACAGACGAATTTCATTGGTAAGGTGTTGCAGGCGTTTGAGTACATCGATGTTAGGACTCTAGAAGAAAAGGAAACACAGATAGATAGACTAGAAACACTCCAAATGATCTTTAAACTAGGTAGGTACTAGATAAACATGTATACTCGTACGTATACTTATCTGTAACGAGTAGGTTGCCCGAAACGTTAATAAGTTTATACATAGGAGAACAAATAGGTACAAGTAGGTACAAATAGGTATAAGTATAATAATATAATATTAAGTGTAAATAAGCACACACCAAGGTAAAAATAGACGTAAAAACACGTAAAAATATAAAATATTAATATAAAAGAAAATAAGAAGGGCGGAGAGATAAATACAAAGGTATACAAAGATAAACTTCACAAAGCTAGATTTTAGAAAAAAGTAGAAGGCAAATTAGAAGAAATATCACGACAGTAGGTATAGGACACTGAAGTAGGATTACTTGATTACCTTCCTGTAGAACCTGGATCCCGTGACCTTATGGAAGCCCTTCTTGAAGACCATCTGGTAGTCGTCCACGTGAGAGAACTTGAAGAGAATACCAGTGGCAGTCTTGGTGAGTGAGAAGCAGCCTTTGAACTCCATTTTCTCACAGATGGCCGAGGCTTTCTCCATGCTGAGTCCATGGGACGGAGTCAGCAGAAAGGCGCCTTTGGTCAAAAAGTGTTCGGAGTCCGAAATGTCGGACTCGCTCTCTCCGCCCTTCATCAGTGTGTGGATCTGCTCCTTCCACATGTACGAATCTGACATCTGCTGATATAGGTAATAAATTATTAATCGAAACTTTGAAAAGTAATTTAATAGGGATTTTCATAATTTTGCTTTAGATATTAAAACCCTTAAAATTAATCTTAACAGTTATCATAGTTTTAATTTCTGACTACAGACTTTATTAGTAAAAAGCTTAAAATATGTCAGATAAACCTATACTAAGAAGCTTATCCTAGAAACAGTAGTCTGTTTCTAGGATAGGTTTCAGGATAGTTCCTGAGACATAGACATAATTGGGCGATCCAGTCAGTCCGCTAACCTCTCAGGATGCTGCTGGCACTATGCTGGGCAGTCTAGTGGTGGGTAATCAAGCCTTCTCGGAGTGTTTTAACTCACTTAATCCTGCTCCGCTTGCGGATTCAACTCTTAGTACTTAGTTACTTCTTAACTCTTTTGATTCATCAACTTATTCACCTTCCGAGAGCGTTTCATTCCCTTTCCTTAATTGGTTGTTGCATAAGCAAAAAAAAGGTCATGCCATCGTTGCATCTCGATTTTGAGCCCCCGACAAGTGCCGATGTGCTCACTCACGATCATGATTGGCGCCGGAATCGGAATGAATAATAATTCGATGGAACAATTAAGGGATTCTGCTCAGCTCGCGGATTCAACGCTTTTGATTCATTAACTCCGGAGTTACCCATCACCTCTGGGCACGGTGCATTAAGGAGGCGGCGCGGCTATGGCTATGGCCATCATTTCATGCCTCCGAAAACATAACCGAAGCATTACAATATCTCAGCCAACCCAGCAACAACCTGAAAGTGTTATTATACTGAATAACACTTTGTATAATACTTTTACGTGATAAAAGCAATGTTGTACTGCTTCACGCACATGACCTTCAAAGCGAAGACTGGAGTCCATAAGAGGCCCAGATTCCAAGCCTCATATACGCGCTCAACATGCTGACCCAATACAGTAATAATAGGGTTTTGAAGGAGTATATCATTTTGTTGCTTTGTAGATCCGAGTGCCATGTACATATTTTGATTTTGCAGGATTCGGTACAAGGTAATTCCTATGTGGCCAAGTTGTAATACAATCAAGATCTTTGTATATTTACTTCACAGAAAGCCAACAGAAATAACCCAATATAGATCACGCTATAGATCACAAAAAGAATTGGCCCTAGTATTGATTCTTGCGGAACACCTCTTGTGACAGGAAAAACTTCCGTAAATAAACTAGATCCATCAGCTTTACGCACTACAGTTACTTAAGAGCGATCAGACAAATAGCTATGAAACCATTTCATTGAAAATACATGGAAACCGTATTAAGACAATTTTGGCAGTAAAACGAAGATTGATAGCTGAACCAAGATAGTACCCATGCCACTATCTTGGACCTGTAAGCACATTATCCACTAAGGCTGTTATTCAATAAGGCTGTAGCCGTATTCTCTCCCGTTCTACATCCCGATTGCGTACAGAGTAAAATGTATTTAATGTTTAGTCAGCTGGCCGCATACTATTCCAAATCGCGTCATGTGTCCTCTGCCTAAAAATATACATCATATTGGCCAATCATTGTCTCACGATAGGAAAGCTAACGAGATTATTTGCTAATCAAGCGCATATTAATATTATTTGGCTCAAAGCCATTAAATTCCTTGTACCGGCAGACAGTAAAATAATTAGGAATCAATGATTGTGGGTAGGTAATATTATGCTTTGAGTTAGTGGAAAACAGTGTCTACTCCATAAGGCTTTTAAAACAATTATATTCCTTGTATATATACCCACTGTTTCTGGCATTGTCGTATACTGGACTTCTCGCTTCTAAATTTTAAGCACTTCCACGAACAATTAAAGTTACCCTCGAACAATCATATGCAATTCTGCTGTTCGTTTCCAATTCTGTATTATTTTTCTAAATTGCAAATTAAGTAGCTCAAACTTCAAATTGGAGCAGTACTTTGACTCATTTGTTATCGTTCAAGAAAGCAACGTTCAATGATGAGCTCTCACTATTTATTTTTGCTAGACATTTTACTAGGTACCGCTGTGTGACCTCGGTTGGCTCTGAAATAACATCTCGCCATCGTTTCCCGTGGGGTGTCATGTCGTGACGACTGAAGGATAACAAAGCCGCTATCACAAGCCTTGAGCAATTACACCACCTCAAAAAGAGTAGAGTCGCCAACCTGCTTTTTTTTTATGGACGAAGGTGGCAGACGAGCATACAATCCACCTGATGGTAATTGGCCACCGTAGCGTTGCATATAACAATGTAAATATATGGGAAGGCCCGTGTCCAGCAGTGAGCGATAAAAGAGTTATAGACAGTTTACTAGGTACCAGTATTCTGTACTAGAAGCCAGACAGAAGCCCATAACAGAAAATAATTTAAATTACGCCTCGTCTTCGATGACTTCGATATGTTGTAGACTTTTTGTAAACAGCACAGTGAGGTGCCTTCATCAAAATGAAATTTAGCGGTCAACCGGTGAAATTTCCGTCTGTATTTCGCCGCAATCTTTAACACGTGGTAGCAAACATGGGGTCTAAATACTCATATGTAAATATATTTTTTTCAATGGGCTTGGTTTATTGAAATTAATAGTGAATCTAATGGCCCATTCTTTTAATCGAAGAAGACAACCTTCAAGAAAACTACTAACTCAATAAGAATACAATGGGGACGTATAAATAATGCACTAAGACAGTAATGTACAATAATAGCGTTACGCGTGACCGGATTTGTACACAGTATACAGAAAAACAGTATACAATCTCCTTATCAACGTCTGAAGTGTGACTATCGCACACACACATACACAAATCCAACGATTGCGGACTACAGGTAAATGTAAATTATACCAAAATGGGAAAGTTATTATGTGATTTAATTTAAAATGTTATATTGTTTTGTTGATGAATACTTAAATAAAGAAGTCAGTAGTTATTAATAAGTCCGCTTTGACCCCCTGGTATTGCAGGTGTCCATGGGCGGCGGTAACACTTATCATCACGTGGGACCGCTTGCTTGTCCGCCCACTTCCATAGCCTGGTCTGCACCAGCCCTTAAGTTTACTTTAAATGCCAAGGAAAGTATGAAGCTTGGGCCAATGTCGTATAGTGTTCAAATTGTCACAATTTATAGCACTATTTGCGTAATTCATAATACATGTATTTTAGATCCAATATTGAGTTACGCAAAAAAAGATATAATATATAATAAATAAATGTTTTTAGGTTAGTATTTTGTTGTTTTGACAGCATCGAATCGTTTACGACGTATGCTATTTACTTTATGTTTTTGCGTAATAAGAAAAATCGTATCTAAATATTATTACATAAACAAGATATAATTAAAAGATATGATTAACAAGATATAATACCCACAAAACTGCTAACATTTTCACTGAATATTGTAAAATAATATATATTTGTCATAAAATCGTACAAGTACAAAGACAAATTCATCTGAGACAAATTCATAAATGCTACTTTAGAGTGAAAGTGATAAATGTTTATAATCTGTGTCAAAGATAAACGTTTATATCTGTGTGCGTACCTAATACTGTAATAATACTCTTTCGAGCATTGACGTTTACCAAAATTTTTGCTTTTTAATTTCTAAGATCTCCTACGGGCCGCTAAAGCCATCCTTAGAAAATGGATTTTGCAATACTATTTCATCTAATTCTGTACGATTTTTTTTGTTTTATAATTTTAAATTCGCTTAAAATGTCAACCGTCTGCCCCTTGACTCATTTGTTTTAAGATGTCGCTTGATCCGTGTAGACGTGTCTAAAAAAAATATAAATAACCTCAACAGATATAGGCTTTTTCTATTTATATTTAATAAATAGAAAAAACCTATACCTGTTAAGGTTAATTCTTTAATTCCTTTCAAATAATAAATTATTGGAATGGCACTACTCCATCACTTCTCGTGGGTGTTGTAAAAGGCGATTAAAGGATAACAATGCCGCTATCACAAGCCCTGAGGAACTACACTACTTCTAAAAGATTGGACTCGTCCGCTTGGGCAGCGGGAGTTTTAGGGCCAAACAGCAAGACAATGTGCACGAGGAGGCCATGTCCAGCAGTGGACGAAAAAAGGGTTCATTACTGTTTTTACGATTAATAAATTATTTGAGAAGACCAGCCTGGTACAGTGAAATTAACGAGACATGAGCTTGCGTTTGGGTGAGTGAATACCGGTATTGTACAGTGTAAACCTTTTCAACGATTGGATTAGACAATTCGGCACTCACTCACACAGATGCAAAGCTGAGGCCTCGTTGATTTCATTGTATTCGTTATTGTAAACCCCTAGACGCCGAGCTAACGTTGTAACACATAAAGTTTTTGTGTAGTTTCCCCCCTGTTGTTTCTATATACTGTGTGTCGGGTCCGTGCGTACGCGCTTCCGAACGTCGTTTGTTTCCTGGCGCTACCGAAATATTTAAACTCAATCATTGTATTGTTCTCATGTATCCGGTGAAGGAAGAATCAATGGAATAGCCAATGACTGATCAACGATGAAGTAATGGTAATGTGGCATCTTAGAGATATCTATTCTCTGCTCTCGTAAGTGAAGTAGTGAGTTCGAATCACGTCCCATTCCATTAGTTTATACTTAACGGGGGTTGTATTTGTTGAATTGTTAATTAATACAATGATTCATACGGCTTAACCGTTAATCCATCAAAAACTCAGGCCATTATTATTGGTAGCTGAAGGTTGACCTCCACAATTAAATGGGCAGATGTTTTGTCTGTTGTCATTAATGGTATAAAAGTTTCGTACAGCAGCAAAGTTAAGAACTTGGATGTACTTTTTTGACAGTGCGATGTCCTGGGGCCCTCAAATAACCGGGGTTAGCAGAAAGATGTTCTCAGCAGCAGGTAGGGTAGGTATATTAAGACGACTTCGTCTTCTCCTTAAAATTTCTGACCATCCTTCTAGTTTCTATTCACGTTCGAAGTGGTTCGCTTATGGAATACATTACATTTAATAACAATACCTAACATATACCTAATAACATATACCTTGTATAGGTATATATTAGTATTATTTATTATAACAATTATTTTATTAATTTAATTAGTATTATTACTATAGTAAAATGTAGCGTTTAAATGTAGTTTAATATGTTCCAATTTAGATTATTAGATTAAATGTATTTATATTTTTCCAATCGGTTATTATGTGTCTGAAAATGCGAATATATGTATACAATACATTTTTGGATTTGTATGTGTGTGCAGCCTTATGTAAGTGTTATAAAGAACTTAAAGTAAATGGTAAACTTAACTAAATGGGATAAATAAATCCTAGAAATGAACTAGAGACCTTTTAATCGCCAAACAGTCTTATTTCGTAAATTGAGACATATCTGACTAAATTAAATCCATTGATACAATAAACTGTATAATTGCTACCCGACTTTAGGTGGGTGGACAGAGATTAATTCTATCGCGATTGCCATCAATTGGCGTCAATACAGCCGTCTGTTTGTCCCACGGATCTATAAAACCTAAAATGGAGTACAAATTGGTAGCCGCAAATTGGTTAATTCTGTAATTGGTGTTTGAAGGTCAAATGTTGCTAGGTTTCTTGCTATCGACTCACATAGAAAAGGCTAGTTTCTTAATAAAAATGTTATTTTTATGCCTTATTTTAACTCGATACCTTAAGCCACGTACAATTATTGGGTTTCACTTATTGTAATTGTAATTGCTTATATGTACTTAATTTGACTACTTTAGGTATATGATATTTATGAGGGAGAGGACGCACGCTGCAATCCTACAGCCTCTGGGCGCATTTGATTTGGTGCATGTATTACCTGTGTAAATGTGTGCATTTCCCACTTTATCCTATTTCCCCAATATACGTAGATACGTGTTTCGATAGTCAGTGAGCTCATTCCCATCCCATCCTATCCCTCCCCATTTCTTAACCCCTTAACCTTAACCTTTAACCGGTAGGCAGCGCATCCGGGGGCGTGCCAACGTTTGTCATTTTAGACTAATGTTGGCATGTATCGCCAGCTCGTCTACCGCCTTCTTTGCATAAAAAATACAGATGGGCCGAGAATGCAGCCGAGAACTCTCGACTTCGTTCTCGGCCCAGCTATATTTTTATACCTCTAGGCCCTAGGCCATTATGGCTATTTTATTGTTATAACAAAAATTTTATTCATAATTTTTTTATTATCTCATCTCATAAATCAGATATTAAAGAATATTTCTATTTGAACAGAATCTTAAAATAATGATGTTTTTAAATTATAAAATCTTAAACAAAGTCAATACGCCGATATCGACAATAACTCCCCTTTGATCAGCAAACGTCAATTATGACATTTATTTGTAACAATTCATATAGAATGCCTTCTGGGCACTAACTTAGCATTTATTTCTGCATGATAATATCTCAAATATTTATATTTACATATTTATTTATTTATTACATGGTAAGAGCCGTGAATACAATGAATACGGAAGCTTCGAGAAGAGAAATAAAAACGTTTTTAAAATATTTACGTTTTTTGTTTTGTGCAGTCATCTGTTTGTAACCTAATGACTAGGGATGTTCCGAATATTCGATTCGTATTAATCTTGGCGAATATTCGTAAATTTTGAACTATTCATACTCATATTCGAATAGTAAACGTCCAACGTGAATAGTAGGTGAAAGAAATTCTACAAAAACAAATGCTTATAAGATTAAACTTTTATTTGAAAATCAGATACGTTACCTTTTTTTGCGTTTAATTAGAAAGTGATTTATTACTTTAATTTAAAACTAGCTATTATAGGTACCTCGTTAATAAAACCCAATAAAAATCTTGTAGCGCTAACTTTAAATTGGGCTAAAAACTGCATAGAAATTATGACAGCGCACTCACTTGTAAAATTTGTAAGTATGTAATTTTTAGAGTAACCTACCTACTGTAACCTACTGAGGTTATGGTATTTACTATTCGTATTTGCGAATAGCTAGGCAAATTATTCGCATTTGTATTGGCGAATAATGATTCTATATAAAGAAATATAAAGTGAATATAAAGAAATAGTATTCTGTCTATGATATATTATAATATATAAGTATTTTATTCTAATTCCAAAATGCACAGAATATTGGACACAGTTAAAACATCTAATTTGCTATTTATTCTAATTCCAAAATGCACAGAATATTGGACACAGTTAAAACATCTAATTTGCTATTTATTCTAATTCCAAAATGCACAGAATATTGGACACAGTTAAAACATCTAATTTGCTATTTATTCTAATTCCAAAATGCACAGAATATTGGACACAGTTAAAACATCTAATTTGCTATTTATTCTAATTCCAAAATGCACAGAATATTGGACACAGTTAAAACATCTAATTTGTTATTTTCCGAAATCCGAAATAACTCAGGAGTTACAATTACAATTTATTGATACATTTTAAAAATATATTTCAGCGTCTGTTCAATCAAAGAATTAATCCCGTGGATATCGATAAAGGTAACTAAGAGATAACAAACGCCTACCACGAGCACTGAGGAATTACATCACCTCTGAAAGAGGACTCGCCAACATCCATCCCTCTGGCCACACATCCTTCATGTACAAGACCCGTGTTGGTGGACACGAACGTTGGTGGTGTAGACTAAAATAGTTCTGTTTACGGTAATACATGCATCCAACTCCGCTGAGTAGCATTTGAGACAATGCGTCACACAATACTTTCTTGTCTTTCTTACAATACTTCATACAAAAGATTCCTGTCGCCTATACCACAATGTTTGAAGACGAAAGATTTCAATCATCGCGTCCCATCTCTTATCAGCTCAGCGAGCTATGAAAAGACCAATGCTAGGACTCTGTTTCGTAGATATGGTCTGATGTGAAGAAATTCGCAAAATAACTAAATTGACGCGCAGGAAACCGTAGCGTGAGACGCTCCCAGACGCATTTGTTAGTTATGAGTTATGTTAGTTATTACATCTCAGTACAATTCACTCTCAGAATTATTTACTAAAATATTTTGTGAATTACGTCCCACTCAGTGGCCCACACTAGGATCAGCCTGTGTCGTGGGTCCAAAGATGTTCCTCTTTGTATGTGACAAACACAAAACAACTAAATCCGAAGAATTTCTTTTTATAGTACATAGAAGGAAGACGGGCAAGCGGTCAACGTGATGGTAAGTGGGTACCGCCGCTCATGGACGTAATACCAGCGGGTATGTGGGTGTGGTGCCGACCTTTTGTCATTTATTAATGAAATATTTGTATTTTAATGAGTATCTTGCCGGGAATGAACCGTGGACCTTATACGCCGTAAGCAAGACTAATCAACCGTCAATTACGAATGTATCAGTAACTTCGATCAACAATTCAACATATTGTTGATTTGTAAAGTTTGTATCGTTAAATGGAGATTAATAAACAGAAATAAGTTTAATTAAATAAATCATTTTGTTTGTAATAAAACAACTTAATCACTATTAGTCACTATGCAGGGAGTAAATATTTTTAAATCAATTTTTGAAAACTAAAAATGTGACGTCATCGGAGCAGTGGGACCTTTTTGTCGGTATGTACTTATTGACTTTGGTTAAGGTTTTCCAACTTACAATATTGTTGTTTCTAATTCAAGTGTAACATTTGTTTGTTACTCTTATATCCCCTAACCACGCGGTGCTCGTGAAAGCAATTCTGCGTAAGTAATAAAAAAAGTGTTTTTTTTTTTTGAAGATTCCACTAAGATTTGAAATTCTGGGAACTCAGGACCGACAATAGTTCCTTATCTTATCCCAAATAATTCCACATTTCTACTTTTCCCCCAATTCCAACATACCTGCCCTCGTGTCTTATCGTTGACTTTCTTCTGCGCTTCTTGCCTTGGTTTATCTTCCTCTTGCCTATGTTCTGTGTCTGAGGTACCTTCCGCCAGGGACATGGTATAGCGACTGGTGGTGGACGGACGCCGCCCGCGGGTTTTCGTTCAGAACTGATGCCAACTGAGCCGTGGCACGCCGCTCCTTGACTTGCTTGTTTCGAAAAGGTGTGGAGTCGTGCTACGGTCACAATTTTTTTGGTATTTTTATCGTCCTTTTTTATTGTTACTAAAGTAAATTTGAAAATAAAAGTTTTAAAGACCTTTCTACTACCTATTTCATCTGCAAAGTATACAGTACTTTGCAGCTTATACAGCCACAAAATACTTGGTGTGCTGTATATATTGGTAGCCACAAGCCAAGCCCCAAAATATACTGCCACCAACGCTGTAAACGCAATGCTGCAAGCCCAACTCAAACTAACCAAAAAAACAACGCATTCTACCTGGTTTCGGACAAAGAGACAAATCTTGTTTTACCTCAAACATGAATTGCTTCACCTAATATTTTTATTCTCCACTTTACGGTCTCCAAGTTTAAAAACAGCGTCTAATCGAAACGACTCCACTGATTTCCAAGCAATTTTTATAGCAGGAACTATACTTACAAGAAGTAGGACTGACTAGTCGAGTACTTACCGACATCAGGCTAAAGGTAAAGGTTGTTCTACAATACATTTTGTATGGAACCGTAACAAAACGGCTTTGCATCGATGATACAAATGTTTTACATAATGGACGCATTAGTTCTTGATAAGCACAAAGACGTTTTGACTTGTACTGATAAAAAAACAAGGAGATAATGTTGTTTGTTATAAAGATTATGATTTGCTAGTAACAAAGTGCAGGGGGTCTTTAGAAAACCTGCTAATAATGAACTTGCCAGCATTTTTATAGAAAGAAGGTGACAGATCAACAGTCGACCTGGTGGTATGTGGATACTGTCGCCCTGAGACATGATACGTGACAAGATCAGTCCAGAATGACAGACGTTAGCACGTCCGCGGATGCGCTGCCACCTTTAAAGATTTAGGAGTGGATTTTAAAAAAGGGTTAGGAAGGATGGAGGGTAGGAAGTATAACGGTAATTGATAGAGATTATTTTTAATTTCCATATAACCTAAGCCTTAATTCCATATAGCTTTAGTTGTGAATGAAATCAGTGACCAATGAAAACTCTTCGGTTCATCGTATTTCAAAAATGACGGTTTTTAAATTTGCTCTTTTCGTGGCCGTGCGGTGTCGACCGGATTTAGAATAGCAGATTAAAAAGAGTGAAGTCGCCGACCTGTATGGCCACTATGGCGTTTTAAAACCCTACTTCCTTCATGCGCGCGACAATGTGCACGATGAGCTCCGTGTCCAGCTGTGGACACTGAAAGGGCTGGTTAGGGTTACTTATTTGTGGATCAATTCCGTGTCTTGAACACTTGGACTTCGTATTTTCAAAACGTTGTATTTTGTTTTTTATAGTTTTCGTTTGTGTATATAGTCTCTAATATTTAAAACTTGAATGGCATTTTTATTTGATGAAATGCCAGTACGGGAGCAATGGGCCGTGCAAACGATGACATAACTTTTTGTTTCACCATTAGATACGCCTACACGGTGAAGAACAACATTAGATTAATAGATCACTTTCATTATAAATAAAAAACAAAGTTATTTAGTGGCATTTTCATGACTTTCATATTGAGATTTTGGTATTTTTGTAAACTATATTTTTCAATGACCAATGATGAGTAACCACTCGGACAGGCTACTGTTCAACAAGCAAATTCAACAAGTAACATCTCTGCATAGCCCAAAGGTTGACTTCAAAATTTTGTTTTAATAATAATAACGTCACACTCAATGGCCCACATTAGGATTCCGTGTGTCGTGAGTCCGGAGACACATACAAACACAAAGAGAAACTCAGACCCGGCCAAAACATTTGCCTTTAAACAAATGAATATTCGATAATCGAACCCATTAAGTCCGCCTTTCGTCCCTCTGTGCAATAAGGACTAAATATATGAATAAAGGGGGCAGGTACAAAAGTCTCTATTCCCGAATATATTGGTCTGAAAATAAGAATTCAAAAATCCGTTTACTGTGTTTGATGAGGTTTGAGGAGTATACTGGTATTTAGCGATCCAGAGCGATTAGGCGTAGAGGCCTGGAGATCACCTTGAGCTCTGAAAGCTCTTTTCACATTACATCTCAGATCTCGTCTTGAGTAATGTGCCCAGCTCTTATGTTACTAATGCTTTGGATCCAATTTGTTTATAAGACTAGGTCTTATAAACAAATTGGATCCAAAGCATCCTCATCTCTTGTTAAATATATCGATTTTACCTTCCAAGTTATTTGCGTAAAAGAAATCGTGTTGACTATAATTATTTCAGGGCAAATTACCGTGAAATTATTCAAATATTATAACATATCAACTGGTCGCATGAATTGCGTGTTATCTTATTAAAGATATTAATTTTATGATTTTTTTTTTATAGAGAAGAGGGCGGACGAGCAAGCGGTCCCACGTGATGGTAAGTGTTACCGCCGCCCATGGACACCTGCAACACCAGGGAGTATGCGGGCGCGCCGCCGACCTTGCAAAATCGTATTCACAGCTTTCTTAAAGAACCCCATGTCGTAGCTTAATGGGAAGACCTCTTGAGGCAGTTCGTTCCACAGCCTACGGGTTCGCGATATAAAATATTTTTTGGACCGAACAGTGCGCGACACCTCCGTATCTAGGAAATGCGGATGGACCGCACTTCTGTGACGGGAGGTGCGGTTGCTGTGCTAGAGGTGAGGTGGTGAAATCCGCTGCTGTAAATTTCTGTTTTCTATAGAATATTACGAGAAATGGTAGCTAAACATGTCCCTATACAAACATGTACAAATTCAAAATATCCTGTGTGGTTCAGTCGGGCGCTTACAAAACTATTGAAAGAAAAAGTGAGATATGTATCCGTAAGTGCGAAACTCGCGATAAACATGAAATCAATTCACTTTCTTTTAAATACATTCTTTATTTTGTACTTTTTAATTTTCCTTTGTAGTCTCTAGTCCTTTGTAGTTAACTATTCCATGTAAATAGGCCGTTCACAAGATAATGTAACCAGCATTGTCTTGTGAATAAGGGATGTACCTATGGCCTTAAAACGCCACGCTGGCCAAGCTGGTTGAGAGTCCACTCCTTTTGGAGGTGATGTAGTTCCTCAGGGCTTGTGGTAGCCGCTTTGTTTTCCTTTAGTAAGTATCCTTTTACGACATCCACGGGAAAAGATGGGATGGTGCTATCCCATAGCCGACGGACACCATACGGCACAACTTCTCCATACTAATACTAATATGGAAATTACTTGCCATTGTAACTCTATTAGTAACTTATTTGTATGCCTCGAGTTTTCTATTCACTTAATTATAAAATTATCTCTGTCAACCTTAAATTGTGCACATATAAGTATGTAAGTAGGTGCCTAATATTTTAATGTATTATATTTTAACCGATGTATATGTGTAACGATAAATCAATACATTTAGAAATAATACAAGAGTCATAATCAAACATTTTAGGTTTTAAATAGTCATAATACGGATGCGTAGGTATATATTATCACTGAATTATTTATCTGAATTTTACATAATATCTGAATTTGTTTCAGTAATAAACTAGATGAAGCAAACGAATCTCAACAGCAGTCGTTTTCCAGCTAATCCAATGTTCCATTGACAGTCGCCCAGTGATACTAATAACTCATCTCACCAATACCGTGTACCTATTAATATCAATAATACCGCAATCTAATAATACATCAATACCGATATAATGTAATCTATCTATTGTAGGTAGATATACAGTTGATAGTATGACTAGCACGGTCGCAAGTTTTTGTGACTCCAGGGGATTATGTTGTTGGAACAACTGAACGATTAAACTGTATTAATAGTGATATTTAAGCATTTACAAAAAAATATTTAATTCAGACCAGGGTTCGCTGATATATATCAACGGATATCACGATATATATAATAACAACTGACATTTACATTGATATATATCAATTGATATTTATCGTCAAAACTAGAATTTTGGCAGATCCCACGCATTTAAATTGTTATACTGACATAACAAATAACAATTGTGATTACTGCCACTGCCAAAGATCCAACACTAAAGATTATAATTACAATTTAGTTGAATGTTGACTAAGTAGACTCAGTAGACTGAGATTATTAATCTCAAAGATTTTTGTTTTGTTTTATAATAAACTAGCTGTTGCCCGCGACTTCGTTCGCGTCGTCTTCAAGTACCTACTAATTCATAAACCTACGCAGGCGCGCGTGCGCACGACAACTCACCAAAGTTTCATCGCAATCGGATGAATGGTATAGGAAATTAAAACCACATACAGAATTAAATTCGCGTCTTTTTTTATATACGTGATATATATCAAGTAAGGGGTCCCAACCTACATCTCTGGGACCCAAGCCAACCTCACCGGCTCGTGGTGCACCCTGCCGACCAACGAACGAGGCTCTGACGACCCGCCACCACGCACTGGACCAGCGCGGCGGGTTACGGTCCACCCCCCCCCCCCCCCCCCCCCATTGGCAGAAAAAGTAAAACGGCCCCAAGTTCCCGGCGGCTCCAGTCGCAACACCGGCGTGGACGACGGGCGCTGGTCGAGCGCTGGAGCCAGGGGTGCTAAGAATCTCCGGGCGGGATTCCACCGTCGAACGACCAGGGCTTTTGACATGGATCACCGACGTAGGTTGTCACTGGTGACTTACAACACGCGCACTTTGAGGACAGACGAGAAGATTGCTGAGCTGGAAGAGGAGATAGGCAAGTTGCACTGGGATATATTGGGGTTATCAGAAATCCGAAGAGAGGGGGAGGACACGATAACCCTGAAGTCCGGCAACTTGTTCTATTACCGGGAGGGCGACCAGCAGTCCCAAGGTGGTGTCGGGTTTATCGTCCACAAGTCCCTCGTAAATAATGTTGTAGCCATCACGAGTGTGTCGAGCAGGGTCGCGTACCTTATACTCAGAATATCCAAGAGATATTCGTTGAAGGTCATACAGGTCTACGCACCGACCTCGGCACACCCGGATAACGAAGTGGAAGCAATGTATGAGGACATTAGTAGAGCCATACATGCTTCGAAAACACACTACAATATTGTTATGGGGGATTTCAACGCGAAACTGGGCAAAAGAGGCGACGATGAGTTGAGAGTGGGGCAATTTGGATGTGGGCACCGGAACCAGAGGGGCCAGAGGCTGGCCAACTTTCTTGAGAAAGAGGGACTCTTTATGATGAACTCTTTCTTCAAGAAGCCGCCTCATAGGAAGTGGACCTGGATGAGCCCCGACGGTTCCGTTAAAAATGAGATAGACTTCATTATGGCCACAAAGAGACAAATATTCAATGATGTCTCCGTGATCCACAGGGTGAAAACCGGTAGTGATCACCGAATGGTTAGAGGCACATTGAATATAAACGTCAAGTTGGAAAGGTCCCGCCTGATGAAGTCTACGCTCCGACCTACTGCTGCCCACATACAAAACCCCGAAAGCTTTCAGCTTGAATTGTCAAATCGCTTCGATTGCCTAGAGGATTGCGTTGCAGTGGACGATATCAACAACAGGTTGGTAGAAACTGTCCATACGGTGGGGTCTAAATTCTTCAGACACCGTCGAAGAGATGGACCCCAAAAGCTCACCGACCACACCCTCGACCTCTTGGCGGAACGACGTTCGATGGCACTGCAGACTCCTGATGACGCGGAAGCATATCGGCAGCTCAATAGACGGATTCACCAGTCCTTGCGACACGACATCCGTCTCTTTAATACTAATCGTATTAAGGAGACGATAGAGCGGAATAAAGGCTCCAAAGTGTTCGCAAGAGACTTATCTATTGGGCAGAGCCAGTTGACGAAGCTGAAGAGGGAGGACGGCAGTGTCACTTCCGACAAACAAGAGGTACTGAGGGAGATCGAGGAGTTCTATGGACAGCTGTATACCTCGGTCGCTAAACCTGTTGGCAACTTGGCCAAAGACCCAAGAGCCAAGTTGACCCGACACTATACCGAAGATATCCCGGACATCAGCCTGTACGAGATTAGGATGGCCCTCAAACAGTTTAGAAACAACAAGGCGCCGGGCGAAGACGGAATCACTTCAGAGCTTCTGAAAGCGGGTGGAACACCGGTACTGAAAGTCCTTCAGAAGCTCTTTAATTCCGTCTTGCTCGAAGGTATTACGCCGGAGGCATGGAACAGAAGCGTGGTGGTGCTCTTCTTCAAGAAAGGCGACAAGACCTTGTTGAAGAACTATAGGCCCATCTCGCTTCTGAGCCATGTTTATAAGCTGTTTTCGAGGGTTATCACGAATCGTCTCGAGCGCAGGTTTGATGACTTCCAGCCTCCCGAACAAGCCGGTTTCCGAAAAGGCTATAGTACCATAGACCACATCCATACGCTGCGGCAAGTTATACAGAAGACCGAGGAGTATAACTTGCCATTATGCTTAGCGTTTGTGGACTATGAGAAAGCCTTTGATTCGATCGAGACTTGGGCAGTGCTACAGTCCCTCCAGCGGTGCCATATTGACTATCGGTATATCGAAGTGTTGAAGTGTTTGTATAACAACGCCACCATGTCAGTCCGAGTACAGGAAGGGAGCACGGAGCCGATTCCATTGCAGAGGGGTGTGAGACAAGGAGATGTCATCTCTCCGAAGCTCTTCACCAATGCGATGGAAGACGCTTTCAAGCTCCTGGAATGGAAAGGACTCGGCATCAACGTTGATGGCGAATACATCACTCACCTTCGATTTGCCGACGATATCGTGGTCATGGCAGAATCGCTGGAGGATCTTAGCACAATGCTCGGAGACCTCAATCGAGTTTCCCAACAGGTGGGCCTTAAAATGAACATGGACAAGACGAAAATCATGTCGAATGTCCATGTCGTGCCCACCCCAGTTTCAGTTGGGAGCTCGATTCTCGAAGTTGTTGACGAGTACGTCTACCTAGGCCAAACGGTCCAACTAGGTAGGTCCAACTTCGAGAAAGAGGTCAATCGACGAATCCAACTCGGCTGCGTAGCTTCCCGAACGCTGCCCAGCCGAGTTGGATTCGTCGATTGACCTCTTTCTCGAAGTTGGGCAGCAGCTTCCCGAACGCTGCCCAGCCGAGTTGGATTCGTCGATTGACCTCTTTCTCGAAGTTGGACCTACCTAGTTGGACCGTTTGGCCTAGGTAGACGTACTCGTCAACAACTTCGAGAATCGAGCTCCCAACTGAAACTGGGGTGGGCACGACATGGACATTCTGGGCATGACATGGCTGGGCAGCGTTCGGGAAGCTACGCAGCGTCTTCTCGTCCAAAATACCTCAGTGCTTGAAGACGAAGGTCTTCGACCAGTGTGTGTTGCCGGTGATGACCTACGGCACCGAGACGTGGTCTCTGACTATGGGCCTCATAAATAAACTCACTGTCGCACAGCGAGCTATGGAGAGGGCTATGCTCGGGGTTTCCCTACGTGATCGAATCAGGAATGAGGAGATCCGTAGACGAACTAAAGTCACCGACATAGCCTCTCGGGTTAGCAAGCTGAAGTGGCAGTGGGCAGGGCACATAGCTCGAAGAACCGATGGCCGATGGGGCAGAAGGGTTCTCGAATGGAGACCACGTACCGGCGGACGAAGCCGAGGACGTCCATCTGCTAGATGGACAGACGACCTCATAAAGGTTGCGGGCACCCGCTGGATGCAGGTCGCTGCCGATAGGTCTAAATGGCGGACAATGGGGGAGGCCTATGTCCAGCAGTGGACGTCCAAGGGCTGAGAAGAAGAAGAAGATATATCAAATAACGGATATTGTTTATAAATATCGGATTTTTACGAACCCTGATTCAGACAGTCCATATTTTCTAATAACGGAGACGTTTATTTATATACTTTCTTGTACACACAAATTATATTATTATATACTATTTATAATTAGTTATTGAAAAGAGTATACTAAATAATTAACTATTGTAAGATGAGTATTATAAGCTATTTTAGTAGATAATTACCTACAACTAATTTAATACATATGACAACATTACGATTGATTAAGTATTGTTTTTTTCTGTATTAATATTGGTACTTAATTAATATAGGTTGAATGATCCCTAGGATGATTAGCCTTTTCAACATAAAATTTAGCAATAAATAAGAGGTCTTAACTAAACAAAAACTAAACGCTGGGTTCGAACTCCTGTCCTCATGAATGTAGGTAAATTCAGAACAGATATTCAGGGTATTCAGGTCGGCGGCGCGCCCGCATACCCCCTGGTGTTGCAGGTGTCCATGGGCGGCGGTAACACTTACCACCACGTGAGACCGCTTGCTCGTCCGCCCTCTTCTCTATAAAAAAAAAAAAAAGAGATAGCCCTAGGCTATAACCGCTTCTGGGTGCTTTTATTTAATTTATTTTTTTATAGGAGAGACACGCTCCGGGATGTGAAACGACGATCGACGTCGACCACAATCAGCCGACTATGCAACCTAGAGCCAATCTAGGAAGTTAGATACAGACGGCTACAGCGATGTGGGATAACCGCATGTAATTGTGTAATACAATAAGTAAGAAGTCTAATAAGTTTTTAATTTTCAATCAGTGTACCTACTCGTAAGTGAAGTACCTAATACTAATTTATGCCACGTCTCCATTTACTATGAATAACGCAAGATGTAAATCTAATAACAGATTATTCGAAAAAAAATTTAACGTCTACTGCTAGGAGTGCTAGGTATAGGCTTATGATTACATGTTTATTTATGATTTACGTCAAAAATATGCGCTTCCATTTGCGTAGTTGTGATAAAATCTAGAAGTCAATTGACAGGTGATGATAGTTGCGGCACACATTGAATGCACGTGTGGTACAACAGTGGATTCTAATTTGTATACACTTAAACCTATCAAGTACCTATACTCGTATTGTGACCTTAAACTTTCCATTTTTTTCTTTGTCATGAACTAACATGGAAAGACCATTATGGTTTATTTATTTATTCATTGTAAGAATTACAAAATTGTATTCGAATGTCCATTATAAAAGTCATCATAGTGTAAAAAAAATCAATTAATTATTAAAAAATAGGTCAAATTTTTAGTCAATCAATTTATATATCTTGAAGAGAGTAAAAGTAACCTGCTAAAAGAAACTTCTTTAATTTAAAATCCTTGGTGTCTCAACAAGAACTTGAAATTCGAATCGCGCGCCATTTTTTATGTCAATTGTTTTGTCATTAAAGTTTTAAAGTTTCGTTAAAGTTAAAGTTTTGAAGAACGTTTAATAATAGTTAAAATCCATTACAAAAATGGAGAAAATTTTATAGTTTTTGTGCATAATCAACCGTCGCAGCCCGCTATTGAAAATTTAGTTTGGTTGGAGCGCACGTTTTCATTGAAATATCAGAGAAACCTTTCAAGTCATCGCCCTAATAGAACACCTGAAAACATCGCGGCTGTGAGTGTCAGTGTCGCAGAACAACCAAACACTTCCATCCAGCATCGCTCCCAGGAATTACACCTCCATCGCAGCACTGTCCAACGAATTTTAACTAAAGACTTTTGCACCTTCGTGCTTACAAGATCCAGCTTACTCAAGAACTGAAGCCTACATGCCATAGTCAGCGTAGGAACTTTACCAACTAGACTTTGGAACAATTGCAAGTTGACGATGCATTTCAGAACAAAATCATCTTCAGTGTCGAGGTTCACTTCCATCTCAACGGCTCCGTTAACAAGCAGAATTCCCGGATCTGGCGATCAGAAGATCCTCATGCTTTGCATGAGCTTCCGATGCATCCCCAAAAAGTGACAGTTTAGTTGTGCCATGTGGGCAGGAGAGATCATCGGACCATACTTTTTGAAAATGAGGAAGGTGCCTCGGTGACTGTCAATTGCGATCGCTACCGCGGCATGTTGACAAACTTGTTTTGGCAAAAATTGGATGAAATGGCCACAACTGACATGTGGTTTCAGCAGGATGGTGCCACTTGTCACATTGCGCGCGAAACAATGACGTTGTTGCAAACCAGGTTCCCAGGTCGTGTCATCTCTCGTTTTGGAGACTAAAACTGGCCGCCACCCTGAGACGATTGAAGAACTGAAAGACGAAATTGAATGCCAATCCCGCGGTTCTTACTCTACAAAGTACTCGTATTCCGAAATTTCGTCAGAGTCCCTGCCTTCCAACGAAGTCGCGGTGGTCATTTGACCGACCTTTTAATTCACGTGTAATGTCAATAATTGATCTGTTTGTGTAACTTATTAAAAATTGAAACTTGATCGATAATATGAACGTTTCACTACGTTTGGTTAATAATAGGGGTTAAAGTATGAAATTGCCGTTTTATAGTAATAGATACTTTGAATTGACATAAAAACTTCATGGTGTGAGATTTTCGAATGAAACTTTTTTCACATGATACCTATGAGGTTCTTGTTTTAAAAACCGTAAAAATAATATTTATTGTTTTAAAAAAAATACAACATTAGATTTTCGACATTCAATTGTTTTTTTTATTCAGCTTAGACGGGAAAGATGGATACTTCGAAAATCCGAGTAATCTTTGAATACGAGTTCCGACGCGGAATTAACGCGGCAAAAACGGCTCGCAATATCAATGCTGCGTTTGGAGAGGAGACTGCTAATGAACGAACCGTGCGTTTTTGGTTTAAACGCTTTCGTAATGGAAACTTCGACTTGAAGAACGAACCACGTGGAAGACCGCCCACTCAGGTGAATAACGCTGAATTGAAGGAGATGGTGGAAGCCGATCTGAGTCAAACTACCCAGGAATTAGAGACATGGTTTAACGTTACCTTACCTACAATATTGACTCATTTGCATCAAATCAATAAGATAAAAAAATATGAAAAATGGGTGCCTCATGATTTGACTGATCTGCAGAAAGAAACGCGTGTTGAAACTTGCGTTGCCTTGTTGAATTGGTACAGAAAAGAAAGGAATATTGGATCGAATTGTGACATGTGACGAAAAGTGGATTATTTACGATAACCGAAAGCGAAAAATGCAATGGCTGACCCCAGGTCAAACGCTGCAACAGTGCCCTAAGGCAAAGCTTACCAATAAAAAGGTAATGGTAACTGTTTGGTGGTCTATTCATGGTGTTATTCACTATAGCTTTCTCAGGTCTGGTCAAGCAATAACAGCAGATGTTTACTGTGTCGAACTTCGAACAATGATGGCGAAACTAGCAGTGAAACAGCCCCGACTCGTGAATCGATCTTCACCATTATTGCTCCATGATAACGCAAGACCTCACACTGCACGAGAAACCGTTGTAACTCTACAGGAGCTGCAGTTAGAAACCATACGTCATCCTCCGTACTCGCCAGACCTTGCTCCAACGGACTACCATTTTTTTCGTGATTTGGACAATTTTCTACGTGGTAAAAAATTTTCTTCCCAAGAGGCAGTACAAAATGCTTTCACACAGTTTGTCGAATCTACATCCCCAGAGTTCTATCGCAAAGGCATAAATGAACTTCCGATTAGATGGCAACAATGTATAGATAATGAGGATAAATATTTTGATTAAATAAATATGTTACATTTTAGAAAAAAACGAGTTTTAATTTTTCAGTACAAATCGGCAATTTCATACTTTAACCCCTAATATGTCGCAGCAGGATAAGGGAGTTGAGTCCTCGAATGGAGACATGGACTGGCTTGGGCCACGTGGACTGACGATTTGAAGAAAGTCACCAGTAGTGGCTGGATGAGAAGAGCTGAAGACCGTGTGTGGTGGCGTTCCTTGGGAGAGGATGTATCCAGTAGTGGAGAGACACGGGCTGATGGTATGGTATGGTATACTATATATAAAGATATAAATGAAAAAACATTATGATATACGTACGTCTCTATATACATTGGGGCCGTGAAAGAGAACACACATGAATGTCTTTCTAGAAATAAATTAAATTCTATCCATTTTCACTGTATTTAAATGAAAGTCCACCTCTGTACTTTTCATTTGACCTCCATCAGCATATTTTAAATTTGTTGACATATGTCCTTAAACAGTAACTCTTACTGACTTTTCCACTCAAATTATAGATAAGCTCAGAGATACGGATATTTTCCTCTCTCTGTTATCTGTAAAATGTGAGCTAACGTACCATTAGGTACTTGAATGATCCAGTACAAATCGATAACAAATTATAAATTTGGAAAGCATATTTCGATCGCATGGTTGATATAAAATGGATCAATTCGTGGCGAATCTAATCGTGTGGTAATTCAACGTCCGCAAGTGATCGTCGAGTGATCGCTGATCATTTTTACCTATATTTTGATAAATAATTGTCAGTTGATTGATTACTTTAGTTTTAATGAATAATTGCCTGTTAATCGTTTAATTAAAATAACAAATGGAAAGGTGAACATTTTAACATAGAGCCGTCGCGTTTTTTATGAGACATGCCGAAATCAAAGCGACGGATTTCGCCGTTTTTAAAACAAGTGAGTGTTGTGTTTGTAACTGATAGATACGTACTAAATAGCAAGCTATATTTATGAAGATTCTGTAAATAATTACATAAATAAGTACATTTCTTTAAAAATAATGACCAAATTTCAGATTTGTCGCTCAACTAAATATTATTAAAGAAAGGTTGGAGTCGAGATCAGTTACGTACCTAATAATGTATAAGACAAAACATTTTTAGTAAATTCATGTGAAATTTTCCTCATTTTTAATCTTAATAAAAAACACCACTATATAGAAATTTCTAAATTGACAAGGTTAAAAATTGTTTCTTTGTGCAGTGCTTCGTAACTGGCGCAGTGTGTAGTAACATTATCGGCCATGGGTGTGTGATCGGGTTTCCAGCGGTGCTGCTGCCCCAGCTACATAGACCTGACTCCGAAGTGCCGCTCAGCAAAAATGCTGTGTCCTGGATAAGTTAGTTTACATTATTATTCTGAGTTTTATTAAACATTTTGCCTGATAAAAAGCAGTTTCAACTGATCGCAAGTGGCATTCGTCACTCCGAGTATTATAGACCTGTTGAGCTGCTCTATTTCTTCAAGAGGGAGGTTAGAGTTGACTTGACACTTTATACCGTGAAACCATAGGAATGACCTACCTAATGTGTGCTTCCCACTATGTTATCATTAAGGTTCTATAAAACGGCTATAATTAAGTATTTATGGGATCGGCCGTATGAGTACCTAGGTATCTACTCGTACTTATGTTCTGCAATGTTAATTAGATAGTTGCTCTTAAGGCCGTTTTAGACGTAGGTACCTACTAATTTGATGTGATTAACTAAATTTTAACTAGCAAGTGAATAAATATTGCTTCTTTAAGTTTAGTTTACAAATAGATTTAACTTAAAATTTAGTTGTTATCAACTCTATTCGTATAAACCCGCCTTTTTATTAACCGGTGACAAAACAAGACATTGTTTTTCAATAAATTAGCCGACGAAACTAAACTTGAAGTGACGTAGATTCCCATGTAACGAACCACTGCCTAATCCCAATAAAGTTACAGCATTGTAAAAACTCTTCATTTCTTTATAAGTAGATACCTACCTATGAACAAGAAAATCTTTGTTTCTACTATAGTAAGTGGACAAAACTATACTTTTCAGGTAAATTAATTGCCTGATTTTTACAGCTTCTGTATTGGGCTTATCGCTGCTGATTGGTAACTTCATAACGCCCACCATCATGGACCGGCTGGGGCGAAGGGCGGCGCACTACGCAGTCACGCTACCAGTCATAGCGGGCTGGTTCATCATTATCCTAGCCACTAAATTTGAGGTATGTACGTGCCAACTTAGTACGTAACGCCTAACATGGATCGGCTTGGGCAATACTAGGTAGATACATAGTCACACCTGTCAGTCATGAGGAATTGATTTTATTACAATTAGGCGCAACAATAAAGAAAGAACATCATGATCATAATTAGTACGTCTAACCAAAAAGATTTTCAAGTCAAACGACCCAAAAACCTATTTGGTAAGTCGTTAGTTTTGCTCAATCTATTTGCAAGTTATAAGGCCTAATTTAAAGTAGGTATTTATTGTTTCATAATTCGGTAACAAGTTAAATTGTAGCACGTAGACAGAAGACACGCAGAAAAAGCTTAATCTATACAAGAACAACACCAAAATGCCTGCTGCGTTTTAATGTGGATATAAGAAAATCCTTTTAAAATTCTTAAAGCTTAGTCTTATAATCTTGCTAGCATACCAACATTTACCATTTAGACTAAATCTGGTAAACATCAGTCTAAATCCATATATCGAAAAAATGCAACAAAAAAATTATAATTTTAAAGAAGTTTCTTTCGTTACAGGCTCTGTTCATTGGAAGAATACTCCAAGGTTTATCCTTTGGAATGCTCATGCCCCTCCGGTCAGTTCTCATCGGAGAATACACGAGTCCAGTCAACCGAGGAGCATTTCTAACCACCATTTCACTCGCTCAGGCTTTCGGAATTTTCTTCGTGCATCTCATAGGCTCATTACTGTCTTGGCAGAAGACAGCTTTGGTCTGCGTGTTTTTTTCTTTTGCTAGTCTTATCATGACGATGTATTCGCCAGAATCTCCCAGCTGGTTGGCTGCCAGAGGCAGATACGAGGAGTGCAGAACAGTTTTCAGATGGTTAAGAGGGGACAGTGAAGATGATGAATTAGAAGAAATGATACAAGTGAGATTACTGATAGAGAAAGAGAGAATTGGGCAAAGCGGGCCTAAAACTAATCACTTTAATGAGATGCTGGATACGGTTAAGAAGAAGGAGTTCCATAAACCAATAATCCTAATGGTACATGCATATTGGATGATCCAGTTCTCAGGAGGCACAACGATGGCTGCCTATTCAACCACGATCATAAGTAGAATACTTGGTCCAGCAGCGAACGCTAATTTTTGGATGATAGCGTTAGACACTCAGCGAATCCTGTCAAATACGATTGCCGTTTATGTCATCAATAAAACGAAGAGACGAACCATGATGTTTGTTACTGGATTGATGTGTGTTGCCAGTCATTTGGCAATTGCTGGTTACGTTTACGCGAGAAACCAAAACTACTTGACGTATCAAGCCATGTGGATACCTGCGCTGTTGATAAATATACACTTTTTTACTGTTGCGACGGGAATGGTGCCTTTACCGAACGTAATAGCTGGAGAAGTATTCCCTTTAGAATACAGGAGTATCGGTGGGAGCATCAGCTTAGTTTCTTTAGCTACATTCATGTTCGTTGTGCTAAAAACATTTCCTGGACTGTTAGAAAACATAGGCTTGCACGGCACCTATACTGTATATGCGGGAATATTGACATACAATTTGCTTATAATATGGTTTTTGTTACCAGAGACAAAGGGCAGGACTTTGCAGCAGATCGAAGATGAATTTAGAGGTAGGCCTTTGAAACCCTTTGAGATACAAGTAAGGGAGTCCTTAAGAGCTGATCCAGTAGTAGCGTTTAAGAGAAAGATGTCAGAAAGAAGACTCAGTAGTCCATTAATACACTAATGTTTATGATAGCATTGTTATTTCTGCTAAGGAAATGTATACTGAAATACTCAAGTCAGTGATAAGTATTAACAAAGATTAGATATTTATCTGTGTGTTGTATAATCCACATATAGTTTATGCTAATAATAAAATCGAAGTGTGTACGTTGAAGTTATTTTTTTAGAGAATTTTCGTCTTTTTATTACTATACCATACCCAAGTCTGGCGTGTCAATGACTAGGTCGACAGTATGAAGAAAAGCAGCGAGTAGAGGTTATATAAAACAAAACGCATAGTCATTTTTCTATAATTTTCTATATTATTTGGTACACAATAATGGTCAATCGGTCCAACCATACGTAGTGAAGTCAGCTTGCTTATATAACTTTCTCAACAAATTATTTATTTTAAATACATTTATACATGTTTTGGTTGCCCGTCTCGCCAGTATGATTGGACAAACTTTTACACACTTAACTAAGTCTGTACAACAAAAGAACCATACACTTGTCTGCAAGATTTATAATATTTAAAAAAATCTTCAAATCCGATAAAATGATGTTAAAATGTGACCTGTTCCAATATTGAAAGCAGAGATCAAGTCAAAAAAACAGCCATTTCAACGAATAGTTGATTAAAACTACTTTTTAAAAGCTTACTGCTTTAAAACCAGGCGGTAGACGAATAACTTAAAATTTATAACAATCCAAACATTAATTTAATAAAACAAATTGGACTAAATAAGCAATGGCTCGCGGCTGTGGCCGACTTATGCTTGGAACACACCTGATCTAGCGATGAATCCAGTTTGTCGAATGTTACAACGAGACAAATATTATTTGTATGGACGGGCCTAGTCTAGTTCATTCCGTACTATCAATATGAAAATAAGTGATTTTTTTTCTGTATAACTAAGTAGGGGCCACTAGCGGAGTTATTAGGAAATTTAAAAAGTTCAGACATAAAAAACACGACGTGTCGGCAATAATGAATAATTTCAAAACCTCTAAACACGACACCGTCAAAACACGGCCTTCAGCCTTTTTTTCAGGAATGGGCACGTACAGTATAGACTGCTTTTTGTGCATTTCATGTGTTACAATGTCTGTTACTGTCGTGTTTTGTTTTGGTGTGCAATAAAGAGTATTGTCTCTGTATCTAGGTCGAGGTCCGTTCCTTCCAGCGGTCAGGCGGCGTGGGAGCCCTTAGGCTACTTGAATCACACACTTTTCTAGCTCAGTGCCTTCTGCGCTCGCCCTAAACATATTCGATAATTCTTGAAAGGCCGCTAGGGCCACAAGAATTTAGTCATTCCGTTAAAAAATATCGAAACTAACATCCAAGATGTACATCAATACGTACCAGGCGCTCGTGGTGGACTATAGCATAATACCGTTTCGTACCTGACATGAAAATGTAACCGAACATATAAATCCAAAAAGAATATTATCAAGTTGTAACATCCAATTAACTGGAGTCATTAAAGTCTGGTCTCTTATCAAATAAAAACAGTTTATATACTAAATACATTTCATATTGGTTCCCCAATTGTCATTCGGCTCAAGACAGAAGATGGTGATTCAGTGATATATTTATTATATTTATTATATTATTTATACTCATATAAACATGTATGGATTCCATATTACCTAGCAATTTATGGATCAATATGGAAAAAATGGTTTATAAGTCATTTTCTTTAAATTGGTGAAAATAAAATTCAAAGAATAATAAAAGTCAATGAAAATAATATTACGATTTTTTTAACGCGTAGGGTGACTTGACCCCATTGCCAGCGCTCCTACCACAAGCTGTGGGATCTAAACAACACCAAAGAAATAGACTCGCCAACATGCGATGGCCCTCTCGACGCATTTATTTATGTAGAATATTTCGAATACATGGCGCGCTTAGTTTAACAAAGCCGTAAGCCGCATTATGTTCAAATTTAGATTTTACCACTATTATACATAATTTTATCGTCGAGAAAATTATGGCCAAAAATTTATTTTAGGCGTTTTTTAAATATATAGATTTCTTTTTTTGAAAAGAAGTCTGTAAAAATAGTAACAATAAAATATCACTACAGAAAGCAGTGACGATCAGGATTTTACTTTAATAAAATAATATACAATGAAACTCGTAAGTAAAATAATAAAAAGTTATGCAACATTTTAGTGTTTTTTTGCTGCACTGATTGATCATTTTCTGATTGTGTCTTTATTACACCGAGGGTGCGATATAGAAATGATTGTAAACTGAGTTGAATCATTGATTTTTCTATATTTAATATAGATAATATTGATTCATAAACCGCTATTTGTAACAATTCAAATCTATTGCACAATAAAAATACAAACGTGTCACGGAAAAAATCATTGCACAGTCGATTGGAATAAAAATGGATTTTATATAGCGAAATTCATATATAAATTATTATACAAATTATATTAACTTTAAAATGGCGACTGACATCGCAAGCTCCTTACTTTGACCAATACAAAATTACTGAACGGGTCTTAACGTAAAACTACGTAATCACGTGCTCTAACTTATATATCCGTTATTTATTACTGGAGTTTATCTATTTTCGAAACAAAATACGACCCGTCTATTCATTTCATATTAGTCCAAGGCTTCTTATTCTCTAACAGTGAGTGCACGAAGGCGCATTAATATACAAGACTACAGTATTATTATATTTACAAGTCCAAGAAATATTGATCAATTTTACAATGAACACAATATTCGCACAATGTGTTTGGACACATTTGTGTTGAGATCTCTTGTGTCCTTTTTATGTATATGTGTAATAATAGTTTCAACGCTGCGATCACAGTAGGCGACTTAACAGTCGCCACATAATAAGTTAAATTGACATTTCAACTTGTTTTATTTATTTAAACTGCATTGCACAAGTAATTGTACAAATGGTGGCCTTAATGTCATATGGCATTTTCTATCACTTAACCATTGAAGAACGCGGGTGCATTTTGGTTTAAGTTTGGATTAAGTTTAAGTACAAATAATAAAATACACATAAAATAATAACGTCACGATTTTTAATCTCGAAATTATTCTATAACGTAAGCGACGAAATTATTTATTAGGGCTTTGCACCGGAGGCAAATTTGAAGTATTATTTTTCACGGAAATATGAAATCACTGGTAAATCACTGGAGATTTTAGACACTGCCTTATAACGTAGCCACGATGGGGCAGGGTGGGGGTGAATCCCTCTCGGCATAGGGTCTCTCCTTATTCTTATAAGTAACAGAATTTGTGCATTACACAATCTCAATTTAAAATTATAAGAAAATTGTTTGCATTGGCCCTTCCTGGATAAAATCCTGACTATGCCCTTGCGTATGTATTGCATTAGAAAACACTAGCGGCGACGCGAGACCACAATAAGGTCCGTCTCAAAGTGACTTATAAAATGGAAAATGATTAAACTTTTTCCACTTTACAGAACCCACTTTATCTTATTAGGAAATTCAAAGTCCGGTTTCTTCGATTTCTGTGATTACCGGTTTTTCTGCGGTAATTTCAGAACAAGTACAAAGGCCCAATATTTTTATGTAAGCAATATGGAGTAATGCAATAATTATCACCAAATATATTAACTGTATAATTATGACGCTGTATTAAGTAATGTATTTTTTATATTGTACATGGATACCATTGATTGTTCCTGGAATATATTATATGTCATAGAACGAAAATGTTTAATGATTATACATCGACTAATCACATATTGCAAAATAATTACATGATAATCAATTTGTTTCATCGCATTAGTCAGATTTTATTTAAATTATCACGCGATTTATCGATAAAATCTGTAAGTACCCCGGTAATAATTGTAATAGTCGCCCAGTGCGCTCGCAGCGAAAAATTTCGAACAAATACAATAAGTACAAGTATGTTATATACACGTCTGATACAAAATACAAATATGTATTCCGTCGGTGCTAAGAGAATATTAATAAAGGTAGGTAGATAAGTAATTTTAAAAAAAAGCAATGTTAGAGGCCTCTAGACTATCCATATTGTCCAATTTACGAATGAGCAATGATTTTGATCCTTTAGGGAGTGTATTGAAACTTATTTGAGTGCGAGGCGCGATTCAATAATGTTGTGCAGGGACCTTATTGTAGGGCTAAGGTTCACTTTATGCAACCCATATTGTACGTTCGGTACATTTATGGAACTGAATTCGCGCCAAATATTTGAATCGATAAAACAAAAACTGTATTATTTCATGAACGTTCATTTTCTTTGTTCTAACAAAATGAACAGATTTGTTTTACAACATTCTATTTACTGCCGGCATTACTTAGCCGTCTATTAAATAAGCAGATAATGAGCTGCAAAAGAGTTTGTATTTGTGCTACACGTTTGATTGGTCAGTACAATATAAGAAGGTGCAAAGCTAAATATATTTTCGCATATATTTCTACATACATATTTTTACACACAAGAGAGGAACGCATATTTGTAAAATTGGTCAATATCAGTGAATTAAGTATTAACAACAATGTACCGTAAATCTTTTAAAACATCCGATTCAAATTTCAAAACACCTTTTCCCTAATACTTAAAAGGCAAAAACGTGAAATGTGACTTCAATACTTTTAAATTTTACCTTCACATGTTCATAAGGGTCTTCTTAACATTGTGCTTGCCTCATAGTTCAGAGCCCTTATCAAAAATCACTGCCACATTCACAATAGGCTAATAGTGTTCCGATAAGAGTTCTCTATGATTTTCGTTATGGACCAGTCACTGAGCGCGCGTAATGACTCGCAATGAACTATTGACCAATCAATAAGTCTGTGAAATGACTTGTGGTGAACCATTGACCACTCGGTAAGCCTGTGAAATGGCTCAATAGTGACTTGTCAGTGAGCTTGCATAATAACTCGCAGTGAACCATTGTCCAAAGTCAGTAAGCCTACGAAATGACTCAATGGACCAGTGACCAATATCAATGAGCATGTGAAATGACTCATAGTGAACCCATTGTTCAATCAGTGAGCCTACGAAATGAGTCAGCAATCCGCTCAATATTAGCCTATATATGCATGTGGCAGTGAATATAATAATTAACTAAATAATTTTCTTTAAAGCGTGACCAGAAAAATTAAAAACTTGCTGTGGGGGCGCCACGTTTGCTTTTTCCATAGCTAGTTAGTGTTGCCAGTAGAAGATATTAGTTCTATTAGTTTTACGCATCATGGCGAGGTTTTTTATTTTCTTGGTCAGGCTATAACTGGATATCTTCAACATGCAAATATTATTATACTTTTCAAAAAAATATTGACAGCTATCCAGTCAAGAAATTGAATTACACAGCGTGTAAAGAAGATTTGTCACGATGTTTGTCGTGTTCGAAAAAAAAATGTCTGTTATAAATCGTGAATCACTTATCGTTTTATTTATTTAATTACATTTTATTGTTTTAACAAAAGGCGTATAAAGCATTTTCTCGCAGTTAACCTTAGGACTAATCATCGATTTGGGAATACATACTAGATATATTATACAAGCGCTTTAGCTCTCGAGTTATTTAATTCATATGGATTTTGAATTTTGAACATTCTTATTAAGTAGTAAAGTTTCAAATTTGATTTTTTATTGAACCCCTCCTCACAGCTTCAACTCCCTAGAAGTTTTTCATCAGGTTTCTTGAATAAGAACGTATGATGTATCATCTAGTCTATTCCCATTTCGACGGGGCTAGTGATGGTATGGTACGAGAAATCAAGGTGTGTTTAATGGAAAGTTTTTTAGTTAACATTGTCACTATTTTTGTAGCAATGTTTGGCCGTGTGGTGTTGACCGGTTATACAATAGCACCATGGATAACAAAGCCGCTACCACGGGCGCTACGTCCCATCTCTAAAAAAACGGGGGACTCGCTAACCCGCTTGGGCAGCATGGCGTTTTAAGGGCATATACCCCTTAGAGGCCCATGGGCAGGCAGTGGATGACAAAAGAGCTGGTTACAGTACTATTATTAGTTTTGAAAAAAGTTGGCAAATCTTTTACACGCTGTATAAATTTTAGATACAATTGACGCTTTATGGCGGTAGTTATGTAGTTAACTCGTGGTAAGGGTTCTAGAACTGGTAAAGGCAAATTCATGCGTATTTTTAAAAGGAGTAACGATACTTTAAACTTACAAGCATCGCACCACGCCATTACATCGCTCCCTAAAACACATTCCCTTTAAAAACGCCAATTCATTACAAAATTTTCACTATTTTTATTAAAAAAATATTTACAAAAATTTCCTTTTCATACCATTCCGATTCGTCTTCTAATTTCTTTGTGAATCGATTTTATAAAAATTATAAATCTACTTTTCCCGCTCAAAATTCCGTTCAGAAACGCTAACTTAACGCATTCTGTAATTTTTTCTAAACCCTTTAGAGAATTTATAGTCAACAACATTGATAACATTGATCAATTCATTTGGGAGTATTTAATCGATTAAATAATCGTTAGGGTTGGGGGATACTACAACATCGATTGATTAAAATTTTTCAAACACTGAATCTACGACATGGAGATATTGATAATCGTGTGACGTGTATCGTTCTGCTATATAAGGTCCTGCAAAAATATTGTTAAATATTTTAATATGTCAATCAGTACACTAGGGGCCTTTCACACTACTTCAGGAGGCGATGAGAAAGGCCTTAAACTGTCAACAATCTGATAAATTATCTGGCAATTAAATCTTGCTGACACTGATTTTCTGATAAAGTATCAGAAGGTGGTGAGAAAGGTGCTAAAACTATAATATCTAACTAAAAATTATTCACATTTAATGTAATAAAAAACATTAATAAACTCATGATAATTTTTAGTAAGATAAGATAATAAGTTTTAGTGCACTAATTTTACACAATTTTTACAGTACCTTTATATTGTGTGAAAGAGATGCCGATATTCTCGCATTTTTGCAAATGGACACAAAAAATTCTCAATTTTTGTCTTTAGCCCTTTGACTTGCTAAGTAAATACAAAGTAGGTTCTGTCGCATAAACCGAGCGTCATTTTCTGTATTTTTACTTTACGCCACAAAATATTGAATACAGTATAATCTTGTGAATAAAGTACGTCCCTGAATCAGGTATATATCATAGATGTTCTTGCTCAAATCCGTGAATTGACATATTAAGTTTCTCCTATTTTTTCTTATTTCTGAGAAAACGTCGTAAGCCAACAATATTTTTTAACATAATAATATTATATACAATAAATTTTATATAAAAACACGCCTCATTTTTACCGTTTCAATTTAGTACATAAAATTTTATTGCAATTGAAAAAATAAAACTTTTGTTTGGCATAGTAATACAAAACTATCAATTTTAAAAATTATAACCTAACTTCATTCTTTCTGCCACAATACATTACATAAACAAACAATCTAACAAAAAATGTTAAAAATAAATTATAATAACATATTTTATTTTATTATGTATACAGTTGTTTGAGAAAAAAGGTTCAAAATTCAATTTATATATCACGTGACACATGATTATACTTCACAGTCCATAGTCGTCGTTAGCGGAGTCTAGTCGTGCGCGTTTCGTTTGTCGGTGCAAGTGACGCAGACGTAGTCGTCGTCGTCTCCCAGTGCCCCGCGGGAAAGTCCAACGCAGTGCATGTGGAACCACTGGTCGCAACCGCCGTCGCATTGCACCCAGTCCACTTCCTTACCTGCATAATACGATATTCATAGTGAGAAATGATAAAATGACATAAAAAAATACAATTCACGCCTCGTGGTCCCACCAATCTGACCCACCCACCAGTGTAACCGTGCATATTTATTTCCCCGTGGACCCACTGCACTAGAGCAGGAATAAAGGGACAAAAAATATAGATAAAGAATGATGTTTCATTTTGGCCAGAATATCCGATAAAAACTACACGAATACCAAATAAACGCTTTTAAGCTTCAATTTTTATTGAGATATCTGCCTTACAAGCATCTCAAAAACGTATAAGGGAGAAACGACATAAACACCGGCGGAAGCACAGTCGGCCGAGGTGTAGGGCCCTTAGTGATGCATCATGTAGAGGAACAAGGTTGAGCTGACTTTTCTATCCAGGGTCTAATTTGGTCCGAGACCATATGCGCACGACAAAGGTGTGCATTGGGACCGGCATGAGCCAGCCGTTATAAGCTCGGATTATATTAGGGCCCGATTTCAACTATTAAGTTTTCTGTTTACCAAGCACCATTTTTTTAGATACCCAATTAATCTGGGTAAAGAAATATTTATTTATGGTAACTATCTTCTTTCTTCTTTGTGGTTCCCTCACTAATGAGGATCGTGACCATATGTAATTTGCCTCCATTTGCTTCTGTCCCGCGCCAGTTCAATAGATCGTTGTATGGTAACTATAGGTTAGTCAATAAGTTGACATACATTACAACTGTATTGGTGGTGAGGCCAGGTTTCATACAAACGTGCTCATCATTCTATTTAAAGTCAGGTCTTGTTTTTTGGGTATGCTTTGCTTGAACAATTTTATTAGACCCCAGTACAAAATAATATATTGCCCGTGCTTTCATTCATGCTTTAGTACAGTGGGTCCAGGGGGAAATAAAATTACCTGTGGTTCCATCGGTAGCTCAAATTCGTAAACCAAAAATACAAGGTGTTACTGAAATAACGCAAAAAGTGAAAATTGGTTATTCGGTATCAAAAGTGGAATCGATTCTACCAGTTTTCATCATTTCTAGTATATCTAATATTTAACGTGCAGTTACGGGAAACAAACACACTCAATGAGTGCGCTGAGTAATGAGTGCTACGAAAGTTTTAGACAGAACAACAAAACTTTACAAAAACAATTCCTTACCAGTGGGTCGTAGACAGCTGTCGGCGGCACAATCTTCGTCGTCTTCTGCGGAAGAAGCAGATGACGAACTGCTTTGTCGCGTCGCGCTGTCGCCGCGTTGGGAACTTGCCGCGCGACTTGTCGCTGTAACACACATTTTATATTATATTAGACTAGCTTTTAGCGCACGGCTTCGCCCGCGTGGAATTTGTTTTAAAAAATATACCGGATAAAAGGTGAGGATAACCCCCCGTCCCACCTCGCCTCCCTTTATTGTTATGTCCCCTATAAGTCAAATATCAGAAAAAGCTCATTCTCGTGTTTAATTATTTTAAATGAGAACTCTATATACCCAATTTCAAGTCGCCAACTTAATAAGTTTTTGAGATATTAATTTTACGTCAAAAATCGCTACTTCTTTTATGCCCCGTTCCAAGTCAAATGTGAAAAAACTGCGATATACGTACGTGATCATGTCTCTAACTTAAATAGTTCTCGAGATACAGGCAATGAATAAAAAATCTTCTCCTTTTCTTCTTATCCTGTAGACGGTCCCGAAAATTGCTTCGAGTGCAAAGCCCTGACATGCACCACACCATACCATCAGCCTATGTCTCCCCACTGTTGGATATAGGCCTTTCCCGAGGGTCACCACCACCCAGTCTTCAGCTCTTCTCATACAGGCATTATCAACGACTATCTTCAAGTGGTCAGTCCGCGTGTCAACGACAAGCGTCCTACGGTGCTGCCCGGATATGTGGTCTCCATTCGAGAACTCGTCTCCCTCGTCGGTTATCGACCCCAAGGCATATATAGCCTGCTCACTTCAGCTTGCTGATCCTTTGGAGCTATGGCGGTAGCGTTAGTTCTTCATCGAAATTCTTCGTTAAGGATTTTGTCCAGCTAAGAAACTCCGAGCATAGCTCTTTCCATCACTCGCTTCACTCCATCACTTGAATTGACATACGACCATTCTCCTCCAATCCCTTACTTCCCGTTACATTCCCTTCCAGTGTGCTGAATTGTCCTGTAAACGTAGTATTTCATATAAAACTCACCAAGTCGAGATTGTCGCGGATGCTTCCCCCTGGTGGAGGCGAGTCCCCTCTTCCTGCGCTCCTGACGAGCCATGTAGTGCTTGCGCATCATCAGACCAGATGCTGACGACATGCCCTGTGGGAAGACAACGTATTGTATCTTTTTATTGTTAACTAGCAGTGCCAGCGACTTCGTTCGCGTGAACTTGTAATTCCCCTGGGAACTTCGTCATTAATCTAGACAATAAGTAACCTAAATGTAAATCCTAAGTGATAACTGCCAAGTTTCATTAAAATCCGTCCAGGGGTATTTGCATGATGTTTGTTCAGACAAACAGACAGACGAACAAAAATGTTGTTTTGGAGGATGCTGTACTTAATAATGCAATTACTTTTTTAAAAAATATTTCATGCTCATAAAATCACACGATTTTATTATATTTATTTATTTGGGACAATCAACAAAAGCAACAACTAGTGCAGCTATATAAAAATCAACATTTTAGATGTTCCTCAAATTATAGATTGGCACTGCATGCAATATTAATGACAATATTTTGTAATACATATTATTAACTAGCTGAGCCGACACACGTTGTCCTGTCCAAATTTCAATAAGTTCATACAAAATTCCATAGAAAAAAGCACTTTCAGTTTTTACCGAATTTTCCAATTTTCCGGGCAACTTTTCCAATTTTTCTTTCCCTAAAAACTTTATTCGGACTATTACGAACATTTAAAAAAAAAATAGCGAAATCCGTGCGTATCAAGTGATGCGCTTACCAACGAGCAGCATTTAATTTTTATTTATATAGATATGAGAATTAGATGACACCATAAACATTAGAAACAAAAAAACTTAAGAGAAGGCAAGTGAGCATGGCAGAGGTGCATCAACCACCACGCTGAGCTGAAATGTTTTTTTTTGTTTACAACTAGACAAATTATCATTGAATATATCAAGATCCGAGGTATCCGTGGAAAGTTTATTGTGTAAATGTGTACGAGTGGAGACACAGGCGAATGTTTACCCAGGTTGGTCGTATATTTACTTTTGTAAACCAAGCAGACTCGATGTAGAGATGCTGTCGATACATTTATGGCAAATCGCTCAAGTAGGTTTGGCCAGTCTATGAGATTGTTAAATAATTTATGTAAAAATGTCATATATAGTATAGCTCTTCTAGTTACTAGACAATACATACTATAATGAATGAGTTTGTCAGCATGTGGCGTGCTTTGTTCAGTAGTAGTCGCTTTTGAACTCGTTCAATTCTGTTAATTTGAATTTTATAAGATGCAGCCTTATATGTATAGATAGATAGATATATACTTGCAAAATGAATGGTTGTGTACAGTTGGTAATGCTTCTTTGAGTGTTCTTGGTCTCTCGATTCATTCTACCGGTGTGCAAAATTATTAATAGTTTCAGATTATTGTATCCATGTGATACAATACAAAGGTCACGTGATAGAATACAAAGGTCATGTGATACAATACAATGGTCATTCAATTATCGCGGTTAATCTATGTTAACATCCACACATTATTATTATTATTATGTATTTTTACTATATTGTGTCAAAGTTTACGTTTAGCATCACCCCATCTCATCCCGCGGGTGTCGTAAAAGGCGATTAACAAACCTACCACAAGTCCTGTGGAACTACAACACTTCTAAAAGAGTGGCGTTTTAAGATCATACATCCCAAATGCACTAGACAATGTGCATGAAGAGGTCTGCCTCCAGCAGTGGATACTAAAAGCGCTGGTTATGGTATATAAAAGTTTATTATTGAAACAATGTACAGATAGGTACATGACCCACCTCCGCCCATGGTCCTACCAACCTTTTGGTTATACGGACCGACGATTCGGGAGGTACGCGCCGTTCGCCTACTGAGGGCTACTCGTATGTTGCGGCGCGTATCTGCTCTGCCTCCCTACAAGTATTTTCTTTTCCTATGTCCCGTTCCCACTCTCCCCTTTCTGGAGCTGTTTCTACGTACACATCACGCGACTTCGACGCCGAGCAGCTCTCCTGGGCTCCTTAGCTTGCGCCATCGGTGTGCAAATTCTCGTAGCCTACGGAAGTTCGCCTCTGAGGAAACGAGGTCGCAGTAAAACACCGGACCCTCCTCCTGTCTTGTGATTCCCTGCAGCATTCTCTGTCGTTCCTCCTCGTATAGAGGACAGGACCATAAAACATGGTGCAAGTCCTCGTCAGCCATGCCACACTCACACAACTTCATATCGTGAAGTCTCTTTCTAAAGCAGCCATGCCCAGTGAGTATCTGTGATGTTTTATAGTCCGGCTCGATCCAACGGGATTTGAGTCGAGCCGCCACGTCCGGGAAAAATCTAAACAGCTCCCTGCCCTTATTCTCGCCAACCCACCTTTCCTGCCAGCTGACCACTGTCTCATTCCAAATGGCCCGCCTCCTAGCACGCGCCTCCTCCCTGGTCGCAAACGAGCGCGCCAGATCCGTCCTGGCGGCACGAATCACCTCAAGGTCCGCTGGAAACCGGAAGTATACCGGAAGAGCAAGCGTGCTTACTGATCTATATGCCTTCGTCAATAAGATCAACGAAGGCCGCTGGGTACGCAATAAGACGCTCCGAACGACGTAAAGGGGCGCACGCTCATACCAACACGCCGCGGCATAGGTGAGTGTCGCCACATACGTGCCTCGGTACAAGATACTGAGGCCCCGGAATCGAATTCCCCACGAAGAGGCCGACACGCGGGACATCTTCCCAAACGATTTAAATGCACTTTCACCTATGTATTTGGCGTGCTCCACGAACGATAGGCCTGAGTACACCACCACCCCCAGCACCTTGGCCGATGTGACGCTCCCCACTGAAGCACCGTTAAACCTAATAGTGGGTGGTCTCTGGAACTTCCCCCTGATAGTCATAGTTTGCGACTTTGCAGCGGAAAATCCCAGTCGTACAGATAGGTACAGACAGCATAGTTTAAGGAGTATAAAAAAATACATTTAAAAAGTAGGATATGCTACCTGTTTCCTGTTGAGATAATTTGTGGTGGTGGCCGAGCCTCGTTTCAACGTTTTTGTTGCGGCCGCGCCTGAAATGAAACAATCAAAATGTCATTCATTTTTTTATAGAAAGTTATTTTTTTTCAATTGGTTGATTAGTGTACCCATACAGCTATTATATAGGGGTGTGTTCCATTAACCAAAGCCTCTGGATTGTAACAGTGATACAATCCATGAATTCCAAATCGACAGTTTAACAGTCACCGAGTATGTACAACAACCCAATATTATAACTCTGAAAGTGTATATGTTTATAACATTGGACTGTGGAGGACAGACATAGCATGCTTTTTATTCACGGAGAATCAATTACTTTTCCACGCGAGCAAAAAAACATAAGTAAGACTGATTTGAAAACGAATAAACGTCAATAAATAAATTTGCATTGTAAAGAAGGTAGATAAAACAAGAAACACAGCCATTTTATCTGAATGATTATGTGAGAGGAGCACATGCGAAAAGACCGTTTAGATAACAAATGGTTATCTTTATTATAAGTCCGTTATATACTGACCGTGCACGGGCCTGGTTCGTGTGCGCGTGCGCTTCAGCTGGTGTATAGGGCGTGGTTGTCGTTGAGTACGTTTCCTGCGTCCTGCGTCTAATATGCGTCGCGGTTCCGCGCCGCAAGCCGCGCGCGCTGCCACTACCGCGCTCCAGATTTGTGATTGTTCGTCTAATTTCACCTAGGAAATAGATACTTTGTTTATATACAGTTTATATGATTACAGATATACAGGAACTGTCCGAACCTTTCCCGACGCCAAAAACCATGGGTTCATTAAGGTGAAAATTACACAATATTTTTTGCAAGAAAAGGTTTGGTTAATTAATAACAGTCTAAGCCCAGCAATGAAACATTATACAATGATAGCAGAAGCTCAAATGTCCAGCACATACCTCGAGCAGATCCCCTTCCAGCATAACATCCTCTAACTTCTGCAATAATCCGGGAGGAACACGAGTGCTGGGTGACCTCGGCGTGGCGCTGTATGCGTGCTCCACGCTCGCTGACGATCTGGCCACAGGAAACAACATAAAATGAAACCATCGAGCCGAGATGAAGGATGTAAACGAACGGGAGTGGTTAACATTTTCAGTAAGTAATTAATGACAAATATCCTTAGGTTTTTTAAAAGAATTCACTACATCAGCGCTGCGAGGAAACTCGATTGCACCAGAAATAAAAAATAAAAAATTTCGAGTATGTGTATTCACCAATCCACACTGGGCCCGCGTGGTGAATTATGGCTCAATTAAAGGCTGATACAAATACAATAATCAATGACGAGAATATTTTTTATTTATTAATAACCCGAGTAGACTTTACCAGTGCACTCACCAATTCACCTACTCAGGGCCCCATATAGTTGTGAATTTGTGATATATTAACTCACATAGAAAATTCAAACAAAAAAAAGAAATCACAATAAACACTCAAAAAGACATCAATAGTGAATATTTATCCCTGCTCTGCGAAACGCTTCCACGGAACACTAAAACGGGTCTAATTATAATTATTTTTTGTATTATTTTAGAAATGAATAGGTAAGCATTTTAAAAATATAACGTTTATTCAAAATGCTTTTATACAATCTGGTAAACGTTGTGGCCAGTTTTCGATTGAAACACGCAACCTTTCCATCGGAAAATTGGCAACTGTCACCCTTATGGAATGTTTTAGGTATTCAATATTATCATATAAAACAGACCATAAATCATAATTGAACGGATTAAGATCGGGACTAGATGTCGGCCAGTCTTCAGCTCTAATGAAGTCGGGTATATTCCTTTCTAGTGTTGAGCCTGTGTTGAGCGAGCCTTGATGACTTGGTGCTGAGTCTTACTGAAAGGACCATTCTTGGTTATGGAACAAGGTGTTATTAAGAGAGTTTACGACCTTCTCAAGAATCGTATCTTTATACACTTAACGTCGGTGTTTTAACACCTTTTTCACAAAATATGGTGCAGTCACTCCTTGATAGTCAACACTCCACCAACCATCACTGAAGCCGAACGATGGCCACGCTGCACCCCATTGTCCAATTGAGCAGCTTCTCGAGAGTTATGAGCATAAACGCTATCATTCTACTTGTTAAAATCTTCCTTAATGGTGAACATTTTGTCGTTCGTAAATGAGATTTGCCTATGAGCTCCACGTGAGAATAACACTTTCTTGTTTTGAACCCTTCAAAGAAAAACTTAAAAAAATATAGGATAATGTTCTAAGGCAATATAGTAAATGTGCCTACATACCTAGCATTCTGTGAAGTATGATGCTCGTGTGCCCGGCCAGTTGCCTTTTTCAGTTCGGCGTTCAGTTTGTCTGATTTCTCACGATTAGTCTGTGAAAAAATATAATTAAATTAGTATACATAGTGACTCAAAATCAAAATATATGAACTATATAACAACTATATCAACATTACGAACAGCTGGCTACACGTATACACGGTCGGTACCATAAACATAGACAATGTAAATTCTTGAAATTGTACGGAAGCGAAGCGTCACGCGAAAAGTAAATTGTAGCAATGGTAAACCAGCAATGGTAAACCAGAAATAGCAATGGAATTTTTTTGAATTTATTATAGTAGAATTAGGCATTTTCATATTTTGTAGCTAGCAACACGGGCCAGAACAGAATGAATGAATGAGCAGCGCGAGAAATAGGCGATAAGTGTCAAGTTTGGACATGCAGCGACCCACAGCTTGCGCTATCTAACCCTCTATATCAGATTATATCAGCCGACACACATATCAGATGTACAACAGTTACATAACATTTATGTCGTAACAACAAATAAAACAACCTCTAGTACATCATTAGATCATTACCCATAAGGTCCTAATACAATATATTTTGAGATATATGCCTTGTTTTTTTATTAAAATGGGAATATTCAGTTTTTAATTTCTATGTTTATGCCACTCTTGGAAGTCATAAAATAGTTAATGCGGTCGTGTGTTGGTTAAATGTGCATGTGGGCGTGCGCGCGCGTGTGTTGTGTTGATCTGGTGCGTGCATGTATTAGTTAAGTGTATGCATGTGTTGGTCAAGTATGTCTACGAATGTTGGTAAAATGTGTGCGTGTGTGTTATTCAAGTATGTGCATGTAAAGCGCGTGTATTGTTCAAGTACGTGCATTGGTTGTGAAAATGTGCGTATCTGTTGTTTAAGTATGTGCGCTTGCTATTTAAGTGTGTACGTGGGCACTGTTCAAGTCTGTAAATGTGTTTCTAACCTCCTAAGAAGAAAAGGTACTGGTAACATTGTATAACGCTAATTTAACTTTTTGTTTTCTTGTAATACTGCATTGGGCACGCGTGGTGTGCACTAGATATCGCTGTAGTTTGGTGCTACATCATGCTATCGTTTCGTTTTCTGTGTTTGTAAAGCTTAGTTGTGAAATCCAAGCTTGATTTTAAACTAATAAAAATATTAGCAACATTTTTTATTTTTCTCGAATGTCATCAAAATGCACTTGTGCCTTTTTTTCTAAGTATTGTTCAAGTGTATTGGTTACGTGTGTATTGGTCAAGTATGGTGTATTCGTTGTTCAAATGCGTGTATTGTTCAACTACAACCGTGTACTGTTCAAGTGTATGTAATATTGACCTGTGCCCTGTCAGCGTGCGCGAGGGCGGGCAGCGCGGCGAGCGGCGGGCTGGCGAGCAGCGCGCGCGCACAGTCCTGCCACGCCATGGCGCGCTCCGTCACACACTGTAAGGCCTCCCCCTCAGCTAGCCGAACTGGCAGCTTCTGCAGCCACACCTACAAAAACAATAAATCAGTGCCAGATTTAGGGGTGTGCGATCCATGAGAGTGCACAAAACGCCGGGGGTCACCTTGAATTGAATCGTTTATTTTTCAAAGGGGCTAATGACCAATTTTCCCAAAATGTACTTTTTTCATGTTAAGACACTTCATATGAAACACGTTGTATATACAATTACATTGTATGTATTGTTCCTTATGAAAGGGGACTCCAACTGCAATTCCAGTAGCTTATTCAAGTGGAAAATGTCGCATATATAGACGATAAAAAGATGTAAGACTTGTGGAAAGTTCAATGTCAAACTCCTCACGAACATACGGAGTTTTATAATAGCCACTACCGTAGTGTGGTGAATTGGTGTAGATATAGAAAATGATTCTAATACAGAATAACACCTTGTTTTAGTATTAATATAAGTTAAATATTATTTGTGACTACATTTATTATGATGTGCCAGAGCCCATTCCCATCCTATCCCTCCCCATTTCCCCAACCCTTTCTCCAAATCCATTCCTATATCCAAAGGTAGGCAGCGCATCCGGGGGCGTGCCAACGTTGTCATTTTGGACTAATGTTGGCATGTATCACGGATGTCTATGGGCTACAGTATCCACTTACCATCAGGTGGACTGTATGCTCGTCTGCCACCTTCGTCCATAAAAAAAAAAATATACGATGTTAATTACTGATTTTATTTAGTATATAAGTTTAGCGTATAAAGCGGCGCCAATTGCGGGAATCGTAAGCCAATATTTTTATTCTTCGAGTTCAAAGTAACTTTAACTTTTTTTAACCTTCTAATGAAACGTTGTAGTTAATGGACTCAGCCGCTATGAAAAATAAAAGATTCAATTGAAGGCGCTCTACACAGCATTATTATGATGCAGACACGAGGAGGGGGCTTTGACTGAGACAATAAAATATTATGTATAGTGAAAACTGATTTTTTTATAAATCCATTTAAAAATGACAGATAGTACGAGTAGCTATTCAGTTTCGCTTTAATTGTTGGTTCGTCCGCGATGATGACGTCACAATATATAAACTTCTTATACATATATAAAGATCTTACTTTACAATTTTTAGAAAATTTAGCTATTTTTTTCTTTTTTTGAATGTTTTAGAAAAATAATGTTTAGACAAAAATTATACAGCTTCTAAAAGAGTGGACTCGCCACACGCTTGGGCGGCTTGGTTTTTAAGGTCATTCATTCTTCGTGCACAGGCGAATGTGCACAAGGAAGTCCGTTACCAGCAGTGGACGCTGAACTGGTTGCATTGCATTGCATCCACAACTTCATGAACACCATTCAACGATAAATGGTTCCTACGTATGTAAGTTTATAATTTAATGTAAATGTATTAACATTTAACTTTGGAAGGCATTTAGTCATTTTAAATATATCTTGAAAAAATCATGCCATTTTTTATAATTTATCAAACAATTTTTTTAAATATGAAATAAAATAGTGACCTTCTCCATTAATTGCTACAATAATAATAATTTGTATTATCATTTATCACACTTACGAGCAGTTTCAATATACGGTCAAGTCTGGGTCGTTTGGTCCTAGTGCAATCGTGGCAAAGCAATTTTTGCTCTGATGTTGGAAATGGCAGCTCGGTTCTATTTGGGGACTCTGAACGGTCTTCTTTAGATGCTGCTATACACGAATCTGGAAGAGAAATATTGTGGTTATCATCCCATTTCATTTGACTACTTATTCCCTATGTTATGGCAGGTTTTGTCATTATGGACTGATGTACGCATGCATCGCATATGTCCATTAGCAACGGTATCACTTTACCACCAGACGGATTGTCTGCTTATTTGCAATCTTTTTTCCGTAAAAAGTATTTACCAGTGGCGGTTCTTAGGAAGTACCTGTGTACCCGGGAATTAGATAAGGAAATCACGAGTAAAAAATATGGGTTATTTAATGGTGGAAGAGAAGCAGGGGGAGATTTATTTCTAATAGTATCTTCAACCTAAATGATTAGAATCGGAGGTAAGTGAAGGCATGTATTCATTTGGAAGCATTTATTTATAAACCCTGTTTAGCATCAACAAATCTGTAGGTTTCTAGTTCAGTTGAAACATGTTTCGAATATTTCGCGTTAAAATGTATAGCGTCACGTCAATTAGTAAGAATTGCGTAGTGAAATACAGACAACCGTTTCTCGAAACAGTGTTTCTGTAGATCTCTGGTAAATTTCTGTTGGAGCTTATGAAACATGTAAGGAAACAAATGTTTACAAGTGAATACATCACTTAATGTTCACAAAGTACGACATATTTGAAATAAAATTAGCCACCGACAAAGTTGAAAATATTATTAAATGAACGATAAATATTTGAATGGAACTTACTGTGGAACCAATCCTTGCACAATTCACACTGGGTCATGACGCCATATTGCCTCTTCTGGCAAATGCAGAATGTGACTGTGGGCGAGGGCGGTGCGCGGACTTCCTTGCGCAAGTTACGAGTTCTGTGGGAGCAAACAAGACAATGTTGTTGTTGCATAGAATTTCAAACGTTCAATATCGTGGTTGTTGTTGCTCTTTATTGTACTTATAATGAATTGTTACATTCAGACATTACAATATTACTATAAGTACAAAAGCAGACTTATTCATAGAAGGGATCTCTTCCTATCAACGTTAGAATAATAATAATTAAGTGATCAATTGTAAATTTGTACACGGAAGGCGGTTAAGTGCGTGGACGATGCATGTTTATACTGACTTACTAACTGATGTATCATACTTAGAACAAATCTATATATATATATATATATAAAACAAAGTCGGGTTAGTTACACCATTTATAACTCAAGAAGGGCTGGACCGATTTTAATTTTAACCGATTTTTTATTTTAACCGATCTCTGATTTGTTGGATTCGTCTCCGCCCCGAATAGCAGAGTAACTATGAAAATATCTGAAAAATTCAAGGAAAAAAAAAACTATAGATATATTGAAATAAATAGAAAATACTCGAATCGAAATTTAAACAAAAATATACAGAATAAATGACAATAACTGTCAAATCTATTGGTCTCATGCGGTACCAAGTTCGCCGGCCCAGCTAGTGTTATATATTCTATTGTAATAATATGTGTCTACTTATTTTGTAAGAATTTATAAAGTAATAGTAAGGTATAAATAGTAAGCTGTGCCCTAGAAGGGCCTTGTTGGATATTAACCGTATTATTTTCATTAAACTTACAAATAAAAAAAGAAATAACCGGGAGAAGTTATAAGTTATATAATTAAAGAGCAGGTCACAACGTATAATAAGAAATAGGAGATATATAATTTGAAATGTAATTACTATAATTCATAGTTGCACGAACTTCCAAATAATTTTCTTAACACTTTCTAAATTATGATAATGTATATTCTCATATCGATGGGTTTTATAAACTGATTAATTCCCGATGGCTCAAACCATGGATTCTTATCATGAATCGAGTTATTTTCAATTATCAATACCAAAATACCCTTTACAAACAAAAATAATCATTCATTTCACAACTCCATGGTCGAATTAAAAAGCTATAGTCTGATTTGAATCAAACACAAGGTGTGGTGTCGGCCGGCTATAGAATAGCACCACTCCATCTCTTCGCGTGGGCGTCGTAAAAGGCGACTGAAGGATAACTAAGCGGTTACCACAAGCGCTGAGGAAGTACACCAGCTCTAAAAGAGTGGACTCGCCAACCCGCTTGGCCACCATGGCGTTTTAAGACCTTACATTCCTCATGCGCAAGATAATGTGCATGTGGAGTCCAACAGTGGATACTAAAAGGGGTGGTGACAATTTCATTGCAACAATACAAGGCAATATTTACAAGATTTCAATATTTACATTGGTTTTAATAAATTTAGTTTTCATATTTTTTAATATTATTCAATAATTAAGTTTATTGTAGTTTCTAATATTTTTTAATAATTAAATTTATTTATTCCTTTATTTAACAAACTTTGTCGCACATTATGGTACATAAGATGCGCTTAATATCTCATGCATTCTATACCAGCTAACCTTTTGGTTATAGAGATTGTGCACGACAGAACAATAAGTGCGTAGTAAAAGTACGGTGCCCATAAAAACATATGTATAAAATCAGTGCGCGTAATATGTACGTGCTGACATCACACACCTCGGAGGAAAAAACGGGTTGTCTAGGAAGAGTTCCGCAACCAGTAAAGCTCGAACGGCGGAATTCTTAAACATACGCCAACAGAGGCATAAAGGATAAATTCATACACCTTTCCTCCGAGATCATAAGATGTTAGTACACGTGCATCATCGTTATTATAAGATGTTAATATTATATAAAATGTTAGTTAAGATGTCGATATTATGTAAAATGTTAATATTGTGTTATACTATTGTTTATTTCTTTACACAATATCTTATATTTTATATAAGTCTTGCCATCGCTCTCCAAATGTGTTAGGATACCTAGGTTATATAAGTCGGGGTACTAGAATAAGATTCACAATAAAGACTACCGCCCGCAGTGTGTTTTATTTAGGTATAAGTTTTAAAGCATATAAAGTTCCGGGCTAGATGGCGAAGTTCCGGTATCGGCTCCACTAGGCAGCCATACACCCTCAGTCCTCCCATACCCCTTGCTACTCAAAAAGGGAGGAAGGGAAAATAAAATGGAAACAATTAAAAGACTAAATACCTATACTTCGCCATCGAAAATAGTCTTTATCCTCCATGCAAAAAGAGGACCGACCCAAAAATGTACGACTTATAACCTAGATATTATGTATAAAAACAGGAAGCGAATAGTAATAAAACTACCCCAGGGAACGGGGGGATCGCTTGGGCAGCAAGCTTGCTATAAAAGAGCAAAGCTCCGACGACCAGAAAGCCAGTGCGCCCTCATCACTCAAGATAACAACTAAGCCTAACAAGTAAAGTAAGCTCGTTGCCCACTGCCGCTTCCTCCACACCCCTGTGGTTTAATGCGAACTAGAACAGTGTTTTCATTTCCATATTCCACCCCTACACCCCCCCGTTGGACGGTAACGTGCGGGCTGCAAGATTGGCCTTACGATAGCATCGATCGGCGTTTACCACCAACAGAGATAGATACATGCAGAATAAATTTAGTTTCTAATAATATTTTTAATAAACTAATATTTTAATAACAACTAATTTATAAAAAAAAACCGTGTCCTCACCTCAACTCCTGCACAGCAGTTAACTCCCTCTGTTCTGCCTGTTTAAAAGCCGCCACTATTTCCGTAGGAGTACAATCTTCGCTAAAATTTCTTAAAAACAACCCCGCCTCTAAAGACGAAGGGGGCGGATCGATGGCTCCCGATGTGTTATTGGCCCCTTTCGCTGCCCGACGTCGGGGGGTGCCCGAGTCGGGGGTACGGGGTGATAATGCTTCTAGAAGTGAGTAGTTCCAGTTCTGTGGACGAATTTGTTATAGTACACGTTATAAGAATGTAACCTTTAAACAAAAGGACCTTATTGTCGGTGTAGACTTATTGACTTTGGTTAATTCCTTAAAATTTCGTTGTTTCAAAATTCTGTTAGCGTGGGACGCCCTCCGATCAGATGGACTGACGACTTGAAGATAGTTGCCGGTAGTGGCTGGATGAGAAGACCATGTGTGGCGGTGGTCTTTGAGAGAAGCCAGCAGTGGCGAAACACAGGCTGATAGTAAATTTCTGTTTAAATGTAAGCGTGCTTTATCTGATTTATAAGATAAGCAATAAAAAAAACTCATATTTTTTAAAGATTTTACTAAGTTTCAATATAAAAATCCAAAATCTGGAGTATGTGATCCACTAATCCGCATGGTACGCATGGTGGAATACGGCCCAAAACCCCACAGTGATAGTAAATCACTGTCACCAGTGATAGGGAGGCCTGTGCCCTACAGTGGTACGTTATAGGCTGATACAAGTACAAATACAAGAGAGAGTAAATAAATATGCAACCATGTATTGTTACATAAAATCTCCAGAGGATTGTGGCGATACATTAAAATAAGATAAGATCGGTTCAATTTGCAAAATGTTTAATGGACCAAAAACCTTGAAATAGCGGATGGTCTAATTCGCGACTGATGCAATTTACGTTAAACTGAACGCTTTATAAATATTAGATTATTTTATTTTAAAACTATGGTATACTCTTTAAAACATGTAGTAGATATTTAAAATTTTGTCAATTTTGGGCAAATTAGTGGAATTAGTACAAATGGAGCAGCAACATTTATTGTACATGTTTGAATGCAATATTGTCGTAAAAATTCAACCAGAAATTCAAGCTCGGAAAGAAAGAAAAAAAACTGCAATCAGTTCATAGCAAAGAGATTACCAGATTTTTTTTATTCGTTTAGCTCGATGACAGGTGACAGTGAAGTTAACCCCATCCCCAAATAAACGAAAAATATGCCTCCATCCCACACCTGTCGATGGTAAGATATGGTAGATGGTGACTGACCTTTTTGAGGAACATGTCAGAAGCTCCCCTCTTCCAGTCCTTAGCGGAAAGAAGGGCTGCAGCGAGCTGGTCCTTTTCGAAAAGGGACAGTGGAATTTGCTGTCCCCTTTTTACGAGGGTCTCTACACTGTGCATATATGGATATAGGTCTTTGGATTGCATTTCTTCCACCTGAAACAATATAAAATTCATTAAAGGCTCGCGAATATTATGGTGGGTCACAGCGCAAATTCAAAATAATTTATTGCTGACTTACAGGAAAATAAAAAGTAGTTTCACATAACTTACAAATTAGTGCACTATAACTGGCCAGGTAGCCATAAAATACTAAGTGGTCTTATAACTAATTACAATCTTAAAACTATATGTAAATATCGTAATCATTATTTAATTATTCATGTCTAAAAATTCATTAATCATAATTTCTATACTCGACTCACATTCGTATGATCGTGAGTTCAAATCCTGGTTAACCACCACCACTGAGTTTCTACATAAATACGGATTTTTTAAAAAAAATGTCATAAGCTCGGCATCGAAGAAAGGTTAGGGGAAACATCGTGAGGAAACCCGAATGCTCGAAAGATAAAAGAAAAACTGGTATGTGAATATCCACCCGTCCGCACTGGGTCAGCGCATTAATTATGGCTCGAACCACCCCCCCCCAACCAGTGATTTACTAGGGCAAGCCTGTGACCTGCAGTGGATCGTTTATAAGCTGATACAGGACAATATCGGCATCGATCAACCGCAATTTAAATTGTGACATTAAATTGTAATTTTATAATTACTTAATTAATTCTAATTTTGTAATTTGATAATTGGAGTTGCCATTTGCCATTATTTTTATAGACAAGTGGGCGGACGGGCAAGCGGTCCCACGTGATGGTATCATTAATGACAGACAAGTCATTGTACGCCCATGGGATATATTACAGAGGAGCGTACCATTGTATTTGTAACATATCTTCACCTGTAATTATTATGAAGAATAAATAAATTAATCTAGATGCACCTTAAACCTTTACAAGTTCAAACAACTCACCTTCTTGAGCCAGTCTTTAGCATGCGATACAGCTGTATGTAGAGCATGGTTTGAAGGCAACATCGCCTCTATCTCATCCCCTTCCGCCAGCAAAGTCTCCAACTCTGCCACTGTCGAGTACGGAGGGGGGATGAGGTCTTCCCGAGGGTCACGAGGGGGAAGGGATGTGTCTATGAGTACTGCCCGAGCACGGGATTCCCACTCTTCCACTTGGGCTGTCAGAGAGATAAGGGGTACAGTTAGTGTTGTTGCCGAAGCGTTCGGCGCTCGAGCGGTGACGTGCTAACCTTAACCGTTTTACACTCGAGCTTTTAGATACAAGGTTTAAAATCATCAAACATTAAAAATTTGAACTACATCGCTCTGATTGCGACATCAAAAATATAATTGTGTTGGCAACAGTTTCCGATCTTTCGGCTTCCGGTAATCGCGATAATATTGTAAAGACGTACGGATCTCAAATAAAGTGGAATTTATAATAAATTATAATAACCATCTAAGCACCCACCGACTTTCACCCTGCGTCGTATACGTTCACTAGTCTTAAAGGTTAGTCTTAAAAATTAATTAGCGCTCACTCAGAGTTCGAGCCTTGAGCGCTCAGCGCTCGTTTTTATAACACTAGGTACAGTACTGTCAGTTCTGTTAATTCTGACCGTGAATAGCTACAAGGAATTTTTATACGCGGTCCGTACCATTGAGTTTATACTCAAGCACCGATTTTTTAAAGAAATGACACTAGCTCGGCGGTGAGGTAAAACATCGTCAAGAAACATGCATGTTCGAGAATTGAAAAAAATCTGAAGTAAGTAGTAATGTAATCTGGAGTAGTAGTATATCTATCTGCAATAGTGCTCCCATAGTAATGGCCCCGAAACCGCCAGTGATTTACTATGGAAAATCAGTGTCGTGCAGTGGTCCTGTCGCAGGTAAATTAATAGAAAACGTGTAAAACCTGTAAGAAAAGTCATTTCTTACCCTTAAGCCTCGTCAGAAACGCCCTTTCAGTCTCAACCCTGTAATGTGGCAGCACGTTGGCACCCTCTAGCAGCAACTTCTCTATCACCTCGGGGGTTAATGTGGAACAATCTTCTCGGTACGATCGGACTTCTTCTAAAAACTTCACTTGTTGTAAACGAGCTTGTAGTGGAGCCAGTTGGGGTAAGACTATGCAGAGATGGGAACCTAATTCTACGACCTAAGGAAGGAGGTTAAACATGTGTTAGAAAACTGACAAAAACGAGAATAATAAATATTGAGATATGCCAGAGCCATCCCATAAATATCCTATTCCTCATTATTATCCCAACCATTTCTCTAAATACATTCGAAAATCTCTAAAGGTGGACAATGCATCCAGGGGCATGGCACCGTTTGGCATTTTTGACAGATGTATGTATCGTAGATGTCCATGGGTGATATTATCCACTCACCACCAGGTGGACTGTATGCTCGTCTGTCGCCTTCTTTCCATAGAAAAAAACCAACGACATCACTAACTACACTCACTGGTACCATGACACCGCCAGTGTTGTGATTCAGTATTGTCGTTGGTAACAAACGATATTTCGATTACTTTCTTCATAATTGTATGAACAGAAAAAGTGTCGGTTTTATTGTCTTTCGGAACACGACTTCTTAAAGTGTTAAATCTTAAAGTGAATTCCCAAAATATCCGTTCCCAAAATGTTGAATTTCCAGAATGATGAATTTTAATTTTCCAAAATGTTGAATTCCTAAAACGTGCATTCCCAAAATGTGATATGTTAAATACATTTTTCGAGATTTCCAAAAATACTGAGTATTTTTGAAGCTTATTTTGGGAAAAAAATAAAAAAATACTGTAAGAAAGAAAATTATATCAGAAAAAACGCGAATGGACATTTTTGCTACAAGGAAATAACAATATTGATGTAAGAATATATTAAATAAAATATAAACTGACTGGAGCGGAGTGCGGGAAATGTACATAAATCAATACATATTTCACATCTTGGGAATTCAACATTTTAGGAAGTCAACGTAATGTTTGGAAAGTTTTTATTGGAAATCAGTTTCCGAGCTGGCCAAGCCCATGACATTTTGATTTATAACTGTTGTTCGGTCGAAATTAAAGTAATCCTACTTCTGTTACCCATACTCATACCTATAATTTGATTGATTGTAAAATTTTAGTTATTTAGTTATTTGTCATAACAAGAATCTACATTTTCCTGAATCTGCATATGGCTTCTTTCTTCCTTCCTTCTTCTTCCTATATAAAAAAAAATCTCATAAATTTAACTGACCTCTTCTAAGTCCCTGACGACAGCAGAGTCAGTGTTCTCCAAGTCTTTAATCAATAGGTCAGTGGCTCGAGTCTCAAACTCAGACGTTTGACGTAACACCTCCTTTACTGCCGACCCTGATGTAGAAAATCATGAAACATTTTTACTTTAATTAATGCCCAGTTAAATACATGCCTTTTTATAGGAAGAAGGCGGCAGACGAGCATACAGTCCACCTGGTGGTAAGTGGATACTGTCGCCCGTAGACACCCGCGGTACATGCCAACATCAGTCCAGAATGACAAACGTTGGTACGCCCTCGGATGCGCTGCCTACCTTTAAAAATGAAGGAATATATTTGGAGAAAGGGTTGGGAAAATTGGAAGGGATAGGATAGGATGGCTCTGGCATAATCTCACTCACTACCGAAAGGGGTACGTACATTGGAGAATAGGATAAAGTGGAAAATGCAGTACATTTTAAGGTAGTCTTCTGTGAGAAAGGGCTAACGAGTACAGTAGTGTGCCCAGCGGCTGTTGGATTGCAGCGTGCACCGACCCCCTCCAAGCCTTTACTACAATCAATCTTCTATGGATACGTCAGCGTTATCTATCCCTCTATATGTGTTGAATGTCTAATAGTTTTATGTTGCATAGAACTAATTAATAATCTAGATGATAATTATCTTCCGGTAGCGCATAAGCCAACCCATCGATCTCCTGCGCAAAGAGCGTTGAGTGAGTCTAATAGTTAAAATCCTACAGACAGGGTTTGAAATGATAATTATTAATGATATTTGTCCTGATAGTTGATATCCGATAAATATAGGATAATATCAGTAAGAGAAACGAGGTGTACCAACACCAGGACATAGATTGAACTGCGTTATTGCTGAGTGCGTGCCCGCAACAGCAATATGGTTGCGTTCCATTAAAATCTTTCGCTTGTCGGATTTTTTATACGAAAAGCCAATTGTTTTCAGTATCTTTGATAATCATAATTTTCGGAGATGGAACAAACCACTACGGCTTCGGGGCTTTTTTTTGACAGTTGGAGCACTAATATTTAGAGCTGCCGCAACACGCTCACGCACCTGCGACACTGGTATAAGGGGGACGCCATTTTGATTTTCTCATTCAAAGAATTCACGAATTCCCTTCAGTATTTTAACTTTTAACAAGGACAAGTACTCAACTACACTTTAGGAGCACAAACAACAAATCGAATCTATAAAAGCGAATGCAAATTGTACTAGAATTGTATCGATAATCATTCGATTATCGATACATCGATGATCATTCGGTAATCGGTATGGAGCAATTCGGACATCACTAAACCGATCTGTCATGGAAGAATAACACGGTGGAAGGAGTATACTATCATATACCTAGTGCAGCCCTCCATTCCTTCATAGCACTGTCGTAGCACAAGTAGCATTGCTGACGTCACTGAGTGTAGCACTGCTACGGGAATACAATCGTTTTAATACTGGATAATTTAGAACTCTGCCTTCAGGACTAATTAATAATGACACCTATATCTATAGGATGATGATTACCTTCTGGTAGCACACAAGCTAGCCCATCGATCTCCTGCGCAAATAAAGTCAGCTCGTGAACAGTTAGCCGGTACTTGGGGTCGTGGTGTCGCGTGCGCGTGCGCATCTTGTTCAGGTCCAACTGTTGTATGACTGATGCGCACTTTTCTGCGTCTTCGATTGCGGTTTCCAGGGCACGGACTAGTTCTGTTTTGTGCATCTGGAAATAACCGATTTAGTGTTAAGTCATGCTTTATCATCAATCAACCAAATTACCAGAGATATAGGATTACGGCCCTAAAAGTGAGGCATTCACAACGCGGCTGAAGGGGGTCAAATAATAATGGGCACTTTTGTATAAAATCTAGCCTGACCACCAATACAATTGTAATGTATGTCAATTTATTGACTATAACCTACAGTTACCATAAATAAATATTTTGTTTACCAGATTAATGGGGTACATATCTATAAAAATGGTGCTTCGTAAATAGAAAGCTTAATATTAAAAATCGGTACTAAATAATGAGCGCTACGAACGTTTTAGATGGAACAACAAAACTTAGCATGTTTGAACTTTTCACGTATTCCCTAAAATATTTGTATTTTTCTCAAGAACGGATTTATATATTTTAAATTAGTTGTCGCGTATCGAGTTTTGCATTATTTCTGTAACAAGTTGTATGTACAGATATATTATATTCAGTGCCCTTATAGGCCCTTCAGCACCATTCTTACCTTCAGATCGTGGGCCCGTTTCAGGTGGGCTCTTAGTCCGTCCAGGTCGCAGGTTTTGGGCGTGTCCGGATCTAAAGCATTTTGTACCGCTTCGGCCCATTCGCGGAACGCCTCTGATTTCTTCTTCAACTTTTCCAACATGGCCGGCAACTCGTCCAGTGTGTAACGATATCTGTAAACAATGTATATTAGTTGTTAGTATTTTTTAGAAGAATGTGACAGTCAAGCAAACAATCCATGATGGTAAGCGAATACTGTAGCTAACGGACATATCCTCAGTTTTAGACCAAGACTACAAGAGATTGACGTTTGACCACGTTTGATTTGATGAGGGGAAGAGTGCACGCTGAAATCCAACAGCCGCTGGGCGCACTCGACTGGCCACGTTACCCCTCTTTCACAGAAGACTACTTTGAAATGTACTGCGTTTCCCACTTAATCTTATTTTCCTAATGTACGTACGTGTTTCGGTAGTGAGTGAGATGTGTCAGAGCCCATTCCCATCCTATCCCTCCCCATTTCCCCAACCCTTTCTCCAAATCCAGTCCTATATCCAAAGGTAGGCAGCGCATCCGGGGGCGTGCCAACGTTTGTCATTTTGGACTAATGTTGGCATGTATTACGAATGTCTATGGGCTACAGTATCCACTTACCATCAGGTGGACTGTATGCTCGTCTGCCACCTTAGTCTATAAAAAAAAAAGTTTCACGACCAAGTAGATCAGTTAGTAGTTTTGTGCAATAGGTCCCGGGTTTGATTACCGATCGAACAAACATTTGTTAAAGACAGGCTATAGACGAGATTGTTTAAAGTCATTTGTTCGGGTGTGGGTGTTGCGTTCGTCTTTGTATGTGTCTCTGAACCCACATCACAGGGAATACTAGTGTGGGCCATTAAATGTGGCGTTATTTATTTATTTATAGGCAGTAAATTGAACACGTTGAGTTGAACAGGCAGAATTAAAAAAAAAGAAATATAGGAGAATAAGGTTGCTCGACTCGTCGTATGGAATCGAATTCAAGTTATTTACTTGCCAAAATGTGTGTACAGTATGGATGTTAACACATAATAAGACCTAGATATTATGCCGTTATCGGTGTGCAAATATTTAAAATAACATGCAATAGGTACAGCATATATTAGATAAGCAGGTACATTATAAAAGACAAACATATATATATTTATTATACACATAACAGTAGACAATTATTAATAAAGTGAAAACAAAAAGAGATGTTACAGTAGCATAGTCTGGTATCCATGTGTCTTATGACTGCCCTGAATGGGCGTCCAGCTCGACTTTAACCGTGTGTCTGTGACTCGACCGCTTCGAATCGACTCTGCGCGTTTCAGTCGACGTAACAGAGCCAAGCGGATAATGTGTGTGTATATTGATTGCACTTTTTGTCGTAATTTCTCGAAAAATATACATAGTGTATATGTGTAGGTAGTGTGTAGTACATGAGTATGTGTAGCGTATGTGCAGTGTAGTCTAGTGTGTTTGGGACGTTGGACGCAGGTGACGTGCGTGCACTTGTGTATACCTGAGCGTGTGCGTAGCGGGCGCACACTCGCATAGCGCAGCGTAATGCCGCAGGCAGGCGACTTGCGTCGTGCAAGCGCACGTCACGCACGACAGGAAGCACGTTGTCTTGCACAGATGGCACTGACGCTCGTCATCTGCTAGGAGCTCGAATGCCTCGCGTTCCGCTTCGGTCACGCCCTAAACGCACAAACATTACTTATATACATGTCACTGAAATAGCGCAAAAGCTTATAATTAGTCGTTCGGTATTTACTTATGATTTATAGTACAATTTTTATAAATTATAAATAATTTAATTTTTCGCTACAACGGTTTTATATACATATTTTATATTGGTTTATACATTATATATACAGATTACTGCCCAAAGTGCAGGAGGCATGGCAAAAGAAATGAGTAAAGGTACTTTGTACACGACAAGAAAATTAGACGGCTCTGCAGCAGACATGACACATTTTAATATGGAGCCAAATAAATCATGAGCTGGCATATTTACCAGGGATCAAGTTAGAGCCACATGTATCTACTAGTCATGTATCGAATAGCAAAAAAAGGAATGCTATATTTACAAAATAACAAATACAAAAGGAATAATACCTAAATGTATTACACACGCACTTGTAAAATTAGTACCATAAGTAATTTTTTAATTAATTATTTTTTTTAGTTTAGTTTAAAGTTGATACGTAACGTAACCGATTTTCAAATAAATTCTTAATGTATTTTTTCTCTTTATAGAAAACCTCATTTACTAACTACTTAGGTCGGGTGTTCACTATTCGATTAGTATTCGTTTAGAAAATGGCAAATGCGAATGCTTAAAAATTGATGAGTATTAAAATAAATAAGAATATTCGAAACAACCCTACTATAAACTTATTTTTTACAGTATAATTAAATGGGGCTTACTTTCAAGAAGGAAATGCATGTCTCGAAAACTTGAGCAGTTCTTGAGACATTTACAATTTTCTAGAATAGCAAACTGTGACTAAATCTATGAAATTGTATTTTATGTTAAATTTAGAATACAATGGTTTCTTTAATGTTGTCTAATTTATCTTTATATAAGACTTTATAATATTGTACGGCTGCAGGGCAAGTTATAGTGATTCTCAACATCTTTTCTAATCTATAACTATGCAAGAAATCATTTGACTTTCAAATTGTAGAAAAAAAACGTGTGTGGTCAGGGGACCCCCGTCAGGAACGAAGATCCTCACCTCACGCATTTTTTTAAACTTCAAATGTAATTCGAAATAAAATCTAAATCAAAAAGTTTCATTAAATGCCCACAATTCATTAAATTCATTAATGCCCAGATGCGGCGGCTGTGGCAGCCGTCGCAACTGCTCACAGAGAGGCAGAAAGAGAAAAGCGTATGGAGAGGGTAAAAATCTTACGTGACGTTACATTTCCTCTCGAATCACACCTACCGCAAGCCGCGTAAAGGAACTTCGTTCCAAAAATACAATTACTTAATAACATTCACTAATACATTTTTAGAAGCATAATAACTACCTATACGATGGTACATGACCATCACGAGCTGGGAAATTTAAAATCGAAATTAATAATAAATTTTTGAACTAGCCCCAAATATGAAACATCCACTTACCCAATCTAGCAATCCTTTCCTGAGTTTCCTCTCATCGTGAAGCATAGTCCGCATATCCCTGTAAGCGGCTAAAGCCACCGTCAAGCTAAGTGAGTCCGCTTCAAGGGACATTTTGCAAACCAGTTCATCGTGAGAGAAAACGCAATAACGACGTAGTGTGGAATAGTGGGCGATGCATTCGCGACCCATCTTTAGCTGTAAAGAGAATAATTGTAACATTGTTTGGGTTATTTTTAGGTGTAAAGACAATAATTGTAACATTGAATAATTTTTTGAAGGTGGAGGCTGCAATCCCACAGCCGCTGGACTGCACTAAAGTGAGTCTGAAGTAAATATCTTTAGGCTTCATATAGCCTGGGAAAAGTCTAAATGGTCGAACTAAATCATGCATTGTAGGTTAGATTACAAACGTATACCATCCTACCCTATGGCCAAATATTACAACATAATAATAATAATAATAAATAATCTTTATTGCATACAATTGGTTAACTTATTACATGTGCACAAATAATAAATGACAGAATACAATAGGCGATCTTATCGCTAAAGCGATCTCTTCTAGGTAACATGTACAAATACATTTAAGTACTTATTATTTTATCCACTTTACAAAAAAAAAATCACGGATGCGCTGGAACACTATACATGTTACTGAAATAACGCAAAGAAAATAAGTTGTTCGGTGTTCAGTGTACAATCGATTCCACCAGTTTTTACGATGGATTTATTCCATGATTTATAATAAAATTCTAGTACGAGGAACGTCCGGAAAGTAAAGATACAAAGCCCCCCCACGGCCGTAGAGAATTTTTTTTTCGAACGTTGACACTATTGCGACTTAGTGCAGGATGTAACAAACAAATCAAGACGAAAACCGTTTCAGTACGTGGACATCTCTGTCCGTGAGACGTTTTCAAGGTGGGCGAGTCATGAAGTGTGAAGTGAGAAGTGTGATGTGTTTTCTCGCCCAAGAAGGAATCATTCCCACTGAAATCCATCGTCGACTTGTCCAGGCATATGGATCAGACGTTATGAACCGCTAAAACGTCGCCAAATGGGTACGAGAATTTCAAGAAGGAAGGACGAGTGTGCACGATGAGGAGAGGAGCGGCCGTCCGTCTGTGGTGACCGACGATTTTGTCCAAAAAGTCGAACAATTCATCCGTGAAGATCGTCGTTTGACTCTCGACGAACTTCTTGAGAAGTATCCAGGTGTTTCTCGAACTGTTCTGCACGAAGTGGTCTCGAATCGACTTGATTACAGGAAACTGTATGCTCGTTGGGTCCCAAAAATGCTCACGGATGAACACAAACACAAGAGGATTGAATATTTTCTTAGGTTTTCGCGATTACTATACATTGCAATTAAACAACTTTTAACGGTTTAAATCGCGTATATTTGACATGATTTATATCCCGACGTTTCGAACACTTTGCAGTGGACGTGGTCACGGGGTGACTAATTGATTTTATTTGTCACTTGAGTTATTAAGAAATTATTACTACCGTCTGAAATTTTTTGAACTACCGTCTGAATTATTTAATCATAACATTCCCTATGCACGCAGTATTCGCTCACGGTGTCCAGAGGTCTTGCAGTATGGCGTTGGCCTTGTGATTTAATTAATTTAATGACTGGATCCCAAGCCGGTGGTACTTGCCAACCATCTTCTCTATTGAAATTTGGGTGTTTCTTGATTTCAATAGCCTCGCGTAACATTCTTGGCATGAACCGGGTCTCTCTAGCGAGGATTTGTGGATTATCAATTCGAATGTAATGGTTGGGTTTGTCCAGAACATGTTCACAAACTGCAGACTTGGTCGAGCGTCTGTTCTTCATGTCAGCTATGTGTTCTTTTATCCGGATACCGATGCTCCTCTTTGTTTGCCCAATGTATGATAACCCGCATTCACAATCAAGCTTGTAAACACCTGCATCTTGTAGGGGGATATTGCTCTTGACCGGTCTTAAAAATTGGCTAATCTTCTTGTGCGGCTTGAAGTAAGTTTTAATTGAAGCTCGTCTTAAGATATTGCCAATTTTGTCAGTGATGCCCTTGATGTATGTAAATTGGATTTATTTATTTATGGAGTCTGAGGTCAATAAATCCTTAGCTTTCCTTGACATTTCAGTCATCAGAAATCCTGACAACTCTCTTGGTCATACTGTGTATAGGAAACCCACCCATACAGATAAATATCTCAATGGTAACTCCCATCACCATCCATGTCAGTTGACTACCGTAGGCAAATCTTTGTTACAGAGAGCACACGGCATCTGTGACAGTGACCACCTCGAGGAAGAGCTTCTGCATGTGAAACAAGTACTGCGAAGCAACAATCACAAACTCCCACGAATGCGTCACAGAAGCCGCCCCAAGCCTCCTACAGTTGAGCGACAACCTGCCATCTTACCATACATCAAGGGCATCACTGACAAAATTGGCAATATCTTAAGACGAGCTTCAATTAAAACTTACTTCAAGCCGCACAAGATTTTTTTTTTTTTTTTTTATAGATTAGTGGGCGGACGAGCAAGCGGTCCCACGTGGTGATAAGTGTTACCGCCGCCCATGGGCACCTGCAACACCAGGGGGTATGCGGGTGCGCCGCCGACCTTGCAAAATCCTATTCACAGCTCTCTTGAAGAACCCCATATCGTAGCTCAATGGAAAGACCTCTTGAGGCAGTTCGTTCCACAACCTACGGCTTCGCGGTATAAAATAATTTTTGGACCGAACAGTGCGCGACACCTCCGTATCGAGGAAATGCGGATGGACCGCACTTCTGTGACGGGAGGTGCGGTTGTAGAAACCCGAGGTGGGAATTATATTAAACAATTCTTCAGAGCATTCCCCATTGTACAGGCGGTAGAACACACAGAGAGACGCAACGTCTCTCCGAATGCTGAGGGATTCTAAACCGCCCGTGAGAGTGGGATCGTCGACAATACGAACAGCACGTCGTTGGATGGAGTCAAATGGGTCCAATTGGTATTTCGGTGCGCCGGCCCAGAGATGAGAGCAGTACTCCATATGGGGCCTCACCTGAGCTTTGTAAAGCATAAGGAGTTGCCCAGGTTTGAAGTACCGCTTCGCTCTGTTCAGCACACCGAGCCTTTTGGAGGCCATTTTGGCCTTATTTTCCAGATGACCCCTGAATTCGACTTTGCTGGAGATGTCGATACCAAGGATCCCGATACTCTCCAAGATCTTAAGAGGTATGCTCTGAAAGCGAGGTGCTACAACAAAAGGGTTTTTTTTTAGCGGTGAATGCACAGACTTGCGTCTTACTGGGGTTGAAATCCACTAGGTTTAGAGAACCCCAAATCGAGACTAGATCTAAAGAGTCTTCGATTTCAGACACAAGCCTGGCGCGACTCTCTTCCACTTCGACCCGAGGGATGTTGGCGCGGCCCTTGTACAAGGCGTCTCCAGTACTGTCATCTGCATAGCAACGTATGTCACCAATTTGCAACAGGTCGTTGATATGCAGAAGGAACAGAGTTGGAGACAGCACGGAGCCTTGCGGGACGCCAGCGTTAATAGACATGGTGTCGGAGCAGCTACCATCGATAACGACTCTGATGCTCCGTCCAGTCAGGAAACTGGCAACCCATTCGCATAATCCCTCGGGTATCCCGAAAGATGGTAACTTGGAAAGCAGCGATTTGTGCCATACCCGGTCAAAAGCTTTCGCAATGTCTAGGCCTACAGCCAGAGCCTCGCCTCTACTCTCAATGGCGTCAGCCCAGCGGTGTGTTAAATATGCTAAAAGATCACCAGCGGAGCGATTATGGCGAAATCCATATTGACGGTCGCTAATCAGCTGGTGATCCTCTAGGTACCCAAGGAGCTGTGTGTTTATGACACGCTCCATCACCTTGGAGAGGAGGGAGGTGATCGCTATTGGCCTGTAGTTGGCCGGGTCTGTGCGGTCACCCTTTTTAGGTAAAGGGTGAACATGAGCTACCTTCCATGTTGACGGGAAGCTTTTTGTAGAGTATGAGAGCCTAAAGAGTCGCGTAAGCACCGGGGACAACTCGGGAGCGCAAAATTTAAGCACCACTGCAGGAATACCATCAGGCCCACTCGATAGTAAGTATTAGCCAATTTTTAAGACCGGTCAAGAGCAATATCCCCCTACAAGATGCAGGTGTTTACAAGCTTGATTGTGAATGCGGGTTATCATACATTGGGCAAACAAAGAGGAGCATCGGTATCCGGATAAAAGAACACATAGCTGACATGAAGAACAGACGCTCGACCAAGTCTGCAGTTTGTGAACATGCTCTGGACAAACCCAACCATTACATTCGATTTGATAATCCACAAATCCTCGCTAGAGAGACCCGGTACATGCCAAGAATGTTACGCGAGGCTATTGAAATTAAGAAACACCCAAATTTCAATAGAGAAGATGGTTGGCAAGTACCACCGGCTTGGGATCCAGTCATTAAATTAATTAAATCACAAGGCCAACGCCATACTGCAAGACCTCTGGACACCGTGAGCGAATATAGCGTGCATAGGGAATGTTATGATTAAAAAATTCAGACGGTAGTTCAAAAAATTTCAGACGGTAGTAATAATTTCTTAATAACTCAAGTGACAAATAAAATCAATTAGTCACCCCGTGACCACGTCCACTGCAAAGTGTTCGAAACGTCGGGATATAAATCATGTCAAATATACGCGATTTAAACCGTTAAAAGTTGTTTAATTACAAGAGGATTGAGTCAGGAAGATTGTTTTTGGAACCTTAGGACCTACAGGGAGAGGAACTTTTGGACAGTATAGTGACAGGGGATGAAACTTGTATTTCCTACACAACGCCAGAAACCGATGCAGTGGCGCCATACGCATTCTCCCAGCGCCAAAAAAATTCCGAACAACTCTCTCGGACCATAAAGTCATGGCATCCTTTTTTTGGAACAGGAAGGGGGTGTTATCCTGGTCGATTTTATGACCCGTGGCACTACCATTAATACACAAGCATATTGTGAAGCCCTTAAAAACTTAAGGCGTGCCATACAGAACAAAAGACGGGGAATGCTGACAAAAAGAGCGTGTCTTTTCCACGATAACGCTCGCCCACATACTGCTCGGGCAACGCAGGAGTTACTGCAGAAATTTGGTTGGGACGTTTTGTCCCACCCACCTCACAGTCCTGACGTGGCCCCCGGCGATTACAATCTGTTCACCAAGTTGAAAGAAGCTTTGGGGGGAAGAGATTCGAAGACGACGAGGACCTCAAACATTTCACGACCACCTGGCTGAAGGTGGCGGGAACAGTACGACGACGGCATAAAAAAACTCATCCCACGTTATCAAAAGTCCTTGGAACTTAACGGCGACTATGTAGAAAAATGATGAGATATATACCTTTAAAGTCATGAATTTTTTTTTAATAAAACGGTTTTGGGTGTTTTTGGAAAGCCTTGTATCTTTACTTTCCGGACGTCCCTCGTATATCGATTATTCTACGCGCGTCACCCGAGCTGCGAGCGCGCAACCTTCGTGCGTCCGGTCTGAGTAATGAGTGCTACGAACATTTCAGACAGGACAACAAAATCTTACATGTTTGTAACTTTTGTATATTTTTAAACGGTTTTATATAGTTTAAATTGGTTGACATACTTTAGGATTGGATTATTTCGGTGACCCCTTGTGTATTTTATGCTTTTTAACAAAAAAAATGTTTACGTTCTTTTGTTGTTCTTATTACTATTAACAACATATTCCACTTGAAACCAGCTAATAAAATAGACTCACCCAATCGGCCGGTGTGAAATTGACCGCCTCGGCGAAATTATAGCCCTGGTTGAAGCCGGCGTGGTAAGCGCGCGGGAACGTAATAACGAACTCGCCCGCGTGTTGGTCCGTTCTAAAAACAAGTATTAAAACTGTAATCATTTTGAAAAGCGAACGAATTATTTCTATACAATAATACTATGGACATACTAAACTTATTGCCTCACTACACTAAAGCACTATTAATCTGTGGAGTTTTTGTGATGGTGCACTTTTTTGATTAGCCTCTAATGGCAGACGTCGTGAAAACAAGTGCTCGAGCGCTGAGATGTTTAGCGCTATGTTAGTGCTTGTTGGAGGCAGAAGAGACTGTGTACGAGGTGATTTATTGTTAGGGAATAACGGAACGCTCACGTATACAACCTCGTGCTGGCCATATAGGCATCGCCAAAATAAAGAAAAAATACACAGAAAATTGTCCGTCACGATACGTTGTTTAAAGCGGAAGTGCAGTCCATCAAAATACTATAATTTAAGAGGTATCGCGGCCTCGTTGGATTCCGGCACTACGTATTTCAGTAGCTCAGCAGCCTAGTATAAAGCCAGGCGCCTGAGCAGTGGGGTACCGCTCCAGGAGTTTTAGTGTCAGCCTCTGGATGCTGGAAAGATGGCGGAGCACTCTAAGGGACATCGCTGTTATCGAGGTGAGTGTTCTTTATTCATCCTGTACCAAGAAGTCACTCCCAGACGCAGTAGGCTCGCGATACCGGGTTTTGAAAGCTCACAGGATCCAGGTCTAGGGATTCACACGGCTGCTACAGTGCTATTGAACTTTAACCGTAACCGTCTTAGTTTCAAGCTTTTAACTACAAGGGTTTTAAGACCATCAAACATTGAAAATTTGGACTATAAGGGCTAGCGCTGACCACACCAAAATTCACCAACGGACCTACCAGTCTTCGAGCGCGTTAACGCGGACGTAGGCGGTAGGTGCGTGGTGAATTTCGATCTTATTCCAGTATTGACAAAGTTGATTGTTGTTTGTCAATGAAAACCGCGCTTCGTCTGGTCTGCGCCACCCCTTATGCTCACTAGCCTTTAACGCTAGTCTTAATAGTTTATTGGCACTCATTGAACGTTCGTTTTTACAACACTAAATGACAGAGTCCTTTCGACTATGTGAAATAAAAGAATGATATCGATTCCGAATAATTATATTATTAACACTAATTACAGCTAGCTGGTTACAATTTCTAGGTCCAGAAAAAGCAGATATGGAGAAAGGGTCGGAACAATGGGAAACAGGAAGTATGACGGGTAGAGAAGTCTTCCTCATCCGATTTCACCTCCCAGTGCTTTCAAGGGTAGAAGTCAAAAATATAATGGCATAAGGAATTCCTTCTATTCCATTATATTCTCCATTCGATTATTCGTTGTGCTTGTATTTTGTTTGGTCTACAAATTAGGATTTCCGGCATAAAAATGTGAATTAACTAAATCGAACTGAACGGTGATAGCCTTGGGGTATTCATACTTATACTCGACTCACATTCGTGTGATCGTAAGTTCAAATCCTAGACCCATACCACTGAGTTTCTACTTAAGAACGTATATCACTAGCTCGGCGGTGAGGCGAACACATAGTGAAGAAACCCGCATATGCTACAGAAATAAAAAATAATCTGGAGTATGTATATCCACCAATCGCCACTAGGCCCGCGTGGTGCAGTACCTACTGTCCAAAACCCCCCGTGATTTAAAAGGGAAGGCATGTGCCCTGCAGTGAGACATCTAAGGCTGATCATCACAAATCACCACTAAACCGAATTCAAAATGAATGGAATCTCTATTGAAAATAATTTGATTTGAAAACCTTAATACGAAAATTGTCTACACAGTGAAAATAAAAAGAGCCATAAAATAAGATGCGAGACTGGGGCGGAGGCACGGAATAATAACGATGTCTCATTCAAAAATAATCCCTAATCACTCTCCTCCACAAATCCAAATCCTTATTCTCCAAATAGACAGTGAATTTGCAAAGCATGTCAAAGCTTGTCAATTTGGATAAACTTTGTTTATGGTATTCGTGGTTTATGTCAATCATCCACATTGCCACATATATTTTTACCTGTAAACAGGAACTCCGGCCTTCATAAGTATGTTGGGATTCATGATGGTGACCAGCTGGTGAAGTAAGTCCGGTTGTAATTGGAATAATTCAGGAGCTTCCGCCTTCATTGCAGCTTCAAATTGCTCCGCTTTAGTGCCGGGGACGCCGTACCTGGTGAAAATATTGTTACATAAAAAAATACATATTAAATAATAAACAGGCATTATTATACGTACCAAACGTTTATATGAACTATGCACAAAACTCAGTTCTGTGTAGTGTCTCCTACATGATTTAATTTTCGGAATGACCGAATTCTTGTGGCCCTTGTGGCATTTCAAGAGTCACCGGTTGTCAACGTACATACGAGTAAATTTATTTAGTGCTAGATATATTTTATTTGTCAAGGGATTCCCTTAAAGGGAAACTAATTAAACTGCATCGCGGATGGCATAGAGCGTTCTCATAATGGAAGAATAGCACATACATACACGCACACATAACAGCCTCACACACACATTTGTGTGTATATTTATACACACATACAATTTAAGATATAGTAACATAGGTATTATATATTAAGGTATAACCGACTGTAATTTGCTGTCACCACAATATGTTTATTAATTAGACATTGTGTTTGATAACTTTTAGTGTAATCCTGTATGGGCCTCATCTTTATTTCCTTCAATTTATATCTATATATAATCTATTGTATCGCTGTACCAATAAACCAATTACCAATAAAGATAATAAACTTATTTTTGAATAACTGAAATAACTAATTATAAATTATTAAGAATTAGACGCGACTCCTGTCTTTAATGTCACCTAACCCACCTTTAAATTTGCTGCCATCGCTTTGCTCTGCCCGCTCAGTATTTTCTCGATTGTCATTTAATTATTTCCCTTTTTGTTCAAAATGTAAACGACCTGATTTAACAGACACGACCTTAAATTAAATAGTGAGGTGATAATTGTTTACATATCCATATGATTTATGGAGACTAAGTCTGCCCTAGCTAAAATATGTTAAAATTTATTTCATAATTAGATTTCGTTTTCGACGTATTGGAGTGCAAACTTTAAAAAAAAGCGCTAGTTAGCGCCAACCGCAAATATAACGTTGTAAAACAAACCTATTGATTCAGTTAGAGCAAAGAATGTGAACATTAAAATCACTGTAGTAATTCATTTACAAACGCAAAAGTAGAGAGATCATAATTATGAGGTATAGACACCTCGAACTTTCCGTCGCCGAGTGGTCGAAGTTGATGCAAATGCACCTACGACTCGTGTCGTTCGATCAGTCCGACCCGTGTAACTAGTAAGTCGTAGTTACAAAACAAAAAAATATCTGATTGTGCTATAATCAATTGTAAAATTCAACAAAAGTGGTGAACTGAGTCAAGGGAGATGTTTCATCGGTAAAGTTGTTTATCAATGTCTATGGCGATATCACCCTCTTTGGAAAATGTTGCTTGAAACTATATGACTTGAACCGGTTTTCAATGATACATACCAAGTCTTAGGCTCCCCCCAATGCAGATAGTTGATGGAATAACTCCAGTGGTCTTCATTGTGCCAACAGAATGTTGCGAAGCACATTCCCACGTACAGCCAAGGGACCTGCACACAGTATATAAATATTAGCCAATCAATAAACTGATTTGGAGCTCATCATAACTTATCCAATAGGCGGTTAGATAGTGTCGATTGTAAATACAACGTTGTCGAACAAACCAGAGGGTCTACTCTGATTTTCCGCTACCGAGACGTTCAAACGAACAAAGTGCGATAACCCTACTCTGGACAACCTTTCCTTCCGTTTCCTTCGTTCGGAGCTTTATATAGGGGGGTATCTTCGATTATTTAAAAGATGAAATATTGTTACCGTGAAATTTTACGAGGCGTATTCGAAAAGTAAGGGCCGTTTCGTCATAAAAAAAATTATAATCATATGAAATAGGTTTTATTAGCACATTTAGTTTACTACAAATCTACTTCACTTTTCCACATAATCGCCGTTCACTTCCAAGCATTTTTCGTACCGCTGCACCAGCTTCCTTAACCCCTCTGCATAGAAGCTCACCGCCTGCGAGTTGAACCAGTTTTCAACGGCGTTCTTAATTTCCTTGTCGTTTTCAGACCTTGTCCTTGTCTTTCCTTGTCTTTTGTAGACAGTAGTGCGTCCAAGATGAGGAAATTCATCAGCCAGGGCACTAATCGTCAACCGACGATCAGATCGCAGTTTTTGGTCCACCAGAGAAACAATTTCATCGGTTTGCATACTGGGCCTACCACTCCGCTCTTCGTCATGAACATTTGTTCGTCCAGTTTTGAAATCACGACACCATTGTCTAACCTTTCCTTCATTCATTACAGTAGGTCCATAAACTAGGCATAACTCTCGATGAATTTCAGCAGCTGAAGATCCTTTTGCACACAAAAATCTTATTACAGCGCGAACTTCACAGCTGGCGGGAGCAACGATTATCGCGGACATTGTTTACTGTACGCACAGATAGGCAAATGACTACTGAATCAAAACGAACATGAAAAAGCTGCACGAGTACCTAGTGCACGTACAGATATGCACAAGTTTAAACGTGTTACGACTTGTCGATTTTGAAATATAAGCGAACGGCCCTTACTTTTCGAATACGCCTCGTTCATATGATTCACAAGTATCTCTTGTCAAAATCTATATTTCGATCGTTGCCTCGTGCGATGGGAGTAATTTCAAATGTCAAAATGAACTTTGTTCGAGCCGATATATCGTAGTGAACGTTTTCGTGGTCGAACTCTATGGAAACATCGGCCGAAACATTATTTTTCAGTCAGTTAGGTACACTTTAGAGCAACGAATATTTGATATGAACATTAAAGTCATTGTAATAACTCAACGTAATAATTAGATCAAGTTTATGTAACATAAAATAAACGCTTTTTTTTTTTTCTTACAACACAATGGTTGAAAATTAACAGAATTGAATGAAAAGTCTACTAGAAATATTAAACAAGCTCGGCATATCTAAGAACCTCACATTCTGGACAAATCAAATTCGACCAATTATTAATAATATATTAATAATGTTGACATTGTGAAGCGAAACTATTCGTACATTTTTTTAAATATTGTAGTAATTGTACTTGATTTTATTTATATTTACATTCATAACTTGACAGTAAGTCTATATATTTACATTTGTATGCTTAACGGTCAGCATAGTTCGAATGTTTCAGCATGATTGTAATGACTTATTAAATTTATAAATATTCTAACAAATAAATTCTAATAATAATAATACATATACTAAGCTATAGTAAAATGATCAGAGATACTTCCTTGAAATGTTGATATTGTTATCATTTATACATTGTCTAGTTATAAGTAGAAAATGGTATAAAACTATGAAAAATGAAATGAAATCAAAACCCACTCACCTTCATCCCGGATATATCAGCATTGATATGTCCAAGCACGGAGCCCTCTAAGACGGGCAGATTGTTCAGATTCCAACTGGACTCCGCATACTGTTGCTCCCCGGGATATAAGTGGGCGCTCGTTTTAGTTGGGAACCCTGAAATGTACACATTAGTGTTCCTTATTTTATTTTTTATGGAAGTTGTCAGACAAGCGAATCGTACATTGGGTAAGGAGCAGTATTCAATAGAAGATAAATGTCACGGAACATCGGGTACAATTTGCATCTAGCCATTTTAGTATCCAATACTGGACACAAGCCTCCTTGTGCATGTTCCTACAGTACGAAGGATGTATGGTCTGAAAACGCCAAGTGGGATGGCGAGTCTACACTTTTAAAGATGGTGTAGTTGCTCAGCGCTCCTTTAGTCGTCTTTTATAGCATCCACAGAAACAGATGGGGTGGTGCTATAGCCGGCCAACATCATCCATGACAGCACATGATACGAGATCGGGTACTGTCTACTAATACCCTTAAGGAGGGGAAACTGAACTTGAAAGCAATTTTGTTAAAATTTCATTTGTATACCTGAAAAAATTACTAATATTATTATTACCAGAGCCGTGGTCCATAGAATGCAAGTCGGCACCATATTCTACGGTGACATCCTCATCTAGGGATGACACGACGCGCCAGAATTCCTTCTCCACTGTCGATGTCGGCACCATCTGACAAATAAATGACTATAAAAGTCACACAGAAGATTATGAAATGAGAGATACAGAGTGAAAGAACGATGGGAAAAAATATATGTATGTGGTCCCAACCCACTGCAACTCACCAACTCAACTCACCTGGAGTTGGGACCCCTAGCCCTTTCAGTACGCACTGCTCTGGTCTCCTCATATACACTGTCTAGTGCATGAGGGGGTTATCACATCACGCTAGCCCAGTGGTTTGGTGAGTCCACTATTTTAGAGATGGTGTAGTGCCTCAGCGTCTGCGGTAGCAGCTTTGTTATCCCTTAAGCGCCTGTTACGACACCCCCGGGAAGAGATGGGGTGGTAGTGTTCTAGCCGGCCGACACCACACTAACATTCTGTCGATTTTTCGCTCCGGGTTTCGCAGACTTTCAACGTTTTTTTTTAACACTGGTAAAATGTAGTCTGTCCCAAACCACGAACAAACATAAAATTGGTGACGATATATTTGTTATAATTTATGCTATAATCGTTATAAAGAAGTGTAAAAGACACAGCAATGTTTTTTTAGTATAAAAATTTGAAGAAGATTTTAACAAATGAAAGATAAAAATACAAAAGCAGTTCATACAATTGGTCTGTCCACGGTTTTGACATTAACTGCCTTTACATTATAAAATGTATGAAATACAAGCTTTCATTTGATGGTTGTATCTCAAGTATGTTGATACATGTTGATTTTTCTTAGGTTTTCGCGATTACTATACATAGCAATTAAACTATGGAGTCTGAGGTCAATAAATCCTTAGCTTTCCTTGACATTTTAGTCATCAGAAATCCTGACAACTCTCTTGGTCATACTGTGTATAGGAAACCCACCCATACAGATAAATATCTCAATGGTAACTCCCATCACCATCCATGTCAGTTGGCTACCGTAGGCAAATCTTTGTTACAGAGAGCACACGGCATCTGTGACACTGACCACCTCGAGGAAGAGCTTCTGCATGTGAAACAAGTACTGCGAAGCAACAATCACAAACTCCCACGAATGCGTCACAGAAGCCGCCCCAAGCCTCCTACAGTTGAGCGACAACCTGCCATCTTACCATACATCAAGGGCATCACTGACAAAATTGGCAATATCTTAAGACGAGCTTCAATTAAAACTTACTTCAAGCCGCACAAGAAGATTAGCCAATTTTTAAGACCGGTCAAGAGCAATATCCCCCTACAAGATGCAGGTGTTTACAAGCTTGATTGTGAATGCGGGTTATCATACATTGGGCAAACAAAGAGGAGCATCGGTATCCGGATAAAAGAACACATAGCTGACATGAAGAACAGACGCTCGACCAAGTCTGCAGTTTGTGAACATGTTCTGGACAAACCCAACCATTACATTCGAATTGATAATCCACAAATCCTCGCTAGAGAGACCCGGTTCATGCCAAGAATGTTACGCGAGGCTATTGAAATCAAGAAACACCCAAATTTCAATAGAGAAGATGGTTGGCAAGTACCGCCGGCTTGGGATCCAGTCATTAAATTAATTAAATCCCAAGGCCAACGCAATACTGCAAGACCTCTGGACACCGTGAATGAATACTGCGTGCATAGGGAATGTTATGATTAAAAAATCCAGACGGTAGTTCAAAAAATTTCAGACGGTAGTCCAAATAATTTCTTAATAACTCAAGTGACAAATAAAATCAATTAGTCACCCCGTGACCACGTCCACTGCAAAGTGTTCGAAACGTCGGGATATAAATAATGTCAAATATAAGCGATTTAAACCGTTCAAAGTTGTTTAATTGACATGTTGATTTTTTGGGACACATTTACCCATAATCCTTTTCCAGAGTATAAGCCACAAAATATAAAATGGAAAAAAAATAATATCACCTTAACTTTCTAATGAATTTAAAAAAAAAAAACATTATTATAGATTCGTTATCTTGTCTAGCTGTTGAATAGTCAATAATTTTCGTTTTTTTTTTATTTAGCCCAGTGCAGAGTATAAGCCTCTTTCACGCCATTTGCTTCTGTCTTGTACTAAATCCCTAAACGTCAAACAATCGCTAAAATGTACCGTATTAAACTACAGTTCTTACGTGTACTGGCATATTGAAATAGTCCGATTTGAACTGGTCAGCCATTTCACCAAACTGCTGCAATGTGTACTCCCGGGAAGCTTGTTCAAAGCCGAAAGCTTCTGCTGGTTTTGATACCTGTTGAACAAAATGAACATGTGGTATCTCACTAAAAATTGTAATGTAACATTAATTGTAATTAAATCGTTTATTTTCAAACGGGCTAATGACCAATTTTTTTCAAATGTACTATTTTCATGTTTTGCTATTGAAAAACGTTGTGATAACGTCATGACACTGCTATTTTGTATGATATAAAATTATTTTGAATGATAATTAGTTTCGGTAATAACATAACATAAATAAACAATTATTCGTGATTACATATATTAAATATACGATGTAACTTGTGATTTTATTGTACCTAATTTGTGTTTCAATTTTCTCATACGTTACACTGTTAAGTGTATGAAGGGGCAAATTCCGGGTATCGTAAAAGCCAATATTTTTATTCTCCTAGAGTTCAAACTTAAACATATTAAGTAATAAACAACCAACATTGATTTTCAAATCATTCAATTTATAGTGCAGTTTAAATCTTCTCCGGATAACAACAGTAGTCACGTGTTCAGTTTTTCTATAAAAAGAAGCGATCATCTGCTTTGCGGCACTTTGCACACGCGGGCATTTTGGTGGGGTCCGGCACATCTTGAAATACCCAAATGGGCTCTGGCACATCTCACTCACTACCGAAACACGTACTTATATTAGGGAAATCAGATAAAGTGGGAAATGCAGTACATTTCAAGGTAGTCTTCTGTGAGATGGGGGTAACGTGGCCAGTCGAGCGCACCCAGCAGCTGTTGGATTGCATCGTGCACTCCCCCCCCCCCCCCCAAAATTCAAATTTCTTATAATCTGGTTGATACCGTGCTACGTAAAGTAAAATAAAAAAAATTGACGGAACTATGTGTCATGAATATGATTGAATAATGTTTATTTGGCGCTTAAGAAAAAAAAAACCACTTACCGCCTCAGCAAGACAAACGGGGCACCTCCAATCCCCTTTCGGAACATCAGCTAACGGTGGCACCAGACAGAATGTGTGGTAAGAGTCGTCACAGCCATCACATAATAGCATTTGTTCTTCGATGTCACCGCGACCGCATACGTGACACATGTATTTTGCTAGCTGTAACAATTGAAAATCAAATTGAAATTAGATAAAACACTTGTGAGGGGTACAACTGTAAAGAGAATTAGACGGGTAAATGTGTTTGGAAACTAAAATGGTGTTACATATCAAAATATTGCAGTTTCATTTTTGTTGTGTCTGTCTGGGTACTATGTGTATGTTGTGTGGTATAGTATGCGAGATTATTGTGAGTAAATATGTAGAAACGTATGTGTGTTTATAGTATGTGTACTACTGCAGTAGATTTCGAAATGAAAGACAGTGTGTGTGTAGTCTTAAAACAATGTATGTGTGTATTCTTGTACGTATATTATTTGACAGTGCATGTTTTGTGTTTTATAGAAAAAAGGCGGCAGAGGTGCATACAGTCCACCTGATGGTAAGTGCATACTGTAGCCCATGGACATCCGCCATACATGCAAACTTCAGTCCAGAATGACAAACATTGCACGCCCCCGGATGTGCGAACCTTTAAAGAAATGGATTTGGAGAAAGCGTTGGGAAAATGAAGAGGAGTAGGATACGATGTATTGGGATTGGGCTCTGGCATATTTTACTCACTCACTACATTAGGGAATAGAAGTGGGGTAATGCAGTCCACTTCAAGGTGGTCTTCTGTGAGAGGAGTAACGAGGTTAGTCAAATACGCCCAGCGGCTGTGGAAATACAGCGTGCTCGCTCCCCCTACAATGTGGTATGTATACTGAAACAGTATAATGTATGTGCTGTAGTATGTATAGATAGTGTGTGTGTGTGTTAGAGTATATGAACTCCGGTTCTATAGCTTGAGCTCTGACAGATTGGTTCGTTGTCTACTTCACGCAAAGCATTTTTATTCCGTAAGGTATTAATAAAAAAAAAAAAGGCATATATGTACGAGTCGATAATGATAAGAATCAAATTTCAAGCGTTTTTCTTGTAATTGTATATTTTAATGCAATTTTGTTCGAAATAACGATTAAATTTTATTTCCGCGATTAATATGGAAATTCACATGCTCTTGTAAGGGAACGTAAATTGTGCTAGTGGTTACAACCGATTTTTTTTTTCGCTTGTTGATGGTCGACTATTCAAAGTAATATAATTAATATTGTATACAGTATTAATGATACTATTTTATTAAAATATTGTACTATTGTATTTAAATTATAAAGTCTGTTTTTTATTTTGATGTTTTGATCCTGTTTTATTATATTTATATTGTATAATCAAATGCAAATCAATTTACATATTTATATTTCCTGGCTTCAAACATTCTAGTTTTAGTTTATATTTGAGCTGTGTCTTAATAATAAATTGAATAGAAAAGGCAGTCAAATAGAAAAGTTAACTTCAAGGGTCGATTAACCTTTTATTTCATAGTTATAATCATTAATAAACAAGATTGATTAACTAGACCATTGATTAACCAAGTCTCGTCATTGTGTTTTTTTCAACTTTCAGTCGTCAGAGCTTTTGCTATGATAACCGTAGTATACGTGATAGCGTAAGTGTACTATTTGACAGTACTAAATAGTACTATATTTACCGTGTAGGAGTGTATGTGTGTGTATGTGTTGCAAAGTTGCAATATGTGTACAATGTGTCAATGTAGGTATTATTAAAAAGCTTGTATGCGCGTAGCAGTCCTACGCTTAGTGACTTCGGCAACATGACGTGTGCTACGAAGGAATGGAGACGCGGGTAGTGCGCTTCTGCTCACTGTAGCCGTTTTAACGACTTTGTTGCTAGATTTAACGAATTTTTAACGGCTTTTGGACTTTTTTTCTGATTTAGCGGTTAAAGAAAATCTAGCGACTTTTGTGTGTAATGTAATGTACGTATTTACCCATAAAATATGTACCTATTTAAACCTAAAATTATTTTGCCATAAATAAGGAGACTTTTCAATTTATTGAGTTTTAATTATTGGTCACAAACATAATGAACACTTAAATATTATTCTGAATTTTTAAATGACATTTTCCCAAAATCTGGCTACTTTTTGATGGAGGTTTGGGGAGATTTTTGTTGCCTAAGCGGCAACAATGGTTCTCTAAGACTCGGCTGTGACGCGGCGCCTGACGGACGTATCTCTGTTTCTCTTATAAAATAGACTTGTTAATACTCGTACATGTTTGATTTCGCACTGTTATGTTGTAGTATGTTCAGTGTATGTGTTGCTTTGCAGTATGCATACTACGAATATGTGAGTGTGTGTGCTGTAGCACGTGTACTATTTAACAATGGATGTGTGTGTACTATTTGACAGTGTACGCGTGTATGAATGTGTATATGCGTTACCGGGTCGTCCGGGCGCGGGACGTGTTCCGCGGGCGGAACGGGAGCGGGAGCGGGCGTCACGCTCACAGTCATGTTGGACATGCGGTGCTCCCTTAGACGGGTGGAGCGGGCGCCGCGTCCGCCACGGGCACCGCAACTACCCGCTGCCGACATCCATTTGTTTTCGCGGGGACCTGGACACGTTTGTTGTATAATAAAAACGAAAATAAGCAAAGACTCAGGTCTTTTTTATTTATATACTTTATTGTACACACAAATCATAAAAATAGTTACACAAGAAAATACATACAAAAGGCGTGCTTATCCCTTTAGGAGATTTCTACCAGCAAACCAGGAAGAGCGATAGGTGCACATTTGAGCAATGAAATCGACAAAGTGCATATCTGAATGAACTATTACAAACACTATTTTTATAATATGATTATTACATACTAATTATTTTGCACATTTTTCAATTTATTTTGCACATTTGCCAGTAGCGGCGTACAAAATAACATAAGGCAGATACAAATCAAATGCTTACAGGAATACACTTAAAAGATACACTCAATTCAAAATATCAATCAGCCTCGTATACATAATGTGTATTTCCATTCGGGTAAAAGTATTAAACAGTGGTAATGTAGAAGTAAGACAAATTAGTAACAATATCGAAAATAGAAAATGTGATATTTAGTATCAATTTAGAATCAGTTCTAGAAATACTTACTACGCCGAGTCTCCCCATTCTCCTCTTTCACAGGCGTCTTCAACTTTTTCTCGTCGCCAACTTTTTTCTCCTCTTCAGCACCAGCCAATGCCCCTTCGGTATGGCTACCCTCAGCCGCTGGTTCTGGTTCTGATTTATATCTGCGTGCTGGTGGTGGTGGGGTGGCAGCAGGGGGACATTTGGAGGCTGATCGAGCACGGGTCGTTGGATTCTGTTTTTCTGGTGTTTGTTCGCCTTTGACTTCGATTTTCTGAGGAATTTGATGTAACTTTTACTTCGCGTTTACACACATATTAGCTATTAAACAGATTGATGCTACTCTTCAATGCTTTCTGGATTCTGACAACCAAAAGCAAGTAGCAACTCCTCACATTTGGTCTGCGGGCGAGAATTCAAACTAGCACATTCACCATAAACGAATTGTCAAATGTATACATATGTATTATGGAGCGACTTATGGTGTTTCAGTAGTCGCTATCAAGCACACTGGAAAAATCACGCGCTCCCAATTAAGTAACAATCACGTCAAATTTAACATTAACGTCACAATCTATGTTTACCCTTGTGTATGATTTAGTCTATGTTGTCTTTACTTTACGTATCTATGTTGCAAGAGCGTCGCCAGCCAACGCCAGCCAATGGGCCGGGGGGCGGGGGGGCAAGGCAAGATGAGAGAGAAGATGGGAGAAATATGAATTGTAGGTACAAATACATTTTTTTCAAATCTCTAGAGGGCCTCTCCCCCCCCCCCCTCCCCTTCGCGATTCCCTTGCTATGTTATATGTTTATGTGTACTTGCTGTAAAATAAAGTAGTCACTTCATAGAATAATCTACACGCAAGAGACAGTTGAAGGAGGAGAGAATAAATTCAAAAAATATTTAGACAGAAAGAAGGGAGCACAAGTGTATTGATATTATAGGCGCATCAGCGAGAGTCGCTAGCGTAATACATAAATAATAATAAAAACTGAGGTAAAAACACAAAAAAAATATTATTATTCGGCAACTGAGTATGACAATTGCATTATATTAAATTGTAAGTTATCATGTTATCACTTACCGTCTCCTTATTATCTGTAATCACTCCACTGCTCTTGAACACATCATAAGGATATAGAATCCTTTCATAATGACTCTTCAAAATGGACCCGATGCCTTTACCTTGGGGGTGGCCCATGCGTCGCGCGATTTTGGACCATTTGCGCTCCGCTGAGCACGCTTCGAAGCCACCTGTAGATTTAAAGCAAAACGTTAAAAAAAATTGTTACAAATATGTAAAAAATAATGTATTGTATTTGTTCAATTTTGCTGTTTATTTTCCTACTCTCCATATGACGAAAACTCTCTATAACTAAAGAAAACCCCCTTTCTATCCCTCGAGTTTCATTAAAAAGAGTTTACAGTGTATATATAAAACCGATGACAATACAATAATCTGATGACTTTGACCAGATGCTGCAGCCAGGAAGGCAAGTACACTGTGGAACTCTTCAACGGCGAACGATGGACATGTCGTGTTTGGGCTCGTTTGATTCGTCTAACAACACCTCAGTACCATGACCTTAACCTGATATTGCAGCCTAGGCCAGCACAGTGTGGAACTCCTAAACGGCGAACAGTAGACACGTCGTGTTTGAACTTGTTTAGATGGGCTCGTAGTTTTATAGACAATACCTTAGTGTCATGATCTTGACCTGATACTGCAGCCTTAGTACCATGACCTTAACCTGATACTGCAGCCAAGAAGGCCAGCACAGTGTGGAACTCCTCAACGGCGAACAGTAGACACGTCGTGTTTGGGCTCATTTCGATGGGTTCGAAGTTTTAATGAGCAAATGATAATGACATGAGCCTTAGTGACATGAGATGGGCGTCGTTGGCATTGATACTAAAAAGGAGTAAATAAATTAAACGTAATAAAAAAAACCTTTTAAAAACAAGCTTTTATTAAAATGCACTAAAATGTAGAAATAAATATTGCAACTCAAAGTAAGTTAAATAAACAAATCACACAAATCTAATCACTATGTTAATGTTTTTGTGATTTAAAAGTTGTCACCAGAGAGAGTAACATAAACTTTTTTAGTAGAGTGTAGGTTTTCTCGACCGGTGTCCATATTAATTGAATCTTCCGGGCTACTTGGCCGAGGTCTTCTGGAATTTCTCCTCTTTCTTCCTAACGTTTCGTCAACAACTGTGGTTGACATCTTCAGTGGCGACTGCGTTCACTTTCGGAGAGATGTTATCTCTTCGGCTTCTCGAGCGCAACTGACTCTACGACTGTGGCGCACCGGTATTTATAGTGGGCGAGGGTAGTTGTGATTGTGTGTGTGAAGACCTCGGCCAAGTAGCCCGGAAGATTCAATTAATATAAACTTTTTTGTTAAGTAAGAAAATATTTCTGTGCAAAACCTTGTTTTTAAGTTTTTTTTTTTTCGTTTAATTATGTCTTAGTGCGCCTACATCCAAATACAAGTTGTCCAAGTTGGGGTTGATCCATAGAACTTACCTTAAAGTATCCGAGGTCGGCATCCAGACTAACTGCATAGCGTTGTAAGCTTGTACCTTAATCTAATACAAAAACCAAATGATGGGTGGTGTGATTGATTTAACTCGTCGCAGCTCTTGTCGTGGACTACGCGTCTCTTCAGTCAGCTCGTGATCACGGCGGATACAACACGGCCGAAACGATGTCGTGTGAAATAAAGGACTTTAAAGTACATAAGCGCGTAAGACCTAATTTACAATATAAAAATGTTTATCTCTATTTAATCACATGGTTCCTGTAAAAACATTTACAACTCACCTGCTTCTTTCACAACTTTGTGTAGAGAATATAAATCCAGGTGCTTCCGCTCTACTGTGGGTATCTTGAGCACGGAGCCCTGCAGCTCCCAGAACTTGATGATTTGGTCCAGGAAGTTCAGTTTCACTCTGGTTATTGCCTGGTGGACAAGTTTTAGGGTAAATTAACTGAACTATTTTTTTAAAGAGCTTACAAGTCAAAGTATAATTACAGTTCAGACGTACCTCCAGTTCATTTAGCCTTTGTATCCTCGGTATGAATCTTAACCGGTCTACATCCACAGCGAATGGTGGTTGCCAGTGCTACAAATAAACAACAATACACATATTTAGTGAAAATGTTTAAAGAAATAGTTTAGTATGATGATATCGTATTTTAAACTTATATTTGTGATGAGAATGTGAATATGAATCTGGCTCTACTATTTATACTTTTAATTATCACAAGCTCGTGATAAGGAGAGACATTGTGAAAACTAATATCTGTGAATAGAAAGTAATTGGTGCATAAAATGTAATATCCAACGAGTCACATTGTTTTATGTCCTAAAATCCCATAAATGTGCAAGGGCGCCTTATGAATTGTGCCTTGCAGTGATATGTTATAGTCAATATCAAATTGAATTTACCTCAATAGTTTCAACTTCAACATAATAACAATATGGCCGTAAGAGGACGGAGCGAAGTGACTAATAGAGGTTTCTTCAAGAAAGAAATCAACGTAGGGTAAGTAGTTCAAATGATAAGCTGTTTGTTTGCTAACAACTGATATGAACTATATTTGGCATGGATTGAAAATAGCCTACATAAATATAAGAGTTTGCCAGCATCCCGAGGACAGTAATACCCACAGAAGCTTAACACTACTGCAGCCCTGGGGCTCATTTACACATGGAAAGTTTCTCGAGCCCTTCGGGCGATTCTCGTATGCGACCAAACTGCATATAATTTTCGCCCACAACTGTTCACATGATGATAAAAACTCGATGATAATAGAGATAGCAGCAATCCTATGATGATGACAATTTTTTATACTAGCTTATGACCAATGTTCGAGAAATTCGCGTTCAAGAAGCTCTCCTTGTGTAAATGAGCCATTACACTAGATGTAAAAAAAACTAGCATTGTATTGAGACTGCAATGAGTCATTACAACCATTAAATCTAATTTTAATCTGGTAAGCCACATTTCCAAACCAATCTTGGCAATTTGATGTAAACAATCTATTATTTATTTTAGATTTGAATGGGGTGATACTAATTAATTTTATAAACATTTCTGCATATTAACATCCCACTGCACAGGCCTCCCTTAGTACTCACTAGGACGTTTGAAGGCCTTAATTCACAAGCAGTCTTATTCTGGATTTACTTAAGTCGTAATACACCTGATATTATCTTATTGCCAATATGGATTGATGGATTTTGGTTAACATTTATAACTTAGTTTTGATTTTTCAACACTATCTGCTTAAATTGAATCATGTTATGTTTATTTCTTTATCTCTTACTCAAATGTTTCAGATGAGCTCTCTGTCCAAATGATGGTTGGTTCATAGATAGTTTTGCCCATGAACATTTACAATACACTACAACATCATGTATAAATGTTGGTATAAATAAATGTTTTATTAACTTTGCATGTTGATAGATGCAGTGCCTACTTTAGAGATGTGAAGGATTAACGTTTAGGAGTATACATATCATGTTTTTTTGTAATAAGGGTGAGGGTGACTGTTTCTATCCTATCTGAATTGTGTGATAGTCTCGATGTATAAATGAGAGACCTGGATGCTGACGAAAAAAGAAAGGAAACTTCTAGTAAGTAAAAGAAAAATCTGTAGAAGAATTTTGGGAGTTGAGTTGTTTTTGAGTTGAGTTAAGTTGAACAAGGAGTTAAAGAGCTGATTTCCGAGCTGAATGTCATTGGTGAGATTAAAGCGACCAAACTCCATTGGCTCGGTCATGTGAAGAGGACGGAAAAATAGTCGACGACCGGTCGGACGTCCTAAGCACCGCTTGAGAGGCGAAGCGGAGAAGAAGCCGCGGGAGCTCCACATAGCCTGTTGACACGAAGTTAAGCGCAGGTCCGAATAAGATGGCATCTCTTGATATCAGAAGCCAACACTTTGAGTCGCTGAGCCAATGAAGTAGTAATAGTGTGCACCAACTCTAAAGAGTGAACTCACCAACCCATTAGCCAGCAGGGCATTTAAAGGCCATGCATACCTTGTGTGCAAGACAATGTGCATGAGGAGGCCCGTGTCCAGGATTGGATGATAAAAGGTCTGGTTATGGTAGTTACGGTGATTACCAGAGATCGGAATAGGTAGAGCTATTTTTGGTACTTGCGCCATGCGGTCGTAATATGGATATGACTTTTATAACTAAAAAAATTCGGAACTTCCGGGTTTTTTTTTTATTATTTATGCAATTTTGATTTATTTATTTGAACCTGAACGTTATATTTGTTTGGATACACACTTTTATTATTTTATTGAAAAGACCGAATATAAATAAAATTCATTTATATTAAATACATAATTTTTATTTTTCAAATTAAAATGTAATTAAAATAGAACAATAACAATTTTCTGTACAGTTTCAGGCCATATTATTTGCCATGTCAGAGCTTCAATCGTTTCTGGAGGTGTATGGATAAGCAAAACCTCACCTAAAACAATAGTAAAATGAGTAGGTGCATTTAGCCGAGCAGGACAGGGCTCTCAACGACATTGAATTTTTGTCGAGGCGTAACGAACATCGAGCAGTCGGTTCGTACAAATGGACACTTAAAAAATTTACAAATGTAGACTTTGTTAGAAAATAATACGAATATCAACAGGATTGAAAAACTAAACTATGTTCTTGCAAAAAATAAATAAAAATTAAATGAATTTACCCAAGTAGTGGTTAAAATAGGTTTAAATATGTTCAGTCCGCACAACAACAAATCATAAGTTCGTAAATTCAAACTAAAGTAATAGTGTAAAGAAAATTCCAAAAACCAATAAACAAGCACTCCGCGAATTGCAAGACAAACGCACTCAACAAACCAAAGCAAGTGAGTGAGCAGCCGAGCCACTCAGCGAGCCACATATTTTGTCACGGCGCGAAATAGCTAATACATTGAATATAGGAGACAGAAAGAGACAACAATAAATGCAAGAAAGAAAGAAAACTATATTTCGTCTCTTTCACACCTATTGTTCACTTGCAATGGTCTGACAAAGCAGTATATTGTTCCAAGAACCACAGCTGCATAATGGAGTGGTAGAAGTACAATTTTAGGCGAATATAGAATAAATAAAATTGAATAAATAACATTCCAAATGGAAGCCGTTTCTTCTATTTATTGAGTAAACAATTTCATATTACTGGCAGAAAATATTTAACAGCGGCCGCATCCTGTTCTGTTTATCACCTGTGGATAAAATTCAATGAAATCATTGGTAGAAAGCAGTGTCACGAAAAACAAGAATGTTACGAATTAAAAACGTATATTTTCAAAATTACAAGTCTTAGGCTAGAAGTTCAGAGGAAAAAAATGGCGTCATTTATCCGTCCCTCTCGATAAGTAAACGATCCGCGTGACGCCCTAACTATACATATACAAATTTAAAAACATGCATTCCAAATCCCGGAATCCCGGAGTCATGTAATCCATTATCCATTTAATCCATACTAACGTTTTAAGTCATTGACCCAAAATAGCTCTACCTATTCCGATCTCTGGTGATTACATTATCACCAGTAAATATGACATTATGACAAAATGTATATACATATATTAATATGGGTATACACCGGGGGTTACCGGAAATCTGAATGCAACTATGTCTATCTATACTATTGTGTGTGTGTATCGATTATCGAAAATAGATACATTTTATACACCTACATTATTAAGAGGTGTATAGTTCGTAGTGAGGATATCAAAGGAAGGTTTGAAAAAAAATTGTTACAGTAAACTCAGTTACATAGCAAAATAAACTTAGGTACATAGTAAAAATAGATTTTCAATCTGTGCTCCTCTAACAAGTGTGAAAACTATAATAAAAGTACACAGTATAGCAACATCATCTGTATTCTGAAATATTTGTGTCACCTGTGGTGTCAATTGCAATTCCTGATACACTTGGAATATTAGATTAAATAATAAGATTCTTAAAGTTGAAATAAATAATCATGATTATTTCAATATTTTCTGGCTTCCATGTGTATTGTCTGTGGTTCTGTCAAACGAGTGCTTACCACCCTATGGCCATAGACTACACACTCTCTTGTCAGGTGACCTCGGTAAGACGCACATTCACGTCTAATATTAATAAATTACTTAGTTACTGTTATTAGTCTTTTAATGTACATAACATACTAACTAATACACCATGAATTTCTTTTAATAAAGAAATATAAAGAAAACGATCCTTCCTCTGCTGAGATGAAAGGAGCAAACTTGTAACATTGCTGTAGAGCATTTGCTGTACCCTGGCCTATATTCTCAGATATATGTCTAATGGTATCCAAGTCGTGATTTCTGTTCACAACAGTTTCTAATCTTGCGCTTGAATGGACCTTTAAGGCAATGTAACTTGAACAATGTAACAAAGAGGATCAATAGCTATTATTATGTCAATAAATTAAAATTAGTGTAAAATTAGAAATAGCTAAAATCATTTCCTCATAATATCTCTTTTATTCAATTTTCATGTAATTTGGTGTTGATAGATTAAACTGTTTTAAGTTATGTTTAAGTTCATGTTTTAAGAAAGAAGTATGTTTGTTAATAGGTATGAAAGTAGAATATTTTAGAAAATTGGATGACTTGTAATACTTTTCTTAACTCATCCATGCCAAGAAAACTTAATGATTAAAAAGAAAAATTGCTTCAAAACTATTTGGAACTGTTATGTATTGGACAATTGAGGGTACTAAGACTTTTGGTGTGACATGACAGATGGGGATGGGGAGTGAAATAAAGGATGATGCCAAAGCAAAGGATGAATTTGTTGCCGGTATGTGGCCATGATCTTTTCGACCTGATGGTGTCCCTCCTGTCTATTAAAAATAACTGACTTTACTTTAAGTACCATTGAACCGACCTTGGACCTTCATTTTCATCCAAAACCAAATGAAATTAATTCAGTCGAATGAAATTGTTTAGTCATAAATTTCACATGAGAAACATGAAGAATTGCATCACTCAATTGAAAAAAATAATTATAAACTAATTTTGGTGACTAAAATCGCACTTTACGAGACTGGTTAGTATGTGGCATAAAAGATAAGAAATACAAAAAGAAAAATGTTACAATATACTAAACTAACTTTGAACAAGCACGTGAAATTGCTCTGACACACAAAATAGCCAATGTAGATGCAAACATTATAATAGCAGGATTGAGAAGATTCAATTTGGAGCTGGAGGTACCAATGGAAATGAAATTACATCAAGTAGGAAACCATATAAAAGGATAGAATTATCAAATTGTTTTTGTTGTGAGCGGCAACATAAAAGTGTAGATTTCGTTGAAATAGGTGTCATGCCTGTGGAAAAATAGGTCATATTAAACTAGAGTGCTATGAGCGTAATATACAGGACTTGGATGAATTAAACAGATCCAACTGCAATGATCTGTACCAGGTGTATGTAAATAATTAGAGAGAGTAGAAGCTTTTTTAATAAATATTCAATTAAATAATAACAGGAAGATTGGCATGGAAGTAGACTGGTTGTGCATACTCACTTATTAGTGAAAAAATGGCAGGATATATATGGAATGGGAAGTTACCTAAATTAGATACATTGGATATAGCCTTAAAAACATGGACAGACAGCAAACTAAATTTATTGGGACAAGTTAAAGTAAAAGTAGAACATATGAATGTAAGTACAACATTGCCAATTCTCATAGCAAGGGGAAATAGGTTAATTGGTTGTAACTGGTTTTCTAAACTAAATATTGCAGTACAGAGTATACATAGCATACAGTTAGATACTAGTGATATTACAGAGTTAACAAAAAGTATGCAACAGTATTTCAAGGATTAGGAAAGTATACTGAACCTGTAGTATCGCATGAAAGGGGCGAAACTATTTTCTTTTTAAAAGTAGACAGATTTTCTTTGCTTTAAAAGTGTGTATCTTTATGGAGATTGATAGATTGGTTACTGCAGGGGTATTACAACCCATATCATAAGAGTGAGCAACACCAATAGTACCTGTTATTACCAAACTACAGGTTAGTTTGGTTTACCAAATGGGAATGTATGAGTGTGCAGTGACTACAGATTCACTACAAATACAGCCATTGACACAGACACATATCCTCTGAGAACATTGAATGAAGCATTTTCAGAACTAAAAGGAGCATTATATTCACAAAAATAGATTTAGAACAAGCCTATACACAATTATGAGGCATGAGGCAACATCATTCCTACTGATGATAAATACACCTAAAGGACTTTATAAAATGATAAGGTTAACTTGTGGTAAAAAAGCATGTCCTGGAATATTTCAAAGGTTAATGGCGTCTTTGTTTGCAGGTATCCCCAGCATTGGATATGAAATCTATTGGACAATATTGTAGTATGTGTAACAAATAAGAAACCAAATTAGATTACAATACCAAATTAGATATGGTGTAACTGGTAGAAATGGAAACAAAGAGAATTGAAAGAAGAAATAGTTCTAATGAAGAAGACTATGAAACAAGAATACTATCCTCAAGGCAACAACCAGATCCAGATATTATTGGTGTGTCAGGCCCACAAGATGTCATAATACATGAGTTTGGATAAAGAAAGAAGCAATATAAGTAAAAGTGGATGTCTGCATCACCGCCAACATCATCTGGCCCATCAGCGATGAGTGTTCAAGCCAGATGATCTGTATGAGGAAGAAGAGTATGAAGTTCCAAAATTAGATATAGGAACTAGTTACTAAGTTAAAACATGCAGTAATATAAGACATTATTAGTGATAGTGATTAGTGTAGAAAGTATCAATATTAGAATGGACAATATGAGTGATCTATCCCGAGGGAAAGGCATGTTATATATTGAACAATTGAGGGTACTAAGACTTTTAGCGTGACATGAGATAAGGGTAAGAATGTGTGAAGTCAGTGGTGAACCTACTGACTGAATGTGAATGTATGCATCAAATTAATGGAAATAGTATATAATAGGGACTAATCTTTGGTGCAGAAATGTTAAAATGACACCCAAGAATATGATTCCTGTAAAAAGGGAATGTTCACATTAATTTGTCTTACTGCAAATCCTGAAATCACAATACTTAACCCTGACCACTGATTATCAGCGAAACAACCATTTGGTATACAATCTGTGCCTTCATTACTATGATCATATTTATATTTGATTGACACTTGCTATTATTTAGTTAAGTTCTTAGGGTTGATTTCCAAAACATGTGAATATCACTCATTGGTAATCTAAATCACACTGCATTTCTCTTTAAAGACAGAAGATGCACAATATTTAGATTGTTAAAGAGTGAACATTTGGAACTGCACATTTTGGAGTGCAGTCTTAAGATGGGAAAGATTGTCAGTTATTAGAGATGTGTTATCCATAGGAAGTAATGGCAGATGAGCAATGCGAGTACTGTCTAGCCATTTCATCTTATAAGAGATAGAAGCAAATATGTATGGACTTTATTGCCAATCTTCACTACGAAAGACATTTTCAGAAGCTGATTCTGCTGATACGAGTTTAGCAAGTTATATGACAAAAATGACATCAATCACATTTACGGGATTCTGTAATAAGTTGTAATTTTGTAATGTATAAAATGAACAGAACAAAGAATACCTGTGAGAAAATCTTGGTTTGTAAGTTTCTAACAACTTGCAAAGGAAAGAAGGAAGAAGGAAAGCCACAGCTAGTCATATAGGGCTATAAATATTTTTAGAGTAAAATACCTATTACTTTAACATGCGAGATAATAACATAATAGACCTTTTAGGTCATAGTGTTTCAAAATATGCAATTATTACTCTAAATATTACAAAATGAATTTTACAAAGTTCAATTATTATTATTATTCTTTTTGGCCATTAGCCATTATACCTAATAATGACAGTAATTTTACAAATCAAATTTTCAAGTTAAGTTTATTATACAAGGTATCAGTATACATATTTCACAATACTTTTTAATCGCACAGCATTTATAAAAGATTTTAATTAAATAGTACCTAAAAATATTTGTTAAATAATATGTGCTCCATAAGCATACATATATCACTGTTGCTGATTCATGTAAAACATTCCTTCACCTTTAATATTAAGCAATATGGTTTTATAGACATTATAGAGTAAGTTTCATGTACTGTTTAACTGTTTAGAATAACTAGTAATGGACAGCCATGTTTTTCATGATGTCACACATTTTTAAATTTTTTCAAGCATTTCACAAATGGTATCAACACAATATATTAAAAAATATATTTATTGATTTATTATTTTATTATAGATTTATTTATCCATATATGTGATAAAATGGGTCTTGTGCAGGTATAATCATAGTAAATGTCAGTTTTAGAGTAAAGCTTTGTTCTTTTGTGGATATGATTGATATAAAGAAGTTTCTAGCTATAACACTCACTTTGTTCAAAATTCCAGTGCATCTACCACTAAATCGCGTGAATTACAGTTAGGCACAGCAAAAAGTAGCCACAGTTCTTTTTTTATCTGAACTATCGTAGGTAGGAGGGCATGACACAAAATGGCAACCAGATCCTTTGCTAAACAATATGCAATTGCATTATAAGCTAATAAAATGCACTTTGGCACACAATACACGCACAAATTGTGCATTAACGAGTATTAACAAGAATTAAACAGTAAAAACGAAATTTAGATAACGCGTAACTGTGTAAGACTAGGTAATATGGTTGCATCACACGTAAAATAACCTGCACGTTTAGAGTCGAAAAATAGACATAAAACTTGATATTTCCAATGAAAAATCATGTTTGTGATGCAAGTAGGTTAAATACGACACTTTGTAACAAAGAAAGTGACTTACCGGAGGGGGTTTGATCTTGGCGATCCCAGACTTCTCAGCGATAGGTCTTATTTTACTGATGTACGCCAAAGGGTCCTGGAACTCCTCAGGCGTGGGCTCGAACACAGGAGCCTCGGGCGGCACGGTGAACGTGAAATTATCAGGTTTCATGGGGGACGCCGAGTCCCCCATGCTAACTTCGACATTAGCCTCATCACATTTTCCCATTTTTCAACAAAAACTATGCAGTTCTCACAAATGCAACTATAAATTACACTTAAGCATCATCTAATATTAAGGAATAAACAATGCACGTCCACAAAGAAATACAAGTGTAAGAATTAGTCCTTCCATAAGGAATCACAGAGAGATAATAACTGAAATTATTACCAACAAATAACAGAGTGGTCCTGCACGTCCGCCATGCGAAAATGAACTTTCCAAACTAAAGTATTGCCAATTCAAATAAATAGAGCACTTTTATTTATTCTTTATTATTACAATGGCTGGTGTGCATTTACAATGAAGTTGCATGAAAGATATTATTTTTTAAATATATTAAATATTTTAACTATACTTTATTCTATTAATTATTAACATCACAACGAGCATAGCTATATTTTTGACACTTTCACTGTGTCAATATTTTATAGCCCAATGTTTCGATTTCAATAGAGGTAATTTTGTTTAAAATTACCTTCCGATTTCTAAATGACACATGAAATTTTTAGTTCTACAAACCTAAAAAAATAATTACAATTCTGTAAAAATGTTGTTCAGGCAAATACACATGTTACATATAATGGAGAAATTTTAAGAACACGAGCGGGCGGGCCACATGATGGTAAGTGGTCTCCGTCGACAATGGATACTTGCAAGACCACAAGGGCTTACGGGTGCGCTGCTGACTTTACAGAATAGAGCGTAATGGAAACATCTTAGCTGACAGTTCATTCCACAATTTTCGGGTTCGCGATTATTGTCTTTTACTGAGCACTGTACTGAGCGACTGTTCTATCAAGAAAGTTCAGATGCACCACATGACGATGACAAGCAGTGCGATGGTAAAAATCGGAAGTTGGCATCAAATTGATCAGTTCTTCAGAACATTCCTCATTAGAAAGGCGGTAGAAAATCCAGTGAGACGCAACACCTCCTCAGATACTGAACTACTCTAGACCATCTGTGAGAGTGGGATCGTTGACAATTCTGACAGCACATTGTTGAACGGCGTCAAAAGGGTCCAGGTGTTATTTGGGTGCACCGGCCCAGAGTTATGAATAGTACATACTCCCTGTGGGGTCTAACTACTGAAATGAGTGGAATAAAGTACTGCTTTGCCCTGGGATAATATTGATCAAATCGCTGTAATGTGTTTATTTATAGACTGAGTGTTATATAATACAAGTATAAAAAAACTGTGAATGTATAATAAAAACCCGTGAATTTTAGGTTCATAAAGATTAATAATTTTTATAGAGAATTCTTCAAGACACTTTGACAGCTATCATTCTAATCTAGCTAGATTTAAAAAACTAAGTATAATAATAGAAACAAACTCAATGTCGTTTATTCGTTAACATAATCTTATTTTAACTTTCGGTTAATTATAATAATAAAAATGAGGCTTTGTGTTCTACAGAATCCTTTGCCTTTGCTACAGAGTGTCACAGACTGACTACAGTATATTCTAGTAACACTGACTGTGTGGATTTTAAAAAAAAAGTTATTCTTAGCCAACTTCGCAAACGCGCAGACTCGAATGCAATCGATGAAATCACATCCGTCATCCGCCATTTGCGAAAGTGGCCGATCGCTGCGGAGCAGTGCCAGTGTCATCTCTTTGATTATGTCGACTGTGTAATTTTATTAAATTTCTATAAAACTGTGAACTCAGTGCTTGTATTTGAGCAGTTAAAATGATTGTGAGGTTCTGGAGCGTTTTGTGTCTCGGAGTTTTGGCATCTTCGGTGCACAACGCCGAAGGAAACAACGACAATGAAGGTATGTAGGTACTATCAGGCTTTCGTGTCTATTTATTTTGTTTGAATTTAATTATTTTTAGTCTCCTACAAGCAAAGTGAAACATCCTAAATTAACGATTAATTTCTCATCCAGTGTAATTTTTATTCGCTTTATAAAACGTTTCGAAGTATTTTTAAACCTAAGAAGAATATTGACATATTCAATTAGATATTTTTAAAAATATTTTTTCTAAAACATTTATGATTCGTAATGGCTTTGTTATGTGATGTACGTGAATTTCCAAATGTCGCTTATTATACGTCGGTGCGTTGGGTCTTGTTAATCCAGTCGTGTGGGAGTTGGGACAGTGGTGTGAAAACCGGCCCGACCACTCCACTCATCCCATGCACAATGCACACACTCGCATCTTCGTGACCCCAGCGTGGGCGTGAGTCGCCACTAGTTTTTGCAGTTGATTCATTCACTTAAACCATGTTAATATTAAGCAGGATGGCCAATTTCTTCTGTAAATGATCTAGTTTAATTTAGGCTCATTGAATGTTATTATTGCACTTTTTATATTATATCTATTGAAATCAATTACAGTAAAATTCTTTGTTAAATCATTGAGAACATAATTAATCCTTTTATCATTTTGTAACTACTGGTGAAATTTTGAACAAAAGGAAAAATTATCTGAATTATTAAAAATCAACTTTGAATCTGTATAACATGTTTATTAGTATTAGGAATAATAATAATAAAAAATCATAAACAAAATAGAACAAGATTGTAAAGCCTATTCCTATCTGTAAATTTTTGTATCAGTCTAAGGAAAATTAATTAATGTACTTTTTACTTTAGATTAATTAATTTGAATAAACCAACAGTATGTATGTGTGATGTACAGTACAATGTATGTACAGTACAAGACTTGATTAAAGGGACTTAATTGCTGTTCAGTCTAATGATTCAGATAATTGAAAATTCAGATAATTTGTAGGTAAAAAACAACTTAAGGTATATAATGTTAGGTATTTATTTAAAAAAAATGACAAAAAAATAAGCAAAAAATGCAATGTATTAAATTTCTTCTAAAAATAATTTTTTTGGTTTCTTCATCCCTGTTCAATAATTACTCCCATCTTCAATATATTGATTGCAGCAAGTTTAATGGTGGGTTATGTTTAGTAATAAGAATAAAAAAAAATAGGATCCCCGGGGGGAATGGACTCCTCAACTTGATGGTGATATTCTTAGGAACCTATTTATTCACAGTCATTTTGTTCATCATGACTTCCTGTTTAAATACATATCATTTCAAAATATAATCCCTGTTCTTCTTCATATCTGATATCATATAAGTACCTACTCCTTATAAGGTCGGCGGCGCGCCCGCATACCCCCTGGTGTTGCAGGTGTCCATGGGCGGCGGTAACACTTACCATCACGTGAGACCGCTTGCTCGTCCACCCTCTTCTCTATAAAAAACAAAATACTTATTGGCTAACTTATGGCCACTTTTACCCTTTTAAAAATGCAATTACAGTAGTCTCTCCCTGTTGAGCACTTCTTTGCTATGTATCTTTCCCTTTATAGTATAAATCGAAGTAAATTGGTTGGTTTACTTCAGGACTAATACATTTATTCTTTCTCTTTTAAGCATGCCTCCCTCGTTTTTGAGCATGAAATTTTCCATTTGTGACATCCAAGAATGCAGTTTACCGAACCAGATGTTGTACAAAAGTCCTGAAATTTTATTGAGGGTTGCCGGAAAATTCTATTATCTATTGTTTTGTTATTATGTTCATGGGCATGTGTGCTGGTTTTTGAGGATTACAGTTTTTACACTTTTGTGTGGTACAAAATGTTAGGATAATAATGATCACTGCTAACTTCCTGGGATTTCTATTTTACCTAATGGTTTATTGCTTTCTACTCTATTATTATGTATATTATTTCCCTACCTTCTCTGTTAGGTACTCTCTCCATAAAGTATAAAATGTCACAGTCCCTTGAAATACTATATAGAGAGAGAGTACTGTATATTTATTGATTGGCAGTCTGGGTAATCACAAATCCATATAACTGAGCTCTGTATAATCAAGTCTCCACTGTATGTATGCCTGATATCATGTAATCATAAATAATTTTGTATGTAAAGTGACAGAAAGTTTCTTTGAAACAAACAGCTATTAAACAATTAGTACTAACCATAAAACCTTTTAAAGAGTACATGTGAATGCAATCAGATAATTGCTTGGGAAAACAATGTAGTGTTAGCTACATTATCAGGTTTCATATTTACTAATAATCACCTACTTATGCTGTATTCCAAAATGGTAGTTTTGCACTCTTTGACCATCTAAATTGTGCTGCATCTCTTTTTATACTATGAAGATAGAAAAGGATGCACCATTTCTAGAAGATTTGATACCATTGTCCCCACTGACAATGGAAATCGTAGATAAAATTATTATTTATTACTGTTGTCCTCGTTAACATCAGTTTTTTTTATTTAGTACCACAAAATACATGTTATAAAGGTTATACATTAAAATGTCATTTAACCCGTTCAGGTTTGTATTAGCATTTTGTGTTATTCGCCATCATATTAATAACTAGCTGTTGCCCGCGACTTCGTCCGTGTAGACTTTAGTTTATAAACACCTTCTTTATTCGATGTGATTCTTTAAATTGATATAACATTTTTATTTATGAACTGATTGAAATAAAACAAACACTAAATTTTAAGTGAAGCTTACCACAATATATTAGTGAAAACCGCACTCAAGTTGGTTAAGCCGTTTAAGATTAGCGCGCACAAACGCACAGACAAACAGACAAAAATTCTAACAATCATTGTTTTGGGTTCTATTGCGTTGATAAAGGCCCCCAATAATAGTTTTTCTCATATATCTTCCATGTACAGACAGCGATCAGTTACATTTTTATTATATGTATAGATTTATGGAAAAATATACAATTAACACTTCAAATATAATAACAAAGAATTTGCAAAATACTACAGATAGTGCAAAATAGTAGTAAATAGCAATATTATAATTTTTTTCCGACAAACAGTTGCGAGGATTGTCAACATTTTACAAACAATGTTTTAGTTCGGTATGATATTTAATTTACTTTGACTACAATTTGATTTTTTCATTTTAGTGCATTTTAATAAGAAAAACTTGTTTTTAAAACGTTTGTGTTTTAAGTTGCAGACACTTCTCAACCTGCATTTCTATGCATGCATCTCAACTCTTCTATGCATTTCCAGTATTGCATATATAATTCATTTGATTTTGGAGTATTCCTTCTCCTAGACAGGTTACAGCTAACAATGTCCATCTCACCGAACTAGACGGTCAAGCTCATGTCACTAAATTTTTGTCATCAAAATTTCGAACCCATCAAAACGAGCCCAAACACGACGTGTCTACTGTTCGTCGTTGAGGATTTCCACAGTGTGCTACCCTTTTTGGCTGCCGTATCAAATCAAAGTCATGACACTACAGTGTCGGTAAAATTACGAGCCAAGCGCGCCCAAACATGACATGTTTACCATCCGCAGTTGAGAGGAGTTCTACAGTGTGCTGGCCTTCCTGGCTGCATCATCAGGTCAAGGTCATCAAACTATTATATTGCCATCGATCTTATTTAGTTATGAATGTTATGGTGGTAAAAGGGAATAATAATAAATAAAAAATGCAAAATCAAATCACCTTTATTTCTCCAGTACATCAGAACACAAATGCAAACAGAATCGAGACAAACCGAGTCGGCTACAATATTCATCGAGTAGTGGAAACAGACGGCGACACTAACGTAGGTATCTACTCGTATTACCTACCGCATTGGACATTCTCGTATCGCGTTTCATTTTCGCGGCTTTATCTTGTAGTGTTGTTAGGCAAAATATACTGCGTAATATTGGTTAGGAGCAGGGTTGCCATTTGTAAAAACATCAAACCCGGACAAAAAGCCGGGCCAACGCCGGATTTTAGGACCGATTTAGACCTATTTTAGGTTGAAATTTTGCAATAACATACGTTTGCAAATAAAAAAAACATATTGTATAAACCTAAGAATTGAGATTGTCTCGCTTCTTCACTTAATACATTTTATATTTAGTTCATTGTTTGCACTTCTATATTTATTAAAATTTATTATTTTTGTTTTATTTAAGTTATTCACGTTAATTCATTCTATTATAGAGCTGGCAGCGTGGTTTATGTCATTTTCAGGATTTTTAATTGTATAATTTTTTTTATTACTTGTGACAGCAACAGAAATATCGTCGGTAAATAGAATACATTTGTGCATAGTTTTCTCTGTGTCATTAATATAAGCTAAAAATAGAACAGGACCCAGGACACTTCCTTGCGGAACTCCATATTTGTTACTTTTAGATTCCGAGGGATATGATATGACTTAATTGTTTTCATTCAGTTTAATTATGATAACATACTGTTGTCTATTACTTAGGTAAGATTCCAATCAATGTAAGTAGGTCCTCTGATTGAGACTGATTCTTGGTTAACTGCGACCCATTGTACATGTGATTGCGATCCCCTCGCCGCCACGTCGAGGAACGATGGTCGACCTCACCGCTTGTCGGTCCTGCAGCACATTATCACTTCAGCAGGATAGATACGTAAAAGTTCTACACTCGTGTGATTCACATTTAAAATGTCACCGCCATTTAATCAGTAGATTAATTTATCAACGATTACTGCATCAATAATTTGCAAGAAATAAATCCTGAGTCCTAAATCTCAGTAGGTTTACATGTCGTACGTATAGTCTACTGTTAAATACTGTGTGCATCTTTACTTAGGAATATCTGAACGTTGTATATTATAAATCGTGTGTGAACGCGTATAACAAAGGTCAGATACCTTTGATGGTGATGGTCAGATTGATGGTGACACGTGATGGTAAGTGTTACCGCCGCCCATGGACACCTGCAACACCAGGGGGTATGCGGGCGCGCCGCCGACCTTGCAAAATCCTATTCACAGCTTTCTTGAAGAACCCTATGTCGTAGTTTAATGGGAAGACCTCTTGAGGCAGTTCGTTCCACAGCCTACGGGTTCGGGTTCTACGTTGTGATTTACTACAAAGTAAAATATGTACAAAACGCGAAAATTTAAAATGTTGTCCGAACATGACCAATCATGTAAAAAAAAAAATATTAAGCTTTTTATAGACATTCAACTGGTGTACCTATACATAAATAAATAAAAATCGTTTAAATTCTCCCCTTTATTAGTAACTCAGTCCACAGAAATAAATACATTAACCTGTCGCCGATTGTACATCATTACCGGAACTTAGGACTGAAAGAGTCGTCCAGGTGGATAAAAGCGGTTGACGAGCTCTACCAATGTCAAGATCCTCATTAGGGAAACGACTTGGGAGATAAATGCACAAACTTTTTACAAATTTGCATTTTAAGTACGGTCCTACTTGAGGCTTCTTTGAATTTCAGAGGCCTGCGTGTATCTGGGGCATAGGGACTTAGCTGTTTCTTAAAAACGGCGATAGGGGCGTACAACTAATATAGGTACATACTTTCAACCGGCGTTCGTGAGGTCGTGAGTTCCAGCTCTTAAACATTTTCTATCTATTCATTGAAAACGGCTTGTGTATTTAAACAAACACCAAAAAATACTAAATGGGCAACATTTTGTAAATAAAATTATTTTATTGACAACAACAATACTAAAAATAATAATTTCAGCGGAAAGTAAAAAGAAAGGACTATTAGTTGTTGTGTCAATAAGCACCAATTCGGCATACGTCGCCTCGTGAACTGCCACGCTGATTTTCAGTTGGAACCGCACGAATCACCAATAGGCCTTTGTTAGGTGACATTAGTCTATAGGTTTATATGGAAGCAGTGCCGCTCCGCAGCTGCTTTTCCGTTTGCCGCTTCCATATAAACCCATACATGCATATCCCCTTATTTACATGCACCCACTGATACCTACTCGTACTCGCTCCGCCCTACTTACTTCCCAAAATACTTCTACGGCAGCGAGTCGAGTGTCTACGGTCGAGTGTTCACATTGTCGCCCATACTTCTTTCATGTTCATCCTTGGGCAACGGAGGACGTTGAAAGTGCTGCACCGCCAGCGCAAAAACAAGCCAAAAATACCGAAATAAAATAGAAAAAAACATGTCATCGTAAGAAGCGATGGTGGATGATAGTAATTCATTGCAATAGAACGATCGAGCGCGGGGCAGCGTCAGTGGCATGACAGTGTCGGCTGGAGGGACGTGCTAGATACTCCCGCCGCCCACTGCCCTGGAAGTGGGGGCTGCATGTAAATGAGGGAGTAGACTAATGTCACTGCTTATCGCTCTCCATGCTAACAAGGGCCTAGACTGACCAAGAATGTCATTATACCAAGTCGACGTAGACTCCTATATTTTCCTAGCGAACCTAAACCGAACCCACCTTTAAATTTCGTGCTAATTAATTATTTCTCATTAAAAACGTAGTTCTAGGGAGATTTCTAAGAAATATCCCTCTTGCTCAGATCACTTGCCCTGTAGAGTAGGAACTATATAATTGAAAAATTAGACGAACTTACCTTAAGTGAAGTCTGATTACAATTTAATGAACGCTGAAGTGAATTATAATTGAATGACTAACGAAGAGGAGACTACACTATAAATACCTACAATTAAATTTCAGATCACCGTGAAATGAAATTACCACAGACCATTCAGACCAGTAATTTAATGATTAGGTGGATTGCAATAGCAATCGACCCTTTTAGTATCCATTGCTGGACATGGGCTTCCACATGCACATGTATGGCCTTAAAACGCCACGCAGGCCAAACTGATTGGCGAGTCCACTCTTTTAGAGGTGATGTAGTTCCTCAAGGCTTGTGACAGCAGCTTTGTTAACCCTCAGTCGCCTTTACGACACCCACGCTAAAGAGATGGAGTGGTGTTATTCTATGGCCGGCCGACACCACACAGCACAATGATTAGATTACGGAGCTTTGGTAGAAGCTATAGTCTTAGCAATTAAACAACTTTTAACGGTTTAAATCGCGTATATTTGACATTATTTATATCCCGACGTTTCGAACACTTTGCAGTGGACGTGGTCACGGGGTGACGTCCACTGCAAAGTGTTCGAAACGTCGGGATATAAATAATGTCAAATATACGCGATTTAAACCGTTAAAAGTTGTTTAATTGCTATGTATAGTAATCGCGAAAACCTAAGCTATAGTCTTTGTTATAATGTCCTTCAAGAAAACAATTTCTACAGCTTACACTATTTCATTAGTGTTTTCATTCATACAAATGGAAATAATCCATAGAATCCTTTGCAGTAAAACATTTGCCTCTTCAAATTCCTATTTTTAATATTTCCAATACTGTATCCAAATCTACCCCCTTGGGAGAAGAAACGTTTAATTAAAAATCGATTTTCTTACATACATGAAACATTACATAATATGTATGTCATACATATACTTAAACCTTATTGTTTCCGAACGTTCATATAGAAGTAATAACTCGGATATCCCCAATTGATTGATTCATTGCGGTTTGTATTGAAGAAATACGGAAGAAGAGGGACTTCAAAATAATACATTGATTGATGTGTCTTCCCACGCAACACCCACACCCGACTCATTGCTTAGTTACTTGTTACATAACGCTTTTCCCATAAATAGGAGTTATTGACACAGTATGTATAGGAAATTTGCAATTCAAAGTCGCAGTGGGCCAGTTTCGACTTAAAACTTTTAAAAGAGTAACGGATGCGTGTTTTAGGAACTGGTATGATGCAACCATAGATGTAAAACATTTATTTTATAGGAAGGAGGTGACAGACGAGCAGGCGGACCACCTGATAGTAAGAGGATACCCTCGCCCATGGATATCCATGATTCGTGCAAACGTCAATCACAAATGATAAATGTTGGCACGGTCCTACGACGTCTACCTTTTTAGAATTAGAAGTTTATTTAGAAAAAATGATTGGGGAGGATAGAGTATAGGGAGTATAATAACTGGATGGGAACTTCTCCAATTTCATTATCTCCCCATTCTTACTTAGGAAGGGTGGTTAGGCTGGGATGGTAAGTAAAGCATAGGACAAGTAGTTTTAGTCCATTACACTCCTTAGTCTATGAGAGTTTTGCGATTATGATATGTGGAGTATATGAACCTATACAGGGTGGATCACAAACCACCCACCAGTCAGGTGTACAGTATCGTAACTATCTCTTTTATCATCCATTGGAGACGACGGGTCATCTCATGCACATTGTCTTGTGCCTGAAAAATGGCCTTGAATCAAATAAGTGCCTTAAACCTCTCATTCATTCATACCATAAAGTATATCAAATATGACAACACTAACCCGCGGTTAAAAATGCCATTACTAATTAATTATTAATTCATAAAGTAATAGATCACCAAATCTTAACACGTCTTAAAGCATTGAACATGGCTCGACCTGTTAATTTGGAGCTCTATAACCTTAGTGTATATCCACCAAATAATCTTAAAGGATATCCTAAAATAGTTGCCTGATGCGCCATTTATATTCACATCCATGTACAAGACGTGATTAAAATTCATATGGCTATCATTAATGACAATGACTGCGCGAGGAAGACAATAGGAGACTAGGTTTAGACCTTACGTTTCAAGGTGTAATTTTTGGGACTGATTTGTCATATATTTGCATAATTTCATAAGACTGATACAGAATGATAATGACATTCCTTCCGCTTTAATGTAATAATAAATATTAATGCTCTGCAACCAAACGCAACGTTTCCACGGTCATAAATATTAGCTGCTTACCTATGAAATGACCGATTTTGTTACTGGCCACTTAAGTTTTTTTTTGTTTTTTATAAAAATAAAAGGCGACAGACTAGCATACAGTCCACCTGATTACCATCTGATTGCCTGATTACTAATCGAATAGTATTTTTTATATATGTATAGAAAAAGGCGGTAGACGAGCATAAGTTCACCTGATAGTGAATACTGTCGTCCATAGATACATGCGATACATGCCAACATCAGTCCAGAATGACAAACGTTGACACGCCCCCGGATGCGCTGCCCACCTTTGCAGATTCAGGAATGGAAAATAAAACAAAATGCATTTAATAGCTACGATGTTGTTATTCCAAAATCAGTATTTCATTTGTCTGTACCTAAATTTTGTTCATGTAATTATCTTGAAAATGAAATGGATGAATTAAAAATTCGTGCTATTTTTTAATATGAGACTCCCTCACCCACTATAATCACCGGTACTTGCCCCGACAGATTTCCATTTCTTTCGAAATTTCGACAACTTTTTGGAAGGAAAAAAATTTGATTCTGTAGTACTAGTAGCTGTGATTAGGGCTTTTGCAGAATTCATTGATTGGGTATCAATGAATTCTTCAATAGCTTTTTTTCCACGAGACTTTTACAGGAGTGGCATCAGTCAACTGCCCGTGAGCTGGAGAAACTGTTGTAGATAATATGGGTCAATATTTCGACTAACCATAATAAATATTTTTGTAACAAAAAAAAATTTTTCAGTTTCTCATACGTATCGATAATTTCATAGATAAGCACCTAATATAACATCGATCAACTACAGAGATGTAGGTAGCATTAATGCCCTAAAAGCAGGGCGTTTGCAAGACGCATTAGGGGGGAGAGTGAATGCTGCATCCCCACAGCCGTTGGGCGCATCGAGTTACCCCTCTCTCACAGAAGACTATCTTCAAATGTAGTGCATTTTCTACTTTATCGTATTTCCCCAATGTACGTGTACGTGTTTCGGTAGTGTGTGAGATATGCCAGAGTCCATTCTATCCCATCCTATCACTCCCCATTTTCCCAGTCCGTTCCTTAATGTACAAAGCTAGGGCAGCTCATTCAGAGGCGCGCCTACGCTTGTCATTCTGATGTTGGCATGTATCGCGGATGTTTGAACGATAGTATCCACTTACCATCAGGTGGACTGTAATCTCGTCTTCCGCCTTATTTTCTATAATAAAAAGAAAGACGATCAAATTTACTGTCGACTCAGTCTGTCATTTGACGGCCAAAAACTACCAAGAATGTATTAATGAATGTTTACTTTTTTTAGTAATACCGACGATATATTCAATTTGTATGTAAATACAGTCCTTGAACCTAGACTTATACAAATAAATAAATAAACAGTCTTTTAACGTAAATGGAATAATAAATACAGCTGAAGAAATAGTGGGAGATGTCAGCATTATCACTATCACAATGTGAACATCTGTTGTTCTTCAATCGGTGGAGATGAACTGATACTAAAAAATGAGTGAAACGGAGACGGTTTACTATAATAATACATATATTACATATGTATTACATATACATATTAGGGGTGTAAGAGGCTCACCTACCATCTTTTGAGCCTAAGCCAACCTCACCTGCTTGTGGTGCACCCTGCTGTTAACTGACGAGGCAATGGCGTTCCCTTTTTGCGGTGGGAGGGTTACTCCGTCGGCATTGCTACCACCCTTCCGTCGGAGTCCGCCGCCATAATGATGCCTTATAAGCCGCGAGGCCCGCATCGTGTTCCGGCGGTGAGCGGAAGAAGCCGTCCCGAGAGAGGGATTGTTGCGTGTGGAAATGAGGACCGGCGGTTGCGGGGAATTACAGACGCGCATGGGCGTGACATGGTGGCGCGGGGATCAGGGAGACCCCGTGAAACGGTTGTCCGCTGACCGCCCGCGGGTTGTTGGGGGCCCGAACCCGGGGATCTTACTTTAATCTCCACCCCAGGAGGCTGCCCCGCCGCACGCGAAAAATCCCTTGGGGTAGCAGTTGTGCCGGAGGAGACCGGAGTCGAACCCGACTGCTGCCCCCGGGGGGGGACCGGGGGCTCTTCCGTACCCCGCGCCAGCAAGTCACACAACCTTTGTGACCTGATTTTTTCTCCGCCCCGTGCTTTGTCTTTTGATCCACATGCGACCATTTCTCTCTCCGTCCCCCCTCTTCTTATTTTTCCTATTCACACTCACAATGGCCAGGAACAAGAAAATGTATAATGTGCACTCAGCGGCCTATCCTGTAAGTTCCACATTTAAAGTGGACTTTTGCAACATTAGAGGGATGCATAGTAACATCGACGCCGTCCACTACCACCTTGAGACGGCAAAGCCGGCCTTACTTTTCTTGATGGAGACACAGATTTCCTGCCCGGCCGATACATCATATCTTCATTACCCCGGTTACAAACTGGAGCACTGTTTTGTGCGACGTGCCGGGGTATGCATGTACGTCCGGGAGAATGTTTGTTGCCGCCGCCTCAGCCATTTTGAAGACAGGGACCTGTCGATTCTCTGGGCGCGTATTGACTACGGACGTTCCACTAAAGTCTACGCTTGCCTTTACAGGTCCCACAGCGGTGATACGGAGACGACTCGTTTTTTTGAGCGTCTACAAGAAACGACTGACAGAGTGCTCGAGCAGTTCCCTTGCGCGGAAGTGGTGATCCTTGGTGATTTCAACGCTCACCACGAAGAGTGGTTGGGATCCCGAACTACCGACCGCGCAGGGAGAGCAGCCTACAACTTTGCCCTGGCCTATGGTTTCTCGCAGTTGGTGTCCTCACCTACGAGGATACCTGATATCGAGAGCCATACTCCCTCCTTACTGGACCTCCTGCTGACTACGCGGCCGAATGACTACAATGTTGTTGTTGATGCCCCGTTAGGATCATGTATCATTCGAACTGCTGTGCCAGCCAAGCAATCCGTGCGGACCCATTCACAGGGAACGCGCAAAGTCTGGCACTACAAGTCAGCAGATTGGGATGGGTTGCGCGAATTTTACGCCTCTTATCCCTGGGGGCAGCTTTGTTTCTCGTCGGGAGATCCGGATACCTGTGCAGACTCCGTTACCGACGTGGTGTTGCAGGGCATGGAATGTTATATTCCTTGCACCGCGATACCGGTAGGCGGACGGAGCCAACCATGGTTCAATCAGTCCTGCAGAGAGGCCCGTCGTAATAAACGGGCCGCATACAGGGCCTGGGCCAGAGCACAGGTGTCCGAAGATCCGAATACCTACGCTACCTCGAGGTGCAGTAAGAAGATCATTGTCAGAGCAAAGAATGAGCACATCCGCAGAATTGGCGACCGACTAGCTAGCTATCCTTCTGGAAGCCGGGCTTTCTGGTCGCTCGCTAAGGCTGCTGAAGGTAACTTCTGTCAGTCGTCACTCCCTCCACTGCGGAAACTCGATGAGTCACTGGCCCATGGGGCGAAGGAGAAAGCCGATCTCTTGGGCTATTTCTTTGCCTCAAACTCGACACTGGACGATAGAGGTGCCTCACCACAGTCTATCTCAAGGTGCACAAGCTCCATGCCGGAAATCTGTTTCACACAGCGTGAAGTCCGGCGAGCTCTAGCATCTCTTGATGTCCGAAAATCGAGTGGGCCTGATGGTATTCCTGCAGTGGTGCTTAAATTTTGCGCTCCCGAGTTGTCCCCGGTGCTTACGCGACTCTTTAGGCTCTCATACTCTACAAAAAGCTTCCCGTCAACATGGAAGGTAGCTCATGTTCACCCTTTACCTAAAAAGGGTGACCGCACAGACCCGGCCAACTACAGGCTAATAGCGATCACCTCCCTCCTTTCCAAGGTGATGGAGCGTGTCATAAACACACAGCTCCTTGGGTACCTAGAGAATCACCAGCTGATTAGCGACCGTCAATATGGATTTCGCCATAATCGCTCCGCTGGTGATCTTTTAGCGTATTTAACACACCGCTGGGCTGACGCCATTGAGAGTAGAGGCGAGGCTCTGGCTGTAGGCCTAGACATTGCGAAAGCTTTTGACCGGGTATGGCACAAATCGCTGCTTTCCAAGTTACCATCTTTCGGGATACCCGAGGGATTATGCGAATGGGTTGCCAGTTTCCTGACTGGACGGAGCATCAGAGTCGTTATCGATGGTAGCTGCTCCGACACCATGTCTATTAACGCTGGCGTCCCGCAAGGCTCCGTGCTGTCTCCAACTCTTTTCCTTCTGCATATCAACGACCTGTTGCAAATTGGTGACATACGTTGCTATGCAGATGACAGTACTGGAGACGCCTTGTACAGGGGCCGCGCCAACATCCCTCGGGTCGAAGTGGAAGAGAGTCGCGCCAGGCTTGTGTCTGAAATCGAAGACTCTTTAGATCTAGTCTCGATTTGGGGTTTCTAAACTTTCTCGATTTCTAAACCTAGTGGATTTCAACCCCAGTAAGACGCAAGTCTGTGCATTCACCGCTAAAAAAACCCCTTTTGTTGTAGCACCTCGCTTTCAGAGCATACCTCTTAAGATCTTGGAGAGTATCGGGATCCTTGGTATCGACATCTCCAGCAAAGTCGAATTTAGGGGTCATCTGGAAAATAAGGCCAAAATGGCCTCCAAAAAGCTCGGTGTGCTGAACAGAGCGAAGCGGTACTTCAAACCTGGGCCACTCCTTATGCTTTACAAAGCTCAGGTGAGGCCCCATATGGAGTACTGCTCTCATCTCTGGGCCGGCGCACCGAAATACCAATTGGACCCATTTGACTCCATCCAACGACGTGCTGTTCGTATTGTCGACGATCCCACTCTCACGGGCGGTTTAGAATCCCTCAGCATTCGGAGAGACGTTGCGTCTCTCTGTGTGTTCTACCGCCTTTACAATGGGGAATGCTCTGAAGAATTGTTTAATATAATTCCCACCTCGGGTTTCTACAACCGCACCTCCCGTCACAGAAGTGCGGTCCATCCGCATTTCCTCGATACGGAGGTGTCGCGCACTGTTCGGTCCAAAAATTATTTTATACCGCGAACCCGTAGGTTGTGGAACGAACTGCCTCAAGAGGTCTTTCCATTGAGCTACGACATGGGGTTCTTCAAGAGAGCTGTGAATAGGATTTTGCAAGGTCGGCGGCGCACCCGCGTACCCCCTGGTGTTGCAGGTGCCCATGGGCGGCGGTAACACTTATCACCACGTGGGACCGCTTGCTCGTCCGCCCACTAATCTATAAAAAAAAAAAAAAAAATATTTTCTTGAGTTACACTGCCTATGTTTGTGATACCAGGGCTTAATAGGCCATTCCTTTTGAATACTAGCATCTTCTATTTTCTGTAATTGCAGAACTTTGGATTAACTATAATTAATACAAAGTTTTCCTATGTGGCCTTTAATTATATGGAAGTAGTCTTGAGACTAGGGTTTGACGTAACACTGTTCTCAATGTAAAAAATATTAAATAATTGAAAAATAAAACTCTTCCTATATAATCAGGAAATAATATTTGTGATGTAATATTTTGGGGTAAATGTGTTTGCGTAATTGATTTTAAGCAAATAAAGCAATAACTCCTAAAACTTAGTTATTACTTAGGTACTACTCGACCACTGCCATCACTCATACAACTGTTTTGTTACAACGAATTATCCATTTATGTATTTTTAATGACCGATGAAATATAAGATGTTACAGTTACTTACCCAAAGGAACATCCAGGGAATCAGAAAACCGGGAAGAAGCTGAACATCTTGACTGAAAACCTTCGTCGATGGTTAAAAAAGACTCCCAGTTCAATGTTTACAGCTGCTGCTGTGTTTAAAGTTAAAATCCTCACACTGACAGAGATTCTAACCAAAATTCTTGTATCCGTCAACAGAAATTTGGTTATATTGACGACATTCTGGTTAAAATTGACAGTTCTGATTGGTTCTGATATAAAGTCTAATTGTATTGTCAAAATCGTATTTATTTACAGTAATGTGCATACTTTTAATTTAAACGGGAAAACCACTCGACAAGTCGAGCTTATTCAATGCGACGCGAATTCTCAGTGATCGCCAACTTTTGACCACGAAGAAAATACAGTGCTTTCTTTTACATCGAAGGTCATCATTAAAAACAACAAGTAACGAACGAAATTCAGTAAATAAGATTGATAAAAACGCTTTATTAACACAACAAAGAAAAATAAGACAAAACAGAAATTGTAAATATTTAGAACACACAAAAAGCGGTCTTATCATTAAAAAAGGATCTTTGCTAGACAGCCTCTGGGTAGAAAGGAAATAAATATTTTGATCACAGGTAGATGTAAAATTCTTTGATACAAGCTCTAACAAGCCTGAATCAAGAAACTTTTGTTGTACCATAAAATTGTATGTATAAAGTAAAATGAAAACATTAGTCTGCCCTAAGGTACTCGAAGCTATCACCATACTACTCTTTTTACTCAAAAACTGTTTCATAGTTCGTATTCCGTAGATTTTAAAGAAAGTCTACCTAAAGAATGCAAAATGATAACTTTGAACTTCGGGAGAATTTTACAATTACAATAAATAATTTTATTTGATTTATTATGAATATAGTATGGAAAACTGTTAAAACATCTACTATAGCACGAGACCTTCATTTACTTTTATACACGCATCCTAAAATGAATCTCTACTTGTGTTTGTTACTTTTTATCAACTATACAGCATTCGACTGCAACACTGTTTATTGTACCCTCTTTTTAATATTTTGTGTAATAATATTTTTCATTTTCTATTGTCTCAATGGATCTAGTTGTTTTCGTAAGTTCTCATCAACCGTAACCAGCCTTTTTATCGTCCACTGCTGGATATGGGCCTTCTCGTGCACATTGTCTTGTACATGAGCGACGAATGGTCTTAAAATGCCACACTTACCAAGCTTGTTGGAGAGTCCATTATTTTACAGATTGTGTAGTTCCCCGGGACTTTGGTGTTGCTTGGATGCCTTTTATAACACCCGCGAGAAAAGATGGGGTAACGCTATTCTAAAGTCAGCTCACACCACACGGCCAGATCTCATCCACATTAACAGATTTTTCATTCTCTCCCATTCTCTCGTTGATTACCTCACCGCACATGATCTTCCCTGTTTCTCACCCAGCTACTAGTATCCGGTTTTTACTTAAATTAAATGTCAATAATGTTCAAACATCGTGATCCTTTCCGAAATATTTGCAAATACATTTTTCTTCATATTTCCGAATTTTTTATTCTGGCCTGTATTTGACGTGAATTCTAAAAATAGCAAAATGGCTTTGAAGCGACTTCACGTTACGATCGGCCCAATATCACCGCTAATTTCCGCTCGGCGATAGGTAAAAAGCCTTTTGTGCCAGTTTCTCGATATAAGAGTACTTTTTGTCCCTGAATCATTTCCCAATATCATGTACTTCTTATCTTTAAACTTTTCGCCTATAATAAAATTCGGACCGGAACTTTTAGATTTGGTCTCTGAAAACCTGTTATATTTTCAAAGCTACAGTACCTATTTCGATGAAAAATACGTTAAAATCGTTGGAATAAATATCTTACACAATATTTCCCGAAATTAGCCTAAACAGGCAGATATTTTTTTTATGAAAGGAGGCCAGGAAAAGGAAAGGAGGAAAACAGACAGGTTCTACCGGGTTCTACACCAACATGATTTGAACTTCGGACTTGTTCAGACCGGAGGGTCCGTACCACAGAATTTCTAATGAAATGCGGATTTTTAATTTCTAGTTCACCGTTAAAGAAAAACATTGTGAGCTTGGAGGTAGGTTTAGGTGTACGATGGGCACCTTCAAAAGGGGTGGAGTTTCCTCACTGTGTCCCTACAGTGAGAAAAGCCGCGTGCCCGAGAATTAAGTAAAAATCTGTAGCATGTGCAATATCCTCCAATCTGCACTGGACCGGTGTGGTGGAATATGGTTCAAACTTCCATCTTGACCGCAAGTAGATACCGGTTCCCTGCAGTAGGTCTGTGCGACGTTATAGTCTATATTGATTATAACCTATAACGTCATAGGAGATAAAAAGAGCTAGAAAACAGTGGAATAAATGGCTCTCCACTTAACATTCACCTTACGTAACTCGGAAACAATGGCCCAGACGTTACAAGAGTTCAACTATATATAACAGTAGCTATAATATGTGAACCTCTACTCCATTGTTACTGTTTAACTTGACACGGTATTGTTCAGCTGCAGATGACTTATGAAATGCTTGTTTTGGAACCTGTGTCTGTGCTAATTGGTGGAATGGAACAGTTCAGTTTGAATGCGGTTAGTGTATTGGGGGATATGAGGTTAAAGGATAATTATGATGTTGTTATTTGAAGAAATAAGGTGGGAGACGAGCAAGTACTTCTATATGGTGGTAAATACAATCCATGATTGTCTGCGACAGACAATATCATTAAAAAAGTAACAAATTTTGGCTAGTGTCCAAATGAATTATTTACCTTTTTGGCATTACTTTTGTTTCTGTCTGCTGAATATAATGTAATAAAATAACACATAAAGATTCGTTACCATTTACTATTCCCAACTAATGCTTTAAGTTTGAATGGCTTCTATTTAAACCATATATGGGCAACGTCCGGCCCGCGGGTCGGATACGGCCCGCTACAGCTTCCCATTAATGTCAATAATAATAAATAAATACACTATTAGGATAACATTGTAACTTTGGCTTACTAAATAAACGCATAAAACGTTTTTTTTGTATACACAACTATTACCTACGGCCCGCTATATCATGAACGTTTGACAGTTTAGCCCGCGATATCCCAAAGGTTGCCCATACCTGATTTAAACGAACGGCAAAAAATGCAAAGTAAATCATGACCAACAAGACAAACTATTTTTTTTGCAGAGAAGGTGGTAGATGAGCATACGGTCCACCTGGTACTAAGTGGGCACTGTTACCCACGGACATCCGCTGCACATCCTAACAGTACAGAATGACAAACGTTGGCACGCTCCCTACAGCCCTGCCTACTTTTGGAGATTTAAGATGTATTTGGAGAAAGGGTTAGGAGAATGGGATGGAAATGGGCCCTGGCATATCTCACTCACTACCGAAACACGTACGTACGTACATTGGGGAAATAGGATAAAGTGGGAAATGCAGTACATTTCAAGGGAGGCTTCTGTGGGAGAGGGGTCACGTGGCCAGTCTAGTACCACGTTGCACAGCGCACGTTTGCAACGTGCAAATTACTAAGAATCCTACTACAAAGTGGACGGAAGCGGGACTCCTATTTCTATATTGTCACTAAAAATCGAAACCTAACCCATATTAAAATTTGCTGCCCATTGTAACCTAAATTATTTCTCATAAAGTGTAACCTAAAACCTTTAGATATGAATCCTCTTTATGAACGTGATGTAAAGAGAACAAAGAAAAAGCTATGTTTAAGACAAAATCCAAAACAAAGAATTATTGATATTATGCATAAGTATGTTTTCTAAAGTCCAAACTAGATTTTGTTTAGATAATCTTAAGGATGTTTTTTTTTTATGGACGAAGGTGGCAGACGAGCATACAGTCCACCTGATGGTAAGTGGATACTGTAGCCCATAGACATCCGTGATACATGCCAACATTAGTCCAAAATGACAAACGTCGACACGCCCCCGAATGCGCTGCTTACCTTTGGATATAGGAATGGATTTCGAGAAAGGGTTGGGGAAATGGGGAGGGATAGGATGGGAATGGGCTCTGGCACATCTCACTCACTACCGAAACACGTACGTACATTAGGGAAATAAGATAAAGTGGGAAATGCAGTACATTTCAAGGTAGATGAAACATGTCTAACAATACTGATAAAATTTATTTCCTTTAAAGAAAGTGCAAGTGGACAAGTTGTGCCATGTGGTATCGGTCGGCTATCACAAGCCCTAAGGTACTACGTCACTTCTAAAAGAGTCGACTTCCCGACCCGCTTACCCAACTTGTCGTTTTAAAGCTACTCATCCCTCATGCACAACACGAGGCGCATATGGAGGCCCATGACCAGCAGTCGATACTAAATGGGCTGGCTGCATTTCATTGCAAGGGACCTTGTCCCTGCATGTTATTTGCTTGCAAAAAATTGTACTTCTTTATCTCACATTTTAATGTATCCGATAGATGAAAAAATATTACATAATTTGCTTAAACATCACCGGTATACTCCTATTATAGAGGTTGGGCTCGAATAGAAACAATGAATACTAATCAATTTTTATTAACGGATAAAGTTTCCTCTTAGCAAGTTGATTGTACAGGTAAAACACTTCAAATGAGCTGGCATCTGCTTTGGCTAGGGCGACTTCACTCTTAGTTAGTGGCTGTCTGGCGTGGAGTGGAGTGGGTCGTCGCTCGCTGGCTTGGCTGGCGTATCGCGATTGGCGGGAATATGACATTTTAAAATAGATTACTTTCAATGGTAGACAATATAAGATTGTCGACTATTTCTGTCTCCTACAGTTTCCACATTTTTCAATTCAAATCGAAACCTATTGAAAAACTTTGCAGCTTCTCATCCATTTGGTCCCCCTTCGATTTGTTTAACCACTCGACAAGTTAAAGCAGGTGCGCTTTTTTCTATCTGCTGGGGGAAGTATTAAATGACGCCACGCCTCCGGTTTTTATGGGGTATCATTATGATTTTTTTTCTGTAAATAGCTTCCAATGGCGGCGATAATGGGTTACTTTTTGAGTTTGAATTTATGAGTAAAGGGTAAACGGATGTCTATTGGATCCAACGGTAGAGGTAACATAAAATAACGGCACGCGTGCCCTTATTTTATGTTACCAGAATTTACAGATAATTTTTTTTATTTATCTTTTGTTGCAACGCGTAATTATTATTCTGTATTTATGTTGTTATTTATTATTCTTTGAGACTTGTATTTAAATGATCATCAAAAAAAAACTATATAATAATGTTATATAACAGTAACACGGTTATTCACAATAACACGTGAATATTGCGAGCAGCGCCGTGGGAGTTTATTAATTGCGTATGTTTATTAATAAAACACATACCTATTCCAAAATTAGCTTTCCGATATACGAGTGTCTAATTAAATATTTTCGACTTAAATTATCTAAGATAATTATTATTATCAAAACATTATTATTTATTATCAAGATAATTATTTCGATCATTATTATCATTGATAGTTATCGTGATAGACGGTGATAGTTAGCGCCGCGCGAGTTTATTAATTGTGTATGTTTATTAATAAAACACACATTCCAAAATTGGCTATCCGATATACGAGTGGCTAATTAAATTATCAAAACATTATTATCAAGATAATTATTTCGATAATAATTATCATTGATAGTTATCGTTTCGCACCCCGGGTGGTGGGTGGTATACTAAAGTCGGTTGACACCACACGGCCAACAGTGACGGCAATATCTAAATACAACAGTCTATTAAATACAATCCCCACACTTCACGTTATATAAACGTTATTACGTAAACTGTGGTCTATAGGGGAGCGTGGGCACGACCTACTTGTAGGGCAACGGTCATTACGCCTTATTGTGACGCCTCTTTACTGTTACCCATTTCATTTTACACTTCTTTCGATAAACGTGACTAAGTGCTTAATTTATTACATTTAGAAGAAATCTACTTGTGAAAATTTCATTAAAAATGGGCCAAATCGGTTGGGTACCTGAATTAGCGTTTAATCGACGAATGCTGAATTCGCAAAATTGCTACCAGTTTTTTTTAAATTTCTAGGAACTTGCTGGAAAACTCAATTTTCATTTTCGGAATTGTCAATTTTTAAAGTTTTGTAAAGGAATATTCAAGATAATACGTAGGTACCTACTTATTTCACTTCCCCAAAATATGTAAGTATAGGTATACAATTTTGGCGAAGTACATATTTAAAAACTTAGCATTATCTTGAATATTCCTATACAATTTTTTTTTGAAAACTGACGTTATAGATATTTGCGCTAGGTGGCTAACTACATGCCTGCTGCATGTAGGTACAGAAATGCTTTGTGATGGGTACTCGTAATATGTATCTTGCTGAGCTAAGGTCCCCTGTCATCGATAATGTCACATTTAACCTAATTATATTGTTATTGAATAGACGATGGAATTCGTCCATACATTTTGTAACAACGTGTTTTGTTTCTATAACATAGCAAGTTTTATTTGATGACTCAGATCTTAAATAAACTATTCAGCAAAAGCAAAAAGCCTGTACACAATATGTTACGATACCCGGCCACATGTATGGCTCATCATGAATTCGAATAGTGAGCAGGCAAATCGATGAGCAAATTTAAAGGTGGGTTATTTATTTATTTATTTATATACTTTATTGTACATACAAATAATAAAAATAGTTACAAGATAAAATACATAGAAAAGGCGTGGTTATCCACTTAGGAGATTTTGTACCAGTAAACCTGGGAGGGCGACGATAAAGACAAAGGGCCTGGCTGCATGGCGATTAAAGATCATACATCCTTCGTGCACAAGACAATGTATTTGATGAGGCGAGGCCCGTGTCCAGCAGTTGACGTTAAGAGGGTTGATTACGGTTGCGCGCTGCCACCCTTAGGGCGTTTGTCCACCGCCGACGTCACCGAGAACGAGATGACGGCGCCGAAGTAGCGATACATACATCCCGACCGCCGCACAGTGGGACAGAACCGTGCGTACCGTCTCAAAAATAGCTTTTCGTAATGTTCTATATTGAATATTTTGTTAATGCATATGTCTAACTGAATGTTCAATGCATATTATATAGCAGTTGAAATACACTATTTCTCACTTTTTGTATTAGAATAAGGCTTGCAAGTTGACGCTCAAAATTATGTCAATTATGTAGAACACAATTCCACCAGTTTACATGGTCATATTTGCATTACTTTACCAGCAAATTTGTAAGTGTGATATATGGTTAGAATGGTGATGAAGTACTCTATTTAAAAATAATTTAAGTGAACCATTATGTGAAACCTGGGGAGGTAAAGAATTTTTATTTCAGGACCTAATATTCTATCCTTATTAGAAACTTTGCATAGACTTTTGACAGTTAGCGGTGTCTGCCCATGTCGTAATTTTGATAGCATCGTATAGAGCAGCTAATGTTAAAGGTAGGGCAAAAAAAATTGAGTGCCCGAATCTGCCCCCCTTGAAATGAAACTAAAAATGGCTAATGGGGAGAAAATACAAAATATTCCAAAAATTATTTTAGTTCTGATTAATGAGATTTTTGGATATTTAGATCACTTTTGACCTTTTTTTCTTAAACAATATTATCTATTTACTCAATCTTTAGGTAAAGTGGGAGTTTTGGGTAATGTATTAGTATGTAGTATATTTTTTTTATCGTGCGGTCAGATGTGGTTAATGTTTTGTTATCACTGTGTGAATTACATGTTTCTCATATAGTTTATGTATTTCTCTATCGCGGTGAAGGAAAAGGGAGCAAGTGGTATCTAGTTATAGTTGTTAGTGTACATTATCAGTACCTACCTACTACTAACCACCTTCATAGATAGTGGTTAGGAACTTGATAATGACACTAGATAGTAATATTTTTTCACACGAAATTTCAGTATAAAAGTTATTGATTTACGTTGTCATTTACCAGTACTTTAGTGTGCTTTAACATAATATAGTCTTCACCAACCTCGGTAAAAAAAAAGTAGTTAAAAATAAAAACAAAATGAGTGAATTTGTTGTGCCTCGACGAGTATTATGCGAATTTTTTATTGGCCATGGAACAAAATCAGAAGATATTCAAAAATACTTAGAACAACACCACCATTTGTCGTCTGAAAAAAGTGAATTAATTGTGAAACGTATTCAAAAAACGCTTATAACAGCGTTTAACGATCGGTGGACCAAATCTAACCGAACTAAAGAACGTTTCTTTAGTAATAATATATCGTGGTTAGACGGTGAATTTAAGGTACAATTCGAAGAAGCACCGATGGATATTACACCTACAACATCTGAAAAACGTGGACGTCCACCAAAGTCTTATGAAGATCTATCAGAGAAATCGAAAAAAAGAAAGAATATGGAATTGGTACAAGAATATGGACTCGAGTATATACATAATGCATACGTTCAAGGATTGCGGGCTGAAGGAGAAATCGAAGAAGCTACTGTTGTTTCAATGATGCGGAATTGTGAAAGAAATGAAAAAAGGATCATGAAGGAAAAATTATTGCATGAAAGTCGCAATGGAACAGATTTTACGGTGGATGAAGCTTTAAGTATGTTTGCAGATTTAGATCTTTCGAAATCACAATACGGATTTCTTCGAGCAAGTTTGATTAACAAAAACTTCGACATATTGCCATCATATAATATACTGACGAACGCCAAAAAACTGTGTTATCCTCCACTATCCAGCATTCAAATAACCGATATAAGTGCTAAAGTAAATCTACAAGATTTGCTGGATCACACTTGTGCTCGCATCTTAAAGATTGAAAATGTTTACAACCCAAGAAGAAAATCTCTTAAATTGTTTACCAAGTGGGGATGTGATGGTTCATCGGGGCAAAGCGAATATAAACAAGTTTTAACAGATGAGAGTGACTTAGTCTCAGATACAAACTTATTTATAGCGTCTTTGGTACCAATAAAGCTGACTGACACAGAAACACATGAGATAATTTGGCAAAATCCGGCTTGTTCTTCTATTCGTTATTGCCGACCAATCCTGATGGAACTTGCAAAAGAAACGCCCGAGAAAACCCGATCAGTGGTTGGTGATATTCGGGGTCAAATTAATAATTTGCAAACATCAAAGATACACAAGGAGACGCAGGTAATTGAAATAAGTCACGATCTATTTCTAACTATGGTGGATGGAAAAGTTACACAAGTTCTTACTGACACAAGTTCTGGAGCTGTATGTACAGTGTGTGGGGCTAAGCCAAGTGAAATGAATAATTTGGAGAAGATTGCATCAAAGCCAGATAATATAAATGCTTACGAATACGGTTTGTCTACGTTACACGCGTGGATCAGGTGCATGGAGCTAATTTTACATATTTCATATAACCTTTCATTTCAAAAATGGGCTGCGAGAACTTCGGAAGATAAAAAAAGTAAAGAAGACAAGAAAAAGCTTGTACAAAGTTTGTTTCGAAGCCGGATGGGATTGCACGTTGATAAACCCCGACAAGGAAGTGGAAACAGTAATGACGGCAATACAGCTCGGCGTTTTTTTGAGAACTACTACTGCGCTTCAGAAATTACAGGGGTTGACGAGGAACTTATTAAAAGGTTCTATGTTATTCTGCAAACCATGGCATCCGGTATTGCTGTAAATCCAGAAAAATTTGGTGAATATACTCGTGCAACCGCACAACTGTACGTAACAAAATATATGTGGTATAATATGCCTTCTTCAGTACATAAAATCTTAATACATGGGGAAAGTATAATAAGACATTTTGCTGTTCTGCCCATTGGTCATTTATCTGAGGATGCCCAAGAATCGCGTAATAAAGATTACAAAAAATTCAGATTGCATCATGCTAGAAAATGCTCTAGGTCCGCAACAAACGAAGACGTATTTCATGGTCTTCTATTTACGTCAGATCCTTATATATCAAGTATCAGAAAACCATCAGTCACTATATCCAAGAAATTGTTAGAGGAAGCTAAGAACCTCTTAGCTATTTAAATCGAAATAATTTCGTACATTATTTGTAAAACATATTTTTGGAGTGGGTTATTATATATTTGTCATTTATTTAAATGTAAGATTCATATGTAATATAAAATAACATAAAATAGGTTTATTAATATCATAAAACTGTAAAATTATAATTCAATAAGTTAACCAAACCATGGTTTAATATTAAAATAATACATTTTTATTTTGTTTTATTTTATTTTATATTATTTATTAAACATTTGACAATGATACATTCATTATTGGATTGTATGTACTCTGGAGACACTACATACCAAATTTCAGCGATTTACTTCAATCAACAAAAAAGTTACAGATTTTTGAGACGGTACGCACGGTTCTGTCCCACTGTGCGCCGTGACTGGAATGACGGCGCTCGGGTGACGGTCGTGCGGTGGACACCCGGCTATAGTAAATGTATCTAGCGCTACTTCGGCGCCGTCATCTCGTTCTCGGTAACGTGCCGGTGACGGCGGCGGTGGACAAACGCCCTTAGGCTGTCTATAAACGGTAATATGTCATTCCAACACTAGACATATCATTGTGATGAGAGTGAAAGCCCGAATAGCGCATCATTTACTCTGTGGCTAATAGGTGTATCTCGAGCATAAATGTGCATCCAATCCGGTCCGTTCGCATGCATCCAAAAGGCACCTTTACACCTCACTGGTCCAGTGTGTTTGCTCATGCGATATATTCGGAGCTCAGTGATTCAGTGTGTGGGTGTGGTCTCAATACGATTACGTTTCTAGTTACTCATTGCTTTCAACGAGTAATTTAGTCATTTGTTCAATTCCTGTGCATATGTTACGGATAATGTTAGAATCATTACGAAACCTAGGTTTATCCAGGTTAAATTCAATGTTTTTTCATTGCTCGAAGGCGGTTTACGTTTAGTAGGCAGTTGTGCTCGTACGCGTACGTGTAAAATAATATAAATTTTGATAGCCGTGAACTTTGTCAATGAATAAGCCGGAGTTGGGTCATACGCTTACAGAGGATATATCACTACGTTAGTCTGGGGAGGGGGCTCGAACAAAAAAGCGCATAAGAGACAAATTTACCTATATATCGGAAATAAAACTTTCCTCGTCAGAGGCGACCGGCGGACGATTGGATGCACATACAGAGTAAAGTGTACAGAGTAGAGTAATATACAGAGATTTAGCTGATATCCGTATCCCGTGAATGAATTATTGATGGCAACACAAAATAGTACGCTAGTGGGAGTCGTCCACTAGGATCCCCCAGGGGATCCGTCTGCACTCACCAACTCGTAACGATCCCCCGGGGATCGACGGACACTGCGGTTCACCAGGATCGTCAAGCTACGATTTTACATAGTTTATAGTTACATAATTGATGTACCTTTTTTATAATTAACATATGTCTAAGAATATGTAATATGTATTTTTAAAACCTAATGTAACTTACATCTTTATACTAGGAGATCCAACTAATCCAAATACGTATACTTAAAAAATGAAATTCTATATAGATCCCCATCTTCGGGGACCCGGATGGACTGTTGAGTGCAGACGAATCCCCCGGGGGATTTTGTCGGGAGATCCTAGTGGACGAACCCTGGCATAGTGAACGCTGTGTAGCACTTTATGGAGAGCAGCACAGTGTTGAGGAAACTAAATAGAAGAGATAAGAAAAGTGACGTGGGTATCGCTACTCTTTTATTTTATAATTCACTGATATAGTAGGCAGTTGATAAATTAATCTATTTTTATTTTATTATAGCAGTTCAAAACAGAAGAACAACAAAACAAACACAATAATCCATTTGACAAAAAGTCTTAAATACATATGTATAGAATATGTATTTACTTATTAAGACCTTAAAGGCCTCAAGCATTTGACCCCCCTTAAATATGTACTGACATCGAGCGCAGATAACAATTAAATTGATTAAATGATGTTAATATTATGTTGTTCACATGACTACTGAAATTACATATCAACCCCCTAAATAAACCGATCGTGAATATGATAAATCTTATCACATAACTAAATAAATCAGACCTGAGCGAACCGATGAAAAGGAGCTGATCAATAACACAATACATTGATATGCAAGCCTTGCTCTTTTAAGTAATAAATCTTACAAACCCTACGACGTTACACATTCTACATACCGCCTGGTAGTAGTGTACGTAGCAATAAATTACCCGAACAAGTACGAAAAAGGTCCAAAATAATAAAGACTACGCAAAAGCGGCCTAACATACTGAAGGGGTCTGTTTACACAGTTTAACGTAGATATTTTCTATCTTAATACATCTTTAATTAATGTGATTTATCCATCAATAAATCAGACACAGATCAATAAAAAGACACTTTATACCGCGAACCCGAAAGTTGTGGAATGAACTGCCAGCTGAGATATTGTCCTTACGCTCTTCAAGCCCCCTGGTGTTGCAGGTGTCCGCGGGCGGCGGTGACCATTTATCATCATGTGGCCCGCCGGCTCGTTTGCTATCTTTTCTATATTTTTTTTTATCGTAACCATAACCAGCTCTTTTATGCACAAGGGGGCACATGTCCAACAGTGGACTGGGCTAGTTACTTACTTTTGGTGATAAGACCGTCTTTTGCACATTTTATGTCTCTACAATGTCTGTTAGTGTTTTGTTTCGGTGTGCTAAAAGTTATTTTATCTATCTATTCCTTCCTTCCTACTCATTCCCCGTCTTTCGATGTTTCCATCACATAAAAAAATCAGCTATTAAAACGATTTCACTCGCATAATCTCTTTTATACCTCCGCTTCGAGGATACAGCTCTTTGTAAGAAGCCTTGGCAACGGTTTTCCGTAACTTTTTCATTTGACAACTTTGATTGCTTCGCTCGGCAGGACGTCTGCGGAATTTCAATCGGCTGTCCCGGTCTGCATAGGATGTTCGACTTATTTATAATGCATTAAAGGCCGCAGTAGATTTCGGGTAGGAATGGAAAGTAGGTTTTGGCAGGGTCTCACTTTAGGAATTACTTGAGCGGCCGCTATATTTCGTTGATTTTTGTCTTTTCTTGTAGCTTAACCTACTCTGGAACTGAATCTTAATTGACTCCGGTGCGCGCTGCCTGTCAATGTTAAAAAAAAACATCTTCGCGAGGTATTTTATTGACTGCGAGATAATATTAGGTAAGTGAGTGTCACTGAAAGTTTGTAGAATCTCAAAAATTAAATCAGATATAAAGATGGAAGTTGTTGTATTGCTTTTCGAAGTATTCTCCGCGACAATCGATACACTTTTTCATGCGATGTAACCATTATGTGAAGCATTCAGCCCACCCTTATTTAGGCACCTCTCCAACAGCCGTTTGGATGGCCGTTACTGCCTTTTCCGCATTCATAAAACGCATCCCTCATAAAACCCTCTGCGTTTATCTTTAATTTTAGGGAATAAAGAAAAATCACAGGACGCAGGGTCGAGACTGTATAGCGGATGACCCATTAACATTTACAGTGCTCAAAAATTGCTTTGTTTGTCTTATGGAGTGAGCTGGGGCATTGACGTGATGAAGGATCATTCTGCTTCGTGGGCGTCTTTCATTGACTTTTTTGAAAACAAAAGGCAAGCAGTTGTTCACACACCGGTCCGCAGTTACTGTTCTTTTATTTTCTAAAGTTATAGTAGCAAAGTGGCCCTATCTGCCAAAGAAGGAGGCAAGCATCTTCTTTTCAACACTCCGACCTTTCTTCACTTTTGTCGGCAACACTTCGAAAGGAAAACCCACTTCGTTTCAGGCTCATAGTAGTAGATCCAGCTTTCATCACCTGTTATTATATCAAAAACAGCATTTGATTAACTATTGTCGAATTTTTTTCAAGTATTTGGAGACTCCATTCCACGCGACAGTGTTTTTGAACTTCAAATTCAAATTGTAAGATATCCATCTAGCACAAAGCTTCCTTACTCGTAGGTGATTCTGTAAAATAGTTTGAACTCGAGTCATACCAATACCTAATGATGCCCGTATCTGATGATATGTCGTTCGTTTGTCTGCTTCAGTCATATGAGCCGCTGTTTGATGTTTTCCTCCGTCGCCGCCGTCACAGGGCGCCTAACATCGTCACTGAGGTGGGTTTAAATTCACCGAACCAGTTATAAACAGTGGCGCTGAATTGCGTTTCGTCACTAAATGCTAACTTAAGTCCTTCATTATTTTATTTCTGGTTTACACCGCAACGAAAGTCATAAAAAATCATAAACGAAAATGTTTTCTCTTGTTCATTTTTCCGGAAACAATTTTCAAATTACCGCAGGAAATAAAAAACAAATGACAGCTTCGAAAATTTAATGGTATTTGACAAGCAGAGTTTCATTTTCAAAATTAGAATTTGTTTTTTTTTTTCTATCGTATTTGTAGAGTAGCCAATTCTAAGAACTTTTAGTTTGACCTATCGATAAGGCATTGAGTCCGCCTCTTGTAATAATTTAAAAAAACGAGTACATAAACAAATAACCTATTGAGTTATAGAACCTTAAACATGGGCTGCACATGTGCGGGTGCGCCAACTTATTTTTTTTTTATTTATTTATTGCATTCATGTACACAACTATTTATAATAATTATGGGGCATGATACCTTGTAAGGGCAGGGCACAGCAATCTAATACAAATATAATTCAAAGTAATACAATCAAATTAAATGTCAAACTATTCAGTTATACATACGTCAGGGCAACAGTTAATTAAATTGTCAAGAAAGTCACTGTTAATTTCATTTAATTATTAAATTGTTCATTTTTTTTTATGGACGAAGGCGGCAGACGAGCATACAGTCCACGTGATGGTAAGTGGATACTGTAGCCCATAGACATCCGTGATACATGCCAACATTAGTCCAAAATGACAAACGTTGGCACGCCCCAGGATGCGCTGCCTACCTTTGGAGATATAGGAATGGATTTGGAGAAAATTTGGGAAAATGAGGAGGGATAGGATGGGAATGAGCACTGGCACATCTCACTCACTACCGAAACATGTACGTACATTGGCGAAATAAGATAATGTCGGAAATGCAGTACATTTCAAGGCAGTGAAGTTCTTTGAGAGAGGGGTAACGTGGCCAGTCGAGTGCGCCCAGCGGCTGTTGGATTCCAGCGTGCAGTCTCCCCCTCATAACGGCATTTATACTTATATTATTATTATGATACTATCATATACTTACTATTCTTTACCATAGAAAAATTCTTGCAGCGTGTAAAAACATTTGTCAATTAAATATTTACTTATTTAAATGTAGTCGTTTTTATTGCGACTTTTATTGTATTTTTTTGAATTATATGTCGCAGATGTCTTATGTATTCAGGCGATTTGCTCGTCTGCCATATTCTATATAAAAAATGCTGCTTTAATAAACTCGAATTAACAACTGCACAAAAGGTCTCGACAATCGCATTCAGGTCGAATCGTAGCGCTCGATATTGGAGCACCTCTCGTCATTCACATGAATCCCCTCGTTATTTATGGTAATGAACCATTCGAGCTCTTCGAGCACATTACGTTATGATGACACTTCGGTACAAATTGAAGTTAATAGGTTGATTTTTCGTGTTGAAGGAGCTATGAATAGCGTAGCAGACTGTACTAAAAATAGAATGTTTGATTCTTTTTAAATAAATTATATAAGCTACTAGTGCGTGTGCACGTGTTCTTTATCTCACGGAACATCCGTTTTGTCGTCTATGTTCTTTTCGTGGTCCCCGGGAAGGTATCCCTTTCGTCCTAATAGGACGAAATTTTATGGGACGAGCTGTGGAATTAGCCAAAATAACACCTATATTCGTCCATCCATTGATGCGTGGAAAGCTTTCAAATATACAAACAGACATCGTTTATTTTTACATGATCTTCCAAATATTTTCCGTTTGTATCGTTGGTAGGTAATACCACTGAACCACGCCACTGGTGGTGTACCAAAAATTACCAATGACACCGCCGATGTCCAGCGGTATAGTTGGAAAAAACATGGCACCACCAGTATTATCGTGAACAAACGATAATAATTTTTAAGACCTTTGCAAAAAAAAAATTAAAAAGCCAGTACTATAGATTTTGTTATTGTAAGAGAACCTCTAAATTCTCTAATACGCGAATATTGGGCTATGTCCTGCTCGCAGAGCGGCCAACGTGTTGAGGACGCGTTGTCCTACATGGGAGTCGCGGACGCGGCATTGCCGTCAGTACTAATCGAATTTGAATATAACAAACCATTAAATTTTGTCTTTATTACTCAGTGAAAGCATTTACTTTAATTATTTATATTTAAAAATGCAAAGAGCTAAATCATTTGCAAACGGACGCGTCGAACGCGCCGCAACGTTAGATGCATTGCTCGCGCAGTACACGTTTGGCCAGCGAAGGTTTGACATTTTCGCGCTGCGACACTCGACGCGACCCGCCGCGCCGCTTTCACGCCTCCTAGCAGTACATGAGCTCAGTCGTAAACCAGAAAAGTAAGACATTCCAGAACAAACATTCAAACAGATATAAAATACGACTTCCTAAACAAGAAAACCACATTAAGGCTGACAATTTTAATTAAAAAATGCTCCAATGGACTTCGTCTCTTTTTAGTTTGTTTTGTTTAGCTCCAATATATTACTCTGTCCTATCTGGATTCAAACTTCTTTTCCTTGTCGCCAAAACGGTCCAATTTAGTGAAGTTTTCAAGTGTTCAAACGGAAGTTGGAGAAACTTTTCCACTCTATTTTTGTGCTTAAATAGTCTTAGTTTTTGTGCGATACCTCGTGGAATCGATTCGTCGCGTTTTTCGTCTCAGGCCTAGGGGTTCACGATCCGATACGATATTTTCCAGTATCGTTACAAATTTATTTACATCGTATTTATTTGGATCGATACAAATAAATACGACACTGGCTTGGATCCATACAAACATACTGGAGACGGATTGAATGGAGCCCTTCGTTATTTATCAGAGGTAGCAACAATTTTTTTCGGCGGGACATATTTTATCTAAGGCTAGACATAGATTAAATTCAGATCGTTTGTCAAGACTATTATTATTAAAGAGCCTAAAATTTGAAGATTGAAATTTTTGTTGTGTTAAGTACTCGTACATGTAATACATGTGTGCCCAAAATAACATTTTTTTTGAATTTTTTTCTGTCTGTCTGAATGCGCATCACGCAAAAACGTCGGGACGGATTTTAATGAAACTTGTCACAGTTATAACTTATATGCTGGGTTAATATTTAGGGTACTTTTTATCCAGATTAATTATGAAGTTCCCATGGGAATCACAAGTTCACGCGAAGGAAGTCGTTGCATAAATTAAAAAGTCTTTGATTCGTTACGATATTTGGAGGATCGGATCGCAACTATGCGATACGATCGTAGTGTCGTCACATGGTCACGATTCGGTTCGATCGAAGATTTCGATACTAAAAAAATATCGCCCATCCTTAGAGTTAGATTTTAATGGATACCTATTGTCTAGACAGATACAGTATTGTTTAATTATATTGAGTTATTTATACAATTGATTAAAGGCTTTAAAGTCAATGACATTTAATAATTGAATACCACGTGTCGGTTGGTAGAACGTTCATTGGAGTTACGTATTTTGGAGATTAATTTCAATTAATTTCAATGAGACTTTTTCAATAAAAAAATAATTTACAGACACAACTTCGTTACGATTTTATTATAATATGTATAGATAATACTTCAAAAGCATATGAGACCTTTATTTAGATGTATTTATTCCATAATTATCTCTAGACAATAAAGTTTATCTTCTAATTAAATAACTAACAATTTAAACATTAAAACAGGAATATGTTTTCTACAGACATTTAAGAATACTGTTTTAACCTTGAATTAAGGACTGTAATTGAAAACTAACTTGTTACCTTTTTCCCATCGTCCAAATTACTTTTCGAGACACTTAAACGATCAGTCCTTATTGAAAATACCCAGACTCTGCGTTGAGTGATTGAACAAAGATTGTTTAAAAGTGTGACTACGTAAAATGTGGTATATTTGAGTTAGAAGGTGGTCTAAATCGTCTGTCATAAAATCAAATCGTCTAATTTTATATTTATCGAGTATCAATTCATCTAAATTTTCGTTATGTTTTACGTCTATTCTGTAAGTTGTCTATGCTGTGTTTGCATAAAACCATTGATATGGGAATAGACTAGATGACACACCATACGTTGGTGAAGTCAAATTAGGAAACTTACTTAGGTAATAAGAATGTTTCATTTTCAAAACACATGAGTTAACGAATTCCTAGAAGCTACTGAACATAGAACACTGTTTGAAAGCGAAAGAAAGCAAATAAATTTATTCTTACATTAGTTTATATATTAAATAAAGATATAAAATATCTAAATATATTGTATGTCGCGACAACGAAATGGAAGTGTCTCAGCAAACGCTGCAGATAATCCACAGCACTGATATTCTGCCAGCACCTATATACATATTAGACTCTAACGTGCCTGTCCTTAGAGCGCTTGTATAACATATATACTACATATGTTATACAGCAACTAGCAAATCTAGTAATACTAGCAACTCTCGTCAATAATAGATGAATAGACCGGTTGTTTTCGTAGACTACTTGCGTTTCTGTCCACCTCATACGGTCTTTCGCTTTTTTTTTAATATAGTTATTGCTTACGATTTTCTTCAAGTTACTGGTCTACCAAAGACAACAAAATCTTTAGATGTTATACATAACTGAATATCCATAACAAATTCCCTTAAAATACCGTGTAAAGAATATAAAAACTAAAGAAAGCTATTCGAAGGCACAGATCGGTTCGATACCTGCAGGCTGCATAGTTCCAGGAATTAACAGTGTTACCACTGTTTGTAAAGTCATCGCATTCTCACTTCAACTCGCGCGTGGAACACTATACTCGCAGTTAAAAGATTCGATAATTTGAGACCTTATTGTCTAATATCAACCCTATATTTCCAGATATTGTGACTAGTGAGATCTGAAATAATTTTTAAAGGCATGGAGCAAAATAATTTGCAAACGGACGCGCGTCGAACGCGCGGCAACGCTAGACGCATTGCTCACGCAGGACCCGTTTGGCCAGCGAAGGTTTGACATTTCACTTTAAAGTAAAGCATTACTTTAAAGATCAAATAGATAAGATGGAAATTTTATTTCTTACACACAAGTGAACGCATACATAACAATTTCTAATTCTAAGATGTCTTAAACATATATACAGCAAACGAACAATAAAAAATAATCATGGCAATAAAACTGTGCGGTCCGATGTGTGTTACCAGTCTCCGTCTTAGCACAAACTGTATACCGTAAAAACGGCATACAGCGCTGATTTTCAGACGAAACCAAGACGCGTGGACGGGACTAACAGCGGTGTGCGCCGACCAATTTTAAGCCTATAGGGTAAGCTAAATACTATAGGCCTATAAATGTTGGAGCATGTTTAAACAAGGAAATTTTAAATTAGCAAATTTTAACCAGTCATTAAATTCATCCTGACAATAGTTCCCATTACTCAGATAAGAGTAGATAAGGGTGTCCCAGATTGAGCTCCGGATTTAAATTTCGCGCCATTTTTTGTTTGGCGGTTGTAATAAACCTTGTAATAAATCAGATAATTTAATATTAATAAGTCAATGGTTAGATATATGAAAGCAAATTTAGTTTTATCTTGATGCTATAGCGTCAAGAAACTATTTTATGAAATTGTATACAAATCTAATAGTATAGTTGTATAGTCAAATCTGTATTCAATAAATATTTTTTATTAAATAATTTCCTCAAAACTAGGAATTTGCTAAAACGTATTTTTGTTTATTTTTTTTCCATTATACGCAGTTTTTAAATCTATATAGATACTACAAAAACCTCCAGGGTTTAACCGTAGTACCGAAGCCCTTCCTTAAATATAACTTTCTGTCCCACTTATTATTAAAAATTGTTTTTTTAATTTGACGTCATTTATATATTTTTCCTGCAGCTCGATAGGCAGTTCATTGACCAAATCATGTACATGTATTGCCACATTCTTTTCCCATGTACGTTATTAACTTTGGGTAATAACGGGTCATAATTGACGAAGTTCATAATTGAATTGAATAAATGCGTAATTCGAGGATTTTATGAATTACTTTCCTTATCTTAAACACTCCATGAATTTTAATCGAGTTATCGTAGTAGAGCTCTATTTGTTCTGAATATTTTAGTTTGATTTTTTATTTATTCATGCCGCTTATGTGTTTCTTTTTTAGGGATCTCTTAAAACGGAAATGTTATTAGCTAAGCTCTCCTGTCCCTCATTCGTCCGTCTTTTTGTCCTCTATTTCCCTTTTTTATTTAGGACTTAGCGACCCTAGGACTAGGTAGTCCTAGGCGCGAGTATTAGATGTATTACAGAACAAATGGGCTTTAAAATTTAAATTTAACGTGATTTGAACAAAGGCACCTTTAACTTGGATTATTTTTTTTTAACATAAAATTTCTATTTTGTTTAGAATATAATAGAATACATTTGCAATATTTGCTGATCATAGGTATATTACAATCTGTGAAGATAGTAGATATGAAAATATTTATGACTTGCCATTTCTGGCGCAAATGATTGTTAATATATAACAATCGATTCAAATACGAGTGAGTACCTAAACATCTATTGTAGGCACGGACACTGCATTAATTCAGAATTAATTAATGAATAATTCAGAATTAAATTAATTCAGTTTAAATGGAAACGCGCTCTAACATCTGATGTTTAAGGTAAAACAATAAAAAATGTTAATGAAGTCTAATATTTAATCAATCAATTAATTAATAATAATAAATGCCCCCCTCACTCAATGGTCCACATTAGGATTCCGTGTGTTGTGGGTCCAGAGACACACACAAAGACAAAGACACACCTAGACCCGAACAAACATTTGTCTTTTAAACAAATGTATGTCTGACCGGGAATCGAATCCGGGACCTTTTGCACAGCAGACACTGGCACTAGTGACTGCGAAATATGTCAAACTTATAAGTTATAACCTATTATAAGCCTTTTTTAAGAAGAAATTTATTTTATTTTTTTAGTTTCTTAAAATTTTTACTAAACAGGTAGAGAGATAGATACCAAGAGAACGTCAGACGAACGTGTTCTATTTTCGCCCTTACATCCCTTCAATAAGACTCACTACATTACATTTGATGTGCTATCAACATCCAAAACTTAATTCCGGATTGAACAACCCCATATTAGGTACCTCCCAACCCGGTGATCTCCGACACGTTTCACCCCAAGTTTAATACATATTGACGTTATTGGACTCTCAAACAGTTACAAGCCCTTCGGCTTAATAATTAGTTCGGCTTAATTGGTTTTCTTGCGAAAGCCCGTAGGTTTATACAGAATGTTCTTAGAATGGTTCATCTGAATGCGGTTAGAATTGATAAAGATGTGACTTACTTATTCCACTTTCTCACATATATATTTTTGTGTCACATATATACACTTAACCCTTTAAAACGAGCAGCAGTGTCAGACAGGTTTAGATATTAGCATATTTAAACAGGAAGGATGGCCAATATTTGACAAACCATTTGTCATATTTCGTGTTGTAAAACGTAACTATCGTATCAAATCAAACCAACGCATCAGAGGAACTTTTTTCTACTCGTATATTTCTTTTCAAGCGATTCTTGACCCAATGTGACCTCTAATACAATAAATACAGTAATAGATAACATATCTTATAGCTTTACGAAGTGCAACAAGCTTTATAATCCCCAAATTTTTGATAAGTTTTTGACTTTTTCATCTAGTTTTGAGAATTTTAGAAACTCGCTGTATGTTAGTTAACATTAAATGTAGTCATCTAGGGATATTTGCCGCGACATAACTGTTTCTACATTTAATTAATAGATCAAATGTATGTCCTTACGTCATCCACAATGTTGTTAAACATATCCATGTTTACTATATATATTATACTTGGAGAAAATATGAGAGATTCGGGATAATAGGTGAGTAAAAATAGAATAGAAGTGGGCGGAATGCGTAATCGGGCAGTGACCTGGACATTCTGAAATTAGCTCAAAATATACTCATTTCATACTTATAAGAGGGACGATAGCCTGGAGGTATCTATTCTTAATACACGATTCTGAGGTAGTAAGTTCGTATCACGGCCAGTGTTGCTGAATTTCTACTTTAATATGGATACTTATTAACCGACTGTATCTTTTATGTTAAATATAATTATCTATCTATATAATAGGTAGTCGGAAAAGTTCGCGGCCTTTTTGAACGTATGATTTTGGCGTGCTATATTTCTGGCAACACTGATCACTGGCGGGAAAGTGATATACCGTTTGACTTTTTGTTGGAACTTACCGTTGGAAAGTGATTATCATTTTTTTGTAATGGCGGCAAATTGAAATTACAAGTTAAAAGTATCTTTCACATTTTTTAACAATTTTATAATGGATAATAAAGACAAAATTAGATATGTTTTACAATTTTTGAATGTAAAACGACAAGTATGTTTACGACAAGAGTATGAATGCTGCTAGTGCTGGAAAAGAGATTTGTGGCGTTTATGGAGGAAGATGCTTTATCTAAAACTACTGCAAAAGAACGGTTCAGTCGATTCAAGTCTGGTAATTTTTATGTGAATGATATTCCTCGCTGTGGTCGTCCTATTAACGATTTAATAGTACAACCACACCGAGGACGATACGATTATCGTCCTATGTAAATGTTAATGTTATCATTGACAAAATTGAAGCAGATCGACACAAGCAAGCAGTCATCAAATTGCGGAAGAGCTTAGCATTCATCACTCCACAGTTTTGGATTACCTGCATAAACTGAATTTTATGCAGCTAGATGTTTGAGTGCCGCATGATTTAAATGACATAAACTCGGTGAATACAATTTCCATATGCGAGATGTTGTTAAAACGAAATGAATGTTGCCACATGGCCAAACGATTAATTCTGATGTCTACTGTCAGCAATTAGTAAAATTGAAACAAGCACTTGAAGAAAAGCGCCCAGAATTAATTATTCGAAAAGGTTTAGTTTTCCATCACGACAATGTTCGACTGCATACATCTTTGATGACTAAACAAAAATTGATGGACATTGGCTGGGACGTTTTAATGCATCCTCCATACAGTGCAGACATAGCCACCTTCGGATTATCATTTATTCCGCTCGTTACAAATTCTCTAAATGGAGTAAAATTACATTCAAGAGAAACCTGTATAAACCATTTAAATCAGTTTTTCGCTCAGAAACCCCAAAAAATTCATAGCAATAGGATAATGACTCTCCTAGAAAAATGACGAATGAAAGTCGAATTAAATGGACAATATTCCGTTCAATAAATATTTATGTAATACAAAAAAGTCTTTTATTATTTTCACTATAAAAAAAAGTCTTTTATTATTTTTCACTATAAGAAGACCGCCAACTTATCAGACTGCCCAATATTACCGCAGGACCGATACCAGGCTGCCACCACTCCGGGTTTGACCCGGAAGCTTCGGGTTTAATTAAAGGATGCTTGTCCGAGCTACGGGTTAACATTAGCTTTGTTCGCGGTAAGGATTCAGAACTGATTCAGGACTAGTACTGAACTAATTTGGAATCGTAGTAGAGCGCATGCTCGGTTATAAACCGATTCGTGATTTTTATTTCCGCGAACGATTTCGGAACCAAACTGCGTACGATCTACTGTCAGCGGCAGTGTTACCAACTCTGAAAAATATTTATCCCTAAAGCTTAAGTCAAAAACCCCCAAAATCGCCCCAATTACTTAGAAATCCCCCTAAAAAAATATATAATAAAAGAAAAAATATAAATTACAAAAATGCAATGAAATTTCTTTACCTTTTAAATCTGGATCTGTTTCCCAAATCTACGTGTACTTCTGACTGTACATTTTTTTATTTTTAGTTTCTTTAGGCATCATTAACAAATTGCTTGTCGGCACAGCAGTACAACAACAAAATCGAATTAAACAAGTAAACAATAATCAACGTACATATGTATTTCCAGTAAACATAGGCACAATAACCACCAGTCACCACAGAGTAGTTGTAATATATTTGTACTAGATGTCGTTAAGTCGCTAGGTCAACAAATAAATATGATTAGCTATTATAGTTTGGATTGTCCCAGGGCCTATACTTTCACATAATATATGAAAAATATATATTCAAAAAAATATATGAAGAGTCAAAAAATCCCTAAAAATACCCCTAAAAATATAAAACCCCTAAAAAACCCATCCCACTTATTTACCCCCTAAATTTGGGGGGAAAACCCCTAAGTTGGCAAGTATTTAAGTGGACCCACCAAAACACATTACTCTTATTAGAGTATTATATAAACTTATTATTTATATAAACAACAAACAAAACTAACCATATTTTATTTAACCCTTAATAAATTAATAAAATTTATATTTTATTTAACTATTTAACCAGTTTATTAATTTCTAACCAACTGAATATAGCCGCAGCATGTATGTCAAATGTCGTTAGGTAAAAACTGCGCATGTCTGGAACTACGATTCTTGCCAAAGTTATAGAACTGATAGAACTGATTCTGAACCGATCCTGAATCGAGTTCGACGGTTCCGCGAACACAAAACTGTAACTAGAAATTCTGAATTGTGTGTTCCGCGAACGGCATTATTTGAACTGCGCATGCGTATAGTCCCGAATCAGTTCTGAATCCTTACCGTGAACGAAGCTATTGTAAATCTCCATTCGACGCGACTGTGACGGCCGACCACCCAAAAATAAGTGAGATATACTAGAGTCCGTTCCCATGCCATAACCGTCCTATCCTGTCCCTCCCTCCATTTTCCAAACCCTTTCTCCCAATCCATTCCTTAATCTGCAAAGATAGACAGCGCATCCGGGAGCGTGCCAACGGTTTTCATTCTGAACTGAAATTCGCATCTACCTCGGATGTCTATGGACGACAGTATCCATTTACCATCAGGTGTACTGTATGCACCTCTGTCGCCTTTTTCTATAAAAAATAATACCATATCATGGCATATCAGCGTATATCTCTCCATTGCTGGATATATGCCTCACGCAAAGCTAGCCACCACACACGATCGTCGGCTCTTCTCATCCAACCACCACTGGCGAAGTTCTTCAGGTCACCGGTCCACCTGGCTTGAGGGCGTACCACACTGCCCTCAAATAATTATATTTATTTATTGTTGATTTTACTAATGTATTTATTATTTGTTTCAGGTAAATGGCTGATTCAGTTCGTGACAGCCTGTCACAAAAGGATTTTTGGTAGATTGCAGTATTAAAATATAAGAATAAAATTTAAAACAGTACTATTAAGAACTACTAGCACCTAACTGATAAGCACTTAGCACTGACGAAGTGGTAACAAATCTAGCGGATTTGTTACACAGGCGCTGAGAAACTATAGCACCTTCTAAGATTGGACTCTATTCTTTTGCCAATCTTCTATAAGTCTCTCTCTCTCTCTCTCTCTCTCTATCTCTATCTCTCTGTCTCTCTCGTCGTTCCCTCACATTGTCGTCGTCGTTGTCTGCCGACGAAGCCTGCCAATTGAACATTGAGAGTACTGGCTATTTAGTCAGCCCATCGCATAGGGCTTCGCCCTTTGGGCTCTTGCCTTATAAATACTTGGGTCGTTATTAACAGCTTTTCTAGATTATCTGGGGCTCTTCGTGCTATATGGCCAAAATATTGAAGTATCCGGCGTAGGCATGTAGATGAGAGCGATACATTCGTACGTCGAGCCGTCTAAGGAATTCCTTTGACGTACCTGTACTTAGGTACTCGCCGATTAGTGAATGAGGGGTGTTTTGATTGTTTGTTTCAAACTTACAGAATCTTTCATAATAAACACAAGCGCTTTGTGCCTACTATTTGAGTGAAAACATTAAGAAAACAAGATTTGGCTTTCAATTATCAACCACCGATGGTGGGATTTTACCACACCATCAACTTATGTCTTTCCACTGCTGGATATAGCCTCTCTAAAGGCTCGCCATCACCGGCAAATCTCTTCAAATCGTCGGTCCACCTCACCGGACGGCGCTTCCCGGTACGCAGCCTCCAATCGAGGGCTCGTCTGGGTAGACGGGTCATCGGTTATCTGTCTTGCAGCAAATATGACTCGCCCGTTGACACTTTTGCATGCTGATTCTAAGAGCTATAAAAGAATAATAATTAAAAGCTATTAATTCATAGCAATACTAGTGTTAATACAGACCTACTAACTAGGTTAGTACCTAATATAAAAATTGGGTGCCAATCGCACTGAGGTACGGCTCCCGCTACAAGTAGCTCGGTCAAACTCGCAAGGGCGATGGAATCCAGCCTATCGCCCATCATTTTCAGGATTCCATTGATGCTCCCCCGCAGTCGGTTAACTAATGAGAACGACTTGTACCCTATGTCCGTGACTTTAGTTTTTTGGTGAATCTCTTCGCTTCGGAGAAAAAAAAAATAATTAACCATTAATAACATTAAAGAAAAGAGATATAAATTAATATTTCAAAAACTTGTTTGTTGGCAACAAGAACGAAATGGAGTTAATAACCTCTTCATCAGAATTTTGCCTATACAAACATAAACAGTTCTGATTGTATAATGTCTAGCTAACTATATTTTGTAGAAATATTCTCGTTTCCTCAACGGCGAATTCATTTCTCTGAACTGAAAACAATTAATTTCCACAGAATGGTCTGGAAATAATTAATTATCCAGTTAACACTTCCGCTTCAGTCGCAGACTCTAAATTCAATATAGCCAACAAAGGATGCGAAAAAACTAGAGCGCCAGTATGACGGTTTTTTTTTACTATACTCACAGCACTGTATCATGGCGCTTTTGACGTTTACACGCCTATCAAGTTTCGTAAATATTGGTAGTGACGTGTAAACAAATTTTTACTTTACTTCATTGGTAATAGTGAAGTTGACGCGGTTGTATTTCTGCTTTATCGATAGAGTATCGATACCGTAGAAACTAGTGCGTCCTAGTGTGGGGGCCAGGACTTCATTTAATATGCGTTAAATGATTATTAGCAAAATAAACGATTTATTATTATTATCTTTATTATTATATTTAAAAAAATACATTTTAACTTAATTTAATATGTGTATTATACAACTCATTGGATATGATATACAATTTGACGCATTTTTTTACTGATTCACATAACTCAATATTTATAATTACTCGTATGTTTGGGTTACTTAAGGCAAGTTTGCTTTCTTACGTCTATGTATATTATAATCGATGGGACCTTTTTTTTCGGAATGTCTAAATTATTGTGGCCCTAGTGGCCTTTCAAGAATCACCGGTCGTGTTAAATTTAGGGCGAGCGCAGAAGGCGCTCAGCCAGGAACATAATGTTTGTTGCAACGAGCCTAAGGGCTCCCCCGCCGGTAAACCGGCGGAAGGAACGGGCCTCGCTTTAGGGCGTTGCATTGGGGGAATACCGCGGGATCGCGAGTCGGTGAGAAGCGCCCAGGGACGTGCCGATACCTGGTAAAAGTGTTGGCTGAGGGCCGGTGTAAATGGATGGGATCTGTGAGTGCTTTAAGTTTTATTTTATTACAACTATGTGCAGTCGAGAGGTTACTGTATAGATATATAGGTACTATTGTGGTTATATGTAGGGACAGCAGCATAATTCTTATGTAACTTTGTTGTCGGTGCAGAGGGATAATACAGTCAGTAACTAGCAGTCCTCTACCGGAATAGTCGCCTTAATAAAGTGCCACTTGAATGTATTGTTCTCCTCGGTCTATATTTGGTTTCCTTTAAACTCTCTCAATGCACCCAACACATACAATTCATTGATTAATTAAAACTACAAAATAAAATAATTAATAAACTTGTTATTGATATTATAGAAATAACATTCAAAGGTACACAGCTCACACCTGACCGTTGTTTATTATCGATAAAATTTTAAACGGTTTCAAGCACTATTGTCAACTGTTAAAGGCGTCATAGTAAATTGATTTAACTATAATTATTATAGTTCCTGTGCCGTGTGTTGTCGGCCGACTATAGAATAGCACCACCCTCTGTCCGTGGGTGCCGTAAAAGGCGACTAAAGAATAAAGCTGCTGCCACAGGCCCTGATGAGCTACACTACCTCTAAAAGATTGGACTCGCCATCCCGCTTGGCCAGCGTGGTGTTTTAAACCCAATGTATATGATTAGGCTCGTGACCTGCACTAACTGCACTAATGACATGAATACACCTGCTGATTGCAGTGCACTGCATTATACGAGGCGTATTCGAAAAGTAAGGGCCGTTCGCTTATATTTCAAAATCGACAAGTCGTTACACGTTTAAACTTGTGCATATCTGTACGTGCACTACTCGTGCAGCTATTTCAGGTGTTGTTTTGATTCAGTAGTCATTTGCCTATCTGTGCGTACAGTAAACAATGTCCGCGATAATCGTTGCTCCCGCCAGCTGTGAAGTTCGCGCAGTAATAAGATTTTTGTGTGCAAAAGGATCTTCAGCTGCTGAAATTCATCGAGAGTTATGCCTAGTTTATGGACCTACTGTAATGAATGAAGGAAAGGTTAGACAATGGTGTCGTGATTTCAAAACTGGACGAACAAATGTTTATGACGAAGAGCGGAGTGGTAGGCCCAGTATGCAAACCGATGAAATTGTTTCTCTGGTGGACCAAAAACTGCGATCTGATTGTGCAGCAGACTGCACTGAATGAATGGACAGCAAATCGATTGCAGCAAATTTATCGCTGTCACCGGAGAACCTAAACCAGGTTCTCTGGGGGCAAAAAGAAACAGGATTCCACCGACTTCGTGATGTCATTCTTAGTATGTTTTTTTTTTTACAATATTTTATATATAATAATGCCATACTCAAAGGCCCGCACTAGGGTTGCCTGTGTCGTGCGTCCACAGCCATACAAAGACCAACACAACACGTGCAACAGTGTGTTTTGTTCGTCATGGACTTTTGCTCATTCAGTATTTTTCTTGCTGCTCGCTTAAACAAAAGCCAATTAAAATTGTCTTAAAGAAAAGCGATTATCTAACTTTAGATCTTTTGATTTCGAGTTTATTAAGAACTAATGAATGAGTCAAGAACTGGACAAAAAAGTAGAATCGTTTGATTGGCAGATTTAATTGCGAAGTTTTTTATAAGGTATCTAAAGATAAGTGCGCAGCGACTTAAAAAACCAAAATTATGTGCGTAATCTTCAATTACACTTACCTAATTTCTATCAAAGGCGAGGCATAATTAAGTTTATCTGGCGGAATTATTTTTAGTTAATTCTGACTATTTCTTTGATAACGCCAGAAAAATAAAATCTATGGAATCTATGGAAAATATTTGATGACATATTGTCGGTTTGTTAGTTGCTACATGATGAGATTTTAGTGATATCTTCAATAAATAATATATTTTTTTATTGTTGTATCTTTTGTTTATTTAAACGGAATAAACAACGTTTTTTTTTAAGTTACATAATTTCAACCAAAAATAGAACTTAAAAAAATAACGTTACGAATAAAGATCTGTGCACATATACACAATTAATGTATTTCCCAGATCCGCAGGTAGAAATCTCCGCGGGAGATGAACTTGCCTTTTGTACATCTTTTCTTCTTCCTTTTTTATTTATTTCATGTTATGTGTGTACAGTAAATTATTACGTAAATAAAATATACATCTGTACCTTTAACATGAGTATTCTTAAAAACAAGCCTAAAGCAATTGATATACTTATTTCAATATTTATAAAATGTATAAATTATACTTTAAAATACCTTATAATTAATTAAAGCTATAACATTTTATACCTCTACCAATATTCAAACACATTCAAATATTTTATTGAGATGGAGGACTTATACCAAAGAGAACATGCCTCAAAATGGCGTCCATCAATAAATCACGCGTTTCCCGCTTTTTTTCATGTCACTTTTAGTGGCGTCAAATTCACGTCTTTTTTCGTTGGACATAAATCGAAGCGATCTGATGACAAATTGATGCGTCATTTGTGTCTTGAATTGGGATTGAATATATATTTTGTTTCGTTTTTTTTTGCATTGAGTACATTTTCGAGACCTAGATAGTTAATCAAAACTAAAACGCCTCAATAAGCAATAGAGTTAATAAAAACATGTATTCGTTGTATCCACATAGTAGGTATTAATGTTTTACTAAATTAATTTATGTTATCTCTCTTCACTTCTTCGCCCCGTGACCTCTCCTGCTGAAGTATCTTTTCACGAGGTTTTTCCATTTTTGTCTGTCCTTGACGGCTCTTATAGTCCCATGTATAACAAACGTTTCACATTTACCAATCCCAACACCGCCGTGACGCTATCTAATTGGGCAACGATCATCCTACCTAAAGTCTCCACCCAGCCACTACTACATCGACTGCGGAACCCAAATTGCACTTTGTGTGAAAGTACTCCTTAGTTCCTAATCCCTAACCTCCGCTCGAGATATGTATTTCCATACTTCTTTGACTGAACAAGTAAGCTTCTCTTACTTGTTCAGTTCATCAAGGGCTTAGGCCGAGAGGTCTTCTTGTGCCTTCGATAATTCCGGTTATCATTAGTTTTTCCGTCTCATTTTTTTCTGGCGACTTGACTGTGAGTTGGACATGGTATTCCCAGCAAGTTCCGCTAATATGTCAAAGGCGATTTATCTTATAACAACTTACTAAATAAAGTATGTAAATGAAATAATTAAAATGTCAACTTTATAGATCGAGAAGATAAACAAGAAAACGCAAACTGTCTTACTGGTAAGAGGAAGATTTAAGGGTAGTAGGTAATAATAATAAACTTGCTTTCACGAACGGGACCGGAACCGGAAACTGCAAATATTAGCTTACCTTCGAGTTTTTAATGGCTTTCACCAACTGACAATCTGGCAAAGGAAACATTTTAAAACATCCTGAAATATTTTTGTTTTAAAATCCAACCATCGCAATCTACTTTGTAAGCCTACAAATTTCGTTAATAAGACCCTGTTAGTGTTTGTACCGTTTCCTGTCCAAGGATTGCTATTTCAGAAATTTAGGCGCCAATAAAAGGTGATACATAAAAAAACTTAATCCAAAACGATTTAATAGTAATTCACATTTAATTTGTGTTATTTATTATTCTTTACCTCTCCGCTTCAGATATGATTAGGTAACTGTGTCTTCTTTTCCCAATTGGCCCTTTCTGTTCGAAGCCTACACATTTCCGTCATAAGTAGTCAATAAATGTTCCAAAAAAACATTCCGTTTATTTATTTTTTCCAAGTAAGGAAGTTCACATCTGTGCCCAACGACGCTGTAACAACATTGCATTAATTTGGCCTGAAATGGCCCGACTCATTCCCACTTATTGGGCGAGAAATTGAGTTCGTACTTGTTTACAGGTGTACCATATGTTCTTTTTTTAGTAGAAAACTGTATTGTTACAGCTTGCTCGACGCCGAGGAATCCTAACCTATTCGTTTTTATTTTATAATAGGATGAAGATGGCAGACGAGCGTAAAGTCCACCTGTTGGCAAGTAGATAATGTGCCCATTTGACATCTGCGGTACATGTTGACTTCAGTCCAGTATGACGAACGTTGACACGCCTCCGAAATACACCGCCTCAATGGAGTTGTATTGGAAAATACATAGTGATAACATTTAATATTAATAAAATTAGGCGACAAAATTAATACTGTTTAGGAAATTTCGTAATTGCCAAACTATTTTTGACTATGACTGATGAAAGGTCAGGCTAAATTCAAACTAATCTGAATCCGCTTCAACTGTCAGAAACATTTTCCCGCCCAGCGACCCTTTGTTTTGGCGGGAATATTTATAATGGTGATTTTACCCGCCATTTTGTTATGGAATATTCCGGAAAGGTCGGGCCCCGGATTTAGATGTTAAACAATTTGGCCTGACGTTATTCAAGTCATTTTGTAATTGAATTTTTTGAGTTCCCTCTTTACAGGTGATTTGTTTGGTAGAAGCACACGAAATTCGTTGTGGCTTTATTTTGGTAGAGCTTAGGTATTTAGGGCTGTTATTCACCCAGGTATCCTCAGATTTTGGAGTTAGGGTCCTACATTTAGCACAAACCTCCCAGCCGATGCACTTAAACCAACTAGACCAAATGTGACTTTGCCCATCGCCGTGCTGCCAGAATTATCGACAATCCCACTCTCACAGGCAGTTCATTATCGCTCAGCGTCCCGCTCCACCGCTTAAATGTGGAAGGTTTTGAAAACCTATTCAATCTGATGCCTACTTCGGTTTTTCATCATTGCACCTCTCGTCAGCATGGCGTGGTTCATCCGCATCTTCTTGACAAAGAACTGCTGTGTACAGTGCTGTCTTTGGGACTACACCGCAAACCAAAAGTTGTAGAACGAACTGCGTGCTGATGTTTGTGCTCTTAAGCCAAGATCTGAGGCTCTTCAAGAGAACTCAACGGTATTTGCAAAAGTATTTGCAATATCGACAGTGCCATCCATATCTCCCCTGGTGTTGTAGGAGTCCATGAGAGGCAGTGACTACTTGCCATCCGGCGGGTCGCCCGCATGTCTTATATTATATTTAAAAAAATATAAGATTTGGCCTAGTTTTAAAGTCGTCCAGGGTTGTTTTGAAAGATCCGAGCCTTAAAACTCCGGCAAGTTCCATTTTAACGATAAGACTTCGATCGTGTTGATACACCTCCACTTGATAGCAAAGGGATGCTGTCGCCCTTAACAATCTGTCATGGATAAAGGATCAGTAAGGTGGGTATGTACAGAAAATAATGTGATAGAGGATGGAAAATTTCTGTACTATATCTAGGTTTTACAATGAAATATTTATAATTACGGGCGAACTTTTCGCTCAGTTTTATCTCTTTCAATTTGTACATAAAATGTACAATAATGCAATTCATGTCGATATATATATATATATATATATATATATATATATGAATGCATATATATATATTGCATGAATTGCATATATATATATATATATATATAGTTTGACGTTAAAATAAAAATATAACTATCCATATGTCATAACTAGAAATATCGGATTCTGGAAACTTTTTGATCGACCCTCGTAAAACGCGCCGTTATATTGTTTTCCTTCATAGTGCAAATTATCTCTAAAACTTGTTCCATCGAGGGATTTCAGTTTTATTCCAAGTGCTCGAGCCACGGGAAAGTTGCGAAGTTTATAATATTGTTGTATTCCCTGGGTGTAGATTATTTATTCTTCATGGATGAACCAATATTTTTTTTAAATAAAATGATCTTACTATTGTTTGCTGTGTGGTGTCTATAGTGGTGGCTATAGAATATGGTGATATTCTATAGAATACGCCATCTCTTCCCGTGGATCTCATAAAAGGCGATTAAGGGATAAGCCGTGAGGAACTTCACCACCTCTAAAAGATGAACTCGCCAACCCAATTGGCCAACGTGGTGCTTTAAGCTTATACATCCCACGTGTATGAGGAAGTCCATGTCCAGGAGTTGAAACAAAGGGCTCATTGTAGTATGTCGTACACATAATGGAGGTTCTGCCAACGACAAATCTTGACAACGACCTGATTCTGTTTAGTGGTTTCATTTAAAGACCAACCTACAGTGTTTCTGTTTGACGGAACCCTAAAAATAGTCTGGAATATTCTAAACAATGTAATCCGTGGCGTCACGGTACGATTTATATCGTGTCCTGTTCGGTTCAGGTGTCGTCCCAGCACCGCGCCGTGAAAAATGTGCGCTCTTCGACCTACCCGCATTATCTTTATAGATCCTTTGGACACTTTGCGGGTGTCTGTTGTGATTAGCTTTGTTTATAATAGATTTTTTTTTATAGAAACAAGTCGACAAAATAGCTGATTTAATGCCAAATATCCAGGGTTCTACAGTAAAATTTTCATACAAAAATGACAGAGAATACAAGTTTACACACAGGGAAGTGGATACCGTCGCTTGTTGGGCTTAACCAACCCTTCTACGTTCACTGCTGGACGGGTCTCCTCATACACATTGTCTTATGCATATACTTATGGGTTCAAAACGCCACGCTCTAGCCAAGCGAACTAGCAACTCCACTCTTTTAAAGGTGGAACAGCTCCGCAGAGCTTGTGATAGCGGTTTTGTTATCCCTTAGTCGCCTTTTACTACACGGGAAGAGCCATCTCTTCCCACCCCATGGTGATGCTATTCTAAAGCCTATACTAAATTCTAAATAATGGCGAACGTTGGTATGTCTGCAGATCCGTTGACCTTTGGACATAGAATATGTGCGAGTGTATTTTATACGTATAATATATATGTTTGTCTTTGCGATCGCTACAAGTGTCTTGGTGTCAGATTAATGACATTAGTCATGTATGACATCCGTACACGATATAAAAAGTACGTATGAAAGGTTACATGTAGATTACACAAAAACGCACGAGGCATATAGATGCCATTGTACATAAAGATACTTTTAGTTGGGTGCAATTTGAAGCCATTCAATCTTTTGAGAAGTTATACTGAAAAAAAAAAGACTTCGAATTCTTTCTATTCCAAAAATGAGCCACTATTTTTGGACGAAGAGTTACTTTCGATGAAAGATCCCATTATGTCCCGAAGCTCCGAATTTTCGGCCCCGCGGGAATTTCCCGAAAAGCCTTCTGTACATACTTCTTAAGAGCAAACTCGCGAAATTTGAACTCTCCAGGGCGTGATGTTTCGGCGATACAATAATGAAGTCAATGAGTGCTATTTACATATTGAAAAATTTTCAATGTTTTATTTAACATTGCTTATTTATAGAAAATACCGATGCCAGTGTCAGTGGGAAGGGAGATTTCGCTATTATTCGTAGGTATATCTTAAAAAGGTTTCGACAAGGTTGTGGAGCTTCACGAACCCGCTCAATCGTTATTTTTTTAAAAATTTGAAATTACTGAACCAATTTGTCTTATCTTCGAACATAACAGAGATATAGATTTAACTACCGCCAAATTTATACATACACACCTAGACACACACACACAAACATCACACCTCGGCACCATTTTTGCTTACATATTGTATTTTTATCTAGTCATGTTATAATAACAATCATATACCTTTAACGATGTACGGATACATTACGAAAACATTGACCATCGTCTAAACCTAGACACACACACACAAACATCACACCTCGGCACCATTTTTGCTTACATATTGTATTTTTATCTAGTCATGTTATAATAACAATCATATACCTTTAACGATGTACGGATACATTACGAAAACATTGACCATCGTCTAATCCGGAAACACCCGAACGCGTCATCCACGTCTATACAGTAAAATAATAAAGTATGCAATGAGAAGTACGATAATTCATTGACGTGGATGAAGCGTTCGGATGTTTCCGGATTAGCCGATGGCCCGTTGTTTTCGTAATGTATCTGTAACTTGTTGTGGAAGAGCGGGATCCCCTGACACAGGTACTTCTTATATATTAAGGGAGACTCCCATCACGTGTATAAAATTGTACGAAATAAATTTCTGATTTATAAAATTAATGATTTAAAATTCACTTCGATCCTTTAAGTAATTTAAGCACTGCCGTTTGTCTGATTAGTATTTTGGATTCAACTAATGACCCTTAGTCACAGCATATACATCTAACTAGACCTTTTATCATCCACTGCTGGACACGCGGCCCTCCTTGTGCACCAGTGATGTATGACCTTAATACGCCACGCTCGCGCTGGCCAAGCGGATTGGCGAGTCCACACTTTTAGAGGCTGTATAGTTCCTCGGAGCTTATGGTAGCCACTTGTGTTATTCCTTAGACGCCCTTTACGACACAGATGGGCTGGTGCTATTCTAAGTCGCCCTTTATGACACCCACGGAACAGATGGGCAGGTGCTATTCTAAAGCCGCCAAACAGCAAACACCAAACAGCCGCAATGGATATTATTTCTTGGAAATATTCCTGACGAGCCTTATAAAATACCAAATGCGCTAAACGTAGCGCGATAAATCAGTGGAACCGCCATAATCGCCGGCGACGGATCGCCAATGCGACTTGTTCTGTTTTTATTACTCATTTTAATTTATTCATCCGACGTCGCCTTTGTGGCTTGAGCTTGGTGATGGGCGAGAGCGGAGATCGTGATTGGAAAAAAGGTAGCTACTAGCTAGCTAAAGGTAGCTGGTAACTGTAGGTACTAGGCATTTTCCGAATATTCCAGATTTTCCAAAAGCTGGGGAATAAACACTTCGTACTAAATGACAGTCACTCGTGTGAGGTTAGCCGTGCTGATCACCAACCTTCGTAAGGAGATGGCACCAACAGAAGAACCAAACAATTTTTGTGCCAAGTGAAACTGATTGATGTTTTGTATTGACTCACTTATCGAGATGTGAAATATTTCTAAAATTTGGTTATCTTTGTAATGACTAGAATTGCCCTAGAATCACTATATCAAAAAGAAGGACATTTTTTATAGAACAGATGGCAGACGGGCCGACGCGGCGGGCCTCATGGTAGTAAGTGGTCATCGCCGTCCGTGGACACCTGCAACACCTGGTCGGATGTTAGTGCGTTGGTGACCTTGCAGAATCCTGTTCACATCTCTCTTGAATAGCTCTCCATCTCGTAGAATAGCGGAAAAAACTCAGCTGTTCGTTCATTCCATAACTTTCGGGTTTCTCGGAATAAAGTGTCTTTCGATCACTGTACGCAACATTTTTTGACTACAATTAAAATATCCTCGGGGGTTTTCAAAATGTACTCGGTATATCAATTTGTCCGGTTATTTTATTATGCGACCATTTATTCATGCACGATGTAGCTATGCCGTTCGGGAGCGCTGCATATGCATGAATGCAACCCAGTTTGCTTAACTGGTTTAACTTAATTTTATACGTACTAGCGTTGTAGTGGAATTTAGTTGTGATTTTGACTTGCTAACATCGTATTTTTATCATACGCACTTCCTTCAGTGAGTTAACGCTTACAGTGCGGCCATTAAGACACTTTATGCCATGAACTTGTGAAACGAACTGCCTATTGCGGTTTCACCACTTAGCTACGACATGGGGCTCCTCAAATGCTCTGTGAACAGGATTCTGCGAGATCAGCAGCGCACGTATCGACTGTCTATGGGCAGTAGTTCCACTTACCGCTCGGTGGACTGTAGCCTCATCTGCCGCCTTCTTAATATAAAAAAAACATACCCCTGGTGTTGTAGGTGTCTATGAGCGGTGATCACGTATCATCAAAAATTACATTGATAAATATTGTTTAAGGAGGGAGGAATAAATACATTGCAAGCATGAGGGTAAGCATTCACTCTAGCTATTCGGCTCTTATAAAATTGTCTCCTAGTAAATCACTAGGAGATTTCGAGTCATAATGAACCACGCAGGCCCTGTGTTGACTAAAATATTCTTCTAACAGTAATAAATCCGTTCCTATTACCATTACCTACAATTCTAACATAAACATAATTGTATATATATATTATAATAGAATTGCATTATCGATTATGGAACACGGAAAATTTACAACCGCAATTCTTTAAGGTTGTCACTGCAATGCGATTGATAACCGTGCATGACAAAGGAATAACTCCATAACTCGAGATGTATATATGTATATTAACTTTGGGTTTATAATAAATAAAAAAATAAATCTTTCAATACTTCCATAGCTTCAGAGAATTAGAATTATCTCGATATTCAAAACGAACGTGAAGCGCTAACATTAAACTTTTAAACCGTGCCCTTGACCTAATGTTAACGGTTTAACTGTTCTGCCATGCATGCATTTGAGAGATTCTTTCTCTACAATGAGCAGTAGTAAATCGAAGGTAGCAAATTTAAAGGTGGGTTAAGGTTTATGTTCTTTAGTGGTAATGGAGATATGGCAGTTTGTGAAGCAGGACTCCGTCCACTTGGTAGTGACTTTTTAGTAATTTAATATTTACTTTAGTTATTCAAAAATAGTTCCTATTGTAGGGGGAGAGTGCATGCTGCATTCCCACAGCCGATGGGCGCACTCGATTGGCCACGTTACACCTCTCTCACAGAAGACTACTTTGAAATGCACTGCATTTCCTACTATATCGTATTTCCCCAACCTGTTTCGGTAGTGAGTGAGGTATGCCAGAGCCCATTCCCATCCCATCCTCTCCCTCCCCGTTTTCCCATTCCATTCCTTAATCTGCAAAGGTAGGCAGCGCATCCGGTGGCGTGGCAATGTTTCTCATTCTGGACTGATGTTGGCATGTATCGCGGATGTCTATGGACGACAGTATCCACTTACCGTCAGGTGGACTGTACGCTCGTCTGCCGCCTTCGTCCATAAAAAAGTAAGTTCGTTCTGTTCATCTTAATTTGTTGTTCGTTTAGTTTTTTTTCTGGCCCTTTAAATACAAGGCCTAGAGTGCCCTAGAGTAATCATTTACAACAGGGGTATCCAACTTACAAAGCCTCAAGGGCCAAAATTAAAACCTTGAACGTAGTTGCGCGCCATATAATAATACTTCAATTTAAACTTTAAATTAAATTATTGTTATATACTTTTAATTTTAAAGTATCAAAAAGAACCTATTTTATATTTATGAATATTTTATTTTAATAAAATTATAAACCAGCATATTTGATAAAAGTTTGTTTATATTCAATTATAAAATCTTTTTCAAAAGGAAGGCATTTTAAAATAATTTTCTGATTTCTTTTTTGTCTAATGAGCTTTCGGGGGCCGCACAAAATGGCATCGGGGGCCGCATGCGGCCCGCGGGCCGCCAGTTGGACAACCCTGATTTACAACTAGTTACTGCTTAATATATAAAACACTCCAAAATTCAAACCCAACTACACTGTAAGTTTCAAAAACTGTGTGCGGGGCGATTTGATATTTTTTTAAATAACTTAATTCGTTTCAGATATACAGTTTTGGTATATGTACTTTATTACCTATAATAATATATGTAATAATAACACCACAAAACATGATTTGGAAAGAAAAGTTTCTACCGCAGATTTTTTTCAATTACTGTTGCCATTTTGGATTTATCAACAAAAATAATCAAATATAAAATATATCGAGTAATAAAGACGAATAGATTGATACGTCATATGCTAAGAAATTGATATGGGTAACAACTGTAATTAATTGTTGCAGTTTACCAATAAATATATTCTGATTCTGAGTAATTTAGAAGTATACATACTGCACTTATTCATTGTAGGTGGGTACTCGAACGTTGTTAACTCGATAATCGTTTGTTCGCACATTTGCTTACTACCCTCCGCATTTATATCGACAGTCACTACCCACTACTAACGAGTGGGAATAGAGTGGGCTTGAAAGGAAGTTTCATGTTATTTTGGTATCACCTTAGCACCATCTATTTTCTCCTCCTACATACAAAATTATATAATTTTGTATATTTTTCTTGTTACAGGTAAGACGGAACAGTATTACTCTCAATTGAATCGATATATTGACGAAAATACTGAAATGGAATCACATATCCAGCCATCCGACATATGAGCGTTTAGTACATGTGCTGACTTATATTTTGAGTATATTAAAAGTAATGCATTTGCATGCTTATGGTAATAAATCCTAATTTAATTTTGCAAACTAAAGTGGCTTTCACGATAAACTAACGTTATCTGGGCAAACGGACCTTATTGTCGGTACTGATTTTTTTTTAAATTTATTTAAACTTTAGCCCACAAAGAAACATTGTACAAAAGGCGCCCTTTAAATACGAAACAGAAATGACAAAGGGCGGTGCATCGTGCAATCATTAAATATGACTTACATACAAATGGTTAAACGACATACATCACCCATATAAATACATACAATAATAAATTATCACGATAAATTGAATTAGTTAAAATGTAATATAAGTCGTTGGGGGTCATCCATAAATTACGTCACACGTTAAGGGGGAGGGATGGGGTCAACAAAGTGTGACGTGGGGGGGGGGGTCATGAACTTCGTGACGTCACATGTATAATTCTAAAGTATTAAAACTAAACTTCAACTCTAACGAAAAACTTTAAAATACATATTACCAACTCTATCAATATTATTATAACGTTGTTTTAGTTTAATAATTTCTAAATTTAAAATTGCAAAATATGTGACGTCACACCAGGGGAGGGGGGTTCATACAAATGTGACCACCTATGACAAGGACAGGGGGGGGGCGGGGACTCCAAAAATCATGAAATTCGTGTGACGTAATTTATGGATGGCCCCTTGACAAGGGGAAGCTGTTACAGAGAAAATAAAAAAAAACTAATTATTGACTTTAGTTAAGATTTTCTAAAATAAATTTCGTCGTTTCAACATTCTGTTCTAATAGAAACATGCTCTAACATCTGATTTTTGAGAAAAGGCACCCTATTAATTGTCCACCAACTCATCTCTTCCCGTGGGGATCGTATAAACCACGCGGCTAAGGGATAACAAAGCCGCTACCACAATCCCTGAGGAACTACACCATCTCTAAAAGAGTGGACTCGCCAAACCGCTTGGCCACCGTGGTGTTTTAAGGCTATACATCCCTCATGCACGAGGAGATCCGTGGCCAACCGTACGCGAATAAGGGTTGGCTGACAGTAAAGATTTCATTAGATTCAGCACTGTACGGCAAGCACGTGGTTACAGTCTAATACTGTTCCATGTTCACTAGCTCTAGAATTATTTAATTCATATCTAATATTTTCTTAGGTTTTCGCGATTACTATATATAGCAATTAAACAACTTTTAACGGTTTAAATCGCGTTTTTTAGTCACCCTATGACCACGTCCACTGCAAAGTGTTCGAAACGTCGGGATATAAATAATGTTAAATATACGCGATTTAAACCGTTCAAAGTTGTTTAATTGCTAATTCATATCTATTTTGAAAATAGAACATTCTTATTACGTACTACTTAAGTGTCAAAGTTTGACTTTTTAATGAATCTGTTTCACCCCCTTAGAACTTGCCAACCAGGTTTCTTTGGAAGATCTTATAATGTGTCATTTAGTCTATTTTCATATCGATGCCTGGAAGAAATCTCTTCAGCGATAAGCCTGCCGCCGGTATACCTAATTACTTGTATTTTGTGTTTCTCTATACGTTTTGTTGTACAATAAAGTATACCTTGTCTCTCTAACTTTTAAAAATATACAAATAGTTTATCTCTAAACTGCGTTGTAACAACAGCAGCGGCATGGAGTCGAAGTAAAATTTTAATAACCCTCTTAAGCGTAATCCCCGTCCGTGGAGTGGACTCCGTTTATATTGAAACAAAATACATGATAAAAGCAGTAGTAAATCTCAGTGATTTTTACGGAATGAATCCATACAATAAGCATTATTTTTTGTGTATAGTTGATAGATAACATGTAGGATATGACAATAGCGCAAAATAAATTTAAGGGTAATAAAATAAGTAGGTACCTATATATTAGCCCATTCACACACGGGCCTCCTAGATGCACATGAGCATGAGAAATACGTGGTCTTGTAAAGCCACGCTGACCAAGCGGATTGGCGAGTCCACTCTTCTAGAGATGGTGCAGTTCCTCAGGGCTTCTGGTAGCCGCTTTGTTATCCCTTAGCCGCCTTTTTCGACACCCACGGTACACTGCCGTTACCACATACCCAAAATAGATATTAGTATATTATTATGTATAAATATACGGGGATTGTATACCTGTAAATATACAACGGTCCCTTGCATCAGTTTCAATCGTTCCCGGTTCTCAAATGGAACCGCTACGCAGATATGTACCTAAATGCAAGATACGTATAATTACCGAAAATTAACGGTATTTTTGTACAGATTACAAACTTTACCTATACGTCCTTTGTGCGTTAAAACGCATTAAAATCTGCAATAATTCACATAACCCATGTGCCACTGGTTTCCTATACGAGTATTGCGCTTTCTAGAATCCTTAAAACATCTTCTTCACCTTCTTTTCACAGGTCTCATATGCACAAAAAAATTAGAACGTTATGCAGATAGACTACTGCTTTTATTATATTATGGGTGTTTTAAATTGCTAAACTTGTTTGCAGCCTTACGAGTATATTACTTGTAGTTTGTATGACGCTAAGTGCGTTAAGTCTATTCATTAGGCTTTCAGCTGAGACTTAACCCAGGCAGAACATATTCTACGTGATGAGAATAAAAGGAGGCTTTCAACAGCGTTTGAACAAAGTAGTCCATAAATCAACTGGACTTTGATTACTACAGGCTCAGTAAAGAATATACTCGGATCTTTATGTATTAAAAGCGAATCAAGTACTGATGGCCTATGAAACTAAACTGAATAGGTATGTGAGGCTCTCTTGGCGTCCTTTCATAATATTTAGTAGAGATGGGTTTCCTTGTAATTTTTTTATGGAAGTAGGCGGCGGACGAGCATAGAGTCCACCCGGTGGTAGTGGATACTGTTGCCAATGGACATCCGTGGTACATGCCAACTTCATTCCAGAATCACAAACGGTGACACCCCCCCCGGATCCCGCCGTTTACCTTTGAAGATGTAAGAATGGATGTGGAGAAAGGGTTGCGTAATTGCGGAGGGGATAGGAATGGGCGCTGGCATATTATCTAACTCACTACCGAAACAGGTACGTACATTGGGGAATAGGATTAAATGGTAAATGCAGTACTAACATTTCATGGCAGTCGAGTGCGCCCAGCGGCTGTTAGATTGCAGTGTGCACCCTACCACTTCTAAAGTAATTTTTGGCATTTACCATATACCCCATTTTTTTTTATTTTTAATATTTGCAAAAATCGCCGTGTTTCTTTTTTAGTATAGATTATGCATAGTCATAAACACAATACAGTTCAATATTTTCTATCAAGTGACGGGTAATACAATAATTAAGCGCTGTACAGGAACGAAAATTGCAGTCTACTGTTCGTGGTGTTACAGAAATTAAAACATTAATAATGTACGTATGTCGTATCGTGAAACAGCACAAAGGAACGACTACGCTCCGCCCTAAAAACGCGAAACGACATCAAAAAATCCGAGCGCCGCGCCGAACAGAAATCCTCCACGAATAATGTTACATTATACAAAGAGCGATTTTGATGTCAAATTGAAAGAGTGAAGCCTTCGTAAACAATTATCCACTCAGTTGCTCACGAAAATTGGTTCATAAGCGAAACGATAAGGCGTGGGTAAAGTGAAATGGAGGGGGGTGGGGGGTATGAAACGCGAGTGGCGGTTTTAATAGAATTTTAAAATTAGTACTTCACAAGATTTAGCAATTATTGATAAAATTTTACTGACTGCTCTCGTAGCTTCCGTAGCTCAGTCGTGTGTTTTACCTGTCAACAAAGTCTATTGCATGCATACAGTGAGGTTCAATATAATTCCCACCTCGGGTTTCTACAGTGGTTGTACACACCTCCCATCACAGAATTGGGGTTCATCCGCATTTCCTCGATACAGAGGTGTCGCGTACTGTTCGGTCCAAAAATCATTTTATACTTTGCAAAAGTTGTGAAAGCTGCTGTTTCAAAGTGTGGCTTTACGGAAATTCGCCACCTGTACGCTATAGTTCTGACTTGACTAACCCAGTGATTACTATTTGTTCTCAAAACTCACGGCGGACTTAAGGGGTTTTCCACTGATGATGAACACAGGTGACCGATGAGGTCTTCGCCCATTTTGAAAGCAAAACTTCTGACTATTTTTATACTGGCATAGAAATGCTAGTTAAATGATCCGAAAAGTGTGCTCAAACAGACGAAGACTATATTGAAAAATAAAAATAGTTTCATGAACTTAAGGGTCCTTTCTCTTTGTGAGGCCGACAACTTTTGGACCTCTCCTCGTATTTTATCGTTCGTATCTGCGAACTTCGTCAAGTGGTAGGTCCACTGCACCGGGCGCCCCACCCTGCGCTTCCCGGTACGCCAATCAAAAATTCTTGTACCCCATTAATTATAAGTCTTGTGGGGGATATGAACTCACCCATTGCCAATTCAGCTTGCTTATTCTATGAGCTATATCGGAGACCTCAATTTTCTTTGTTGAATTTCTTCAATTCTAATTTTAAGAACTCCGAGCATTTGTTCTCTCCCTAGCTGTATGATCGACTTTTTAGTGGAGTTATCGTGTAATATAACGAGCCTTGAGAGGCATTACCTGCAGTGGAGAGGCATAGGCCGATAGTGTCGCTTACACGTGTCGCTATAAGGCTAAAGTGCACTATTCCGTTTCAAGTTTAAAGACAATGGTTTCGATACTAGACGAAACTGTAGTGTGTAAGTATGTTGTCGAAAAAAGCAGTTACTGTTTCATTGCTAATTCGGATACTTCCAAATAATCTTGCTTTAAATTTACTTAAAAACCGGTTAGAGAGGATTAAAATTAATTGATTAAAAAACTCGTGCGTAGTACAACCGTTATGTACAACGGATTGTTTATATTAAGTTATACATTCAGAATAAGTTGTACATCACAACCTTTGTCAAGTTGGATAAAAAGCAGATAGAAAGAAGGGGAGAAAATTAAAACAGGACGGCTCATTGAACTCGAGGGTGGAGTATAGCGATTTGTATCAACTACCCCCCTGAGGGGGTTACTGATGGCAATGGTATTAGACGTAAAAAGAAAAGCCTCGTTAAAGTGATATCTGATGCCCCTCTTCTATTCCATTGGAAGTGGTTTCTAGTTACTTAGTTATGTAAATACATTTTTTTTTACTTCGTGTTGGTAGTACTGTTTCTCTAAATATTATATTGACTATAAACAGTACTTATTTCTTCACCAGAGTAATCCATATATTATTTAGCAGGGATCATATTCCATTGCGCAATATTTTATTACATACTTTATTTATTACGAATGCCACATAGATTTCTTTATCTTGTTTGAGTCTCTACAATTACATACTTACCTTACAGGCCTAGCCGTACCTTAGACACGAAAATATGCGTACAATGGCGGACCCAGGGGCAGGGGTTTAGTTCATTCGGTTGCCGCGAGCTCTTTGTAACGCACGCACAAATAAAAGCGTTTAAAAACTACCACCATATTGTGTAAGTGGGTATAATACTTATTATTTAATATTATTTTAGAAAAAAAATAAAATGTGGGTTTAAAACGAATAAAACGTTATTTATTAGTTGCATTATAATTATGAGCGACAACCTATGCGACGATTCACGCAGCGAGTGTCATTGTGTATATGACAACTTTAAGCGGTTCAGTGTAATATCGCCTTTCTCCGATGCGCGTAGGATTGAATTTGGCTCGCGCTGAACGAAATTTTATTTTGTAGATGTTTTTGTAGGTTTTATGGAGTGTTCTCAGGAGTCTTCTTTACCAGTACTATTAATTATTAGCTATTCTGTGCTTTAGATATTTATTTATTTACTACATACTGATCTACAGCTTTATCTAAAGTAACAACTTGATTTAATGACAATAGTGATAATTACAGATTGCTCACAGTAATACTCTTATTGTCACATATTTGCTAGATATGTGCAGGGCTGCTGGGTTAATTGTTTAAATAAAACTCGGTGTTACATTGCACGTGAGACATTTATTGGGAGAACCCATAGACTAATTAATCACAACCATAGACAATCATTCTAGAGCACAGATTATAATTTATGCAACACTTATTTATAAGTAAAAAAGCAAAGGAAATAGAAACACAAAAATAAGATGTAATACTCAACTTCTGTGTGTGTCCTGTAAGCTCTGCTAGCTCTGCTGTAAGTCCTGTAGGCATATAACAATTAGGATCGTCGCTGTTTATTTTAAAAATGAGGCGTGAACCTTCTGCCCTATTTGGCAAAAAATGGTCCTTTAAATTGACTTTGAGAAACGCCCTAAACCGCAGCGCCGCCCTGATTGATCGACAATTAAACCGCTGAAGAAGGGTTGTTCCTGACAAATGGTGCGCATCCGCGCGCACACAATGATACTCGACAAACGGTGGTGCAAATTGGCCGAGATTTATTTATTTAAGGCTCATATACTAAATACATACCGGACACAAGTTAGTACATTCAAAGCATCATTTTTTATATGAATTTAAAATACAGATATGACAACATTCTCAAACAGACCTATATACAAATATAAGATAGACATAGATAGATATGAAATAATAGATAGATGGGTGTCGTAAATCCTCGAATGGAGACTACTCGAATACGAAAATGGAGAGTGCCGGTAAACGTAGCGTGGATCACCCTCGACTTGAAAATGTTCGCCGGTGGTGGTTTTTTAGAAGAGTAGAAAACCGAGTGTGTTATCCAGGAGGTGCTTATCCAGAGAGGCCTATATCCAGCAGTGGGGAGACACAGGCTGATGGTATTTTAGGGTGTCGTAAAGGCAACTAGGGGCCGCTACCACAAGCGCCCAATCCGCTTGGGCGTGCATGAATCGTAAATTATTTCGGAGCTCTCGTTACATCTCGTAAGATAATATATATCTACATTTCGTCAATTCATAGTCAGATCAACTACTGTCCGCTCTATGTGTTCTGTGAAGACTTTTCTTCACAACTTGCAGAGGTTTTTAATTTGTCCAAACTTAGGTCATAACTCTCGGAGTGGTAAGTTTGACTGTTTTTGGTTAGGTGGCAGGTGGATGAGAGTACGTCGATGATTTAGGGAGGTTTTGGATATGCCGACCTTGGAGTTTTGTTTGCTTGATAATGGACCTTTCTGTTATGAAAATAAGGTTTCATAATCCACTTTCGAAATTTAACATATTTTATCTATCCTTCGATTATTTTTATAGATAAAAGAAGCGAAGTCTACTCTCTTCTCATATTTCTCTTATTAACGAAGTCCCATTTTTTTAATTATTAACAAACAGTTTTCCTTTATTCTGATTTATTTATATAAATTTATAATTATTATAAAATTTAAAATAAATTTATTTATTATAGAAAATCTTACGCAAGTAGCAACAGAAAAAGTAAAAAAGATTACCTTAAAACTAAGGGAGGTAATAATACTTACAAAAGGATGCCTGGTCTCCAAATTAGGACAGACTGTTACTGACTAATCAGTCCTTTTAGTATCCACTGTTGGACATGGACAGAACAACGTGCACGAGGGATGTGCGGTCTTGAAACGGCACGCTCGCCAAGCGGATTATCGACTCCAACTCTCTTAGAGGTGGTTCAGTTCCTCAGGTCTTGCGGTAGCGACTTTGTTATACTTATATCGTCTTTTACGACATCCACGGGAAGAGATGGGATGATACTATTCCAAAAGCAAATTTGTAGGAGGAATGTGTATGCTGCATTCCCACAGCCGCTGGCGCACTCGACTGGCCACGTTACCCCTCTCTCACAGAAGACTACCTTGAAATGTACTGCATTTCCTACCTTATCGTATTTCCCCAATGTACGTACGTGTTTCTGTAGTTAGATATGTCAGAGCCCATTCCCATCCCATTCTATATGTCTATGGACGACAGCAACCACTTACCATCAGGTGGACTGTATGCTCGTCTGCCTCCTTTTTTCTATAAAAAAACAGCCACGCGATATTACAATACCAAATGTCAAAAATATACAAGTTTTATGTTCTATGTTCCTGTAGGTATTTGTAATCGAGCTTAGTTTAAAATACTGTATCGTCTGTATCTCCAAAGGCGTGTAGCAATAAAAACAAAGAGACTAAACCTAGGCAAGATTCCAGTCACGCTCTGTGTGACTAACCACGGGATGTGATATAGACAACACAATAGACGCATGCAAAATTACTATGAACACATTTGTATATTACGTCCGTCTGATATTCACCCCGTTTAGGAAGATAAATAATTTTAATACGCCAAAAATACTTATTATTTGACATTTATATCGTATTTACTAATTAATTATGATATTTATAATAATATTTGACATAGTATATTTAGTTGAACCGTTTGTTGACATACGCACTGTATGCGGATATCAATTTGTGGCGTCTGTGGTTATGTGTTTTGTGGCAAGTATCGAGACAGAGTATGTAATGGACTCAATTAATATGTGCGATAACTATTGTAATCCTCTCCCAAATAAATTGTTTGAATCTGTGTCTGTGCTCTATCGTTTGCCTTGTCCATCCAGCCGCCACCTGCTACCTTCTTCAGATCATCGGTCCATCTAGCCGGCGAACGGTCCACACTGCGCTTATCAGCATGTGGCCCCTACTCGAGCACTCGTTTACTCCAACAATCGTCGGTAGTACGACATGGTCTCTGCCGTCTCTGCCCGCTCGTCTGTCTGTATGTCTGTCTAAACGCACATTACGCAAAAACCACTCTACAGATTTTAATGAAACTTGACATAGTTATGACTTATGTACCGCGTTTAGGGTACTTTTTATCCAGATCCATTATAGAGTTCCCACGGGAATCAAACTATACGTCTACGCGCATGTTGCGCGGGCACTGATAGCGTTTAATAAGGTTACAGATTTAAAAAATATTTCTTTTATCATAGTTAAAGTTAAAACATTATTCTATCCTCTCTATCGGATCCTATCCTGAAGCAGTTAAACAAAAAACAATGAGATGCCTTGCAAACATGTTAAATTAGCCACATAATGTGGTATTTATTATACATTCGATGTGACAGAAAGATTGGACACGTTTCCAATCTCCCATACTAAAAGCGTTCGCATAAATACAACATTCAATGTCTCCAATATCAATTCGAGTCAAGATGAGTAGGTACCTATCTAAATTTTATACGTGTTGTCGAAAAACAGCATGACAAGGAAACTTCACGCAAAATTGTTCATTCCACGACCAATACTTGTGTCAAATTCAGTATCGAGTTATTGAGTAAACAAACAAAACAAGTAAGTAAACAAACGACTTATTTATTATTTATACGTATGTATTTATTTAAACATTAATGCACAAAAACATTGTACAAAAGGCGCTCTTAATGCCTAGTGGCATTCTCTGCCAGACAGACAATCTTTGATTAAATTCAAAAATGAAGCGCTTTAATATTAAAGCCGCTACCACAAACCCTCAGGAGTTAGAGGCGGTTTAGTTAAACTGCCTCTAAAAGAGTGCACTCACCGACCCTCTTGCCCAGCGTATTGTTATTTGTGCATGACGAGGCCCATGTCCGTCAGTGGACGATAAAAGGGCTGGTTACGGTAGCTGTTTGTTTTTTCAAACGATTAATTGATCAACACACTAACCGTCAATTAAACCACAATCGAGCATGAAGTCATTTATAACCGCCAAAAGCTAGAAAAATGCTCTAAACCGGAAAATACCGTATTAATGGCGCCCAATTTTTTTTGGAATTAATTGCGGATTCCTCTTACCCTTTCCAAAGTGGAAGATTGAAAGGCATTTTAATTTGCTTTTTTCGTTCATACATAGAACATTTTTCGCCCGTCGAACTTCAAAAGGGTTTTTTTTTCACCCTTTGTGTCGGTTTCAAGTGACTCGGCGAATTTTTTGTCCGACGACAGTTTCAGTTCGCTATTGTCAGGAGTTTGTGTGCTGATATTAATTGTTTATTAGGAAATTATCAGGTAAATTATGATTACTAATTTTGAATTATTATTGATAAAGAATGCTTAATTATTGCGTAATCCTTCCATAAAGTATAATAGTAATGATTTACCTCGTACACGAGAGAGATCTCACCGACTCGCCATCCCGTGGTGGGTACCAAAGCAACGCCCTAAGCCGAGATCCGTTCCTTCCGCCGGTCTGCCGGCAGGGGAGCCCTTAGGCTCGTTGCTGCACACACTTTTTGCTCCTGGCCGAGCGCCTTCTGCACTCGTCCTAAACCATACTTGTCCGGTGAATCTTGAAAGGCCAATAGGGCCACAATAATTTAGCCATTTTGGAAAAAAAAACGAGATGTGTAAAGAAGAGGGTGTGTATAGCTTTAACTTTATATTATGTAAAGTAAAAGACATTCAGAGATCAAAGAAAAGAAATAACTTATTTCAGATTATAGTAACCTTATCTTATTTAAAGTGTAAACGTAATCAGCTCTTTTTTCATCCATTGCTGGACACGGCCCTCCATCGTGTCGTGGATAGGGGATGTACCTACTCATATGGCCTTAAAACCCCACAATAAAAACGGGATGGTGATTTCACTCTTTTAGAAATGATGTCATACCTTAGTCGCCCTTTACGATACCTTTCGGGAAATGTGCTATTCTAAAGCCGACCGACATATATGGTCAATAACCATATTACAATATTCTAACGATTTTAATAAAATGCACCACAAATTCAACTTCGTGAAAATGATCAAAGCGAAATGCATAAAACTTTTATACATATTCATGGCATAATCTCAACTCGGTCGCCGTTCAAGCTTACCACGCGAACAATTTTAGCTTAGTTTGTGCCGGTCTCGGCCGCTTTGAGCTGGAATTTTACGGACAATGACCAGTTTGCGCCAGTTCAAAGCGGTATCTCGTACGTTCTGTTTGGACTCCCGAATTTAACTGATCGTGCGATTTGTAATAAATAGTGTTTGAGTAGAAATCTGAGCAATTTTCTGATATTTAGTTTCACAATTCCGTACATTGGAGAAGTTCACTAGATTTCAAACTAGCGCGGATATTTCTACATTAAGTGTGATGAAAAAGAAATTGAATAATTTTACATACTATACAATTAGCCTGTCTGTCAACTGCTGGATATAAATAAGCCTCTCCCAATAATCACCACCACACACGGTCTCCAGCTCTTCTCTTCCAGCCACTACCTGCGACTTTCTTCAAGTCATGAGTCCACCTGGCCGAAAGGCTACCGTTTCCCGACACATACTGGTACCTACTGTCTTTTTTCTCATATACGTATAGGTATTGCTGTATGTTTTGCCATGTTCAAACGTACAATTAATATAAATCGACGTTCGTTTGCCCCTTCCAAGTTTAAAAAGAGGCCATGTTTAAACTTTTAAGATCGAATATTTTCAAGAGCAGGCACTAAAATGGGGAATTTATTCAACTTTGAAAGGCTACAACTTCATCATTCCTAAAGATATCGTAAAATTCATCAGCGTTTTTGTAATTTTTCAGACCTTTTTAGGTGAAGAATAAATAACGTAAATGGGTATCCGTAATGTTTTTGTCTTACTTATAATATAAGTAAAAAGCTTTGTTAATTAAGTAGGCATAGAAGAGTTAATAATTAACAAAAAAAAACTTTTTGAATTATAACATTCGTGTCCAAGTGGCCACACATTATAGGCAATTAAAATTATTATTGACATTTTAAAATCATTGGGTCCTATAGAGAACATGTCGGCAAAAATTTGCTCTCTAGTCGACAATAACAGAAACCTTACTTCAATGTGGTTGAAGTTATGGCCACAAACTAGTGAAATATACGAGAATTCTTCCACTGGAGTAGTATTTAAGGTTGAACTAGGTTACGAATCGAACTCTTTACCATTACTCGAATTGCCGACGGTATACGTCAGCAATGAGCCTTTCAGGAAATTTATCGTTTCCAAGCCTCGGCTTACAGCTATATCGCTATAAACCCCGATAGCACCGGTATATATGGGACAGTTTAGACACAAGACATGAAATACTCGGTATATTATCTGCAAAAAATGTTTGAAATTGTGTATTTCAAGTAAGCACTCGCAACGCTCGATCACAGTTGTGTATCGCATAAGAATCTAAACTGTTACAATACTGATAACAGCAATACTGTTTGCTATAATATTCATTAATTTATGTGTTTTGTCAGCATAAGGATACGTGTAGCTGCACAGCTGTGGTCTAATAGGCAAACTTGCACACAAAAATAACGAGTAACACAATTGCTGTGTCTGGTCAAACAATTTAGGAAATAGTGAGTTTTATTATGTTAGGAAACAGTGATCTCACTGTTTCGACTACCATATCTCAGTGTTGTCACAGGAACATTAAAGACTGAATTACAATCAATTAACGTCCCAGTGCAAGGCATGGACTTCCCCTAGAAATGAAAACGTTCATAATACGTTATACTATGGGTGTCTATGGGTGGCGGTGACCACTTACTATATTATGTCGTCCGCGCGCTCGTCTGCCATCTTGTCAATAATAAAAATCTACCCCTAATGTTTACTACAGTTTCGTAGTCGTAGTGAGTTGTTCTACTGTTGGCTTCATTTATCGTTGTTACCTATTGCAATGTACTTCACTCGAAATAACCCGGTCAGACCACCTCGCTCCGTTGCACCACATCTATTAAACAATCAAAATATATATGCGATCAAAATATATTTGGAATGTTTGTGGTATTTACGCGCAATTCAAAAATAGAAATCGTTATTTTGGTATTACTGTAATTTTCTAGAATTTTATTCCCCTTCAACCGCTGTACTTAAAATATGTTATCGTAAAGATTTGATGTTTATTATGGGGATTCCGTGTAATAATACCAGAAACATTACAAAACATAATCATGAATGAGTTACATTCAAGTCATTTTGGCACAAATGATTTACATGTCCTGGGACACAAGTCAGTGTACCTATTTAATCAATATAGAGGTCACCCATTACAACAGTTGGGCGACGAGGATGGGATCGAGCGAAACAGATCGAGAGCTCACAGGGCACCCCGAACTGCGTTTGGTTACCACATTAATGGAACTACATTCTGTTACTACATCGTGTGTGTTTACCACCTCAAGGTTTTTTTTTATTGGAAAAAGGCGACATACGAGCTGACAATCCACCTGATAATAAGGGGATTCTGACGCCGATGGACATCCGCGATACGTGCTAACATCAATCCAGAATGACAAACGTTGACCGTTATCTGCCGCCGGAGATTTAAAGGAATGGATTCGGAGGAAGGGTTGGGAAAATGGGGAGGGATAGAATATCATGAGATGGGAATGAGCTCTGGCTTACCTCAGTCGCTACCGAAACACGTACGTACATTATGGAAGTAGGATAAAGTGGGAAATGCAGTACCTACATTTCAAGGTAGTCTTCTGTGAGAGAGGGGTAACGTGGCCAGTCGAGCGCGCCCAGCGGCTGTGGGATTCTACACGCACCCTCCAAGAAATTAGCGTTGATAACATAAATGCCTTTAGTTTTCGTAATTAACGATATTTTTCAATTACTTCTATGCTTACCATTTCGGACTTTTTTCCTGCGGTGGTCATCACTTTTACTGCTTCTCTATTATCTGCTGTAGCTCTTTATTACCCCCCCCCCCCCCATTGCGTCACTATAAAACCGTTGGGTCTTAAAATACCTGACTATCATTTCGTTATGAATCGCATATGTACTATATGTACTTGTTATTCTATGTATGTAATGTTGTAATTGGAAGCTTTCTAGTCTTAATCTACTATACGAACCCAATGCGTATTTGTGGACATGCACCAGATTCTTTTATTTGACATGATTTTTTTAAAAATAATTTGCAAAACTTTCAATTTTGCAACCGTACTCTCTTCCAAATGCATCGAATACTAAAGTGACATATGGAAGGACCTTTTGAAAACCGATCCGTTAATGTAAACAGTAGCTAAAAAAATAACCCAATAAGGCGTCGACTATTCAAACATAATTTATGCGAGACTAGATACGGATCCTCGCGAAACCTCGTCTCGTAGACCTAGAAAGCCTTTAATGCCAAGCTTTAAGGATTTCCACTCAATGCGGTGCGCGAAAAGATGAAACTACCCTATTTTATCTACTTTACTACTAGATTTTGTTTGCGGTTTCGTTCACAAGAAACAGAAGTTGAAGGGTGCTACACACATATTTGATACACATATATGGCTCAGCATTACTTTAATTATAACAATAATTTGAATGGAGTGGAACGACTTTAGAACAGCACCATCACATCTCTTCCCGTGGATATCGTAAAAGGCGATTACAGGATGACAAAGCTGCTACCACAAGCGCTCAGGAATTACACCACCTCTAAAAGAGTAGACTCACCAACATACTCGACCAGCGTGGTGTTTTAAAGCGATTCATCTCTTGCGCGCGTGACAATGCACGGGGGGGCACCCATGTTCAACAGTGGATGAAAAAAGAGCTAGTTACTTTATGTTTACTGTTTTAGTGGAGTTCGAGAAATATAAACAAACTTGGATATTTTCTACAGCTACATGAAAAACGCTTGTCCGTCCGTACGTCTTGCAGCGAGTAATTTCCCAGGGGCACCGTAACTCTGCGCTGTCACCCGCTCCTGATTTAAACGAGTCTTAATAAGGTCGCCTTTAAAACAGATACTTGGCTATTTCGATACACATATATGCATACCTACTATAGATATATGGATAAGGAAAATAGATAGAGAAAGAGGAGACTTGATCGAAACTTACAAAATTCTTAACAACCACTTTGACATCCCATACCTGAACTCTATACACAGGGTTGCTGGTAAATAGAACAGTTCCTTTCAGGAGATGGTAGTATAGTGTAACGATTATTTTTCACTATTATGCACACCCTGGCCTAAAGTTGATATTTTTATATGGTGGTTAATTCATGAAGTATTTTACCACAAGAGACTGTGGAACCAGGAGTCAATAAATTCAAAAATTGTTTAGATAGAAAGAAGGCTGCATAAGTATATTAATACGGGCGCATCAGTTAAAGCTGCTAAAACTCTTTATTGTACACCAACACATGCAAAAAGACAATTTAAGTAAGTAATACGAAAAGTATAACAGCCGACGTTATCGCCAGAGCTATCTCTTCCAGGCAACACTTTTAATGGTAACGAGAAAACGGATAACATCAAAGAAAGTATCACATAGAAGTACTAGTTATTACCCGCGACTTCATTCGCGTGTTCAACATGAATAGTGAGCCTTATGTTAATCCGGATTATAATTTACCTATTTGCCAAGTTTCAACGAAATCGATTCAGCCGTTTCCACTTGATTGAGCAATAAACATCCAAACATACAAACTTTCGCATTTATTATATTAGTGGGTTAAAGAATAGCTCTCTATTAAATGAGGAGGTTTTAAGACTAAAACCCTGGCCATTGATAATTGTCGACTCCATTGTTTTTGAGCGTCTCTATGCATATATAGGCATACATTTTTCAATTCCATTTAACGCCAGTATTTTATAAACTTAGATGAGACTTACCCTTTATCTACTTAACTATAGTCCTCGCAAAAAATCCTGGGCTATGATCTTGAATGGGCGTCAACAGTCCGCGCATTTCCCTCCCACAATTTCAAACGGCAATAAGGCGAGTGTGCGAGTAGGAAGTTATTGTTGCGTCTCTCTCGAACTTGCGAACATATTGTATTGTAAATACCCCCTCCGCCGCATGTTTGTCACGTGATATCGCCGGAGCCCAAGAAGTTTTGCGTTATACTAGATTTTGTTTGCGTTTTCGTTCACAAGGTGCTACACACATTTGAATCCGATATTTGGACCGGCATTATTTTAATTATAATAATAATAATTTGAATGGATTCGACTGGCTTTAGAATAACACCACCTCATCCCTTCCTGTGAATGCCGTAAAAGACGACTAAGGAATAACAAAGACACCACAAGCCTCGAGGAACTTCACCACCTCTACCTCTGATAAATAATAAAATCATACATCCATGGGTTTTCAGGATCTTTTACCATCTCGCCGACGTTATTGACGTAACTGAAAACTTATTGTAGCAGCATGCGGCTATGCAGTGACCCATGTGGTTTGTCTAAATATTAGACTACTCACTCGATCCGAAACAGCAAACAGTCATGAGATAATGATGTTGTTTCAGCGTTCATTATTATGACATCATACTTAATGGCGCCATCGTGCGTAATCGTCACATATAATAGGTCATTTGTGTTTTGAACGACAACATAAACAATTATGGTAACTGAATTTGTTGAAGCTATTAAAAGACTCATGTCGTTTGTAGGCGCTAGCTGTCTATACTCCATACTTGTTCTCCGGTTGGTGCTAAATGGGCAACAATTCAACGCCGAATATCGAACGCCTATAATCCAAGCCGCCAAGATACCACTGGCCGTAGGGCTAGAGTTGCCAAGTCTCCGGTATTTCCCGAATTGTTCCGGAACTTGTCGCTACATCCAAAAATTTAAGCAGCTTGTCCCGGAAATGTCCACTATGATAAACATTATGGTAATCATCAATTTTATACCGCAATCGCACAAAATGAATGCCGGGTCAACGCAGCAGAGCGGCCGCGTTTTCCTAGTTGCTATTCATTCATTGATTTATTTCCAAAAATGGATATTGACAAGGTCTCAAGGTTTATATATTGTTACACGCTAAATTATTAATACGCTTCTGTACCTGTCTAGTTAAAGTATCTACGAATCCTATTTATATCGAACCTCGGATTAGTACCTAACTCTTATCCCTGTCAAGTATATTTTTAATACCCACCGACCGTTACAATGTGGCACTTGACCCATTGACCCGCCCTTGCGCTCTTCGCGTCGATACAAATGTCTGACATACATTTTTACAGCCTTCGGCTAATTCTTCACTTGCTGGAAAATGTTAAGGTGGCGCAAGGTCCATGTAGTACTTTATACAGCGCACCCGCAAGCCCACTGGTGTTACAGGTGTCCATGGGCGACGGTGACCACTTACCATCGTGTGGCCCGCACGCTCGTCTGCCATCTGTTCTATAAAAAAAAATCTGAAAATAGATTATTCAGTATCAAGAGTCAAATCGATCCTACCAGTTTTTACAATTAAGTTTCTTTTACTTATCTTCTAGTATATCATTCACGTTTTCGTTAGTATATCTTTCAAGTTACTTTTACGTTTCTAGTATATCTTTTTCTGTGCACGCGGTTGCACTCTAAACGCGTGTAGGTTTCGCGACGATCAAAGTACATTTTTGGTGTTTTAGCATTGCAATAATCAGCACCTTTTTTATTAGTCGCAGCTAAAGGGACTGATTTTTCAACATTTTGCAGTTTGCTTCGCATAAGCCTATTCGCTTTACAGATGCTATAACATACTTGGCGCTCTGCTATACACAAATGAAGAGTAAATTTGTTTAATGTACCACTTACACGAACCTCGTAAATCTCCAAACAATGTTCTTATGAAAATTACCTATGTTAATAATATGTTATGTCTTCGACACTGACGATACAAAAAGAAACAATACTAGAAATGAACCCGTGAAATCAAAATTACTTGAAAAATTACAGAGATAAGGGAATTCAAAGTCACAAGTTAAAAAAGACCGCAGTATGGAACAATGACGTCATTCGTCTAAGTGCGATTACAACCACATATGCAAATTATAACTGTTTATAGTTGAAATTCTGTTTACTAATAAAACAGACTTTAAAAGTTATTTTGAAAAACATTTTTTTGTTAAATTTCTTACTTTCTTATCCCTGTAGTAAGACAAGCTACTTGAATAAAACCGGGATATTGCACCGGCAATATTGCACCTCGGGTAATAAAAAGCGAGGAACATGATCTAGATTAAACTCGGATGGATACTGGGGACTGTCATTGAAAATTGTTACTCTGTAGATTACTGTTAGAGAGAATCTCTCGAAAAAAATTATGTGATGTTATTTTCGCAAAGGTCCTTATTATCAGTTTGACCTATTGCTTTTTTGGTTAATACTTCCAATTTGGTTCTTTCAAGAATTTGTTTAAAATAGTAGTAATTATTTATTTGCGAAAATGTGAATACGTATAGGTGATAATTTCAATCAGATGCTACAAATACTGAAATATACAAAACCGTTCTAGCGGAAACTAAAATTATTTTAAGCAGTAAATTAAAAGGTACAAACATTTAAAGTTTTGTCGTTCTATCTAAAGTAATGACCGTGACAGTGCGATCAAAATGACACTATACCGAACGCGTAAGTTGTGGAATAAAAACAAAATTACGTGCGCGTCAGCGCCGGCGGCGACGCGCGTAGAATGCAGCCGCGTGTAAAATAAAGAAATATACAAGTTATGAAAAAAAAAAATTGTAAAAACTTTTACATTCGATTTGACTCCCGATACTAAACAACCTGTTTTCCATTTTATTTCACATATATGAAATAAAATAGGTTGTTATAACCTATTTTATTTCAATGACAAGTTGTGTAGACAAAGATATAGCCAGTGAAAGAATTAATACTTTTATAATAAAAAAAAATAATTTATTAATAAACAAGCCTTACACATTCTGCCATATGAGTTGACTGGCACGTTTAAAGTACATTTATCAATTGAATTCAATAGAATATAAACATGGAATTCAAATTTAAATGTCAAATATGTCAAAACTAAAAAATATTATAATGATGGATGAATGTCACTTAATTATTATTTCAATTCAATTATTATGGCTTATATTTCATTGTCATTCAATTAGTTACTCTCCACAATATTATTATAACGTTTGTCAATTAAAAATATAAATAGTCTCTTTTTTAATAAATTGGTATTAACGGTATTGGTATAAATCCTTTAAAGGCGTCAGGCAACTTAGCCGTACAGTATTCATTGTTGCTATACAATTTTATTTATTACTAGGTGTACTCGGCCACGCGTTGCTGTGGCTGCCCCACAGATGGCGCTTACCTTGTATTTGGGTAAAAAGCATGTTTTTACCCTGTGATAGGTATATAAAAACGCGCGTATTCGAATGCAACGTTGTGACAAAATTTCAAAGCAGTCGGTGAAGAACTTTCGGAGATTTAAGATTTTGAACAAACGAACGTTTACATTTTTATTTATATAGATAGATTATTTTATTATTTTTTATTATTATTTCTACTTCTTACATTTGTATATATTTCATGGTTCATTTTAAAAAGGTTAGGATATTTTGCAACGAAGACGCGTAATTCCATAAAAAACGCTTTACAGCTGTGCATTGAGTTAGCGTGACACAGAGATCGTACACATTTTTGCTGCGCTTTAAATACTCTTATCTGCATGACTGTTACTATATACCGTTGCTTGTTGTTATGCGACGGTAGACCACATATCATCAGGTGGGTTCGTTCATCGCCCACCATACACCATAAAAACCCCATAAAAGTTATAATTAAACAACCCAAATACTAGAACACAACATGTCCGATATAGGTGAAGGTGATTCTCTGAATTGAGCATTAAACTAATTCACAGTTCAAGGCGACAATAAATTTGCGTTTTATCACTTTTAGATGACCTAATACTGTTAGTCATAACAGCTGACTTAACTGTAATTATATTAGGTAATGCTACTTATCTAACATGATAACTTACAATTTTTCTTAAATTTCAATTTTTTTTTTATGATTTTTCGACTTTTGCAGTTTTCCATATTCTAACCTTTAGAATTATTGATAGGGCAATAATTTGATATTATAATTACAAAATAGGGATTATTTCCGCGAGGAATATACAATTCACTAAAAATATTTTATTGTAGGTATAGGATGCTTTTTCGAATTCGATAAAATGGTACCAGTACCTATACAACGTGTCAATGTAATAGCGCAAAATCACGTCCACTACTTTAAAATAAATAGAACCGTTCTAGCGAAAAATAAAGTTGTTTTAATTACTAACATGTAAAGTTTCGTTGATCTATCTACGACGTTCGTAGCGCTTATTACTCTTTGCAGGGTAATGACCGGGCCGCCTAGACATGGCGCAGCGCTAGCGAAACTCATAGAGTGCAACTGCGAGATATACTATGAACAATAAGTTATAAAAAGAAACAATTTTAAAAACTGGTAGAATGGATTCTATTCTCGATACTATACAACTCATTATGAACTTATGCGTTATTTGAGTGGCATATTGTATATACCTATCTACTCGTATCAATGAATGAACAAATATAAGCGGCAGAGATTGCAAGGAATTATATTCCAGTGGCGTCCTCGACGCGGATTATTGCGGTACCTAATGTATTATTGATGCCGACTTAGAAGCGGCAGACCCGCTCGACACCGGGTATTAGTGGGATTAGAATGTGACATCGCAGTTCTCGCTTCGAATAGGTGCTCGTAGTCCAGAACTGACTACGTTCAATATTCCTCAATATACCTCGCGTGATCACGAATTGATTGATACGGCGAAACCGTCGATATGGGAATACACTTGAAGACACATCATACGTTCTTATCAAATAAACCCGGTTGCCAACTTCTTAGGGGGCGAAGCAGCTGACAAGGGGTTAAAAAGAATCAAATTTGAAACTTAAATACTACATAATAAGAATGTTCAATTTTCAAACCACATATGAATTAAACAATTCAAGAGCTACGAGTATGTATTCTCAAATCGATGGACAGAACTAATGCTTGTTGTCGCGCCTCGATACGAAGGTTGTGCCAAACGTATATGGAAAAACTTCAGTCAATCGATCTGGTCAACAATACCTTAATCGTGTTTTTAAGTAAAGTACTTGATCTACTCCTAACTAGTTCCGGTGCCTATGAATATCTGATACTAAAACATACCCGTAATATACTAATTGTGTAACATTTAATCTTCTTAATCTTTTATTTATTTATTTAAACTTTAGTGCACAAACAGACATTGTACAAAAGGCGGATTTAGGTAATGCTCAGTGGCATTCTCTGCCAGTCAACCTTTGGTTAAACAGAAATATGAAGGGCCGGTGCATTGTGCAATCATTAACAATGACTACTAACAGTAGATATAATACAACTTTCCTTTTAATTTCTTCTTTCGTCCATTTCATTTTAATAATCGCACCCTCACTCTATTATGTTTATGACTGTACACTTTGTTTTTTGTGAGAAACGCAACCAGGAAACCGCCTGTACTTATTTAAATGTGATATTTACTATCGTTTGCTCTTGTATGTATTTCTCTGTTTTTTTCTCCTTTAATAAAATCAACAAATACTAGCAATAGAAGCTATGCCAATAAATACCTATGCTAATTATTCCATCATCTTTCGTACTCTTAATAATTACAACAAGTTCAATGCACCCGTTGATTTGTTCTGTACTAATAAAGGCTTAGTCAAAAAACAGCTCTACTAAAGCTCATAATTGGTAGTGATGGTTCTTTGCTTGTTCTTACGTACATCTCCCATCTTAACTGGCATAAATACACACACAAATTCCTCTACTACCGATGTTATTTTTTTTTTACACTTTCTGGCTCAGATAATGAAAATCCTTAATAGGCAGTTGGTTTTAAGGTTTGCCTGAACCACGTGTCCACGTGTTGGTAAGTGGATACTATCAGCCTGCAACATACATGCCAACATCGGTCCAGAATGGCAAACGTTGGCACGCTCTCGGATGCGCTGCTTACATTTGGAGTACTTTGACTTACGGAATGATTCTTTCACAACCAAATGTTATAACTCAGAATGCATCAACAGACATGGTAGCGAATAGAATCATTATTATACAAAATCAAATCTATCATTACAGTATGGAAATGTAGTTCTATAGTTCGTGAACTCCCTACCTATATTTGACGTAATTTTAAAGGAATGTACATTTACATGCGAAAATGCAGTGTTGCAACAATTGCATTGCAATCGCTCAGAATGATTATTCAACCAAGCAAAATAAATTGTCATACAATACATAGGTAAATAAATACCTAAAGTTTTTGTTACAATTTTGCCTTTATGTCAGCTTAACAGACTTGCTATAGTGCTGTAGATGTAATTGAATGCTGTTTATAATGTCATTAATGATATAGCTGCTCGTAAAAGTAATCATATTTATTGTCCATACGCGATCTGTTAGGAGGGATTAAATCATCAATCTTCAGCGGTCAGTGTCATAAATGTCAGGGTGGGTAGCAACAGAACTTCGAATGTGGCAACAATTCGACCCAATTTGGCTTGCCAAAGCAGCTACTAGGTACATCCCGCCTATATAACCTCAAGAAAGTACAGTTGTCAATTCCCAATGACAACGCGGCGTTTTAAAGTCTATAAATCCTCTCTCGACTACAAGACATGGCCCGCTGTAGGGTAAACTCTACAATGGGAGTTTATAATCTGACATTGAAAAATCTCAGTTACTATTTGTTGGGAAATATACCAGTGAGATCCAAAAGTTTCTGCCCTAACATATTTCTAGATGTCTAAAAAAACAAATTACACATTATTGTAATTGTTATTTATCCTGCTAATTCGTGTATATTTTTAGAGTTCAACCCTCGTTAGTTTCGATTCCTCGACTCAACAGGAAGTCACAAAATCTTTAATCTTTAAACTGAAATATCGTTCCGTGATTAATTCCCTTACAAATGAATCGTTCCTTACAAAGGATGGTGTTAGCCCGACCGATACCAACCAAAGGTTGAATAATGTGTACGTCTTCATTTTCCACCGTCAAAGATTGGTGTAAGCAATTTCCTTGTCCATCGACAACGAACCTCGCTCCGGTCGACCCGTTGAGGCAATTACTCCAAACAACATCAAATTAGTGGAATAAGAAGTTCTGAGCGACCGACGGCCAAAGACGACAGAAATAGCAGCAAGAACAGGTCTTTCAAAAACTACAGTGCTTAGGATTCTTCATGAACATCTTCATATAAATAAAGTTAGTGTGAAGTGGGTTTAAAACTTCTTTCAAGACTCCAGCGAAGTGAAAGAGTAGCGTGCTCTATGGAAATTTTGGACTCCTTTCAGAGAAACGGTTACGATTTTTTGGAGTCAATTGTTACTGGGGATGAAACTATGGTTCTTTACTATGATCCCCTTTCTAAAAGGGAGTCGATGGAGTGGCGTCGTTCTGGTGAAGTATTGCCTAGAAAGGCAAAGGTGACTCCAGTACACCAAAAAGATTCTGGCTTCGATATTCTGCGATTGTCAAGGAATATTGCTTACAGACACAAAAGAATGCAATACTATGGTGACTGGAAGCAATTACGAGAAGCAATCTAGCAAAAACGTCATAGAAAACTAATCGACGGTGTGCGGCTTTTCCATGATAATGCACTCGTCCACGCTGCCGCAGTTACGAAAGCTGCTTTTTCAAAGTGTGCCTTCACGGAAATTCGCCACCCACTCTATAGTCCCGACTTGGCTCCCAATGATTACTAATTGTTCTCGAAACTCGAGGCGGACTTAAGGCGTAGAAGATTTTGCACAGATGACGTGACGTTTCTGCGGTTTTCGCCCATTTTGAAATCAAAACTCTTGACTATTTTTTGGAATAGAAATGCTAATTAAACGATCCGAAGAGTGTGTTCAAATAGACTATATTAAAAAATATTAATAATATAGTTTCATGAACTTTAGTGTCCTATTTCTTGGTCAGACCGCAAAACTTTTGGACCTTCCCTCGTCGCTTCCCCGTGATCCCCGCGGATCTGACGTTATCTTAGCAGTGCTAGTGATTTTCTTACCTAAAATTTCGTTGTTTCTCAAAATTTTGTTTAAAATACAAACACGCTCTAAACTCTGCTTTTTAAAATAACGCCATATAAAAATTATGTAATTTTTTTTAAATATTCACTTAACTCTCAGTTGATACCTATCTGTGAAATTAGAACTAAAACGTCCCTCTTTTCAGATATCATCTCAAATGTATTTTCTTTAATAAATCGACAATCAGTTCATGATTTAGGAAACAATATAACCTTTTTGTTAAAACATTTTATTTGATATAACCTACAGCACGGCAGAGTATATATACAGCAAAAACTGAGCATTCCTCACGTTCTAAAAACGCCCCGAAACCGGTGCATTTTCAAATGTGTTCCCACTCTGTGAGATTGCAACAAGGGCATGCAAGCGTGATCCGTGATGCTTATGCAGGCAACCCTCTGGCTGCGGCTTTGGCGACTCGATATGAATACCTATCTTTATAAGTAAGTAGTAGAGGTTTACGTAAACATACCTCTTGCTCCCGACTTCGTTAGCGGAGTCTTTGATTTGTTATGTTATAGAACAGTAGATCTGGATCTAAATCTATACAACTTGGTCTGTTACAATGTGACTGTCTGTTCCTAAATAAATACAAAAATATATTTAGCTACGCACACTGACGGATTTATTTGGAAATTCGATCTTTGGATCGAGCTACAAACTACTCCAAAATAAAATTTTATTAGTCTCCTACATGTTCAAACTAGTAGCAATCGGGAGAGTGAGTTCTTAACTAAATTAGCTAATTAGAGAACTGCCAACAACAAACTGTCATTTCCACGACGAGATTTGACACAGAGGAAATGAAGCGCGGCATCCAAATAGAAATTTTAACAAGGGCCTTAACATAATAGAGAAAATCATGAATTATTTTAGCGACAAAAATGTGACTTAATCACGTTTGTGGAAACTTGACGGAGTTATTTTTCTATAACAGCTTATTTATAATAGGGCAAACAGAGCGATAGTTATTTTGAAAAATGTTCAATAAATGAAATGTCTCCCGCAATTCCCTTCACTGTAAAATGAATTTTAATTTTAGGATACCGTACTCAAAGGTTTCTGATAGAAAGAATCCTTTTGAACTCGCAAAGCTTTTTCAATAACTCTGACGGCCATTTAAATGAAATAAGATTTCAATTTTAACTATTGGTTCTAAACAGTATTGGAAATAAATCTATAGATCTACGCAGGGCAGTGTGAGACGTGCCTTAAGTAGGTGGACCAACGTATTAAAGAGAGTGACGTTTGGCGGCTGAATGGTGAAGGCAGTATAGGTAAGGTATATAGCATTTATGTACTAATTATTTTGTTTGATATTAACTTTATGTTGTGTTGCATCAAATAAAACATTTGCTTTTATTTCTTTCTTTCAAATAATAGAGCGTTTTGGCAGACCTTTGGAGAGGCCTATATTCAGCAATGGACAGACACAGGCTGATCAAAATGAAGCAAAAATAAAATTTCAAAACACTTAAATGCCTTAGGCAGTAATATAGAATTATTAATTTATTTCTTGGGAAATTCTCCTGAGTTTACTTAAACAACACAGTACAAGAGACTGTAATCTAGATTTATGAATAAACCACATGTTTGTATAAGTTATACTCTTATTATTTTCCAGCTATTATGATATAAACGTCAAAAAATATATCGAAACCTCGACGCGCAATTTACGCCCGCACTTGATCATTTTTTTTCAAAAGACCCCCAGGAATGTTAACAGAAATACTTCGGCTGAAGATTCCTTGTCATGAAGAAGGGCTCCACTGCCATTGTCTCAGGACGAGTTATCGGAGGATTGAACAGGGAAAATCCACGATATTATATTTTTTTAATAGAGCACGTCTAGAGATACAATTTTTAATATTTATTTACTTAGTATACATTCAGCGACGCTAGAACCCGTTGTTTGTCTTGCTCTCCTCCATTTAGTTGAATTTTTGCCCTCTCTCTTTCAGGATGTTACTCTTCTCACACTCCTCAGATCATCCTCTACACACACAGTCCACCTCTTTCGTGCCTGCCTCGTAATCCTTCGTTGCACACTAACAATACACTGGATCCCAGTGTGTTATTATTTTAGGCGCTAATATTTATATTTTAGGTTTTAAAATTTAAAGAAATGGCGTTTTATGTTTAGTGGACCGAAGACACGAGTTTCAGGAAAGGTTTGGGAAAATGGCTCCTATAGGGATAGGAATTTCGTTGTGCGATTTGCACATTAATAGGAGTTTCCACAGGCCTTTGTTAAATAGCTTCTGACCGGTAACGAGAACTTTCATTATCGAGAACTTTCGTATTTTTTTTAATGGAAAGTAATACCTAAATCATTGTAAAGTACACGCGATAACGAAGTTGAATATGTGCCAAGTACCGTGATTATGCTAACGCATTCGTGTGGCGTTTAATGTGGGGCCGACTTTTAAATTAGATTTCATGTTGTGCCAGCCCTGCAACCGCGCTCCTGCGGGGCTAGAATAAACTAGAGATGGCGAATCGAAGAGCAAAAAAATCGATTCTCGATTAAATCGGTCTCTGAAAGAACGACTTTCAATTAATCGATTCGTTTGCATTTCTTTTTAAAATGGCCTTGACAAACCTTGACAATGAAAATCAATGAAAAGTAATATATTAGACAGTCGAAAAATTAAAATACAAATGAAATACTTATATTTTATTGATAAACTTACTGAAGTAGTCACAATTTTTAATTTAACTTAAAAGAATACAAGTGTTCGAAAATATCATAGCCACGATTTGTCATTAACAAAAAAATCGATCCTATTTTTACAGTGCTAAGATCAATTGATTCACTGAATCGATTTACTAAATGAGATCGATCCCAGATCGCCATCCCTATATATTATATCATACTCCATACCATAGAATGTGTAATCATAAAAGCGGCGATAGCCTAAGGTCATTCTCGATTTACATTGAAGTCGTGATCCGTACTAATTTTCTACTTTTTAACACCTGACACTAAAAGACAGACTGTTTGGTTTTTAATTTATTTAATTCTAAGCAGTACAAAACAGAAGGACAACAAAACGAAACATTACACAATAAATTATTTGACAAAAATGTTGTTTTGACCCCCTTATATATGTAGGTACCGACATCAAGCCCAGATAACAGTTTCACCAATGACAGACTAAAAAAGATGTAATCTAAGGAATATTGCATAATTATGTATTAATTGTTATAATTATAATTAATTGTGTATTCATAATTATGTATATTAAAGTAAAAGATTGATATTGCCATCTATCGATGATATCGCAAGATGACTGTATCCATTGGCTCGCTTGACTATTCTTTAAAATAAAAAATAGCGTTCTCTTTAACGTTTCTTCGTTTTTATTGACCAAACTGGCGCCAAAAATAAAAAGTATATCCACTAAAAGCGTAACAATAGGTCGTTGTGATTCACAGGCTTCCACCCAGTATGGCGGCTGCACCATATTTGGTATCAGTGACATCATGACCAACTTTGTTGCCACACGAAGTTCTTGATAGGGTATTGAAATAAACTTTTATATATACAAGTTAACTGTATCGTGGTGATTAATGTATTCACCAGAATCAATGTATTGTCCATTCCAATCCAATTAGCCGAAAACAAAACCAAATCAATGAAATATTTCAAAATTTAAATCTAGGCCTAACTTGCAGTCTCGATGAATCAAATTGTCGATATTATGGATACAATTATCACCTCACTATTTAATTTAAGGACGTGTCAGTGGCCTCAGGCCGCCATGTTTATTTAAATTTTGGACTAATTGGAATGGAATTAAGTATAATAATAATAACATATCAACTCAACATAAGATTTCAGTGCTGTATAATGCTATGAGTACTAATGTTGAATATGCAAAACTGAATGCCCTCGTACATATGAATCATGTCCACGTTGTTCACGGTTTCATAATCAATGAACACACACATTAATTATCCATATACGATTCACTCGTCGGGATTATCATAATTGTACTTGTTGCCATAACATAATTGTTATGATTCTTGTAACTGCCTATAAATATTCAGTTTGTAAAAGTCACACAAACGCACACACACATTATTCCTATTGCCATCATTATTTCTATCATTCACGGCATGTTTCCTGAAAACAAGCCCCATGAACACCAAAAAGTTTGTGAAAACCATCCACAATTGCGTTTTACGGCTCTACGTGGGGCTTCACGGATTAAGTGTAGAGCCGGCATTAGATTTGAGTAATATAGTTGGCTGAGTTTATAGTATTTGGATGAGAAGAGCCGACGATCGTGTGTGGTGGCAAATCTAGGCTCATATCCAGCGGTGGAATCATAGACTGGTATACTGGTACACGTGTCACTAATAAACGCAAAATTTGAAAATAGGTTATTCAATATATAGAGTATAATCGAATCTACCAGTTTTTAGAATAGATTTTTTTTATATATTTACTCTTCTTGCAGTATATTGTAGAGAGGCGGACTTAATGCCTTAAGGCATTCTCTACCAGTCGACCGTTGGTTAAATGTGAAAAATTTAAGCGGGCGCAGAAGAACTCTTAACAGTAAAGCTTATCTGTATAAATAATAACATATTAATACATTGATTATTTACTTATACAATAAAATATATAAATATACATACTAAAAATAGATATTAAATATATAGACCATACATGGTACATACATACGTATAATATAAATATAGAGAAAAATGAAGAAAAATGCCCTTAGCTCTGTGAATTTCGAAAGTTAAGAATTTCTTCCCAAAGCTTTCTCTTGGGGCTGTTTTTATTAGGAGCCTTCCTTATGTCAATTTTTTCATGATTTACAGTATAATTGATGATTAAACGAATTTATCTAAATGAAGTTTTATCATAACTATATGAAACCCTTAGGCCTCTTGTCCACTTGGTAAGGAATTTTGCCGGATTCGCATACGAAATCAATCTCACGTCTTTGTCCACGATAAGATTTTTGCCGGATGTAGCTACGACGCAGGCAAAGTCAAGTGCGGCCTAGTAGAAACGTTTCGATTGTGTCGTACAGACGTTGTGTTTATTATGGCGAATGCGTAGGTGATTTGATGTAGTGAGTCTGCCACTAGTCGGACGCACGTCCCTCGTCGTATAGACACACCTCGGTAGATTGTCGGCGATGATCGCGTGACATTCGTGACGGAGCTAGATCCGTCAGTGCGGCGACTATAAGAATTATGTTACGTGGTTACGTTGTTTTTTTTTTTTTTATAGATTAGTTAGCGGACGAGGAAGCGGTCCCATGTGATGGTAAGTGTTACCGCCGCCCATGGACACCTGCAACAACACCAGGGGGTATGCGGGCGCGCCGCCGACCTTGCAAAATCCTATTCACAGCTCTCTTGAAGAACCCCATATCGTAGCTCAATGGAAAGACCTCTTGAGGCAGTTCGTTCCACAGCCTACGTTGTGTGGACGAAGGTACATATAAACTAGTACACCACCGTTGTTCTTACGTAGTCCCGATGATTTCGCCGGATCTAAACACGTCACCGTGGACAAGACCCCTTATAGTTTACTAACATTGATATTAATTCACAACATAACGCATAGTCACCATCACTTGCTTGAAAAATAAAATTAAAGACATTTTTTTCTTCTTTTCCCCCACATTGGAGGCAAGGGACAAGAAAAAAAAATGTCGCCTTTTATTTTATACCCTCAACTAAGTGCATGAGAGTGAATGAGTGCACGAAAGGTGGTGACTATATTACATGTTGTGAATTAATATCAATGTTACTAATCTAGAAGACAAAGTGCAAAGTATAATCCTAGTATGTATATAATTTATTCTACACACGTTCGCCCGAGCCGTGATCGCGCGCCGCCTAGCCGCCTGCTCTGAGTATGAGCGCTACGAACGTTTTAGATAGAACCATAAAACTACATATGTATTTGTTACTTTTGATATATTCTTTAAAACAATTTTATAACTCCCTATATAAAATTATACTCGTTTTATATATTTTAAAATAGTTGACGTGTTTCAGGTTTTGATGTATTTCAGTGATACAATGTATAGTTAAAATGCTTTGATTAAGTAGTATTCTCGTATACAAAAGCAGTCACTTGAAAGCTTCAAATGCTCGTGTCTCGTACAACTGTATTATATCAAAGAACTATTTTCAATTTGTTGTTCAAAGCGACGTTTGCTTTTCATATGGCCGTATAATGAAAAAGTAGCCCGCAGTCCATGTCGGCTTTCAGTAAACAAATTAAAAGGACTGTTTAATGTTATTTACGTTTTAAATAAGTCGTATGTTTTAATCTAACATCTTTAAGTGAACCTTTTACCGACGTTAGAATAGCTCCACGCAATCTTTTCCCGTATGTGTTGTAAATGGCATAACAAAACCGCTACCATGAGGAACTAAACTGCACCATCTCTGGAAGCTTGGACTCGTCAGCTTGCCCAGCGTGACATTTTTTAAGCTTGTAACGATGACGGTGATGCTGCTAACACTTTAAAGACGGCAATTTTGAGATAAAATGTGAGTGTGTTATTTTTGGAAAACGTGTATTCTGTGAAACGGTACCTTATTTTTGATACTGGTTTGCGCTTGAGTTAATAGGTTAATATTGAGGCTTGCTTTGGTGGAACAAAAAATAATTGTTTTATTGCTGTCTTAAATGTTTTTTTATTTTATTTTTTGCTTTATGGATAAAAGGTGGTAGACGAGCATACACGCCACCTGATGGTAAGTGGATACTGTCGTCCGTGGACATCCGCAATACATCAGTCCAGAATGACAAATGTCGCCACGCCCCCAGATGCGCTTAGAGCTTTAGGCCACCTTTAGAGCTATGGGTTGGCAAAATGGGAAGGGATAGGATAGGATGTGTTGGAACACGTCCTTGCATTGGGCAAATAGGATAAAAGTGGGGAATGCAGTACATTTCAAGGTAGACTTAGCCAGTCGAGTGCGCTCAGCGGCTGTGGTTTTTGAGACAAAGCGTGCTAAACTTGTATATTGTACTTTAGATCGTTTATATATAAGCAGAATCTAGAAAATAAGAAATGTTAAGTAATGCTCATGTATTTACCCTCCGACCAAACCCGTCAGCACAACTAGTTGCATATATTTGTATATATCCATATATAAGTACTTATCTTCTCAATTTAAACATTACAATGTAATATTTTGTCACGCTCACTTTCATAGTTATTACAATTATTACAATTTATGTTTAGAATAAGACATTGTCCTATATGCGATCCGTTGTGTGTGTACGAAATAAAAATTTCCTCACGACATAACCAAGTTGTGTATCTTAATCTTTTGTAATATGTTTTGCTTTTTTGTTCCCTACAACACAATTACTGATTAAACAACAAAATAACAATAATACATGCATGATAGTGGGAATATATACCCAGTAGGGAAATGTTGAAAAATGTTCCTTTCTTCTGTACCAAAAGAACACACCGAAAATAATAGAGAGAATTTTTCAGTCAGATTAGGCAATGAAATTACGAGCACAGTCAGTTTAAACAAAAAACGGGTCAATCTACACTTTTTAATTCCATAGGCACATTTTTACGCGTATATTTTAAACTAAAAGCATCATCTGAATGGTAAGCTCTTTATACCACTTCAAGTATCTGAACTCAATTCTCTAAAGTGCATTTCTCTACGTTCTTTGCGGGGGTGTATTAACTTGTCCTCAAGTGTATTGCACTTTTAATCTGAAAAATATTACATGCTAGCGTTTAAATTCCACATTGCACAGTCTAAAAATAACCTTAAAGCTGTGGAAATAAGGTTAGTTCTCTTTTAAATGCGGTGGAAAAGAGGGAAAATTTGCAAAGAACATTTTGCGCGTTTTTTGCAATTTATGCAAAGAATTCATCGGGATGTAATTAACACTCCAGCGCCGTTCTTTCTGATTAACATTTTAATTTTATTTACATATTTTAAACTCTAAAGCAGATACTTAAGGAACATCAAATCATTAGTAGTAGGTACCTATACTATATGTATAGTATACTAAGTATAGTATGGATATAGTATACTAGTATAGTAATACCATAAGTCTGGCTCACTTCTTTCTGCATGACCTATAGAGGCCTCTCTTAAGGCTCGTCACCGCACACGTTCTTCTCGTCCACCTAATACCGGCAAACCTTTTCAAGACATCGGTCCACGCAGGATCGATCAAGAGTCCTCCTCGATCCGACCCTGCATGCCCCCCGGCTTTGGCAGCCTATAGCCCAGGGCCCCGCAGTTTACGAGGCCCGATCGTGCATCGTGAGAAACTTCATTTATTTTTGCTCTTTTAAGAACAAAAACATTTCGACCTCTTCTTGAGCTCTTCTCCGAATCAACAAAATCGTGAAAGCGAGTGTCACGTGTCCAAACCTAAGGCAGGCGAGCTCTACGTTAGCCCAGGCCCCATGAGTCTTTAATCCGTCCCCGGGTTCACGTGGTGTTTGTGATAATTAAATTAAAGCGTGGGACTGCGTTTTTCGTGTGCTTCCAAGGAGTCCTCTTCCGTCCTTTGGAAACCTACTATGGGTATACTGAGCGACTCCTGACTTACATCGATGGGACTGGATATTGACAGGATACGTTTTAGACATTGAAATTCTTTATTACGAAAAAACTTGACACTGGCAGAATGTGCTAATTACACCATTCCCATATATGAAAAAAAAAAACTGCCCTTCCCTCTAACATAGTCTCCGTTCAAGGACTACATCTACCGTTCTACATCGTGTACATTTTATCATTATTTATAATCTTCCAGGTAGGTCGTATCTAACGCAGTATGAAACGCCCTCGGCCCACGACCGACGACTTGGAAGTTTGACTGTATGCGAAGAGTGCAAAATCGTATGTGATGGTGTGTCTCCAGAGGTTTATATTCCATCAGTGAAAAGACACAGGCTAATGGTATGATGTGGTAGAAGTTACCTTATACAATGAGATGAGGAAATCTTCTTGTGCCCTGATACATTCTAATCACCATCCTTCTAATACTTTTATCCCTTTCAATCCAGCAGTGTATCCGGGGACGTGCCCACATTTGTCATTCCGGACTAATTGTAGAATTTTCTTAACCTAAATGACTTATATGACCTTCAATTGTTTTCCTTTGTATTAAAAGGCGCGTTTCAATGATTAAAATTTATTTTTAATGTGGTATTTCTCAGCATTTCACTCATAATTACCCATTTTTGTTTCAGGTACGTTTCGTTTGTTATATCAAGGGGATATTTGTATACATGAAGGTAAATCAGCTGTACCACATTTACCGGCACTCATTTGGGTAATCACCTACCTACATATATATTTTTTTTAATAGACTAGTGGGCGGACGAGCAAGCGGTCCCACGTGATGGTAAGTGTTACCGCCGCCCATGGACACCTGCAACACCAGAGGGTATGCGGGCGCGCCGCCGGCCTTGCAAAATCCTATCAATACATAATTATCGAAATAATATTTTGTTTTTTAAATGTTGTTAAAACTTATTAAAAGAACTCGAATATGTGAAATCAGAATATCTCCAAAATTGATCTTAATAAAGTGTATAGAAATCGTAACAGAAAAAGAGTACTGCCATATTAATGACGTCACTATCACCGTGATGCTATTACAACCACCTCGAATATTCTCCACCCACTTCATTTTCTAATGAATTTGCAATTGATTTTTTATTTTCCTGTGTAATTGTCAAATAAGTTATCTGCTACATAAATAAAAGATATCATATGTTTGTTTGTTGGACTGAAACTGATTTTATAAGATATTTGTGGTGGTTTTCATTATTGTATATGGCTGTATTGTGTCAGTGGACTGTAGAAAAGCACCATCCCATCTGCTCCCGTGGGTGTCGTAATAGCACCATCCCATCTGCTCCCGTGGGTGTCGCAATAGCACCATCCCATCTGCTCCCGTGGGTGACGCAATAGCACCATCCCATCTGCTCCCGTGAGTGTCGCAATAGCACCATCCCATCTGCTCCCGTGGGTGTCGCAATAGCACCATCCCATCTGCTCCCGTGGGTGTCGTAATAGCACCATCCCATCTGCTCCCGTGGGTGTCGTAATAGCACCATCCCATCTGCTCCCGTGGGTGTCGCAATAGCACCATCCCATCTGCTCCCGTGGGTGTCGCAATAGCACCATCCCATCTGCTCCCGTGGGTGTCGTAATAGCACCATCCCATCTGCTCCCGTGGGTGTCGCAATAGCACCATCCCATCTGCTCCCGTGGGTGTCGTAAAAAGCGACTTAATTCTTAAAGGGATAACAAAGAGGCTACCACATGGCTCCAGACTTGTGGCGGCCGCCTGTGACTCTGCAATCTGCAATCCCGCCAGCCTGGAGTGGCTTTTTAAGGTCATACTTCCCCCATGTACTCGAAAGCGTGCATGAGGACGCTCATGTCCAGTAGTGAACCAGAAAAGGGCCGGTTACGGTATAAGGTATATATCCCGGATAGGGACCGCAATAATTAATACCTTGTATACTAATACAATGGTGAATGATACAGCATTGAATATCCACAGGGCAAGTTAGGAGACAGATTATACGAAACTTTTGTTAATTTGCTTTTAGTAGTCATCAAAATATTTTTTTAACTTAATTTTAGGTTTAGAATACTTTATTCTCATTAAGACAATAATACAGAAACCTTACAGACGTTGTACACCGTATATTATATATTATACCATCTTCATCTTTTAACAGATTAACTGTTATTGTGATCAAATTAAATGAAATTTAACAAATTCAAGGCGGGAGAAGCTGCAGACAAAAGCCTAAACCATATAACATTCAAGCACCCTATAAAGGAATGCAATAAATACAAAAATGAACTGGTTTTGAATGCATTTGTTGACGCAGGTAGGATGTCAGGTTGTCGGCCCCCGTTATCATATCTCGGGCAAAGGAGGACAAACTAACTTGCATCGTTAGGATTCCATTCTGCCGACCAGTTAAGGATGATAGGTTGATATCATTAGGACGTACGGTTGCCAGATTATTGTCTAGTCCGTAACCAGGTCTTTTTAGTATCCACTATATAATAAAAGTGGGTCTCCTTAGGCACATTGTCTTATACATGAGGAATATATAGCCTTAAAACGTCCCGCTTTAACGTCACGTTAAATGTCGGGTCGGCGAGTCCACTCTTTGGAGGTGGTGTATATAGTTTTTTTTTTTTAGTAGTTTCTCAAGGCTCAAGGTAGCAGCTTTGTTATTCCTTAATCGCCTTTTACGAAACCCATTGTGTAGTCGGCCGGCCACCACACGGCACCATTCAATGTAACATTAATAACGAAAGGCATATTCTATTTTATTTCTTCTAAGTACGGCAGGTACCTACATCAATTAGTAAGTCAGTATAAACATGCATCGTTCACGTACTTAACCGCCTCCGGTGTGCAAATTTACAATTTATCACTTAATTATTATTATTATTTACGGATTACAAAATTATAAAGATTTAAAAATTACAAACATTTTCAGAATAATCACGTTATCGTATTTTAATACAATCAGTACCGGCATATTTATTATTAATGTCAGATTATTTATTTACTTTGTCTACTCGTACATAAACTTATTTGTGCATTGTGAATTCGTTAGTAGAGTAATAGCAATGGTCCAGCAGCCATTTACATAATTTGTAAAAATTATAGTACACATTAATCCAAATCATCCAATTAATCCAATCACTTACCATCAGATCGACTGTATGTCCGTCTGCCACCTTCGTCCATAAAAAAAATAATAACCGCCTCCTGTTATATTGTCCCTAAAAATTAAATAAATAAATTTCTCTCAGGAATTAGGTGGCTAAGGTCGAGGTTCCGATGAAAGAATGAACGATTAGAATGCGTGTGTAAAATAGTGAAGTGAATGAAGATCGTACGTTTGATATAATGTGTCAAAAGAGATACTATTAATTGGTATTTACAAAAATTACCGGTTGTCCCGGGAAACACGGATCCCTTGGTAACACTATTAGGATGCCATTCTCAGAGGCTGGATGTTTACATAGGGCTACCGCTTGTTCGCTAGGATTTAATTAACCTTATTACATGGGAGGATGCCGGAATAGCCTGTGCGTAGTAACCTCGGTCCGTATCACAGAGTTCCTATTAAAGTGTGGGCAAAGGTGCACATTGCTAGGCAACCGGTACACCCGACAGCTTATTACAATAGTTATAATGTACAGGACTCGAAAGGTGTTTATCAATATAATTTTATTGTAAAAAATATGTATTGTCGGTTTTTTTGGTTTAATGGATAGTTTACTAAACTTCAAAGTGTACTATTTGCGCATAATGTTTGTTATAATCAAATAAAAGCGTGTGACTGCATTTTTCGTGTGCTACCAAGGAGTACAACTCTGTCCTCAATAAACCTACTATTAATTCACTTAGCAACAACTTTATTAACAACATGTGTTTTTGAATTACTTTGACTTATATACGAAGAAAAGAATTGGCATTGGCAGAATGTACTAATTACATCATAGCCATATATGAAAAAAGGCACATAAGAATTATAATGCTGTCGTAGCTACTTTCTCAAAAAACTTAAAAGCCGTATTTTCACCTTAACTGTCTACAGGATCTCGAACTGCCTCCAGGCTTTTGTTACGTGACTTATCAACTTCACTCCGGCAATCACTGTTAAAATAACTGTTGAGTAAGGAATATTGATGAGCTTCCAAACCACCCTCTCCTCCTCTCCATCCCCCACCTTGTTGGTAATGACTGCTAATGGCCCTTAATGAGCTAACATCGCTAATATGGCTTTCCTTCCTTCGAAATAGTTGCCCTGGAAAGGTTTTGTCAAACATTTGTCGATTGAATTATTAATTTGTTTTGTTTCTCTGTGTGTGATTTGTAATTAAGTTGTGGAATTGTTTACAATATGAAAGACATATCTACTAAGTTTTTTAGTAAAAGTTTTCCCCCGCTGATGACCTGATCCTCTCTTTCCACACCACTTGTCTCCTTCTGGTGCAGGTTTCATTCGTGGAGCTAATTATCACGTCCGATAACTATTGAGGGGACACTAGGTCCACAGGAATTAACTCATAATTTCCAAAAAGTAGAAAATTGGGAAAAAGACGCTTGCCGGTGGTGGCTGCATGAAAAGCTTTGGGAGAGGTCTATATCTAGCAGTAGAGAGACATAGGCAGATGGTATACTCGTAGTATCATAATCCACAGTTCCGCGCTATCCACACTAATATCATAAAGCCAAAATGTATTATTATTTTTTATAGAAAAAAAGCCGGCAAACGAGCATACAGTCCACCCGATGGTAAGTGGATACTGTTATCCATAGACATCTGCGATACACCATTAGTCTAGCTAGAATGACAAATATCCGTTTGTTGCGTCTTCACGACTAAACTATTGAACCGATTTCAATGTAATTTGGTACAGATGTAGGTTGAAAAAAAGGAAAATGACATTTGATACTTATTATCACCGAAAAAATATATTTCTTTCGAAAAAAAAACCACTGCCAAAATCTAGTACCCTAATAAAACAGGGTATACAATTGTACACTCATATGATTGGAGCTTGGATGCTTTTTTAAAAGCTCATAATACCCCACTCTGGTTTTATTTGCGCATTCTGTATCATAGAATCATCAGGCTTGCCCCCTGAACGAGATGTTACAGTTCGATATCCAATCTATGGGATAAGATTATACTTATTCCATTATACTTATATTTATAAACACTCAACCTTTAAAACATTCATTTACATTCCATGATTTATTCCCTTAATTTGGAAACTTTCCAAAATTCAAATGACATCCACTAAAATCAAATTGAACTTACGGTAATACAATTGAAGTTATTTAATTAGGTCACACTTGTTGCCATGGCGCCGGATTTGCGCGGTCGCCATCTTGGATTTTAACACAATAGTCCCACGGAAAATTCATTTTACCCTTTTGTGTGGGAAATGTAAGACATAATCGCTTTACAATTTCCGTGAAACAAAAAAGGATAAATGATGTTTTATTAATAACCGCCTGTGGCATCGCTCGCTTGGAGCGAAGGAACTACAGTCTTAGAAAGAACGTACTAGTATATGTACTCGTAATTATATATTTTCACACGACTTTTTACAAATGAGTTGTATTGACGCTATTCTTGTTTTTACAATTAGTTCGAATCTTGTTTATAGAGTGGCGAAGAACTGTAACCAGACCTTTATCGTCCACTGCTGAACACGAGCCTTCTCATGTCACATGAGAAGGCCCTCCTACATGAAGAATGTGGGCTCGGCTACTAGGAAGATGGGCATGGTCCCGATTTTTTTTCAAAACAGCGGTTCACGTTGGTTCCTACATGTATAAGTAAGCTGCTAAATATTTGTTTTATTTCTACCAATAGGTATAAAAGAAAGCAAACATAATTATTTGATAACAATTATTAGTAGCACGTGATTCGTACATTATGTTCATACACTGAGGTAAGATTTGCTATGTCATACAATCATAGCAATCTTTCAATCGTAATATCCTCGGTAACGTGACACTTTAGAAATTAATATTACATTACATTTTTGTTTGTGTATGCATCCCCTTATCGATATATGTAAGTCCTCCCAACGTGCGACGCAGTTATGAAAAAAAAAATCAAAATGGCTTGCTACTATGCCACAATGTTTAGAACCCTCTTTCTGTTCCTTGTGTCACCTTGGCGACTTAACAACGAAGTCTTTACAACGAACATATTAAAAAACTGATTTTTATCCCATCCATACATTTGTCTATGTACAAATATATGTCCTATTTCTTATTATATTGTATTATATTATGGTATTATTATATTGTTAGCCTGGATTTCAATGACAACTCCTCTCGGTTATTCTAAGGTTGACTGGAAGGGATTCCTTCTAAGTTCGCCTTTGAACGTACGGTATTGTTGTAATGTCTTATTGTACAAATTCATTATGAGGACAATAAAGAGCAACAACAACAATAGAAACATTGATAAGGCCATCCTTTTCACTTCTATCAATTCCATCTAGGTCTATTCTGTTCTATACAGCAATTAGAGAATACATACTAGATATGTTATACAAGCACTCTAGGGCAGCCACGTTTGTCTAATGGTAGCTCTCGAATTATTTAATTCATGTGTTTTAAAAATGGAACATTCTTATTACGTAGTACGTAAGTTTCAAATTTGACTTTTTAATTAACCGCTCCCCGCCGCTAGAAGTTGCCAACCAGGTAGGTGTTTTTTGATAAGAACGTATGATCATCTAGTCAATTCCCAAGTCGACGGTTCTATACCAAGGCCCATTGTCCTTCGAGGTAAACTATTTTTAAAATCAAAACTTTATCTAACAGCAATCGAAGCGCTTTCAAACCGATGGCACATTAAGCGATGTTACCATTAAAGCGGTATCCCTGCATTTCCCACTATATTCTATTCCCCAATGTACGTACGTGTTTCGATAGTGAGTGAGATATGACAAGATTTTCCCAACCCTTTCCTCCAAATCAATTCCTACATCTAAATAGATAGGCAATACATCCGGGGGCGTGCCAGCGTTTGTCATTCTTGACTGATGTTGGCATGTACCTCGGGTAACTGTATCCACTTACCACCAGATGGACTGTATGCTCTTTTGCCGCCTTCTTACTATATAAAGTCTTTTGTAGTATTTATTGCAAAGAACAAATCAAAATAATGGAGATCACATCTTTCTAATTTCGGAAAGAAAACGTCTAAAACACTAATCAGTTAATGTGGCCTTTTATCGTTCAATGCTACAGATGAGCATCCTCTTCTTGCATATTAACTTGTGCACGAGGGATGTTTGGTCTTAAAACGGCACGCTCTACAAGCGGGTTGACGAGCCCACTTAAGTAATTCCTTAAGTAAAGACTCCTTAAGTAGTTCCTCAGGGCTTGTGGTGCAACACCTTTGTTACCCTTGGTCGCCATTCATGACATCCATAGGGTGGTGCGATTTTAAAGCCGGCCCACACCATAAGTGTGTTTGTATAATAAAGATATATCGCGTTATAACGCTTCGGTTGAAAACAGGACATTCATGAACAATAGCTAAAACACACAACAGAAGGGTAAGATGGGATAAGATTAATGTTCGCGATTTGAATTAAGTTGAATGTAAACTGATTTTGTATTGTATTTGATTATATTATCCGATTGAGATGTTGAGTGCGTCTTTAGAATGTTGCTGAGTTTGTGATCTATTAAATATTAAGATTAACGACAATATTATTATTATTATTGGCGATTAGGGCGTGTCAATAAAGTCTCGCATCATTGCGACTAAATTAGGATTTTTTATTCCAGTCAGGGATAGGGATCAGGGAATTGAACTGTCAATAAAGTGTCATCTCCTACAAATTTCACTCTGTTTGACAGTTCTACATATCATACCCTGACTCTTATAAAAAATCCGACTATACAGTCTTTTAAATCTAGCTTGATTAGAATGACAGCTGTCAAAGTGCCTCGAAAAGTGCTCTATAAAACCTATAAAATCACAGAAGGTTTTTGACATACGTACACACACGTATTTTTTTATTTGTACTGCATAGCACTCAGTCGATAAATAAACACATTACCTAGATATGATCATTATTGTCCCAGTACTATTTATTCCAGGCACTTTGACAGCTGTCATTCTAATTTGAAAGACTGTATTGTCGATCTCTTGTGATCGCCACCTTTCTTATAGTTCGATGAAAATGCGTATGGCTTACAAATGTCGCAGGATAATTGGACGTAGTTATGCAAACCAGCCCACTAAAATTGTCATCTTATTTCATATATATTGGTAGAATCTACAGGTCAACATTTGTTATACACAAAAAAGACCCAAGCGGTCTGATGTCACCGGCCTTCAGCCCCAACACTTTTACACGCTTCTTTTGGGCGCTTCTCACCGACTCGCGATCCCACGGTACCCACCCAAAGCAACGCCCTAAAGCGAGACCCGTTCCTTTCGCTGGTGTACCGGCGGGTAGGCTCGTTGCTGCATATACATTTTGCTCCTGACTTGAGCGCCTTCTGCGCTCGCCCTAAACCATACATGTCCGGTGACTCTTGAAAGGCCATTAGGGGGGTTGGTCACAAGAATTTAGCCATTCCAAACAAAAAGCCGGCTGATGACTATTTGATAAAATTTTTGTTAATTTAATGTTTATTTGATAATTATTGATGTTTATTGATGATGACATTGATTGTGTTAGAGTTGCCCTACTCTAACACAATTGCATATTTTCATTCTAAATCGAACGTATTGCCCTGTAATTGCCCCGGTGACATGACAAATGTGGCTCTTGTGGTCCATAAAATGTGGCTCTTACAAATATAAGTTAAGAGTAGTAGTTCTATGTACTTTTTTGTACTTGTGCATTTGCTGTTAGTAAAATTCTGTTATAATTGTAATAAATTATCGCACCATTAATAAATTTTGACTCAAATGCCTAGCAATATTGAAATGAAAGCGTGCAATGTTAGCGTTAAATACACATAAGCGCCTACCCGCCACCGTCCACGTGTAGTTGACAATTTGATACTCGTTGCTATTTGTGTTGTCACAGGCGTTTCATACATTCACCGTAATTTATTACTTTTCACAATTTTAAACAAAAGCCTTTCTAAACAAAGGGTGTCCGCATTTTGACAGTGAATAGTTACCTTGGCTTTTAACATTTACGTGTTAATTGTATTCAGAGTTTCTTTATGTAGGTGGAAAGGCTGAGAAAATGTAAAGGTATTTGCAGCTGGCAGTAGGAACTTGTAGTAGTATAGTAGTAACTTTTACCCATAGTTTTACCAAAACAATTAATATTTAAAACTTCGGTAACACGCCCCAGCCGAAAAGGAAAACCTTTTCGGCTGGGGCGTGTTATAAAGAAATAGGTGACAAGGTTACCATTATACGTAGGTAGGCAAACATAATCTACAGCCGAGGGCCGCGCCGTAACAGACTGCTCAATTAAAGAAATCTTTATATTCAATTTTAAATTCAGTTAGTTTTAAGATTTTAGTGTATAAAATTCAAAGTCATTATTACAAACGATATGTTGTTGAATAAGATTCAGGAACGTCTACAACTTCTGTTTAGACATTTAAAAATACATGTAATAGCATTTTTGCTATTACATGTATTTTTAAATAGGTCTACATAGGTTTTAAATAGGTTTTAATAGGTACATGTCTAAACGTATTTTTCTAAATCTATTTTTAATGTCTTTAAATGTCTAATTTCGAAAATCTCACACCATGAAGGTTTTATGTCAATTCAAAGTATCTATTACTATAAAACGGCAATTTCATACTTTAACCCCTATTACATATTTTATTGCTGCTCACCTCATTGCTTTTGTACTCTGTCAAACATTGACTTTACTAGAGCATTAATTCCTTCTCTTAAACAACATTTGTTTAGTAAAGCTTAAATTATATAAAAATAAGTAATCAATTTGCCAATATGAGATCCAATTGTCTTAACAGTGTAGTTTCTCTGTGAACTTCTTGATGAACAAAGATATTTGTTTTCTAAATGAGGGTTTTCGCCTTCATTTGTGGTCTACCCGTACCCCGAGTTAATCTCAACTATTACCGACATATATACCTCGCTGACCTTACGTCTTATTGCAGGTCACCGGTATCTGCAGAAATGAAGTAATATATTTCTGTAAGCTCAGACACAAACAAAATAACAGTAATTAATCGTTTATTGTTACACTAAGCATACATTTAAATTAAAAACATTACATTGCAACAATGACACATTTACTGTAACAAAGTGAATTGTAATAATGCTGAGTTGTGCACTGTTTTTGTACCAATTTAGCTCTGTTTGAATTTTGATAAATTTGAATTTGATATTTAGTGTGGAAACTTGATAGAGATCTATCTATATAACAAAAGAAAAAATGTTCATAACTGACATTGACACAAAATAATGCACAAACTGTAGTCAGAGATATATACCTTGCAGCTTACATCGTGTTTGTAAATATCATTAATTTCTCCACAAGCGTTGATTTTACGAAGAAATCTATAATTAGACACACTAACCGGCAAAGCAAACAATTTTCTTATAATTTAAATAGAGGTAGTGTAATGTGGAAAATCTTACTTATTCTTCCCTATGCCAGGGGGGACAAGCGCCCCAACCTGCCCCACCGCGGTACGCCCATGATGGGGAGGGTTAGGATGGGATGGGAAGTAAGTGGTAATGTAGTGGAGTGTAGAGCGTAGATAGAGTGAAGGTCAATTAATAAGTGGTAATGGTTAATACAAATACGTACAGACTGTTAATAATTATAAATGAAGTCGTCACTCAGCAAGTTATTAAGATTGCTTGCTATGCATGGTGTTTTTGCGTGATAAAATCTGAAATGAATGCAATCCAATTTTATTTTTATGAAAAGAAGTCTGCATACAATTAATTATATAAATGCTAGATATATAATTGGGATATATAGACAGGAATTAAATTTTCTCTTTCATACGAGCATACAGTCTACCTGATGGCTATGAGTGGATGAGTGGATACTGTCGCCCATAGATATCCGTGATACATGCCTTCATCAGTCCAAAATCACAATTGTTGGTACGCCCCCGGATGGCATGACCTACCTTTGGAGATTTAGGAGTGATTTTGGAGAAAGTGTATATAGACATGACTACCTGCTACCTGGCTATCTAGAATACGATGCCATTACAATACTGATAGTTGCCATTCCGAGAGTCGTTAGGATATCTCTATACACATTTAGTGGGTGTCAAAATGGACTGACCACTATTAACTAAACATCGGGCCATGAAAATAGAGTGTGTTGCTTATCGAGCTGGAAAGATATACTCGTAACTCGAGGGAATAAAATGAACTTATGAGAGTAGGTACAATTTATACAGTCGATATCACATCAAAGTATGGATTTAAATTAAGCTTACAAACTGGAGTACATAAGGAAACATTGTATTACATCGTTATGTGTCTGTGACATATTTGTACGTATGCACCTAAATTATAAGTATGTATGTGCTTATAAGAAAATTACAAGGCAGTTTAACATGTGTTAGGGGAATGTGATTGAAACAATCTTTAAAAAATATTGATATGAACCAATAACAATAGGCTAGATATTGACATTTTTCAAGGTATCTTAGATAAACTATCATCAAATGCCAGGGGGACTACAATGACTACAGAATAAGGGCAAAAGTCCGTGTTAAAAATTGAGATTAAAAAAGCAAATACACTGTAAGTACAATAATCTGCAGTCTCTAATTATACAATAATTCAATACAATAATCTGCAGTCTATGCGCTGCAGTCGCATTTAAAACTGTATGCAGACGGAATACCATATTATATTTATGTAATAACATAAATGTTATGTTACTAAAATAGTACATTTAATTGTTGATTTATCAAAAGGTTTATAAACCTTTTACTTGAGAACAAGTAGGTAAGTAAAACAATTTCCTATGACCTTAATTGTTAGTTTTGATTAAATCCTCACTAAATACAAGTGTCCACGGGCAGATGTAATTTATTTTCTGTCTGAATAATAACCCGTTCGTTCTCATAAAGACTATTTAATTTTTTATCTCTTTTCATTTTCTATTAATTAGAATTTGTAATAGGTTAGAAAATGACAAAGAATTTTAAGCAACGATTAAATTTAAACGGCATTTACAAATTTGTAAATTGTAACTATTATAATTTTCGATAACTTCGATAAGCCGTTTATCGCGCACCGATCGCCCATTTCGTGGCCCGACAGCTCCTTTGTGTCGAATGGGCTGGTCATAAGCGTATCTTTATAATTTATTATTCGGGACTTTTCGCCTAAGGACCAATGCTTTTTGTGCCGTTAGGTGCTTTTGGTTTGAGTGTATGTTTTATATTATCGTAATTATTTATCGGAAACGTTTCATATAAATACTAGCGCTGCCACGCGGATTCGTCTGCTTTTTTTTTTAAGAATGGTATTTTAAGTGGATATTCGCGATATACGCTAACATCAATTCAGAATGACAAACCTTGGCACGGCCCCAGTTGGGCCCAGGTGCCAGATGCCCAGAGGCCCCAGTTGCTGTAGAGATTTGGGAGTGGATTTTCAAAAAGTGTTTGTCAAGTGGGTAATAGGAAGTATAACGGGACGAGGAGTTTTTCTCGTCCTATTACAGAGTCCATTCCTCCAGAGGATGCGGTGGAATGGCAAGTAAAGAGATGGCGTCAAATGGCTTAAAAGATAATTCATTTAAATCATAATTTTGATCAATTTGACTTAAAACCCGTATAATTGACGACAGAAATCTGTTTTGTTTATGTTTATCTGGCGAGTGACACGATGGCAGGTGGTCACTGCCGCCGCTTAGAACACCACGAGGCATGCGTGGTGCGCTGTCGACCGCCTGCAATCCTGTTCATGTCGTATCGTAAAGGAAAAACCTCATTCGGCAGTTTAATCCACGATGTTTCGATATGTGTTTCTTTCGGCTTATTTTTTTACTAAAATATTTTTTCCAAAATAATGTTAAAAATAAAAACTACGGCGCTGGTAAGGTGGAAAATGGACCGAAGCGTGGGCGGGCAAAAGGCAAAATGTAAATCACACACAAAACCGCCAAAGGATTTATAGAGAATTAATAATATCTTTTATTTTGATGAATATATACAAAATGTAGTCAAAATACTTCTGAAATTAGAAAATGATCTTCAATAGGTAGATTTTTTTTTGAAATATACCTAAAGTATTTTTAGACAAGAGTAGTTGTTTTATAAGCCTTATTCAATAACACATACATTATTTTCCCGGGATTTTTTTTAATGTTTACACCGTTTAAATTTTGGAAACGATTTGGCTCATCTTCGAATGTAACCGGTATACTTATTATACATAGATATACATCATTATTTCCTTTGACACTATAACTGTTTATCTACAACATTTTGGGATATTTGAACAGTTTATTTTAAACGGATGTTATTTCGAAACATGTCATTGTTTTTTTTTTTTTTCGTATTTTAAATTTCTTCCTTTGTACCTATTCTTTGTAGGTACAGTACTACAAATCGAATAATTTCTGTCGGCCATATTTGTCTATTCAGCAACAATCCTTTCTTTTTGCCTTACATTAAGGCCGACTTTATTTATTTATTAAAAGTATAACCACATAGCATACATCATATAAATGTTAGAATCAAGAGTGTTAATTATATAAATGACACTCTAAGGCTACGACAACATGACCTAAAATTAAACACAGCCAAAACATAAAATTGTGTTTATAAATAAAAATAAGTTAATAAGAAAAAGTAATGGTGCTTGTTACAATAAATTTTAATTATAAGGCCAACTTCCCTGCTTAGTAAGTTACCTTATCTTATTAGGCGATTTATCGCGATATATACTGATATGTGCTATATGTATATCATCATGTCTGTCCACTTGCTAGCCGCTTGCCCATCTGTCTTCATTAATATAAAAAAAAAATTGTACAATATCGTTGTGCAATGAAATTTAAATAAATAATTTCAATATGATTGATTATAAAGAAACAAAGGTTCAAAGTCCAAACACACGTTCAAAGTTGATTACGTTACTTTGTAACCACTCTTTGTATGTACTCGCAGTCTTTTATGGTAGCATTCGGTCACTGTCGGAAATATGAAGGTGATCGATTTTTAATTTAGTAGTGCTGCACTTAATTTAAATGGAGGGATTAAGAATAGGACCCGACCCCAGGGCCGTCTTTACCAGGGGGTGCAAGGGGTGCGGTGCACCCCGGGCGCTCACCTTTTAAAGGTAATGAAAAAATATAACGCTATAGTAAACAATTACACAATAGGATATTTGACTGTCATAGGATACACAATAGGATATTTGACTGTCATAGGATACACAATAGGATATTTGACTGTCATAGGATACACAATAGGATGTTTGACTGTCTTAGGATACACTCCCGCACCCCGGCGCAGAATAGACTTAAGACGGCCCTGCCCGACCCCATAATCTCTTTTCTTGGAGTGTCATAAGAGGCGACATAGATTTTTACCACAAAAGAACCATCACAGATTTAGCGCGAGCGATGTAGTGACTATCAAGCCGTATTAAAATATTTGCTTAATTATACACATTTATTTATAAATTACGCGGCCATAATGAACGTCTCGCGTGACTTCCACGGAGGTGGGAGTTTTCGATTATGTTTCCACAATGTTATTATTGATTCTAAACACGCGTTTTTACGATAAACTGTTGTATAATAACTATTACAGTTTTATGATAATAATAACTGCTTAAATATACTCAGAAGGAGACTCGCGTCGCCATGCAATGGAATTCAGCATCATAGGCTTGACCTTTGCCAGCCCTTTTATCATCCACTGCTGGACATGGACCTCCTCGTGCACATTGTCATGTTCACTAGTGACGTCAAGTCACCATCTCTCAAAGAGTGGACTCGCCAACCCGAGTCCACTCTTTTAGAGATGGTGTAGTTTGTTATTATTTAGTTGCCTTTTACGGCACCCGCGCGAAGAGATGGGGTGGGTATTTCTCTAAAGCCGATCGACACGATACGCCCAAGATTTCGATATAGAGAAATAAAAACACGCATAGGTTATTTTTTATAAAGGCTCTCCCACACGCGGGCCGGTATTATCGTAACACACACTTACGTCTTACATCTTATAATCTTCCACGCGGCGACGATTATCGCACTGCGGTGAAAGTAGACAATCGCAAAATCAATTATTTACCACAATATCGCGTCTATTTGGGAGAGCCTTAACCTGCAAACGCAAGCATGATAATTACAAACGACATAGGTATTTTATTGAACTCCAGTAATCTTTCAACAATCAAGTAGTTCTAACTCTTTGAAAGCCTTTTACGTAAAACGTCTCAGACCAACTTACTGCTTTCCAGTTTTTTTTCTTAGGAAAATTACGACCTGGTTTCTTTCCAGTTTGAAAACTTCAAGCCAGAGTTTACAGTTTCTAGAAAGTTTCCTTCGGGGCCGTTTCTGAATTGCCCTCAATGACGACACTTTGATATAAAATTATTATTAATTTGAGTTTTATGGGTGCTGAGGGCCACATAAATTATATTTTGCGTAATTAGTTCAGAATGACTGTTGTAATAGCTCTCAATTTTGTCTCTCTAAGGACTATGTAGGATGTAATATTTTGGTTAAAATGAGGAAAATATTTACATAATAATAAAATACCCGATCGATTCATGTATTCAAATTGTTATCGCATAAATGTTATTACAATGTAAAAGATCTTTTTTAATGATAAAGACTTATGAAGTTATGACTTATAAATGGTATCGGTTCGTTCTAAATAAATAAATTATAACATCTCGACAGTCAAATTTAGGATTAAAGTGAACATTGTAATTAACTTAAATATTTTTGTTTGTCATTTTTGTATTGTTAGTGACACAAGCCAAACACATACGTAAAATTATGATTTTTGACTTTTCTAACATTAACCATTCAAGCAAGAACGACCTCTGTCCTATTATTGTTTGCGGCGTGCAGAAATCCTAACGCGGCGGGCGTTAGGATTCAAAATAATTATTTAAATCCGCGCTTAAATTGTAGGTTATTGTAATTAATTATAGTTTTTGCACGCTGTTTTACATTAGTATGTGTAGCATCTGATTAAAACTGTCACCTGTTTTGTACTCGCATTTTTGCAAATAAACTATTATTATTATTTAAAACGTACCTCTAAACTATCTCGTCGTCCCCTCCCCCCCCCGCCCCGCCCCTCCCTCGATCAGTGAAAACGATAGAGAGACTGGTATAACCCCTTTATAAACTGTAATGTACCTTCTGTTCTGTTTAAATAAATCTACATGACACAAAATTAAATGCAAACATATTTGTAAAATTTTTATCATGTTTAAAATCAAGTTAAAAACTTGCAGTTTAGAATAAAATGAAAAGAATAGCTAGTGTTTATATTTTCCAAATATAATGTTAGTAATTCTTTTTATTCTTAGGAGAGCCTTTTTAATATCTACTGCTGGCCAGGGACACAGTCTGCGTGAGGAATGTCTAGGCACGCTGGCCGAATGGGTTAGCGAGTCCACCGTCAGGACTTGTGGTAGCTGATAAGGAAAAGCCTTTTCAATTACACCCAAGACAAACTTGTCGGAACAAGCTGTAGGTCTAAATAAGCTTAATAATATTTTTAGGATTATGATGACAGTGCTTGTGCTATTAAACGTTATATCTAATCAAAACAAGAGGATTTTTGTAAAAGCTTTCACAAAACCTGGTTGTAAAGTTTCCTGAAAGCTTATAAAAATAGCTAAGGCCGCTAACATCTACGTATAAAAACATAAGAAAGTACACACATATATACCGGTTGTATATATCAGTAGAATACTCGAGTTCTTCCCAAGATTTTCCTGATACGATACGACCCGTCCATCGAAATATTAAAAAATGCAATGAATGTAATAAAGCTATGGGTCGTGAGGTCAGAAGAACCCTTTCACCCAGTGATAATAATACTCAAACCTTTGCCAGAGTTAAAAGGGATACTTACATCAGTGATCGCCCGTGAAGAACGCTTCGCGTTTTTTACGCCCATCAAATGTGTTGCGCACATTTTCATAATGTGCTTGCCTATTAATTTGGGATTTACGGGAGATAATCTTTTTCAGAGCGTCTTAGCATGTGTTGTTTTTATTTATAAAAATATCGATGACCATTATATATCATCGATCAAAGCATTAAAGATGATGACCAATAATTAGCCCGGTTAGCACAATAATTAGGGCACTACCCCCTGCCTGCTGTGCAATAGGTCCCGGGTTCGATTCCCGATCGGACAATCATTTGTTTAAAGACAGGTGTTTATTGTGGTCTGGGTGTTGCACGTGTTGTGTTCGTATTTGTATATGTCTCTGGAGCCGCATCACAGGGAACCCTAGTGTGGGCCATTGAATGTGGTGTTATTCACTTTTGTTTTTTTTGTATTACAGCTATACTCATAACACAAAAATAATGTAAAATATGTCAATCAATACACTGTAACTATTTTTTGTAAAGCGCGCGCCACGAGCACGAGCAATTTCGGTCATTGTCATTGTTATGTAAAAATGCAGTAGGCAACAGTGATCTTACCCGTTGTGTCTAGGCAATAATGGAGTTCTCTTGTGGCTAAGGACATCCTTCACTTTAGTATTTCAAATGTGCACTCTATAGTGATGCATACACATCTGTGTAGAGTATTGTAATGCCCTTCTGTAGTCTTCATTCACATTGTCTACGGGTGTCATCGGATACTCTCAGGATATAAAGCAGTTAAGATTATATAATTAATTTAATTACACACTACCAAGTAGGCTGACAAGTTTTTCTTATAAAAAATACTTACAATGCCCACAGACTTTGTGACTTTTTGTCACTTTATGACTATATTAGTGTTACATATTGGATCCACCAAACTAGGTAACTACATTTATAATATGTAGCTATTAAAATCGCATATCTGAAAGAAAAGTGTAGGTTGTATTGTAAAATCTTTCTTCATGCCATTTACAATAATTTAAATGTATAGTAAATTATTTATGTAGGTACCTACCTAGATATATATTTTATACAATTACAACTCATTTTTATATAGCACTAGCAAAACCCAGCAGACGCGTTGTCCTGCCTGTGTATATTTATTTACCTCTGTATATAAAATCACAAATTATTCTGTTTTGCCGGCGATATAATTTTTGCAATCGGTTGAGCGGTATAGAAGTTGATGTGTTGCAGCGCCATCTAGTGGCGAGTTACAACAAAGTCGACAGCTAGAAAAATATTCTCCGTGTTCCAATTTACCCATGTATACCAATTTTCATCGCGATCGGTTGAAAGGTGATATGTGCCAACTTTCATGGTGATCGGTCAAACGGTGTCGAAGTCTATTAATCTCAGATATTCCAACATACATTTTTACATATATAGATTTGATTAAAATGTTACTCAATAAAATAATAATTTTAAACAGTACTATTTCTCATGATTTAGATACGATACCTTCACTGTTGGATTCCTTTTTGGTCGCAACAATGGGACAATCTTCCGGCACAGCTCTTCAGATACGAGTAGCTCCCGACTGGGTCTGTAGTTTGCTGCAAACTTAATGACGGAAACTTTGTTGATGTTAAACTCCTCGCAGAGATTCCGTCTGCTTCTCTTGCACCACTCCAGTCTCTCTTCCTCGAGAGTATACTCGATTAATAAAAATCTCTGTACAGTTTCACTAAAATTAAGTAATATTGAATATTAAATTCTATAAATACACGACCGCATCAAAAAAAGTACACATTTCATAGAATGTATCTAATAATTAAAATGTATCTCTCTAGTTGTCGTGAAATTTGACATTTGAGCCTGAAGAATCTGCCGTCAAAATCTATATTTCGATCTTTGCTCCGTTTCGTCAGAGTAGGGTTTCGATGTAACAAACGTCTAATGAAGTTTGTTCATGCCGATGCGTGAAGATTTTCGTGGGAGGAATCGCCCGATATATCGGCCGAAACTTCGGTGTTCCTGCTTTCGGAGTAGACCCTTGAAGTAGTGCTCGGTCGTGCTACTGTCCAAGCTCATCGCTCTATCTCTGTTGTTCAGTGTCGTACAACACAACTTCAATTATAGCTGCACGAGTGTATTTGCATGTACTTGTGCATCAATCAGAGCCTATTTTCAGTTCACGCAATGTGAGAACGTATCATATCTTCCCGTTTTGCTTTGATCTAAGGTTTCTTATCGATTGTCTAAATTCATAGATACCAAATTATAACATTTTAGTGATAGATAGCTAAATGGTTGTCGGCCGGCAGGTAAACGTCGCAGGAATATGACGTTTTCTTCAATTTTGTAACAAACTACAAGCTTTCAGTTTCAGCTTTATGATTTCAGTAAATTGGCAAATATCGTATCATTTATGAGTTATCCTTTTTCGTGTAAAAACATTGAGGAATTAGCTACTGAAATAGCAAGTCAGTTTAACATGGACTCATGTTCTGTTGAAAATGAGTTAATGCAGATTACCTATATCAGATATACATCTCAAAGCCACAACATCTGATACAAAATTCTGGTGTTTTATATCTGAAGATAAATATCCGAATCTAAAGCAAATCGCCCTTCAGCTGACGGCAATGTTTGGGTCAACTTACTTGTGCGAGTCTGCATTTTCTGAAATGAAGATAATTAAGTCAAAATATAGCAATCGACTAACTGACGAACATATGTCATCATGCTTGCGATTAGCACTCGGTAATTACGTACCATCTTATGAAAAGTATGCTGAGGACATGCAGTGCCACGCTTCATCATCCAAAGTCACTCTTTAGTTAAGTTTAGACACTAGAACTCGTTTGTTTTGTAAGAACCAATAAACTCTATCTATGCCACGATACACCTTACCTAGACGACAATGCTGCATCACACATACTTGCAGCCTCTCAGAGTCGATCGATCGTAGTCTAACAATATTGAGGTAGATCGCCAGCAGGTCAAGTTTGAGCACCCCTGGGTTAGAGCATTGCATGAACATAAAGTTATGTGGCTTGGCTCGCCTCACTGCACTCACACAAACAGACAAGCTTTCAATATTTACCGTTACGTCACACCGACCGTTGTTTGTGAAGAAGATAACACTACTTTTACGCGAATTATTACAGTGCCGCTTGGCATAGCGGTATATGGCGTCGACTTTCTTTCCCGTGAACCCAAGTTCGAGCCCAACTCTGTATAAAAAACACTTTATTTGTTCCTATGCATGTGCGGTGCAAGGTGATCTGCTAATCATTTACTCAGATTTACTCTTGAAGCATGCTAGAAGAAATGGAAGGATCTTTACTAAATTGAACTCAACTAATAAATTAAAGTTGCGTCCATGTAACCCTTCCTACATTTTTGAGTTATGGAGAAACTGAAGCATAACTGTGATAGTTTAATAATTATAATTATAATAATTATATATTATTTAATTATAATTAAGCCCAGTAATGTCGTCCGCAGAATATATAAGAAAATTCAATGGAATAACTAAAATGTGAAAAAGTTCGGTTTTTTTTTCTAATTTATGTCACTTAATTGAAGTAGTTCAATTTCCGATAAAATGTCCATTGTGTTAGTAACCATAAATCCTAACCTGGTATTAATAATGGGCAGTAAATTGAAATTAAGCCTAAAATTAAAATGCAATTACCCAACCCTGCATCCATGTACCGGCTCGCGTGCAGTCGTGTCCATCGGTAGGTACAGCATTGAAATGTGCCACCTAGCTGCAATGGCGCTCAGGATGCTGTTAGAGCTGACTCTGTGTTATATACGCTAACTGTTTATTAAATGTGAAATGAAAACATGAAATAAAAGTGAAATATTAAAGCTAACATAATTTTATATATTTTTGCGTAGGTACATTTCACCATGTTCGTGTGAAAAATAATGCGTCCAAAAAAAATATATTTTTGTATAATAAAACGGAACAATATAGATATATATTTCTCCTTTTAGTCATATATTAGTTTGGACACTAAACGTTCATTGACTAGACAAAAATGATAAATAAAATAAAATTTATATTTTTTACCTTGCAGTCATATCGACCAGGAGGTCGACGGTTGCGGTACTATATATATATATTATTTTCGATGATCTACAAACTAACATTACAAGCTGTCTTTACTGTCAGTTTTAAGCATAACCGTCTTTATTCCATTCTCGTCTATATTTCGTCGCAGAAAAATATAGTCTTAAACTGAATTTACTGTCGTACAATATGAATTCAGTGTTATTTAATTTCAAGTATTTGATCGCGAAAACTTAATATTAGCTTGAGTACAACTGTGCGCTGTTCCTACAATTTGATTTGGTCGCTCCGTTAATTTGATACGGTATTTTCCTTTGCAGTTTATTTTAATTTACTTTGTTTATTTTAAAAAGTAGCTTGTATTAAATATAAGCTAAAATTCTACAATAACAGAGTGTATTATTATAATCTATAAAACTGTAAACGTAACCGTCCTCTATCGTATTGTCGTCCACTGGTGGTCGCGGGCTTCCGCGTGCACATTGTCATGTGGATGAGGGATGAATTGATCTTAAAATGGTACGCTGGCCAAGCCGGTTGGTGAGTCCACCTCTTCTAGAGGTTTGTGGATTTGTATTTGCTACCACAAATCCTCAGGACTTGTGGTAGCGACTTTGTTAAATATCTTTTAGTCGCCTCTCACGACATCCACGGGACAAGATAGGCTTATGCCATTCTAAAGCCCGCGGGCACCGCACAGTCGGTAACTTACATATTTGACTAAATGTTTGGTTATTGTGCATTTTGGACTTAGGTACACGTTGTTAAAAATTAAGCGGAGGAAATTATCAGTTGATAAAAATGGAGCAAGTGGCGATACTAAATTGTAACCTTCCAGTACTACAAAAATCATTTATTGACCCGCAAGGTATTTCAGTCGGTTGCGGCCCTCTGAATTATTTATCTACCTAAAGCACTAGTCATGTCACTTCCCTCCCCTCTCACCCCACCTCTCACCCCCTTGTTAAGGGGGAGGGGGCGACGCGGTTAAATGTCAGTTAGAATCAAAGTTACGAAACTGTTGTGCCATTCTGTAAACGGAATAACGACAAATGTGTCAAAAGTCGATGTAATAGAGTCGAGATTGGCATGTAAAGTAGAGCTAAGTGACATCCGAACTGAGTTCTTTGTTCCGTAGCCAACTAGAAACCGTTATAATTTCATCATGTCTCAGTTTACTCTCTGGTTTATACTTACATCTATTAAAATGAAATGTAAAATTAAAAATCTAATGTTTATTTTTATACTTTTAGTTTATTTTTTATGAGGGGGAGAGTGCACGCTGCAATCCAACAGCTGCCACACTCGACTGGCCACGTTACTCCTCTCTCAAAGAAGACTACCTTGAAATGTACTGCATTTCCCACATTATCTTATTTCGCCAATGTATGTACATGTTTCGGTAGTGAGTGAGATGTGCCAGTGCTCATTCCCATCCTATCCCTCCCCATTTTCCCAAACTTTCTCCAAATCCATTCCTATATCTCCAAAGGTAGGTTGCGCATCCGGCGGCGTGCCAACGTTTGTCATTTTGAACTAATGTTGGCATATATCGCGGATGTCTATGGGCTACAGGATCCACTTACCATCAGGTGGACTGTATGCTCGTCTGCCGCCTTCGTCCATAAAAAAAAAAATATACTTTCCCTCCAAAATGTCTAACGTGAATACAAAAAAAGAACTTGGACTGGATGCTACTGAATTGCATATCTAATACAGTTAAAAAACATTAAGGACACTTTTTTAGCTCCAATTTTTGAAACAATCTATCTACCATAGACGGAAATAGAAATAGATAATAGAATGGAGAAATAGAGAGAGATACCGCAAGCTGTCCGCCACTGCGTTTCCGAAGTTAGTGCTAAGCTCCAACTACTCGCGCTGCTCGTTCAGCTGTTCCGGCCCATGCGGCCATGTCGCTATCAAGTCGTTTCAAAACACATGCCTAAATTGCTTTGTAATCGATTGTAAAAATTTGTTTAACGTGTTGAACCGGGTTAAGGGAAATGTTTCACGAAACATTTCCCTTAACCCGGTTCAACACGTTAAACAAATTTTTGACCACTTGACCACTCACGTCAACCACCCAACCCACTCACCGATGACACGTCATCGGTGAGTGATTTCCCGTCGCTACAATTTACGCGTAATGTCACACGCTTGATTTCCATACACTTTCACGGACTTGCGTTGTCGATCGGCCTCCGCTCACATGCAAAACGCCCGAGTGCCTCTACAACGCACAAATATTGTGTCCCCTCTATTGTGTATAATTTGTATTTGATCAAGAAGTCCTGACCGGCACCAGTCAGCATTTAGAAGCGATATTTCAAATAATAACCCAAAAATAGATGATGAAATCAATTCACCAATTTTAGGGCCGAAATAGCAAACGCAGCAACTTAGGAAGGGTCGGGGTTCGAACCCGAATTGATACAAGTTTCTGCTGACACTGTTAGAGTAATCGCTGTATATTTTGCTGTTCTAAAAAGTGTTTTATATATTAGATTGATTTTATCGATCAACCAAAATACATACGATACATAATCCTTATGACGAAACTGTGTTAATAAATGACTTTTTGTCGGGAGCTCGGGAAGTGAAGTGGCGTGGACATCTCTCTGTACTTTGGTTAATCGATGATTGATTTCTATGTGGACGGATAATTTGTAGATTTTTTGTAATGCTTGATAATCAATTAATCATACGATATAATACGGTTACGATATACGAAGTCCATATACGGTTGACAAACGCCTACGCCGATGTGCCAGCGTCCTAAGAGGTCTCCTACACGATCAATTATATTGTGCAATTTTACTGATTGAACAATGTTTTTTTATCGTTTAAGCAGTGTATTAAAACTCGTTTGGGTGCAATGCGCGATTCAATATCATTGTGCAATTACATTATTGTACAATGATATCGATTGTCTTGCACTAGGAGGCGCATATCCCACTGCAAGGACTGGTTGCATTGCGGTTATAAAATATACATACAAGACGTAAACAAACAAATATATATATTCTACACGTTATATTTTATTGATTAGTTTTTATTTTTGTTACAGGTACGGAGTCTCAGATATTAGACAATTTAATCTGACTCAGGTAACTTAAAACTGGACAGCCATGGAATGCAGCTGTAGCCGAGAGCGCTCCTCTCGGGTTAGATGCGTCATTGTAAGTCATTGTGGGATTGCAGCATGCACTTTCGTCGTTTCAAGGTGCACCCTTTATCCGGCTGTAAAACATACTAATTGATAAATTAATATTTTTTCATAGAACTACATGTGATATGTTAATTGATGATTTCAATTAATGTACTCTGCTGTAGCCCCCTAGAATCGGTCCTATTCATTTTATTTAGGTTAGCAATTAAACTAACGCAATCGTTTTTAAAATTATAGAAGGTAAATAATTTTATTTCTTGGAATTGAGACGAAACAGTGAAAATGTAAAATAAAACCAATTTGCCGAATAACGATGATTTGAAACTCGATATGTATATTGAGACATAAAAACAATATAATACTTATTTTTGTTTTCCTTTATATCACTTTATTTTAAAACGTTGAATAGCAGTATATTAAAAGGTTTTTTTAACTTGCCCTTTTCAATTAAAAAAACATGAAACGTAGGCAAAAAAACACTTGATTTGAATGAAAATTGTATTCGTCCCAATTAAACTTCACATGTTTATTTAAAATTATAATAACCGATTATGCATGACACAAAATTATAAAATAAATATACGTCTTATAATTGCAAAAAAGTAGCATACTTCATGTTGTGGTGACAATTTTTTGACATTTACATTGGTGTTGCTCGGGTGACAAAATCACATGACACAGGGACCTTGAGGTACCTCCTTGAGGCGGTTATGGCTTCCCGATTGACAGCCCTAGTAAATTACCTTAAAAAAAGTCATAAATAATTCAGCAGCAGAATAATAATATACTGAATGGGCAGCAAAGAGATGGCAACAAATGTGAAGGTGGGTTGGGTTCTCTAGTCTAGTGACAATAAAGATATAGGAGTATCCGTCGGTCGACTATGTGACGGCATTTATTTATTTAAACTTCCTTGCACAACTATTTGACATGTACTAAAGGTTTAGTAGCATGATATTATTTATTTGAGATTATGAAAAATAATTTGTTTTATTGATTTGCCTTTAAAATACAACGAGCTTTTAAAAAATATCCTATTTGAAAAAATCACAATTTCCACACGAAATTCATTTATTTTAGTAGACATCTGCTGTACAAAAAACGACGAAGATAACAGAAAAATGCAAGATTTCTCCGTTTATACTCGCAATTTGAATCCCCGCAGACTCACCAATTTATTCAAAGTGTTGAAAATTACAAAATCAAAAGGGAAGAAACAGTTAAGTCGTCGCCCGCGGCATTGCTTCAAACGAGAAATTATATAAGAAAGGAAAAGTTGTTTTAATCGTTTCTTTGTGCCTTTATGAAATTAAACTCTTTTGTTTTCAGAATTTTTTAACTCTTGTTACCTAACTTATTTTTTTCGGCTTGATCAAAGACTGTGTTTGATGCGTCGTTTTTATATATTTTTTTTGTCGGGAATCGTATCATGCCAATATTTAGATCTCCGCCAAAAAAGAATATTTCTTCCATGATATTTTAATTTGGTTAGTCCAGTCTTATACTATCCTCTACGGGCGGCACATCAAAGTGAAAATTAAATTCTGAACCGGTAAATGAACGTTACAAGTTTGAAAACTGTTTCTTTGTCATCGGTTAAATATCGATTTTGTGCTAGTGCACAGTGGAACCAAAACAAAGTTAACGTTCTTATGGCGAAGTCGGTTTGAAAATTTAACTTTATTCCTAATTGAATATTTAATTTCATCCCTATTCGTAATCAGCCCTTTTTTCATTCACTGCTGGATATAGGCTTCCTCATGCACATTTTCTCGTACATGACCTTAAAACGCCACGCTGGCCAAGCTATTGGCTATTATTGGCGAGGGCTTGTGGTAAAGGCTTTGTTCGTTTATTATCCCTATTAGGGATTGTTAATTTTATTTCCTAGGTGGAATTAATTATTCACAAGAGGAGCTTCTACTCGTGAATAAGTCTACCTTAGTACCAGTTTTATATAATATTGATTACTCGAGTATATATAAATAGTCGTTATTGAATAAATAATTAGCCAACACAGAAGCAGATACTCTTTCGTATGTAGTAAAATAAATTAATATTTACAGTTCTTTAATAGAAAGATATTAAATATTTTTATAGAAAGACTAAGTTCTCGCGTCAAGCACGACAGTTGTATTGTGTTTGGACATGACAAACAGTGCCATCTTTCCTCTTCGTTTTAAAATTATTTTCAAATGACAGTCTATTTCTCTATACATGTATTAGTATGTTTTCGGTTTGGCCACAAGAGGCCGCCTTTTGTACTTTTCGTGTTATTTAAGTTGCCATTTTGCAATCAAGTGTTATTGTGTAGGTGTACAATGAAGAGTTTATCTATCTATCTAGCAAAAAGATCTAGTCTAGCACTAAATCCACAAAGCGAACTCCAATTAGCTAAGTAGATGCTCTTTGAAACGTCTCGCGGCAAATCCTTTGGCTTTGGCTAGCAATTTTCTAAATAGATCTTTTGTAGATAATGTTGCGGATTGGTCTAATTTTATTATTGAACTAGTAATCTGACTTGACATTGTAACGATAGTCTACGAGCTTTGCCCTCATTACTTCTATATTTTGTTAGAATTCTTATGACACAACTTAGAAAGAATATTATTTATCGCACAGCCCCCGTTACCCCTCTCTCACAGAAAACTATCGGGAACTGTACTGCATTGCCCACTTTATCCTATTTCCTCGATTTTACGTGTTTCAGTATTGAGTTAAATATACCAGAGCCTTATCCCTTCCCATTTTCCCAACCCTTTCTCCAAATTCATTCCTATATCTCCAAAGGTAGGCAGCGCATCCGCGGGTGTGCTAACGGTTGTCATTTTGGACTAATGTTGGCATGTATCGCGGATGTCTATGGGCGACAGTATCCACTTACCATCAGGTGGACTGTCTGCTCGTTGGCCACTTTCCTCCTTTTGTTTGAAGGGATATTTTGTTTCTCTTTGTATCGTAGTCTGGGGGCTTAATCTAATGAGATTAGGCCTCCGATAACCAATTATTAATGGGTCATTGTAGAAACATGTCGTAATTTTCAAACTTTACGTGAAATGTCGCATATAATGTCCCTGTCGCAAACCCGTCATTCATAACATTATAAAATTAATTTTCCTCATAAATGTTGTGATGTCGTCTCGACTTCCTGAGCGGTATGCACGTGGACGCAGTATGTCTGTGTGAACTCGTGTAATGATCGCAGTACGCTATCACCCTACCAAATTAATTATCAAGTATATTTCACTTGTCACTCGCTTGATAAGCCCTGCTTCCTGAATAGTCCCCGCCTCCAACCTACTGTACAAAAAAGTGGTGTAGTATTAGATGAATAACTTTTTGGCGGAAACTCGAGAAGTCAAGTTGAGTTTTTGTTTGATTATTATTATAAAAATTGTATTGTACGTTATGTGGTTTAATAATGCGTTAGTTTATTAAGCTTCAAAATGTTTGTGATAATCAAATAAAAGCATAGGACTGCGTTTTTCGTGTGCTTCCAAGGAGTCCTCTTCTGTACTCCGTAAATCTACTTTCACTTTACTGAGAGACACCTTACTTAGCAATTAAACAACTTTGAACGGTTTAAATCGCGTATATTTAACATTATTTATATCTCGCCGTTTCGAACACTTTGCAGTGGACGTGGTCACGTGGTCACGGAGTGACCCCGTGCTAAGTTGTTTAATTGCTATGTATAGTAATCGCGAAAACCTAAGAAAAGACACCTTACTTACATCGACGGGACATTGACAGGATACGTTTTAGACTTTGAAATTGTTTATTACAAAGAAAACTTGACACTGGCAGAATGTGCTTATTGCACCATTGCCACATATGAAAAGATAAAACAAATAATTTTTAAATGTGTATGTTTTAGACGGTTGCGGTAGAATAGCCGTGTTATACACAAGAGAGATTAATGTATTTACTAAACTATTTTAATTATAATATTTTAAGTTTTAAGTATCTACGTTTATTTAAATGAATTAACTACTAAAAGTAATTACGATAAATGAAAGTTAATAAGATCTCGGTTCTCTAAGGACTACATTTACTGTCAAAGACCAATTAATCGTGACTTTAATTATTTGTTTGTTATGTTAGGTCTTTCTACGCATTAGTGTATAATCAATTTCTGAAGAATAAACTGTAACCAAGCTTGTTACAAGACTTTTATCCGCTATATTTTTCATTCATTTTGTTTATTTTTTTAACATTGTAATTTCTGAAGCGGTAGGCTAAAATTTGAATGTTTCTGTGTGATCTTTATTTTTATTTCGTTTCATTTATTAATAATACATATTATTATGTAAGCTTTTACACTTCTGTAACTGTGGTTGAACATTATAAATGTTTTTTTTAAGGGGATACTCACGATATATTTTATTTACTCTGTATAACCGATATTTCGATCCAGTTTCGTGAACCGCGAGTGAAGATGTTGCGCTGCTATTGACACATTTTTGTGTTAATAATATTTAAAATAATAAATTTAATTTTAAAAATAGATTACTTATTATTACATTGTATGCTCAAAACAATTATCTATATATAGTGCAATACCTCTAAACTTATTAGGAATTGGAATCTAATAAACAATTGTGTTGCTCTGAAAACAAAGTTTTTTTATTTTAGTAGTTACATAGGTACATACAATAAAAATTACACTAATTAACTTAAATCCTACCTGAAAACAAAGAAACGACATTTAAAGTTTATTATTTAAATTGCCAATTCCTTTTTATACTTAAATCTAACAATATAATGAATGATGGTGACTTCTGTCAAAACTAAACATCAGCTGCTCTTCCAACCGCGAGGGCCGCCATTACTCACAGCGCCATCTATGATGTACAGTACATGGTCACTGTTTACAGATAGAAGAGCGCTGTACGAATTAAAGAAATATAGTTTCTTTACATATATACATATAATAAGATCGTAACAGAACCATGTCTGTACATGAAATATATTTTGAAAAAAATCATTGCAGTGTATTTTACGACCATCTTCGTATCTTCGACCAGTGTGTGTTGCCAGTGATGACCTACGGCACCGAGACGTGGTCTCTGACTATGGGCCTCATAAATAAGCTCACTGTCGCACAGCGAGCTATGGAGAGGGCTATGCTCGGGGTTTCCCTACGTGATCGAATCAGGAATGAGGAGATCCGTAGACGAACTAAAGTCACCGACATAGCCTCTCGGGTTAGCAAGCTGAAGTGGCAGTGGGCAGGGCACATAGCTCGAAGAACCGATGGCCGATGGGGCAGAAGGGTTCTCGAATGGAGACCACGTACCGGCGGACGAAGCCGAGGACGTCCATCTGCTAGATGGACAGACGACCTCATAAAGGTTGCGGGCACCCGCTGGATGCAGGTCGCTGCCGATAGGTCTAAATGGCGGACAATGGGGGAGGCCTATGTCCAGCAGTGGACGTCCAAGGGCTGAGAAGAGAAGAAGAAGAGAAAGTATTTTACGAACGATACAGATTCCAAAACAATCAGTTTTTAGATTTTTTGTTTGTCTGACCAAACGGGCACCACGAGAAATCCACTGGACAGAATTTAATGAAACTTGGCATAACTAGCTATACATTTTATCCCATCCGTTACAGAGTTCCCGTGGGAATCCCTCTAGAGTTCACGCGAACAAAGTCGCTGGCACCGCTAGTTTTTTTTTAAATATATTTCTCTTACAATAATTACATTACACTTTTAAATGTAATGCGTATTTTTCTTCATCATCAAAATTTTTCCACATAATTAAAATGTGGGACGAATTACGCCGGCTCCTTGCGGGGCACCCACTCTAAACAAACGGCCGTAATAAAGAAAATAATTCTAGCAGCCCTTAATTTTCGTCCCGACAATTAAAATTCATAAGAACCCCTGTAAATAGTGAGGGTAATAAAAATATTATGACGCATAATGGTGTTATTTGAGTGATTAAAGCTGTTATAACTTAAAAGAGGGTAGCTGCCCTCAACCTTGTACCACAGTGTACATCTTAGATTGTGCTTGTACTATGAAAAGGACAAAGGACGATCCACTTACCAAAATGACACTATATCATACCATACCATCAGCCTGTCTCTCCACTGCTGCATATACTTATTTTCTTCCTTTTATCGTTCCCTCACCAATGAGGATCGTGACCATATGTGATTTGTCTCCATTTGATTCTGTCCCGCGCCAGTTCAATAGATCGTTGTAGAGTTTCTCCTGTTGCCTCTACAATACTTTTACTCCATCGGCCTGCATATAGGCTGCATATAGGCCTCTCCCAAAGCTCGACACCGCACACGATCATCAAGTCGCCGCCGGTCCACATGGCCGGCCCGGGGGCGTCCCGCCAGTGCGTTTCCCGGCATTCGGCCTCCAGTCGCGGAATCGTCTACCCTATCACTTATCAGTTCTGCGGTAAATATGACCTACCCACTATATCACAATCTATACATATTATAAAATTATTTGTCTATCTGTCCGTCCGTCTGTATGTCTGTCTGTCTGAAAGCTTATCACGCAAAAACCGCTGGACGGATTTCAATGAAACTCGACGCCGTTATAAATATACTTTTATGCTGGGTTCACATTTAGGGTACTTTTTATTCAGATTAATTATAAAGTTCCCGGAATCACAGGTTCACTGGAACGAAGTCGCCGGCACCGCTAGTATAAAATATAATCTACTCTTGTGAAGCGAAAAAGTAATAAACTCTGTTAAACTGTTGAGATGTACGAGTAATATACTAAACCAGAATAAAAAAGAAACGGAATGAAATAAAATTATTAGTTTTTATTGGAGAAAATATAGAAAGGGTCGCAAGTATTTGTTATTAAAAAAAAATCAATATCAATTAACTCTCAATAATTGTGAACAGATGTAGGGATACAGTGTTGACACAGTGCACGCAGAACGTGCACGGTGTTTTATAGTGTCAGCAAGTTGATAGCGTCACTGTCCACACTGCACTCGCCAGTCGTCTCCCGTACGCCGAAATAAATTGTGTATATACCTTTATTTAATTCTTGTGATCGTTTAGAGCAGGTGTCTCCAAAATTTTTAATCTAATGCCACACTGACTGCTCCACTAAGTCCCAAGGGCCAAGACCTAGCTACGAGTAGCTCATCATACCGACATACTGTAGTTTTGTATTACGCGCTTATTATCGTTATTTTGATTTGAAATTACGCCCCTTTTGTGTGGATTTGTATAAATATGAAAAAGAAACAAAAGATAGTGAGGGCAGAACATTTAAAGAGCAATGGGGATATCAATATTTCGTGATTGAGTCAAGTAATAAAGCAATGTGTATAATTTGCAATGAAACAATATCAGTCCTTATGATACTAAACATTCTCAGAATTACTCCAAATTTACAGGAAGCCTACGGTTAGAAAGATATAAATCTTTGAAAGGCGGGGTGAAATCTCAACAATTGTTGTTCAAGAAAGTAAATGCTGAAGAAGAAGCGCGTGGCTCATTCAATAGTGAAACATGGGCAACCATTTACTAACGGCGAATTAATTAAGGATTGCATCTTTGCAGCACCAAAAGAAATGTGTCCATAGAAAGCTAATTTATTTAAAAGCATCAGTTTGTCAGCAAACACTGTGGCTCGAAGAGCAGATGATATTGCAGAAGATATTGTCTGACTCTCTGTCTCTCTGTCACTCTGTCTGACAAAAATCGACACTTAGAGTGGTTCTCTTTGGACCTGGATGAGTCCAACAGATGTTTCAGATACTGCTCAGGTGTTACTTTTTATTCGAGGGATAAATAAAAATTATGAAGTGTATGAACAACTCCTTGACGTACATATAGCATTCACGGCACGACCACTGAAGAAGATATTTTTAAAGGAGTTGAAAATGCTGTTCAGAAAAACAATCTTCAATGGAAAAACTTGAAGTGTATTACTAGTGATGGTGGCAAAAACATGTGTGGAAAAAATAAAGGTGTCGTTGCTCTCTTAACAAAGGCCGTAGAAAATGACGGTGGTTCAAAACCATTAATCGTGCATTGCATCATTCATCAACAGTCTTTGTGCGGAAAATGCTTGGATATGTCAGAGGTTTTAAAGCCAGTCATGTCAGCTGTTAATTATATCAGATCACATGCGCTCAATCATCGTCAATTCCGCGAGTTTATTGAAGAGATTGGAGAAAATGACTTGTCATATTATACTGCAGTACGCTGGCTTAGCTGCGGAAGAATTCTAACTTTATTATTATGTGAAGAATACTCATAATAGTAAAAATTTTTTTTAATCGCTTAATTTTTCATTATAGTTCGCAGGTGTGCCGCCAGAATTGAAAAGAATAGCAAGTGTCGCAAGTGAAAAAAGAACCTAGAGGCTATATTAGCATTTAAAAGTTTTAATTTGAAATGGCCCAGGTCAGGGATTTTTGGACCACAACGGAGAATCGTCATCGCAAGCCCCAAGTTAAAATAACTAGCCAAAAAGTTAGATTAAACTCCATTGTAACTATCCCAACGAGTCTAACGACATATAATGGCGTTAGTTCGCCCCCAAATGCTGCAGGCTGATGTTTTCATGGGTCCACGACACGATAAACTTGGTTGTATCGTCTGATTAGTGCGAGGGATCACATATGCTGGTTTGTAGGACTGCTTTTGGGTATAAAGAATTGTCATTGCCCTACAAAATAAATGGGATCAAAGATAGATACATAATTAATAAAGAATATTGCACACCAACACAAAATGGTAACGAACATTGTAAACACATGAAATGAGCAAAAGATATTCTTATGGCTCAAAATCAAACTACCTTTGAATCTAAGCAAATACGACCTTTGGATAAAAAGGAAATAAGTAATCATAATATTTCATTTTTTTTTATACTTGACGACCTTTGGATAAAAAGGAAATAAGTGATCATAATATTTCATTTTTTTTTATACTTTGTCGGTTAGTTTTTTTTTTTAATTTAATGTCTATGATGTGCTATAAAAGTAAACAGTACTTTTATGGTTCCACCGAATAGCGGCGCTTGGAAGCCGCTTGTTTAAATTTAATCGATAGAGCGCCATTCGCACGATTACGAACTCTTTGCGTTCGTTAACGAAGCTAAGCTAAGTTAGTTGAGCTTGGTCTTGGTCGGCAACCCGCTTTATGTTCATTATTCATTGTCGTAACTGAAAGATCAAGTTTGTTTTACAAAATTCTATTTGCGCTTGGCGCCATCTACGCTTCTATTGAATACGTTTGATAATCAACTGCAAAGGCGTTTGTATTTGTTGCATAGCACGATTTTTCGAAAGCTATACATACGATCTTTAATAAATCAATAAGGATCCTTATCCTGTTCTTTCTTCAGACAAACTAAATATTTATTAGATAGTGACCAACAAGGTATAAGCTCTCTCTTGGGTCCACTGCATCTACCTGGTCCGTATATCTAATAATATAAAAAGCTTTGATACATCACATGGGACACTTTCTTGCAAGGAAGGACTTTGCTTTCATCTAGTAATTGTATTGAACAAAGCTTCTAGAAACAATATAAAAACTTTTAAGGTTAGTTTCTATCTACAGAATGGAATTCAATGACAATTTACACTCAAATACTTTATGACCATTCAAGTAACTCTTGACTTATAGCAAACGAGAACAGTGAGTCGTCGCCTGCGCGATTGTAGAGGTGCGGGGCGACGCAATGCGGGGATTGCATGGAGAGAGAGCGGCTCGGCGTTTGCCGCTCGCTCTAAGCCGTAAGTACGAGTACCGTAAGTCCCGCGAATTCGCCAGCGCGCGGTAGTTAGGTAATATCCCCTAGGCGTGCGTTTTACCGCTTGGGTAAGTGATACTATTACGCCTAATAGGCCGCTCGCTATACGCGGTATATCGCTAATCCAAGTGGTTAGCGGTATATCGCTAATCCAAGTGGTTAGTGGTATATCGCTAATCCTAGTGGTTAGCGGTATATCGCTAATCCAAGTGGCGCTAACCACGCTATACCAGCGGTATATCGCTTATATCGTACCACCCACGCGTAATATAGTACCCATGCGAATATGGTAACCGCAGGCGGCAGCGAATATCGCATACCTGTATATCTGAATAGTGCTTAATACGTATGTCCGAAAAATGGCGTAATCCTCCTCCTGCTCTGGATCTTTTAATAAAAAGAAGTTCTGTTCAGAAATGTAACGCTTGAAGCCCCAACTCGGACCAGTTGAAACTAAACGTAGAATGTATTTTTATTAACAAAAGCAGACCTCAAATTATGACTCGATAAAGCACAAACAGAATTTTCCCGCTCACGGACAATATGGCGTCCTAGAAGTTCAATGGCAAAGGCCCACTATCGCCGATGTGCAGATAGATTGGCACACCTTGTTTCCTTTTTATTTTTTCTCGTGAAATATATTTTCACGTCGGTAAGATTGGTACGGGGAATATATATATAACGATAAATTTTTCGCGTCAAAGTGGAACTCCTCGGAAAAAGGTTTTTAACGTGCCAAGGTGTTTTATGGAAGGTCACAATAATTTTGGGGAGATTTTGAATAAAACTACACTATTGCGCGGAGATCGTGATTATCGGATTGTAGGAAAATTTCACTACTTCACGGGTCGGTCACCAGCAAAATCTAAAACTACCGTTGCAGTTGGTTCCAAATTTATATAAATTTAGAACTACTCCGAAAACACGAATGACGACGTTTCGGCCGATATATCGGTCTATTCCTACCACGAAAACCTTCACTTCGATATATCGGCACGAACGAACTTCATTTGACATTTGTTACATCGAAACCCTACTCTGACGACACGAAACAAGGATCGAAATATAGATTTTGACAGCGGATACTTCAGGATCAAACGTCAAATTTCATGACTACAACAGAGATACCTTTTCATTTTCGTAAGTGTATTTTTCTATGTAATATGTACTTTTTTGATGCGTCATCAAAACTTATAGATAAATATAAATACTTATAGTAAACACTATAGTATAACTTAATGAATAACTTATAATAATAATTTACAAATACTTATAGTATTTAATATTCAATATTACTTAATAATTTCAGTGAAACTGCACAGTGATTTTTATTAATCGAGTATGCTCTCGATGAGGAGAGATTGGAATTGGAGTGCAAGAGACGCAGGCTGAACCTCCGAGAGGAGTTTAACACCCATAAAGTTCCCGTCATTAAGTTTTGTACCAAACTACGGACCCAGTCGGCAGCTACGAGTACCTGAAGTGCTATCCCAGCAGACCGTTCCATTTTGCGACCTAAAACTAATATTTGAGGAATTAATCCAACGGTGAAGGTATCGTAACTCTATCATGATAAATCATCGTTTGCTTTAAAGTACAATTTAAAGTTACTATTTTATTGATATGACTATTAGAGCTTACAGGAATTAATAAAATTTTAACAACGTTACTTTAAAAAAAAGGTTTCTTATTATTATTATTTTTGAATATTTCATCTATACAGACACTGTTTTGATACGATTTTATTATATGTATAGATAAGACTCATTAAACACTACAAGTTTTGTTCCAACAATAGTTTTATAAAACGCGCGGAAAACATCATAATTATCTCACAGACGTCTGCCATCGACCTTTTTGTAGAATTATAATTTTTGGCTTCATTTTTTGAATATAGAAATAGCTAGTTTTAATTATGACTCTTTTTACTTCCTACGCTCACCTCGGTCAGGCTAATCTCAATTTTTAATCTGATTTTCAACAGTGTGTTTAATCTTTTCATACTAAAATTTATGAGATGGAAAGCGGCTTAGACTCGCCAGTCCTTTTATATTTGATCGTGCCTCAAGTTAAATTTTCCTCAATATCATCATAAAAATGTCGTAAATTTTATGTAGTTAATAACGTTATGTGATTTTCTTAGGATACGTTATATTGGAAGTTGCGTGATGTCAGCCTAAAACGTATGTCATTTGACGATTATGAGACTTTTAGACTTATTGTTTTAGTCTACTGGCTGCGGCCTACGGCCTCTATCGAGTCAGTTTAATTGTGATTCTATACAAAATTTGACACCTTGTATTTTGGCTCCTGACATAATTTTGAAAAATGGTTCGTTTTATAGAATACGAGCTTACATATGTTAAATTATTGAGTTTACGGTATACATAGTTAAAATATGTGTTAAATTATTTTAAGACATATACATACCCTTTCATATACACCCTTACACACTCCCTCATACACATCCTCATTTACGCTCCCATGCACACTTGAAAGTGAGGGAGTGAGAGAGAAAGGGACATAGTCTCGCACACATGCACACACCACATATATTAAGATTTAATGAAACGCGCAGCGACTAGACGTAACTACACACATTATTCATTTGGCAGAACACTGCTCACTGCGACACAGGTAACCCAACTGTTTAGATATTTATTATATGTAAATAGAAGAGGTAGCGATTCCTAGATATATTTTATAGTCTATAACAATTTCCTTATGAAACTAAATGTAGGCTGTGTCCATCTGCAATGGTTTAACTTCCCAAAAGTGAAAGAATATTGAAAATCAGCTTAGTAGTTTTTGAGTTTTCTTCTTATATAGAATTAAAATAATATCTGTCTATAATATTTTGTATGGACTAATTAATGTTGTTTTGTTTCAAAATATTTTGTTGATAGCTCATTAAGCTGTAAATTATCAAAGTAAGCTAACTACTGAAAAAACACCATAACGAAATAGTGATATATTTCCACGTCAAAATACCTTTTAAAAATAAGAAATGTTGCTAGCTTAAACTCAAATGAAGGTTTTTATATTGTAAATCGGGTCTAAACGCGTAAAATCAAAGACTTGTACCTTTTACTTCTACAATATAAAATGTTTACAAATATAATTTGTTTACAAGTACAATCTGTTTGCAATACAATATCTATCTAAAAAATCAGTGCAGTGTAAAATACAGACACCAAAACAAGATTTTTTGTCAGTCTGTCAAATGCACGTAACGTAAAAATCGCGGCACAGATTTTAATGAAACGTGGCGTAGCTATAGCTTATATGCTGGGTTAACATTTAGGCTACTTTTTATCCAGATAAATTATGACGTTCCCAAGGGAATCACAAGTTTACGCGAACAAACGACGCTGACTCCGCTTGTGTTACAATACAATTTGTTTACAATATAAAATGTGTTCAAATTGGGAATGGCTAAAAAGTTACACAAGTAGGGTGTCCACGACTTCCCATGTCGAAAGATATTTCCCAAAAGTGAATTTCGTTGAATAATGTGCCGTGTTTTATTACTGTTTTATAGCTCGTTTATGAGTTCTGGCCAGTATGACGCTGTTATTTCTTTTATTTGCCCATTTTTGGCGCGTTAAAATTTTTGATGCTTCCAAATTCACCATTTGTGTATCTACTTCCCTTTAAATCTTATTGACGTTATCTAAACAAATGGACCTTATTATCAATTTGGAACTTATGGGACTTACAACATTTATAATTTAAAATTTCGTTCTTTCATATTTATGTTTAAATAATCGCTGGTAATGGTTGGGTGAGAGGAGTGGAAGACTGTGTGTGATGGCGAGCGTTGGGAGAGGCATATATACAGTAGTGGAGACACAGGCTATATCCATAAACCTTGGCGATAGATACTCGTAGAACAAAGTAACATATTTATATTTTAATATTTAATTATGTGTTTTACTTTTACGTCAGGATACACCAAAAATACTTTAGGAATAAGAAATATTCACGTTACGCTTTTATAAAGGCAACTTTGAAGGGCCTTAACGTTCTTTATGTTGTTATTTAGGTCGAGCGTATGCTCGTCTTATGCTAATTTGCCCACTTTTCGTCCATTTGGCGCAGTCTTAAAGCTGTTCTTGCATCAAGTTCCGCGATTTAAAGAAAAAATATACGCGGCTTAAAAACTGTTTTTTTAAAATGCTGCAAAGTAATTAAAAAACGTTAGAAAATTAATCATAAGATAGGTTAAATGGCTGGCCGTGTAGTGTTGGCTGGCTATAGAAGATCACGGCTGGCTGTGTAGTGTTGGCTGGCTATAGAAGATCACCAACCCATCTTGTCTCGTGGGTGTGGTAAAAGGCGCTAAAGGATTACAAAGTCGCTACCACAAGCCCCGAAAAACTACAGTACCTAAAAAAAAGTGGATTCGCCAACCCGCTTGATTAGCGTGCCGTTTTAGGCCATACCTTCCTCATTGCGCAAGACAATGAGTATCCAGTAGTGGACGTTAAAAGGGTTACACTGAAAGAATTAATTAGTATTCATCTATACCAGGGGTGGCCAATTTATTCAGAACAGTATTCTACTTTAAAAAAATCTGACGTTTTGCGATCGACTTAATTGTGCTGTAGTGGGATGAATAAAACAATAATTAGATAGCTTTTTATGAATATCAATAATATGATAGTAGAATTAATATCAATAGATAACAAAAAAATAATGAGAAGTTTGTGCTTTCATTACTTTGATAATGTCAACCTTAACAAAATTTTGATAGCGGCCAAAAATTTTAATTTCGTTTCGCGATGGACCGGTAGATTGCGATCGACTTGTTGGCCACCCCTGATCTATACTAATATATAAAGAGGTAAAATAGTGTGTTTGTATGCTGGGGGTAATCTCTGGAACTACTGAACCGAATTCAAAAATTCTTTTACAAATAGGAAGCTACATTATCCGTGTCTAATAAAGGCTATATTTATTTTGAAAAAACAAACCGAAGCGAAACGGGGCGGGTCGCTAGTTGTACATAAATTGATTACATAAATGTTTTTGTGTTGTATGTTTGAGTATTGTTAGATACCACATGTAATTGCTATATTTATTACATATTACACACATACCTACCTACAATAGTTGTAGAAAATGTAATATTATTTTTCTCACTACCTGACACAATTATCCCGACATTTCCCTTGCCCTACATATTGCGCTATAATCCCGTCATACCATGGTAATCTCTAATTACCAGGAGCCAACTAGCGCTGGATTTTTGTCCCATATTCGCCAAAATCCCAGCAGTGTGGCTCGCTCAATACTCTCCGGGATAAAGTATAAGGTCGGTCTTATCTATTTGTGACACTTTTTCTAAGAAAGGAGCTTAGGAAGGGAAGTAATTAGTAATTTATGCCAAAACCCGGACATTGCGAGACTATTATCGAGGCTGTAATGTTTATGGAAGTGAAGAAAATATTATATGCATGTCTATGGTTTAAAAAATTTTTTTTTGCTACCGACAGAAACTGTTAAGCGACATTTAAAAAATTACTATGATGTACAATATTAAATAACATTCTATGACATCCAATCCTTTGTTTTCATAAATTTGATTTACCAGATAAATTTTGAAATACTAAAATTTCAAAAAGAGAACTCATTTGAGCTGTACCGCTTTTAAAACATTATTTTTAAACATTTAAGACACTGCCGCAGATGTACCCTATAAACACTAAAACTTTTAAACCTGTTGTAACACCAACATGCCTTAGCGTTATGGGCAGAACAAGAAGCAGTTCGTTCCAAAATTTTCGCGTTATTAATAGATTTTTCGTCAAAAGTTCGTTAGCAGCTGAAAGGTCACAAATTTTCGCACGCCTAATGTAATATTTCATCCAACTGCCGTAGTAAATATACCAAATTTAATATCCATCCAGTATTCTGTTGGTGAACGTATTGTATTGTATCTGTGCACCGCCAATAAATAAATTCCTCATTACCCACAAACGGCTGGCACAATAAATATGCGCCGACATCGCCTATTGTCTGCCGTAATCAACATGTCGGGCTTGGATCCTAGGGCTGCCAGAAACTGCCAGAAACAAAAGTGGAATAAAATATTGAAACTAATTTTCTTTTCGGAAAATAAATAAAAAATAAGTTTTATTTGTTTCCGAATTACCCCCAAATGGGTGACAATACAGTCTCCGACATGACTTATTGTCTGCAGCAATCAACATGTTGGGTTTCGAGCCTAGGGCTGTCAAAGAAAGATTTAATTAAAAAAATATATACTTTATGTGAAAGACTTCTTCCATGAACATGAAAATACCTCGTTGAGTTCATTGTAATATAAATGGTGTCTCAAAACCTATTTTATTTTAATTTTTTTAATAAAACACATTCCAGGTGTATTTTTCAGATATTTTTATTTTTAAATATAAAATACGAATATGGAGATTACGTGTAGAACACAACATCCGACAAATCCCCGCCTCAACTCTGTTGGCAAACGTTTACCCTTTTCACGAAATTTTCGATCACATTCTGGTGTAATTGTGCATGAATTTCGTCAATAACTCGTCGTATTTCCGTTTTGCGCTTCAGAGTTGTTCGTGGATTGTTTGCATACAATGGTGTCAGATCGCACGATCTTGGTGGCCAATTAACTTCTCCCCGACACAAGATAACACGTCCAGGATACCTCGTCTGCAATAACTGCATTGTTTAGGCCGCAGTGTCACACGTTGCAATTGACGAATGCCTGGCGCTGCGCATGGTCTGTTGGCTTTAGATGTTGTATCAGTTGAATCTTGTAAGCGTGCATATGCAGGTCTTTATTCAAAATTCGTTGCAAGAACTTCTGGGAGAGGTTCAATTGTTGAGAACGATGATGAATCGTGGTAGATGGGCGTTCGTGTACACCTTCCCTAACTGCCACAATGTTTTCAAGAGAGCGACCTGCGCGACGACGGCGACCGGCTTTAACATCCTAAACAGGGCCATCAGTCTCAAATTTATTGATTAAATTCTCCACAGCGGGTCGAGATGGTACGTGATGATGATCGAAAAATGTACGGCATTTTCGAACCACTTTGCAAAACTTTCACCATTTCGGTTCTATGCGTTTCTATGTGTTGCTCGACTGTAAAACGCTCCATAACTTAACCTCAAAGTTATCTGATGACAAGTGCGAAATATCAGCGTTCCATGTTTGACACCACGAAAATGATTCGAAATTCAAAATTAAAGGAGGTTTTGAAACACCCACTATTTCCGGATTTATTTAACTAATAATATCTTTTGAAATCCCATATGGGCCAATTGCAAAAAAATCTAAATAGTCGATGTGCAATTGGTTGAGCAAGGATGCTAAATTACCACCATAAATGTGCCGTGTGGTGTCCGGCCGGCTATGGAAAAGTACCACCACCCTATCTCTTCCCGTCGGTGTCGTAAAAGGCGACTATAGGAACTTCACTACCTCACAAAGAGTGTACTCGCCAACCCGCTCGACCAGCGTGGCGTTTGAAGGCTACATCCCTCATCCCTCAAGTACAATGTGTATGAGGAGGCCAATGTCCAGCTTTTAGTATTAGATACTAATAGTACTAGATACTAATCTTTAGATACTAAAAGGGCTGATTGCAAACACTTTTGTATATATTGGACTGACGTTAGGTTTAGGTAGAGGCAACCCTCGCCGTATATTATAGGGGCGCTGGAGCGAACAAATGTGAGGACTGTGTCTACATTATTAGGGAAACTACTATAACTATATCTTGTTTCTATATGTTATATAATGTATCACAGAATTTATGATTTTACATTTGTAGGTCGCGTTATTGACATAGGTACTTTATACGGGAATTCTAATATTTTTTACGTAAGGTTATAAATATTTCGTCCAGGCAACCTGTTTTTTTGGCAATAAGGCCGCCTGTTTGTTCTACTTTTCGTGTTACTTACTTAAATTGTCTTTTTGCAACATGGCTTGGTGTGCTATAATGCGTTTATCTAACCGTCTATCTACGTGACACATGAGGCTATCTCCTATAGACTATTTTTTTTATAGAAAAAGGTGAACAAGCAGACAGTATGTTTGATAGTAAGCCCTTATTGGCACTTATGGACATCTACCATAGATTTTATATTCTAAATCGGGTCTGATCGCGTATAATGAAATAATAATAGCGTATAATAATGAAATGAAATATAGGTCTTGTGGTCTGAAATAAATGAATTAGTATCTATATAGTATAATAAAGAGAGAGTGCAAAATGGAGGGTGATCTCCGGAACCACTGCACCTATTTGAAAAATTCTTTCACCATTTGAAAGGTACATTATTCCAGATGGACATAGGTTATTTTTGAAATTTGCAAAAAATACATCTTATAAACCGAAGCGAAGCGAGGGCGGGTCGCTAGTATTTATTTATTATAAAGGTATTCGTTTACTTTTTCTCATCCTCGACACCTGTAATCCTTCGTTGCTACACTAAACAACAGAGCGTATGACTTCTGTGACCCCGAACATATAAAAGATGAATTATAACACGTTCAGGACTATTCAGGAGATACTCAAACGGAATGGGTACAAAGCTAGTGGAAGGCAACCAAGGCACAATTGGAGGAAAAAAAATCGTGACGTTAACAGACAGCCAGCATTTACGCCATACGGGAGGTGCGGTTGTTGAAACCCGAGGTGGGAATTATATTAAACAATTCTTCAGAGCATTCCCCATTGTACAGGCGGTAGAACACACAGAGAGACGCAACGTCTCTCCGAACGCTGAGGTGTTCTAAGCCGCCCGTGAGAGTGGGATCGTCGACAATACGAACAGCACGTCGTTGGATGGAGTCAAATGGGTCCAATTGGTATTTCGGTGCGCCAGCCCAGAGATGAGAACATTACTCCATATGTGGCCTGACCTGAGCTTTGTAAAGCATAAGGAGTTGCCCAGGTTTGAAGTACCGCTTCACTCTGTTCAGCACACCGAGCTTTTTGGAGGCCATTTTGGCCTTATTTTCCAGATGACCCCTAAATTCGACTTTGCTGGAGATGTCGATACCAAGGATCCCGATACTCTCCGAGATCTTAAGAGGTATGCTCTGAAAGCAAGGTGCTACAACAAAAGGGGTTTTTTTTAGCGGTGAATGCACAGACTTGCGTCTTACTGGGGTTGAAATCCACTAGGTTCAGAGAACCCCAAATCGAGACTAGATCTAAAGAGTCTTCGATTTCAGACACAAGCCTGGCGCGACTCTCTTCCACTTCGACCCGAGGGATGTTGGCACGGCCCCTGTACAAGGCGTCTCCAGTACTGTCATCTGCATAGCAACGTATGTCACCAATTTGCAACAGGTCGTTGATATGCAGAAGGAACAGAGTTGGGGACAGCACGGAGCCTTGCGGGATGCCAGCGTTAATAGACACGGTGTCGGAGCAGCTACCATCGATAACTACTCTGATCCTCCGTCCAGTCAGGAAACTGGCAACCCATTCGCATAATCCCTCGGGTATCCCGAAAGATGGTAACTTGGAAAACAGCGATTTGTGCCATACCCGGTCAAAAGCTTTCGCAATGTCTAGGCCCTAAATGAAAAGTATCTTAAATGTATGTGATCTACGACCTTTAATTGCTCTCCTATATTAGTGGCCCTGTTGAGCCAAACCCCGCTTAATTGATCAACGCGAAGAACGGCATCACCATTGAAAGGTGCAAATTTTTGTGGCACTTCAATTCAGAACTCTTGTCAGAGGACCTCAGAATGATGCGGTAATTCGTGTCATTACCAGCATTCGAACAGACAGTTAACCTAATTTGTAATTACTCCACGCGTATGATGTCGCGGGCACAGCTAGTTCCTAATATAATGACTAAGTTGCAGTGGAACATGCGGTTTAATTTATTTACCTATAAATTAGATTAACCTTCAGAATACCCGTAGGTACTGTTTTAGCTATATGACAAAATTGATTGCATTTTTTCTAGCATGTTTATAAGAAATGTGCAATTTTCCATGTTTCTTTTTTCTAGAAAAAAGGCGGCAGACGAGCATACAGTCCACCTGATGGTAAGTGGATACTGTCGTCCATACACATCCGCGATACATGCCTACATCAGTCCAGAATGGCACAACGACCCGCCCCCGAATGAGCTGCTTGCCTTTGGAGATTCAGAAATCAATGAATTTGGGCTCTGGCATATATCACTCATTACCGAAACACGTACATACATTATACCATTACACATCTTTAGTGTAAAGGCGACATTTTAATGTAAATATATTATATAGTGCTGCATCTGTACGTCAAAGTTTTCATTTAACCATTCATAATTCATTCAAATCACATTAAATTGTATTGTATTGTAATTGTAAATTGTGTTGGGACTTGAATCTATACCTATATATTGTTTTTATTTTATTTTAATACGATATACATACAATTCAACAGGTTGTCCATTGTCCTATATTTGTACTTATTATTTACTCCCTTTTAGTTGGAATTTTTAGTTTGTACACAATTTTATTTTACATAAGAGAAGCAACCACCCACCCATTGTAATAAATTAGACAGGGGCAAGGTGAAAATCAGCGCTGTGCAGGCGAGTATCTACTCACAGCATACGCTGAGCTTGCGACCTTTTGCGCACTGAGATAATTAACTCTCTATACCATTACTTTGTTTGTGTAATTTACAGTGGGGTAATTTATTTTTTTATTTATTTATAATACGTTAACGTAAAGAAGAATAAATCATTACGCTACCACATAGACGAACTGAAAGGCACCAGATAAGCCGCGAAACGAAGCGAAGCGCAGAGTATGTACCGAAAAACCGCTGACCCAAATACAGGTTCCAACTATCCTCTATGTTTACACATTGAATATTTAACACCCTGTATCTATCTATTCCACTATAAATAAACAATTGGGGTTGTTCGGAAAGTAATTTCCTTTTTTTTCCAACAGAGGAATTAGTTGTATTTTTAACTAGTCAACTTCATTCAAAACCGTACTGTTTGACAGCTTTGGGTGTTCTATTAAATATGCAAAATCAATTGCAGCGTTTTCGACATATTTTGCTTTTCTATTACCGAAAAGGTAAAAATGCAGTTAAAGCAAGAAAAACATTATGTGAAGTGTATAGAGCAGATGTGTTGACAGAACGCCAATACCAAAACTATGTAGTTCGCAAAATTTTGATCTTGCAATTTCGATATTGAAGGTGCACCGCACTACGTTTTGGAATTCCAGACCTCACACATGTTTGGGAACTCTTCAAAAGCTGTTACAGTTTGGATGAGATGTGCTAATATTCCCCAGATCTGACACCCTCGAATTATTACTCATAGTCTTTATAAATAATTCTTCGATAGGTAAAGAAGCGAGTGTGTTTCCTTCATTCGCTCAGTAATACATATTATTTTGAAGTTGCGCTCATATTTAGTCACTAGCTGGTGCCCGCGACTTCGTCCGCGTGGACTTTAGTTTATAAACAGAAACAGAAATTTGTCGCGTAACAGAAATTTGAGCAGAATTCAATGGTTTCAAGTGTCAGGAATGTTTCGGTTACACCTGTATATGATCGTCTACTTCATTCATTTATCATTTAAATCGTCTGCATTTACAGTTTATTTTCTCCCTACTACTTAATGTCCTGCATAACTCAAGGATTGACTGGGAGATAATGCTGTAAGCCTGTAAGGTATTAAGTCCGTCTTTTGTAATAATTTACAAATATAGATCTGACATCTTTGTGTCTATATGTAAAGAAAATCTATTTCTTCAATTTGAATTTGCCGCGCATTCCGGGCCCGGTCAATATACAAGGTTATCGATCTTGTATATCGATATATGATCTATGGTCTATAATCTATGGTATATCACCATAGGTAATCTATGGTGACATGACGAGGGCGTTGTTGATTAGAAAAACTTGAGTGCGAATATAGTTTAATATTGTCAATTTGTGTGTTGTTGAAAGGAATTGACATTAATTGAAGAATAGACTGTAATGTCGTTTCTTTTGTTACAGGTAGGAGTTTTATTTTAGAATACTGTACTAAACCCACCATTATTGTAAATAATTCAATGTGAAAAAATAATAAACGTCACTTTTGTAACAGAGAAACTCAATATTGTTTATTTTATCGTGTCAATTTATTTGTCAATATATTTAGGCAATATATCAGCATACTGATCGCCGTTAACTTGTCGTGTCGCAGCATCACGAATAATGTGTCGCCCGGCGATAACGACACTGTCACCTATCGCTGTCGTGTTTCGTTGTCGCCTAACTCTGTCGCCGCTTTCGGAAACGTAAAGGTACAAACACACGACTAAACTCCATTTTACAGCGTCTTGCACTCATTCCAGCCTGCGATAACCTCGGGCACGTGTGGCGTGCACTTTATTGCGCTTCGGTAACTACCCTCCCCCCGTATTTGTGTGAGAGACGATGCAGTAATAAATTGTACTATTTGCACCCACCACTCGTTTATTGAGGGATTAATTGAACTGGAATCTTAATTTGCGGTGATTTGTCAATGGATCCGACAAGATTGGTACCTAGTTCCATTAGTATAACGTCCCATTTCTATATATTTGTCTAATGTTGTTTATTTGGTATAAATAAATATATGTAATTTATATAATATCGAATAGAATTCATTTCTTCAAGAAATTAAATTTAAATTGCTAAACGATAAAAGTAATTTAATTATACAATCCAGTATATCTGCCAAATTGCAGAGCGGCTTGTCGGTAGTAGTGCTCTCTGCTTAAATTAATTCTAGTGTAATTTATTGTACAATTATATGTATTTATGTATTGTATATTATAACAAATGCTGTGTTATCATGTTACAAACTATGTTAATACTTTTGTTTAGATACTAATTTTATATAAACTGATTTATTTTCTAACTGTATTTCAAATATTTAGCTAATAATGTGTTTTTAATTGGTTCTTGAAGACCGCTTATGGCATATTTTTAATTCTTAAATATTAAGGTAAATTATTTTAAAATTTAGGTACTAAATATATATTTTCCTGTTCTTTTGCCATAATAATTGTAAACTCGGGGCACATTCAATTCTTGTTTCGCCATTGCTCTGGTGCTATAAAAGTTTGAGAATTACTGACTGTTTAAAAACTTATTAGAGTCAAATTGTTCCAATGCATTCAACTAACCGTTTCTTGTTGTTAGTTAGGTTATTTAACAATTGTGATCTCTGTAACTTTTTCACACGGCTAATACCCAACCGAAACGTCGAGTTACGATAGATTTACGAGTAAGATCCGTTTAATATATTTACTTGTGAATTCGCTTATACCTCCAATAAAACCTGGAACACTCGAGGAACGGAGCTCCAGTACATTCCTGAGACGACTCACTAATTATTACTACAACTATTATAGCTTCTTACGTAGGTATGACTTACAAGCGGCCGTTCCACTTAATGAAGATATAACACGAACCGTGTTGATCATTTAATAACTTCCGTTATTCTAGAATGACAAACATGGGATGTGCCAATGTTTGTCATTGGCATGTGTCGCGTACAGTATCCACTTACCTAAGCACTAGTCGGACTGTTTGTTTCTGTGCCGCCCTTGTTTAGTTATAATTAGTTATTATTTAGTTTGTTTGTTTAGTTATGTTTAGTTTAGTTTTAGTTATCCGTATGTTAGTTATGATTAGTTATAATTAAACCATATGAGTTTGATTATAGTTAGTTAACTTACAATATTTCAATTTTTAACCATCATGTGCCAATTTTGATTGACAAATAACTATTGGCCGTGTGGTGTCGGCTGGCTATAGTATATAACCAACCCATCTCTTCTTGTGGGTATAGTAAAAGTCGACTAAGGTATAACAAAGCGGCTACCACAAGCCCTGACGAACTAGACCACCTCTAAAAGAGTGGACTCGCCTATCCACTTGGCCAGCGTGGCGTTTACGGCCATACATTCCCCATACACAAGACAATGTGCATGAGGAAGCCCACGTTCAACAGTGAATACTGAAAGACTACTGAAGACTGGTGGATACTGTGTGCGAATAAACTATTACTTATTACAAGACGCGTAGATGGTGGTTTATGTGTGGGTAGCTTGATTCCCGTGGGAACTTTATCGCGATAAAATGTATCAAGCTATAACTGTGCCAAGTTGCATTAAATTATGTTCTTTGGTTTTTGCGTAATGCGTGTTCAGACTGACAGACCCAAATATGTCCAAAAATATTTTTTTTCTGGGTTCTGTATCAGTTGTAATTTACAATGACTTCGTTTACAAGAATATTTAATTTAGGTACAGATACAACTCTTTTACGATTTTATAATTAAAAAAAACCGATCACACACGTAAATCGTCAATAGTAAAGGTGTGTATACATCAAAACAACACGGCAGTGGCGCGGACATAAATAATCGGGGCGCCGGATCACGGATATAATTGCCGGTTATTCGTATCCGTGCGGCTGATTTGTTGCCGGCCGGCGCCTCCCGGGAAACCGCAATGGATCATGTTTTATGTTATTTGTTCAAATGTCTGTCGATGCTGTAATTATATTAGTGTAGTGCTTGTTTAAAGTAGCACACACACCAGGCAAATATAATTTGCAAAATATTTCGATGTACATCGATAGTTGTTGTATTTAAATAAATGAATCTGTACGTCAGAAATGGTTGATCATAGATATTTTTTAAGATCTTTACTTTTGTAACTATATTATATAAAAACAATATATTAAAAAAACAACTATACAGGATTAATATACATATAATATACATATAATGCCTACACTCTCTTAACACTACAACTACTTAGATTTACGATTTTTTTCTAATTTAATATTTTCCACTTAAAAAAGTTACTTTTTAAATGATGTCTCTGACTTTGTTACTCTGCACTACTCACTATACGCTGGCGCAAACGATAACATTGTACACCACATTCGTAAGCAGCTCTTTAATTCTCATGTCCCAATTTATAAGTCCATATGAAATATTTTGTATTATTTATTTATAGTTTCAATGTAATAGTGAGGAGTAGTCTACAAATTAGGGTACCGATTCAATGGTACCCGTAAGCAGCTTTTACGCCCACTGCTGTACATTGTTTCGTGCGTGAGGGATTTATGGCTCTAAAACGGCACGTACAGATAATCAAGCGGGTTGGCGAGTCCACTCCTGTAGAGGAGGTGTAATTCCTCAGCGCTTGTGGTAGCGGCTTTGTTATACCTCAGTCGCCTTTTGCGACACATATGAGAAGAGGAAGCGGTGGTGAGAAGAGGAACGGCTGCCACCACGCGACCATTGTATAGTTTTATTTTTTATACTATTCTTTGCCTCTTTTCCTACAAAAAAAAACTACGAAATATCTCTTCTAAGTACTTTACACTTCATGAGTACTTATTTACTCAGATACATGTTCATAAATACTTATTTTACATACTAACAATTACGCCCTATACTCTGTTCGCGTTAAGAATGCAGTGAATCTGATTATTTTACCTCGACTACTATCTGTTCGCGTTAAGACAGATAGTTTAATTATTTATCGTTTAATAAAACATATAAAAGGGAACCAAATGAACGGTAAATGAACATGCGTGGTAATATAAAGGCTAAAATAGGATGGTTTTAAGGAGACTCCTTGCCAACTGTTTTTGATTTCATTCTCCTTACATGTCGCACGTACAGCATTTAAATCAACTACCCGTCTCTTTCTAACACGCTACAATTATCCCGCCCTCTTACTTCCTCTAAGTTTTCGGTACCAAATTAATTTTGTCAAATTACCAAGTCGGTGATCTTGAACATAATTAAAGTGTATATACGCATTTAGATAAATTAATTTTATAAATGGTTTTGTGGTTAAAAATCCCATGTAATCGATGTGGGATTAATCAACTATCCCCTAGGCAGTTGGGGGTCCATTACCAATTAGACTCGGCACTTAGTGACAGGACTGATTCAACTATTCTCATAACTTAACTATTAATACATATAAGCCTCTAACATCCCGCTGCAGAACATATAACTCCTATGGCATAGTAATACATGTGTATGTCCTATGGTAATTACTAGGAGGTTCTAGGCCATAATTCACCACGCGGGCCCAGTTCAGATTTGTGGATAGACATGGCCAATTTTTTTTTAAATTCCAGTGCATGTGAATTTCTTCACTTGTTTTGCTTCACCAATATAACATTTTATGGTTTTATACATAATTAATTAATTTAAAAAAGTTACATCATGATATGTCGTATAATGGGACAATTAGCGTCCCGTACCGCACCTTATGCGAGTCGTATCCAGGAACCTAGAAATGGGACGTCCCGGCTTTCGCGGGACGATTGGCAACTCTATTATTATAGTAACAACTGCTCGATAACGGCGTGCCTTAAATCTAAAGTCGGTTCTACTTTCACGCCTACATTCATCGCGAATAGCCTTGAACGCGAATGTGGTTGGTTTTTGCGGATTTCGATATGGATTTCTTGAAGAAAACTGTGAATGGTATTTTGCAAGGTCGGCGAGGTACCCGTATGCCTCCTGGTGTTGCAGGTGTCCATGGGCGGCGGTAACGCTTACCATCACATGGGACCGCTTGTTCGTCCGCCTATTTCCCTAAAAAAAAGTCTAGAGAAGCGTTCTCAGAGTGCGGAGCCTCGCCGTGGCTTCACGGCGTGAATCTAGAGCCGTCTTGTCGAAACTGCATAGAAATTGTAATGTCCATAGAACATGAAATAGGCAGTGTTTATATTTATATTGGAGCGGGAACGCCCGGGGCCGCGACGTTGATTAATACTGCGCCTAGGGACTCCTAATTAGTATCTCGCTTTGCCTCTAAAACGAGAGTTGTGGCCAAAGAACGGGCGGGGTTCTTTACCTACCAACCTCTCGGCGGGTATAAGCGAGCCTTGTGAAATTTAGATGCAGATTTAACTAATTCTCGTATCAAAGTTACTAATAGGTGCAATCAATATAAAATTATGCTCGACTATGGGGCCCAGTGGGCATACAAATACGAAATTAATATAAAATACATTTTAAGCTTCATACAATTAACAAAATAAGAGAAAGAAGAAAAAATATCTTAACTACGGAACTAAAATTTTAGGGACTCAAAATTTTAGGTAATCTTGTAAATATTCGCGGGGTTTTTTGTAATGTTTTCCGCTCACCGCCGAGCCACTGATAATTTCAAAATCCAAACTTAAGTAGATTTTCAGTTATACGAGCTAGGATTCGAAGTCGCGAGCTCATAAATTTCAATACGCCGTTCTAACCAATTATTTCGTCCTATTTCAAGGAACTAGCTAGTTGAAAAATATTGGGCTAGTAAGAAACATCTATCAAAGCTGTAACGTATGACAAATGTTCGGTGCGATGTCTCACAATGCTACATTCGCTACATAAATCTAATTCCATTGTAGCGTTGCGACAGTCCCAAATAATGTTAGCGTTCGGACAATTTGCTATTTCGTTTACAGTTATATTTTTATGAATTGATGTATTTGGCCGATTAATTAACGTGGCATTCAGACGGATTGGAGTCTAAATTTTGATATTTACGCGCCATATTTAATTTAAGATAAGCTGTTTTCCGTACCTAGTATTTAGACAAGAGTTATGCAGCTTTTCGAACTTGGCCTGGTCTATTATTCTTGATTTATTGGTATATAACATCTAATATTAATTTCTTCGTTGCTTGGTATTTTTGTATGAGCCTCCGCCGCCCATGGACACCTGCAACACCAGGAGGCATGCGGGTACCTCGCCGACTTTGCAAAATACCATTCACAGCTTTCTAGAAGAACCCCATATCGTAGCGTATAGTTATTGGTATACAGTTTGTATATTTTTTTATTTATTACCAAATTTACAAACAGAAAGCATAAAACCACAATGAGTCATAATTGTATGTAATAATAATAAACTACAATTTGTATGTTGTATGTTTATATGTCTAACATACAAATTCTGCAGTATCAGTATCCCAAACATTAAAACCTACGTGTGAGCGGTGAATAAATTATAATTTAGACAAGAAATATCTTTTTAATTTATTGTCTAATTCATTTATTAACCTGGATGCTAAGTAACCGCTGGTCCGCTGACCGTACGTGTATATTGTATATATTATATATAACATAGGTACATATTGTTCGCGGCGTTATCAAACGCTTGTGTGTTATTATTACTACATGTAAATGCAGGATGCGAAATTAATGTTTGAATTTTCGTTTTAAAATATTGTTCTTTTAATATTGATATAACGTATTTTTTTCTAGTAATTTCACCATCAATATGTTCACCATCTATCTACTCCCGTCCGAGGCGATAACGCTTACATACCATTTATTTAAACTATTGTCTTATCCTTTGTATCTTTTGGTGTGTAATAACGTGTACGTAGGTACTTATTTAAAGTTTTGTGTTCACTGTATTCTTCGGTGTGTATTAAAGTGCACTCACTTACTTATTATGTTGCTAAGCCCAAAATAACATTGAAGAGCGCGACGTGAGCAAAAATAATTTTTCGGTCCTTGACATAAGGTCATCTAACACTGGACGGTAAAAAGATTTATATGAAATCGTCGATACCCGACCAATTTACTAGACCCCTCACATTAAGGTTCAATAATTTAGCAGCGTTGGGGTCAAAAGCTCTTGGAAGCCGCTTTAGGGCGCGTGTAGACGGCGCCGCCGCCGCGCTGTATAACTATGTATGTATGTAGACTAGACGCGACCGCGCCGCCGCCACGCCGACTAAACAGCTCAATATCGGCGGGGCAGCGACGGCGCGGCGGCGACGCGGTCGCGTCCAGTCCACCGGTAGTAAACCGGTTATTTTAACGAGCAGGGCAGTTATTTATTATTATTTTTTTATAGAGAAGAGGGCGGACGAGCAAGCGGTCTCACGTGATGGTAAGTGTTACCGCTGCCCATGGACACCTGCAACATCAGGGGGTATGCGGGCGCGCCGCCGACCTTGCAAAATCCTATTCACAGCTTTCTTGAAGAACCCCATGTCGTAGTTTAATGGGAAGACCTCTTGAGGCAGTTCGTTCCAGTTCGTTTTTCTTGACTGCGTATTAGTCACCAACAATACGTGACACACCGACAATCCGTTACAGACAGACATTCTGCTTTTTCGTTTTTGTTTTGTGGCGATAAATAGATGGCAAGGTTTTGTACAAGAGCTTACCGCTATCTATGTTCTAACAAGAATTTGCCCAGTACACAATCCCCCCGTTTCGAACAGGTACATAATCGCTGGTTTCGTGGCCCCAACTTCAAACTATCTATTCAAGTAAATTCGTTCGTTAGTAATTTTCATTTGCGTCTCGCGTGTATGATATAGCCAAAGTTCGCAACAAATAAGGCGTTTCGGAGTTACGCGGATGAGTATACGAGTACCTATACCGACTTGTGGCTTCTGTGTAAATAGACTCGTGTTTCGGAAGATATTGATGTTGAACTTGAGAAATTGATTCACTTTGTGTGTTCTAATAACTACTTTTACAATATATTCAAAGTAATTTACTCATATTAGTACTTAACTAGCTGGTGATTGCAACTTCTTGCGTGTGTAGTAATTTTTAATATGTGTGATTCGCTTGATTACCGTGTAACTTTTCAATTGACATAGATAAAAAGTATCCTAAATGTTAACCAGTAACATTAACCAGGTTAACAACGTTAAGACCGCCTCTTGTGTCTACAAAATTAAAAACAATAACAAACAAGTTAACAAATAACAATTGTTTTCGTTTAGTGTGATATAAAGAATTTTATCTATCAATCTTAAAAACGGACCTACAAAGAAGTGATTAAATAAAAAAAATACACTTCACAAATCGCAACCTTAAAATCCTTCAATTCGTAGAAAATGTTCATATAGTAATTTTCTTATAAAGAACAGCATCCTTGACACGAAAAAGGACATTTATTATTCACACCAGATAACATTTTAACATCAAAATTAAATTGGTACAGTATTAAGAATCCGGAATAAATAAATCCAGTCAGCTATTTGGAGATTAAATTTTAATTAATTTATACCTGATGTCACAAATTGACTGATCCTGGCGCCAATGCGATCTTCGCTCCAAGACCCTGCAGGCTTCCGGCTTATTTTCAATTGAAAATATTGGAAAGTACGCGCGTTTAATTTGAAATTTTGTATTTGCAGTAATTTCTCATGCGCGTAGCAGGCAGTCTTGGAAGTTTATTGATGTTATACGTTATTATTAAATGCTTTTGTTTAATTCTCACAAACAGACACAATGCAAAATACACAGTTTTACAATAATTAAACAAAAATTGGACTTCACTTGAATGATTGAATGATTTTTTGACTTAATAACGACTCAGTAGACTTATACAAACGTTAGAATCAGTATGAATTACAAGTAGTTGCTACTATGCGAAATGGCCTTAACTCAGCATAATGCTGCAACAAAAGTCGCAGCGGCTCGCTGATTTTCAGTCCCCGGAGCCCCCCAGCGCCCCCGCAGCGCCGCAGGACTGCAGGACTGCCCTGCCCCCTCAGCACACATACATGCCACACAAGTCAGTTTCAATTAACTAAACTCTAAAATCGAATCACTTCCGCCATTTCACGAATTTCCACCGAAAAGTCAAGAGGTTTAGAGCGAATTTGAATTTAAGTTTGCGATGAGCGGTCAGAATGTCAGGAAAGTACAGAGGGGGAGAGTACACGCTGCAATCCAACAGCCGCTGGGCGCGCTCGACTGGCCACGTTACCCCTCTCTCACAGAAGACTACCTTGAAATGTACTGCATTTCCCACTTTATCTTATTTCCCTAATGCAGTACGTGTTTCGGTAGTGAGTGAGATGTGCCAGAGCCCATTCCCATCCTATCCCTCCCCATTTCCCCTATCCCATTCCCCATTTCTCCAAATCCATTCGTATATCCAAAGGTAGGCAGCGCATCCGGGGGCGTGCCAACGTTTGTCATTTTGGACTAATGTTGGCATGTATCACGGATGTCTATGGGCTACAGTATCTACTTACCATCAGGTGGACTGTATGCTCGTCTGCCACCTTCGTCCATAAAAAAAAAAAAAAAGAATGCGTTCTTAGGGATTTAGTAGCAAGAAGTTCGATATGTTACGGTTACGGTAACCGTAGGTAAAAATGTTACATGTAGCTCAATATGCCAGTACATCAAGTTAGAAAAAATATATCAGTCTGCTGTCTTTCTTTATGCCTATGGATTCAGTGATTGATGTTCCTCCAAATAAGGTTGAATCCCCAGAATCCTCTTATCAATCACTTAACATGAGCTTTAAGCGCTTTTTTGACTATAAAGTCTTTATCTAAATACCCACATTGTGTAAGAACTCGTTAATGACGTAACCTTTTTTCGTGGAACATTGTATATTGAATGAATTGCAACGTGTCAGGTGCCCACTCTTTATGGTAAATAGCTTAGCGACACGTATGCCACTTGTGTTAATTAAATATTAGATGCTTACCTATGAAATGACAGATTTGTGTGAGAAACTGATTTTTTTTTGTTATAAAAATATTTATTATATTATTTTAGTCGATATATTGACCCATATTATCTACACAGTTTCGCCATCTCACTGGCAGTTGATTGATGCCACTCCTGTAAAAGTCTCATGGACGGGTATCAATGAATTCTTCAAAAGCCCTAAACACAGCTTTTTCTCATAGAATAAGGCGGCAGACGAGCTTACAGTCCACCTGATGGTAAGTGGATACTGTCGTCCATAGACATCCGCGATACACGCCAACATCAGTCCAGAAAGACAAACGTTGGCATGCCCCCGGATGCACGCGCGCACCATTGGTAAAAAGGGTAAAAAGGTTGGATAGGAATGGTACATACATTGGGGATGGAAACACACACGTACATTGGGGAAATACGATAAAATAGGAAATGCAGTACATTTCAAGGTAGTCTTCTGCGAGAGAGAGGTAACGTGGCCAGTCGAGTGCGCCCAGCGGCTGTGGGAATACAGCGTGCACTCTCCCCCTACAAAGGGCTACTTCGAAATCAATTTTTTTTACCTTGCAAGAAGTTGTCCGAATTTCGAAAGAAATGGAAATCTGTCGGGCCAAAGCCGGTGAGTATGGTTGGTGTGGGAGAGTCTCCAGGTCCAGCTTTAACACTGTTACAGAAAATATAGTTTTACAGAAAAACAAATGAAATACTGATTTAGAAATAAACGACTGGAGATTGCTGAGCATTCGACACCAGGACGCACACAAAAACTGCAGAAAAAGCTCTACTGTGAAAAATTAACATAATAGCTAGTCGTGTGTCGAGCGCATTGTCGCTACAGGCTGGTTGCGGTTTATACATGTTACTGATCGGTCAAATGCATACTTTTGTTTCAAGAAAACAAACACATACATTTATATGTATATATACATACACTCGCACGTGTGTATCGTAGCGTATTTATGTCAAAATAAAAATGTTTCTTTCTAAATTGTACGGAAAATAACGAAATGTGTCTTCCTCCTGCCATCGGCTTTCCTTATTTAAAAATCGGTCATAGATTTACCACATTTTAAAGGAATAATTCAAAGAGCAAAGGCGTCCATTTCTCAAGTTCGTAGCGTAGGCGCGTCACGTTCCACAGAGCTAAATCTTCCGCCGGCGAGGCGGTGAGAAATACCCGTGTAACACGATACGTTTGTAAATTTTGGAAATGCTGCCCCTCTAAAGCCAAGGAACTTGGACCACTGGTCTCTCATTTTTTGGATTTGATCGCATTGACACGCATTGGATCGCTGTTGAGGTTATAGTTCAAAGCCCCCTCGTGCAAGAGGACGAGGGTGTCCTGCGCTGGGAGTGTTGTAAATAACATAGTGTAACATATTGTAACATAGTGTTGTAAAATTGAGCATTAAGCGATCGACTCGACTCGCTCGAGCCCTCACTGATCGCTAATGAACTTATAAGGCTAGCTTTAAAGGCTATTAGGCTTTATAGTCCGATTTTTTAATGTTTGGTGGGCTTTAACCCTCGTACTTAGCACACTAACATAGCGCACGAACGCTGCAGCCTTTAGCTCTCGTTTTAAAAACACTAATGTTACAGGCAAATCGGCCAATTCCAAAGTTCAGCGGCATATTCACAGGCTTTGAATGGCACAGGCAGGCCAATAAGCCCCTTATCATTAGAAGGGTGGTTTGTCTGCATGACACAAACCCCATAAAAATTATAATCGTTCTTTATTGCTGAAAACATCTCTTACTTAATCTTACCCTCCGATATTTCACACGAGATGAAAAAAGCGCTGACATTGCTCGTAAAAATGAAATTAGTGTACATTACGCGGCGCGACTGTCTAAATTGACAACCTGGTAACAGAACAAATTTTAATGAATGAATAAATGAATGCTTTATTTGCATAAATACTTCGTTACATATTTGTGTATAATATACTCTTTTAATTTTAAATGATCGAACTGTAAAGTAACTGCGTCGGGTTTTTTAATCTTGTGATATTAAAACATGTCCATGACAGCTGGAGTTACAATAAAACAGCAATATTATACTGCAAGTAATTGCAATAGACACAACTTCTGAACAACGTGCTTGGATTTATAGATCTCAAAAACGCCTAACGGTTCGCCTATGTGGGGAAAGATTAAGTCTCCCTTTTGTTAAAAATATAAAGTATAAATAAATAGTTTTATTTTTCCTGGACATAAAATGTTCCTTACCAAGTTTTGCACTTCAACGGCTAATCATTTTTGGCGGAATACGCTTTAAAGGGATTCACATGCCTAATCCACTTTGATAACATCAAAACGTTTTAGTTTAACGGCCTTTGTTATTGTTTTTACGTGCAAATTGGATTTTTATTATTTTCAAATTACAATATGTTTATTACAATTTTGTTAAATTTGCTCGAGTTTTTAGAATCTATTAATGAACTGAGAAATACCATACCATCCGTCTGTCTCTTCACTGCTTGATATTCCCCTCCTCTCATACGGTGAACTTCTTGAAGCTCGTTGGTTCGCCTATCCAGACCGCGTCTTACACTGCTACGTATGTGGCCTCCCCGGTACGTGGCCTCCATTCGAGAAGTCGTCTACCTCGTCGGTCCTGTAGCACGGCATCAATGGCCCACAGAATGAGATGAGGTAGTCTAAAGTCGGCGGACACCACACGGTAAATTCGAATTTATGAATACGTAATTCTAATCTATCGTGTATTCCTATACATACATATATTTTGATGTATAGATATTTTTATACATATCTACGTTTAATTCTTATTCAAATGACGTAACACATGGAATCAATATGTATTGCGTACAGTTTTACAGGCGACAAATTGTTTATTCCGCCAGCTAGAGGGCCCACGAGGGCTAGAGTCTAAACCTACGTTTACAAGGCTCGCGCACATTACAGCCGCGTTGCGCCGCAGCGCGTTCCATTGCAAAACAGCAACAACTCGCATTAGACACGCGGTGGGCCGCAGCTCAACGCAATAATTTATGTTAGTTAGGGGTGACATACAATTATTTACGTCGTTGCACAGCCAATAACTCTCGAATTACATCCGTGCGCCCGTTCAACGCACATTGAGGCGGGCCGCGTCGCGGTGCATAATATCGGCGCATGAATAAGGCTGGCAAACGATCCGATTTGATGCGGCCCGCTTCAAATGTGCGATGTTATACAAAATGCATGAAAATAATTCAGGAGGATTTTTGCAATGTTACGGGGTGCGGTGCGGCCCTCCGTAATATGCGCCAGCCTTTATTGTCATATACGAAAAACTTCCTTCTCGTTATGAAATTTAGCAAATTTCCTGTAATATTAACTTTTAGCTGTTTAATTTGTAAATTAATCTCGGAAGCAGGGGACATATTAAATTACTTTCCATTTAGAAACCTATCAAACTTCAGACAATTTAAACTAATCACACGAATATTTATTTATTTAAGTATTACCCGAATAACATGTAAAGTGTTGTCTATTAATTTAGTGGGCACTTAGGACCCCCTATAGATAATTAAAAAACGAGTTATCATACGGGCAGTCTGAACGTTTACTTCTAAATAAATGTATATCATTCCTAATATAAAATGTATATCAGATGATAATACATATAATAAAACTGTAGAAGCAGCGTGTCTGTACATTGAATATATTTACCGAATACTGATTGGAGGCGATGAAGGAAGAGTATCAGAATACAAAAAGACGATCTTGATTTTTTTTCTGTCTGTCTGTTCGAACACGCTAATCTCCAAAACTACGGAACGGATTTTCATGGGGTTTCCACGGGTTAATTAAGCTTAGCTTCGAATAGGCTTTGTTTTCATCGAAATCGGCCGACGGAAAGATGTATTCCAATGCATTCCAATTTATAGTTTAAAAACTAAAATTCCAGACGTACGAAGTCGCGGACCCAGCTAGTTCCTAATATAATCACTAAATTGCAGTGAAACATGTCCCCACATGCGGTTTATTTATATACCTATAAATGAAATTAACCTTCAGAATACCCGTAGGTAGGCACTGTTTTAGGTATATGACAAATTTGATTGCATTTTTTCTAGCATGATTATAAGAAATGTGCAATTTTCCTTGTTTCTTTTTTATAGAAAAAAGGCGGCAGACGAGCATACAGTCCACCTGGTGGTAAGTGGTTACTGTCGTCCATAGACATCCGCGATACACATGCCAACATCATTCCAGAATGACAAACGTTGGCACACCGCCGGATGCGCTGCCTACCTCTGCAGATTAAGGAATGGATTGGGAAAATTGGGAGGGATGGGATGGGAATGGGCTCAGGCATATCTCACTCGCTACCGAAACACATACGTACATTGGGGAAATACGATAAAGTAGGAAATGTAGTACATTTCAAGGTGGTCTTCTGTGGGTGAGGGGTAACGTGGCCAGTCGCGTGTGCCCAGCGGCTGTGGGAATGCAGCATGCACTCTTCCTCTCCCAAATGTGGGAATATTAAGGCCAAGAAGAACGACATAGGTTACTTTCAATTCAAAGTTCCCGCGGGAATCATTGTAATGTCCACTAGAACAAAGTCACTGGCGCAGCGAACCATGTCTAATATTGCTATTATTTGTTTCAGGTAATATAACCGAAGTAGTATCAGCATCGGATCACCGTTTCGGAAAAACATAACGGACCACGGAAATTAAGTTGATTCAAAGTTTGGTATTTGTTAACAGTGTGCCTGTTTTGACTTTTCAGTCGGGTTGCACTGACCGTGGTCACGAGCTGGTCGTGACCGCGGTCTAGTTAGCTTGTGACCACAATCAGTACAACCCGGCCAAAGCATCACGTGTAGTACATATACGGGGTTGACATCCTTTTAATGATATTTCGTCCTTTGTTCATCGTAGATTAAAAAATGCCAGATTTTGTGTTTTCAATTGTTTTCTTCAAATTAAAATTTCTTTATTTGTAGAACATATGTAGGTACAGTAGGTACGCGACGTGAGTTGAGGTATGAGTTTAATTACTTTAGTTTGGTTGTTGATTTTTTTAAATTAATATATTTTATATACGATTATATCAAATTTACAATAATAAACGTAAATTAAAATTATCGATAAGTACTTAAAAGTCCTTGAAACCACACTCCCGTGCGTTTTACGTTAACAGAAGCAGTCCGGACAAAACAGCCTTATCATCACCTTACCAAAGAAATAGTTATTGAAATAACATTATCTCTGTTGATCAACCACGACCCAGCTCAGCACGCGAATATACTAGTACAAACGACCTAATCAAGCAAACTACGCAAAACGCCACCTGTCTCTCTCCTCCCTCGAACAAAAACTATAACTGTCTCTCTCGGACAGTGATCAATCACAGGCGTGACGTCGGATTGGTAATTAGTACAGATGCGAAATACGCTTAAAGGTGGATACTAAATAGGTTTACTGGGTGGAAATTAAGGGTAATTTGAAACGAAGCATAGAAACAGATACAAGAAAGTTATCTTAATAAAATTCACTAGTTTATAAAGTTGTCACAAAACAACTAAGTGAGCTATGTCGGAGTTCATTTCCAACCCGTCCATCCATTTTTCCAACTCCTTTTTCCCAATCAATGGTCGGCAGCGCATCAGTGGGTGCACCAATCTGGACGTCATGTAACACGGATGTCCATGAGCGACCACTATCTTACTAGCAGGTGGACCTGTATGATCGTCTGCCGCATTCTTTCTATAAAAATAAACTCTACCACTTGAGAATTTGTGTTATATATAAAGTATATAAAGATTAACGGATTATGTCGTAAAAGTCGGTCTAACATCTTGTAACACCCAACTGTCAAGAATGTATCCATCATAAAGTTTATTTGGCGCCTGTCACACGAGTAACAAAACACGAGTCCTACACACTTGAACAGCAATATAAGTATTTTCCTTTTCCTGTTATCTGGAAACATTCCCGTGTTATCTACAACAAGAAGCACAAACATATTCGCGCTGACTGTACTCTGCCGTATGATGGATGAGGAGAAAACTGTAGGACGAAGACTGATCGCCTGTGCATTGTACAAATGAGATAAGTATAAGCACGGTTTTGTTTTGTCCATCCTTATAGATGGGCTCAGCTACAGCTGGCCAGCGATTTAATTCTGGTATACCTCATTCCAATCCAATTTGTCCAAAATATAAAGAAAAATAACCGAGCTAACCGACACGCCCTTAAATTAAATAGTGAGGTGATAATTGTTTATAAATCCATCATTTCATTCATCAAAACTGCGAGTGTGCCCTGGATTTGAAGCTAAATATTGAGATATTTGATTCATTAAGACTGCGAGTTTGCCCTGGATTTGAAGCTAAATATTGAGATATTTGATTCATCAAGACTGCGAATTTGCCCTGGATTTGAAGCTAAGTATTGAGATATTTGATTCATCAAGACTGCGAATATGCCCTGGATTTGAAGCTAAGTATCGAGATATTTGGTTTTGTTTTCAGCGAACAGACAAGCGGGTTTTGGGGACTCCCGTCAACTTGGTGTTCACATTCTCAGTAATTTATAATTATTGTTTAGTTCATTTATTCAGAAAATTAAATATGTAGTTTGTTTTCATTTGATATTTTTTGTTGCTCGTTTAAATACAAGCCATTCTTAAGACAAACGTTGACCTACTTGTCAAAAAGTAATTGATAACACGGTATATAACATGTACTTGTAACATCAGCCTTTAATGTCCCATAGCAGGGCACATACCTACCCTAGTACTCGTAAATTACTGGGGGTTCCGAACCTTAATCCACCGTGCGGGCCCAGGTCGGATTAGTGGATACACATATTCGATTTTTTTTTTAATATTCTGGAGTTCCTCACGATATTTTCCTCTCACCACCGAGCTAGTGCTAATTTTTAAAAATCCATACTTAAGTATAAAGTAGTATAAACTCAGGGGTACAGACCGAGGCCATCTAGATTACCATTACCATTTACCATTTAGATACCGCTAGGCCATCACCGCTCTTGATATAACACGCGGTAACGTTAAAAGGGAAATTTTTATACATTTTAATTTTTTTTTTACTACTTTTTTCCTCTAAAAAAATCTTATTTTTTTTTTTACTTTATAAAGGCGGATATCTAAACTCTTCAAGTTTCATCATATTCCCTTAATACCCCACTAATGGTTCCATTTACTCTGAAGCTATCATATACAATGGATAGCGTTAGTCGGACCGCGCTAATCTCGGGAACTCCGAAATCATAAGCCATTGATTGTTAAAAATATAGTCACATTAAATGCACTAACTCGACCTTAAAGGTTTTATGGATAACATACTCATCCCATAAAAAATAGGTTCAGAAACTAGAAGGGCCTTTAGAAAATCAAAGTTATATGTAAGAATATGCCAGTCCGCGAATCCGCGCCGGAAGTACGTACCCGCGCCTCCGCCACTTCCGGCGGCTAATGGCGGCCATCATGGCGGCCGCTTCCGCCGGAAGCTCAACTTTGCAACTATTTGATAGATGACCGCGATTCTTTCTCATGATGGTCAGACTCGTTATATCTTTTATGAAATTACCTATTTCTCTTTTGTTTCTTTTGATAGTTCCGAAACAATAAGCCAATCTATAATTGTTATTTGTGTCCCTTCATCTATCACTAGCTCGTGACTACTTTATTTTTTATTATTTAAGACATTCACATATTTTCTATACGGTTATTGGCACTTATAATGTAGTTTACAAAACTACAAATTTACATAAGGACAATGTGTGCTGACCATCTGTACTAGAATGATCTGCTTTACAGCTGTCAGCTCCTTACCTTAGATCTGTTCTTAGTACTTACTAAGTTACAGCTATTTAAGAAAACAGTTCAATCAGGTGGTAATTATTGTGTATAATATATATATACGTCGTGTGTATTTTATGTAAGTTTATCTCTATGGGAATGTGTGGGAGTGTGGTTTTAGATATCCGATTTCAGAAAATTTAGCATAGAGTAAATAATGTTTGTAATTCAGTGTGAGTTGATGTATGGATGTATGTGTGTGAATAAGCGTTACGGACGCTAAAAATGTTACGTATAGGTTATTAAGAATAATTTAGCGCATTGGTATAATTAAGGATTCGGTGTCATTATAATCATGGTTTAATAGCCATGGTAAACTCAAAATCATGGTTTCAGACTTTGGAAAAGTACTAACATAGTCTGTATGACATCATTACTACACTCTTCACCTAATCGCCAGATCTCCTGCCCCCAATTATCTCCCAGCAAAGGGCAACAATGGCGAGCGAGCTACAATCGATACCTCGTTAAATCCCGAAGCTTTACATTTGTAAACATAGTTACTCAGTCTACAAGTCTACCTGACTACTATGCGAACTCGAAACCTCGAATGATAATTCGAAAAGGTAAGTTTCGCCGCTCACCATACGTTCTAGAAAATAATGTTCAGACAAAATGTACAAATACGAAATACTTTATTTACTTTTAAACACTAGACCCTACACAACAATAATCCTGTAACGCGGTGGTTTAGATTATGAAACGATTTACGATATTGATCATAGATTGGTTGTTTCAATTTCGGAGTAGCTTCATAAAACAACAAATAACTTCACAACAAATAACAAAATCAACTTTTGTTAATTTAAAAATACTAAAATGAACATAAAGTTGTAGTTTTACAAACCCTGTCCAACGGTTCAAAGTCTCTCAGAAAGAGCTATGGAAAATGTTATGCTCGGAAATTCTTTGTGGAATAAGAGGAAGCAAAGAGATTCGCCTAACAATTAAAGTCACCGATATAGCTTATGGAATCAGCACGCTAAAGTGGCATTGGACAAGTCATTTACCGCAGGACTGATAGACAACCGATGGGGTTAACTCGATCTAGATTTGAGTCCTCGAATATAGGCCACGTAACTACCCTACCCTAGTTGAAAAGGGCTAGTTTGACATGTTTTTCGCAAAGACGCGCTAGATCAAAGAAAACATTAAAAAATGACAGGAAATTTTCATATTAACAATTTTTAATCAGAAATTATCAGTGCTGATATGAAAATAAATAAGCTATGAAGTATTTGACGGACATGTCAGACAGGTAAGGTTTTATTAGATTGGTTTTACGGCTCTAGTTTCTTATCCTTTAGAGCCAGTCTATATATAATTTGAACTATTACATTTCGTCACACGTAGATAAAACTCCCTCAATTCAATTAAGAGAAATATTATTAACAAAGCGCTAGAATAGGCGTTAGGCGTCAAGTAAGTTTGTTAGGCGTTCACAGAGCCAATAAAGCGTCAGATATAGCGCCAAAAGTGTTAAGTTGGCATCACTGCACGTGGACCGTGGAAACGCCCTCCGCCCACATGGACCGACTTGAAGAAGTTTTTCTTCAAGTTCGACTTGAATAAAAACTGATGACCGTGTGTTGTTGCCAACCTTGAGAGAGGCCCATGTCCAGCAAAGAGATGGTGTTCAACTATATATCGTTCATTAGCCTTTGCCCGCGACTTCGCCCGTGTGAATTTTGTACACGTTAATTGACTCTCCCTGGGAAAATTAATCATTGTTCCGGGATAAAAAGTATCCAATGTCCTCCAGATTTCTAACTACCTCTTAGCCATATTTCATTGAAATCCATTCAGTAATTTTGTCGTCATCACGAATGCGGGCAGTGGGTGACCACATTAGTGTTTGTCCCCAAAAAGTGCGAATATTCGTGACGACGACGCAGGTGTCCCAGACACTTTACACCGCAAACTCGAAAGTACTAAAATGAATAGTCAACTGATGTCGCTCCGTTATTCTACGGCCCTGCAACATGGGGCTCTTCCAAGAGAGCTGGGAACAGCATTCTGTAAGGTCGGCAACGCATGGTGTTGCAGGTGTCCATGGGCGGCGGTGACCATGTACCATTGCAACGTTTGCTCAGACATAGACGGGTTTTTAGGAAATAAATGACACCCAGTCCTCACTTCAGCAATTTATTTATCAGTAAAAGCATTCATCATCATCATCATCATCATTTCAGCCCTTGGACGTCCACTGCTGGACATAGGCCTCCCCCATTGTCCGCCATTTAGACCTATCGGCAGCGACCTGCATCCAGCGGGTGCCCGCCACCTTTATGAGGTCGTCTGTCCATCTAGCAGATGGACGTCCTCGGCTTCGTCTGCCGGTACGTGGTCTCCACTCGAGAACCCTTCTGCCCCATCGGCCATCGGTTCTTCGTGCTATGTGCCCTGCCCACTGCCACTTCAGCTTGCTAACCCGAGAGGCTATGTCGGTGACTTTAGTTCGTCTACGGATCTCCTCATTCCTGATTCGATCACGTAGGGAAACCCCGAGCATAGCCCTCTCCATAGCTCGCTGTGCGACAGTGAGCTTATTTATGAGGCTCATAGTCAGAGACCACGTCTCGGTGCCGTAGGTCATCACTGGCAACACACACTGGTCGAAGACCTTCGTCTTCAAGCACTGAGGTATTTTGGACGAGAAGACGCTGCGTAGCTTCCCGAACGCTGCCCAGCCGAGTTGGATTCGTCGATTGACCTCTTTCTCGAAGTTGGACCTACCTAGTTGGACCGTTTGGCCTAGGTAGACGTACTCGTCAACAACTTCGAGAATCGAGCTCCCAACTGAAACTGGGGTGGGCACGACATGGACATTCGACATGATTTTCGTCTTGTCCATGTTCATTTTAAGGCCCACCTGTTGGGAAACTCGATTGAGGTCTCCGAGCATTGTGCTAAGATCCTCCAGCGATTCTGCCATGACCACGATATCGTCGGCAAATCGAAGGTGAGTGATGCATTCGCCATCAACGTTGATGCCGAGTCCTTTCCATTCCAGGAGCTTGAAAGCGTCTTCCATCGCATTGGTGAAGAGCTTCGGAGAGATCACATCTCCTTGTCTCACACCCCTCTGCAATGGAATCGGCTCCGTGCTCCCTTCCTGTACTCGGACTGACATGGTGGCGTTGTTATACAAACACTTCAACACTTCGATATACCGATAGTCAATAGTCAATAGTAAAAGCATTAAAATTGTAAAAAACACACTGAAAGAAATGAAAAGCACTTAAAGAAACTGATTTTATAAAAAGTAAACTGCGTACTTATGTGAAAACGGACCATTAAAATCTACTTGCCCTAATAAGGTGTTTTTTTATGTTCTGTGGTGCGAAAGACGAATTCTTCAAACGCGTCATTATTTGTCGTTCCGCACCATCTCGCTCGAAACAGTTAGTAGTACTGCCAACGAAACTGACGGGCTATAATAAAAGAACTATTGTCAACGTTATGTCAGCATTAAACTTGCCGATGTCCAATTACAGATACAATCCCTTTTTCCCCCCCCCCCCCCCCCCATAAAGTGACAGTAAAGGCCAAATTACGTATAACATCCACCGGACGACGTTTTAATTGTTCGTTGTTAAACTCGCTTTAATTGGCCCTTATCGCGCTAATTACACGATTGATCGATGTTACGTATTGAGTTTCATAATCGAATAATCGGGGATATTCGATTTAATTAAATGTATCGTGGAGTGCGTTTCAGTGGTTTGATGAATAAAAGATTAAATCAGTAAACGTTTGCTGACTGTTGATAAATGTATGTTGTGATTGAATCCACACGTACATCAAGCAATTAAAGGCTCTCTTTATACAGATACTATACCGGGCACCGGCTGATAATATCCCAACGCGGAAATCCGATAATTTGTCTTAATACATTTTCTATGGTACTGTTTGAATTCTTACACACAGCTACGGATTATTACCGCATATCCCGTTGCGATAATACCGACCGGTATATCGCATTTGTTTGGAAGAGCCTTTAAGACACATTCGCCACATTCCACTTTCGCTAAAAATACAAATTATACAATTTTTAGTTCACTTTCGTCATGACGAATGTAAAAAAGTATATAGGACAGATCCGACGACAGACTTCACATTCACCGTCAAATTTAATAAAAGTAACATCACCAGTTTAGCAGTTGAGGCAAATGCACCTACTCCTCGCGCTGCTCGCCGTTGTTACAAAACATGAAACGACCTAATTGCGCTATAATCAATCGGCATAGGCCAATTTTTTAATGACTTTTGTTTTTTTAGACGAAGGACTAGGAAATTATAGTGAAAAATGTGAAATGTAGGCGATGACGTCACAGTTATGGCTGTATGGATTGCTGCTTTTGTCAAATGTGTAAAAAAAGTAACACCACAGATCAAAATAAACTTCACTATCATCTGTCATCGAACTAAACAAACAAAAACATTACCTCTATTTGTGGCAATAATCGCTTTGTTGTGAACTGACTGCCGTTTCTTGTCTTTCTTTCTGAGCTTGAATTTGTTATTATTTACGATAATATTGCATTCACGATAATATATAATATGGATGGTTTCCCATTCACTAAAATTCACTAGTCGTAGATTTTGCAAGGTCGGTGGCGCACCCGCATACCGCCCCTGGTGTTGCAGGTGTCCATGGGCGGCGGTAACACTTGCATCACGTGGGACCGCTTGCTTGTCCGCCCACTTCACGATAAAAAATATAAAAAAATAAGTGACACACGCGATTCCATACAATTTATCGAACTTTGTGTATACAGTCTTTGTGTATGTGCGACGTCAGTCATTGCCTAACGGTACACTAAGTATTTATATAAAGATTTCTAGTACGCGTTGAAGTTACTCTTTGCTGCTTTTTCATATATCTAAGAGATTTATTTGCACTATCCACCGGGTAGTCTTTCCTTATTTTTTTCCAGTTCTTTTATGTCCCAAATCAGGTGGTCCGTTACGTATACTTGTCGCTTCAGTACACGACACGGGGTGCGTGTCACCATGACACGACACAATTATGTTGTTACGGCGTGTCACTCTCAAGCGACATGCAATTTGTTTTTAGAAATGGAGTTCTTGTATTTATAAAATTGTATATAGGATAAATAGTGTTGGATTTCTTTATATCCTATAGGATGTATAAAATGATACTCGCTCACAGTTTTTTTAAATTTAGTTATATACCATCAGCGTGTATCTCTCCATTACTGGATATAGGCCTCCCGAGGACCGCCACCATACGCGGTATTGAGCTCTTCTCTTGACTCCGGTGACTTCCTTTTAATTGTTAGTCCATATGGCCGGAGTTTCGTGTAACCTAGGCACTGACAAATTTAACTAAAACCTAACACATAAATTGTTAGCCTACCGTAAGAAATTATTAAAATTAACTAAAATTAGCACGTCAAATCTCGAAGTGGCGGCGGCGACTCAGGAAGAAGGGCGTCGCCAACCCACAGCGGTGGAGTAAAAGCGGCGGCAGTCGTCAAGAGCGGGGGCGTCCGACCACTACGACGCCAGCCAAGAGCGGTGGCGTCAGTGGCGAGTGGTGGCGACGCCCAGCACTGGCACAGTAGAAGCAGCGGCGTGGCGAAGTAAAGACGGCGGCGTCGACGAGCGAAGCAGACGTAGGTTGCGCGTCGGTTATTTTACGCCGCGGCCATGATGATGTCCCGGGGTTACTCTGCCACGGCACAAGACCTTATGACGTAGTTGGGAGTTTTCAAGACTCGAGTGACGATTGACTGCAGAGTCCACGAGCGTTCTTATACTACTACTATGTACGAGTATAAGCGGTCGGCAGAATTCGGACCGCTTGTTTCTTTCCAAATTTTGAGATTTTTTTCATAATTTCAAGATTTTAGGGCTGTTTTAATTTAACTGTTTTAACGGCCAGTGTTAATTTATTTCTAACATCATCATCTCAGCCCTTGGACGCCCACTGCTGGACATAGGCCTCCCCCATTGTCTGCCATTTAGACCTATCGGCAGCGACCTGCATCCAACGGGTGCCCGCAACCTTTATGAGGTCGTCTGTCCATCTAGCAGATGGACGTCCTCGGCTTCGTCCGCCGGTACGTGGTCTCCATTCGAGAACCCCTCTGCCCCATCGGCCATCGGTTCTTCGAGCTATGTGCCCTGCCCACTGCCACTTCAGCTTGCTAACCCGAGAGGCTAACATAAAGATAAATAATGCGTCTTCCTTAGTATCAAAGATTTTGAAGCAAAAGTCGGTTAATACTTAAAAAAAATATTAAACCTATAACTTTGAATCTTCGCGTTTCGTACACATTTTTTATTGTAAATCGTGTTTGAATGCGTAAAATTTAAAGGTTTTTGTTTATACCTTCCATTTCTAGTGGATGTTTCGGGCCGGATTACACCAGTCGTGGTCACCAATTGATTCAGTCAACCTTTAATTTTACAATATAGAAAATACAATTAAATACTCATATTTTAATTATTATGAATTATTACAAGAAAATTATATTGAATAATATACGAGTAATAAGGGAAATACAGTGATTAGCAAGCTAATTTAAACACTGAACTATAAGTGATTTACCGATCGAAGATAATAAGTAATTATAAAAGGTGTACTGGAACAAATGTTTCATGAGGGCGTCCCACGCTGTTTCGTACGTGGTCTCCATTCGAGGATTAGTCTCCCACATCGATTAATTATTTGTCCCGCGGCATATATGGCCTGCCCCACTGCTACTTCAGCTTGCAGATTCTTTGAGCTATGTCGACATCTTTAAAGTTGCTCACATTTTTTATCACATAAGAAATTTAATTTAATTGCGTTCAATTGTGACTCTCAACTAATATTTGACAGTGTATATTTTAGTACCCTGACACAATTTTGAGAAACGGTAAAACACGGTGTTTAATTATTTATTCGTACCTATTGTAGAATATTTACACCAAGTTTCAATTTAATGGGACTGCCAAAAACTTTATCCCCGTACAAATTTTGACACTTCGTTTCACCATTTTAATGATTGCATTTCGACATTCTTAATAATTGTTTCGTGCTTCTAGCTTCAGCGGATCCGACTCGACCTCAATGAATCAATCAGACAGGACATTTCGCCTCATATGTATAGATTACTAATTTTTTTTTAATTAGTCGTTCAAGACGTTCTACCTGAACAGGATTGATATTAGCCAGCTAATTCAAAAGGTTTTAAGTCATTATCGGATGTAAATAATTCTCGCGTTCCGAACCTTCATTAATTTCTACCCCGGATTTCGAAGTCGCCGATAAATTGTTAAATACGCAAGTTTATTATTTATCGGGGAGAAGTTGTCGCGTGCTTCAGTGAGATAAGCGGCATATTACTGGGACTAAGCAGGAGGTTAACTCTGCCATTGTATAAAAAAATAATAATTTGCACACAGGACTTTTTCATTTATACCTACAATTACAACACAGTCATCGGTGGACACCTTCATATGTGAACGGGTCAGGATTAACCCACATGCAACAGAAGGGTCAACTTGTTTGGTATAAAGCGCTTCACGTCTTGCATATGTTCGTTGGTACTGTACGTTAGACATCGATAGCCTATCGATACTATTGACAGTAATCAATATTTTTTGTAACAATCGATTGTCAGCTACATCACTCAATACTTGTTACTGACAACACTAGTCGCTCTAATGTCTAGGCTCCAGGGAATTACCGAAAAAACAAAATCGTGAAGTTCTAGTTGAGATTTGTCTTTCGAATCGTTCCTTCAGTGTTGATTGAATTCGAAGTTCGATGCTTCGTTTTGTTTAACCTCCAAGAAAGACGTTATTTTTTTTATAGGGTCTACAGAGGGCCAGTTGTTTTTCCGTCATTTTTTTTGAATAACCTAAATGACCTAATGACATATGTATTTACGAATATAAATAATCCTATAGAAAAACGCCCACGTGTCTAATAAAATTCTCGTTAGAAAGAAAGTAATTAAAATATTTATTGTAAGTAGAATGCATTATTTTTTATTTGCCTACCTACTGCAATCAAACTATCGAGTTTTTTTTTTTGTAAAATATCGATATTTATCGAACTTACAAACTATCGATGTTTAACGTACACTAATTCGCGGGTCGGGTGGATCACCGATCGGTATGGAGCGGATACAAATTGTCGAGAGGCCTCGTGACTGTATAAAGGCATTTGGCCCTTTTTACATGTCCTACAAAAATATGTACATGTTAATATTGGCAGTTCTTTCGTTTACGCGCAGCACGCCTGTGTGCGTAAGTTATAATTAAAACGTTTGTGTAACCTGAACTTCATCTTTATACTGTGTACGCGGAAATAAAGGCTCGGTATAGAATCTTGTGTACGTCCCGAATAATCCGGGACTGGCAGTTGTCGTTAAATTAAAGTCACATGGCGTTGTTGTAGCTCGCTGGCTGTTTAAATTTTTAATTATTTTTGAAACTGTAAGAAAGTGCCGTGTGGTGCCGGCCGGCTACACAATAAACACCACCCCATCTCTTTCTGTTGGTGTTGTGAAAGACGACTAAGAGATAACAAAGCTACTACCACAAGCCCTGGGGAACTACACCGCCTCTTAAAGAGTGGACTCGCCAACCCGCTTGGCGTAGCGTTTTAAGGTCATTCATCCCTCATACATGAGGAGGCCCATGTCCGGCAGCGGATATTGAAAAGGCTAGTTGCATTGCAAGTAAGTAAGGAATACCACACTAGCGACACCGCTATGTTTGTGTCAGTGATGATTGCCAATATTGTATTAAGTTTTTAAAGTTATCTTAACATTTCTAAGAAATTTTCTACAATTAGTAGATTATATTGTACATGACGGACCTTTGGGAACGATTAGATCATTAGCAGCAATATGGTCTCAACGCCGCTTTATTGTAATCCCTTTTTCGCCTGTAGCGTTTTTGAGAATACGTAACAATATTATATTTTTGAGAGCTTCTTATTCAGTATTGTTTTCAAGTGTCCGTTCTAGATATTCTAGACATTCTTTTAGAGCCCGGCACCTATGTGGCACACACTACGTGGGTGTCATGGAGTTAGAATATCAAGAATGAAATCAGATATAAAGATGGAGGTTGCTTTATTGCTTTTCGAAGTATTCTCCGCGACAATCAATACACTTTTTCATGCGATGAAACCATTGTATGAAGCATTCAGCTCACCCTTCTTTAGGTACCTCTTTAACAGCCGTTTCGAAGGCCTTTACTGCCTCTTCTTCATTCATAAAGCGTATTTCTCTTGAGTTTCTCCTTAATTTTAGGGAATTATTAAAAATCACAGGGCGCAAGGTCGACACTGTATGGCGGGTGATTACATTGACAGTATTCAAAAATTTTCTTCGTTTCTCTGCCGGAGTGAACTGGGGCATTGACGTGATGGAGGATCATTCTGCTTCGTGGGCGTCGTTCTTTGACTTTTTCAAAACACAAGGCAAATAGCTGTTCACATACCAGTCCGCAGTTACTGTGCTTTTATTTTCTATAGCTATAGTAGCAAAGTAGCCTGATCAGCTAAAGAAGGAGGCAATCATCTTCTTTTCAGCACTCTATCCTTTTTTCCCACTTTCGTCTACAACTCTTCGAAAGGCAAGGCCCACTGCGCAGATTGCCTCTCAGTTGCAGGCTCATAGCGGTAGATCCAGCTTACATCACGTGTTACTAAATCATTTGAATGATCAATGTCGAATTTTTCAAGCACTTGGACACTTGGATTCTACGCTGCAGTGTTTTTGAGCTTTGCTCAAATTGTGAGGAATCCATCTAACACAAAGCTTCCTTACCCCGTAGGTGATTGTGTAAAATAGTTTGAACTTGACTCATACCAATACCTAATGAAGCCCGTATCGGTAGGTGTGTGTATATCTACGTGTATATCCATCAATCCACATTTTAGATCGCGATGGTTTGCGATACTAAACCCCCTTTATAGGATGATTGCATGCCCGGAATTTTTTTTGCACATAATATACATATATACCTATGTCTTAGCCTATGTCCATCTGGAATAATGTACCTTTCAAATGATGAAAGAATTTTTCAAATAGGTGCAGTGGTTCTGGAGATTACCTTCCACATACACACAAACTCACAAAATTCGCACTCTCTCTTTATTATATTAGTATTATATTAGTATAGATATATTCGTCATTATAAGTTATGCCACTAGTGACCCATTTTTAACTTGTAACACAGTTCAAATATTCAAACTATTTTAAATATTATATCAGTTTTAATACTCAAATGAGGACGACTAAAAGTTTGTCAGTTTTAACCAAAGTTTTGACAATGTTGGTGGACCACAAGTCGATTTAAACGTGTACCTTAATTTGGTGGAAATAAGGGCTATAATAGAATAGCTTAACATAACTTAATCAACTGTTCATGAACAAAACCTTGAGACAATTCCATTGAGAGAAGCCGGGAGATTATAATTGGAAAGCATCATTACTAATCTCTACGTATCTATACATATAATACAATCGTAACAAACCTGTGTCTGTCTATACATGAAATATTTTTTGCAAAAAGTGGTTGCAATTAAAATTACGAATGATATAGAGCCCAAAACAATATTTTTTTGAAATTTTTGTTGTCTGTCTGGGCGCCTATCACGTAAATACCACGGAACGGATTTTAATGAATCTAGGCGTCGTTATAGCTTATGACTTGGTTTAACATTTAGAGTGTATTTTATCCCGACCTTTTACAGAGTTCCCGCGGGAATCACTCTATAGTTAACGCGACTCAAGTCGCTGGCACCGCTAGTTAGAGAATATAACGCTCCAATGAAGGACAAAACATACCTCTTTAATTATGACGGGGGGTTTCCAGCTATAATTACGCATTTCAGAGGCATTCTGGATACTGGGATACTGAAATGACAAACGTTGGCACGCCCCCGGATGCGCTGCGTAATTTTGTAGGTGTAAGAATGGATTTTAAGAAAGGGTTGGGAAAATGGGGAGGGATACACCGAAACACATACGTAGGTCCATAGGGTAATGTTAAAGTGAGAAATGCAGTACATTACAAGGTAGTCTTCTATGAGAGAGCGGTAACGAGGCCAGTCGAGTGCGCCCAGCGGCTGTTGGATTGCAACGTGCACCCTCCCCCTCCAATTAGTGAAATTAAGAAAAAAACTTTGGATGTCGAGTTCGGAAAAGTCGTTGACCAAAAGTTGTTACTTTCAAAGCTAGAAGGGGATTTAAATCAGTAAGCTGAGGTGGTAGTGGTCAGCCCATATCAACAGCCGAGTAGCACCAACCACCAGCAGTATAGACGAGTCCGTGAATGAAGGCCACATACCGGGAATCGCAGTATCGGAAGCGCTCCGGCCACGTGGACCGCCGACTTATATCTGCAACCGCACCTCTCGTCACAGAGTGCGGTGCATTCGCATTTCCTCGAAACGGAAGTGTCGCTTACTGTTCGGTCCAAAAACAATTTTATACCGCGAACCCGTAGGAACGAACTGCCTCAAGAGGTCTTTCCATTTAGCTACGATATGGGATTCTTCGAGAAAGCTGTGAATCGGATTTTGCAAGGTCGGCGGCATAACCGCATACCTCCTGCTGTTCACGGGCGGCGATTACACTTACCACACGTGGGACCGCTAGCTCGTCCGCCTATTTCCCTAAAAAAAAATGTAGAAGTTCACCGGTTGGGTCAACGTATCATTCTGGACTGAAGCTACCACCAGGTGGCCCGTCTGCCCTTCTGCCCCCTTCTTCCTATAAAAAAAAGGTGAAGATCGTTCATGGTAGCGAGGCTTGAGCCTATATCCAGAATTGGAACGATATAGGCGTACCACCGTACGGTATTTAAAAAGGATTTTATGACAATCATAAAAAATGATTAGTTGTCGGTGTCATTGACTTCGGTTAATATCATCTAATTTATAATTCCGTCATTTCAATATTTTGTCAAAATAGAAAAATGCGCTGTTCTGTTTTTTTTTCTTGTGGACCACAGATTATAAAATAATGGTTTATCATAGAGTAATAGAAAATTACTTTTACCTTTTGTTGCGCATAAAACAAATCACTTTTGGACTACTTACTTACCCGTAGTCCACTACGGGCCCTGTATCTTAAAACCACAACTAATCACAAAACAATAATATTTTTCAATTATTATCGAGATAGCAGGCGCAAGCAGCAATGGCAGATTTTTCTCTTTTGGTGTGTGCGGGGGGGGGGGTCTAATGACTGTCCATGCACAACAAATTCGAGCAGTCAACAGCCAATCGATATACTGTGTAAGTACATCCCTTAAATTTTAATATTTGTAGTAACAACTTTATCTCAGTAACTCAAAAATATTTTGATTGTAAATTAGTTAATTACGTGTCTTTTATAATATTTAATTTAACAGTCAACTAACCTTAGCACGTGGGTTTCCTCGGGATGTTTTTCCTTCAACGTCACGCTGGTAATAATTAGTGAAAATTTACCACTTGCCATCGGGTGAGCTTTTGCCTGCCTTATCAACTACAAACGATAGAAAATTCGCCTCCATTTTTGTATTTGTCTGTATTTTAAATGCCGTATTTTATCTCCGAGACGTTTTTTTATCTCTAAACAGATGGTCATCGCCTTGAGAAGGGTTATCATCATCCCTTTCAGCTGTCACTTGCAGAAACTATAAAAAATAAGGTCCGGTTATGTCTTATAATATTTGTATTACAAAAGCAAACAGGGTCCATACAAAACGTCTCTGTATACATCCCTTCATAATTGTTTAGACATTTTCCTTTTTGTTTTTCATATTTTAGTTAAATGAAGTTCCGGGCGACATGAGGGTAATTCTTGTATAATTCTTATACAGAGACGGACTCTGCATACAGTGAAAATAGATACAATTTGTAATTCGATAGTTCTTGCATTCTTTGGCTGGAAAAAGTTTCATCTATGATTCTTTCGCAGACATAATAGGCTTCGCCGCGATGAAACTATATTTCCACCAATTAGCTCATAGATGCCGCATGTTATAGTTATTGTGTGAAAATCGGTTAGTATTCATGACGTGAACCTGCGTGCCCCGGAAACACCTCTAAACTCACAGTTGTTTGCATTCGTTCACGAGCATTGCGAGAACGAGAGCGCCCGCGAATCCTTTGACCTTTGAATCGAGAGCCGGCTTTAGGTGAATTGCACTTAAAAAAATTGAAATCATTGGCATAATAGAAAGAAGAAATGAAGTTTCTTGTTCACCTCGTTCTCAAGCTTTGTTCCTCGGTAGGTTTCTGAGAAACTATACTGTATTCCTATATTCCGAGTCTATACACGTAGAGAAGAGGTGTGAAGATGTATCGAGCTATGGACGAGGGGCATCCCTCTGCATTGCTCGCTGAGCGACTGAGTGAACCAACGCCTGTATTTAAAGACTCTCCCAAACATCCGATATACCGGTCGGTATTTTCGCAACTCGATATTGCGGTATTTGTTCTTGCGGCTCTCTATTTTTACCGCAGTGCGATCATCTTCGCTGTGTGTGAGATTTCATGCGGGGTACCGTACAAGATGTAGTAAGACCAATTGTCGCATTACCGCGTTGCGATATTCCTGCCGGTATATCGCAGTTGTGTTGTGGAGCCTGATTAAATAGACTCGTTGATTAATTGACACGTCTTACCTTGTGGCTTAAGTCTACGCAAAGAATGGTCTAAGAAATTTATCAGGTGCCTGATAGGGCCCACATTTCATTGATGTAGGTCAGACTTTGATCCTTTGACGAATTTATCAAAGAAAGTCTGAACATAACTCTTTCCATCTCTGGGCGTCTTTGAATTTGTGTACTCATTTTCAGAGTTCGCGTTTCGTCAATGACAAAATAACATTTGTTTGGGCTTATTTCCCGAGACAATAGGTTTAGGACAAACAATATCGATAACTCCAGGGCCGCCATCTTTATTTTGTTGACAAACTTTTGTTAGGCCTATTACGAGATTGGATAAGTTGTATAAAGTGAGTTTGATTGTGTTTCGTAGCTTCATGTTGGGCGTCAACGTTGTGGGCCTTATAAGAAAATTATGATGTTGTAAATAACACTCTCGGTCCTATGTTTGAAAATGTGGTCGTTTGGTGTCCGCTTAAAACGATACACCACTCTTTTAAAGGTGGTCTAGTTGTTTCAGTGCTTGTTCCAGCTCACAAGAGTTGTTCCAGCGCTACATATGACTCCTACGGGGAGAGATGGGGTGGTGCTGTTCCATCGCCACACGACACCGCACGGCCGCCACACCTTTTTTGATATAAAAAAAGATACTGTTCAAGTATTTCAAGTAATTGAAATTGTTCTAGGAAGATATTTCGTCGGCTGTCCATCACCCGCTCGCTCCGAAATGATCTGCCAATCAAAATAAGTTATTGATAAGCCGAATATTTAATAAAAGTTGCGCCGAACCGCTGTTTATTTGTTAACTTTGTTTTGGGGTTAGTAAAGAAATTATGACTGGCTATTTTTCGTAGCTTCTCTTGCGTTGGATTTAAAACTATCCTACGTCTGTTTTATGAACTACGCGTATATTTTTTTTTATATAGAAGTAGACGGACGAGCAAGCGGTCCCACGTGATGATAAGTGTTACCGTTGCCCATGGACACCTGCAACACCAGGGGGTATGCGTGTGCACCGCCGACCTTGCAAAATTCTATTCACAGTTTTCTCGAAGAACCCCATATCGTAGCTTAAATCAACTACTCTCAATTGATGCAGAGCAGAGATTTTATGCAGAAAAAAAGCTAACTTAATGTTATAGAGCATTGTCTCCTGAGTCCCAGCCAACCTTGGGAGTTTGAGAGTTATTACTTTTTGGCAACTAATAATCGAACCAACTTTCGCAGCGGTAATAGTCTATAGTCTATGGGCATGTATATACTCTATGTGATAATGCTCTATGTGAATAATATTCATCGATTGGGCCCGCGTCTCGGATTATGGTCCGAAACCCCTTCGTAATTAGAAATGGTTGAAAAGCCCGCTCCAATATGGAATACAATAATAGATATTTTGTTTTGTGAGTAATTTATAGACATTAAGATGTTAACATTGTTATGAACAGAGACCCGAGTTCGTATATCTTTGACGGACTGAAAACTGGGAACTGTTAAAACATTTTGGACGTGACTGTAGGTACTTATGATATTTACAAAAATGGTCAAATGCCTAATTCGCTGCCTAGTTTCCTGCCTAGCCAGAAAAATAACAGTGAGTAATATTGGAAAACTCCATTCGCTTAGAGAAGTGAAAATAAATATTACATAAGTTATACAAAAGTACAAAAATAAACAAACAGTTATTGTCGATTCCAATTCAATTTGTTCAAAATGTAAACAAACATGTCGGCTTGGCGGCTTGACTGCCTTAAATGAAATAGTGAGGTGGTAACTGTTAAGGTATACGAGGAGAAATCAAAAAGTAGTGAGAATGAGATAGAATATAATGACTATTGATAACTTAATAATTTATTTTTCTACATAGTCTCCGAGTCTCTCTACACACCGAGTCCAGCGCTTTTCCAAAGCTTCAATCCCTTTCAAAACAAAGTTTTGTCTTGGTCCTGCAAAAAGCTCTCCACGGCTTCTATCACCTCGTTATCGTCTTCGTACCTGTTTCCCCTTAAGTATTCTTTCAATTTGGGGAACAGATAAAAATCGCTAGGCGCCAGATCTGGTGAATAAGGGGGATGGTCAACCAATTCGAAGCCAGCTTGTTGAATGGCAGCCATCGCAACTGCCGAGCTGTGCGCGGGTGCGTTGTCGTGATGAAACAGCACGCCCCTTCGAAGTTTCCCTCTCCTTTTCTCTTTGATGGTATTCCTTAACTTGGGAATTAATGCTGCATAATATTGGCCTGTAATAGTGGTTCCACGCTCCAGGTAATCAATCAACAATATCCCTTCTGAGTCCCAAAATATTGAGGCCATAATCTTGCCAGCCGATGCCACGGCACGAAACTTCTTCGGGGTCGGTGATGATGGCCGTTTCCATTGTGAAGATTGCTGTTTTGTCTCGAGATCAAAATGATGGACTCATGTTTTGTCCATTGTTACGAAACGAGACAAAAAGTTTTCAGAATCTTCTTGAAACTTGTCCAACAATGTCTTCGAAATGTCAAGTCGTTTTTATTTCTGACTGTCTGTTAACATTCTCGGCACCCATCTTGCGGAGACTTTTCTCATATTCAAAGATTGTTTCAATATGGATTGAATACTTCCATATGAAATGCCCGTTTCTTGAAGTAAGTAACGGATGGTAACTCTTCGATCGCTCAATACAATTTTCTCGACTTTAACAACATTTTCTTGGGTGACTGACGTCGATGGGCGGCCGCAACGATGTTCGTCTTCCGTGCTCGTTCTCCCTACTCGAAATTGAGAAGCCCACCTTGCGACAGTGGAATACGGCGGAGCAGACTCTCCTAATGTTGCCTCCAAATCGCAGTGAATCTCTTGCGTCGTTAACTTTTTTAAACAGAGGTATTTAATAACGGCTCGCACTTCGTTTTTCTCCATTTTCGAGAACACGTTCCGACACGAAGCAAACAAATGACTACATTCAGAAAAAAAAACAAAAGAGAATCGAAGACTTTTTCTTTATTAATATTACAAATATCTGAGCTATGCCTGCCAGTATTTATTTTTTTTCTTACCAAGGAGTATATATGTCGTTCTCACTAATTTTTGATCACCCCTAGTATACCCATAATTTGATTGATCGAGACTGCCAATTTGCCCTAGATTTAAAGCTAATTGTTGAGATATTTCCTGATTTCATTTTGTTTCGGATTAGAACGAGCTATATACAAAAACAACGTACACCTACTCGTAGTAGGACTAGTTCATTCCACTCTGACATTATGTGTATTCATATTAAGGCGATAATGATTCATTTAATTAAAATTTAATGAATAATTTACATACATAATTACTTCAACTTGCTACAAAAATTATACATTACATACCGAAATTATGAAAGGCAACAATTCGGACTTTGCGTGCCCACAAAACCTCGGTCCGAAATTAACTACGTGAACTCGTTTAACTTTCCCGGCAAAAACTAAAGCCCGCTTAAAACCCTTACGGTTCGAGTAGGTCGCCTGTATCCAGGAGTTAGCTCGAGATGGCGGACGGGTTAAATCTACCGGATTATGCTCGAATGGTATTTAAGCGGCGCAGATTACATTTTGTGACAGTCGTGGCTCGAAGATGGATGCTCTTGCAACGTTCGCGGCGCTACAATTAAATGTTTCAATCCTTTTTGTAGCAATTGAATTTATTGTGCACTAGGTTTTATCTGTAATGTTTGTTTTATGAAATAGGGAAATTATAGTTCATTTAATAGCGCGATGTAGGAAATATATCGACGATCAACATGCAACTTTTAATTCATTTAATGTTACAATCGAACACATTTTCGGGCTTCGGGAGAGGTTAGGACACACTTTATATAGTATATCTAGCCCCGTACAACAATGTCGTTCAAGAAAGACAAATGTTTGTGAATGAATCTGTTGCTTCTTCAGAAATTAACGTTTATACTTTAATGACACAATGTACTTTGTCCCTTTTCTTTCTTTGATATAAGTAGATAAGTAGATAATACCCCTAAGGCTACTCAACTCTAGATCTTTCACTTTTATTACCAGGAACTTTCTTCTAAATCCTTTCTAACCGGTTAGAGACTCATAATACGAGTAATTAGTTCGTATACCCTGTGCTTTATTATTTTGTGTAAATGGAATTGTTTTGATAATAGCAAAAAAACTTGCAAATCAAGGAAGAAAGTACATTTAAATATTTTGTTTCATCGCATACAATGTTCCCTTCTAAAGGTATTTACCTACCCACGTTTGAATTCAAATTAATGTAAAAAAGCTTGGCTCGCGGGCATCGCATGTTTTATGTTATTGCTGAAAGCGTACGGGCGGAAATCATGGTAAATAGCGGCGCGATTTACAAAATTTCTATTTTCAAAACGTATGCTATTTTAGATCACGTAGGCTTTATCCAATGCCCAAAACAGCCCCTAATACTAAAACATTTTATCAAAACAAGTTGAGATACATCACGACTTACAATATGAGAGTTAAGAGCGTTAATCGCGACAAAAGTATACTTTTATTTATTTTATTTATTTATACACTTCATTGCACAATATCATACAAAAGGCAAGCTTTTTATTTATACACTTCATTGCACAATATCGTACAAAAGGCGAGCTTAATGCCTTAAGGCATTCTCTACCAGCAAACCTTTGGATTGATCAGAGACGTTCAATTTGGAGGTGCGTGAAAGACTCAAATTAGATGGTGTGGAACATAAATGTATAATACACAAATATACTGTATTTTATTTATTTAAAAAATAGTGCACATAAAAACGTTCTGCAAAAGGCGCCCTTAATGTCTAGTGGCATTCCCTGCCAGTCAGCCTTTGGTTAAACAGAAATACGAAGGAGGGTGCATCGTGCAATCAATAAAAAATGACTACAAACAATATAATACGTTATAGATAGATAATATATATATTATATTAGGTATATATCACATATTATATATACAAAACATATACACAAACTTTGTCCTTCCTGATTGACGCGACAAAATTATTGAAACGCAATAAAGATTCTGAATTAAACTCCAGAAATAATAACAGCGTTAACAATGATTACCTTGTGTATTGTGATTGTTTGGAAATTGATTATCTTAATAGGGTGGCAGACAGTCTGTTCAGTGGGAGACGAACTTTCGCTCACGGACACCTGCGACACATCTGTCAAAATGAATGTTCCGCGATCCACTGCCTACCTTACACGACATTTGTACCTGTTATCATGTATTTCTCAGATAAACAGTTGTCAACACATTAATCGCAATATAATTCTAGTTTATCTGTTTATTACTATGACACTGTAGTGCGACTTGCTACGTTTTAATGTTTCATAATTACAGACAGTATTGTAATCATTGCCCAAGTATCAATTAGGTAATAGATATATTATGTTAATATGTATGTCCCTAATTACTTGTTCTGGGGATTACTGTGCTAATTGTACAATTACTTACCGTTTTACTCATAATACGTGTTATTCCTAGATTGAGTGAACTAGATTTGTTATCCTAAATAAACCATTTGTAATAATGACCCATTGCGGGCGCGGTTGTAATTCGCCCCCGTGTGTCACGCGTCCATACATCGCGGTTGGCGGGGATTACTAGTTAGTGTTCACAATGTGCTACCGACTACGGTAAATACACTTTATTTTGTTATTTACTTACTGGTTCACTTCACATTTTGGGTCATTCGACGGCTACCTGTGGTTGACACAAAAATATGTTGTGCACATTACTTAACATTATATGCGGTGCATTACATAACAACCCGTTGTGATAAGCTTTCTCACCACCTTTTGATAAGGTATAAGGAGGTTGTGAGAAAGGCCCTTAGGGTATCTGTTAACAATCTGATAGATAAATTATCTGCCAGTTAAATCTAGCTGATCTAGTATATCTGCAATTCTAATACCTTACCAGGAGGTGTCAGAAGGTATTGTGCCAATGTCAAGTTCTCTGAGGGGAGAGTGCACGCTGCAATCCAACAGCCGCTGGGAGCGCTCGACTGGCCACGTTACCTCTCTCTCACACAAGACTACCTTGAAATGTACTGCATTTCCCTAATGTATGTACGTGTTTCGGTAGTGAGTGAGATGTGCCAGAGCCCATTCCCATCCTATCCCTCCTCATTTTCCCAACCCTGTCTCTAAATCCATTCCTATATCTCCAAAGGTAGGCAACGCATCCGGAGGCGTGCCAACGTTTGCCATTTTGGACTAATGTTGGCATGTATCGCGGATGTCTATGGGCGACAGTATCCACTTACTATCAGGTGGACTGTGTGCTCGTCTGCCTCCTTCGTCCATAAAAAAAAAGTTGTCATTGTATAGCAACTGTTAATGTTAAAGAAAAAAGCTGTCACAGAGGGCGTAATTAAAAAAAATATGTAATATTAAATTATTATGTAGTACCTATCTACTCGTATTTTTTTATTCACTTATTTCTGAACACAATTTCTTAACTGGTTAATAATTTGTGAACACTATTGTGAAAATCCTTGTGCTATGTTCACTTTATAATGTCATATTATGTAATTTGTGATTGCTTGTGTTCCATCTATACTTCTATACTAATATATATAATATAAAGAGGTAAAATTGTGTGTTTGTGGGTATGTTGGGGGTAATCTCTGGAACTACTGAACCGATTTCAAAAATTCTTTCACAAATATAAAGCTACATTATCCGTGTCTAATATAGGCTATATTTTATTATGAAATTTTGAAAAAAAAAACTTACAAACCAAAGCGAAAAAATTAATAAAATGCCTGTAGCATTGTAACATTTAGTTTATAATAATTCATAATAATATTACCTAATGAGGACGCTGGATCGATCGCCAGCCGTGCGTCAAGGACGCACCCTTGACCTTGGTTCGATAGGGCGCGCCTTTACGCACTAGTTATGCGGTAGTATCTATTACAGACACGCCATGTGCTTTAATATCTAGGCTACAATATTTTTATCACAGTTACCTCATGACAAGGTTACATCAATCGCCAGGCAGTATAATAAGGCGACTACAAATTTAAACATTTACACTCACCGGCACGGTAAGTTGGCCACGTGTGATTTTTGCTGTAGCTTGCATTTAAATAAATTTTCTTCAATAAATTAAGTGTAGGTGGGCTCGATATGTGTCGCTTCTATTTTTTTTATAACTTTTTTGAAAGTATACCACACAAATTTAAAGTTTATTTAATACCACGCACTTTTACACAAAAAAAGATTTTTAAACACTCAATTTTAAAACACTAGAAAATGAAGAATTTACTAATTTTCTTTATCGTCTATACTTTTTAGTATCGGGGGTTTCCTCCCCTGGCCCTGATAACCGCCTGCATTCGATCCGGCATGCTTTGAATGATGTTTCTGACATCAGCTTGCGGTATGTTTTCCCAAGCTTCCAGTACTGCATTTCGTAGCTGATTGAGTGTCTGTGGCGGGTTGGAGCTTGACTTTATCTTTCTTTTGAGCATGTCCCAGATGTGTTCTATTGGATTTAAGTCCGTGCTACGAGCTGGCCACTGCAAGTTCTGAATGCCGACCTCTTGAAGGTACTCATTCACGCAACGTGCGACGTGTGGGCGTACACTATCGTGCATTAAAAGGAATTCGTCGTGTCCAGTGAACCCCGAATAAGGCATAACATGATCCGGAAGGATCTCCTCGATGTATCGAGTTGCAGTTAGCCGATTATCGACGATATCCAACTCCGTATGAGCGTCGGAATTTATTCCTCCCCAAACCATTATGGAACTTCCGTGAAAACTCACTGTTTGTGTGGTGATGATGGGTAAAAACCGTTCTCCTCTTCTTCTCCAGACTCGTTCCCGACCATCTGGAGCACGTAAAGCGATTCTGCACTCATCTGTAAACAGAACTTTAACCCATTGCTCGTGGGTCCAGTGTGCGTGGTCTCGTGCGAACCGAAGTCGAGCTACTCGGTGCTATCTGAGAAGTTGTGGATCGCGTGCTGGTCTCCTCGGTTTAAAATACACTTCCTCCATGCGTCTTCTCACTGTACGTTCGCTAACATTCACGCATCTCGCGATTTGGAGCCGATGGCGGATCTCAACAGCGGTATGATGGCGGTTTCTCAAAATTTCCAGAACAATAAATCGATCGTCCCGGGCTGATGTGCATCTTATGCCTCCACTGCCTGGTCTGCGGATGTAGTGGCCAGTCTCCTGGTATCATTTCAGGGCGTACTGCATTGATGAACGTGGTACATTAAGCGCGATAGCTACTTCACGTTGTGTCAGGCCCTGATCGATTAATGCTACGGCTTATGCAACCTGAGCTGGTGTTATGGGCATTTTGTTTGGTTTTAAGGTACCTCTGAATATTGAATTTAAATTACAAAATCACGAAAATGCAGTAATCTAACGGTACACTTATCACAATACCAAATTTAAGACTTCAACTTCGTCGCTCAAATTACCAAATTGAACTAAAAGTTAAAAGAAATGTACACTACACTCAAACATAATGAATTACCCTCTTGAACTAAAGGTAAACATTTTTTCAACATACCGCCATAACAAGCATTCATTAGAAATAGTTAAAACTTTGTTTATCGCGAGATAAGCGCTTGGCCAAGATTCCGTGCCGGTGAACGTATTTAGACAATAGACATAACTTTATTTAAACAGAACCTCTTCTATGGGAAAGGTGGCAGGTGGTAACCGCCGTCCGTGTACACCTGCAACATCAGGAGATTACGTGTGCAATGAGTACCGCGCACAAAACCCCTATTCACAGCTCTATTGACAATTATAAAATTTTGTTAATTATCTTTGTGATTTTTATTTTCTGTCAGTAATGTCATTTCAGTCTGGTCGAATTAATATTTCTCTCTTGAAGAGGCCCATGTCGTAACTCGGTGGAGAAACCTCAATAAATAGTTCATTCCGCAACTTTCGAGTTGACACACGACGACACAGTGTCTTGAAGACCTTACAGTACGCAGCACCTCTAAATAATATATGTAAATAATAATAATAAATGACACATATACAAACAGACATTAGGTAAACGCTCACACCACCAAAATCCGATAAAACATAATTCGACCGGGAATTGATTCTAGGATCTTGCACACAGCAGCACTACCAAATATGTAGTTTTTATCGAAGAAGTGCGGAGATTGACCGCTTTTCGGTGGCGAGAGGAACTGGAAGCGTGCGTATTATAAGCATTTAAAAAAAAAACATTAAAATTCTCAGCAAGTCAATTTGCAGTTCTCATAAGCGTTTTATTTTTCCTGCGTTGAGAGAAACTACCTTTAATGTAATTTGAGCTCATCTTATTTACGGGCACCGCAAACAGTAACGAACTCGTACCCATAACCTGAGGACTCAATTTCAAAACTCCTTAACTTACTGTGGATGGTGTAGTGTGTAGTACAAGATATAAGAGAGGTGAGAAGCTGGTCTAGCTTTATCTATCGCGTGCGTGCGTTGATTGGGAATGTGGTCTTTATTTTTAACTAGCTGCTGCCCGCAATCTTGCCCGCATGCTAATGTAATAGTAGCATGGTATTTGGTACAGGAAAAATTTAAAAATGTATGTATTACAACCCGTCCCTCCGAATGCAGACAAAACAAAATACACGTGGATCCACTTGGCTGGTCAACCAATAAATATACTGACTATTTAAAGTGGTTCTATAGAAAATTTATCACTATGTATTAAAATACTGGCTGTCAATTTTGTCAAAATTTTGAGAAACGGTAATACATGTATTATTTGTATTTTTTATAGAATTGGATTGTTATTGAACTATCAAATATATATTCTTATAGAAACTGACACCCCGTTCCATATCTTTACGGGTTGAATTTCAAGAAATCCCTTTTAATTTCTGGAGGTTTTAGGCACGACATATAGCACGTATTATACACCTTCTTATATAAAATTCTTATATAACCGTATTATATAAAATAGCTTCAGGCGGTGGTTGGTACGATAAAAAAAAATGAAAATTATATGTTTTTTCAATATTATAGCACCCTTTTATTTACTTTATTCGAATGTCAATGTAATCCGTAATCTGCGGCGCCTGTGTTCATCGGTTTTTCTCAGGTTTTTCATAACCGGTGCAATTCTACCCACTACACTAATCCCTTAACACTCATAACTTGTACCACACCACACACAACTGGTACTATAAAGTGTGATTGTATCAAAGGTGTCCGGGTCCGATTCCATCCTTTATCTTTGAATATTGTGGATACCAATTGAATTGCTTGCGATGTCAGTATCAATAGTTTGATCCAATAGCTCACTACGTTTTGGAGATTCGATTAAGACCTTATTTGAGTAGTTACTATGTACAGTACCCGGTGGTGTATAGGACACATCTTGAATTCGAATTACCTTTATTTGCACTTAATTAATACAAATGATTTACATTATAGAGTATTGTAATACTTAGCTTAGACATGAGAATTGTTTGTTCCGAAATGATAAATATACACAACAAATTATTTTTTAATAACCGAGATAAATAATTTTAATATATTAAGAATGTCATCACCAAGTGGACGGGGCACACCTATTACTGTATTGTTAACGCAGGGCCTAAACGTAACCCAACCCACCTTTAAAGCTGCCCATCAGTATTTCCTGCGTCTCATTTATAATAGAGATGTTATCGAGCTCCGTAACCATCGGATATCCGAAAGAAAAGATTATTAGAAACCGAATCCGATTAAAAGTTTCAGTTGCATGATAGCAGTGACTGCGATTGTTAATATAATTCCTTGAAAATAAAGTTGCAATTACCCTATTTGGTTTTATTTTCCTCCACTTTCAGTTGGTGATATATTTCTTAAAAAAGTTCATTAAAAACATTCCGAATTAATCTCATATCCGGATCCGAAATAGCACATCCCGAACAACTCTAATTTATAATACCTATCTCTTTTAAAAATAAAGGTCTCTTTCACTGTTCAAGAAGTCTATTTATAGGTATATATTTTAATGTAAATAAAAGCCTCTTGGTGGCCATGTTGAAAATTCAACGACATTCCGAGTTTGTTTGTTATGAAAGAAAATCAAGGTAAATGAGGGAAATGGGAGCATTTTTCCGAGACAAAGATGGTTAGGCCGCGACCGAAGGTGACGAGCGGAGCGGAAATGGGATAATTCAGTAGATTAAGAGCTTTCTCAGCTCAAAAATTGTTTTAGGACTTTATTTGGAGCACAATATTTAGAGCGCAAATGAATTGAATAAGGGATTCGAGGAATTAAAAATTTTTCCTCTTCCTTGTCAATATATGTATATTTTGGAGGTTTGTGTTCTTGTGAAGAAACATCCTCATTACTTTTCTTCACGCGATGGATTTCTATAAAAGACGAACTGTAGGAATCCGACTAGACTTTTTTCTATCTTCACGATAAAGGTTGCGAATGTACAGCAATAGTGTACTATAGAAGTATTCAACAAGAAGATATAAGAGAACTACCATTAAACGAATTTAATATGAAGTATTTGGTTGATTGTTGGAAAATTGCTTTTATTCCACAAAAGAATTTTTAGAAATTAGGCCTAATATATTATAATATAACAATATTAATTGACATTCTTTTATTTTATAGACATTTTAGTATTATTAATTGTCATTTTTTAGTTATCCATGTTTATTTAAATTTTGTATCAACATATCCACGCCAGCAATGGCAGAATGTGTGACAATATATATACTTAGGACCTTGTAAATAGCATTTTTTTTTAAATAAAGCAATGAAAATACATTTACGCGTAGTAGTATTATTTTCTAGTTACTGATTGCTGTGATAATCTCATGGTATCTCTTGTCTCTTGACGATACAACTGGAACGGATTGTATTTAATCGAGAAGTGCTGAATTTTACAAGGTCGTTGAACTATAGTTGTTAATTTTACAAAGTCGTTGAACAATAGTTGTTATATTTAACAACGTCGTTGAACAATAGTTGTTAATCTTTAATTTTGTTAGGTCGAAGAAAGTCCATTAATTTTTTTGTTTATTCCTGTATACTTTTTTTCTTTATGGAAAAAAGGCGGCAGACGAGCATACAGTCCACCCGATGGTAAGTGGACACTGTCGTCCATGGACATCCACGATAGGTGCCCCCGGATGCACTGCCTACCTTTGGAACTATTCTTATAGTTCCATGGATATATTCTGTATATGGATATATTCCATGGATTCTTATATGGATTTGGAGAATCGGTTGGGGAAATTGTAGAGATAGGATAGCATGGAATGGGAATGGGCTCGGGCATATCTCACTCACTCACTCACTCACAACCGAAACACATACGTACATTGAGAAAATGGGATAAAATGCGAAGGGTGTTATATGAGGGAGAGGTAATGTGGGAATGCAACTTGCACTCTCTCCCTCCAAAACTAAACTAATCCTGTGTATATTATTATTTATATTGTTATCTATGTATTTTATGTAATTATGTATACTGTACACATACACAACTGTACCCGTGATTAGTGTATTTATCTCCTCTCTACCCAACAGTTGTCTGGCATAGATCGCAATTAGCGATAAGATCGCCTTTTCTGCATTTCATTCGTCATAATGTCTCTACTGTCTTGTTTTGTTTTGGTTGCGCTATAAAAAGTTTTATCTATCTAAACATAAATATTGTGGTCACTGAAACATTCATACATCTCTGTATTAATACCTATCATATATGTAAATGTGGCCTTTCTCTATGTATATTTGTACGTTGATGTTGCCAATCAGTGAAGTGACACTTAGCTACACATCTCCTTAAAATTGTATTTATTTTTCTATATAATATTAATAGTGTTAACTTCATCGGCAACTTCTATAAATAAGTAATTTAAAGGTGATAGGTGAGGCTTAAACTAAGATCAATAACATTACTCAGACTAGATTTTCCTCAATATTCTTATTGACATTATTTTGAGTTGTGAACCCGTTGCTCGTAGCTCATAAAACTGTTGTAAAATTATTGAAATACCCCAAGTTTTACTATAATTTGAAAACATGTACGACAATCTGTGACAAACGTCGTCTCACTCACGTTAGCATGGTGCCTTGTTACTTAGCAATGCATTCATTAATAATTACAGTAGAGAAACAGTCATTTCTAATAAAGGACAGACGCATGAACACTAATTAACATTTGGTTTAATATTTAATTAGTATTTACATTGATATTGTTTGATTAGCGTTGCAATACCTGGTCGTGTGGTGTCGTCCGATTTTAGAGCTGTACCACCCCTATATCTTCCCGTGGGTATTGTAACAGGCGACTAAAGGATAACACACCGCCTACCACAGGCCCTGAGGAACTACAACACCACCTCTTAAATCGTGAACTCTCCAATCCGCTTGGGCAGCGTGGCGATTCGGCCATACATCCATCACGTATAAGACAATTTGCATGCGGAGGTCCATATACAGCAGGAGACGATAAAGTACTTATGCGACATAAACTTCAACATGTTGAGAAATAATCAGTCGCTTTAGCTGCGACTAATTTTTTTTTTTTGAAATCATGTATCAAAAATGTACTCTGATCATCACGAAACCTATATAGATCGACGCAGAGAAAACGATAATCCTATCCGACAAAGACAAATATATAACTTGATTTCAACATAATTGACGCTTTTTACCATTCTTGTTATTCATTTCATGCCATATTTAATTTAATTTGATTTCATACAGTTCTTGAAGCAATTTCCGCTTCCGCTATCCGGTTCTCACCTCACTTAACTCACACCCTCAGCTCGCTAACGCTCAATGTCCAGGGTATTGCGGGCGATCTCCCAGCAGGAATTAGGTCGCGTCCCGGCCCGCGGGCCGGACCGCGCGACATTCTGCGGTGTTTGGAATTGTGTCCGCTCGGGTCCATTTAGTGGGCAGACCAGTCTGTGAGGACAGTCGACCGTAAACAGGCTTGGATTGGGACCGCAAACTGTATTTGTGTTTCGCATAAATGGATCTAAGAAGATATTTTACTATGTATAATGTTCAACGCATTTTAGAATGACAAAAAATTAAATTACCTAATTATTATTTGAATATTTGATTGAGAGCAGCGGTAGGCCTAGAGGTATCTATACTGGATTCAAATAGATTAAATACAGATACTGAAGGTACAGAAATACAATAGATCGTCACATTTGGCACAATTGGCATGCAAAGTAATTAGAAAATTGTTATAAAAAATATAATTTAAATGAATATTAATATCAATAGATGAAAGGTAAAAAGTAATCCAGTTTCTTAAACAGAAATTTGTAAAATTATGATTTTCTAAAAGACTATTCTACTCGTATTATAATTATGGCAAAAATAATATTAATTCACTAAAAGTAACTGCGCTCTGACAACTTATACTACTCACTGTATAAAGTTTCATTATACTAATTATAATACTCGCTGTATGAAGTTTCATTATACTACTTATACTACTCGCTGTATAAAGTTTCATTATACTACTTATACTACTCGCTGTATGAAGTTTCATTATACTACTTATACTACTCGCTGTATGAAGTTTCATTATACTACTTATACTACACGCTGTATAAAGTTTCATTATACTACTTATACTACTCGCTGTATAAAGTTTCATTATACTACTTATACTACTCGCTGAATAAAGTTTCATTATACTACTTATACTACTCGCTGAATAAAGTTTCATTATACTACTTATACTACTCGCTGTATAAAGTTTCATTATACTACTTATACTACTCGCTGTATAAAGTTTCATTTTTAGGTGCTGTTATAGTAATATTTACCTCTTAGTTAAAGATATATACTCGTAATATAACATATATACGCGTTCCATATTAATTTATTTAAACTTCATTGCACAAGTACAGAATACATTTACAAGTGGCGGACTTATGGAATCCTCTATCAGTTAAGCACCAGATCAAGCAGAAAAAAGAATGCTAATACAATTTTAGTTTAAATATACGCGTATATATATTTTTTGAACATTTTATTTATATATTTTTTATATTTTGTTATAGGTATGTTCCTGGGTAATTTTGAGAGGAAAACATCAAATGTTTCGTCCTTATCAACGTGATCAGTGCCCATCCACGTTTATCAATTATTGCGGTATTGTATGGATGTCAAGGTTGTTTTTAATATAACGTAAGCCAGAAGCCCATATTCCCTGTGTTCCATATATAATTAATTACTTTGAATTTCCTCACATAATAACTTGGCTGTCGGGCTTCCAGGCGCTATTACGTTAAGAAACTTTGATCTCAGATATCATTAAAGGTGATGATACTGTTTACACAGAGATTGTTTTAATATATACGGACTATAATGAACACATATTATACGAGTGATGGTATGGTATGAGGCATATTTTTTTTTACTGGAATAGCATGCAGAGGAGCAAAAGGCTTACAAGACTAAGTGGTCACAGCTGCCCATGGACACCTGCAATACCAGGGGGTTGCGCTGCTTGTAGGGTCTTATTCACACATTGAAGAACCCCTTGTCGTAGCGAAATGGAAAAACTCGTGAGGGCAGTTCGTTCCACAATGACCTGTATGTGTAGACCATTGCACGATATACGCCTCTCCAAAGGCTTGTCGTCACACATGATCTTCCGCCCTAATACCGGCGAATACCCTAATCCAACTAATACCGGCGAAGGTAAGGAGTAAAATATTAGAGTAGAAGTAAAAACTGACCTAAATTTTAAAATAGATTTGAAAATATGTATGAATCTTAGTTAATAATAATCGACAAATGTCAGCTCTCACATTCATTGTATGTTTAATTTCACTATTCACGCACACATATTCAATATATGTATAATATATTCACACAAGTGTATAGTTGTAAATTATCGATTGACAACGGTTTTTAAACGAAATCTTTGGTTGGCAATGCAATTTCACCACCTCTATTGGTTATCAAAATCTTAATCACTTAATTATATTATTAAGTTGAAACTAAATACTTCTAAAATTGTATACCGGTTAATGAAAAAAGCAATCAAAATAAATAGCTCTATCCAGAACTGAACTTCACAGACATAAATCAAGTTCGATAAAAAAAAAATAACATTTTTAAATAATTTAATCATTCGTTTTAAACCATTCATGTTGGTTGTCAACCGTTGTCAAGGAAAAAAATCGTTTTCAACCTTGTTGGCAACGTTGACAACCGGCTTTATCTATAATTGTGTGTGAGAAAATACGTATTATTAGAATAATATCTGATGTTTACTGAACGAGAAAACGCGTCTATCACCGACATCAAGACGTAGGAGCGGTCCCTTATTAATAGTTATTAATTTTGTAATACAAACAAAACCCAAAATCAGCGGCACATTTATTTACAAGACTATTACATGTCCCATTAGACCGTCATTACGTTGCCATTTTGTTGCGGCGTACATTTACTCGATTTACAGCCGGACAAATTTACATTTGCGGTTGGTGGCGCCACTATCGGTTCTTATTTATTTAATGGCTTAATACTTTACATTCTGCAGTTTATTTAAATATTATTTAATTTTTTTATTTTTTATTTAAATACTTTATTATATTCGTATGTATAGACTAAGCAGTGCCCGCGACTTCGTTCGCGTGAACTTTTGAGTGATTCCCGTGCGAACTCTATAATGAACCTGAATAAAAAGTACCCTAAATGTTAAATTTGCACATGAGCTGTAACTATGCCAAATTATAGATAAAAATTCCAAAAAATGTTGTATTCGCTTTGTATCATTCGTACTTTGTATCACTACGACTTTTCTTCAAAAAACATTAAATGTACAGACACGGCCCAAAAATTGTTGTATTCGCTTTGTATCACTGCAACGACTTCTTCAAAAAATATTAAATGTACAAACACGGCTTTGTTACTATTTCTTGTACTAATACGTATGTTTTACTTGTACTAATCTTGTACTAATAATCAAATTAATAAATAATAATAACAATCAATGATTGCCTGGATCAATTTTGCAACATCTGTTGATGTAAAATAAAGAGATTTTCTATCTATCTATAAATTTTTCATGCCTTCGACGTTGATAACTTACTAGCGACAAACCCAGGGTAGTTCACTAAATTAACACGCCTTTGTTTTGGTAGGCGCGCCAAAAAATGTAGGTTAGTTCCGTATTTGGCCGCACGCAAATTTACATTTGTCGTATTGTAAGTATAATGCGAGCGTTCATTTTACTCGATTTAAGCGTAATAGCACGGGCTGTTGGCTCCGGTGCGTGACTGCCGCAGAATGAAACCGTGTACTGTAATGTAACTATGTATAAACAACCCTAAGCGTTGGGCGCCATTTGTGTTGGAACTAACAATTTAACACATCTTCACGTATGTATACTATACATACCACACAGTCTGTGTATACAATATGAGATATATTTATCAACGGATTCTGCTTATAATTCTGATTTAATTGACGTGAAATGTCACGTACTTTTATATAAATAGTATTTTTGTGTTTTCGTTTTTAGTAGAAAGTTGAAAATAAATTATTAACAAAATATTTAACTAAGTTCTAGCCTAGCAGGATGGTGTAGTTTCCCGGGGATTGTGGCAGCCGCTTTGTTATTCCTTTAGTCGCATTTTACGATATTCACGGGAAGAGATATAGGGTGGTGCTATTCGAAAGCCGAACGTAACTACCTACTTATCCTCAATTTATCTAATATCTACCCACATTTTAGGTATGTTGTCACAGCTTTCACACTTAATAACAGAGTAAACGCGAGAGAAGTAGAATAGAAAATCCGAAAATAATATATCATTCTGTCGCAATTTTCGTAAAAATCCCGCCAAAACCACTCGGCAACATGTTAATCTAGGACAAACAAGTAAGATTCACATGATATGAAATAATCCCTTCCAAGCCGACCGCGTGGGGGGGTACGGACTCCCCGGATTGCGGGGAGGTGTGGGCAGATCTGGCAAAAAGCCCGGCAACACGGGAAAATTCCTCGAGATTGTGAGCGCGTTGACAAATAATAAAAAAGGTCAATCGTATACGCTGTGCGTGCTCTGGGTTCCGTAGACCTTATTTAGCCACACACAGAACGTATCATAATGGGATATCCCATAATCGACGAGATAATTTACTTATTTTTTCAAAAACTAGTGTGGATATTTTTCTTATACTTATACAAACAAAATATTACATATCTCAAATGATAATGATTTTTAGTTATTCTCTGCTAATGATATATAATCCCATTCAATCCCGTCCCGTTACAGAATTGAAAATATAATGAGGAAAACTGGGAAGAATCCGGTGCATAAACCCGTATCTTTTTTTATAGAATGAAGGCGGCAGACGTGCATACAGCCCACCTCGTTCTAAGTGAATACTGTCGCCCGCGTACATCTGGGATACATGCCAACATGTGTCTAGAATGACAAACGTTAGCAAGCTCCCGAATGCACTGCTTAACCTTTGTAGATTTAGGATTTGGTTGGGGAAAATGGGCAAGGATAGGAATGTGCTCTGGCGAATCTCATTTATTACTGAAACACATACGTACACTGAGAAAATAGGATAAAGTGGGATATGCAGTTCATTTCACGGTAATAGAGTGCGCTCAGCGGCTGTGGAATTGCAGCGTGCACAATTTCCCATAAATGGAAAGATCTAGCGATATCAATATATCGATTATAATCCAAAGGATAATTAAAAATTATTAAATTAACATGAATGACAACAGCCGGTACCCTAAAAACGTTTGCCCATAAGTAAGGCAGGTAGCTGTAGGCGGATAGCTGCCACCTTGAACCCTTTACCGTATAATACGTAAAGCGTAACATTATTGTGCCATTTTCGCTCTTATGTCACCGTAAGAAGGCACGTTAGTGTTACGCTTGAGGTACTGTCGGCTATAGACTTCCTTTATTGTTTGCTGAGGACGAAATGTGGGGAACGTTTCAATTTTACGCATTATAGTTACATATTGTATGATGGATTGATATGAATAAGACTTTTGCAATTTACATTTAAGAAAACCTTATCGACACTATATAAGGTCCTACAAAAATAGTATAAAATATTCTAGTATGTCATTCAGTGGGTCAATAGTGATAACCTGATAACATTTAAAATAAAATTATAAGAAATTAAATAATTCAACAGTCTCAAACCTGTAAAAGTGTAATAATTAGAATTAAAATCAAGCTATTAAATTGATTTAAAAGTTCAATTTACAAAGTACGTGTAAGTACGTATGAACTACGGGCGTGTTCAAATGTCAAAAACCTAAGCAAGTATGGATAGTGTTATGCATATAAATTAATCACTAATTATTTATTTTTATAGTAGTAGTAATGAAATACATACATTGTTGAAAGGGATAGTTTTTAGTTAGATATAAAACTGTTTAGTCAACTAATTGACATATATGACATTCCCATATCTTCAAAGATAGGCAACGCATCCGGGGGCGTGCCAACGTTTGGCATTTTGGACTGATGTTGGCATGTATTTCGTATGTCTATGGGCGACAGTGTCCACTTACTATCAGGTCGACTGTATGCTCGTCTGCTGCCTTCGTCCATAAAAAAATATAGTAAAATATTTTACACTGTTTTATAGTTACAGTCAGCATGTAGCGCGGATGTCCAGCGACAGTGTTCACTTATCACCAAGCCGATTGTCTTTTCATCTGCCATCTGCTTTATATAAAAAGACCGTAACTGTCACCGGCCCTTTTACCGTCCACTGCTGGGCTTGGGCCTCCACATGCGCGTCTCGTGCGCGAGAGATGTATGACAGCTGGCCAAGCGGATTGGCGAGTCCACTCCTTTAGAGACGGTGTTGTTCCTCAGCGCTTGTGCTAGCGGCTTTGTTATTGATATATACGGGAACACAATTGAAAAACGTAACTTGGGTTTGACGTGCTTTATTCGCGACTCAAGGGCGCGGAGAACAACTGCGCCTCCGTTTGAGGGTAGATGTGTATATATGGTAGACATCTACCCTCCTTGATATTAATACATATCAGTTATCCTTTAGTCACCTTCTAGAACACCCACAACTATTCTAAAGACAGCCGACACCTCACCGCCTTAAAAAAATACGGTACATCTATATGCAACAAATGAATCCTCTAGCTTAACGTACCATTACACAAATCTACAGTAATTTATATCCATTCCGAACTTCATGACCAAATTGTATGAAACCTCTCCAAGTAGGAAGAAGTTTTATTCAAAGTATAATCGAAATCATGAGGTTTCCGAAGTTAGGAAACTACTCGTAGTTGCAGGCACATTTGTATGAGTGGTGTATGGAGTGTTTAGGGGAACAAACAATTATATCTTGCTGGCTAGTTCTCATCTTATACCGCGAACCCGGAAGTTGGAATGAGCTGCCAGCTCAGGTTTTCAACAAAGCTTTGAACAGGATTCTGTACGGTGGGCAGCGCACCCGCATGCCCTCTGGTGTTGCAGGTGTCCACGGGCGCCGGGGACCACTTAGCATCATGTGGCCCGCTCGCTCGTCTGACATCTCTACTATAAAAAAATACCGAAGTCTAACGCTTTTGACGAGATGATACAACTTAAGGGACAGGAACCAACCCTTCTCACTGGTCGCACATTCTCACTGGCTACGGCTGTTTTCTATAGAGACTGTAGGATATGAACCTTTATCAAGACTACATGTTTGAATGTGGCATGATCTTCCACACAGTGGTAGGAACTTGCACAGTGGTGCAGTAAGTGTGCTTGTCTTGTCCACTCTACGGTAAGAAATGTGAGAAGATGCAGGACGTATTTGGCCGCAGGGAAACGGGACCGATCTATTACCGCGACCTTGTCAACTCAGGGGGCGAACTTCATGAGGTTGCGATAGTTTGCACACTACTGACATCGAAAGAGAAGTCTGCGCAATTAAGTGAGCTGCTCGCTACCGGAGGGATGTGCATGTAGAATCCATGCCCCGGAAAGGGGAGAGGGGATCAGGGACACGAGCGTAAAAGAAAATTTCTAAAGAGGCAGAGTAGATACGCGCCGGAATGAACTGCCGTGTTCCACCCTTGATTCGATCCGTATAACCCCAGGATTGCTGTTTGGTGGTGGATCCTACCAACTTCGCGATTATTCGAACTTAATCATGGGAGAAGCACGCCGTACTTGCATTGTATCTTTTTGACGCACTCTTCGCTTTCTATAAATTTTGTTTCTGTCCCTATCTATACATTTCTACCATCATAGCCTACCCAGACAACGCAAGTTAGTGAAATTAATTGCACGCTGCGACCCATAGCTTGCATTATCTATCCCTTTATATCTGTGTCAACCACTCAAAATGTTCCATTCTGACATTCGTTTTTTAATTTACGCAAATTCATCAACGAAGTTATTACATTGTTTTAACTAAGAAGGAGCCAACGAAATTGTTAGCTTCGAGAAAATTTCGGAAAACTGTTAGGAAAGCACTTCCAGTACACGGCGCTTCGTGTCTTTTTATATCCTTTACAAGATATAAAAATGTTACGTTGTCATGGTTATGTTTTCTGTTATTCAATTAGACTGAACAAATATACATTTTATAAAGAAACAACTTCCTGTTATTCCTTAATAAAAACAACATAACAAATAATTGAGCAGAAAACTTTTCACATTAAACGAAAATAATTACGAAACTCCGAATAGCTGATTCCTAGCAAGAGAGGGACAAATGGAGCGGAAAATTCGAAGCCTCATAGCCGAAATTTTCACTTAACAAAAAAAAAAAAAGAAGTGGAGTCGCGATCGGGGTGTCAATACTCGGCCATCAATTAACCGTAAAAGGATATTTCAAAAGAACCCGGGAACTGAACCGGGGATCGACCCGGGAACGCTGCCGAGCCGAAGTAATACTATCAAAGGCTCGATGTTATTAAATAGATTGAGTGAAACTAATTGACAAAAACGTGGATTGACAATCTTGTTACTTAGTTGATTGATTAGAAGGGAGGTTTAGCGAAAAAATCAAGGGGAAATAGGGACAGAGGGCCGGTAATGAGATTCTTGATCAGTTTTCCAATGAAATCAATTTAGACCTTAGTGAAGTTGATATAAAAAACGTCGTGAAAAAAGTTGTCTGTAATGAACGAGAAAGAGTCGTCGTGGTAGCGAATTCTAGGGTGAAAATAAGTCTGTCTACTCTATACATATACATAGCTCTATATGCGAGGCGAGGCTAAGTGGATGCTGTCGCTCATGGACATCCGTGGTACGTGCTAACATCAGTCCAGAATGACAAACTTAGACACACGCCTGGTCGCGCTGCCTACCTTTGAAGATTTAGATTTTTTTTTTAATGGACGAAGGAGGCAGACGAGCATACAGTCCACCTGATGGTAAGCGGATACTGTCACCTATAGACATCCGCGATACATGCCAACATTAGTCCAAAATGACAAACGTTGGCACGCCCCCGGATGCGTTGCCTACCTTTGGAGATATAGGAATGGATTTGGAGAAAGAGTTGGGAAAATGGGAAGGGATAGGATGGGAATGGGCTCTGGCAGATCTCACTCACTACCGAAACACGTACGTCTCTCTCTCCAGTCGTTCCTTCATTGCTGAAGATCGTGGTCCTGGTGATTTTGCAACCCTGCGCGGATTAAATTCCTCCATTGGGTTCTATCGGAGGCCAGTCTTGCAATGGTGTGAAATTTGAACTTGGAGTCCCTCAGTTGGTCTGACCATCTGGTTGGTGAGCGGCCTCTCGATCTTTTGCCCTCAGTGTTGCCCGTCACTATAAGCTTTTCTAAGCTGTCATTCCCCCGTCGTATTATGTGACCGAAGTAAGAGAGCAGGCGCTGGTAACATATGGAGGATAGTCGCGTTTTTACCCCTAGCTGTGACAGGATAGACGCGTTTGTGCGCTTGGCTGTCCAAGGAATCCTTAACATGCGCCTCCAGCACCACATCTCGAACGCGTCCATCCTTTGCCTTTCTCTCGCCTTTATGGTCCATGTCTCCACTCCGTACATGAATATTGGAAAAATTAAAGCACGGACCAAACGACTCTTGGTGGTGTTGCTTATACCCCGATTCCTCCATATTCCATTTAGACGTGCCATGGCGCTTTTCGCCGTTGCAATGCGTCTCCTAACTTCTGGAACACAGCTCCCATTACTGCATATTCCAAACACGTACGTACATTAGGGAAATAAGATAAAGTGGGAAATGCAGTACATTTCAAGGTAGTCTTCTGTGAGAGAGGGGTAACGTGGCCAGTCGAGCACGTCCCGCGGCTGTTGGATTGCAGCGTGCACTCTCCCCCTCAATGGATTTGGAGAAAGGGTTGCGAGAATGGGGAATAGGAAATATATGGGGTTGAGGAAATTTCCTCATACCTATTGGGCTTCTCGATCCTCCTTGGGTTGAATGAGGAGTAATTAGTACCTATAATGAAATAAGGAGTTAGTTTTATTCCATTCGCTACAAGCCGCAATGTAAGTATTTACATTTAATAACGACACACTCAATGGCCCACGCTAGGATTCCCTGTGTCGTGGGTCCCTGTGTCATGGGTCCAGAGACATATAATAATAATAAATATAAGCAACAATTTTAACTTATAGACTATGTACTAAGTACTGGTTATTATGATCTTATTGCTACTATATATATACATACACACACACATATATAATATACTCGTATATACACATATATATATTTAACATTATAGGCACCGGCTGTCGCCACCCATTACCTCTTGTACTAAGTAACGTGCAACGCCACCCGATGTCTTATTATCAGACCATCCACCCTCTCCTCGACGACCCTCAGCAGCGTGTTGGCGCTGCCTCGCACCCTGGACATAAGTGGTGCTATACTTCTACGCAATATGGCAAATATATGGCCGTACGAGCGTTAGCAAATACCTCTGATGCGCTACAGTAGCGCGGCAGCGGCAATAACACCCCGAAGGCGTTATTGTGTTGGATACGCAGGCCATTAAACGATTTTTGAGTGTAATTGACCCACAGATTGCACGTATACAAAGACTGACAGTATGTTTTAAACAGTGGTATTTTGACACCTTTAGAACAACGCGCAAATCTGCGCTATGGCATTCCACCGTCAATGCCCTGCACTCCCTTTCCATGTCCATATCGTCGGTCAGGTCCTCTGTGACCTAGTAGCCCAGGTACTTGATATGTTTCACTTTAGCGATTGGGGAGTCATTGAGCGAGACCGGGGGTACAGTGGAATATGTTTATTTATCCGAATTAAACACTAACAGCTCACTCTCTATGGAGTTGTACCTGATGAGCTCATGTGACAGAGCATACCTCTCGCAGATTGCCAATAATGCACTGATCGAGTGAGGCCAGCAGCAATCATCACCATATCATGCGCGTAACTGATGTCATGTTATTCAATGGACATTTGTCTTTAAACAAATGAATGTACTACCGGGAAACTAACCCTGGACCTTTTGCACTACCAACTAGGCTAATTGTTCGTCGAATTATACCCTCCATTCGATGACATAGGACGGGATGGTATGGAATGAGAATGGGCTCTGGCATATCTTACTGCCGAAACACGTACTTGCATTGGGGGAATAGGATAATGCGGGAAGTGCAGTACATTTTATAGTAGCCTTCTGTGACAGAGGGGTAACGTAGCCAGTCGAGTGCACCCCAGCGGCTGTGAAATTGCAGCGTGCAATTTCTTCCTCCTTACAATCAATTAGACCGTTATTTGTCTTTTAGTTCCACAAAACAGTTTAACAGTACATGTTTTGTGAGTACGTAATGTCACATATAACTTAAAGTTTCCATTTGCTGAATGTCGTAGCAAGTTACAATCTTGTGGTAGAGTATAAATCTCTGCCAAGTCACACTCTCTCAACTCAAACAGCGTGTGCAGAGTTACGAGCGAAAATACATACATACATTTATTCAAACTAAGTTACATAACGTGATACATGTCGGCGAAGCAGATACGAGTATCCTAATGTTTGATCTGTTCGCGATACGTACACTTATGGGCAAAGCCAGTATAAGTCATATGTGGGAAATTATTTGTTTCATTATTGATTGATAGACATTGTTACACTTTTGCTATGTACAATACAAGCTACATATATAGATTATAATGGCACAATACACTAAAATTTAAAATAATAAAAAAAGGTAATGAAAAGCTAATTATTTTCAAAATAACATTTACCTACTACTTATATTCCTTGGCCCAATGAGCTAATGAGGATCTTTTGAATTAATCTAGCCCATTTTATAACTTTACAAATATATTTTCACTGTGATCTGTTATTTTGTCCAGCAGTGTACACAGCTGCAGTAAAGTGGATATTGAATCATGGAGCGCGACGACTCGAGATCACTTCAACTACCTTAGCTGCCAGTTTATTCTGATCTTGTTAATATTGCACGTAGATTGAAATATTCTGGAAATCTTGGAATCAGTCCATCGAAGCGAATGGGTATTGCATAATAAGGAAAGGCGAAGCTGTGTGTATAAATTGAAAATTATTTCTTTTATTGGAAAAATCCCTTTTGCTGAATAAAAAGGTTTGTGTACAGGCCGGGAATGCGGAGTGGTGTGGTTAAAAAGTTGTAGTAAGTTAATCCAGGGTGGCCTGTCTCGGTCCTACCCTGTTGTAACTTGGTGTCACACCAGGTGATCTCTAGTATTCATTCTGTTGAACAGGATGTCACTGCTTGGTGTGGAAGAGTCCTAACGTTTTACCTATAATCCTACTGCAGTGAGGGATATGTATAGGAATTGTTAGATATACCGTCCGCCACGCCCAGTCTCAGACATGAACCCAACCATATTGGACCAGATAAGGGAGACTAGTAGAGTGAGGTACGATATGATTTTTTTTTCTGAATGGTTAAATTCTTGTGCCCCTAATGGCCTGTCATGAGTCACATGAGGACATGTATGGTTTGCGTCGAGCGCAGAAGGCGCTCAGCCAGGAGCAAAAAGTACGTACCGCAACGAGCCTAAGGGCTCCCCCGCGCCGGCAGATCGGCGCGCACGGCGGAAGGAACGGACCTCTGCTTAGGGCGTTGCTTTGGGAATGGTATGGAAAGGATAGGCGCTCGGTATGCACAACGTCTGGGTAAATTTGGGCAGTTACGCGAAGCAATACGGTATATATAATCTCATTTATTTATATAAAAATAACACTATATATACACATTACACACACAAACTAAATTAACATGTGAATGTAGCTTAGGTTGAACAAAGTTTTTTTGGGTCGGTGCTGAGCTAGCCCTTTGAGTTGACTGCTCGCATGTTCAAATCGTTGATCTGAAAAAAAAAAGAAATCTCCTGTTCCTAGGTACACATTTTTTTATAGAATGCCTAACGAAGGCTGCATTGTGTCTCAACTTCGAAGAAACGCTAACAAAGCTTCTCAGTAAATTTTTCAGAGCTGATCCCGTGTTGATATTTCAGCCAAAACATTATTTCGCGACAATTTTTCTAACAATCGATTATGAACTTTAAAATCAATTCAATATGGTCCTCTTGAATATGCATCTACAGATTTGTATTATTGTTAGAAACATATCAGACAGTGTTACCGAATTTAGATCTTATTTGCTAGTGATATGATGCCGTCTGGTGCCGGCCTTACATTAACACCACCCCGTCTGGTTCCGCGTTGTAACAGCCTATTAAGGGATAACAAAGCGGCTACCATAAGCCCGAGGAACTTTTTTTTTTTATAGAGAAGAGGGCGGACGAGCAAGCGGTCCCACGTGATGGTAAGTGTTACCGCCGCCCATGGACCCCTGCAACACCATTGGGTATGCGGGCACCAACCCGCTTGGTCAGCATGGTGTTTTAAGGACATACATCCTTTATGTACAGGACAATGTGAAGGAGGCGTGTCCTGTAGTGATTATTACAAGGACTGGTTATGGTTTAATGTTTTTGAATTGGTTTGCGCCTTTAACATTATAATAATATAAGCCTAATAATATTATTACCATACCATACCATCAATCTATGTCTCTCCAGTGCTGGATATAGACCTCTCCTTAGGAAACACGTTATGTTTCCCGGTAAACGTAATCTGTATTAAGTATTAATATTAGGTAGCGTGGGACACTCTCCGGCCGCGTGGACTGACGAGTTGAAGAAAGTCACCGGTAGTGGCTGGATGCGAAGAGCAGAAGACCGTGTGTGGTGGCGGTCCGTGGGAGAGGCCTGTATCCAGTAGTGGAAAGACACAGGCTGATGGTATATAGTATGGTACGGCAACTTGTGTGAAATGTGGATATAAATTGTAGTACTTTAATACACTTAGAAGTATATCGTATCGTAATACAACATACGTAGATCCAACGCTTATGCTAAATCTAAGAAATTTGGGAATGAGAGACTGCACACTGCAATCCAACAGCCGCTGGGATCACTCTTAAAATGTACTGCATTTCCCACTTTATCCTATTTCCCCAATGCTCATAGGTACAACAATGTAGTACTCAAGCATTAGTGCTCAAATATAATACTTTTTCAGTGCTTGACTAGGATATATGGACTCAAATAATCTTGACTCGTGTTAAGACTATTCTTTTAGAAAAGAACTCTGAAACTTTACTGAAATCGACACGTGTTAAGTCACCAAGAATTAATTTGCTTACGCCTCAATAGAGGGCGCTGTGCACTCTGTCTAGATCACGGTGTTAAGATGCGCCGCCAAAACATGACCTGCGGTGAATGTTTATCATTAAAAGTCTATGTCCTGAGCAAGGTGTTTTCTTTGGAACTTCCATAAATACCTTGCGACTCCTCGGGGCTTTTTGGAAATCTGTACAAACACGATTCTGAAAAAAGGTGACTCATTGCATAACCTATTTGACTATTTGCATTACCTATTAGCTATCCATTTTGTTATTTGTTCGATGGATGACAGATCGTTAAAGAGACGCCCAAATTATGTCGATTTGATTCTCGATTTAATTTTAGTGATAAGTAGTGATCGGCTTGTGGGTGACGTTTATCAATAATATATTAACCCTAGACTACCTTCGCTATTTAGACATACGTTCGTGGCTTCGTGGGATGGAAATACACCCCACGGAGGTAGTTCACGGTTAATGTTAGTGTCTCCCATCAAAATTCTGTTCTTATAATTTTAAATCGATTTTTCATTTCGATTTTTCATTATAGGTTTTGTTTTTGACTGAATTATAAAATAAACAGCTATTGTACACAAATTCCGACCAAATTCTTGACCGCGTTCAGAAATCAGTATGCGACGCGCTCTTAAATGTAAGAGACGGGCATTATGAATAATGTATGGAAGTGGCACAAAGGCGCTACTCGCACGGCTCGCCGTTATACAGTCTAACATACATAAAACATACACTAAGGCAATATCTGAAACAACACATACAAGTAAATTAACTGTCTAACCGCACCGCTAAAGGCTTCGGCACACAGCGGGCGCGGGACGGCGGCGTGGCGCGATGATCGCGCGTTCTTTTCGTGATATTTATTATGTGTATAATATATATGAGACCCACGCTCCCCCGCCCCGCCATGCCGCCGAGAGCTTGGCGCGTAGGGTCGCGTCGTGCCAACGCTTGGTGTGAGTACAAACAGCCAACGCGATGGCGTGCGTGACACGACGCTGGCGGGCGTGGCGCGTTGCACCCTTTACCACACAGGCGTTTCTGTTTTAATCGGCACACAGAGTGTGGGGCGTGAGCGCGTCGCGTGAAGCTTGGCGTGGCGCGATTCAATAGTTGTATTTTTTTACAGGTTTTAGTAAAGATTGAGTCTAAATTTCAAAAGATGGAGGTAGAATGTTTCATTGTTTGCATTACAAAATATAAAGCGTTATATGATTTAATGAACCGAAGACTACAAAAAATCTACTTTAAAGGCTTCAAGTATATTATGAAGTTCTTCAAACTTATTTTTCGACATTCGAAAGTGTTGAATATGTCTTCATGTGACTTGAGTTCTCTGCGTAATCAGTGGTATTCCCTTTACTTCTCTCTTCTTTTTTACAATTTTTGTCCCCGATTCTTCTTTTACAACTTCTAGATGCAGTAAACAAGAGAAGTAGCTTTTCGACGTCTGATTAATTTGGCATTTTTGCCAAAATATACTCTCGTCGTTCGAGCAAGTCCGTCACGCTATGCTAGGCTGAGGAAGTTGTCGCGGCGTGTGTCGCCGCCTATCATACTTTTATAGGATTATGTGCAGCCTAGGTACAGTAAATTCGTCTAATATCTTTGGCGACAAAGTGTATCTTAATCTTTGCACTTTTGTATTCTATAGTGCTCGTCGTTCATCGGGAGATAAGGCATTCTTACATTTCTCTTATGTTCTAAGAACCACGACGCATCGTGGTTCAGGTGCGATGGGGACCTTGTACTGATCCCCGGGAGACCTCCAACATCCCCCCTTCTAGTCTGCCCTTGACCGCCACACGCACACTCATTATCTCATAAAATTATCATTGTACATTATCATCATTGTCTCATTATTAAACCAGAAAAATGCCTTATATCTCTATGTAATCATTCTTCAACATAAAGAAATCACTCACCAGTTTATCTTCAATAAATATACTATTCATCTCGCACAAGCATCTTCAACGGATCTCCCTGTCGTCCAGTCCCTCCAATCTCGTTCCTAAAACTGCCCTCGGCTCACGTCGTTCGCCTACCTCCATTGTTTTTTCACTCCCCCCAAAAACGGTACACGTCATTTCCGTCGTAATCGAATCGTGTTGCCATTATAAGGAAACCCATAAACAAAACGATTTCTAGAGTATTGTGCCGCTATATATTTATTTTATTATATTATTTAATTAGTCATTAGCCTACCTCTTAGATATTCGCGATACTTCGCGACAGCGTGAGCGCGGCGCGTTGCCGTTGCACCGCACTCACGCCCCGTCGGCAACGCGCCGACAACGCCCCGACACCGCCGCGTTTGCTGTGTGCAGAACCCTTAAGAATATATCAGAAAAACTCAAGGAACTACCAACAAGGTTCTACCAAGGAACTCACAGAAGACTATCGTAAAATATTCTGCAATTCCCACTCCATCCTATTCTTCCAGTGTACATACGTGTTTCGGTAGTGAGTGAGATATACAAGTGCCCATCCCATCCTTTCCCTCCCCATTTTCCAAACCCTTACTCCAAATACATTCCTAAATCTCCAAAAGTAGGCAATGCATCTGGGGGCGTGCCAACATTTGTTATTCTAAACTGTTGGCATGTATTGCGGATGTCGATGGGCGACATTATCCACCATCAGGTGGACAGTCTGCTCGTCTGGCGCTTTGCACAAACAAATAGGTGGACTTCCTTGAAACAATTCGAAAAATCATCAAAAATTAAATTCAAACGATACGAGTATATTATTTGTCTGCCCGAATGAAATTGTATCTATTTTTACTGTATTTATTATTATTATTTTAATAAAGCGTCGAGGTGGCGCCAGTAACGTCAGTGCGACCTTGAAGATCTTATGTGACCCTTGTGTATTACAGGTCACCCTTGAGACCCACGTATTCCATGAACCGTACGATGGTATCGGGTAAGAATGCTTTGATCCGGGCTCAAGAGGTGACCTCTCAGAGGAGAACTTCTTTTGTGTGCCAAAGTATATAAATGAGAATCCGGCTCTGTACATACGTCTTTGTATTACAGGAGTGTGCAGAGACAACATTTATTTATTAATTCAACATTATTTATAAAGAACTTTAATTTAACTGACTATTTAGCTTAATACGTACATATTAAGCATCGCGCGCACATTAAGCGATAGTGTATATAAACTTTGCTCTTTAAGTAATCGCAGGACGCAAAATATCAAATATATTGTTGAATTTTAAAGACCTCTACGAAAGAATACTATGTATGCATATTTCCTTTTTTAATGTTTCAGCGAGTAGTAGACGAACCCAGTGTTTTCTTTTTCGTCATATTTTCTTACTGTCACAACGTAATCCATCCGTGAAACGAAGCGCAACACAATCGCAAGCGTGTAATGTATCTGCAATAGTTGTACGACGACGAGATTATCGCACAGCAACCATTGCAGTAGTGTGTTCCTACTCTTACCTACAGTAATGCACTGGCCATAAATTAGTGTATAATAGAACCACATATTGCATTTACTTATGGGACTGAGTATATGCCTCACTAATATCTACACAACATTAAAGTACCAGCACTTTTTTATCCACTGCTGAGCAAGGGCCTCCTCGTGAACATTGCCTTGTGCACGAGGAATGTATGGCCTGGCCAGGATTGACGAGTCCACTCTTTTAGTGATGGTGAAGTTGTGTGGTAGCGCTTGTGGTAGCGGCTTTGTTATTCCTATATTGGCCCTTTACAACACCCACGGAGAGCGATGTGGTGGTGCTTATTCTACAGTCGTTCGACACCGCGTGACAAACTTACCATACATACTCTAAGCAAAGTAAATCTATTCATTTATTTACACTTGTTTGTAAATTATTACAAAAGACGGACTTAATGCCTTGCAGCAGTAACTCTCAGTCAACCCTTATATGTATATTATAAATAAATATATTATTATTATTATAATATAATATTAAAATATCTTTTACAACCTCGTCTAAACATCAAAATCCTAATTCTAAATGCAAGATGATTATGCAACGGATTAATAAAAGATACACACGCAACTTTTCGCCGTTTAAATTGTTTGGGCCCGCGCTTTATCGCCCATTGTGCTCATTCATGACGCCAGGAGGGCATCATGAATGAGCCTCTCCTCTCTCTGTCCCTCTCCAAGGACCTACAGTACGAAAAGCAAACAGAATGCAAGGTCTGATAATGCGGATCACGAACACAGAGATAACAACATCAGTGTCGTTTAGTAAAAAGATATAAAAGTCTGATGATACGCGTGAGTCGAAAATTAGACTTTACTGTCTTTCCAAAGTTTTAGGGAGAATATGTTTAAACAAAAATTTTAGAGCTTCACTAGTCAATTCAATAATATCATTTGAATTAACTTTTTAGTGATTTTTAGGAATATTCAAATAAAATCCAGCTATTGTAAAGATCCGTAATCCGTACCACTCATGCAGATTGTCCTGTGCATGAGGGATGGCCTTAAAACAGCACGCTGGCTAATAGGATTCGCGAATTCTCTCTTTTAAAAGTGGTGTATCCAAGCCCGTGGGTTGGATACATACCCCTTACGAGGGTTGAGGTAACTGTTTGGGGTGACGTCCCCTCTGTCCGCCAACACGGACAGGTCGCTCGCTGGGTTGGGCCCCTGGACCATAATGCTGTCTCCGGATTTCTTCGTGCCGCCCGGCCCTCGCGATAAGCAACCAAAGTATAAGAGTGAAGCATTGTAGTTGGTCGCGGCTTGAGGTAGCCGCTTGTTTTCCAATAATCGTCTTTTACGATACTCATTTCGTAAAGCTCTGCTAATCTAAATATTTTCCAATTCTGTCCATTCGGTGGATTTGGCGCATCCAATTTGAACCCAAGATATAAACCAAAACTATTTTCCTTCCTAATTTTATTTCGATTGATTAAGAAATGTATTGAAAATTTTCCGTAATGAAGTGTTCCATGATCTCTGCAATAACATTCGTTATTGCAATAACATGATACCAAACAATTCAATAACTAGCAGTGCCCACGACTTCGTGCGCGTAGACTGCCGTGGGAATTCTAAAATGGATCTGGATAAAAAGTACCCTAAATGTTAACCCGACGCATAAGTTATAATAACTATGCCAAGTTTAATTAAATCCATATTGTGGTTTTTGCGTGATGCGCGCGCGTTCAGATAGGCAAAAATTCCAACAAAAAAAAATGGGCTCGTGTGTCATTCGCATCACTGCAAATACTTTTTTCAACAAAAGATTTCATGTAGTACGCGGCTTTGTTACGATATTATTATATGTTTTAGAAATAAACTAAGAATAACAGAAATAACATACAATTACAAAAAAATATTTTTTTTGCTTTATTCAAAACTTCAAGTTTATAGCTTTAAATTAATGAAAATGTTACAAATATTTTTGCATTTTTCTCCAATGTCATCAAGATGCACTCGTGCCTTTTTTCCAAGGAGGGCAGATTAGTGGGAGAAAATTACACAAGTACCTATGTAGGTAGTCAAAATTACACAAGTGCCTATGTAGGTAGGCAAAATTACACAAATGCCTATGTAGGTAGTCAAAATTTTCTGAAATTAAATCTTCCGTGACCTCTGCAATAGCCTTCTGAAATGTTTCTTTCTTCCTTTTTTGCAATACCAAACTATTTAAGAATCTGGTCAAATTGTAATACTGTTTGTCATTTAGTGATGCAAAGGGACCGTTGTTATTCAAATCCAGCCCCCCAGAGTGGCCCTCGAGTGCTGATAATTGTCACATTATGCGGCCCTTTTGACTGACGTGTGGCTTTCCACCAGATTAATGGATTGGCGCTTTTCGCGCCATTTTTAACTTCACCTTTCAAGAGTCTAGTGCCTTTCCATGTTGGAATAATTGATGTAAATTATTTAATGTTGCTCTATCTTGAAGTGATAAAATGTACGCAATTTTGTATTTCGCCAAAGACAAATGAAGGAAATCATTCATGAAATGTAAAGTTGGATTGAAATAATAAATATTGGAGTATACTCAGATTTAGAAAATATTGTAATAGTAGTAATCGTTAACCACGAAGTCACTTACGTGGGTGACTAGTGAAATTTTGAGATACAAAAAAAAAATGTGGGTTTCAACACAAATTTTTATTTCAATTTCTCAAAATACTCTCCATTAGTCTATACAGCGATTCATTCGTCTAAACCAGTGCTTCCCAACCTTTTTTCGTTCCCGTACCCCTTAATAAAACTTTTCATTTATGAGTACCCCTCCCCTGGTAACTCCATACCTACTCTTAAAATGTCAAAGAATTACAAAGAATCCTTTGCGTACAGTAGCCGCTCAGACAGGCGATATACAAACGAATGTACTGTATTTTACCAACCCAACGCTCATAGTCTAGCACCTTAGTAAGTTATTATTATTAGTTATAAGGTTCATTTTAAACTACATATTGTAGACATAATACATTATAATAATGTTTATATAAGTTAACTGTTTTAACTTCTCAGTATTTCCGCCATTACCAATATAATTTTCACGTACCCCCAATGGGACCCCGCGTAGCCCCAGGGGTACGCGTACCACAGGTTGGGAATCGCTGGTCTAAACCAACATTTAAAGCACTAGCGATACTCTTCTTTAGCGAGGTCCTCAACAGCTGCCATAAAATGTCCTCAGGTCTGTCGAAAAGAATGCCACGTAGTCCAAGCTTCACTTTTGGAAAGAGAAAGAAGTCGCAAGAAGCTAAATCAGGGCTATAATAAGGCTCAATTCTTGTATCTCTGTGGTCCTCATAAAGTCTTGGGTAATTGAAATTTGAGTATCTTAAAATTTACCTAGTCACCCTATATGCCATGAAGTAGTGACTAGTGTTACGAAATCGTATATTAATAAAAGTTAGCTCGTTATTAGCCATATTAGTCATGTGGTCACTAAAGACCGTTTCAAACCAATTAGCCGGAAACGAAACCAAATCAATGAAATATCTCCACATATAGTTTTAAATCTAGGGCAAACTTGCAGTCTCGATGAATCAAATTATGGACATGTCAACAATTATCACGTCACTATTTAATTTGAGGCTACGTATGTTACCACAGACCGTCATGTTTGTTTACCTTTTGGTAAATTGGATTGCTGTATGGTCACTACTCACGACTTCGTGGTAAAAACAGTACCCGAATTTGAAAGTGTTTGAATAATGAATAATTAATACATAATTGCATTCATTGTTCTGTCCTACGTTGGGCGCCACTTGTTGACAGGCCAATGAACTTAACGAATTTGAACTTTAGACGTAACGGAAGCGACACGTTTTGTGGGTAGTCTTTTAAAGGAAATTTTACAGGACATTTCTCTTGAGATGTATTGCGGTATAGTTCGCCATTCAATTGTTTATTTGTTTAAAAATGTAAGTACGTAATAGAGGTATTTTTGTATGACAACATACAATCCACGCACATTCTGCCAGGATAATGGCGCGCAGATGTTATCATTAAATTATTTAATTATCTAATTTAAATTGTGAAATATTACAAAAATAATTATCGATATTAAATGTGTAAGTATTAATTAAATGTCCATATAATATTATTTAAAAGGATAATAATCGTGATAAGTAATGACAACTCTTCAATCAGTGATCTCATGACGTAGTTTTTTTTATCAAATAGTATTTCTATTACAATTAATAAAATTTCTCCACTGAGTTGGTTCCAGCAATTGTTTTAATTGGCCGCTTTTATTTTCCGGTTTGTTGTTTTCCCTTGTCACATTTTTGAAACGTGAAACGGAACGTGTCAGCGTAAATATTTCCGTTTCTATTGATAACTGCGAGACCGGCAAACTGGAAAAAATGTAAATGTACCGGCGTAATTGTATTTATAGGGCGGCCTCGTCCCGCGACTTTACCGGGGTTTATTTTGTTTATATGCCAACATGAGGCAAAAATGTTAAATGTTGACACAATGGAATATGATTATACATAACACGGAGAGATTTTAGAAATCGTGATATTTATTTTGTTCTATTTATTTATTAAAGCTTGTATTTATAAGAGCAGCAAAAAGTATCTACTAAATGGGCAGAGTAAGTCATGCATTTTCAACGAAACAAGCTATTTTTCAATAACTGAAGTAGTCAATTTTTAATGACTAAGAATGTTAACACAGAGTCCGACGTATGCGATACTCCTATATCTTTATTGTCACCAAAGAGAGACTTAAACCTAACTACCCACCTTTAAATTTGCTGCCGTCGATTTGCTGTCACTTTTATTATTTCTACTGCTGATTTAATTACTTTTCCTTTATTAATAGGCACACCTACAGTGAGCACACAATACATAATAGGCACACCTACAGTGAGCACACAATACATAATAGGCACACCTACAGTGAGCACACAATACATAATAGGCACACCTACAGTGAGCACACAATACATAATAGGCACACCTACAGTGAGCACACAATACATAATAGGCACACCTACAGTGAGCACACAATACATAATAGGCACACCTACAGTGAGCACACAATACATAATAGGCACACCTACAGTGAGCACACAATACATAATAGGCACACTTACAGTGAAAGCACACAATACATAATAGGCAATACAAAAAGTTACTAACAATGTGATACCGTGGTACATCAGTTACAGGCCCAGCATTTACCAGTTTATTAATAACATACAAACGATTGAAATAACCCTCTGCTGCTCTATCCTCCTTTGGCGTTTGCAAATATATCATCAGCCTATGTTTCACCACTGCTGGATATAGGCCTCTCTCAAGGCTCGGCTCTTCTCATCGAGCCACCACCGGCGAACTAGTTCAAGTTCCCGGTGCGCGGCCTCCAAGGACTACTGTGAATGACTTGCACTTTGCTAAATCTGTGAATATAGCATTTTTTTTTTTTTTGGATTCCTTTTTTCGCATTTGAATCCGAAAAGAGACTTCCGACCAGCCCTTTTCTCGTCCACTGCCGAGCGCGAGTCTCCGCCTGCACATTACTTTGTGCATGAGGGATGGATGGATGGATGGCTTTAAAACGCCGCGCTGACTAAGCAAGTTGGCGAGTGCACTCTTTTAGACGCGGTATACTTTCTCAGCGTTTGTGATATCGATTTTGTTATCCCTTAATCACCACTATGCGACGCCCCCGGGAAGAAATGGGATGGTCCTATGACACGACATTACATGGCGAAGCCATAATAATTAATATTCCTCAAGGCATAGTTAATAATATAAATATTATTGTATCGTAATTTTTCTCTGTTTGGCCCCCCGTTGCGACAACTGAAATTCACAGATTAAAAAAAAGATAAAAATTGTTTCTTTCTTTTGCGTTATATAGTACCTGACATTTTTTTTTAATGTTCAAAGTACAAACATTAATATGGAAAGGGTGAAAATTCGGCGACTATGAAAAATGGCGTCCAATGTAGAACTGGGCAATTTTCATTTACATTTGTTCAGGGCCGTGAAATGGCTGTTTGGACGTGTATTCCCGGCGATATGATTTACAAAGGGCCTTTTAGGGCTCGCCCATTCTAACCTACAGTAATCTGTGCGAAGCCTTTGAGATACTCGTTTTGTTTTAGCTTTTGGGATATTAGTGTGGAAGCGCTCAGGCGAAATGGAAATATTATGTAATATAACATTACATTGTAGTTATTTAGGTGTATGTTTCATGGTAGAGTGGAACTCGAGTACTATTCCATTTATTAAACAAGTGTTCTAACACACAAATATAGGAAAGAAAAAACATTCGTTTGTGTTATTTCAGATTAGATTGGGTATATTCATTTATTTGTAGGTATATACGTTAGGTACGATCAAACAATCGTTCTCTTTCTGCAGTCATTTCCCTACGAGTATGTTTTGCCAAATGGCGTACAAATATTGGCATATTCTGTCAAGAAATTCTATTGATCCAAGTGACAAAATAATACATTTAGAGTATATCAAAATCAAGTTAATTACAAGTATAGTGAATGTTAAAATAGAGATAATTGGATGTAAAGTGTGGTTCAGTTAACTGAACTAGTTAATAAACGGATTTGTTGAGTTTAAAGAGATATATTCTATAGCAGTCTTCTGTAAGCGAGGTCAACTCGGCCAATCGGACGCAAGCAGTCGGCCGTGTAGTTGCGCGGACGAATACTGCACGCACACATCCATAGAAACACACGCTATCGTGTGTTTGTTTCTATGGTCATCAGTTTCTATGACGTGTGTTCTTATCCCTTTTTTCACTATGTCATAAGTGCCACATGAAAAATGGTTCTTTGTTGTCTGCAGAAAAATAAAACTAAAGCAAATACGAGTGTAATAATTTTTAGACCGCAACGTAACGTCGTATACGGGTGATTTATGGATCCCACTGGGTATAAAGTTTAGGTCACAACGCGGTGTTGTCACAGAATACATACTGCATTCTGTCAGCAGCGGAAAGGAAAAAATTGGAGAAGATATTTGAACCGATAACCGGGGAGAAGGTGGTACGTTTAAGCCTTTAGGAGCACTCGTTCAAAAAGCAAATCGTCCAAAAAACGTGGATCATGTCATACTCTTTGAAATGCTGGCATATAACGGTAACAGAGGAAATTTACTGCGGTCGTTTGCATCTTACATATCAAATAGATTCCAAATACATAATCATAATCAATGGTTATGAATCCAAAGAAAACTAGTTTCCTCAGGCGTAGTTCAAGGTGCAGTTTTGGATCCTTTACTACATGTATATAATCTTTGTTAGCGTATATCGCACACTGTTTCCAATATTTCAAATTTTTAATGTTTGCAGATGACCTAAAAATACACAAAATCATAAACAGTAAAGAAGATTGCGACCTGCTGCAAGAAGACCTTGACCTTGTTTCAATTCCTACTATTCAAAAAACAAACCTACACTTGGCATGCGACAGACGCAAACATATCATTCGCGAGAGATGAAAAAAAGATCACATTTAGTCTTGGCGGCTCAGTTATGTCTAAAGTATCTTCACTCCTCGATCTAGAAGTGACTCTTGATGATAAACTTGTTTTAAAAGAACACTTAGAAGAGACATACAATAAAGCCTATCGAATGCTTGGTTTCATTTCTCCATATATTCAAGTCATATAAAAACGCATAGCATACATTGCACTTTACCGGGAATATGCTTTAACTATATGAAATCTTAGTATGAAATATATTTAAACTAAAATAAAAACTATCCAAAAAAAAAATGAAGGGCCTCCATTATAGAATGACACATACAAAAGCGAGTTTTCGTATGTTACATTTATACAAAATACGAGTACAAAACCTTTAGCAAAAGAAGAGCATTGACGTATGCTATGATCCTTTATAAAATCTGCTATAATTACTATGATTCACCACACCTTATCCAGCAGATCAATAATTTTAAGGAGCCCACACGTCCACACTTCAAATCATATCAGTGAAATTTGCATAAATGCATAAATACTCTTCGCAGAACCATTTTCCACGTGTAATGCCGACAAAACGCACGCCACTGCGACGGATCTGCCACCTACAAATTCTAGTCTCCACTTAGCGGACATATTTTGCTGTAGAAAAGCGTACGTCATGTATTTTCGAGTTTCACAGATCATTTCGTACCATATTTCCCATCTCACAATTTTTGCTTTTGTATAACTTCATTTAGTCATTTAAACAATTTTTCTTGTGTCGTGGAACACATCTTAGGAAACAGTTTTATCTTAATTCTTGTTATGTAACTAAACTGTTTGCGCTCTTCCTAAAATATATATAGTATATTTTTTTAATTTATTGATCAAATTATCAAAAATACACAATACAAATATACAATCAAAAAGCCACGGGGGTTTGTTCAGAGTGAATATATTTCTTCGCAAACAAATATACGTTATATGGTACGTCTTAAATTAATACAAGAAGAATCGGAACAAGTGACATTTTTACGACAGCATTGACAGATAAGTAACATTAAGATTAAGATTTTAAATTAAGATAAGTTTCATCGAAAACACGATGTTTCTAGTTTGAGTTTAAATCAATGAAATATCTACCAAAAAAAAATCGCATTTTCTGGAATATGATCAAAATGCACTTGGGGGGGGCTCCCCCCCCCCCCCCGCAGCACAGTAAGTACATCAGTATTTTGTTATTATGAACAACTTCCCCACCATTAAATTATATTTAAATAAAATTCAGTGCCATTATTTACTTTAATGTTACTTTACTATATAGGTACTACTGAGCCGACATCATATTGTATTGTATCTTTTTTTATCAAACGATAGAAGTGGTCTTAAAAATCAATTAAAAGACACATTTTCGCTTGGTCAACATGCCATGAGGCCACCAGTGAACGAAATAAATGGCTGGTTGCAGTATTACATGGATTCTAAAAAAATAACAGATTATTATCGTTGTCTAATCCTCACGTAATTTATATTCTCCGAGTGCCTGTGACTTGGGCGTTATGTGAAAAACACGACAATGCTGTCAGAAGTACCCTTTCTATGAGTAAGGTACCCTTTATAATCCAGGGATATATCCTACCCTCTTTCACGTTTTACGGACGCCATAGAGAGATAGGGCCCCCACTGGGAAAATTCCGGTACAATTCGCAGCATATTACCTTGAAATATTGTTTCTTGTGTACAGCAAATGGGGACAGAGAACTCGAAACAGAATGAACGATGTTTGTTTCGACATTTTATCCAATTACGTCGAGGACGAAGGGTAGTTGCACATACGTGGGTGGACTGAAGGTTTTTAGAATCTCAAAAATTAAATCAGTTATAAAGATGGGAATTGTTTTATTGCTTTTCTAAGTATTCTCCGTGACAATCGATACACTTTTTCATGCGATGATACCATTGTGTGAAACATTCACCCCACCCTTCTTTAGGCACCTCTTCAACAGCCCTTTGGAAGGCCGTTACTGCATTCATAAAACGTATTCTTCTGAGTTAATCCTTAATTTTAGGGAATAAATAAAAATCACAGGACGCAAGGTCCGGTCTGTGTGGCGGATGACCTATTAACTCTACATTTAGTACTCATAAATTACTTCGTTTGTCTAGCGGAGTGAGCTGGCGCATTGTCGTAATGGACGATCATTTTTCTTCGTCGGTGTCCTTCATTGACTTTCCAAAACAAAAAGCAAGCACCTGTTCACATACCAGTCCGCAGATATTGTTGTTTTATTTTCTAAAGTTATAGTAGCAAAATGGCCTAATCTGCCAATGAAAGAGGCAAGCATCTTCTTTTCAGCACTCCGTCCTTTCTCACTTACGTCGGTCAATTCTTGCAAAGGAAAAGACCCACTGTGCAGATTGCCTCTTAGTCTCATAGCAGTAGATCCAGCTTTTATCACCTATCTACATATATCAAATACAACATTTGGTTGCCCATTGTCGATTTTTTCAACCATTTGGTGACACCATTCCACGCGGCAGTGTTTTTAAGATTCGTTGAAATTGTGACAAGTCCATCTAACACAAAGCTTCCTTACCCGTAGGTGATCTAATATGACGTTCGTTTGTCTGCTTCAATCAAGAGCCGCATAGTTTTTTCCTCCGACACCGCCGCGCCGTCGCAGGACGCCCTTCTCTAACATCGTTTAAACTCACTAACGTTTAAATTCACTGAACCAGTTATAAACATTGGTACTGGGTCTTCATCACTAAATTCTAACTTGAGTGTTTCATAACTTGGTTTCTGGTTTAGACCGCAACGAAACTCATAAAAAATCATTGAATGAAAATGTTCTCTTGTTAAATTCATTTTTCCGCAAACAGTTAAATTTGAAATTGCCGCCAGAAATAATAAACAAATGACAACTTTGAAAATTTAATGGCGTTTGACAAATAAAGGGTTCGATTTTCCCAACCCATTCTTCAAATCTATTCCTATATCCTATACATTTGTCATTCTGGACTGTTGTTAGCATGTATTTCGGATGTCCATGGACGACAGTATCCACTTAACAGCGTGTGGTCTGTATGCTCGTCTGTCATCTTTATTTTATAATCGATAAAAAAGAAAAACCTGCGACTTCCAATTTTTGCCGAAAAGCCACAATTTTGTCACTCATTAATTCACTGATTATCAAAAATCTAAAGTACTTACAAAGGTGCTAGGAAACTGAAGTTGGCATGAAAATGGAAATTTTCCACTCTGGTCACCTCAAAAGTGATAATGAGAGGTGAGAGGTTACTGTCATATAAAACTGGATTAATCGTGGTAAATTTGAAATATAATTCGAAAAATCGTGTATGCATTGTCATTCAAACGGCAAAGCAAACTATAGAAAAGGAGAGGACAAAAATAAAAATGAGAAAAGTAAAACAAAAATATTGTTATTGAGGAGGAACTCGAACACGGGTCACCTATTTGCGAGTTTATATCGCTACATTTGAACCAACCAGCGATGCGATAAATTTCGATAGCAACTAATAGTAAGTCAAATAAATAATCTGTTATGACCAAAGAGATCGAATATCATAACAATAAGTATGTCACTATGGTAACGCTAAAGCTGGCTCCACACATGTTTCCTTCGCCACTGAGAGCCAGCAATAACTGAAAACTTCATGTACAAAAATATGGGAAATTCCAACAAAAACATTTCTGTAAAAATGTAAAAATTCCGTTAAACAAGTTTTGCTACTTTTAGATCTGCATAACTTTTCTTGGTCAAAGAGTCGCGAGTCGCGGTCAAAGGCAACGTTTTTACAGAAATGTTTTTGTTGGTATTTTGATAATACACCGGGCGGACTGTTCCGTTAACAAGTTTACGATCGGTCACGTTTTTAGAGAGGAAACTGTACATTACGATCGGCTGTCGTCAATTTTATAGGCGAGTTGTATGTACTCTTACCTGTATTATGAAGTGAACACTTGTGTTTATGTGCTTTCTTAAACAACATTATTCAATTTTGTTAAAATACATCTATTTAGTGTAGTCTTATAGATAGATAGATATATTGTACACCAAAAACATACAGAAAAATACAAAGTACAAGTAATTAGAAGTATATTACAACCGGTAGCAGCCTTATCGCTAAAGAGATTTCTTTCAGACAACATTTGGATGGTAAAGAAGTCTCTGAATAATTAAAATTCTAAGCCAATTTCTCATTCAATCGATCAATTGATTATAACAGGATATATAGGTATAAAGGGAAGTGTAATGAGATAAAAGTAACTTCTTATCCTATTATGCTTCCTCCGATATACAAATCGCACCCTCAGTTTAACAAAGTCTTAGTTGTATTATGTCGCAATTTAGATTTTAATTATTTAAAAGAGTAGTTTAAACTGCACATACTACACATTTTTTTTTAATTTTAACGCCAAGTTTTAAAAAAAAATATGACCGATAATTAGTTTTAATAATAATGTTAAAAAATTTGTTTAATACGTCTGTATAAAATAATAATATGCATTGAAAATATAATTTTACAGAAAGTAATAATGATTACGATTTTGTTATTTTAATGATACCTACCTATATAAAAACTCGTAAGAAAAATAATAAAAAGTTATCCAACATTTTACAATTTTTGCATTTTCGGGTTGTCTTTATTCCACTGAGGTCATGTGTTTTGAAGACCCGTGTTGTCATTGTTTTCATGTCTAAATACACTATATAAAATTGCGGTTGCGACCCTGTTAAGTGGAAATTAGACAAGTTAGTGAGTTTCGCGTGACTGCGAACTGGGTCAGATTTGTGGCATAATTTATAGTTAACTTTTTAAACTTTCGCGTTATCTACACATTGGTGCAAAACGCTTGTACGTACAAGGTACAAACGTATTGTACCACGGCTGGTGTAACCCGGTGCCGAAACGTCGGCTAGGAATAAAAGGTAAACAAATACCTTTGTTATACGCGTTCAGACAGGATTTAGAATATAAAATAATTTATATTTGTTACGATATGACCGAATTTCAAGGTTTATTAGCACAGAACGGACCTAGTCAGAAATCGGAATGAACTTTCTGGATGTTTGATTCTTGTTATTGTTGATTGTATTCTTAATTTGCCAGTATTAAATAAATATCTACAACATAAAATAATAATAATCTATATAATTCAATGATATCACGTCACATTCGTACATCAACAAGACAGTATTATATTTTTTCATCTTTAGTTTTAATTATTATTGTATGTGTATTATAACACACACACACACACACACTGCAACACCGAGTCTTGCGTCAAAGCTCGCGTTACTCGCGTACACCTTCCTATCATTGTCAATAAGTTTAGTATATATACTTCAGTTACTTATTTCTCTGTTTTGCTGTAGATTCATGTTCACATATAAAATATAAATAAAGAAATAAAACGCGACAAAATTAAAGATTTGATACACAGTGGCTCAACAACTATTATCTACAATCTCCAGACAACACGCATAAATCATCGATGTAAAACATTAACATACATTTTTTTTAATAATGTAAAGTAAATCACCAAATTGGGAGATTCAATCATGTTAAACAGAATTTGAGGGGGAGAGTGCACGGCTGCAATCCAACAGCCGCTGGGCGCGCTCGATTGCCCACATTACCTCTCTCTCACAAAAGACTATCTTGAAATGCTTACTGCATTTCCCACTTTCTCTTATTTCCCTAATGTACGTACGTGTTTCGGTAGTGAGTGAGATGTGCCAGAGCCCATTCCCATCCTAGCCCTCCTTTTCACAACCCTTTCTCCAAAACTATTCCTATATCTCCAAAGGTAGGCAGCGCATCCGGGGGCGTGCCAACGTTTGTTATTTTGGACTAATGTTGGCATGTATGATGTCTATTGGCGACAGTATCCACTTCCCATCAGTTGGATTGTATGCTCGTCTGCCACCATCGTCCATAAAAAAATAATGTTATGAATGTAGGTGGTACAATACATTTTTTAAATGACTTTGTCGCCTTCAGAGAAGCACAATTTTACCAATTTTTTCACAATTTCACATCAGAGATTCATCGTGTTATCAATAGTAGAGAGAGAGGCACAAATGGAAATGGCCAAGTCAAGAGAAGTAAAATCCCATTAAACAATTCTTGCGACTTTTATCAGCCAAACATTCGCAACGACGGGCGACATTTTTACAGAAATGTTTTTGTTGGGATTTTTAATATACATATATGCAAAATTTGACTACTTATTATTTTTTTTTTAGAGAAGTGGTCGGACGAGCATGCGGTCCCACGGTGATGGTAAGTGTTACTGCCGCCCATGGACACCTGCAACACCAGGGGGCATGCGGGTGCGCCGCCGACCTTACCCTATCTCTGCAATAAATGATTTGAAATTACTTATTAAAGTCAATGCGAAAGAATCAATTCGCCGTATGATTTGCAAAGCGAATGAAACCTTATGTTTGATTTGAAACCTGCGGATCATACGCAACAAATTGCTTGTTCGTTGTGTTTTGCGGCGCCTCAACAGGGGCAAAGCCCTCGACGACTCACGCAAATCCTGGCTTGAGGTTTCACATAGGGGTTGTGTAATTTATCTAACGTACCTACATATCGTAAAATTGTAATGTCTTTTACATCCATGTTTATTTATTCATTCATTTTGTGGAACAGCCATCGAGACGTTAATTAAAACTTTAGTAAGTACTAAGCTAAATACAATGTTTATTAAATAAATGCTATCTTACTTTACAGGCTTTACTTACTTACTTTACTTTTGACATTTTTGGGAATACGTTATTATTATTACATTGAGACTATAGATTGAAATGTTCAGCAAGAAAAGCTTGTACCCAGCAAATACTGCTTTCTATTTCAACCCATGGGATAAGAAATATTTTTAATTTTTTTTTTAAATATTAAAATTTATCGAAATCTGGAATGAACCTAGTCTTACTGTGTGATATTTGTATTTGAAGTGTACTAACACAGTAGCTCTTTTCTTGGAGGTCACCCCTCCTTGACGCCAGATTTGATCAAAGCACTGTCATAGCTCTTTTAGTTCCCACGATACAGATTATCCTAGTGTGGGGGCCAGGGCTTCATTTAATATGTGTTAAATGGTTGTTAGCAAAATAAACGATTTCATTATTGTTGTAACGGGTGTGGTCTCTATATTTATTAAATAGGACACTCACATATGACCCATGACATGAAAATTAATTAATTACCGTCTGGGGTATTCCTTATCAACGTAGTCAGTCCGATCGTGTACGCTGAGAGACAGCGAAAGAGGTCGAGAGCGCAGAGGGCGCCCCGAACTGCGTTTCGTTACCACATTAATGAAACTACGTTCGGTTACTACAATTATTATTATTTTAGCTCCAAGTATTAGTCACTGGCTGCCTACTCCACTTCGGATCCTAAAGATCTTCTGGCCGGAAACCGTTGCCAATGTCGACTTGTGCAGATTGTGCCATGAGCAGGAACGCGCATCCTATTTAAGCAAGTAGGCAGAGCTTACCGTTTAACTGATACTTGACTAGTTTACTCTATACCTTCGCTAGTGCGGGTAATGTCACGGGCGATCAGTAGTGTTGTTACTGTCAGTACCTACTCTTCTCACATTTTCTAGTCGATTAAAATCATTTTTACATTAAGTTTACAAACCCAATGAACACGACTGGCCATGAGGATCCGATTGATCTGCAGATACGGCACAGCAGATGGAACTGGACCGCACATATTTTGCGCTGAGATCAGACCCACATACCCAGATGAGCCCTTGATTGGAATCCCTAGAGTAAACGCAAGCGTGGACGACTCGGGCTAACCTGGTGACGCACTATCATATCGGAACCGCAGGAAATTGGTCTTACCTGGATTGAGGTGAAGACGCCGATACAACAAAATGGAGAAGCAGTTCTGCCCCGATGAAAAACAGAGGCGCTCAGCCAAGATAATCATTGTTGAATGGGGCTTGGAAAACTTTACAAATTTCGTATATCTTTTTGAAAATGTACGGAAAATATTGTAATCTCTCTACCGGATGGCGCCTGCCATGAGCCTTTTTTACCTCTTCGGATAGAATATATAAATATACCACATAAATGATAATCAGGTCTGCTAAGGAAAGATACATTTTCAATTGATATATATATTCAATTCAAGGGATATATATCCCGGAAGTTGATCTCTTTTATTGTAACTTTTTTTCTATTCCATTAGATTACACGATACAGCCGTATGTGATCTAATATTTATTTCCTTTTTAAGTCCAGATGTCACTGTTTAATTCATAAGATATCCTATATTTGTATGAGAATGTTGGCATATGTGTAATTTAAATGCATATAAAAAAAATAAGCTGTGAATGTTCTAACAATGTCCTGTATGTATTTAGTAGATAAGCCTCAAGTAAATAAATGATAATAGCTTCAGTAGAAACTTATCTCGTAACCGACAATTACAAGTGCCAAGGACCAGCGCCAGAAAAAAGTTCCCTTAACGTCGTCATTAAAACGACATTAAAACAGGAGCAATGTCATTAAATTGTTGTAACCCACCTACTGCTAGGCATGGTCAAAATCACAGTTAATAGTCAAATGTTATCGATTATAATTCGAATTATCGTCATTAATTTTCTCATTTGCAACGTGAATGATGGAGAACGATTTAGAACTGTTTAATCAGATATCTGACGAGTTCAAAGAACTAAAACTATCACACTCTTTAAAAGAACACTATATAATGGTGGAGTGTAGGCTTTCTCGGCCGGTGTCCATATTAATTGAATCTTCCGGGCTACTTGGCCGAGGTCTTCTGGAATCTCTTCTCTTTCTTCCAAACGTTTCGTCAACAACTGCGGTTGACGTCTTCAGTGGCGAGCGCAACGTAGGGTTGCGCTCGAGAAGCCGAATAGATAACATCTCTCCGAAAGTGAACGCAGCCGCCACTGAAGACGTCAACCGCAGTTGTTGACGAAACGTTTGGAAGAAAGAGAAGAGATTCCAGAAGACCTCGGCCAAGTAGCTCGGAAGATTCAATTAACACTATATAATATTTTAATTATCAAATCATATTAAGGAATTGATGTATTTTTAGAAACATATTTTATTAATAACATTAAACTTTCTTTGACATTACTTTATTTATTACAAAACTGACATTCACTATTATGATATAACATCTATTTTTAAACGGGTCTAAACGCGTATGTTTACCTTATTTACTTTACTCAACATTTCAGTTGAGTTGCACCAAGCGTGGTCATAAGCCGACTGAAGAGGGGGGTAGTCCACGAAGCTTACGAACAGGTTATGTCCACGATATAACCTGAAGCTTACAATCAAGTTATGTCGATACCTAGCACAAGCATAAATTAATCAGTAAGTGAATCGTTTATCGATACATCATTCGATAGTATCTTCGCGCCCATCTCTATTACAGCACCTATTACCCTGGAGAGGATAAGACCCCAGGTTATGGTTATTACCCCATCTCTAACTTAGTCAATTTGCCCTACAAATTAATTATATTGCGGGTACTTAACGTTGGCTGTGTATATTGTTTGTCGAAGGCGCTACCTTAATAGAGGTGTTACATTTAATTGGAACTTATAATGAGACTGCGTGGATTTCTGTTTTGGAATATTAATAGTGTTTCTGAATCCATTGAAGCTAATAGTCGAAGCGGCGATCGCAAAGAAGTCTAGTATAAAGCATTTAAAAAATCTTAAATTAATGAAAGAACATGAATAGAAATCAAAGGTTAGTATATAGACACCTAGACGTTCTATATTCTCTAAAAATTCTGTACACATGTTAGGAATACATTCCACCTTTGTCTTTTCCAACAAATAGTTAACTCAAATGTTTTATCTTTCCAGACATTCCATACCTGGAGTTGGCGGAGCCCGAAGAGGGCTACCATGGCCTGATCCGGGAGAACGAGACCCTGGTGGAAGTGACGCCGGCCATCCGCGCGCGCGGACCGCTATGCTCCTTCCTAATACTGAACAACAAGCATCATGGCGAAGCGCCTTTTGAGGTAAGTGACACTTCTTCTGCCCCCCGAAGAAGAAAACGCTTTAATAACATTTTTAACCAAAGCATAAGTAATATTATATTCGGAAATTAACATGCACAACTCGCTAAGTTTCTAGCTTGATTTTTCTGATTTTACATTTTATTTTACTGGAATGACATAAAAATATTTTGAATTTAATTAAAATTCAATAATTGAATTTGAATTAGGTTAAGCAGATCAGATATGATTCCGCCTGGACAAATGGTTTCGTCTGCATTCAAAGTTTCCGTACTAATTCATTCGTACATGACGCCGGCGAGGCGCGTCCTCAAAAACGTTCCCCGAACGTGTTTAACGTCCTCTCGCTTTTATGTCTGTCCCGACGGCAAAATCTACACGACCGCGAATGAAGGCACGATTGTATTTACATAGTTGCTCCTTTAGTGTACGCCTCGTTCAGTAGAAATGTCGTTGTGTAAATCTGTGTATTGTTGTGGTTTGTGCATAAATTGTTGTTTAAAATGGTTACTTAAGAGGCGAGGATAAGCGGAAGCGGATTTAAAAAATAGGTATTTGTACAATTTGTTGGTGTCTCGGCAGCGAAGCATGCAACTTCCTTGAGAGAAAGGGACAGGTGCACTTCGAGTTGATAATACCTATCGAGAAAATCGAGGTTTCCCATTCCCTTCCCTTGTTTCCTCCCCTTAAAAATGGATCAATTTTTTCTTACTGATTTGCATTTAAGAATAGTTTTTCTGTCGGTACGTTTTGCTTTTTATAAATAAGTTTTGTTAAATTTGCACATGTACTTGTTTTGGCTGATGTTTAAAAGGGTTTTTTTTTTTCAATTTTTGGAGTACGTACCCAAGCTCCTATAAGAAAAATCTAATCAGCAAATCCGGGAGAAAACAGGGGAATACGTTTTTATGGATAAGACGCTGCTGTCGTCATCCCGATTCCCCCTCATTATCCCCTCTTGACCATGCATCGGTCGTGACATGCAAAAGACTTTCTGAAAGATCTAGACGTAAGTTATTAGTTTTCACAAGAGAAATTCAGTGCAGATATGCAGTAATGTATTGCATTTCCCACTTTATCCTATTTCCCAATGTACGTAGGTACGTATTACGGTTATACGCGAGATATGCCACAGTCCATTCCCATCCCATCTTATCCCTCCCCGTTTTCTAAACCCTTCCTCCAAATCCATTCCTACACCTCCAAAGGTTGGTAACGCATCTGGCGGGGCGTGCGAACGTTTGTCATTCTGGACTGAAGTTGCCATGTTTGGATGTCCATGGGCGACCGTATCCACTTACTATCAAGTGGACTGTATGCTCGTTTGCCGCCTTTTTCGTATAAAAAAATAACCTTGTATTTCTAAACTAAACTTCACATATATTTACACAGTCGATTGCATCGCCTCCAGAGTACCCACAGTGTCTAACGATTAAATCGCCTCGATAATTTTCCGTGTATCTAGCTCGAATGCCATTTAATCCATACAAATGGTGGAGGGTAAAATATACTTTATGTTTTTGCCGATAAACGACACTGCAACTTCACAGGAACAGTACAATTTTATAGTGAGGCATCTCGGCGTTCTTCTCTAAATATTTTTTCCACTAGATAATTTGTTCAGGATTATTTATTTGTAAATAATATGTGTATCGTATTAATTGATCACAATCGGGTATTAGAACAAATACAAACTCGTTTGCAGTTCGTTATATTCAATTGACGTCTGGATGGTGCAAACTGTAAATATAACGTTGTAGAACAAACCTATTCATTTAGGTTTGTATTCATGTTATTTTTTTCCTACACTTGGAACAACTTTCTGACTTTACGCATAGGTCATGTTCAAAGCAGATTAGCACTAAAAGTAACTAGTATAGAGTTAAAATTTTTGTGTCATTTTATAGGTTTACTTAAAAACTATCGATCTAATACAAAAAATGTTAGTTAACGGTCTGCGGTGAATTAGAAAAAATTAAAATATACATAATTTTTGTATAAAATTTTTTTGCTTGCTATAATATAAAATAAGTGGTTGCTATTTTTTTAGGTCTCTTGTGTCGTCAATACTTTGAAATAAATAAATACCTCTCGAATGAGATCATTTTCAGGTTTCTACGACACCTTTGTTCATAGATATTATCTTTTTATTAGTACATATCTTATCCGGCCGATTTCAATATTGAGATGGCTGCTTTTTAAGTGGGGGCGGGGATTAGTAGTAAGGTGCTTTTGTCGATAAAAATAAATGTGATTCACTCCCTTAACATATCCGTAATCGACTCCCTGACACACTGTAATATATTATCAGATTGTATCTACACTGCTGGGTACAGACCTCTCCCTCAACTCGCCACCACTTCGATCTTTCGCTATTCTTACATCCAAGAGTGTCCTTACCGCGATAAGGCCGCCGGTTGTACTTCTAATTACTTGTACTTCGTATTTCTCTGTATGTTTCTGGTGTACAATAAAGTGTCTCTAGTCTAGATAGATACTTTAGAGCTACGATAACGTGATCCACCAAATCGATTAGCGCTTCCAGTTGTTTTTTGTCGCTTTATTTCAGTTGTTCAGCCATTTACGTACGTTAAATTTAATATCGAGTTACAAGTGTCGATATATATTGAAGTATCGATTGTGCAGTGTTCAGGAAACTGCGGGCGAATGCGAGACATTTATTGAATTTATTCGATACTCGATACGTTTGACGTTTATTTATTGAGTTACATTGAGTACCACTTCCTGATCGCGGGTCTAACAGTATGGAATTCGATTTTCGTAAAAAAGTATGTGTACTACTGCAGTAATGCTCTTTTGAGTCTTTTACAGTACTTCTTTACTAATAGACTTCCATTTACTAATTTACATTTTCTAATGAATTCCTTGGCGTGTCTTCCTTGGTGTCGGCCGGCGTTAGAATTACAGCACCTCATCTCATCCCGTGGATGTCATAAAAGGCGACTAAAAGATATCAGCAAAGCTGCTACCACAAGCCCCGAGGAACTACATCACCTCTAAAAGAGTGGATTGGATAACTCGCTTAACCAGCGTCGCGTTTTAAGGCCAAACATCCCTCGTGAACAAGACACTGTGCACGAGGAGGCCCATATCCAACAGTGGATGTTTTTAGTGCTGGTTACGGTAATGGTTAGGTTACAAAAAGGGTAAATGCTGTCCACAGTCAACGAGGTGTGTCCAATTAGTGACTAGTTGCATTGAGTATATTAATTGGGTGTGACTGTGCGTAGAACAAAATATATACTTTAAATTAACAAAAAGTTATGGAAAAAAGGAACTATTGTAAAAACTGGTAGAATTGATTCTACTCTAGTAAACAATCAATTATTTATCAGTTTTCGCATTATTTCAATGACACGTTGTAGTCCTTATATCCTTTTCATGATAGTCATAAATCCAAACCATCAACTTACCAGCCTTACCATCAACTAACTCGTCTGCCAAGAAATCTGCTTATTCACTGAGTGTATTCTTACGAACTAAGCAATAAAGAATACTTCCAATACAATACACACCAGAAAGGCTGCCAAGAGCAATCCGCTAAGTTCCAACACAGCTACAAAGTTTCACAGCGTACGAAGATTTCGCTATAAAAGTTTATACCATAACATGTGTTTTACTCACTCCTAACACAGCGACATGGTCACTGTATAAATGTTGGTAAAACGTAGCAGGGAAATTGACATTAAAACACTTTTATCAGTTTCATTGTCTCACCTGGGGGTAACAAAAGCTTTTCCTTAAAGTTGGTTGTGAATTTTTCCTTTTTTTTTTCTACTAATAAATATCCAATGTTTATATTTATTGCAGTAAATCATTTTAATTGCAATCGTTTCAGCTAATAAGTATAAATGTTCATATTTATTACAGCAAATCATTTTAATTGTTTCTGCTATATTTATTACAATAAATCATTTTAATTCTAATTGTTTCTAATAAGTATAAATGTCTATTTTTATTACAGCGAGTCATTTTAATTTCATTTTTTCCTGCTAATAAGAATACATGTTTATATTTATTGCAGCAAATCAGAATATTGATATTTATATTATTTCTCAGAAATACAAATATCTATGTCGATTACAAAAGTGTTCATTTTAACCCAACTTCAAAAATTCTCCTGATAAATTGTCATTTTGTACTCTAGCAATAGAGGGGGGTGAAATTTAAAACAAAATCATGACGACACTTGAATTTAACCGTACTTCAAGATTATAAAGCCTTATTATTTCATAGTAAATTGTTGTCTTATGTTTTTTCATCATCTGAAATCATCTGAACACTGAAATTTCTATTCAAGAATAGGAGTCTTCCAGAGCTCCATTGTATTGATTTCCGTCTACACTTCATATCCTCTACTAGTATCTTTGCATACTGACCTCCTAGTATCAATTCGAGTCCCCAGCGAAAGGCGCAGCCGGTGCATTTTACTGCAGTTTTTAGCTTGTTAGGTTTTACGAGTAGGTCACAATATGAAGGCGTAGTAAAATTTTAACAAGTTGGAGCTATTTACAATTTAAGAACATTAGAAGTACAGCGAACTCTTCTAAAGATGATCTGTCTTCGATACATGTTATTTATTGATACACGTCCCTAACTATTTATATCTATTATGTAGTATAGCTTTCATTGATGACCGCAATTTTCAAAAGTGGCCACATGTGACTAGTGATAACGTATTCTTTCAGTAATTCTATTTTGTCACATAACATTACACCCATTACATGTCATCTTTTTATTTATACACTACTAGCTGCACCCGGCAAACGTTGACGTGCCTGTGTATTTACCTCTGTAATAAAAAATCACAAATTATTCTGATTGAACGGTATAGAAGTTGATGTGCTGCAGCGCCATCTAGTGTCGAGTTACAACAAAGTCGATAGCTCGAAAATATTCTCCGTGGTCGAATACCTATATATACCAATTTTCATGGCGATCGGTTGAATGGTACAGAAGTTGATGTGCTGCAGCGTCATCTAGTGGCGAGTTACAACAAAGTCGATAGCTCGAAAATATTCTCCGTGCTCCAATACCTATGTATACAAATTTTTATGGCGATGGGTTGAACGATATAGAAGTTGATTTGCTGCAGCGCCATCAAGTGGCGAGTTACAACAAAGTGGATAGCATAAAAACCTTGTCCATGAAAAAATGCATATATGTGCCAACTTTCATGGTGATCGGTCAAACGGTGTCGAAGTCTATTAATCTCAGACAGCTATACCAACATTCATTTATATATATACCATAGATACGCCTATCAATTTATACAATTTTAATTGGTGGCTGCAGTTTTCAAAAGTGGCCGCACGTGACTATTTCAACGTTAGATATAAAACCATCGAAACACTATTTCGGTATTATTTCAGTAGTTCCACAAAGAAGTTTTCGTATCGACTCACAGACCCTTATTTCTCTAAGAGCATGTGAGGCGTGTACACGGAACGTCTGCAGGACGGACTCCATTCGTCCATTCCGTTCCACTGGAATGCGAAAGGTAATAAATTTTCCACGACATCACTACCTAACCTACGTTTATGGAGTTTGAAGACGGAGTCACTGGCGGTGGCAGGTTAACCTCATTTATTTTACTGTTTTACGACATATCAAATTCCTGTCTAAATCGAGGAAAGCAACGTTACGTTACCAGACTACAGTTTTTCGTTACGTGTTGCACTAGTCACGTATTTAATTGAAAAAAAAATATGCAATAACTGAAATCATGAAAATTGATTTAAGTATCGTTAATACGAAATCTAGCGCTACACAAGAAAGACCTCTCACGATTTGTTGGCGGACACATCGCGGATATTGTTGATATCCAGCCGAAACTACAATTCGGCTACCGAATTCTAGCGTGGGAGGCCCCCTTCGGCGAGGTGGACTGAAGACTTGAAGAAAGTCGCCGCTAGTTAGAAGCCTGATTAATGTTAGTTAGTTAGTGTTAAGCGTTAGCGTTGTGTTAGTTAAGCCGCTAGTTAGTGTGATCGCATTATATTATTTATTTATTATTATTATATTATATTATTGCTATATTTATCCTCAGGTTTTTCACCGTGTCATATCGGCTATCTTTAGATTAGCACCTCCCAATCTCTCCTCGTGAATGTTGTAAAATGCGACTTAGAGTTAACGAAGCGGCTACCACAAGCCCTGAGGAACTACACCACCTCTAAAAGAGTGGACTTGCCAACCCACTTGGCTAACGTGGCGTTATAAGTCCATACATCCCTCATGCACCCATCAATGTGCAGGAGGAGGCCCGCCATGTCCAGCAGTGAACGATAAAGGGGCTAGTGACGGTGACGGTAGACGTACTGTATTTCATACTAATATAAGGAACTACCCACACAAAAACTTTAAAATTTTGTTAAGGCTCTCTCAGACATAAGGACACGACTGACAAGCCTCTAGAAACTAGATTGTTCCAGTCCCGTGGGATATCGTATCTTCCGAACTTCAAGTAGTTCACTTGCCACTACACTGAACATTTTACAGTAACAAGACGTGTGCTGAAAACTAGTGCTGGAGTGAAGTTTGAAAAGTTGTTAGCTCTTTTTAAAGTGGGTAGACGAAACATCTTATTTTGTGAGAGAAAACTCTTTTATAGATGAATTCAGTAAATTTAGTATTTTAAAATTAACTTTAGTATTTGCGTAAGTCACTTAATTGTGGAAATACTAAAATAGTATTGACTAATCAAATGTTCCAACACATACCTACAAACTCTTTTGCAGTTCACTATCAACTTATTCGATAGGCAATTACGTAGTGTCAATCGCAAATGCAACGTTGTAGACCAAATCTGTGTGTACATACAGTTACGAGCCACGATTATCAAAGCTATTATCAATTTATAACTGTGCGATCGCTTGGTCAACTTTATTACTCGCTATATTAGGATTTAATTGACAAACATTGGGAGAGTCCACTATCTCACCATGGAGAGACCTGTGTCTCTGGTGTGGTGTATTGTTAATATTAGATTATTATACTCGTAACACGAAATCAGGCTACGCTACCTAGTTATTATGTATTTGGACCCAGTTACTTTATAAATAAAGAGTTATAAAAGTTTCCAAATTTTGCATAATTTCTAGACCATCACCATAAAAATTCTTCGTAAACTATCTTTATCAAATCTTCGAAATATAGTTAAACGAAAGTTTTCTACTTAGTATAACAGAGTATTCGTTGAACACGTCTAACAAACCGATCGACATTGACGTGTAAGTTGAATAAGATGATTCGACACGACGTCCTTTTGATTATTCGTTATTTTCAAGGCGTATATACATAGCTATCCTACCTGTATTGTTAGCTACAATGAAAGTGAATTATTAATACTAGATTGCTGGATAATGTAGCGCTATAAATTACCAACCTTGTAATAGGCACCTCGCTCATTTTATTTAATAAGCCAAGGTAGTGACGTGTGAAAGGAAAAGTCTATACGGATACCAAGCAGAGAGTGAAAGCGGGCTGATATTGAAGATGAAGACAAAGAAATGTTATGAGATGAGGGAGCGCAAAAAGGAGTCATTAAATATGAAATAAAAAAGCATAGTGAAATCAAATATATAACTCGTAAGATTGAAATTGCGCAACTGATTTGGCCCCGGCTACGAATTTGTAAGCAAATAATAATAGATTTGTTCCATATTTCAAAATACTTTAGACCATGTACCATAGTTATGACGTCTATTTTTCTAAAAATGGAAATCACCATCTTTGTTATACGTAATAATTAATAATAAATGTAGGACTCTTTGGCGGCAACTCGAGAAGTGTAGTATTTGTTTGATTAATTGTAAAAAAATGTGTACTGTACTTTTTGTGGTTTAATAGTGCAACTTTATTTCTTGCTGTAAAATTACTGCAAGTTGGTTACAGAAATTTATAAGAACCTGTTGTTGTTTTTTTATAAATAAAAGAAATAGAGACCATTAAGATTGATGTATTTATTGTTTTAGTTGTTGTTGGTTGTACTAATTACAATTAGTAAATAAATTTACCCAGGTACACTTAAGGGTAATTCAAAATATTTACTTATTACAACTTAGCCCACCCTTAGGCATCATTAAAGAAATATCAATCTCAACGGTAAAGATCAGGGGTGTTTGTTCGGTTCGGTGGTGAAAATATAACCCTCTTTCTGCTAACTTTAAACTCAACTACCAAAAGACTTCAAAAATTATTAACACTGAGATCTTGGTCAAATCTTCAATACGAGGAAACGCCTACAGCTTAGTAAGGTGAAATGGTACCTGTGATCCGACGTTACTGAGGGTTGTCCACAAACGGTTCCTTCCCTGGTCCAACCATTCGTTACCAACCTCCTGACACTGTGCTGAGGAGTCTCACTCAATCAGAGGAAAAATCTCTCCGGATAAACCGTAGAGGACCGAAGCATACGATACTCTCCAACATTATTGAAGTAACGTAACAATACTATAATGATACTATAATGATAATAACATAATAACAACACAACACCCGCATAGTGACGTGTAGCTCATTCATTCTGGGCCCTCGTCACATGCATCCCGACCCTGCCTCAAACTTAGGGTGTTTGCTCACGTCAATCATGTGAAATCTTGATTAGATGCCTCCGGCATCGCTAGATTAATTATTTAAATTAAATATCTTAATTTTCAACCATCTTGGTGAATCCCAAAAACGAAAGTCCCTCCTTCCGTCAAACCTTTACATTGCGACGATTAAAATAAAAAGACACTTTAAATATTTTTGAAAACAACTGTAAATACAAGAGGAATAATCTCTGAAGAATTTTATTTATTATTTAAATATAAACGAATCCTACCTTTCTCATAAATCGATCCATTTGAGTTTCCGAACTGAAACTCCCATCGATATAACACCAATTAGTTCAAAGTAAGAAAAATAGGTGGCGTTAGTAGTACTAACAACCACTAATGCCAAAACGATTCAACAGATGTCCTAGACGTTTTAAACTTGATAAAAGAAAATAGTTTTTACAAAAAACGCAACGTTACAATAGTGATAGTTTATTACACTAAAAACGTTTTTTGTGCGTATTACTTTGCATTTGTGATAATTGGATTATAATCTAATTATAATTATGATAATCTGTGAATAGGATTTTGCAAGGCCGGTGGATCGCCCGCATACCCCCTGGTGTTGCAGGTGTCCATGGGCGGCGGTAACACTTACCATCACGTGGGACCGCTTGCTCGTTCGTCCACTAGAAATTGAAACTAAAAGTTTACCTATTTATTAGGCATTTGTGCTTCGGTGAACACCATGCCGGTACTTTTGAAATGGACGTTAGTCTAATTTCGTATTCTTTCCCAGAAAGAAAATATTCGGTTTCTAATTACAGCAAAAAGGCAGTTAAAACCTATTTTACAAAAACATACAAACACATACAGCTAGCTTCTCAAATGTCTTCTCATCAAACATCTGTGAATTAATCTAACGATGTTAACGTGATTTCACTTTGTTTCAGATAATGGTGATTGACGAGAATGAAGCGCGACTGCGCGTGCGCTTCCCGCTCAACTGTGAAAAGCGGCGGAACTACAAGTTCGACATCGCCGCCGTTGGCTGTGATGGTTCCTACTCTAATACGTAAGTTTTATAACCGGTGGGAGCGACTTCATTCGCGTGAACTATTGGTTCCCGTAGGAACTTCATAATTGATCTGGATAAGAAGTACCCTATATGTTAACCCAACATATAAGTTGTAACTATGCCAAGTTTCATTAAAATCCGTTCAACGGTTTTTGCGCGATACCCCGTTCAGACAGACAGATGAAAACTTCAAAAATAAATATACGTTCTTTTACACTGCAATGACTTTTTTCAAAAAATATTTCATATACAGACACGGCTGTGTTGCCCTGAGGAACTACACCGCTTCTATAGGAGTGGATTCGCCAACCCGCTTAGTCAGCGTGGCGTTTTCAGGCTTTACTTGTCCAGCGGTGGGTGGACACTGAAAGGGCGGGCTGGTTGCATTTCATTCCATAGATAGATAGATAGATTGAAAAATACTGGAAATATACTTGGTCGTTCATGTTGGCTACATTATTCCCACATTATGTTATCTCCCTAATGTACGCCCGTGTTTTGGTAATGAGTGAGATGTGCCAGAGGCCATTCCCATCCTATCCCTCCCCATTTTCCCAACCTTTTCTCTAAATGCATTCCCATATCTCCAAAGGTAGGCAGCGCACTCGGGGGCGCGCCAACGTTTTTCATTTTGGACTAATGTTGGCATGTATCGTCGATCTATCCACTTACTATCAGGTGTATGCACGTCTGCCGCCATCGTCCATATAAAAAAAATTTCACGAGACCGTGAAATATAGACGTTTATAATATTGTGTTGTTCAAATTTTATAAATCAACCATACCATCTAGCGAATCGTGCGCCATTCGAGTCGTGCTACAAACAGTGTATATCATATACTACATAAGCATTCAAGTGACGTAATTTAACGTGACGTGAAAGAGTCTTTATGAATAGTTTCCCTAACTTGCTTAATCCTCTTCTGTTCCATCCAGCGTCCCAGTTCACATAACAGTGATAGACGTGAACGAATTCGCGCCGGTGTTCACTCAAGCCGCGTACGTCAAGTCCGTGGACGAGGGCCGCATATACGACGAAATAGTTCGTGTGGAGGCGACCGATAGGGACTGCACGCCGAGATACGGTGATGTGTGCAAATACGAGATACTGACGGACAGGAGCCAGCCGTTCACTATTGACAACGAGGGTGGGTATCCTTTCTGTTTTTAAAAATCCGATTGACACTCCATGGGCCTTCGTTTTGTAACCACGGGGAGATTTCAGACCTTAACCCGCCCAATACACATAAAGAAAATTTAATAAAAGCAAAATATATATATATATATGTCATCATCACAATTTATATATAGACTTTCAAAAATGTGACTCTCCATCGAAAAAAATGACTTGGCAGCATATATTTGTATATTTTATACCTTCTATAATTTGATTTCAGCACAAAGGTATATTTCTGACAACATTTAAATATACTTTTTTAAACCTTAAAATTTTCGTAACATAAAAACATCGATAATTTAAAACATTCCACTCTTAATAATTCTTTAAACCATCCAATGTATTTAATCGAGTGACGTTATCATTCCAGGTGTAATCCGCAACACGGAGCCGCTGGACTACGAGAAGTCGCACAACCACATCCTGTCGGTGGTCGCGTACGACTGCGGCAAGATGCAATCCGCGCCGGTGATGGTCACCATCAAAGTCAACAAACCCTGCAGAGCTGGCTGGAAAGGTAAGCAAATTTTAAACACGTACAAATATATGTATAGATAGATAAATTGGAACAGTGCGATATTAGTACACAGTGAACAAAAATTGGACTCATGCTAATAAATTTTAGGGGTAGGTCAAAAGTACGCTGAGTTGCTCCGAGAAAGGGTGCGGTGTTCGCTGTGCCCCCTGATTTCTTGTGAATAATACGGTGACGAATGTGCACCTGAATATTCGCTTAGAGCGATTCAACGCCCCAGAGAGGGTGTTGGCGACATTGCCACGTTACTCGTAAAATATAGTGGTCGACTTCCTTACTAACAACAGATTTAGTGTGGCAATACTTCACTTTTATTTTCTTGTTTCGATTAATATAACGGTGTGTGGTCGGTTCTTGTATTTGTTCTTGTGCTGTTCAAATTCATTTATGCGTCCCACTAGGAATGGTTGTTTTATTTCCCCGGTTGATACCAGCAACACCAAAATACAGTCTAATAGCCGTCATCCTTCCAACGATCATACCCATCAGCTGACTCTCGAATAACTGTTTTATTTTGGATTTCGGGACAAAATTTTGGCTAACGGAAACATTTTGCTGTTTCCAACAACAGAGGGCGGTAGCAGGAAGATGACAAGCGAGCAGACAGTGAGTGCTCTTTACTTTAAGCGGTTACTGTCACACATGGACATTTGCCTTATATACTACCATTAGTCAAAGCTGACGAACAGTGGAATGTCCGCATACGCCACCCTATGAATCCTATGACACTTATATTCAAGACGTAAAACCAGTATAAATCAAAACACCAAAACGTAACCGACATAACTCACAGAATTGGAAGCTTAAGTGGCAATAGGCAGGTCATATCTGCCTCATAACCGATGGGGCAGATTTGCCTAGAGTAGAGACTGCATACCGGGAAGAGCAGTACGCCTTTCGACCAGGCCTACCGACCATTTAAAGATTACCTCTATTAAGTGGACTTCAAGTGGAAGTTCGTGATGGCCTGAAAGACACAGTCCAGTGGTTATGGTACGATGATGGTAATGTTTGCGCGGCGAATAGCTTATCTCACCGTTACCTATGTCTCTCCGCTGTTTGATATTTCCGGTATTTCGCGAAGCACGCTACCACACACGATTTTTTTTTTTATGGATGAAGGTGGCAGACGAGCATACAGTCCACCTGATGGTAAGTGGATACTGTAGCCCATAGACATCCGTGATACATGCCAACATTAGTCCAAAATGACAAACGTCGGCACGCCCCCGGATGCGCTGCCTACCTTTGGACATAGAAATGCATTTGGAGAAAGGGTTGGGGAAATGGGGAGGGATAGGATGGGAATGGACTCTGGCACATCTCACTCACTACCGAAACACGTACGTACATTAGGGAAATAAGATAAAGTGGGAAATGCAGTACATTTCAAGGTAGTCTTCTGTGAGAGAGGGGTAACGTGGCCAGTCGAGTGCGTCCAGCGGCTGTTGGATTGCAGCGTGCACTCTCCCCCTCATAGCGTACTCACGATATTCGGCTCTTATCATCTTCTTCAAGTCATCAGTCCACCTGGCCGCAGGTCGTTCCACGCTGCTGTTATTATAACATATCTTACCTATTTTATATTTATTTAATGTCTCGTATGTTTTATTCCAGGAGTGGCAGAACGCGTAGACTACGCCCCTGGTACGGGTCCTCTGGCCCTGTTCCCAGCTGCCAGGCTGGAGGCTTGTTCCTCGGACGAGCGGTGTCCCGGAGTGACGCGCATCCAGGCGGCGGTGTCCCTTCAAGCGTCCCGCGCGGGTTCGGGTTGCGATCGGGACACGTACTCCATTCACTCGCAGAGGACCATTTGCGGTATGTCTTCTCTTGCTTCTTTTCTTTATATATTAGGTTTGCCAGCCTTCTTACACTAATATATATATATATATATATATATATATATATATGTATGTTACAATAAATATAACCAAGAGAACTAATAGACAAACAGCTTAAGGAAAGTAAAAAAAAACAAGGTCTTTGATGTACAAAGTCACTTCAATTGTGAGTCGTTTGGGACGTGATTGCAAATCAGCGCTGTAGCGTTCCGAGGCGAGATCAATATACTCGTATACCATAGCCTGTGTCTCCCCACTGTTGGATAGAGGCTTCTTCATACCACTGCGACATACATATAGGGCACACTGAACATTTTACACTTCTGGCCATTCATAAATATTTGAATTTCGAAGGTTTTAAATATGTATATAGAATGATCTGTTTTCTTACAGGCTTGGATCCGAAGACTATCGACCTGTTGCCGAGTCCTGGAGCAGGAAACGAATGGGCGAAGTCATTGAAACCTGACTCAGGTGAGTCACAAACTTAACTTATAAAACCAATTTATAAGGTATAAGCCTATAAATGAGGTATTCAAATCCAATAATAAATAATTTAATAGTACAATGTTATATAATGTAATATTTTTTACTTTTTTATTTTCATAAAACGGCATCTTCAAAAAAATCCCTACTTTCAGGTCGTGACGGCGAGCAAATGTTCGAATTCGACGGAGAGACCACTTCAGCTATCGTTCCCGAATCCCTCCTCCCACACGAGCTGGCGGGAAGCTTCTCCATCTCCACGTGGATGAGACATGCGCCTACCTTCGACCAGGACAAGCATCGCAAGGAACACGTGCTATGTCTCGCTGATGATCACAGTAAGTCATTTTGTTATCTGTCTTTTCATTTTTCAGAGTGATCTACTGAAGCATCTGAAGTTTTAAGACTTATTACCAGACCTTTGTTCTTGATTTACTTGATCTTGACTGGTTGACTCAACAGTTAGACTGTTGAAAAGACACCCGCTCGATTTGATACTTACATTGGCACCTTGCTTTTTTTATAAAACTATTGACAAAAAAGAAGATTACATGATTTTTATGGTTAATTGAACGTTTGAATTAATAAGTATACGGATGATGTAATAAATTATTATATAAGTAATTACCCTCACGGCATTCATAGGCGACAGAGGGACGTTACGGGCTGAGGGGGGAAGTTACTGCGCGGATTTTGGGACACGCACAAAGGAGATACGAGTATAGACTCGTATAATTTATTATTCGTATGTCCTAACCCTACCTTCTACTCTTGGTCTCCGAATACGATATCCACTTACTTTGGTATATCCAGCAGTCACAGAAGCCCGTAGTCTTCTGGTGTAGGTGAATGATTACCTAAAATACTCATTCTGCATCTCGCGAAACCGTCACATTTGCACAGAAGAAAGAAAGAAAGAAAATAAAGTTCATCTTATTTAGGATACATTTTGTACCGAATTAATCGGAAATATTCCAGACAGAATACTTATTTTCCACTTCTACTCATTCCCCTAATGTTCGTACGCATTTCGGAGATCCCCACCAATTACCCTTTCTGCAACTCAAATACATACGATGGTGCGTTTGTCATTCTGGACTGATGTTAGCATGTATCAAGGATATCCATGGACGGCAGTGGACTGTCTGCCCATCTATCATTTTTCTATAAAGATATTAAGTCTAAAGAGTTTACTAGTTTTAGAAAGAGATACAAAGAAATCGACGAAACATGAGCTTTGGGTTTGTGTGAGTGCACATTGCGAACCATTTCGACAATCGGTTTGGACAATAGGCATGATGACAGTATTAAAGAATTAAAGAATAAATGATTTTAGAGAAAAAAATATGTTGAATGAATTCTAATAAATTAACCAGTTTTAATGTAAACATTGAGATTAATAATATTTTCAATAAAATAAAAGTATAAAATACTGCATTCGGCCATGTTAACTAAAACGCCAATCAGAGCGAATGACGTCACGCCTCAGTGAACATCACCGTGTCGCTTGAACTTCGATTGATTTACCTACCTACGTTTACCTAGGTGTGACGTCACAAGCGACGCCATGACACTTGCGAGTGTTTTCGCGCATAATTCAAAGTAGATAGAAAAAAAATGCATAATTTGCGTTAAAACTTACTTTATTGCTGAAATAATGTTATTTTCGGAAACAGTAGACGTGAATCTACATTATAGAAGCGGATTTCAAAATCCGTCATCATGCCTATTGCTCACCCACTCGCACAGATACAATGCTAATGTTTCGTTCATTTCACTGTATTTACCGTAGTTTTTTTAACTGTTTATTTCAGAAATGAACCGTCACCACTACGCCTTGTTCGTGCGCAATTGCCGGCTCATACTGCTGCTTCGCCGCGACTTCGGCGACGGAGACCTGAACATCTTCCGACCGGCAGAGTGGCGCTGGAAGATACCAGAGGTAATAACACGCTCTCTTACCCCAGATTATCTCTACATTCCTCAAATTACCGCAGATTATTTATACCCCCCTTCCACAGATATAGATAGACAACGCAAATTCTTAAAATTCCTGCCACCGTAATCAACCACTTACAATCCACTGCTGGACATAAATCTTCTCATGCGCCTTGTCTTGTGCATAAGGAGTATTTTGCCCTAAAAAGTCCTGATAAAATGTTCTGGCATTCAAACGTACTGGCCAGAAGAAAGGCGTCCAGAAGAATTTCTTTTGAAGGGGGCACACATACAAAAGAATAGATAACGCAAACTGGGCAGCGTGGCCGAAGTTGGCATAAAACTCCTACTTCTAGCGCCGCTCGTTGAGTCTGTTCCGACCCGTGTTGCTAGCAAGTCGTTACTAAACACATAAATGCCTAATTACGCTATAATCAATCGTAAAAATTCGTTAAAAGATGTGAACACAGTCAAAGGAGATGTTTCGTTACATCGGCATATGATTTCCCATAACTAAAATTTACTCTTAATGTATAACTTGAGCCGTTTGCTGTCGGTTGGTTTTAGAATGGCCAAAACACATCTCTTCTCCTGGGTGTCATAACAGGCAACTAAGGGGTGACATAACGGCTATCACAAGCCCCTAGGAACTACACCACTTCTAAAAAAGCGTGCTCGCACTGGCGAGTTCGCTTTTTTAGAGTTCGCTTCGCCGAGCGAATTGTCGCTCGCTCAGCGTACATCCCCCATGCAGAAGATAAAGTACATGAGGAGATATATGTCCAGCAGTGAATCACAAAACGGACGGTTACGGTATAAGTGCCAATGTGCTAAAGCAGTTATCATCAGATTGATCATTGCCACAAGGCTGATAGGGGATTTAACTTGGTAGCACAATACACCCAGTTGGATACGAAATGTATCCGATAACCGATTGGGCGAGTTAGTTACCTCCTAAATACTGGATATTGAATGACAAGTGAATGAAAATTACCAGATGTTATTTTCTTTCCTATTCTTATTGTATTGTATATCCTTTGTGTGTTTATGAATGCATGTAGTACGTACATGTATGTTAGGATAACTACATGGTGAGTAGAATGATGGATGAAAGTAAGAAAGAAAACGTTTACTTATACGCACATAAAACACCATAACACATGGAGAATTACATACAACACACAGACACAGTCTTACTAGTTTACAGTCGCTCAACAAATATATTTGTATAGAGCAACGGTTTGGGGGCATGCGGCGTGTTGGGTGACGCGGCTGACGTACCGCTAACTCGGGTCAGTTTGTGGTCGCGACAGTAAGGTTGTCGTACGTACTAAGGTTGAAAAGTTTCTTGAGTGTTTTATCTGAGGACTGCGCTTAGTGAAATTATAGACTTGTGTAGTACTACGGTGATGCGTAGATAAACACAAATGTTTATCAATGCTATGCATCCAATCACACATATTTATGCAACTGGACCTATAATAGTACCCGTGATCCATTTGGTGGGCTGCAGGTGCCTCACGTGGATTTTGTTAGTTACTGCCAAGATCTGGAAGTGTGTTTTATGTAAAATTTATGGTAATTTGTGGGGAACAATATGTTGAAAAATTTATGCAATCCTTTAGAAAAAATACAGTTTAAATCCGGATCCTGCCTTTGTTTTCCATTGAATTTTCTTATCAAATTGTACATAAGATTGAGAAGCTTATAATAAAAGGAAATTCAAAAGTTTTAAATCAAAAATATGTCGCAAATATCTTGCCCGCCGAAAAGGACAGAATATAATAAAAAATAAAATGTGGTCGCATTACACAAATCAGACTTATACAATAAACTAGGTGTGCCCGGCGCGCCCGAACCGAACCTACTGACCGAAGTGTCCTGACGGGCGCCAACTAGCCGTACTAGGCATACCGAGTTGTTTCTTTTTTTTTTATAGAAAGAAGATGGCAAACGAGCATACAGTCCACCTGGTGGTAAGTGGATACTGTCGCCCATAGACATCCGCGATACCTGCCAACATGAAAAATGGATTTGGAGAAAAGGTTGGGGACGTGGGAAGGGATAGGATGGGAATGGGCTCTGGCATATCTCACTCACTACCGAAACACGTACATACATTGGGGAATATGATAAAGTGGGAAATGCAGTACATTTCAAAGTAGTATTCTGTGAGAGAGGAGTAACGAGGCCAGTCGAGTGCGCCCATCGGCTGTTGGATTGCAGCGTGCACTCTCCCCCTCCGTTTGTCCCCTTCTCCCTCTGTTTGATGTTCTTCTGGTCAAGTAAAGGTACGCCCAAAATTTAGTCCTTTCTCGCATTCTGCAAAATTACAATAAATCCAGACCTCGATATGTTCCTCTGGATAAACGTTTGGAAGAAAGAGAAGAGATTCCAGAAGACCTCGGCCAAGTAGCACGGAAGATTCAATTAATAATAAAAAATAAAATGCCATGCACGCCCGGCAATTTTTTTGCACATAATATATAACCTATGTCCATCTGGAATAATGTAGGTACATTATTCCAGATGGACATTCAAATGGTGAAAGAATTTTTCAAATAGGTGCAGTGGTTCGCACTTCTTTATTATATTAGGATAGACAGGGGAATACGGATAGTACGCATTATACTGCCTCTCAAGTATAACGCGTATAACTCAAGATGATGAATGTATTGCGTCTGATGTAAACAATACTCCTTGTCGTGCAGGTGTGCGACAACGAATGGCATCACTACGCAATGAACGTGCGGTTCCCGAACGTGGAGTTGTTTGTTGATGGCGAACCTTACCATTCGGTGGACGGTAAAGGGCCTGAAGTAATCGACGACTGGCCGCTGCACCCCGCACACGGCGTCAACACTACGCTTGTCGTTGGCGCTTGCTGGCAAGGTAACATGTTTATTTATTTTATTTATGATTTATTGTGTTTTATGTTTACATGAAAAACCAAGTATTGATAAAAATAATATCTTAAAGAGTTGAGAAGAATAGACCATTGAAAGCTGGTAATTTTTCATAAACGGTTAAAGATATTTTAGTAGCATTTACCCGTTTATACGCCTGTATAATGGGCAGTGTTCTGAAGAGTTCAGTCCAAAGGCATCTTTGGATTTTTATCATCGCATCTCTCGTCTCGATGGACGATTCATCCGCGGACTTCTTTGACGGAGAAAGTTATGAAAAAAACTGTCAGTTGAGGGTTTCCTCTAAGCTACGACATGGACTAGTGTTGGTAATTCGTTTGGAAGATTAAGGACTTTTTGGTTCATAACCTTTGTGGGCTCACAATAACGAGACGAGCCTTCAGAAGAGGGCTACAAGACGAGTCTTTTCAACAAACAGTACATGGCGCTCTTCAAGAGAGCTGTGAATAGAATGGTGTGCAATTGGCAGCACACTTATATGTAGTCTGTTTATACCTCTGGTCTTTTTTATATTTTTAATATTGCATGTGTCTATCGGCGGCAGTGGCTGCCTGTAGGCTTGTGTAAAAATATCACCGTGTACAGCCTATTAGCCTATTGTGTAAATAGCCTATTATCCTTTGTCCTGTCGTACAGTTCTATTGACCGAACAATTGAAATTTTTTCTCACTTTTTCTGCCGACAGATTAAATAGGAAACATTTCTCACTACTTCTGTTTTAATGCTAAAATATTGATTCTATTATTTTGTCGATAACTGTATCGAGACTCTTTTCTGATCACTTATTAATTTCAGTTAGTTATCAATTATCAAGTACTTACTGTTCACTTTTCTACGCTCGTGTCATTTTAATAAACTGTAGTAATAGCTACTAAATATTTTTCTAAATTACTAAAATAATATAAAACTTTTATGTCGACATCCATATTGTATATATAGCGTACAAACAATTTAGTTCCTTGTAGTTCTGGTGACCCAACCCGAGGGTTAAGCTACATAGTTTGGTTATTCACAGAACTAGCGAGAATAAAAAAATCCATTTGTACGGTCAACAGAACTAGTGGGAACAAATGATGTATTGTACATCTACAAAAGAAAATGAGAATGTTTGTCGTAGGAACAGAAAGTGACATGAAGCATCACTTGCGCGGGTGGCTGGCCGGGCTCGGCGTGTTGCGGCACGCGGTGCAGTCGCCCTCCGCGCTCAAGTGCGTCGCGCACTGCCGCGAGGGGCTCAGCCTTGCGCCTGACCTATGTGCGTATACACATCACACAGTACACCCCACACTCAAATATAAGTACACTGGAGTGCAGTCCACGTTCGCGCTCATATACACAGTAAACTCTGCCTCTACCAAAGTAGAGTACATATTATTAAACAATTCAGTGACCCTATGCGCTCGTATACACATAGCTCGAAGAACCGATGGCCGATGGGGCAGAGGGGTTCTCGAATGGAGACCACGTACCGGCGGACGAAGCCGAGGACGTCCATCTGCTAGATGGACAGACGACCTCATAAAGGTTGCGGGCACCCGCTGGATGCAGGTCGCTGCCGATAGGTCTAAATGGCGGACAATGGGGGAGGCTTATGTCCAGCAGTGGACGTCCAAGGGCTGAGATGATGATGATGATGATGATGCGCTCGTATGCGATTATTATTTATTTAACATATATAGTGCTTAAACAAACTGTACTGCATTAGTGTTGTTGCCTTATTATGTAATACCTAAACAAATATCAGTGAGATTATTTTAAGGATTCGGCTTGCCTACCGTTGAATTCTTGCTTTTTTGTATATTTTATAGCTATTATCTGTTTTTTTCTCCAATAGATAAATAAATATATACAGTACACATTTACGGTCACACTTATGAAATATATTTAGGTACCAACTCACACTTGGCCACATTTTTATCGATAAGAGACAAGTCATGTAACATCACTATCGGTGGCTATCATATCATATCCGTTGTCACTGTTTCTCCTTTGTATAAGTTTTGTTTTTGTTGTCAGACCTAAAGTCCGTGTCAGTGGAAGGCGACGGCGTGGCTGACGTGGAGACGTTGCTACGCCGCGTGGCGTACGGCGACGCACGCGCCTTCCCCACGCCCGGCCGGCGGAACGTACACGTCGCCACCACTATCACGTAAGTGCAATACTATCACACGTTGATTGATTGCTGTCATCAGCCTATAACGTAACATTATAGATGTCAATTAGCCCAGCAGTCTATGGCAGCAAAGAGATTCATTGATACTGTTTGTTTAAATGGATTTTTAAACATATTTCATTGATTTAATAAAAATTCCATTTATCTAATTAATAAATGTAATAAATATTCCGTTGATCTAGATATTCTATCTATCTAATAAACATTTCATTCTCCAGGTGCGACAACGGTCGCATAATCAAGGCCCGCCCGGCGGAGTCGTACATAATGGTGCTGCAGCCGCAGACGCCCACGATCCTGATCAACGGGTCCGCGGACGCGGCCCGCGACTACGCGCACTTCCGCGCCGGACTGCGCGTCTTCCCGGACCTCGGCGTGCACGTGCTCGCCAGAAGCGGAGACAACGTGCATGGTGAGTTGTGACACGACTAGATATGACTAATAGCGACAGCATATGACTAAATGCGACAACATGCGATTAAATGCAATTAGTTGCGGCTAGATGTGTCAACGTACGACTAAATGCGATTAGTTGCGACAATATATGACTAAATACGACAATAAAGGACTAGATGCGACAATATGCTACGAAATACGACAAAAAACTACTAAATGCGACTAGTTGCGACAACATACAACTAGATGCGACAATACGTGCTGGCCAATACGTTTACGGTAGGTTCAAGTGACAATCTAAGACAACGGTCGCATCATCAAGCGTCGTCCGGCGGAGTCGTATATAATGGCGCCGCAGCGCTGTCATTTTGTGTTTTTCACATTCTACGACAATGTCACTGTTTCTGATCTTAGTCAAGATTATTTTGCGACATATTTTGCGACATATTTTGCGATATATTTTGCGACATATTTCGCGACATATTATGCGACATATTTCGCGACATATTTTGCGTTTCCCATGTTCTACCCCTTTTGCGTTCCGTAACTCTTTGCGTCAATGTCCTTATGTATAAAATCCTGATGTTCTGCGACACTGTCCTTTTGTGTTTCCTAATACTTTGCGACACTGTTCTTTACGTTTCTTGACGTTATGCGATCTTTCCATTGCGTTCCATCCTTCCATTGCGGTCTTTCCATCTTTCTTGACATTCCGCGACGCAATCCTTTTGCGTCTAACTAACCCTTTGCCTCACTGCCACTCAGATATAATATCATTGTTTTTAGAAGCATCAAGCCAGAAGCTGGACTCGTGCGTAGTGTCCGTGTATCCGGCGCTGAACCCGGACCACGAGGCGCTGTCGCTGCGAGCGGCGGCCGCGCTGCCGCTGCGCTACGACATCCGCGCGGCGGTCACGCGTGACGGCGTCATACTCACCGGCGCTGACACCGTGCAACACTACCAGGAGGTATGTTGCGTTATTATCACCCGACTGCGGCACGCGACGAGCAATCGGCACCAGATTTATTTGTAATCTGGTCCCGACTGCTTTGAGTCTGATGCCGAACGAATTTTCAAAATAGAAACAAAACAAACAAATCAGTAAGTGTATGCAGTAAATATGCAAACCTTTTTTCGTTAATTTTAGTTTATTTCAATATATGTGTTCATATAGGAGTTGAACGCAGACGGATTTTTTGTACTTTATATAATAAATTTTTATTTTAGTTTTACTTTATTCCGTTTTCTTTGATACTGTTCCGTCAAACAGTGAAATCAGTTTGTTGGCGGATGCATGCGCTTACTTAATAATCACTAAATGCTAAACATCGTTGTACGGTTGAATTCTACATTGTGAATGTAGGATCCGCATTTCCTCGATACGGAGGTGTCGCGCACTGTTCGGTCAAAAATCATTTTATACCGCGAACCCGTAGGTAGTGGAACGAACTGCCTCAAGAGGTCTTTCCATTAAGCTACGATATGGGGTTCTTCACGTGATACCGCTTGCTCGTCCGCCCACTAGTCTATAAAAAAAATAAAAAACGTAACGTTATTTTATGGTTGTTGGGTTCCAAGGGACGTTTTATCCCAATGATTCTATGTTATGTTACGTTGAGTGCTCGTGAGTGAGTTTTATTTTCAATATAAAGTTTCATACATATGCTACACAAACTATTTTGAACCCACTCTGACACACTGGTCCCACACTTAGCAAAGCTTGCGACGTGCGACCCATTACAGTATAATTATCAATATCGATACAGCAGCGCCTCGCAATGTGTACATTAAAATTATTATATTTTTTGTAGTGTATGACACTCTTAGTATATGACTCGGTTATATTTATTATAAATGATATAAAGATAGATAAAGTTAATTGCACATAAGATATTTATTTTAGATTGAATGTAGAAATAACTAGAGAACATAAACTATTGTAATCTATCTATCTATCTATATATATATATATATATATAAAAATGGATGTTGGTATATCTGAGATTAATAGACTTCGACACCGTTTGACCGATCACCATGAAAGTTGGCACATATATGTATTTTTTTCACGGAGAAGGTTTTTATGCTATCCACTTTGTTGTAACTAGATGGCGCTGCAGCACATCAACTTGTATAGTGTTCACCCGATCGCCATGAAAATTAGTATAAATAGGAATTCGAGCAAGGAGAATATTTTTGAGCTATCGACTTTGTTGTAACTCGCCACTAGATGGCGATGCAGCACTTCAACTTCTATACCGTTCAATCAATCGCAAAAATCATATCGACGGCAAAACGGCAGCTAGTGTATTATAAAACGCATAAAATGTTTTGTGTTCTTTCGAAATAAATGCTTATTAATTATTGTATAAATATTATTTTCTATTGTATTGCTGCAAGTAAGCTTTCAGTCCCCTTATAGTTTTGTACCCACAGCCGGTTTGTAATAACTTTTTAAATTACGTCAAATATGAGGATTGCTGTGAGTATTCTCTCTTAAATTGTTGTATTGTTTGTTGCAGGTCCTCCGCGAAATCGAATACAGCAACAAGAAACCAGCGTATTATCTGAACCGTGTGTTCAAGCTGACCTGCTCCGAGCTGAACGGCAGATTCACCAGTAACGAGTATGTCCAGACGGTAAGTGATTGTAACAAATAGAATATGACAAATATGTTGTTGTTTTTGTATCATTGCCATATATGACAAAAAAAATACACAGTTCAGTTTGAATACAACAAATCTTTAACAGCATAATTATATGTACGTTGTTTGCAGTTAACCGTGGTGCACCCGCACATGTCCGGCGGCGCGGCGGGCGAGGCGGGCTCGCACGAGTTGCACCCCAGCGGCATGGCCGACAAGATGGACGCCGTCGCCAGGGACAAACAGGTGAACATTTATATGTTCTTTAGTGACAACCGTAATGATAATTGTCCACTCTTTGATATATAAAACCTTGTATTTATTTCTAAACTCACCTAGGAACAGTTGACTCTATACTGCATGTTTTGGCGTCTGATCGCTCGTACCGCGAGAACACGGAAACATGACGGGAAACTTAATGTTTCATGCCATATTTGGACTACATTCGAAAACATACAGATTCGCCGTTGCGAATTTATAAACAAAGGTTTACATGAATACCTACATGGCTTAAGTTCAACAGTCATGTGAACCATTTAAAATATTTACACCATTTAATCAACAGTTCAATTTACCAATGGATTAATCCATTCATAATTTGCGAGATAAGTTAATACGATCAACAGCTCGAAATTTAAAACATGAACAGATCATTGGGACAGTTATACTTGTAATAAACAGTTGAAATATAAGGCAGCAGTGAACGGCAAAAGGTCACTAGTCCTTTTGTCGACCACAGCCGAACACGGTTGAACTTTCCTTGTACACGAACGATGTATGGCCTTAAAATGGCACCATGGCCAAGCGGGTTGGCGAGTCCACTCTTTTACAGGTGGTGTAGTACGTCAGGGATTGTGGTAGTGGTTTTGTTATCCTTTAATCGCTACGACACGACACCCACGGGAACAGATGGGATTTGTGCTATTCTGACGACATAAATGTAAAAATATGTTATTCCCACATTCTTCCTTTGTTTCCTTTAATTTATTCTGTACCCGTTACCTTTTTGTTCATTTCCTCCCATATTTTATCAGTGTAAAACGGTATTATCCAATAATGAGCGTATTTTTGTTGTCAGAGCGGTCACGGTCACACGGGCGACGCGCACGCACTGTCCCCGCGCGCATACGTCGCGCACGCGCAGCGCGACGCGCACTCCGCGGAGTTGCCCGCGCCGCGCCTGCTCGACTTGCGCACCGAACACCCGTCCACCAGTTAGTATAACAGTGTTTAATCTTTCATCGGGGACTTTTTGACAAAGACTCGAGAGAAATGAAGTTGAGTTTTTTTTTTATTATTATAAAAAATGTGTTTTATGCGTTTTATGGTTTCATAGTGACAGTTTATTAAACTTCAAAGTGTTTTTTGTGCGTAATGTTTGTGATAATCAATTAAAAGCGTGAGACTGAGTTTTCCGTGTGCTTCCAAGGAGTCTTCTATCCTCACTAAACCTACTAGGTATCACTGTACTGAGCGACTCGTGACTTACTTCGACGGGACTCTGGACATTGACAAGATACGTTTTAGACTTTGAAATTGTTTATTATGAATAAAACTTGTCACTGACAGATTTTGCTAATTGCACCATTGCCGTACATTAAAAGAAAAAAAAACACCTTTTAATTAGTTGTTAGTTCCAAATGACATTACTAGATGGCGCATTACAACTCGAAGCACTACTACGAATGGCTTATAAAAAAATATGCATCTATGGAAAAAAGCCTTTCAAAAGGAAAATTGATCAAGGTACTGCAGAATACCAGACTATGGTATTATAACTAAATAGGAAAAATAACTAAATTCTTTAAGTCACTGTCTAAGGTTGAGTACTGTGCTAATTTTGTTATTTTTTTTTTCTTCTTTATTGATTTCTAATTCTGTAAATTTGGAACGTATCTCTTATAATCCCACAGATTTTCCTAATCGTGAATACGGAACGGAATCCCCGCGAACAGGGAGTTTTTACTGTATTTGTATTGATAAATTAAACTGCATATTTCGGGGTCACTTGCGATGTCGATAAAAGTTTATACTGCCCGAAACTTAAAACTAGAAAAAAATATATAATATATAAAATGTTTAACCAAAACTACCGGAAAAATGTTATTACAGTTTAAAAAAATATTTTGACAATAAATTTAATTAACCTCGGTCTTTCATTTCACCCCCTTAATTGCTACGTCCCGCCGAGGGCATATGTTTAACTGTTCCATTTTATAATTAAGAGCTCATACTTCACATATGTCGCAAAATAAACATTTTGAGTTTGTGTTTAATAAATCCTTGTGTGTTGTGTTATTGTAGACCACGTGGCACTACTAATCGGCGTGGTATCATGCGGCGTGGTAGTGCTAGCGGCGGCAGTGGGCGTGGCGCGTGCGCGCGCCCCCCGCGCGCCGCGTGCCCGCCGCGCGCACCGCGCGCCCGCCGCCGACGCGGAGATGGCGTGGGACGACTCCTCGCTTACCATCACCGTCAACCCTATGGAAGAGGTGAGTTGTTGATAGATGGCATTGTGTGATGGAACTGCTATTGTAAAAGGTCGTGAAGTGTCAGCACCACTTAATCTCTTCCCGTGGGAGTTGCAAAAGGCTAGTAAAGGATAACAAAGCCGTTACTACAAATTGTGAAGAATTACACCACCTTTAAAAGAGTCGACTCGCCCACCCACTTCGCTAGCGTGACGTTTTAAGGTCATCCATCCCTCGTACACAGGACATTGTGCATGAGGAGGCTCGTGTCCAGTGATCATAAAAGAGCTGGTTGCAAGAAACCCCCAAAAAGATGTCAAAAAAACTGTGCTGTACGACACTCCAAATTCTTTTCTAATCGATAGTTCTTACTTTTGTTCTCACTTTGGGGCCTATATCCAGCAGTGGTGATACATAGTCCGATGATATGGTGCTCGATGGTACAGAAGGGGATGGGATGGGATGGGATAGGATGTACCACTGATACATATTGTGTTATGTCGCAAGGCTGCCCCGGTGTGCGCGACCACGGCAGGCGACAGTTCGGACGGCGAGTCCTGCTCCGACTCCGACTCCGAGCGACACGACTCCTCCGACGAGGACGAGGAAGGTAAGTCGACGGTATCTTACAGGGTCTCCCTTGCAGGAGGTTTCAAACTGTAATTCGAGTGCTTGGCTTTTTATGAAATTAGTATTTTGTGATTTATTCCACAATTAAATAGGAAAGGGTTCATACGCGAACATCTAATAGCAAAATGAAAAAAAAAACGCAGAATGTCAAGTGGTTGTAACTTTTCGCAAAATTGCAAATATATACAAATTGACAAATACATCATCAAACGCGAAATGCTTCCAACACAAGGATTAAGTTGCTGCGACGATAAATACTTCACATCTAATAATGTGTTACAAATACAAATACGTGAAATTTGAAATTCGTATTTGACATATTTGTCGGTTTGATATTCTGCGTTCTTGTCGTTTCGCGTATGGTCCGAAGAAAATATCAAAGAGAATTTTCCAAAAATTCTTAGAAAATTAAATAGATCAGCTTAGAATATTTGGAGAATTATCTCTCTGCGTGTCGCTCACAGGTGTGTATGTGAACAGGCATTACTGTTTTAGTAACGACATCAGTATACTAATACGCAATACCATTGTCTAAAAGTCAAATTTTCTAATTTTGAAGTCCCGTATTTTTTATGGAAGGTAGGCAGCAGACGAGCACACTGTCCAGCTGGTGGTAAGTGGATACTGTCGTCCATAGACGTCCGCGATACATGTCAACATCAATCCAGAATGACACGACGTTGGCTCGTCCCCGGATGCGCTGCCTACCTTTGCAAATTAAGGAATGGATTGAGAAAATTAGGAGGGATAGGATGGGATAGAAATGGGTTCTGGCGTATCTCACTCACTACCGAAACATCAACATATAAGAAAATAAAAATTTCAAGTTAGTTTTCTGTGAGAGAGGGGTACTGGCCGAGTCGAGTGCGCTCAGCGGCTGTGGAAATGCAGCATGCACTCTCCCCTACAATCTAATCTCAAAGAACTGAAAATAAATCTAATCAAATAATAAAATCTGTCTACCTACTGAAAATCAGTCTCATTTTACGCTGCGACGTATGCTGAGCTGGTGCCGACCGTCAAAATTCGCTGTCGCCTGCGGTAGACATATGCGATATCCCGCCGGTTATTTCGTACGAGTGCCTACCGCAAGACGCGCGAATTCACCGCGTGTACCGCGTGGGTACGCGATACTGTTAACACGGCCTAGGCGCGGTATATCGCCACCCGAAGTGGTTAGCGAATATCGCCTATGAATAGCGTTTTTATTATCACGTACCCACGCTTATATTGGTACCGTAAGCGGCAGCGAACATCGCTCAATCTATTATGTTTTCTAATATTGTTGATGTCAATAAAATCATTTTCTTTCTTCTCTCTATATTTACATGATTTTTCCATAGTGATGGCGAGCAAGCAACATAAGTACAGAAACATCACCCAGCTAGAGTGGGACAACAGCACGATGTAATGCGCGCTCGCTCGCACCCGCGGACCGTACTTAACTCTCTGTCTCTTTCACTCGCGCCCACTTCGGCTCCTCTCGCTCTAGCGACGCCTTCCCTTTCTTACTTGTCATTTATGTGTTTTTATGGAGTTCAATTTAACTTTGACTAAGAGTTCGACTATCTTTTGGCTCAGTTGATTGGGAGATCCATATAGCTTTCACTAGGAAATTGACTAGCTTCTGACTACGTTGACAATTGACTAGCTTTACGCTAAGTTGACTAATAGGTAATTTGTTTTTGATTTAGTTGACTGACTTATTAATGATTGACTAAGAGTTGACAAGTGTTGCGACTTAGTTAATTAACGATTATATTGATGACAAATCGACTAGTTTAACTAAGACTTTTATAGGTTTTGACTAAGTTGATTAGCCAATATTTGACTACGAGTTACTCAGCTTTGGGCTTAATTGACTAAGATTTGGGTAATAAATTAAACTAATTTTGGCTTAATTCACTGAGGTGTCCATGAGCGACGGTTACCACTACCATCTCGTGAGTCGTCCGCTCGTCTGTCACCACTTCTATAAAAACAAATCTATGATTAAATGGAACTAACTTTGGCTTAGTTGACCAAGATTTGGCTAATCTTATGACTAAGTTAACTAGGGTTGGCTTAGTTGACTCGTTGTATCATTATAATTAATAATGTGTAATTTTTGACGAAGTCAATTTGAAATGGTTTTGCATTTTATTATTGTCGTGAGTTGTGCGTTAACTAATGAAATATGCGTTAATTTTTGGACTTTAGTCTGTACAAAAATACTTTAAACGCATGGCAATACAGTTCTGTATTTAAAAATTGTCCCAGGAAACAGTGGAATATTCTGTATGGCATGAAATGACAAAAAGGGAGTTTTTTTTCTTAACTTTTGACTTGTTGATTAAGACTTGGGTGTAATCCTTGACTACTAAGTGACTAACTTTTTACTAAGTTGACTAAGATTCGGTTAGTTCATGACTAAAGTAAATTAGATTTGGCTTAGTTGACTAAGATTTGACTAATCTATTACTAAATGAACTAACTTTGACTTAGTTGATCAAGATTTGGAAATGTCAGTGTTAAGCCTCCATAAAAACATTACAATGAAACTTAACAGAATTAATTATAATTAATAATAACGTGCGCTCGAGTACATTTTCTTGAGGAATTGATTTTGAATGCATCGGTTATGATAATAAATTATTATATAAAAAAAAAACAAACGCTTCAACACAAACACGCTCGGCACAAGACTTTGAAAATTTTATTTGTAGTTTTATTATAAGTGGAAAATCATATCAAGTTTATACGTAACTCAGTTGTGTAACTCACTTGAGTAATTCACACGAATAACTGTGCTGAGTAGCTCAGTTGAGTATTTACTCAACTGTGGTAACTCGGTTGTATCACTTGGTTGAGTAACTCCATCTTACTAGACTGAGAAACTCAGTCTAGTAACTCGATTAAGTAACTGTTGAGTAAGTCAATTGAGCAACTCTGTTAAGTAAACTCGTTGTGTAACTCAGTTTAGTAACTTGGTTGAGTGACTCTTTTGAGTAAATCTATTGAGTAACTCTCTGTTGGTTATTTCTGTTGGGTAAACTCGATTGAGTAACTCATTTGATGCTGCTTGCTTTCAAAATGATCGTTCTAGAACTAGAAGGATATCTTTCACCTTTTCTATAATTTCTAAATATAAGAATGAAACTGTATGTATTAAAGTAGTCGTTGTAATTTGGTATGGAGTCGTGTTAAGAGTAACATAGTGTAAGCGATCAAATACTATGTATATTGTATTGAATTAAGAGACGTACTAATGGCATGCTTCGTCAGTTTTGACACCGTTTTATGAACATATTTCTTTTTATATTTTCTCTACAGATTTGGACTTTAAAAAAACTTTTCTACTGTTTTTTTATTGCACAAATAAATTTATAGATAACGCAGTATAAGACTTCTTTGCTATGTTACATTTTCAGATAATTAAAATAGAGATTTAGTACAATGATATTCGGTTCAAATTTGCATTTATGTGGTTTCGGCTGGTACAAAACGCTTCGTACAATTTTAAAGTAGTTTATATGTTTGTCTTTCGACAAAAATGTCCAAACACTCTACCCTTACGAGCTTCTCGACAAAATCGGCTTAAATGTATATTAGGCACAGAGTTTTTGGAAAATTAAAATTAATACATAGTTGTACAATATACACATATATACAGAATTAGGAGCAGCTACTATATTATACAACTATTATATAACATACAACCTTGTTAGAAGTCGACCTCTAAAGGGGTGATATCAGATCTCTTAAAAATATTACGGGGTTTAACACCCTCTATAGTGAGTTGACTGACTATTGACTAAAAATTGACTCAGTTGACTAACTTGTCAGCCACTAAGTTACTGTACCATATTTTGTGTGAAATACTGATGTGTATGCATAATCCCACGTACCTACGTAAAAATTGTCATAATAATATGTATATTGATGATATAATATAAAATAATATGCAGTACTTTTTGAAAAATTGAAAAGTTCATAGGCACAATCTAATCCCGATTATTTGAAAAATTAAAATATATTTCTAAATATAATGCAATATAAATCAAATATAATTCTTTTTAACACTTAATTTTGAATTCAAGTATCAAACCTATATATTCTGACCCACTCAGTCAGCAGTTGACATCTAACAAGGTTTTGCGCTATAATTATATATATGATTATTATGTTATATATATTTTGATTCGTTAAGGGATTTTTACTAACAATTAGTATTAAGTGGCTATATGTTAGGCGACGCACCTGGGACAAGAAATGGCAACACTATACATATTAACTCTTATATACTACAAGTAATATATATGTGATAAGAAACTCAAGCTTTTTAGTACACGTGTGGAAAATTGGCTTAAAAGGACTCGAATCCAGACCCGTATAGCAGTTTAAAATAAGTCTTTATTTTTAGGCTGCGTTCCAAAACATACAAAGGCATTAAAATAAGGGGACTATAAATATTGTATTTTGTAACGGTATATGTGTTGCCATCTCTCTCGTATTCGCGTGTTGTCGCATTTCCCCTCTCTGTCAGCGTATTGCATATCATTCGTTTTTTGCCATATTAGTATAATTATCAAGTGTAAGAAACTGACTGGCTTCATTGCACTGTTTATGGAACTTATACGAGCTATTTTACACTCTACTTGAAATACAATAAGGTGTTAATTCGCTTGGGTGAGATTCATAGGTGGTTCAAATGTGGTTCTTCAAGCAATATGAAATGAAAAGGCACGTCTTGCTCCCAAACAAAGTGCTTGTTTATTTACACTCGAACAAAGTGCTAACTTTATTCTCAAACTTTTCTTTCTTTTTACAACTCATTGTATTTGTATAGTGTTGGCGTGTAACACAATACAATATTATTTTTTGGAGAAAATTTAGGTATTGGCTTAAATTTTTCATTAATAAAGGTACCTGCTATATAGTTTGTTACGTAACATGTATGACATTGTTTAAACATTGTTATACATTCTATACGTGTCGTATTTTAAGAATACATTGTATCACAGAAATATAAAAGCATTCTATATTGAAATAATTGGCGTGGCTATTCATTTTATATTGTTCGAAGTAGTCTGAAAAATGTTAAGCAATCGTTGTGGACATAATCATTGATGTTAGTTGTTGTTTTGTCTCACTCGACCTTGCTCGACAGCGCGCACAAAAAGCGAGTTATGTGTTTAGTTAAAAACTTTTTACATTTATTAGATTTTTGTGCCATTAAAAGTTTATTTCTTTCATACAACGAATTATTTTTCGTCCTGGACACATAACTTGCGGAGGTTTAGTATTTCATGATGTTTTTTTTTTGTAATTTTAAGGTTTTTTTCACTTGACGACCGTCCAATGTCCATTTTCCGCTTATTTTTAGATCTGTTGTTTTTTTTTATTTCATGACACAGCTTAAACATACAAACGCAGGCGTGAAAATCCCAGTTTTGAAAAAAAAATCAAAACAAAGTATTATGTGAGGTAGCTACTTATTTTTTCATTATTATTTTATTAACCTTTAATTATTTTGTATTGTCCCCGTATTATTATTACAGTATATTTAGGGAACTTCTTTGATGTATGGATTATTATATTTTAGCTAAAAATAAAGTTGGTTTAAAATAAATACTATTGTTTTATTTTTATTCTTTTTTTTTATATACGAAGGCGGCATACGAGCATACAGTTCTATGTCTAGCCACATAGCGGATGTCTATGTCGCCCATAGACATCCGCGATACATGCCGGCATTAGTCCAAAATGACAAACGTTGGCACGCCCCCGGATGCGCTGCCTACCTTTGGAGATATAGGAATGGATTTGGAGAAAGGGTTGGGAATATGGGGAGGGATAGGATGGGAATGGGCTCTGGCACATCTCACTCACTACCAAAACATGTAGGTACTTACATTAGGGAAAAGATAAAGTGGAAAATGCAGTACATTTCAAGGTAGTCTTCTGTGAGAGAGGGGTAACGTGGCCAGTCGAGTGCGCCCAGCGGCTGTTGGATTGCAGCGTGCACTCACCCCCATAGTATTCTACCTAGTTATTGCGGATTTACTGAGTTATATACAGGATGTGTCCAAACTATTCCCGAAGCCAAATCGTTCCATTCATGATTGCAATGTCATAGACATGAACAATGCAGGAATTTCTTTTGCAAAAAATCAATTCTTTTGAATTTTTATCAACCATACAAGTAGTAGGTACAGGTAAGTATAAAATCCGAGAAATTAGCATTTTTACATCAACATACATCATTCCAATAATATGTGAATTTAGTCAGAATTATGAGCAGAATTCATGGTTTCAGCAGTGGCGAGAGACTAAGATCTTGCGGGGCCTGGGACTAACATCTGAAGTTCATTTAACAGATCAAAACTACGGTGTTGGAGCCGGTGGCTGTAGCTCCTCACCCTAGCCCCTGGTTAGTCGCTTCGAAAAGAATCTGCATAACTTGTATGTAGATTATGTCATAATTACTTGTAAGATAATCGTTTCAAAATCCAATGAAATATAGAAATTATTTTTAATTATTTGCAAATACTTTTAAGTAAATATGTAGATTGGGTATTTGACCAAGTAACGCTTTTGACGCATTGAGAACGCAAATTAGCAATTTGACCAATGATAAGTAAGTACTAAGGTGAATTCCTTACATCTTTATTCCTGCCAGGAACATGTGATGTATTTGAATACATCACCGACTAGAAGTCGTTAGTCGCAAAATAGCAGAATTAATCGGTTCCCTGTTTAAGGTTTTAAAGTGGGTGTCTTGGTATCTCTCCCAGAACAAGCTTATTAACCCCAATCCCCAGCACGAGGAGTTTCAACGTCCCGGACCTCTCGGCCAGGGAAAACATGCTGATTCCTTCAGTGTATCGCGCGTGCGGCCCAGGACATCTAAGGGCATCACAGACCCGTTATTGTTCGATCTCGTGCGGCTCGAAGTCGCCGGTCCCTCTAAAAAGAATTTTAATACGTCGTCAGTGAATTGCGCGACGCGAAGTCGCGCACACCTAAATGGCGACAGCTATTTAGCAGGCTAGAGTCTACTTTACGTAGCCAAGATCTTATTGCTCCCATAATTAGTCGCAAACAATCCCAAGCAGTCTAAGAGCTAAGTACCTATCGACGTGAATTCTTTCATTTTATGAGTAGGTATGAATTAGTGAATTTCAGTGAATCAGTTCACATCAGTAAACTATGATTAGATGATTACTTACATAATATATCTATGCCGAAAACTAGTCTGCTTTTGCCGCCATATTTGTGTACTTTGTGGCAGCACCGTCATCATCTAAAATTGTAACTCCTGGAAAAAAAGAAACCCGAATAAACGGTATTTCCTCCATCGATGAATTTGTCAACTGTGCTATAAGGCATATAATACACTCATTTTATGTTGTTAAAAAAGAAATCCCCACAATAAACAAGCTATGGCTTGAATTAAAAATCTGATAGGTACGTATAGATTTTTAAATATAGCCGTACCTACTTCATTGAGACGCATTTTAAAAAGTATGGGGTTACAAGAAATGTCAGTCGAGGCTGGCGAGCGAGGTAGGTATATCCTCAGACTGCGTTAGAACCGTCTCGAAGAAAAACGTCCTAGGTACCTATATATCTTGATGAAACATTTCTTATCATTTTCCAAAAATGTTGTTATGTTATGCTTGTTATATCTAATGGATATTACACCATACCTACCATTGTACAGAAATAAATAAATAAAACTTTTACAATGGGTAATCTCAAGGCTGAGCTGCAAGGGTGATTGAGGAAAAATGAAATGCCTAGAAAACGAAGAATGCTGGACTAAGCCGTTCGACTAGATACCTACTACCTTATAGGTAGTAGTAATATACGCGATTTAAACCGTTAAAAGTTGTTTAATTGCTAACAGTCTTTTTCCTTACCGAAATATTTACTAGGTATAACGAGTAAAAGAAGGGCTGGCTAGTTTTTAATAAAACAAAGTACTTATGAAAGTAGGTAAAACAGATAAAACATCTATGTATCTACTGTATTATACCTACGCTCGACAATTGATTGCATTTAGAACCGCTAAAATGAAGATGTAGGTAGGTACCTACTTATAATTGAGTATCTACAATATAAGGAAGAGTTGGATATTGGCGAGCCCTTAAGATGATATACCTACCTGTAATTTATAATATGTCAGTATTCTTAAAAAGAGCATTTATTAGCCCACAAGCTATAATTGTCGAAATTATGAAAATTAAAAAAAAATGTATTGAATGCAAAACTTGGCAAAACGCGAAATTATCTGACCTGTATGATAATATCTTCCCTCACCCGATTTAAAGTTTTGCCTTAGATGGCGCTGACGACAATTAAGAGTAAATTATTTTCATTACCAACAGATGGCACTACTACAGTCTACTATATACTACAGTCTACACCATAGATTATAAAATAATATCTATATACTAATTTTATACATCACACAACTCCAAAAGAATTTCTACAAGAGTTTTGGGTTTTATCTACCTACCTATGCACCAATCCGCACCGAGCCCTTGTGGTGGATTGTGGCCTAAAACCTTTTAGGGTGTGGTGTCCCAACTATGAACTCTCGGGGCCCGAGACAACCTCACCTACCATCGGCGCACCCTGCCGAACAACGAGTGAGGTATTGGCAAATTGTTTAGTGGTGGGAGCACTTTGTCCGTGGCTTGCTACCACCCTCCCATCGAAGTGCGCCGCTATAATGACCAATAATGCTGCAAGGCCCGTGTCTTGTTCCGGTGGTGAGTTGGAATCACCAACCTCCCGGGAGATATGTATACCTACATGCGGAGACTTGGACCAGCAATTATCCGGGAGAGTCAGTGCGCATGGACGTGACGTGGTTATGTGGGGATCAGGGAGACCCGTGAAACAGTTGTCCGCCGTCCGCTCGCGGGTTGTTCGGAGCCCGAGCTCGGGGATTACTTAATCTCCGCCCCAGGAAGCTGCCCCATCGCACGCGTAGCACAGTCCCTAGAGGCAGCAGTCGTGCCGGAGGAGGAAACCGTAGTGGAATCCGACTGCTGCCCATAGGGGGGAACAGGTGGCCCTTCCGTACCCCGTAGCAGCACTTCACACAACCCATGTGTCCCCAGTTTTCTCTAGCACTGCGCTTTGTCCTGGAATCCGCATGTAAACAGCTCTCTTTCTCGCCCCTCTCCTTTCTTCACAGTTGCTTAACACGACAGTAAAAAGTAAAACTAATAGTTCTTCAACGCCACGCCCTCATTCCACATTAGACGTGGACTTCTGTAACATTAGAGGTTTGCATATCAGCATTAACGTCGTCTACCACTATCTCGAGACGGTAAAGTCGACTTTGCTTTGTCTTACAGAGACACATACCTATACCTACCTACCATTATTGTCGACCCCAGGGTGCCTCTACACGCACGCAGACACGGTATTATCATACAACAAGTCTCATAATTTTGCCATTTATGAACATTTACGGGAGAGTTGGATTAAGACAGTCACGTAATTACTTAACTGTAGAATAAAAAGCGGTAACCGGTTATGTAGATACCTAATTGATATTTAAGGAATTTTGGAAGCCCTAGATGCAACCTTTGCAACCTCTAAGCCATACGCCAGTTTTTGTAGGTGTTGTTGCGTAATTGCATAAAATATTTTAGTCAATAGAGCAACATGCTCACATAGATAGATACCTACTCACATAGATCATTCCCTTATTCTCTTGATTTTCTCTAGCATAAAATAATACCGCGAGTGATTGTCAAACTCTTTTACTTTGTTTTGAAATCGAGAAAAAATCTTCAAATTTGAATGTGCATATTAAGAAAGTGTTTGTACACGACAAACATCCAAACAATAAAGATTTGCATAAATAAATTAGGTAGGCACCTATAACTTACCTACCTCGTAATGGTACCTACCTACCTTGATATCGCAGTTAGAGTTGAGGAACCTTTAAAACAGGTTTAGGTATATTTTGATTAAGAAAAATGTAGGTAGGCTAAGTAAGAAGTTGTACCTATGCGTGACCTCTCGTGACTAAGGTTAAGATTCGACTGATGGTCCTTTACGATCCCCCTATAGGCTCCTTTATCCTGAATAATCCTGAATTATTTTGAAAATAATAAGTAGGTAGGTAGGTACCTACGTATCTACTTTTTAATTAGGTAATTCATAATTTGTCATTTTACATTGCACTCGAACTAGAAATCAGGAAGTGTCACATACTTAGATGTTCTGCACTTATAGATACTTATGACCTAATAAATCACGGCTTAGCCGATATTGGTATTTGCAGTGTCTGTATCCTTCTCTACTCTGTGCTAAGAAGCGCAAACCTCATAAAACCTTCGACAAACATATTGCATAATGCACGCCACGAGACCCGCCTGATGAGTGCGAGGGAGACAGATACATACTGTATATATACACTAGAGCGAGGTGTAAGATATGCTGACAGAAATGCGCAACACAACAGAAAGGGACAGCGAGATTTTGAATTTGGAATCCCGAGAGGGAGGGGCGAGGGTAACTGCTGTTGGTCCAAATGGTGAATTATTGAAGGTTGCGACCGCCCTTTGGGCTGCGAGTGACGGACGATGTCGGGGGTGCGCGGAGCGCGCGGGGGACACGGCAGTGCGGGTGTTTGCCTTCCGTGGCCACTTGCCGCGCGTCTTTCTACCGTCACACCAATTTTGAATTTAGAATTCGCAACGGCCATCTTTGACTCTTTTCGTATTTTAGTGCAATGATTGGTGATCTGCGATCTGATGCTCGTTCAGTGACAGTTGATGAAGTTTGAGAAACTGTGAGTGATGGATGTGATACGAGAGTGAACCGATTGGAACGTGTGAGCAGGTTAGTAGCTCTAACGTTGGTACATACCTACTTAGATACCTTGGGCTATTCCATCTATCCATAATAACAATACTTAAGTGAACATATTATTATATCCCTATAGGAACATAATATAAGTGAATATATAAGGAAGAGAGGAAACATGTTCCTTACTTACCTATCCGGCCGGTAGAGATAGAATAGTTGTACCTACCTTTACCTATTTAAGTACAGAGGAGGGCTCACAATACCTCACAATTTGATACCTACACTTTGGAATTTGATTAATATTGCAGAGATGAGAGTCCGAGAATTCGGACGCGAAGTTAGCGCTAATCAATAACCGTTATAGACTCTAGCTTTTAACCGCAAGGGTTTACAACAATCAAACGTTAAAATTTGTTGTATTTATAACGCTCACGAGCGTTTTAACCCTCGAGTCTGCTCACTCACCGCTCAAATGAACTCAAACGAATCCCTAGTTCTCTTCTCCTAAATCAAACATCACATCAGCCTATGTTTCTCCACTAGTACTGGATAGGTGTAAATTAGAGCTGCCATCCGTCCGGGTGTCCGTGGAGTGCCGAGCGGGGTTTTAAAATTAAAAGCTTTAGTTTTTTTTCAACATTAAAATTGAATAATTTAAAATTTCAATCATTTACCTACAACTGAACTGTATGAGAAAATCTGTTTTTGTTTGTGTAGGTACCTACCCGTAACTCTTTTGAGTCCTTTGAGTTGGTCCTTTACCTACCGACCTTCTTGTTGCTAAATCCCAACAACTGGCTGCTAATGAAAAACCTAATTTCAAATTTATTTTAAACCCTAATTTGATTGCTTTTGATTCATTCTGCTGTTTAATTTTCGATCTGTAAAGATGTGCCGTGCCTATTATTTAAGTACCTACTTACCTACACTTCGGTAAAGTCTTCCGTATCTGTAGGTATGTTTGTGAATATCTCATAAAACGCTTGTAGGTGACTGCTCAAATACCTAGGTAGGTATAATAGGTAGATATCTTATTACCTAGGTTTTTATTATCTATTTAATAAGTAATTACTTTTACTGTTAAAAATTCCTGGAGTGAAGATTGGATGTCATTTCATTCTTAAGAACCTCTCTAGCCTTGGAGCAAGCATTTTTTGTTATCTAATACCAAACGTGTAATAATATCTAGGTAGGTACCTAAACGTGTCCCAGATTGAGCGCCGGATTTAATTTAGAAAAAAAATAAAGTCATTGTTCCGGCTGTATGACATGTCACACCATCCTGTTGGAACCACAGTTGATTGAGGTCTATAGTATCCAATTGCCAAAAACTCCTGTTGCGTGTTCCGATACCTCCCTATGTCTACCTAAATACCCATAGGTACTTAAAAAAATGGTCCTATGATCCCGCCGAATCAAAATACTTATACCTACGTAGGGGAGAGTGGGGTAATTGCGAATACTTAAGGGAGAACAGAAATAAAACAAAACCAAATTAAGTTACAAAAGCTATTTATTGCTTAAAAGTTACTTAAACTAATCAATCTTATGTTCTCATAGTCAACATAGATAAATTATCAAAATAAAATCAAATTCTAATAAAAAAACAAAAACGTTGGTGTCCGGGATTACACTACAACTTGTGGGGTAATTACGGATGGTGCAGGGGGTAATCACGGACATAGTCTAATTGACACAGAAGTCGCAGATAAATCCCCTTGATGTGCTTTCACCATTCGTGCATTTTTCGTGGGCCCATAATTCACATTTGTAGCATATTATCCAATCTTCAGTGATTGGATCTACATACTTTTCATTACAAATCAGACAATAATATTCCTCATCATCCTTCTTAGCACCTTTATCGACTTTGTTTTTCTTGTGTGGTATGTGCATGTCTTCCTTCACATCATCTGCAAATGCTTTAAGATTCTTCACACCTTTCTTTCTTTTAGTGGTACTTACAGTCTTGTCATTTTCTTTTATCTCCTCTTTTTTTTTCTTTTTTTGATCTTTGTCTTCTAATACATCTTTCATAGGGCTACTGGTTATTATAACTGAATGTTTCTTTCTGGAACTTTGCTTGTTCTTGGGTTGTGGCACTTGAGGAACATTAACAACATCTTGAAGTGGAATTGATTTGTCAAACACAGGTACAGGGGTTACTGATCTCTGGTGCACTTTTGATGTTGGTGCTATCTGAGCATCAGGTGTAGTTGCTCTTTGCACATTTGATGTCGACGCTATCTGCACATCAGGTATCGCTGATCTTTGTACATTTGACGCCAATACTATCTGTGTATTAGGCGATGCCGTACCTAAGAACTGTTCGTCAAATTTAGTTGTATCTAACGGCCAAATACCAGCTGCCCGGAAGCCATTTGCTGCTTTCTCTATATTACTGATACGATTGAAAGCTTTAGTAAAAAATTCGACAACTTCATACTGGGTAATTCTTCGGCCTACATTTGAAGCCATGTATAATTCGCATTCTCTGTTATATGCAGTCTTAAGTGGTCCAAAATAAGTTAAGTCCAATGGTTGCATACGATGTGAGGTATGCGGTGGAAGGGATAACAGTATTATTCCATTCTGGCGACAAAGCAGATAGCAAGCAAGGCTAACACGACTTTCATGATTGTCTAAAATAAGTAGAATAGGTTCTTCAACAGTTGATTTAGCATAGGAGATAAAATGATGTAACCAATCTACGAATAGGTTCTCGTTTATCCAATCCGAATCACTAACTGCTGCTATCATATCAGGATTGCCTCCACGCAATAGATGAGCGTTCATTCGTTTCCTCTTGAAAATAAAAAAGGGAGGAATATACTTTCCGGAAGCACTGAATGCGCAAACAACTGTTGTTGTAGTGCCTCTTTCACCACTTATTGCCACGCCGACTTGTTTCTGGCCTTTTGGAGCTAGAATCCTAGAATTTCTCTGGACATTAGAAATGCCGGTCTCGTCAATATTGTAAATGCGATTAGCATCAAACTGGTGTTTTGTTTGTAACGCTTCCAAGTTTTTGAAGAACATTTTCACTTCCATTTCATTAAAAGCTGTAATTCTATTAACAGAAGTGGACTCAGGTTTACGTAACGAAATGTTAGGATGCCTTTTTTTAAATCCGTAGAACCAGTCTTTTCCCGCCATTTGGGATATTTTATCAAAATTGTTCTTTAATTTATTTACTTCAGCAAATTTGAAAGCTATTTTACACACCATCTCTATAGTTAAACCATAAAATAGTTTACTACATATTAAAATGTGTGATTCTAATTCTTTTTCTTGTTCTTCAGAAAATATAGGCTTTCTTCCAGTTTTTGGGGTCTTTATAATTTGTTTCTTGAGATGGTCGTGTATAGTGCTTTTTGGGACAGAATAAGTAATAGCTGCTTTTCCTATTGAAAGTATTTTGTTCTTGACATCCTGAACGGCTCTTTCTAAGTTTTCTAATTTGTATTTGGTCTCCGTCTTTCTTTGGTAATTTCGCGGCATCTGAAATATATTGGAGAATAGCATGTTTTATTTATAAATTAGTAAGGATGGCCATCGCAGCCGACTGTTGACCATAAATTATAAAAAAGATAATAATTCCATTGTTTAGGGGTAATTACAGACGTTCGGGATTACCCTACTTAAATCGTTCGCCGTTACCCGACACATACAAAAAAGCAAAACTATATTTTTATTTAAGGTTAGAATCGCGTCATGCACGTGACGAATACTTGAAAACATTGTTTAATTAGACGTTACTTCACAAAAAAAATACCGGACTTTTATGGTTTTGTCGTAAATATTGTACACTTAATCTATTAAACTCAAGAATAAGATGAAATTGTTGTAAAACAATTAAGTTAACTTACCTTGTACAGCGTGCGCGGCCTCACTTTACCACTCACTGTTCGGCACTACATTCAGGCTCGACTCGCGATTGCGTCATTCAAAATATCCACCATCCTTTTCTAAGATAGCTAAATTGACGTCTCCGCCATTACCCGCCGTCCGTGATTCCCCCACTCTCCCCTACTTACCTATTCGAAAAATGACCGAATTTCAATCCCTAAAGTTATTGGATGTCTTTGTCCTGTTTTGATGATTCATACAAATGGTGATCCTAAATAGGCCTCTCCTAAAGAAGGTTAAGGTACGTGTGGCATCAGTAATCTAGGCATTTCAGGCTCAGATTGTTTCTATGAGAGAATCTTTCATCTTGGGGACGCTGTTACCCATCACCGGCCTTCAATATTTTATTGGCAGCGAAGTAAAAATGGACATACCTAGGTATCTACCCATACAAAAACAACATACCTATCACAGAAAAGTAGTTGGAAGGAAAAACTTTCATATTTTTTTATTTACCCACCACTGGTTTCTGTAATCAACTCTTTTTATTGTCCATTGCTGGCCACGGGCTTCCTCTAATGCACGAGGAATGAACCAATGAACCATAATGAACCAGAGGTCGGAATTAGGTAGTGTGATTCATGTACTTGCAACGAAATGTTGATATGAACATGGACACATCTGGGATTTTCAGAATAATAATCCCGGGAACCGTAGTTTATTGCCAATAGTATATCTATTGACTATCTTAAGGTACCGTGATGGCTTTTAGGGTTGTATCGATATCTCAGAGATAAAATAAATAAAACAAAATTATTCAATAGTACCTACTTAATATATTAATGATTTATATAGACACGTTAACATTCAGTTTCAATTTTTAAATTTACAAACATACAATTCTATCTAATCTAAATATAGGAAGCATAAAACGCTTTAAACTGAAATCCCGGGATTTGAGGAATATCCACATTATTCTTTTGCTGTATGATATCATTGCAAGTAGGTACCTACATAAATCACACTACCTAATTCCGACCAGCTCTGCTTGTAACGGCGCGTTGGTCAGGCGGGTTGGCGAGTTCGCTGTTTTAGAGCTCAGGATAAATAAAAATTGAAGAAGAAAATCAAATAAAACAAATAAATACCTACCTAATTATATGATTATGAATTTCAAAACATAATAAATACCCATCTACCTACGGGGTCGTCCATTAATTACGTCACACGTTAAGGGGTTAGGGAGGGGGTCAACAAAGTGTGACATCGTGTGACACGGGGGGTGGGGGGGGGGGACGAGTCATAAGCTTCCTGACGTCACATGTATAAATCTAAAGTATTAAAACTACACATCAACTCTAACGAAAAACTTTAATATATTACCAACTCTATCAATATTATTATAAGGTTGTTTCAATTTAATAATTTCTAAATTTAAAATTGCTAAATATGGGGGGATCACACAAATGTGATCACCTGTGTCAAGGACGGGGGAGGGGGGGGGGGGGGGGGACTCCAAAAATCATGAAATTCGTGTGACGTAATTTATGGATGGCCCCTACCTACCTTCCGTATGCAACTTTGTTCATTCGTGTCTAACTAATAGATAGATAGATAGAAAGTTTTGTGAAGGGGTGTTTAAAACTAGCCAATTTGAAATAAAATCACTCAACAATAGGTGTTCGTACACCCCAGTTTAAACTTTCCACCTGATCACCTCAGGCGGACGCCCTCGCCCTCACAGCGTCACTCGCACGGGCGGAGGGATGGAGTTATGTCACGGAGCTAATGATTCTTTTATACGTTCACACCTCACTTTAAGCTTAACTTAAGCCTCACTTTAACTTTAAGCTTATTTAAAATATCTATGTGACATTTTTCTAACTCTTGAAGTTTTAGATTAGCAGGTATAGTAGGATACCTAAGTATAGTAGGGTAGGTATTACTATACTTACTGGGTAGGTATAGATGATCTACAGTAATAATAGATAAAAACTAAAAACCGACTACGCATAATTTTCAAATAAGCATATGTAAGTAGTGCCTTTTTTTCTAAGAGGAAAATAGGTAGGTACCTACCTACCTATGTATTTTATTTTATTTGCGAAAACAAACAGTAGGTACCATATATAATAGCAATGGTAGGTAACATAGGTACATTTCAATTATTCTAGATACTAAATGTAAAACCAATTTAGGTAATATCCACAATTTAGGGAGATGTGGATAGGTACCTAGGTACTAGATACCTATTGGCAAAAATATTAAACATCCAAAAGATGGGTAATTTAAAAAGAATCAATTATAATAGGTATAAGTATAATTTGAAAATATTATTACCACACCAACATTTTAATATAGCCGTCCAAAAATCATTTTACCATTAGGTGGTTACCACCTTTTACCACTGACCTATATATTAATAACTACTTCAATAATTTGGATAGGTATAAACCCTTGTTTCTAAACCTTACGGAAAATAGGAAAATGTCCCTTCCGCCCGGCGCTCGTGTCGATCCTTTTAATTTTCGCTATCCTTACTTGCAACCAATTGCAGTTAAATTGATACCATGTGATATCAATTACCTACCTCAGAATCATGAGCAGAAATCCAATGTTTTAATCTTCAGGCAGAAATCTGACACATCCTGTATTATCTACATACCTACAGGCATAACCTCAACAGTAAATTGCTATCATTGAAGCTAAAAAATATTGTACTAAGACTTTTTTCTGATATTTTTTTTTAATCAAGTCTGACTTTGCTACTCTGTAGTCTGTAGATACCCACTACTCACTATATGCCACTACAAACAACGGCAACGCCACACACTGCTTCATGAACCGCTATTATTAGATACTTACAGATATCTATGTAGATTTATAAACACGTTAATTAAACTAAAAGCTGGAAAAGAAAAAAATAGATTTAGATATAAACAGTACAAAAACCCAAGGGTCCTTTTAGAACTCGAACTACCTAATAAAAACCATTAAAAATCTTATTTGGCACATATTCTCAATGTTGAAAGTTCCATACAGAAGAACTGGAATAGATTTTGGACATGTATGAAGGAGCGCAGAGGAGCCGCGTCTCTCATTCCTGAAAATATGTCCCTCGGCAATAGTGGCGCAGATACTGGTGAAGGAATTTGCGCAGATCATATTGCTACCGCATGAGATGCACGCATTGATGCTGCGGTTCCTGTCAACCACGGCAATTTCTCGCAGAGTGGCTAGATACTATTCGTGTTGATGAGAGTGATAAAACCAAAGTTTTTAAAACTTGAAATATTAGTAAGAGTAATTGAAATAAGACCGAACAGGATTTCCGCATTTTTTCATTAAAGAGTGTTGTAATTTTCTAATGCTTCAACTGAAAATGATATTTAATAAATCATAATTCTCTGGCATCTTTTCATCCAAGTGGAAGGGACGAAATGTTGTTCCCTGCAATTACCCTAACTGCAATTACGAAATGCAATTACCGTCCGCTCTCATCGAAGATTTTCGAACATATCGTCTACCTACCCAGTTTTAACATCTTATTAAAAAAAAAAATCAATATGAATTTTCAGCACGGCTTCCACGAAAACAAGTCTACAGTTAGTAATCTCCGGTCATACATTTTAGATCTCACACAATTGATAGATGCTCGTAAACAGGTGGATTCTGTCTACATAAGGTCCATGGATAAAGCTAAAGCACTATGGCAACAATAATAGTTTCCTTTCATGGTTCAAATCGTATTTGACTGGTCATGCGCAAAAAGTATGCGGCAGTTTTTAAAAAGTATATGGATATAATTCACAGGTTTTTTTTACTCGTTTTTATTCTGGTGTCCCCCAGGGCTCTCATCTGGCCCCAATTCTCTTCCTATTCTTTATAAATATCATTACCTACAGACGTTATCAAATACAGTAAGTGCCTCATTTACGCTGATGACTGGTTTATAGGCAAATCGATAATTTTGATGACGTGGGTCTTTTGCGACATGATATTGACGCTATTCATAAATGGTGCATTAAGAACTAAATGTTTCCATTTTGTTCAACAACATTCCTCTTCAGCAGGTCAACCAGGTGAGTGATCTTGGAGTATTTCCTGATAGCAAGCTAAACTTCTCTGACCATATCAACAAAATTAGCACAAGGGCTTGAAGAATGTTGGATTTCATCAAGCGTTTCTGTGCTGATTTCAGGGATTCGTGTACCTTATTATGTCTCTATAACGCGCTGATACGTAGCAGTCATGAATATGCAGCAGTATAAAGCCCATTCTATACAGACCACTCTGATAGCATTGAACGTATCCAAACTGCGTTCACCAGGTTTCGTATTCTCCAGATTTTCTCATTTCTAATTATCAACGTTGGTCGTGCGTCGGAAGGTTTCCTGCTTGGTTTTGTTGCATAAAATATTAAATGGCTCCTTGTTAATAAATACCTTAGATGGTAAACCAAATTCGCCTCGCTGTTCCTCGGACTATCCCCAAGATATCCTTTAAGCAAGCAATTAGTACCTATCGCTACCATCTAATACAAACCTGGGTAAATTCTCAGCATTAAATCGTCTTCTGCATACTTATAACGAGTTGAATTCTCATGACGTCCACAACTTTTATGATTCTTTGGCAAGTTTCATACGCAAAATTTTACGTAAATTGTAGTGTTAAGTATAGTTTGTTAAGTGTTAAGTAAATTGTAATTTAACCTCATTTAATTGTATTTGTATTCATCCAGTTTTATTTTTGTTTATTAATTAATTAATTGTACTCGCTTACCTTTTGTATTGAACTCGTATGCACACGGTGTGTTGAATTTTTAAGCGTTTGTCATTTGTATTTTTTCGTGTAGGTAAATGATGTTACATAAAGATACACCATCTTGTAATTTACATGACAAAATGCTGAATTTTTAAATGTTAGTTTTCATTACACGTATGATATTCATTGTAAGAGGATAGGTACCTAAGAGGATATTTAAACCTTCGCTTAGAGATCACACTGAAAATTATTTCTAAATAGACACGCGTCACAGAGGCCCCTCACATCGTCACAGAGGGCTGAGTGAGGGCTTAGCCTCTGATTCCATTACCGCGTCCACACCTCACGCTCGACCGTTTCCGCACAAATTAGAGCTATTAACGTCGTCTTGTGTGACAGGGGCTTACGATTTTATACGGTTCACTTGGTAAATTCATAATACCTACTTATAGAAAGAGAGAAAAGTTTTTTCGGACGTGATTTGTATGTGAATTCATTCATCTATTATACACGTCTACCCATATTCCTCTTTGTTTTCATAAGTTTGGGTTGGCGAAATTAAAAATTACCTAGGATAAGGTTGGACTATTTGGCGTGAACTCGAAAAGTGAAAATGAGTTATTGTTTGTTTTTTTTTTAAATTGTGTGTAAATTGTGCGTTTTGTAGTTTAATAGTTTATTAAATTTTAAAGTGTATTTTGGGCGTAATGTTTGTGATAATCAAATGCACTAAAATGAAAAAAATAAACATAGAATGTGGTTTAAAAGCTAACGATTAATTTACCTTTGGAGATGTAGGAATGGATTTAGGGAAAGGGTTGGGAAAATGGGGAGGGATAGGACAGGACGGGAATGGGCTCTGGCATATCTCACTACCGAAACACGTAGGTTGTATTGGGGAATAAAATAAAGTGGAAAACGCAGTAGGGGAGCGCGGGGTTGGAAGTGCCGAGGGTAAGTAGTGCCGATGGGAATTTCTTAAAGACAAAAAGAGATATCAGCATTTTCATACTGCGTCGAAGAATGTCTAACCTTCGCTCATCGGCGGCAGCCATTTTAGTTTCAGTGGCGACACTGACTGAGGTGCCGGTGTGTAGTCGGGTGCTCTGTCGACACGTGAGTAAATATTTTTGTATTTATACTTTTTGGTCAATAGTCTTCGTTTTTTAAGCTATTAATGTTGGTGTTTCACTGAAATAATGGTAGTTTATTTACAAATTGCCTGTCGTATTGAAATCTGAGTTCCGTTAAATACATATTTTTTTATTTGATAGAAAGTGTGTGTCCTTGTAACGGGGTTAAAAGTGCCTTTGGTTGGGGGCTGGTTGTGCCGCGGCCAGCACCCAACCAAAGGCACTTTCAAGCCTCAAGTGATCCATTATTTACTACTTTTTTTATATAGGATGAGGACCTACAAACGGAACACAGAGAGGGGGACCACTTCGAAGAAGCTTCTACAAAGAGCTGCTGACGCGGTTATAAAAGAGGGCCGTAAATTGAAAACTGTAGCACGTGAATTAGAAATATGCCATACGACATTGCAACGGTTCGTAAAAAAAATGAAAGAAGGACAAACTCCTACGGTTGGATACAAACCTAGGGTGATATTTAATGCTGAACAAGAGGAAGCACTGGCGTCACACATTTTAACGTGTTCCTCTATTTACTTCGGTCTCTTGCCAGAAGAAGTAAAAAAACTTGCATATGAATGTGCGATTAGATTTAATGTGCAAAATATTCCTGACTCGTGGCATGCAAATGGAATGGCAGGCAAAGATTGGTTCACTAACTTTTTGAAAAGGAACCTATCGCTTTCTATTAGAACACCAGAAGCGACAAGCGCGGGTCGCGCTACATCGTTTAACAGACATAATGTAACACAATTTTTCGACAAGCTTGGAGATGTGATTTTAAAACACAAGTTGACTCCCTCCCGCATATGGAACTTAGATGAGACTGGAGTCACAACCGTACTTAAGCCAAAGAAAATTGTTGCAGCCAAGGGTATTAAGCAAGTGGGAGCGATCGTGTCTGCAGAACGTGGAACTTTGGTCACTGTGGAGTTAGCGGCAAATGCTATTGGAAATACAATTCCACCAATGGTTGTGTTTCCTCGACTGAAGTATAAAGACCTATTTATACGCGACGGCCCTCCTGAATGTATTGGTGCTGGTAATAGCTCAGGATGGATGACAAGTAACGAGTTTTTCGTTTTTATGGATCATTTCATAAAATATACCAAACCCAGCCCTTCTGAACCAGTCCTTTTACTGCTAGATAATCACTCATCGCACATTGATATCAAGGTGGTTGAAAAGGCAAAAGAAAATTGTCTTATCATGCTTTCCTTTCCTCCACATTGCACTCACCGTCTTCAACCTCTGGACGTTGGCATCAATGGTCCGTTCAAGACATACTGCGCAAAAGCCCAAGAGAACTGGTTACGGAATAATCACGGAAAGACGATGACGATCTATGAAATACCGGGTATTGTGAAATATGCTTGGCCATTAGCGTCTACACCAACCAACATCTGCAGTGCATTCAAAAAGGCTGGTATATGGCCCTTTAATCCTAACGTTTTTACTGATGAAGACTTTGCACCATCTGTTGTCACTGACCAGCTGCAACCAGAAAGTCAACCTGCGTTAGTGGATCTAAGCAATGAACCCGGTCCATCGCACATTCAACAAATGTACTGTCTTCCAGAAATTACAAATACTAACCAAGCTACAATTGGAGAAATAGCTCAAGAAAGGAACCGCATAAATTCTCAAGAGCCTTCTCTGCAGACCCCGCAAAACAATGACCAGCAGGAAACAGTTCGTGCGAACAGCGCTGAGCTTGTTCTTAAAAATATTTCTCAGCCAGGACATTCTAACGATACAGCAACTTTCTCACCGGAGATTATCAGGCCACTCCCTAAAGCACCTCCTCGATTATCAGCAGGAAACAAACGACGCATTAGAAAAGCAGCTGTTCTCACTGACACCCCTGAGAAAAATACACTTGCTGAGGAACATGCTAAGAAGAAGAAAATAGAAGGAAGTAATACCAAAGTAAATAGGAACATGAAAGAGAATAAAAGTAAAGGAAATAAGCAGCGTAAAAAGAAAATCAACAATGGCAAAGATAACAAGAACGAAACTAAAAGGAAAATTTTTACAAGAAATAGAAGATACTGAGAGCGAGGATGAGGAAGATCGATTAGAATGGTACTGTATTATTTGTTGTGATTCGTATTCCAACTTAAAATCAAACGAGAAATGGATTGAGTGTGTTATGTGTAAGAACTGGGCTCACTTGAAATGTATAAAAGACGAAAAACATGTCATGTTTCTCTGTCCAAATTGCTGCTCCGATGAGTCGTTTTCCGATTAGATATAATTAGAGCAAAAACTGAACTCTCTCTATCTCTCTCTCTCTAATTTAAGACTGATTTAAGTAAGTCTCATAATAAATATCGCACCAAAGTATTTATTACTATTGCCTAAGAAACGCTAATCAAAAAATTAAAAAAAGTTGATTATTTTTAGATAATGTTACCAAATGTTTAATTATAAGACCAAGAAGGTGCAACAGATTTTTTCTTAAGAACAAATTAAGAAGTAGAGTTAATTTCATTTAGTTTAAGCAAGAAGAAATGTTGATTATTTTTTGTTTTTTTTCTCACGTAGTTTAATAAAAGTTATAATTAGAAAAAAGTTTGTAGTTGTTATTTTATTAATAGAAATATTGCATAAAATTATAATGCTTTTGTTATTTTTTACTCAAACACCATTTATTTTCATTTAAAATGTCTTAGTTTCTGAACGGCACAACCAACCTCAGCATCGGCATAACACGCCCCACGGCGGGGTCAATTGTGCCTCGTAGACTCGTTCCACTAATTTGAGTCTCAGCTATAAACTATTAGAACATTGCAAAATATAAATATATATTCAAAAACTATATTAAATTTGACACTAAATGGTCTACAAATTGAGAATACTACATTTCATTTTAATAGTTAATTTAAGCGATTTCTCAAAATCGGCACTTTCAGCCCCGCTCTCCCCTACCTATATTTCAAGGTAGAGTCTTATGTGAGAGAGGGGTAACAATGCAAGTCAAGTGCGCCCAGCGGCTGTTGGATGGCAGCGTGCACCTGTTTCCTGTCAAATCACATAAAAATATTAACAAATAATAGTAGGCAATAACTTCTATGTTTATTTCATTAATTTTAGTGCATTTTGAAACGTTTTTTTTTACGTTTCATTTATTACACTTAAGCAAATATTTACAATGTGAATTGATTGTAATTAAACAGTTAGTTAGTTAGTTGTAGTTAATTCGTACTTTGTAACTTTATAAAAAAGTTATGCTTATAATCTAAATAAAATAAAACTGTAGAAGCAGCGTGTCTGTACATTGAATACTTATATTTACCAAAAACTGATTGCGGGCGATGAAGGAAGAGTATCAGAATACAAAAAGGCGATTTTGAAAATTTTTGTCGGTTTGCTTGTTTGTCCGTCTGTTCAAACACGTTAATCTCCAAAGCTACGGAACGGATTTTCATAGGGTTTCCATATGTTTGAAATTGGCGCGAGCGTCTTTGCATACCCGCATACATTGAAGTTTTCGAGGCAACATTTTTTGTCCCCGAATATTGAAGGCGGTTTGATATTTTTTTAGTATGACATGCGCTCGGCGGCGAGCAGAGGAAAAATTCACACCGCGGCCTCGGACAGTTGTTATTTGTTATTCGCGCCTATTAATTGGTCTTGACCGCGGATATCCTGTGCCACGCGAGTGTTTTGGGAGTTAAGTTCACATCGCGGCCTCGGACAGTTGATTTTGTGATTCGCGCCTATTAACTGGACTTGCACGCGGATATCCTGGAGCCACGCGAGAGTGTTGGTTGGACTTGGTTATTGTGATTGTGCTTGTGGTATTTGGAGTGATATCTCGAGGTGATTTTGCTGCCGTGTGTGAGTTGCGGAGCTATAGCGGCCACCGGCTCACCACGGAACGAGACTTGGATTACTACACAAGTATCTATTGTGAATGTATGTATTTATTCAATCACACTAAGATAGGTCACGTCTAGTAGGGACTAGCGTAGGTACACTTTCCAGATTTGTGTGTGGGCAAAACCACCTGGGGTAAGTGAGACCTTTAAATTGTGTAAATTGTTGATTATTGTGCTTACCCACCATTTCGGTGGATATATTGAGTAAGTTTACTACATTTGGGCCCGAGTGCACATTCCTCGGGCTGCTTTCGCGTAACGCGAGGCAGGTGCCCCTAGTGTGCGCATCGTAAACCGGTTAATTAAGCTTAGCTTGGCGCTTCGAATAGGTAGGCTTTGTTTCATCGAAATCGGCTGACGGGAAGAAAATATATCCCAATTTAGAGTTTAAAAACTAAAATTCCACACGTACGAAGTCGCAAGTGCCCGCGATGCCAGTTAGTCTTATACGAGTATGTAAGTATACATATATATCTTATCTTACCCACTATCTCATGATTTCTTTAGATAAGTATATAATAAAATTATCTTATAAATACTTATATCTATACTACTAACTATGTTACCAGAGAACGCGTTATTATATTCTCTGGTGTAGAAACACATTTGCACAATGACTTCCATTTCTAAATATTTGCACAGTCTAATTATTGTGGGTTGGACACGCGGCCGAGGACACAATGGTATTCTTGTTGACACTGTTCGTTGACAAAGGATTAGGTACTTGGGCTTATTGAGTGGTGTCAATTAATTTATACGATTATTTATATATCTACCTGTTCTACTTCGCCTGAACAATGAGGAATGCTCTGAAGAATTGTTCGATATAATTCCCACCTCGGGTTTCTACAACCGTATCTCCCGTCACAGAAGTGCGGTCCATCCGCATTTCCTCGATACGGTGGTGTCGCGCACTGTTCAGTCCAAAAATTATTTTATACCGCGAACCCGTAGGCTGTGGAACGAACTGCCTCAAGAGGTCTTCCCATCAAACTACGACATGGGGTTTTTCAAGAAAGCTGTGAATAGGATTTTGCAAGGTCGGCGGCGCGCCCGCATACCCTCTAGTGATGCGGGTGTCCATGGGCGGCGGTAACACTTACCATCACGTGGGACCGCTTGCTCGTCCGCCCACTAGTCTTAAAAAAAATATGTTAATATGGTCTTTATGTGTCATAGGTCAACCTACCTCACAAATGTCACTATATGTTCATCATGAAAAATTACGACGAAATCTGGATCACAGTAATCCAGATTTTTATTTAATTTCTGAAGTATGAGGGGATTGTTCATGATGTTTTCCGTCACCGCCAAGCTAGTGATTTTTTCTTAAAAATCCGTAGCATCTTAAGTAGAAACTCAGTGGTATGGCCGAGGATTACAACTCACGATCACACGAATGCAAGTCGCGTATAGATAGATACCCCCTAGGCCAGAGATGGCGGATCCTTATTGATTTATTGATCTACGTGCCATTTCTTCTAAAGAAATATTTAATGAGGCCAATACTTAAAACTAAATACTTACCATCAACTTAATATTCTTTATTTGCAACCAGAAATATACATTTTGTACAGCAATAGTACCTATCTAACATTAACAGGAACATATTTTATTAAAAAAAAATTTTTTTACCGAATGTTTAAAATCAGATCTCACACTAGGTATATTTCTTTTAATCAAAATTAAAAAACAACAAAATTTTATTGTAGAAAATGTAGGTAGGTACCTAAATAGACTAAATAGACCTAAATAGTGTGTAAAGTTGAGTTTTTGTTTGATTATTGTAAAAATTGTGCATTAAACGCTTTGTGGGTTAAATAGTGCTAATTAATTAAAGAAACTTCAAAGTGGTTTTTGGGCGTAATGTTTGTGATAATCAAATAAAAGCTTGGGGCTGCGTTTTTCGTGTGCTTCCAAGGAGCCCTCTTCTGTCTTCAGAAAACCCATTATCGCTTTACTGAGCGACTACTGACTTACTTCGACGGAACTGGACATTGACAGAATACATTTGAGACTTTGAAATTGTTAACTTTGGACGAGGAAAACTTGACACTGGCAGAATGTGCTAATTGCGTCATTGCCGTATATGAGAAGAAAAAAAATGTAAATAGATGTCAATAACTCCACACCGACAATTTAAGTATAAGGTTTATATTTAAGTATAATTTATCGTCGTATATTTCTGACAACACTGATCACTGGCGGGAAAGTGATATACCGTTTGACAGCAGACGTTTTTCTAATGACGGCAAATTAAAAACATTATTTTTTCATATTTTTTAACAATTTTAAAATTGAAATTACTAATAAAGAGTAAATTAAATATGTTTTAGGTACATTTTTTTTTCGACAAAGGTATGAGTGCTTCTAGTGTTTGAAAAGAGATTTGTGGTGTTCACGGAGAAGATTATTTATGTAAAACTACTGCAAAAAAATGGTTCAGTCGATTCAGGTCTGGTGAATTTGATTATATGATGTTCCTCGCTGTGGTCGTCCTATTAAGGTAAATTTTGACGTTATCATTGAAAAAATTGAAGCAGATCCACACATAAGCAGTCATCAAATTGCGGAGGAGCTTAGCATTCACCACTCGACGATTTTGGATCAGCTGCATAAACTGAATTCTGTAAAAAAACTAGATGTTTGGGCGCCGCACGATTTGAATGACAGAAACTTGGTGAATAGAATTTCCATATACGAGATGTTGCTAAAACGAAATGAAATCGATCCATTTCTGAAGAGATTTGTAACAGGCGATGCGAAGTGAATCACCTACCATAACAATGTTCGAAAACGATCTTGGTCTAAGCAAGTTGAGCCATCACAAATAGTCCCAAAACCAGGCCTCACTCCGAACAAAGGCATGTTATGTGTATGGTGGGACTGGAGAGGCATTGTGTATTACGAGCTTTTACCACATGGCCAAACGATTAATTTTGATGAGTACTGTCAGCAATTAGTAAAATTGAAACAAGCACTTGAAGAAAACCGCCCAGAATTAATGAATAGAAAAGGTGTAGTTTTCCATCACGATAATACTCAACCGCATACATCTTTGATGACTAAACAAAAATTGATGGACCTTGGCTGGGAAGTTTTAATGCATCCTCCATACAGTCCAGACAGCACCTTCGGATTATCATTTATTCCTATATTCTACCTTCCTATCTTCACTATATGGAGTAAAATTACACTCAATACCATTAAATTACACCATTTAAATCAGTTTTTGCTCAGAAAACAAAAAAAAAATATTGCGGTGGGATAATGGCACTGCTAGAAATATGGCGAAAGATAGTTGAATTAAATAGACAATATTCCGTTCAATAAATATTTATGTACCTAATACAAAAAAAAAAATATTTTCACTATAAAAAGGCCGCGAACTATCCGACTAATCGTATTATTAGGGCCTTACTTATAAAATTGCCGTTTGTTAATAGTGGCCAGTTTGAACTCGGCTAACTTGCGTTTGGCTTGGAATTCCATATTCAAATTAATTTAAATTTATAACTCTGACATTCTTTTTCAAAATCAGTAGTTTTTCCGTCAAATGACTCTTTGCTTAGATATGGTTGTGTTGGCGACCATGGAAAAGTTAAAATTTCGCGTTATTTTCTAATGTGAATTCCGTCGTGGCACCAACGCAGCACAGACGGGCACGCAATATCAACGATGTGTACGGAACAAACACGCGCAAACGAACGCGCGGTGCGTTTTTGGTTTCCGTTCTGGAAATTTCGACCTCAAGTTCAAGCCCCCGTGGACGACCGGAGACTAAAGTCGATAATGATGAATTGAAAGCATCGGTGGAAGCGAATTGAACTCCAAACACGTCAACATTAGCAGCAGCCTTCGGCGTAAGTGACAAAACGATATTCATTCGTTTGTATCAAATCGGGAAAGGAAAAAGTTCGGACTGCAGGTACCTACCGTATGTGCTAAATGAAAGTCAGCTGCGAACACGCGTCTAACCTAGCTCAAGGTACTTTGCTGAATCGACACGAAAATGAAGGGATTCCGTATCATATTGTCGCTTGTGATGAGAATTGAATGATAATAATCGTAAACGTTCGTCACAATGGTTGAACTCGGAAGACACAGTCAAACAATGTTCCAAACGTCTCCATGATAACCCTCGCCGACACACTGCACGACAGACGGTCTCAAAGTTACAGGAGCTTCGACTGGTAACTCTCCGTCACCCACCGTACTCATCAGACCTTGCCCCTACTGATTTCCATTTTTTTTGGAATTTGAATAACTTTTAACAGAGGAAAAAGTTCAACGCTGATGAGACAGAGAAAAAAGCCTTCAGAGAATCCATCGATTCCTGTCCCCGGGAGTTCTATAGCATCAATCAACTTCCATTAAAATGGCAAAGTTGCATTATTAATAATAGACAATACTTCGATTTATTAAACATATAAGTTTCGTATAAAAAAAATATTTGATTTCTTCATATAAAACGTCATTTTCATTTTTGCATTTTCGTACTTACCTACCTATTGGTCTTCAGGGCCTCAAATTAGTGAAAAATATGACATTTACCTGCTCAGGCAGAAAAAATGTTTCATATTGTTGATCAATGTACCTAATCGCGTGGCAACTGGTTAACCGATTAGGTAATTGACTTTAATGAAAATACAAACAATGAAACGAATCCGTTTCGTTCATTCCCTAACGATACGTGGGCACTATGGCCCACGGACGATACTATGGACCAGCGATAGCTACCTATTATGAAACCAAGATGAGACATCCGATTTTAAGAACAATTAGAAAGATAATATTTTTGTTAAGATTCCACTAAAGCCTCTATATCTGGAAGAATTAGATCCTACAATAATGTCATATACCTACCTACCCTTTTAAGCGTCCCTTTAATAGTGAAAGTGACGTACCTACGCCGCACTTCGTCAATCAACTTTCAATTTCTAAACATTTTTTTTTGCAAAAATCTTATGGTTTGTACACACTACGCACATCCGGATTTCTCTCTTTATTTTTTGCAATCTTTCCGTCGGAACCGCGGCCGGCGCACAAACCGATGGAGTGTAGATACTCATTATAAGGATATTTAACAAAGAGACCGACTGTTTGTTTGTTTAGGTCGATAATTCGAGAACTGCCATTACTTTTGACAAGATCAGCTTAATTTGGCTTTTAATAGATAGATAAAACTCTTTATTGCTCAGTCCACCTGGCGGTCAGCGGATACTTATCCTGCCACCTCCGCGACATAGGTATGGGTCCAGAATGACAAGCATTGGCACTTCCCCGAATGCGCTCTCCGCCTTTGGAGATTTAGGAATTGATTTGGAGAACAGGTTTTTGGAGAGGGATTTGTACCTACGTATCTAAGTAGAAACTCAGTGGTACGGGTCGAGGATTTCAACTCACGACCTCACGAATGTGAGTCGAGTAAAGATACCCTTAGGCCAGTAGCTACTTTCATTCCATTTAATGACAAAAATAATAATATCTTAAGAAAATGTCAAAAATTGTAATCATCAATCGATTTTTGTAGAAAAAGAAACACGCTCGCTTGAATCTGGCTCCGTCGCTCTTAAGGGTGTAGATCGTGAAAATCACCGAAAAGAGTGTTACGATTTTTCATATTTAACCTATTTACATATGATTGATATCAATGATAATTTGTATATATTACAATCAAAGACCAATAAGTATGTTCATGCTTATATTAAACTCTTAAACCTAATAGTTGTTATATAATAAACGTCAACAAACGCACAAAATTGAGTAAAAATGCAAAAACATGACTTCGTATTTTTCAGATTTAACCCCATAAATCAACACAAATTGATAAAAAGAAACACTTTTTGAACACTGAAGAAACCAATAAGTATAGCTGTATACTTCTTTTTATACCTTTACAAACAAAGACTTCCTCTTTTAAAGCCCTAAAATCTAGATATATTTTAAGGTAAATTTTTCATACACAAATGTATGGGATAAAACGTTCGTTTCATTCGTGCAATCTCGGTGGTCTGCAGCGGCAGTTCCTTTCTGTAAGTGAACGCGACACCACGCTTGTCGGCTGCAGACAGCAGAATTACGTATTGTGAATTTGTGTTTTTTGTAAAAAACTGTAAGTATAACATTTTTATAATTAATTTATTTTCAGTTAGTAGAAAGTATCGATATAATGAATGTCTGAAAGAAAACCATGATGGAACTAGATATAAATCGTAAAAAATACAATATCTACACTAATAGGTATTATAAAGAGGAAAGATTTGGATTTTTGTATGTAACGAATAAACTCAAAAAGTACTGGACTGATTTTAATAATTCTTTTATCATTCGAAAGCTACATTATCACTGAGTAACATAGGCTATTTTTTTCGCAGGACTGATTGAATTTGAGTGGCATGCCAGGGAAAAGAAAGTTTTGTACGCATTATAAAAATATGAAAGCCAAAAGATCTCGGAATAAAATGTAAGTTCCTCCCTACTTATTTATTATCGCATTTGAACAGGGTACATTACAAAGCTAATACAATATGTCATATGATTTAGATCGCCCGATTCAGACATATACCTACAATAACATGTAAATATTGGTTTGTATTATCTATATCTATACTGATAAATAAAATTGAAGTATCTGTATGTAATATCAAAATAATAGGATTTTTAAAAAAAAAAAAGGCGATACGGAGTTCGCCGGGTCGGCTAGTATTGTCTAAATATCAAATTGTGGAAGTAGGTAGGCGACAGCGCAACTTTGTCGACATACCTATACCGCCAAACAGACGCGAGGCGCCTAGCGTCTGGCTTAGGGTTGTACAAAATAAATAAAAAGTGGATAATATTGATGAATAATATTTCCAGTATTGAAAATAAAGAAAACCTTGGGGCCGAGACTCTGAGCAACAATGCTACGCGCTGTATAGAGGTAAGTTGTTATACGTAATTCTTGTAGACTTGTTACATAAATAAACAAACTACTTAGTTAGTGATGGGCGAAGACAAAATCTCAATACCTACCTATAGATTTTTCTTGCAATATTTATTATTTTCATCGCGAGACAAACACCTTAGTACCGAAATACTTCTCAATTACTTTCTCAAAAGAAAATTTACGTTCAAATAGGTGACGTCATAAAAAAACAATACCTAATGCGTAAAGAAATTATAATTTCTATTCATCAGGAACCTAATATTGTATTAATTCTTTTGCATTTTTTTAAATTTTTAATTATTTTTTATAAAAAAAATCAAGCCATTATCTTTCTTTACAGGAACTAGTTATTGAAAACGACCAAGAGGGAAAGGTGGATGAAATGGAAGTTGGGCGTAGAGTTGTAGACGTTTCTTTTTTTTTTAAAGCTCTTCAGGCCATAGGGGACCACGGTCCAATGGATTGTAAGTTAAGTTACCTCAGTATAATAGGTGAAGTAAAAGTTGGTCTGGACTCAAAACTCATCATGAAATGTAGTATGTGTAGTATGAAATTTACTGTGTGTTTGATTGAAAAGAAAGAAGATAGAATGGAAGTGAATCATCAAATTGTATCTGGTATCATATCATCTGGTGGGAGCTACTATCAGTTAAAAACATTAACTGCCGCAGTAGCCCTACCAATCATGTCACCTTCATTATACAATGAAATTAATAATACGGTTTGCGATTGGTGGGAAAAGACAGCAGCACATTCCATGGCAGAAGCTGTCAAGGAAGAAGCGGAGTACGCAGTGTCTATAGGTAGTGTTGATAAAAATGGTACACCATTAATATCTGTTGCTGTTGACGGTTGTTGGAGCAAGAGATCTTATGGTAAGAATTTTTCCGCCTTGTCCGGCGCAGCTGCGATAATTGGCATTAAAACTAATAAAGTATTGTTTTTTGGAGTTAAAAATAAATACTGCGTAGTTTGTGCACGAGCCGCAAAGAACGACAGTCAGCCCTCGGAACACCGTTGTTTCAAGAATTATTCGGGATCATCTACCGGTATGGAATCGACCATAATAGTTGAGGGGTTTAAACGTTCCATTGTTGATCACGGTGTAATTTATAATAAATTTGTAGCAGACGGCGATTCCAGTACTTATAAAAAAATATTAGATTCGCGACCGTACGGTAATTTAACAGTAGAGAAAATTGAATGCAAAAATCATCTTTTACGAAACTACTGCAATAGCTTGGAGAAACTGTCGAAAGACACTAAGTATCCTTGCGAATTGCGGAAATTCCTAAAAGAAAGGTATTTGCGTTTAAGAACGGGTGTAAAATGCGCTATTAAATATTGGGGCGATCAAAATCAGTCACTCGAAGAAAAAATAAAAAATCTTAGTGAAGATATCCTAAATGGTCCACAACACGTATTTGGTAATCACCAATATTGCAAGGAGTATTTCTGTAGACCTGATACTCGTCGAATAGAACCTGTTGGGTTGCTTCCAGCAATTGTTGGATGCGGATTAATGGACGCGGTACACATTTTAAGTAAAAGACTGTCATATCATTCTAGAAGTTTAATTCATAATTGTACAAGTAATATAGTTGAAAGTTTTAACGCAGTGATTGCCAAATTAGTAGGGGGTAAGCGTGTAAATTATTCTTCCCGTGGTTCTTATGCGGGCCGATGCGCAGCTGCTGTTGTGTCTTTTAATACAGGATCGATTCATAGTAAAACTCATGAAGTAATATTTAAATCTAGTCCTAATCCTTTGATCGCGAAAGTGGAAAATTGTAATCGTAGAATCCGTTTAATTGCTAAACCTAAATTAAGATTGAAAAAGAGCCACAGCGCTGTATCGAAAGACGCTCACTATGGACCAAACTGCGAAAAACCTGATCTGAGTCCAGAATTATATGAGAAAGCCAAGTCATCTTTTTTAGCCGATTTAAAGTTGTCTTGTGCTGAAAGAGAGGAGCTTGAAAGGTCGACCCATTTGCAAAGAAGTAGTTCTGAGTGGATGAGTACAAGGAGAAAATTACTAACCTCATCATCGTTCGGGGAAGTTTGTAAAAAACGAGAGAGCACAAGTTGTGCTGTTCTTGTTCGTAAAATCGTTTATGGTAGTAATATCTCCAGTTTGCCTGCTGTACGGTACGGTATCGAAAACGAAGAAACCGCAATTAAACAGTTAGAAATTCAAGAGAATATTAGTATACAAGGTTGCGGTTTGTTCGTCGACGATCAATATGAATTTCTTGGTACTACACCAGATGGCATTTATGCAAACGGTTTAATTGAAATTAAGTGCCCACATTCTTTAGCTGGCATGACTCTTGATGAAGCAATGGCCAAACATACCTTTTGGGTTAAGGACAAGGCTTCCAAGGGTTATGTCATAAATAAAAATCATAACTGGTATTTCCAAATTCAGGGACAGGTACATATTACTAAAAGAAACGTTTGCATGCTTGGCATCTGGTTTGGTGCTACTGTACCTATGAAAGTTTATATTATAGAAAAGGACGACAAATTTTGGGAGGAGAAAATGGAGATGAAATTAGTTAGGTTTTATTACGATTGCCTACTTCCAGAATTAGTTGATCCTCGGCAGTCACGAAGCATGCCCATTCGTGACGCGCCCAGTATCATAGAGGCTATGAAAGAGAGGAAAGAAAGAGCTTTACGTGTTATGAAAGAGAAGAACGCCTAATGATTTTGAAAGATACAGGTAACTTAACTACCCAGCCAGTCGATTCACGTAAACACGCCAGTCCAAAAGTCGTTTTAACTTAGGAACTTAGAAATCGCCTTTTGGTTTTCTGTTTTAAACGCACTTACTTATCTAGTCTTGGATTGTCATAAATCTTCCAATAGCTCAATTACTATACAATTTCTGAGTTACCTGGTGTAAAGAATCATAAAAATTGGTTCAAAAATACAGCGAATTGAGAATTCTCCTTTTTTTAAGTCGGTTAAAAGGGCTAAATTTGCAAAAAACGAAGTGACGTCACTGCGCTACGGTTTTTATTACTTACGTGAATCGGGCAGCTGGTAACGTTTTCATTCTGATAGGTTTTGTGATAGCCATTGATTTTATCATCAAATTAGCAGAAATCAGAACTTGATCCGTAATCGAATGAAAAACCATTAGAATTTTGAACTCATATTTCGTTATTGTTTAATTACATACTTTTAATTAGTATATTAATAATTTACAAACTTCTGTTAAAATTAGTAAATAAATGAATTATTTACTAATTTTTGTACAACCCTAGCACGCTTTTGAGATAGCGAGTAATGGCGACTCATATTTGTTATTGTGTAGTAAATAAATCATTTTTATACTTGTGTTTCATTTATTGACATTTTTTTTAAAACCCTAGGATTTTTTTTAGATATCGACGAGGTGATCGTAAACAAAAAGTAAGTATTTGAGTTTACGCAATAGGCACATTTCCTTGCGTAGAGATAAACACACTTCCTACTGAATTTGCAATTATTTTATTGAATGAATATTTTACGAATTAGAATAAATTTTGGTAGTGAAATTACAAATAAATAAATAGTTGGAATTTTAGGTAAGTAGAATACAAAAATGTCAGATGTCAAATGATAGAAAAACATAAAAATTGTGTCTCAACTACTCTTATTAATCTATTAAAAAGAATCAACAGCTAGTTTCCAAAAATTCAACGTTATTGTTATGCTGTAAATATTCAAGTTCAATAACAATTTCTCAACGTGGAACGTTTGTTGCAAAACATTTTGAAAATCGCGCTCTCTAGGTCATTCATCCGCCCCGTCGGATGTTACATTAAACTTTGGCGCTGCGGTCGCTCGAAATCGAGATCTCAGGCCAACAATCTACACCCTTAAAGGGATTTTATAGTCCATGACATGATGAAAGCTGTCACAATTCAAACAAAAATATTGATATCGCTTTTGTTGACTACATTTTAATGTCCCATGAACCCCAATTAATACACTTCTAAAGTTCTACCTGTCAAATATCCTTCAAATATTGAAAATTCATATTTCAATACAATTGCCTAAACAGAAATAAGTGGACAAGGAAAGATTTTTTACGGAAAAGATCTCATATTGTGTAAACTGAAAAAAAAATCTTTAATATTCTTTAGTAATCTTTAGTATTCTTTAGTAATCTTTAGTATTCTTTAGTAATCTTATATAAAAAAATGTTTTTATGTCACATCACATACCTACTTTAAATAGAACATCGCTAATGGAATTAGTGAAAACTGAACCGAATGCGAAAATATAAATTTTGCCAAATATTCGCATACCTATTGCGAAAGCGATAACGGATATACCTATAGGTATTTGTTTTCTATATAAAAAAGGTGGCAGACGAGGATACAGTCCATGGTAACTGGATATTGTCGTCCATAGACATCCGCGATACGTACTAACATCAGTCCAGAATGACAAACGTTGGCACGCCCCCGGATGCGCTGCCTACCTTTGCAGATTAAAGAATGGATTGGGAGAAAGGGATGGGAAAATGGGGAGGGATAGGATGGGATGGGAACTACCGAAACACGTACATACATTGGGGAAATACGATAAAATAGGAAACGCAGTAGGTACATTTCAAGGTAGTCTTCTGTGTCGAGTGCGCCCAGCGGCTGTGGGAATGCAGCATGCACTCTCCCCCTACAAAAATATGCGTTAATTACATCCTTATTAAGTACTTATAAAATTATCCGAAATACTCAGTTGACTACATACAAATAGATTGTCCGTCGATTTATTTCAAGTAGATTGCGTCCGCCCGCAAGTCACGCGCGCCAACTTGACGGAATCACTATTGACATTGAGTGCCCTAAACTCTATGGACGACTATATTTGCTTCTCATATTGAATCAGGGTCGCTACCTATATTAAAGAAATAGTATGTAGGGGAGAGCGGGGCTGAAAGTGCCGATTTTGAGAAATCGCTTAAATTAACTATTAAAATGAAATGTAGTATTCTCAATTTGTAGACCATTTAGTGTCAAATTTAATATAGTTTTTGAATATATATTTATATTTTGCAATGTTCTAATAGTTTATAGCTGAGACTCAAATTAGTGGAACGAGTCTACGAGGCACAATTGACCCCGCCGTGGGGCGTGTTATGCCGATGCTGAGGTTGGTTGTGCCGTTCAGAAACTAAGACATTTTAAATGAAAATAAATGGTGTTTGAGTAAAAAATAACAAAAGCATTATAATTTTATGCAATATTTCTATTAATAAAATAACAACTACAAACTTTTTTCTAATTATAACTTTTATTAAACTACGTGAGAAAAAAAACAAAAAATAATCAACATTTCTTCTTGCTTAAACTAAATGAAATTAACTCTACTTCTTAATTTGTTCTTAAGAAAAAATCTGTTGCACCTTCTTGGTCTTATAATTAAACATTTGGTAACATTATCTAAAAATAATCAACTTTTTTTAATTTTTTGATTAGCGTTTCTTAGGCAATAGTAATAAATACTTTGGTGCGATATTTATTATGAGACTTACTTAAATCAGTCTTAAATTAGAGAGAGAGAGATAGAGAGAGTTCAGTTTTTGCTCTAATTATATCTAATCGGAAAACGACTCATCGGAGCAGCAATTTGGACAGAGAAACATGACATGTTTTTCGTCTTTTATACATTTCAAGTGAGCCCAGTTCTTACACATAACACACTCAATCCATTTCTCGTTTGATTTTAAGTTGGAATACGAATCACAACAAATAATACAGTACCATTCTAATCGATCTTCCTCATCCTCGCTCTCAGTATCTTCTATTTCTTGTAAAAATTTTCCTTTTAGTTTCGTTCTTGTTATCTTTGCCATTGTTGATTTTCTTTTTACGCTGCTTATTTCCTTTACTTTTATTCTCTTTCATGTTCCTATTTACTTTGGTATTACTTCCTTCTATTTTCTTCTTCTTAGCATGTTCCTCAGCAAGTGTATTTTTCTCAGGGGTGTCAGTGAGAACAGCTGCTTTTCTAATGCGTCGTTTGTTTCCTGCTGATAATCGAGGAGGTGCTTTAGGGAGTGGCCTGATAATCTCCGGTGAGAAAGTTGCTGTATCGTTAGAATGTCCTGGCTGAGAAATATTTTTAAGAACAAGCTCAGCGCTGTTCGCACGAACTGTTTCCTGCTGGTCATTGTTTTGCGGGGTCTGCAGAGAAGGCTCTTGAGAATTTATGCGGTTCCTTTCTTGAGCTATTTCTCCAATTGTAGCTTGGTTAGTATTTGTAATTTCTGGAAGACAGTACATTTGTTGAATGTGCGATGGACCGGGTTCATTGCTTAGATCCACTAACGCAGGTTGACTTTCTGGTTGCAGCTGGTCAGTGACAACAGATGGTGCAAAGTCTTCATCAGTAAAAACGTTAGGATTAAAGGGCCATATACCAGCCTTTTTGAATGCACTGCAGATGTTGGTTGGTGTAGACGCTAATGGCCAAGCATATTTCACAATACCCGGTATTTCATAGATCGTCATCGTCTTTCCGTGATTATTCCGTAACCAGTTCTCTTGGGCTTTTGCGCAGTATGTCTTGAACGGACCATTGATGCCAACGTCCAGAGGTTGAAGACGGTGAGTGCAATGTGGAGGAAAGGAAAGCATGATAAGACAATTTTCTTTTGCCTTTTCAACCACCTTGATATCAATGTGCGATGAGTGATTATCTAGCAGTAAAAGGACTGGTTCAGAAGGGCTGGGTTTGGTATATTTTATGTAATGATCCATAAAAACGAAAAACTCGTTACTTGTCATCCATCCTGAGCTATTACCAGCACCAATACATTCAGGAGGGCCGTCGCGTATAAATAGGTCTTTATACTTCAGTCGAGGAAACACAACCATTGGTGGAATTGTATTTCCAATAGCATTTGCCGCTAACTCCACAGTGACCAAAGTTCCACGTTCTGCAGACACGATCGCTCCCACTTGCTTAATACCCTTGGCTGCAACAATTTTCTTTGGCTTAAGTACGGTTGTGACTCCAGTCTCATCTAAGTTCCATATGCGGGAGGGAGTCAACTTGTGTTTTAAAATCACATCTCCAAGCTTGTCGAAAAATTGTGTTACATTATGTCTGTTAAACGATGTAGCGCGACCCGCGCTTGTCGCTTCTGGTGTTCTAATAGAAAGCGATAGGTTCCTTTTCAAAAAGTTAGTGAACCAATCTTTGCCTGCCATTCCATTTGCATGCCACGAGTCAGGAATATTTTGCACATTAAATCTAATCGCACATTCATATGCAAGTTTTTTTACTTCTTCTGGCAAGAGACCGAAGTAAATAGAGGAACACGTTAAAATGTGTGACGCCAGTGCTTCCTCTTGTTCAGCATTAAATATCACCCTAGGTTTGTATCCAACCGTAGGAGTTTGTCCTTCTTTCATTTTTTTTACGAACCGTTGCAATGTCGTATGGCATATTTCTAATTCACGTGCTACAGTTTTCAATTTACGGCCCTCTTTTATAACCGCGTCAGCAGCTCTTTGTAGAAGCTTCTTCGAAGTGGTCCCCCTCTCTGTGTTCCGTTTGTAGGTCCTCATCCTATATAAAAAAAGTAGTAAATAATGGATCACTTGAGGCTTGAAAGTGCCTTTGGTTGGGTGCTGGCCGCGGCACAACCAGCCCCCAACCAAAGGCACTTTTAACCCCGTTACAAGGACACACACTTTCTATCAAATAAAAAAATATGTATTTAACGGAACTCAGATTTCAATACGACAGGCAATTTGTAAATAAACTACCATTATTTCAGTGAAACACCAACATTAATAGCTTAAAAAACGAAGACTATTGACCAAAAAGTATAAATACAAAAATATTTACTCACGTGTCGACAGAGCACCCGACTACACACCGGCACCTCAGTCAGTGTCGCCACTGAAACTAAAATGGCTGCCGCCGATGAGCGAAGGTTAGACATTCTTCGACGCAGTATGAAAATGCTGATATCTCTTTTTGTCTTTAAGAAATTCCCATCGGCACTACTTACCCTCGGCACTTCCAACCCCGCGCTCCCCTACCTAAGAATTTAATCTTTAATAGATTATTTCCCAACCCTTTTTCCAAATCCATTCCTATAGGTATTTCCAAAGGTAGGCCAGCGCATCCGGGGGCGTGCCAACGTTTGTTATTTTGGACTAATGTTGGCGTGTATCGCGGATGTCTATGGACGACAGTATCCACTTACCATCAGGTGGCAGGCGAGCATTCTCCCACTGAACTACATACTACTGCGACCTCGTCTCCTCCGAAGCGAACTTCCGCGGGCTCAGAGAGTTTGCACACCGATGGCACAGGAAAAGGAGCCCGAAAGAGCTGTTCGGCACTGAAGTACATCGTTTTGTGGAGTAGAACAGCCCCAGAAAGGGGAGAGTGCTTATGGGACACAGGCAAAAGAGAATACTTGTAGGGAGGCAGAGCAGATACGCGCCGCAACATAGCCCTAGCAGGCGAACGGCGCGTACCTCCCGACGATTTGGTCCGTATAACCAAAAGGTTGGTAGGACCATGGGTGGAGGTGGGTTACCATCAGGTGGACTGTATGCTCGTCTGCCGCCTAAGTCCATAAAAAAAAAGTTCGTACATTGGATGCATATTTGTGACAAGTTTAAAATTTATATTCGCTACAGACATCGATTTGAAAATATATTCCCTAAATGGCTATAGATAGAGCATTAAGAAGGTAGGTACTTATAAAACCAGATTTTACGTATTTATTTTTGTACAACAGCAAAATAGGTAACCAAGATTTGCACAGATAAATCGACATTTTAAGTAGGTACTTAATACCTACACATATTAAAAAATATTGAGGTGTACCTAAATTCACTTGTCAACGGTATCTAAATACTATTTAAGTTTAAGTATTTACATAGGTATATAAAATGATCCTGTTCCTAGTTTTACACATTAAAAACGTAGGTAGGTACCTACCTACATGCTTCTTCTAAATCTAGGAGATTAGGAAAGTGTTGATAATAATGGGGAATATCTACGTACCTACCTATAAAGGGAGAATGATTTTTTATAGATGGTAGGAAGAGAATGTCGGAGTCCTTTCGCCGGGAGTGAGATATAATATACCTAGAGTATTTAAAAAAATTAAAGGATCAAATGTGATAAAGCCCTTCTTTCAAAGAAATCGCCAAAAAAAAAAATTGTTTTCAAAATAATTCGCCATCTACATTTCCACAAACTATACAGGTATCTACGTCGTAGTAGATAAAGCTCGTAAACCTACATATAGCTTTACGTAAAGCTACATAGGTACTAGTCGTAGAGCATAACCTATAGGTACCTACAACTTTCATCTAAACACCTACGGCGTTTTTCCATTCATCCCTGTTCCTTACGGATCGGCAGGGCAAAAAAACTCAATAAAACATTCAAAAATTGATAGAGAGGCCATTCACGCTAAAGACCCGTCAACCGAAGCAGGTTTTTTTTCATAATTACCTAATCAAAATCACTCGACGTCAAACCATGATTGGAATGACATCTGTCACATCAAGACACCATTACCGCCGAAATCAAATCGTTGTCGCCGACATTCGTCATGTGTAATCCGCCTCTAAATACACCCATCTCTTTCACTCCAATGTAATTCCAATATACCCGTCTTACTTTCAATCCGATAATCCGCTAGAGGTCATTAACTATCAGCCAATTTATAAAGATCTCCCCTGCTCCTTGAATTTAAAACAAATTCTGTTTATAAAGGGGGTTGCAGTATGAAATGTCATAGGTCTTTCTATTCTCGTGGTTCGGTTAGTAATGGGGATTGCATAGGAAACGTTTGTTTATGCTAGTGGGGTGTTTGCGGTAATTGGACAGCGATTATTGAAAGGAAAATTGTTTATTACAAACCGAAGTGGATATGATGGATTCGTAATGGGTTTGTGTTGTTAACATGTGTAACAACTGGCTGAATTGTGAAAAATCTTGTCAATTTTGTAGATAGACACGCTTAGGTACTTATTCCACAAACCCAGGTTGAGATCCCTCTTAGGGGCGTAAAATTAACTAGAAGCAAATTCTATGCAGACAAATGAAATCATTAGTCCTTCCAGCAGAATGGTGCCGTTGGATATGCTCTCCACACAGCATTATCACCATCATCATCATGGGGCGCAATAATGATGCCATCTTCAAAATCAGTCCGCTGGTAAAACTTCCGTCTGTCCTTCGCCGCAATCTATGTCCCGACCATCCATCTCATTATCTGGCGACCTGGTGCTCTCATTTCGAGGATCCTCCCTTCTAGAATCAATCTTGGGAATTCGTTCTCTTACAACACGCCCGACAAAGGCAACTTTCCTTGTATGGACTATACAGCAACTTCGGCAAACTGTTCTCTCCAGAACCTTCGTGTAAGATGTAAAACTTGTCCAAGAAATTTTAAACAACTTCCTAAACGTCCACGTTTCGAAGGCTTAGGTATATAGGCACTCCTGGAGATTATTAAACTGCATTTAAACATTCAACATTCCCAAATTAGGATACAGCACCTACAATACCTACGAAATGTCAATCAGATGAGTACGAAGTCTAGATAAAAGTTTTCGGCATAGGTATAGGCAGTTATGCCATGAGCAGTGTGTTTAGTTATTTATATTCTCTTTTTAATTTTTTTACTTGTGTTTTATGAAACGGTCATTACTTGAACCATAACGTTTCCACACACTTTTTACCCCACTTCACAATGTGTCAACTAATCACTTAATAGCTGACACGTATCATAATAACGTGTGCATCTTCCGATGAGATGTTACATCGTCTACCGTTAACATTAACAATAAAATTCTCCCATAAACAATTTACTATTCCATTTTATTAGTAACTAAGTTGAATATTGTTTGAGGCGTTTACTACAGCAAAATAGATTGATAAAGAAAAAATATCTTTAAATGTTATCACCTTAAAGTCTAATTTCATTTTAATAAAAGATCTTATGACCCTACGGATGCTTCCGTTGAAGAGTCTAGTCAAAAGAATAAATTTAATCTTAACGGACAATTCATTTTAGACTCTAAAGACTTAACTTTAAAGTAGATTTTGTAATCAAGTGTGGTGACAAGTGACATAACATGCCTAATCTGTATGTTATCTGGAGAGGTGTGAAAGTGGACTGGACTAGATTTGATGTGATCGTTCCGGGCGATAGGGCGCGCTGCGGAGATGACACGCAGAGGTGATTGAGATATTGACGCTGATAACTGACGTAATGGATTAACTAAACATAGACATCAGGGTTTACTGATATATATCTATCAGCGGCTATATACCTACTTACCTAGATATTCACGATATAGGTATATCAATTGATATTTATATTAATATATATATGTATAATTGATATTTATCGTCAAAACTAGAATTTTGGCAGATCTCGCGCTTTTAAATTGTTATAATTGAGATTAATAATCAGTCTACTTAATCAATACTCAACAAAATTATAATTATAATCTTTAGTTTTGAAATCATTGGCGTGGCAGTGATCATAATTTTTATTTATTACAGTAGGTACCTACCTATAACAATTATTTATTACCTACCTATAACAATTTAAAATCGTGGGATTGCCAAAATTCAATCAATATCAATATAATAATATCAAATATCAAAATAAATATGTGTATCAATTGATACACATATATCAATATAAATATCAATTGATATATATCATGATGTATATCCGCAGATACCTATATGTCAGCGAATTCTGCTTTAAAATGTTATAACTCTGCGATTATCATCTTTCTAACACTGCCGCTTTCTGGTTAAATCTACTCTAAGTACCTACCTATATAAAAATACACAAAAATCAGTGTGTTAGAGAAATTATCCCATCCCCACTGTGTCGTTAAGTTTAAAACTACGCATTTCGTGTTAAAAACAAATATTTAAACTCTTCAGAAAGTAATATATAAGTAGGTACAGTTCTGATGTATTTCATATCAAAACATTTATAATAAACAATCATTGTTTTAACTAACGGTCTTTACTCGACTTCATTTTGGAGAACAAAAAGCGAATAAAAGTTTTGTTTGAAAATAAAACTACTCAAGTATTGCGGGACACGGGTATTGTTTGCCAACATATTGTATTGTATAACCTCTCTACTGTTGCTTGCACCTGGCTTTCAGTGTTAAGTATCACAAGCTGTGTACGCGACTTCCTTTGCGGGGACTGTAGAATAGCTTTACTTTCATATAGAGAGAAGTCGGTAGATGAGCATACCCGCAGTGGACTTGGTGGTAAGTGAATACTGTTGATCTGCTACATCTCTGTAATATAAAAGCAACTGACTTGTCATTTTGTCTAAGTACCTTCTTACATATCGTAAGACTTTATCTCTCCACTATTGGGTACAGCCCTTTCACAAGGCTCGCCACCACACATGACCTTCGGCTCTTCTCATCCAACCAACACAGGAGAATTTCTTCAAGTTATCGGTCCACCGGCGCTTCTCGGTACGTTGCCTTCATTCGAGGACTCACCCGTGCACCTGCGCTCCTTATCCTCAGCACTGCAGCATAGTAAGTAGGTACCTACATAGTAAATAAAAAAACGTAATCGAACATTCAATTTCCTGGGACAATAAAACTGCAGACAATGGGATATTTAGACCGTTCCAATTAACCGTCGCGCGTTGCATTCGCGGCCACACGAGCATATTTCCCGGGTTAACCCACCGCCCGTCGGGACCATTGTACCCCTACTAATTGACGTGATACAAATAATCAACCCTCCGACGAAAGGTTTTGTTTTACCGAGCTAAAACAAGGGAGTTAATGTTGGAATTATTTTAATAACTAACCACTTGCACTTATTATAACATTATTTAATGTTAAGTATTAGTGTCGTTACTTGTTTTTTTTTTATTAATTTAAACTTTAATGCACAAAGAAATATTGTACAAAACAGAACAGTGTTGAACAGAAATTTGCTGGTTGAGAATACGTCCAAGCATTACCTAAGATCGACTTTTGTACGATTACCTAAGTGCAATAAAGTTATTTACAATAAATAAATAAATAAATACAAATGGCCGTGGATAATAAAATCAATACAATTCAATGCAACAAACCCTTTCAATATCCACTGCCGCACATCAGGAGGCCCGCATGCGGGCATTGACTTGTGCATGAGGGACGTGTGGCCTTAAAGCACCACGCTGGCCAAGCGTGTTGGCGAGTCCACTCTTTCAGAGTTGGTGTAGTTCCTCAGAGCCTGTGGTAGTGGCTTTGTTATCCCCTAGCCGCCTTTTACTAACCCACGAGAAGTGATGGGGTGGTGCTATGCGAACACCACACGGCACAATCAATAATTGTAGCAAATAAATTACCTACACCCATTTCATGTACCTAATACAAAAAACATATCTACTGTACCTAATAATATCTACGTTAATTAATATAGGTATACTTACTTAAAATATAATATATAGAGATATACATATACTTATGGAAATAAGTAGGTACATATGGTACAATAATAATTTATAACATTAAAATACTTAAAGATTATAAGCCATTGGAAATGGACGAATTGTGTAATAAAATATTGTTTCTTCTAGATTTTGAGACTTTGGAGAAGAAAAAAAACATATTCTTTTGCTTTACCTTAAAATTCACATGTTAGAGCATGTTTCTGTATAAACAGGATCTTGAAACAATTATATTTTAACTAAGACAATCTTAATCAAAATCAATAAGTCCGCACCGACAATAGGGTTCCTTTGTTTATATAACGTGCTTTATTTATTTCATTCAACTTCATCTATCTGCTAGTTATTTCTCTTAACTCTCACCTATTCAAAGGTTATCTTTAAGATATCGCTATTAATGATAAGGCCAACTATTGTATGTTTCTATGTTATTAGCTACTAGCTTTTGGCCGTGACTTCGTTTATGTGGTTGAATAGTAACCCACATGTTAATCCGGATTGCAATCTACCTATTTGGCAAGTTTAAACGAAATCGGTTCAGCAGTTTCGACATGATTCAGTACCAAACATTCAAACTATCGCATTTATAATAATATATTAGTAATAGTGACGTGCCTTTAAAATAATAATAATTAAAATAAACACGTTAAAATAAAAACAGTTTAAATAAAATACATTTTATTTTATTCTTTTGTTCGTCAATAACTCGTAAAATTCCTATTAATCGTACGTAAATTAAAAGTGGTTTCCCACCAACATTTCAATGTGTATTGAAGGGTTTTACTACAATCCGAATGTTTGCAAACGATTCCCCAACAAAGGCGGCGTTTCTACAAATCAAAAAGGGTAGCAACCGTCAAACCCAGCGTCTCCCTGCTTCCAATTTACTTAAAACAAGCACAATGCAACGCGAACTCTTTGTAACCGCGGAGGCGTGCGACACTCCCCCCGCGAAACACAACAATACTTTCAACTCATACAGCGCCTCCTCTTTCCAGATGTGATACCGCCACTCCATCACGCGCCACTCGACGATGCAGCCGTTCCAATCAACCAAACAAGATGGCCCGAGGGAATCGAGTCCCGAGCGCGCAAAGTCCCCAGACACCCCAACAGCGCCAGTCCTCAATTTTTCCATCGCGCGACTCATGGAACCCGACAGAAAATTATCTGTGTCGCCCGACCCCCCTCCGCCTCCAAGCTTCTTATCATACGGTGCTCAACTCCTCGATTCAGCTTTCAAACAGTACATTCCCGCAGCTAGAAGACAACTGGCACACTATCCTCTGTTATACTACAGCCCGGAGTTAATGTCGCTGACTTATGCTCATCATTTACATTTGCCTAGACCTCCGCCGGCGCCTTCTCCAGTCCAAAGACCTCCCAGTCCAAGAGCACCGGCTGCAGATCATGCGGTTTCTTCCACTACTGGACCGACGCCTTCTCCAGCGAAAAATAAGAGCTTCGCTTGTGGTGACTGCGGAAAGGTTTTCAACGCGCATTATAACTTGACAAGGCACATGCCAGTTCATACGGGAGCCAGACCTTTCGTCTGCAAAATATGTGGCAAAGGCTTTCGACAAGCGTCGACTTTGTGCAGGCACAAAATTATCCACACTTCAGAGAAGCCTCATAAATGTCTCACGTGCGGAAAGGCCTTCAATCGCTCGTCTACACTGAACACTCACGCTCGGATCCATGCAGGGTATAAGCCTTTTGTCTGCGAGTTTTGCGGGAAGGGTTTCCATCAGAAGGGCAACTATAAGAACCATAGACTGACCCACAGCGGCGAGAAGGCCTACAAATGTAACATCTGTAATAAAGCCTTTCACCAGGTTTACAACTTAACATTTCATATGCACACTCATAATGAGAGGAAACCGTTCACTTGTAGCATTTGCGCGAAAGGTTTTTGCAGGAATTTTGACCTTAAAAAGCATACGAGGAAGTTACATCTGGGAGTCGGTGCGTCTAACAACGAATCTTCTTTGGACACCCAGGATGAGTCAACGCAAGAAGCAAGCACTAGTCCTAGCGAGGAGACGAGCAGAACTGCCTTCAGGCCATTTCTTGGTAGCTCATACCCTAGAATATTGGACCCGGCGCGAATGACGGCGCCAAACGCGTTCTTTTCCAAACTTTTGTGACCCGGGGCGGGGTACTTCAACAATTTTGAAAACGAGTGAATTGATATGGATTTGATGTATTTAACGTACCTAGAAAATGTGTACCTATAGAATGTATAATAACTGCGTTTTGGAGATTGAAAAATTACGATAATTTTCACAGATTTTTTGATCAAATGTTGGATTATATCTATTTTGGTTAGATTACATTTTAATCTATCGAATTATAATATGTGTAATTTATCAGACAAGTACCTACTTGTTGAATATGTATTAATAATTTTATGCTAGAATAATTATAAGTAGTCAATGTTTGATGCCGTCTCTGTACAGAGGAGAGAGATTAGATGAAGTACCCAATAAAAAATAAATAGCTGTGAATTGTAAATACGTACCTACACGTAATGTTATTACACGTAATGTACCTACCTAATTATCTACACTGAAAAAGTGTAAGTTAAAAAGTGTAGGCAAGTTAGTTTTAGTACCTTAGGTAGGTATAACCTTTTCCCATGCCACCACAGATTTAACAGAATCAAATTCAGTCACTGATTTTTTTATATAATAGGTATAGTTGGTGAGATAATGGGGTAAGTCAAAAATTGTAATTTTATCATTTACAATCAGAATTATTCCGAAGTTCGCACATTTTTTGTCTATTTTGACTAGACTGCTATACCTTGGCCATTCAAACTTTACAAATACAAACTACAATCCATCATCAATCGTCCATCCATAGAAAAATATATTCAATAGATACAAGGCTCAAATACAACGTTGCAGAACAAACTCATAAGCTCTAGGCTAGAGCAACGAATATAGACTCTAAATTCAGCGCTATAAGTCATTATTGAACTCAAAAAAAGGTTGGAATCATTGGTGCGATTGTCCAATACTTTAGATGTATGAAAATGAAGTACTAAGTATGAAGATCATTTTGTAACTAATTTTGTAAATAGCTTTAAAATATCTTGTACATAAATATTAGAAGTATACAAGGTAAAAATACATACCGGCATCATCTTAATAATGAATTACGATAATTAAAACAAACAACTTTATCCGATACATGACTTTAAAATGGTATTTTTTTAATTAAATTCTCTGTCTTTGTTCCTCTGTACCTATTACTCTCACTATATGCTCCCACGAACGGCAACGCCGCACACCACATTCATAAAGCTGCTAATCGAACCGATACTAGTAGATACTTACATACTACCTATGTACATACGTGTTTCGGTAGTGAGTGCGATAAGCCAGAGCCCATTCCCATCTCATTCTATCCATCCCCATTTTCCCAATCCTTTCTTCAAATTTATTCCTATATCTGCAAAGGTAGGCAGCGCATCCGGAGGCGTGCCAATGTTTGTTATTCTGGACTGATTTGGCATGTATCGCGGATGTCTATTGACGACGACCATCAGGTGGATTGTGTGCTCGTCTGCCGCCTTCGTCCATAAAAAAAATTGTATATAAATCGGTGGGAGTGAGTGAGTGTTTGTGTGAAAAATGTGCTGAATTTAAAAAAAGTCATAAGTTGTTAGTTTTCACGATAGAAATGCAATATTCAGATGGTGCTGGTGTTTTTATTTAACTCTGTAGTATCTAGACGTAGCACATTGTGATGTAATTATTGAGTTAAGAAACGCAATATTGAGTGTTAATTAAAGACAAATTATATGAAACACATGTTTTATCATTAGCCAAAACTAGCACGATCGACGAGCTTCGATGTTCACTGATAAATGGTTTTTTTTTTAAATATGAATAAAGCTGTGAATAGGATTTTGCAAGGTCGGTGGCACGTCCGCATACTCCCTGGTGTTGCAGGTGTCCATGGGCGGCGGTAACACTTACCATCACGTGGGACCGCTTGCTCGTCCGTCCTCTTCTCTATAAAAAAAAAATATTTATTAAGACATGTTATTTATATAGTCTCTAAATCTCTTATGACATGAGTAGATTGTAAAAACATTAAACAAAGTGATAATTGCTGATAATTTACTAGTTGAAAGTTCTAATAATCTCTAATTTCTATATGGATAATGTGTAGGTACTGACATCTGTTCTAGAATAATCTGTATTAAAGCTGTCGTCAGCTGCTTCCCTTAAATCTTAAGTAGGTAGCCTACTAGGTACCTACATTACACCAATTTAAGATTGAAATTTGCAAGATGCTAAGTACCTATTCTGTATCTGTAGGTTGGATGTAGGTAGGGGAGACCGGGGCCACAATTAACAAAAAATGGATTTTTAGTTGTAGCTTCGAAATTTTTCAACATTTAGACTAGAGTTTTATGGTATATGGTGCTTTAACTATTTAGGTATCATGTTATTAACACAAATCAAACATAAGAAAAATAATATCTTAAATAGATCAATTTTTCTGAAAAAAGTCAGTTGTTAATTCTTACCTCGTATTTGGGGCTAGAATTAACAGGTCTGAGGTAAGTATTAACAGAAGGGGCAACAATTAACATTATGTGTTATGCCAACTGATATAGAAGAAAACAAATATATGTATGTCATTATTTTTTTTATTAATAAAAGAGGAAGTTGTATGCAACACTTTTTCTAATAATTAACTAAATTAAACAAAAAACAAAAATATCTTTTTCAGTTCTCTCATATGATGTTCTTCTTCTAAAACATTCTTCTCTAGAGTATCGGTGAGAATGGCAGATTTTTTGATGCGTTTACGATTAGACTGAGCTCGTGGTGAAGCTTTTGGTAGAGGTCTTATGGTTTCGACTAAGAAATCATTATCTTTTTGCATGCCTGAAGGTCCAGCAACCGGTTCATCAGACATTTGTGCTATCACTTCAGTTACGCTTATGTCTAAATTGGGCATATCGTTTAAAACTTCAGGATTTTCTAAATTTAATGACAGATTATCAGCAACATTAACTTCATTTTCAACAGGTGGTTCAGTGACAAGTGATTGGTTTTGATCGCTGGGATCTGCACGTTCCGTAACAAAAGATGGCACAAAGTCAGATTCTTGGAAGACATCTTCGTTGCATGGCCAGATTCCAGAATTTTTAACTGCGTTGATTACATTAGGATAGGATAGGATAGGATTTAATGCCAACGGTAGCGCATCCCTAACAGTTACAGGGAGATCGTATATAGACATGGTTTTTCCCGGGTTACTAGTCATCCAAGTAGTTTGTGCTCTATTCATATAATTTTTCAGTGGACCATAGACCCCGACATCGAGAGGCTGTAAGCGGTGAGAGCAATGTGGTGGAAATGACAACAAAACAATATTGTTGTTCTTGGCCTTGTTGACCATTTCCATGTTTACATGTGAGCTGTGGTTATCCAGTAAGAGCAAGACAGGATCCTCTTTTGACGGCTTCACATGACGAATAAAGTGATCAATAAATTTTAGAAACTCTTTTTGAGTCATCCATCCCGATTGGTTTCCAACGCCTATGCATTCTGTTGGTCCGTTTCTAACAAAGATGTCATTATAGCGAATACGAGGGAAGGCAAACATACAGGGTATGGTATTGCCGATAGCATTTGTTGCAACTGGAAGTGTAACCAGTACGCCTCTTTCGGCGGATGTCACAGCACCGACCTGCTTTATGCCCCTTTCTGCAACAATCTTCTTCGGTTTTTGAACGGTGGTTACACCTGTTTCGTCCATGTTCCAAATCTGAGATGCATTAAAGTTGTATCTTTCTAGCACGGATCTATATTTCTCATAAAAGGTTTGCACGTTGGTTCTGTTGAAGGAAGTAGCTCTGCTTAAACTTGTGGCTTCAGGGCTTCGAATCGATAACCTCGGGTTTCTCCTCATAAAACTCGTGAACCAGTCATTACCCGCCATCTCATTAACTTTCCAGGATTTTGGTACCTTCTCAACATTGTAAAAAATAGCACATTGATATGCTAATTTCTTTACTTCACTGGGTAATAATCCAAAATAAATATTAGCACACTTTAACAAGTACTCTGCTATTATTGCTTCCTGTTCGGGATTGAACACTAACCGGGTTTTTTTGTAGCCCACTTCTACTGGTGCACCCGCTTTCTTTTTCTTCACAAAATTGAAGAGTGAAACGTAGCAGAGCTGAAATTCTTTTACTACATCCCTGTAATTTCTGTTTCTCTCCATCACTTCTAGCGCAGCCAACTCGTAGACCTTTAAGGATGTTGAGCCTCGCGTAGTTTTTCGTTTATACGTTCTCATGCTGTCATAAATAAAATACCAAACTACTATAATTATACACAAAAAGTCAGATACCCTGTTAATACTAGCCCCCACATCCGGGGTAGGTATTAACACGTTAATACTGACCCCGCCGATTTGTTAATTATAGCCCCAAGGGTACTTTTTTAGTATTAAAAGACATAGCAAAATATTGGTTAACAGTTACGTTAATTAAGTAATGTAGCATTATTCAGTATAAAATGCGCTTCTAGGGAAAAAAAAACATAATCATAATACCAAATATTTCAAGCCTGAATCAAAAAATTGTAAAGTTAAAAATGTTCGTTACCTGTCCAAAAATGTTATTCAGTATACAACTCAGTCTCACGGCGCGTTGAGCGCAACTGGCCAGTCCCAAGCCATGCTGCGTGGTCTAGTCGGCATATCAAAGCACGCGCTATAGTTGTAGTGTATATAGTTTTAGAGAAATTCGCTTGTTAATACTTACCTCTGTTAATTGTAGCCCCGGCCTCCCCTACATATATTTATTTAGGTATGTGTGTATGTGAAAGCGTGGTTTTGGGTATCGGATTGTAGAAAATAACTTACGCAAAAAGAAAAAATATATGGATATGACACTATCGGAGAAAAGAGACCTTATAGTTTGTCCTATACTCGCGTTAAGAATACATTTTTTTGTAGATAAAGGCGACAGACGACGACTTACCTGACGGTAAGTGGATACTGTCGTCCATAGACATCCGCGATACGTGCCAACATCAGTCCAGAATGACAAACGTTGGTGCGTCCCCGAATGCGCAGCCTACCTTTGCAGATTATGGAATGGATTGGGCGAAAGGGTTGGGAAAACAGGGAAGGATAGAATGGGATGCGAATGAGCTCTGGCATATCTCACTCACTACCCAAACACGTACGGACATTGGGGAAATACGTCGAGGTAGGAAATGCAGTTGGTACCTACATACATTTTAAGGTGCTCTTCTGTGAGAGTGGGGTAACGTGGCCAGTCGAGTGAGCCCAGCGGCTGTGAGAGTGCAGCATGCACCCCCCCACCCCTTCCCCTACAAAATATGACAATTTTTACTTTATCTTAATAACCATATCATGTTAGAGCATGTTTCCTCCATTTAAACAGAATCTTGAAACATCGACAATAAGGTCCCTTTGCTTAAATATTTATTGTCACAACAATACAATAAATAAAAGTACAATACAATAATATACATAGAATAAACGTAAAACATTAATATAGACATAAGTAGGTAGGTACCTGAGTAGGTGGGTACATACCTATTGAATTCGATAACAAAATGTAGCTGGCTCAGCAAACGCTGCGAATAATCCACAGCACTGATATTCTGACAGCACCTATATGTTCACGGGCAGTTGAGAAGCAGGACACCCTCACGCATAATAAAATACCTACACATGTAACAGAATATTGAATGGTAAGAAAAAGAATGTTTTTTTTAATAGATATATAAAAACAGTGTCAATCGAGCAAACACTCCACCTGGTGGCAAGTGGATACTGTTACCAATTGACATGTGTCATACATTCTAACATCAGTCCCGAATGACAGTCGTTGGGACGCTGCTCTCTAACTTTGGAAATTTATTCCATTTGTCCAAATAACTCAAAGCTGAAGTGGCAGCGGGCAGGTCATATTATATGCTACAGGACCGATAACCGATAGGGGAGACGACTCCTCGAATGGAGGCCAGGTGGACTGACCACTTGAAGAAAGTCGCCCGTAGTGGGTGGATGAGAAGAGCTGAAGACCGTGGGTGCTGGTGGTGCTCGGAAGAGGACTGTATCCAGCAGTGGAGAGACAGAGACATCAGTCTTTATATGCAATGATGATGAAATGCAATGCAACCAGCCCTTTCAGTATCCACTGTCAGTATCCATGGCTTCCTTATACAGATTGCCTTGTGCATGAGGGATGTAAGGCCTTAAAACGCCACGCTGGTCAAGTGGATTGGCGAGTCCACTCTTTTAGAGGTGGTGTAGTTCCTCAGTGCTTGTGGCAGCCGCTTCGTTATCCCTTAGTCGCCTTTTACCCACGTGAAGAGATGGGCTGGTGATATTCTATGGCCAGCCGACACTACACGGCCCTGTGTATCTATACCGTAGACGAATTTATCAATTTGAGTAAATGACGTGAATTGTATGTAAAGATTAATTTTAATTTAACATCTTTGTACCTATATCTACTTAATTTAACATCTTTGTACCTATATCTACTCAATTTAGCATCTTTGTACCTATATCTACTCAATTTAACATCTTTGTACCTATATCTACTCAATTTAACATCTTTGTACCTATATCTACTCAATTTAACATCTTTGTACCTATATCTATTCAATTTTAAATTTCAATATTTGTTTCAATATAAGTTTAATTTAAAAACAATTGACTTGAAATGTTAATTACCTACGCACTGAATGAGTACCTGTGAGTATGGTACCTACCTACCTATAATTGATATGGGAATAGACTAGATGACAGGTCATACGTTCTTATCAAAGAAACTTGGTTGGCAATTTCCAGGGGGCAATTTCTTTGAAACTTACGTTTTCAAAACACCCGAATTAAAGAGTTCGAGAGCTACTGAACATAGAACACTATTGACTCTAACGTGCCAGCCCTACAGTGCCTATCGATACATACAACCTATCGATAGTGCCTATCGATGCTAACCAGGGCCGTCTTTACCAGGGGGTGCAAGGGGTGCGGTGCACCCCGGGCGCTCACCTTTTAAAGGTAATGAAAAAATATAACGCTATAGTAAACAATTACACAATAGGATATTTGACTGTCATAGGATACACAATAGGATATTTGACTGTCATAGGATACACAATAGGATATTTGACTGTCATAGGATACACAATAGGATGTTTGACTGTCTTAGGATACACTCCCGCACCCCGGCGCAGAATAGACTTAAGACGGCCCTGATGCTAACTAACTATATAATTTAAAATAAATAAATAAATTAACGCAGAGTTTTGAAATAACGAAATTCTAAGTTAGACAATTTTAATCAAACTCAATTTAAGTACTGACAATAAGCTCATTTTTTCATCACATACCTGGTAGGTACTAATTCTCTATTGATTGAAGCATGAGACAAAAGGTAAACATAAGTTTAAATTACTTTGTTTTATTTAAATTAGAGTGAGTCTTCAGTTCTTATTTATGTTCTATCTATGTTTAGATACTCATTATGCTATAACATGCAAGAAATTATGTGCAAGAAATTAAGTTTTAAAACTACTGCCTATTTTGTTTACACTGTGCCTCAAGCTACGAGTATAATGAATATGGTGTAGATGATTTATAATCGAAGTTTTTAATAATAATAGAAATATTTCCGTGCCTCCGCGTGAACAAACCGTTGCCCGCTAATACGTGCTATTACGAGGTACCCTCACGCTGTGCATTGTACGAACTGAACAGTCGCCAGAAAATTATAACCTTGACCCGCCCTTTTGGAATCGTGCCACGGCTCTCAAACTTCTGTTAGCCATTTACAAGTATACTTACGATTTTACCATTGCAAGTCCTAGATTACAGTAGATTTTAGTTATTATTTGCGTCAAATATGTTAATATATCAAATATGTGCGTCAATAATGTAGGTATAGATACATTACAGGTGTCATTGTTGACCATTGATCATATGCATTTTTCGTAATCACAGTATAAATGTAATGTGCAAATATACTACCTACTTACATATATTTATGAGAAAGTTATAAGAATACGTACTAAAAATTTCTATCATAAATTTATAACCTAATATAATCCAGTAATGGCCTGGATGAGTAGAGCAGATGATCGTGTAATGGCGAGTCCTGAGGGAGGCCTGTATCCAGGAATAGAGAGAAACAGACTGACGGATTTAATCCACATCTATTTTAGGTAGATGAAATAAAATCTAGAAAAATGTTGAGAACCACTGCAAAATAACAGCATAAGTTGTAGTAACTCGATCTCACTACAATCATAATTATCGTGCGTTATTAAACGAGAATAATGTACGAAATAATATCGCACTGCGCTTTTATAGTTCGCAGTGCATTGTCGCGACCGGAAGTGGCGTGGCGGGTGCGCAGGCGTCAAGTGACGCCATATTTTTTCCAGAAACAATGCGCGACGGGTTTAGCGGTTGAGATTGACTTCAATTAAATTGGAGAATAAAAGGTGTGTGTGTTAAAAAAATGTCAAAACTCCAACTTCTCAGGTAGAGTTACGTATTGCGTAACACAAGACAACAGTCAGACAAGGCAAGCTCATGAAAATGTATGGAAACCATTTGAAACCAAGAGTATCGTATCACGAGTACATTTGCGAGTGAACACCACTCGCCGGTGAAACGAAACGTCTCCATTAATTCGGTTCACTACTTTTGACGTTATTTTATACTCGTACTTAGGTAATTGATTTTAATCACTTATTTTATGTACCTATGCCTAACGAATATTCAATTGATAATGCCTAATTTTATGTAGGGTAAGGTTGCTTTAGTCGTACCACAGCCTAAGTCGTACTCCAATAATATCTGATCTCATGTTAATAATAAATGACATCTAATGGTGTAAATTTGAACTATTTAGTCGTGCGAGTAAACAACAACAAGTGGGCGGCCCGCCGGCTATCGTGGCAGAAAAAATATTAAAAAGTAAGTTTTGTTACTGTTTTCATTAAAATTTCTCGCTCATTTGTAAGCCATTCCAAAAAAGAATATGATGATACAGTAATTTTTTTGATTCATGTCTATTTTCGTAGTATTTTGCCATTCATTTAAGCATAATCAAACGGTAGAATATTTTTCGGTTATGTCAGTGATTTTGGTTTAAAACTTTGAAGGTCTCGCGGCTTAAATCGTACCTGCGGACAATTCGTTACTCGTACCGGTACGACTTAGGCATTGATGTAATATTTTTACTAATTCACAATTATTTTTTCAGCTGATCAATAGAAAATTATGACAAAAAGAATTTACAATACTTGGAAGCAAGAGGATATGGATGAAGCTTTACTGAAACATCGGAATGGTGAAATTGCATTTAATGAAGCATGTAGAAGATATAACATACCAAAGCCTACACTACGACGCCATTTGAAGGGTTTGAATAAAAGAACTAAATTTGGAAGACCGAATGATATGACAGCAGGCATGGAAGATGAATTAGCACAGTATGTAATTAATTTAGAGTCTAGTTTCTTTGGATTAACTATTACTGATTTAAGGAAGCTTGCTTACCAACTTGCTGAAAAATATCAATTACCTCATCGCTTCAACAAGGAAAAAAAAATAGCGGGCAAAAAATGGTTTTACAGGTTTATGAAAGACCATCCTACTTTGTCCTTGCGTGTTCCGGAGGCAACATCGATGGCAAGAAGTAAGGGTTTTAATAAAGAGCGTGTTTATAAGTTTTTTGATAAGTATGAAGAAATACTGGATAAACACAAGTTTACTGCCGAGCGAATATACAATATGGATGAAACTGCATTATCCACCGTCCACAAACCTTCCAAAGTCATTGCTCAAAAAGGCAAACACCAAGTGGGTGCAATCACAAGCGGAGAAAGGGGTCTAACTACGACAGGTATATGTGCGATGAATGCAGCAGGCGAATTCATTCCACCTATGTTGATATTTAAGCGCAGCAGAATGAATGACATATTAAAAAAAGGAGCTCCGCCAAACACAGCATTTGGATGCTCGAAAAATGGATGGATAACATCGGAACTATTTGTCCAATGGCTAGAACATTTTATAAAATATACTAAATTAGAAAAAAGCAACCAAAAACAAATGTTACTTTTACTGGATGGTCATAGCACACATACCAAAAATTTAGAAGCTATTCAGCTGGCTCGTGATTACGGTATAATCATGTTATCATTTCCTGCTCACACAACACATCGACTACAGCCATTAGACATATCATTCTTTAAATCACTAAAAAACAACTACAATGAAGCGGCATTTTCTTGGCTACGCTCAAATCCTGGCAGTGTTATAAAACAGGCTAACATTGCAGAACTTCTTGGTAATGCATACCCTAGATCGGTTCGTATGGACATATCACTAAATGGGTTTAGAGCAACAGGCTTATGGCCATGTGATAGAAATGTCATCAAAGAAGAGGATTTTGTAGCTTCTGTACATATTATTGAACAATCAGACCAAGAATCCGCTGATGCAACTGAAGCAACAGCGCGACCCAGAATTACATTGTCACCGGCCAGAGTTGCATTGCCACCCAGAGTCGTGACGCCACCAAAAATGGCAACGCCACCTAGGATTGCAACACCACTCAATGTCCCACCCGGACCTTCAACAATATCTCAAGAATCTGCACCTGAACACAATATTGCAACAGTTGATGATATTAATAGTCAACAAATAAAGTCTTACTTGAACACTTTATCTCCTATCCCTTGTATAACAACAGTTATCAAGAAAATGAAGAATGGGACTGAGGCAACAATAGAATTAACCTCAACTCCCTATAAACATGAAATAGAAGCCAAAGAAAAGGCAAATAAAAGGAAGAAACCTATACTGGACTTAAAACAAGTTAGAATAGAAAAAGGGATGCAGAAAACTATAAAAAAAAGAAAGATAGTTAAAAAATGTAACAAAGATAAAAAAACAAAAGACAAAGAAACTTGGTTATGCCAACTATGTAATGAAGATCGTGAAGAAAACATGATCCAGTGTATTAAATGTAAGGGTTGGGTACATGACCTATGTGCTGGCGTGGAAAGAAAGATAAACGAATATATTTGTGATATCTGTGTTCAAACCAATTGATTTTCTATATGGTATGCCAAATAATTATTTCTTAAGAATTTATATTTTGTTTCGTATGTAGGTACTATAATTTACAAATAATTTTAACTTTGAAGACTGTGATGATTCCTTAGAGAAGAAAAATGTGACTTGATCTCCTAAGAAAATATGTGTTTGTAGTTTTTAATTGTTATTATGACTTCTTATGTTCTTCTATAAATTTATGATGTCGTCGCTAACGCCTTATTCTAAGTACGACTTAGGCTATAGGAGGTACGATTTAGGCAACCGGGTGCCTAAATCGTACCGAAGGTACTTTTTCGAAAGACGTTCAAATGACTATTTTCATAAAAGATTTTTGTAGGTTTATGAAAGCGGGTTAATAGCTTAATAAATAAAGCTCCAGAGGACGCAACAAATTTTGTTTAATTTAAATTACCTTAAAAATTACAGTAATTTTCCCTTAGGGGGTACGACTTGAGCAACCTTACCCTACCGATGCCTAACGAATATTCAATTGATTATGCCTAATTTTATGTACCTATGCCTAACGAATATTCAATTGATTATGCCTAATTTTATGTACCGATGCCTAACGAATATTCAATTGATTATGCCTAATTTTATGTACCTATGCCTAACGAATATTCAATTGATTATGCCTAATTTTATGTAGGGGAGCGCGGGGTTGGAAGTGCCGAGGGTAAGTAGTGCCGATGGGAATTTCTTAAAGACAAAAAGAGATATCAGCATTTTCATACTGCGTCGAAGAATGTCTAACCTTCGCTCATCGGCGGCAGCCATTTTAGTTTCAGTGGCGACACTGACTGAGGTGCCGGTGTGTAGTCGGGTGCTCTGTCGACACGTGAGTAAATATTTTTGTATTTATACTTTTTGGTCAATAGTCTTCGTTTTTTAAGCTATTAATGTTGCTGTTTCACTGAAATAATGGTAGTTTATTTACAAATTGCCTGTCGTATTTAAATCTGAGTTCCGTTAAATACATATTTTTTTATTTGATAGAAAGTGTGTGTCCTTGTAACGGGGTTAAAAGAGCCTTTGGTTGGGGGCTGGTTGTGCCGCGGCCAGCCCCCAACCAAAGGCACTTTCAAGCCTCAAGTGATCCATTATTTACTACTTTTTTATATAGGATGAGGACCTACAAACGGAAGACAGAGAGGGGGACCACTTCGAAGGAGCTTCTACAATGAGCTGCTGACGCGGTTATAAAAGAGGGCCGTAAATTGAAAACTGTAGCACGTGAATTAGAAATATGCCATACGACATTGCAACGGTTCGTAAAAAAAATAAAAGAAGGACAAACTCCTACAGTTGGATACAAACCTAGGGTGATATTTAATGCTGAACAAGAGGAAGCACTGGCGTCATACATTTTAACGTGTTCCTCTATTTACTTCGGTCTCTTGCCAGAAGAAGTAAAAAAACTTGCATATGAATATGCGATTAGATTTAATGTGCAAAATATTCCTGACTCGTGGCATGCAAATGGAATGGCAGGCAAAGATTGGTTCACTAACTTTTTGAAAAGGAACCTATCGCTTTCTATTAGAACACCAGAAGCGACAAGCGCGGATCGCGCTACATCGTTTAACAGACATAATGTAACACAATTTTTCGACAAGCTTGGAGATGTGATTTTAAAACACAAGTTGACTCCCTCCCGCATATGGAACTTAGATGAGACTGGAGTCACAACCGTACTTAAGCCAAAGAAAATTGTTGCAGCCAAGGGTATTAAGCAAGTGGGAGCGATCGTGTCTGTTGAAGGGGAACTTTGGTCACTGTGGAGTTAGCGGCAAATGCTATTGGAAATACAATTCCACCAATGTTTGTGTTTCCTCGACTGAAGTATAAAGACCTATTTATACGCGACGGCCCTCCTGAATATATTGGTGCTGGTAATAGCTCAGGATGGATGACAAGTAACGAGTTTTTTGTTTTTATGGATCATTTCATAAAATATACCAAACCCAGCCCTTCTGAACCAGTCCTTTTACTGCTAGATAATCACTCATCGCACATTGATATCAAGATGGTTGAAAAGGCAAAAGAAAATTCTCTTATCATGCTTTCCTTTCCTCCACATTGCACTCACCGTCTTCAACCTCTGGACGTTGGCATCAATGGTCCGTTCAAGACATACTGCGCAAAAGCCCAAGAGAACTGGTTACGGAATAATCCCGGAAAGACGATGACGATCTATGAAATACCGGGTATTGTGAAATATGCTTGGCCATTAGCGTCTACACCAACCAACATCTGCAGTGCATTCAAAAAGGCTGGTATATGGCCCTTTGATCCTAACGTTTTTACTGATGAAGACTTTGCACCATCTTTAGTCACTGACCGGCTGCAACCAGAAAGTCAACCTGCGTTAGTGGATCTAAGCAATGAACCCGGTCCATCGCACATTCAACAAATGTACTGTCCTCCAGAAATTACAAATACTAACCAAGCTACAATTGGAGAAATAGTTCAAGAAAGGAACCGCATAAATTCTCAAGAGCCTTCTCTGCAGACCCCGCAAAACAATGACCAGCAGGAAACAGTTCGTGCGAACAGCGCTGAGCTTGTTCTTAAAAATATTGCTCAGTCAGGACATTCTAACGATACAGCAACTTTCTCACCCGAGATTATCAGGCCACTCCCCAAAGCACCTCCTCGATTATCAGCAGGAAACAAACGACGCATTAGAAAAGCAGCTGTTCTCACTGACACCCCTGAGAAAAATGCACTTGCTGAGGAATATGCTAAGAAGAAGAAAATAGAAGGAAGTAATACCAAAGTAAATAGGAACATGAAAGAGAATAAAAGTAAAGGAAAGGAGCAGCGTAAAAAGAAAATCAACAATGGCAAAGATAACAAGAACGAAACTAAAAGGAAAATTTTACAAGAAATAGAAGATACTGAGAGCGAGGATGAGGAAGATCGATTAGAATGGTACTGTATCATTTGTTGTGATTCGTATTCCAACTCAAAATCAAACGAGAAATGGATTGAGTGTGTTATGTGTAAAAACTGGGCTCACTTGAAATGTATAAAAGACGAAAAACATGTCATGTTTCTCTGTCCAAATTGCTGCTCCGATGAGTCGTTTTCCGATTAAATATAATTAGAGCAAAAACTGAACTCTCTCTATCTCTCTCTCTCTAATTTAAGACTGATTTAAGTAAGTCTCATAATAAATATTGCACCAAAGTATTTATTACTATTGCCTAAGAAACGCTAATCAAAAAATTAAAAAAATTGATTATTTTTAGATAATGTTACCAAATGGTTAATTATAAGACCAAGAAGGTGCAACAGATTTTTTTTAAGAACAAATTACGAAGTAGAGTTAATTTCATTTAGTTTAAGCAAGAAGAAATGTTGATTACTTTTTGTTTTTTTTCTCACGTAGTTTAATAAAAGTTATAATTAGAAAAAAGTTTGTAGTTGTTATTTTATTAATAGAAATATTGCATAAAATTATAATGCTTTTGTTATTTTTTACTCAAACACCATTTATTTTCATTTAAAATGTCTTAGTTTCTGAACGGCACAACCAACCTCAGCATCGGCACAACACGCCCCACGGCGGGGTCAATTGTGCCTCGTAGACTCGTTCCACTAATTTGAGTCTCAGCTATAAACTATTAGAATATTGCAAAATATAAATATATATTCAAAAACTATATTAAATTTGACACTAAATGGTCTTCAAATTGAGAATACTACATTTCATATTGATAGTTAATTTAAGCGATTTCTCAAAATCGGCACTTTCAGCCCCGCTCTCCCCTACCGATGCCTAACGAATATTCAATTGATTATGCCTAATTTAATGTACCTATGCCTAACGAATATTCAATTGATTATGCCTAATTTTATGTACCGATGCCTAACGAGTATTCAATTGATTATGCCTAATTTCTGTAATTAGGAATTTCTATTGTTTTTTGTTTCTGGAAATTAGGAACTTTTGTGTTTTCTTACAACGACAACATAAGACTGTACCTATTTACTATTCACGTCGCTTGTAGATATACTTTTGTGGAAATTTAACTGAGTCCATTGGCTTTGGAATCGACTCGTGCTTCCGACATCTAATATCTGTCGATCTTATCCAAGTTGCTGGGTATATGCCCGGATGACAACTCTTACACGCAGTATACGGAGATAGGTAACAGTGGAGAATCTTTATGCGAACAAACGAAAATGGTTACTTTCGTTTATTACTATAGGTACCTACCTAAGACTTGATTCAAAGACAATTGAGAATACTTGATGACAAACAGTTGCTCAAAAATTGATTTACGGTCGTTAAAACCAACTTATTTTCACAATATCTACTCATAAAATCGTTTACATTACAAATTTTATTTCAATTTTAATATTTCATATTACTGTACGTAGGTAGGTACCTATAGCGAATCACCTTTGTGATTAATTTTAAAAGAAATCATTGTTAACTCTAAAAATAATCTAGTATCTAAGTAGGTACCTATATACAATAAAAGACAGATGTAAGGAATAAGGAACATTCGGAATAATGGGTCATATTTAAATCAGTAAGGTTTCATTGCAGTGTTATCAGACTAACAAAAATAAATAATTAAAGAAAATAAAAAACACGCTTTTAAAAACCAAATAAAATGTTGAAATGCACTAAAAATAAGAAAATATCTAATATCATAAAACAATTTTATAATAACAGGAGATTGTACAACCAGTAGATATCAGAATGTTCCAGAGACAGGATAACCGGGCGAAGAACGGTCTTCAAGAAAACTTAAAGAGCAATCACCCAGCTGATTTGTTACCGGTAATACCGGATTTTTTCACGACAATATCTTCATATAACTCGAAAGTTAAAACCAAACGATAGTTTATTTTACGTATGTGTGAAGCGCCATCTATCGGCCAACTGATGGAACTAGAATTAGATTACAAATGGGCTGTACAGAGACAAAAATCTCAATCATTTAGTAATTTGTAGTTAATTAAAAATAATAAACTACCAAATACTTATCTTATTACGATCATATTAGTTCAATGCTCGTACTACTTATATTTAATGACCTCATTAAGTGGCTGATTTAAATTAATTAACATAAAAGTGAGTGACGCCCGTTGATGAAAATTTTATTCTTTTTCTAAATTTTTGATGGCTCCAAAAACCTCCCCGGTATTGCAGTTGTTGCGCCGATGACCACCTGCCATCTGATGCGATCTGTCTCTCAACATGTCTACAAAAAAGTAGATTCTAGACTGTCTTCTTCGTATACTATGTGTCAACCTCCTCACCTCGGCGTAGAGTGTGGAGGTTGACACATACCTCACTTTCCTCACCTCTCCTCATCCCTAGCCGCCTCTCGATGATAGCCAGAAGTAATGGTAATATGCGGGGACGGTACTGCGTGAGAAAGCGGGGAGTCAAGTGTGATGGACCAATTTGCTTGGATGTTGGCAGAATTTCTAACTATAGATAGGTGTAACTATGTGTAAGTTAAGATAGGTGGAGTTACGTGTACCTAACTAGGCAAAGACTATCTTTAGTTTCAGTAGTATAGTCTTTAATTTTAGTGTAAGATCTAATGTAAGAGAATAATGTAAATATGTAGTCTTTTATATGCAACAATGAGGCGTCAATTACACGAGCGACACTCTAGCGACGATTCCGTCCTACTATAACGCCGAGTAAATTACTAAGCGATTATTCCCTCAGCGTATCGCCACGACTCGAGTCTAAAGTATCGATCATTATGACATTAAACAATTAATGCCACACAGTGTACCTACTATATTGTTCGACGGACACGCGGCGAGCGCGTCGCGTGTCAAGGTAGACTCGTCGTTGCTCGTTGACTGTCACTCGTATCGCCGCGTTGAAATCGCTGTGTGGAGATTAGGTAGGTATAGGCGGCACCTAATCTTAATTCTAGTCTAATTGTCAAAACTTCATAGATGTACAGTCAGCAACATGCTAATATACACAGAACCGTTCGGCTCTAGTCCTTCCAGCGGAATAAGAACCGGTAGATCTTGTCTCTGACTGTACATAGAAAGAGAGAATTAAAACATGCAACTTTTTTAAATCAACAACATCCCATCTCTTATCCCTAAAATCACTATTTATAAAACATTTTTCTGCATTCATTATCATTATGATTCAGATATAATTGATCACAACATTGAGATATAATTTAAGATGTTTTATTAGTAATCATTTATTATAATTCAATGGTAAATAGAATGTCTACAAAACATTGGACGCCCTCTTTCTAACGCGATTACGCCACGACATCAAAACAATAAAATATCAATCAAACCGTAAGCCTGATGCGAGCAGACGGGGGGGAACTCATGAGGAGCATATTGCGAGAGTTTTTTATTATTCAGGCCCGAGGGGAGGGACAATAATACAAATCTGTGAGCTCTTGAGGCGGCCCTGGGCGGGCACAGAGTAAGAAATACCAGAGGGTTGTAGGCACAAACTGGAAGGATAGCGTGGTGACGAATCTAGGTCACAGGTTCTCAAAAACGTGACATTTTATAGTAGGCATCTATCTTATTTTCCTATTAAATAAAAGAAACTAGTGTTTTAGGGAGATTTCGAAAAAAATTAAGTATTGCAGAAAACAGTCAGCGGATTCTTGATGTTACATTGTAAAACTTCATTAAGTTACTTAATAGTGGATCATAACATTTTACAATTCAACTATATAGGTACTTATTATCTCTTGATACATATATCTTATCTTTTAATGATGCAGAAAAATTATTGAGGAAGTGTCGGGTGACTGACTGATCAGGATAACATCTAACTCGATACCCTTTGCTTTTCCTTTCGACAAAATTGATAAAAACTATAATAGCTGTCATATTATTATGTTGCTGTTTAATTCGAACAATTTTTTTAATATAACCTGATCGAATCAAATAATTAAATAACGGTCCTAACTCTACGTCCTAAACTCCCAAAGATTGACTACACATCTAAGGCGATGCTAATTATCGTAATTATTATTTTAAGCTCACCTTGACATGTATTGCAGACATTCATGGACTACCTACAGTAACCGATTGTCGTCATGCGGACTGCCAGTCAACTTGTTTCTTAAAAAATATTTAGTGCTTAAGGCTTTCATTTGAGAGCAGCGATAGCCTAGGGGTATGTCTACTCGACTCACATACGTGTGATCGTGAGTTCATATCCACGGCTCGATTAAAAAATGTCATGACTAATGTCACTAGCTCAGCTGTGAGAGGAAAACATCGTGAGGAAACTCGCACGCTCCAGAAATATGAAAAAATCTGGATTCAATCTGCACCGGGTTCGCGTAATGGATTACGGCCCGTAACCTCACAGTGGTTTACCAAGGAAGGCCTGTGCCCCGCACTGGGACATTAAAAGCTGATACAAGTTTCAGTCAGTTTTGATGTGTCAGTCGCATATCACCTACTGTATTGTGGTCTGGGGATCCGCAGATTAAAGTCGCGCTCCTTTGAAAGTGGCCTACATAAGGCCCCATCGCTATGCTACAAACCAACTTTATTTGGATAGTGACTACTTAAGAGTGCGACAATTGTTCATAATGGCGATTATACTATACCACAGAAATGCACTAAAAAAGGTTAATACATCTTTGAAAGTAAAAAGATATGTGTATCCAATGTAAGGACCATTACTATATTTGGGCCCATACATGTAGGTAGGCACCAAATTAAATAAAAAAATAACTTTTGTAATCTTTTAAATACCCATAAAAAAAGTATTTCTAAAAAATTAGATTAGGTAGAAAGTATAATAACACTGAAAACATCATGAATATAGACATAGACACAATAAATAAAATATGCTCAAATAAACCCACACATATACACACACACACACAAACTCTCATGCCCACACTCGCACTCATATATTCCTATACGCTATACTAATCTTACATAAAACATAAGTACCTACCTTTTTTGATCTACATTTTTGAGTGGAAAATTCTATTTAATATCATTTAACTTACACTTTATAAATAGGTATATCTACTTAATGTCAATTTTTTAGAGTGGAATGAACTAGTCCTCATCATGAAACCGGGAATCCTAGTTTCCTCGTTTATGTATAACTGTGACTTATGTAGGTAATGTTTAAATAAATTCTATTCTATTTGCATCTCTGAATAAACAGCTACATAGGTATACAACGCAAGCGTTAGTAACGCATCTATGTTACTGTTCTATGACACTATTGTGATTTTTCCTTACCTTCGTGCTCCATATGATTTACTCGGCGGCGGAGAGTTGTTAACACAATGTTTATTGCTTCCCTGTGCCCTATGTTTTGTGTTTTATTAACTGTTGAAGGGTCAATCAACGTTTAACTGGTTATTGTTATAAAGTTGTTGTAAAGGGCTTACTTGATTAAATGTTTTAATTTTGTTTCAATAGGTAGGTATGTTAGGTAGGTATAGAAGCCGACATTCATTTATTTTATTTTTTATTATTATTAAACTACCCACCTATAACGTTATTTGAGAAAAGGGACCTTATTGTCAGTTCTAGATTTCCAGATTTTAAAACTTTAGTAAAATAAAAAAAAAAAAATCATTTTTGGAGTTTTTATCATTGCACCGCTCGCCATCGTCGTGCGGTTCATTTTCACTTCCTTGACATAGAGTCGCTGCGTACAGTGCGCTCAAAAAGACACTTCATACCGCCTACCCAAAAGTAGCGGAATGAACTGCAAGCTGAGGTTTTTCCGCTAAGACGTGGGGCTCTTCAAGAGAGCCGTGAACAAGATTCGGCAAGGTCGGCAGCGCACCCACACGCCTCATGGTGTTGCAGGTGTCCATGCGCGGCCATCATTACCAGCGCCCGCTCGTCTGCCATCTGTTCTATAAAAAAATGTTAGAGCATATTTACTTTTAAACAGAATCGTGAAACAACGAACTAAGGTAACAACGGCTAAGGGATAACAAAGTCATGCCACGAGAGTTGGACTCGCCAACTCGATTGATCAGCGAAGCGTTTTAACGTCATACATCTTTCATGTACAAGACGATGAAGGGATGGTTAGAAGGGCTGGTTATAGTACTATGACAGTAGCTGTTTAAAAATAGGTATAAATCGCACACATCCGCATAAACAAACCATAGCAAATGTTCGCGCTCTTTGCTGTAAGTATGCCTACATCGCTAATAGGATTACGTTCACCTTTGTCGTCGACATCGCTGTGTTCAGATTAATACCATTGTATAGTAGACTGCTGTTACATTTTGCGAGGAAACTGCGGGATTTGCACAATTCACTCGTGTGTGGAAAGCTTGTTAAATTAAATATTTTTTACTTTCATAGATTATAGGAAGAATAGTTTTTGCAAGAACAAAAGAGAAAATATGGAGAGTATAAGATTATATTCATTGTATTTTGCCCAAGCATGTTAATACTAAATCAGTATTTATGCAATACAATGGATCTTTATTAATAACTAATGGCTTCCCATGGCCATGGGAGTCGTAAAATTCGACTAAAGGATTACAAAGTCGCTCGTAAAACGTTGAGGAACTACGTCACGCCTTGAGGATCATGACCAGAAGTTAAATAAAATAAAATAAAAAATACCCCAACAAAAGAGCTGATTATGGTTACACAATCTATGTAAGTCGCTGTCTAGAGATGCAGAGTCTTGAGGAGGAGAGTGCACGCTGCAATCCAACAGCTGTAGGGGGCGCTCGACTGGCCACGTTACCCCTCTCTCACAGAAGACTACCTTGAAATGTACTGTATTTCCCACTTTGTCTTATTTCCCTAATGCACGTACGTGTTTCGGTAGTGAGGAAGATGTGCCAGAGCCCATTCTCATCCTATCCCTCCCCATTTTCCCAACCCTTTTTCCAAATCCATTCCTATATGTCCAAAGGTAGGCAGCGCATGCGGGGTCGTGCCAACGTTTGTCATTTTGGACTAATGTTGGCATGTGTCGCCGATGTCTATGGGCGACAGTATCGACTTACCATCAGGTGGACTGTATGCTCGTCTGCCGCCTACGTCCATAAAAAAAGTAAAACGCCACCGTCGTCGAGGTGGAAAAAAGAATGCAACGCGTGAGGTGGAATGCAATTCTTTAGTATTGAGGGTAGATCTGATTCTACCAGTTTTTCTTATTTCTTTCCATGATTTATAATAAGTACCTAGGTACCTACCTACAATTTTATTGTAGTAAGTAGGTATACCAACCCATGTTTTATTCTATGCCCTGTTGAACTAAAAGACACTACGAAAGGCTTTGGACTGGACAACAAAACCTTACATGTTTGCAACCTTTGACTTATTATTATTAGATTATTAAAAAAAATATGTTTAGCTTTTTATTTTATTTTTAAAGTGTTAACAAAGTTGACCTGTTTCAGGTTCGGCTTTACTTCGGTGACACGTTGCATAAAAGTAGGTATACCTATTAAAACAGTGTGCGTTTCGTCTAGGTACATATTTACTCAAATAAGTATTTCAGTACCTACAATCGCTGCAGTGAGCGTAGCTATAATGTAACATATGCGCCAGTCCTCCCACGGGACCCACGGTGTTTGATCGCGTAATGTCGACCAATATTTGCGTTATTTGCAACATAAACTAAACAAATCGATACAGGAGATGACTAGCCTATCTACTAGCAACTATTTCATTTTGTGCGAATTTTAGTTTTTTGTAGAACATTCATTTATGCCTGTGCCTAGCACATTCCCTAACAAATGTAGAAGGTGAAGAAATTATTGTTTAAGTGCATGTGAAGCTTATGGGCAATTACAATTTGAGTTCTATTTAAATTGCTTCGGTTGTACAAGGTTACCGGGGAGGGAGGTGACCGGGGGGGAGGTGACCGGGGAGGGAGGTGGACCGACAACTTAAATAAATTGGCCGGTGGTGGATGGATGAGAAGAGCACGACCGGTGACTTTTAAAAGGCCACAAGGCCATAAGAATTTAGACCTACACGATGTTGAGGCAATCAAGGTTTTTTAGCCGGTAGGAGTCCGGCACTACCTGGTACCACCTAGACTAGCCTAGCCAGACTAGATGGTACCAGGTGACCATGCAGGGTTTTCCTTGATTGTCTTTCCTAATATAAAAAAAAAAAAGAATGAGAAGAGCCGAGGATCTGCTGCGAGGCCTATATAGATCCAGCAATAGAGAGTCATAGGGTGATGGTATGGTACTTACCCACAAATGCGACTCTAAATAGGTAGATGCTGACGCAATTTTTTTTTTTTTTTTTTTATAGATTAGTGGGCGGACGAGCAAGCGGTCCCACGTGGTGATAAGTGTTACCGCCGCCCATGGGCACCTGCAACACCAGGGGGTATGCGGGTGCGCCGCCGACCTTGCAAAATCCTATTCACAGCTCTCTTGAAGAACCCCATATCGTAGCTCAATGGAAAGACCTCTTGAGGCAGTTCGTTCCACAACCTACGGGTTCGCGGTAAAAAATAATTTTTGGACCGAACAGTGCGCGACACCTCCGTATCGAGGACATCTGTGACGGGAGGTGCGGTTGTAGAAACCCGAGGTGGGAATTATATTAAACAATTCTTCAGAGCATTCCCCATTGTACAGGCGGTAGAACACACAGAGAGACGCAACGTCTCTCCGAATGCTGAGGGATTCTAAACCGCCCGTGAGAGTGGGATCGTCGACAATACGAACAGCACGTCGTTGGATGGAGTCAAATGGGTCCAATTGTCAATTACCTACAAACAGACAAATAACATACAATACTTATAAATATCTCAACCTTTCTCTTTTTGGTTGAAATACCTGGCAATTTTGCTGTTAGAACATGGCAAGTGAAAATGTACATAATTATGTAAGCCAATGTTCGGGATTTTAGACAGATACACGACATCAGTCCACAATGACAAACGTTGGCACACTCCCGGATGCGCTGCCTATTTTTGGAGATTTAGGTAGTAAAACAGGATGAGGGGGTTTTCCTCATGGAATGCCATTACACCACCCAATTCACCTTAGGAGCGATGGAGAAACATGAGGACTCAAGAATATAATGGAATACCTAAGGAATTAGATAGGTAATTACCTATTATCTATCAGTACCTAAATTTCTTTATACACTATTGAAGCATAAATTGAAGGTTCCCCAACGAATCTTCGCTAAATTTTTTCTAGTTTTTCAAAATCATTATCACGCAATCTATTATAACCCTCAACACATTATAAACCGTAGGTATATTTATCCACGTACTTCCGGATATCACTTGTACACAATAGACAATAATCTATTTACGGTTGAAATACTCCCGAGTTGTGGAGATTAACACTTTGAAAAAAGCGTTGTAAGGCAGGATTGGATAATATAGTTTGAAAGAGACTCGCTGACTGAGGATATTAGGCCCGGCACACATATAGCCGGCGAAATGTAGCGGAAATGTCACGAAAGTTTGATACAATACTTGATTTAAATGGTGTCTGTAAACAACGGGCTTTCAAAACTATTAACAATAATTATTAGCTTCGTTCGCGGTAAGGATTCAGAACTGATTCGGAACTATACGCATGCGCAGTTCAAATAATGCCGTTCGCGGAACACACAATTCAGAATTTCTAGTTACAGTTCTGTGTTCGCGGAACCGTCGAACTCGATTCAGGATCGGTTCAGAATTAGTTCTATCAGTTCTATAACTTTGGCAAGAATCCGTAGTTCCAGACATGCGCAGTTTTTACCTAACGACATTTGACATACATGCTGCGGCTATATTCAGTTGGTTAGAAACTAATAAACTGGTTAAATAGTTAAATAAAATATAAATTTTATTAATTTATTAAGGGTTAAATAAAATATGGTTAGTTTTGTTTGTTGTTTATATAAATAAGTTTATATAATACTCTAATAAGAGTAATGTGTTTTGGTGGGTCCACTTAAATACTTGCCAACTTAGGGGTTTTCCCCCCAAATTTAGGGGGTAAATAAGTGGGATGGTTTTTTTAGGGGTTTTATATTTTTAGGGATTTTTTGACTCTTCATATATTTTTTTGAATATATATTTTTCATATATTATGTGAAAGTATAGGCCCTGGGACAATCCAAACTATAATAGCTAATCATATTTATTTGTTGACCTAGCGACTTAACGACATCTAGTACAAATATATTACAACTACTCTGTGGTGACTGGTGGTTATTGTGCCTATGTGCCTATACATATGTGCGTTGATTATTGTTTACTTGTTTAATTCGATTTTGTTGTTGTACTGCTGTGCCGACAAGCAATTTGTTAATGATGCCTAAAGTAACTAAAAATAATAAAATGTACAGTCAGAAGTACACGTAGATTTGGGAAACAGATCCAGATTTAAAAGGTAAAGAAATTTCATTGCATTTTTGTAATTTATATTTTTTCTTTTATTATATATTTTTTTAGAGGGATTTCTAAGTAATTGGGGCGATTTTGGGGGTTTTTGACTTAAGCTTTAGGGATAAATATTTTTGAGAGTTGGTAACACTGCCGATGACAGTAGATCGTACGCAGTTTGGTTCCGAAATCGTTCGCGGAAATAAAAATCCCGAATCGGTCTATAACCGAGCATGCGCTCTACTACGATTCCAAATTAGTTCAGTACTAGTTCCGAATTAGTTCTGAATCCTTACCGCGAACAAAGCTATTATTATCATACTATACGTTACTGCGAGTAGAATATTAAATCATATTAAGATATTAGTTACATTAATGTCCTTAAACATAATTAACCTGTCTAGCAATGACCTTTGAACTTTCTATAGTTTGTTTATTCTTTGCTGGGATGTATACATCCCTAAAAGTGTGGAAAAGTTAAATGAACCTTTTTTTCTTTACCGGGGATGGTGGGAATTGTATTATGCCATCGTCCCTGGTGAATGTTTTCGCTGAGGACGACGGCATTCTTTTCCCATAGTCCCCGGTACTGCGAACAGCCCACCGAGGGCAATGGGAGTAAATCCGCCAATCGATTGTCATTAGAAGAATAATTCGCGTAGTTTTTCACTTTTGACTCCAATTGCCACCTGATAGAAGCACTCCAGTCAGTCCGTCTCTATAAATACAGATTTTTTTAACTATGATACAATCGGTTATTTCCACTAATATTATTTATTGCAGAAGCGGTTCAGCCGTTATATGTCAATTGCGCCTTATTTTACAGATACTCGTAGCGACTTAGTTATTGAGTTGTACAATGCGGTTTCCGGTCGGTACGAGACAATCGTCAAGATTCACGTCCGAGATGTGAAAGTATTGGACTTTTACCAGTTACAACTTTTATAAGATAAAGTATAACTTATTGGTTAAGGGTTCGTGCAACAAAGGGACGTTAAATTTTAAATAGACTTTGGTTCATTATAAAAAAGCTAAACAAACGTGTTTAATAGATAAATATGTATGAAAAACACGAATATCTCATAAGTTATGCAATGGGTCACTCAAATAACGCAATTGCTGAAAATATGTACCTACGTTGTACCTACAGCGGGTATCTAGACTAGAATCGATTCTACTAATTTTTACAATAGGGTCTTTCATATTTTTTTGATAACTTTTCAAATATAGGTACCTACCTATCTTTAATTCTACGTGTAATTGCATTTTACGCGGGTCGCCTTCTCCGTGCCTGCCTAGGCGCCCGGTCATTACTCTGTAGTGAGTAATCAGTACCTACAGTATGGGCTCTGGCATATCTCTCTCACTATCGAAACACGTAGGTACCTACGTACATTGGGGAAATACTATAAAGTGGTAAATGCAGTACATTTGAAGGTGGTCTTCTGTGAGAGAGGGGTAATGTGGCCAGTCGAATGCGCCCAGCGGCTGTGGGAATGCAGCGTGCACTCTCCCCTCCCCCCACAATCTATTTATCAACCAAAATCTACTGAATTTGGGATTCGTTTCATCCAGATCCATTGTTCCGAGTTTCCGTGGGAATCACTTCAAAATTCATACGAACGAAGTCGCGGTCACTGCTATAGTTACGAATAAATGGAATTTTCATAATTATTGTTTTTTTCAAACATATATCCTCACCCCTGTCATAATGTATCGAAGCCAACAATCGTACCAACCACACAACATAAAAACTTCTTTCACAATGGCATCGGAACTACTTCCCGTCGCAATCGGAACAGTTGAATCATTGCGAACAGTTAAAGCACCCGGATTAGTGGGTGTTAGTATGCGATTATCTGGTATTTGTGATGTATTTGTGTGGTATTTATTCATTAATCCCTTGGTATTCCGTGTAATTTCGGGCGTGGCGGCGGCGTGTCTCAACAATTTACGTTCAATCAAGAGAGCTATGAACAGGTTTCTATGCGGTCGGCTACGAACTCGCATGCCCCAGATGTGCAGGTGTTTTTAAGCAGCGGTAACCATACTTACCATCTCGTGTAATACGTCCTGGTGGTATGGTACGGCAACATTAGATATGACATTATAAGTAGGTCAATAATAGATAAGACAACATTTCCTTAACTGTTATTTAATAATTGTTATTATCTTTATCTAGGTATTTCTTTATTTACAAGATACATCGTTTGCACAAAAAAATACAAACTTATTTAAATTCAACATACTGTGTGCAATACTTTAACAGGTGCATACAAGTTCAACACAAAGGCATGCGAGTATGATAAAATACGAGTACCTAGATAGGTTAACCTAAGATACCTAGGTAAGTACTTCTAAACAAAATTAAAGTTGGATGAATCTAAATCCATTTAAATAAGGTTAAATTACAATTTACTGGAATTACTAGAACATTAAGCCATTTAATTGAACAAATGCAAAAAAAGTGTCCGACTACAATTTATGTAGTAGGTAGGTAGGTACTTACATATCATTTTTCGTTTGAAACTTGCCAAAGAATCATTAAAGATGTCGATGTCATGAGAATTCAACTCGTTATAAGTATTCTGTAGTTATTTACCCAGGTTACTACCCAGGCACTAATTACTTATTTAAAGGATATCTTGGGATAGAGCAAGGAAGAGCAAGACGAATTTGGTTTACCACCTCAGGTATTATTTACTGCAAGTAATATTTTGATTTGTGCCATTTAATATTTTGTGCAACAAAACCAAGCAGGAAACCTTCCGACGCGCGACTTAGGTACGTTGATAACCCGAAATGTGAGAGACGTGTACGCAGACGTGTACTTAGCACGATACAGGCAATGGCAGTCCTTGTACGCAAGAAACCTGGTGAACGCACGTTGAATACGTTCAATCCTGTCAGAGGGGACTGTATAGAATGGATTGCATATTGGTGGTGCATATTCGAGACTGCTATGTATCAATGCGTTATAGATACAGCGCCGGCTCTAGCCCATGCAGCACCCGGGTGCAATCAATACCCTGGCAGCCCTCTAGTAGTCGCGCGAACACGGGCGCAGGGTCTTTGAGAGCGCCCCCTAAAACCCTGCGCCCGTGTGCGCCGCACACCCTGCACCATAGGTAAAGCCGGCTCTGTATAGGTACATAATAAGACACGTGAATCCCTGAAATCAGCAGCAACACGCTTGATGAAATCCAACAATCTCCAAGCCATTGTGCTAATTTGGTTGATATGATCACAGAAATTTAGCTTGCTATCAAGAAGTACTCCAACTCACCTGGTTGACCTGCTAGAGATTAATGTTGTTGAGCATGTAATTGGGGGACTATATTTTTTTTATGGACTAAGGCGGCAGACGAGTATACAGTCCACCTGATGGTAAGTGGGTACTGTCGCCCATAGACATCCGAGATACATGCCAACATTAGTCCAAAATGACAAACGTTGGCACGTCCCCGGATGCGCCGCCTACCTTTGGAGATATAGGAATGAATTGGAGAAAGGGTTGGGAAAAACGGGGGCATAGGATGGGTATGGGCCCCGGCACATCTCACTCACTACCGAAACACGTACGTACATTAGGGAAATAAGATAAAGTGGGAAATGCAGTACATTTCAAGGTAGTCTTCTGTGAGAGAGGGGTAACGTGGCTAGTCGAGCGCGCCCAGCGGCTGTTGGATTGCAACGTGCACTATCCCCCTCAGAAGTTCCTAGAATTTCCTAGTGAAAAGCATAAAAACGCATTTGGGGGCGTTTAAGCACATTTTGTTCTCAATGCACCACTCATGTACAGCGTCAATATCATGTTGTAGAAGACGCACGGGATCAAAATTATCTATTTGCCTATAAACCTTCATGTCGTCAGCGTAAATGGAGCATTTACTGAATTTGATAACGTCTGTAATATTATTTATAAAGAGAATTGGTCCCAGATGAGAGCCTTGTGGTACACCAGAATACGCGTAACAAATCAGTGAATTATATCCAAGTACCTACTGTAACCATTGATGCCCTAGTGCTTAAGTTCTATGTTTTAAGTGCTTTAGTTGTTAGATTCTTCTTCTTCTTCTTCTCAGCCCTTGGACGTCCACTGCTGGACATAGGCCTCCCCCATTGTCCGCCATTTAGACCTATCGGCAGCGACCTGCATCCAGCGGGTGCCCGCAACCTTTATGAGGTTGTTAGATTAAGTAAGTATAAATTTTCGTGTATGAACGAAATAAATTTTTTTATCATATAATTGCGATCATCATTCTATAGCGCAACTTGGTCCGGATTCTCCCAGTGTCAGGTGGGTAATGTCGCGGTACATCGCGGCACGTGTTAATAGTAGCGACACGTGTTTAGTCGATTAACGACAAATTGGACGCAATGTACGCAGAAATGAGGAAGTTGAACTGTTTTATTGGACGTAATCACGCAAGGAATTTTACGGTGTTATGGGTGCTTATTAACAAATATTCAGACCATGTGGTCGAATAGCACCACGTCATCTCTTCCCGTGTGTGTTTTTTTTTCTTTTAATGTACGACGATGGTGCAATTAGCACATTGTGGCCTGTGTCTAAAACAATTTTAAAGTCTAAAACGTATGCTGTCAATGTTCAGACCCGTCGACGTAAGCCAGGGGTCGTTCAGTAAAGCGATAGTAGGTTTACTGAGGACAGAAGAGGACTCCTTGATAGCACACGAGTGCGCATGCTTTTATCTGATTATCACAAACACCATGCACGAAAAACACTTTGTATAGTCCCGGAACGAGTTGAATGCGCGCGGAAGGATTGTGACCGTTTTATGCCACTTGTTTTTAGTGTTGTGCTACAATGATCTTAGTGAAAGATAGGTATATCGATATTGGTAAAAGTCGATATTTCTAATTTAAATATAGCGGTCAAAAATAAAACACACGACTATGTAATTATAAAAAACATTACTTATTTTTTACTATTTTTATTTACTTTCATTATTTTGTTTATTTATTATTTATCATTCATTGGATAATATAGTAAGTAGGTATACATAATTATTAGTTTTAAATAGCTATTTAATATTTAGTTTTGAAAAATAAATTTTCTAAAAACAAAAAATACAAAAATTACTAATTGAGAGAAATATAAAAAGAAACAATATTATAACAACAAAAATCTACTACACATTACATTATTAATAATAATAAAAAATAATTTAAAAGTACTAAAAGACACAAAAGACTATCATAATTTTTGTATTTTTTATTTTTTTGTTTTTAGAAAATTTATTTTTATAACAAAAGACTATCATATTGTTTTGAATGAATATTAGTCACTACAATCATCACTTGTAACACTTGATGCAGACAAGTCAGAATCAGGTTTGGTCGCTCATTTTAACAAGAAAGTATAGTAAAAAACTACCCAACACATATTATATCGATGACGCAAGAGAAACAATAGAAAGCGAGCAAGCGCATCACTTAACTAGCCGGCACGAGTGCGGCGAGAGGGCTGGGAGGGGGGTATGCTCGTGTCCCCACACCTCACACCGCGCGCGCATTTAGCTCATTCCGGGACAGTACACAATGGGCGGAGGTGGGTTATCGCATGGAGCAATACAGCACGGCAATTTTTGAGGGGGAGAGTGTATGCTGCAATCCAACAGCAGCTGGCGCGCTTAACTGGCCACGTTTTCACAGAAGACTACCTTGAAATGTTGAAATTTGAATTTGAACCTTGAAATTTCACACAGAACCTACTGCATTTCCCACTTTAACCTATTTCCTCAATGTATGTACCTACGTCTTTCGGTTGTGAGTGAAATATGCCAGAGCCCATTTCCATCCCATCTTATCGTATCCCTCCCCATTAATCCAACCCTTTCTCCAAATACATTCCTATATATCCAAAGGTAGGTAGCACATCTGGGTACGTGCCAACATTTGTCATTTTGGACTATTGTTGGCATGTGCCGCTGATGTCCATGGGCTACAGTAGGTATCCACTTACCATTCGGTGGACTGTATGCTCGTCTGCCCCCTTCATCCATTAAGGGTGTAGATCGTGAAAATCACCGAAAAGAGTGTTACGATTTTTCATATTTAACCTATTTACATATGATTGATATCAATGATAATTTGTATATATTACAATCAAAGACCAATAAGTATGTTCATGCTTATATTAAACTCTTAAACCTAATAGTTGTTATATAATAAACGTCAACAAACGCACAAAATTGAGTAAAAATGCAAAAACATGACTTCGTATTTTTCAGATTTAACCCCATAAATCAACACAAATTGATAAAAAGAAACACTTTTTGAACACTGAAGAAACCAATAAGTATAGCTGTATACTTCTTTTTATACCTTTACAAACAAAGACTTCCTCTTTTAAAGCCCTAAAATCTAGATATATTTTAAGGTAAATTTTTCATACACAAATGTATGGGATAAAACGTTCGTTTCATTCGTGCAATCTCGGTGGTCTGCAGCGGCAGTTCCTTTCTGTAAGTGAACGCGACACCACGCTTGTCGGCTGCAGACAGCAGAATTACGTATTGTGAATTTGTGTTTTTTGTAAAAAACTGTAAGTATAACATTTTTATAATTAATTTATTTTCAGTTAGTAGAAAGTATCGATATAATGAATGTCTGAAAGAAAACCATGATGGAACTAGATATAAATCGTAAAAAATACAATATCTACACTAATAGGTATTATAAAGAGGAAAGATTTGGATTTTTGTATGTAACGAATAAACTCAAAAAGTACTGGACTGATTTTAATAATTCTTTTATCATTCGAAAGCTACATTATCACTGAGTAACATAGGCTATTTTTTTCGCAGGACTGATTGAATTTGAGTGGCATGCCAGGGAAAAGAAAGTTTTGTACGCATTATAAAAATATGAAAGCCAAAAGATCTCGGAATAAAATGTAAGTTCCTCCCTACTTATTTATTATCGCATTTGAACAGGGTACATTACAAAGCTAATACAATATGTCATATGATTTAGATCGCCCGATTCAGACATATACCTACAATAACATGTAAATATTGGTTTGTATTATCTATATCTATACTGATAAATAAAATTGAAGTATCTGTATGTAATATCAAAATAATAGGATTTTTAAAAAAAAAAAAGGCGATACGGAGTTCGCCGGGTCGGCTAGTATTGTCTAAATATCAAATTGTGGAAGTAGGTAGGCGACAGCGCAACTTTGTCGACATACCTATACCGCCAAACAGACGCGAGGCGCCTAGCGTCTGGCTTAGGGTTGTACAAAATAAATAAAAAGTGGATAATATTGATGAATAATATTTCCAGTATTGAAAATAAAGAAAACCTTGGGGCCGAGACTCTGAGCAACAATGCTACGCGCTGTATAGAGGTAAGTTGTTATACGTAATTCTTGTAGACTTGTTACATAAATAAACAAACTACTTAGTTAGTGATGGGCGAAGACAAAATCTCAATACCTACCTATAGATTTTTCTTGCAATATTTATTATTTTCATCGAGAGACAAACACCTTAGTACCGAAATACTTCTCAATTACTTTCTCAAAAGAAAATTTACGTTCAAATAGGTGACGTCATAAAAAAACAATACCTAATGCGTAAAGAAATTATAATTTCTATTCATCAGGAACCTAATATTGTATTAATTCTTTTGCATTTTTTTAAATTTTTAATTATTTTTTATAAAAAAAATCAAGCCATTATCTTTCTTTACAGGAACTAGTTATTGAAAACGACCAAGAGGGAAAGGTGGATGAAATGGAAGTTGGGCGTAGAGTTGTAGACGTTTCTTTTTTTTTTAAAGCTCTTCAGGCCATAGGGGACCACGGTCCAATGGATTGTAAGTTAAGTTACCTCAGTATAATAGGTGAAGTAAAAGTTGGTCTGGACTCAAAACTCATCATGAAATGTAGTATGTGTAGTATGAAATTTACTGTGTGTTTGATTGAAAAGAAAGAAGATAGAATGGAAGTGAATCATCAAATTGTATCTGGTATCATATCATCTGGTGGGAGCTACTATCAGTTAAAAACATTAACTGCCGCAGTAGCCCTACCAATCATGTCACCTTCATTATACAATGAAATTAATAATACGGTTTGCGATTGGTGGGAAAAGACAGCAGCACATTCCATGGCAGAAGCTGTCAAGGAAGAAGCGGAGTACGCAGTGTCTATAGGTAGTGTTGATAAAAATGGTACACCATTAATATCTGTTGCTGTTGACGGTTGTTGGAGCAAGAGATCTTATGGTAAGAATTTTTCCGCCTTGTCCGGCGCAGCTGCGATAATTGGCATTAAAACTAATAAAGTATTGTTTTTTGGAGTTAAAAATAAATACTGCGTAGTTTGTGCACGAGCCGCAAAGAACGACAGTCAGCCCTCGGAACACCGTTGTTTCAAGAATTATTCGGGATCATCTACCGGTATGGAATCGACCATAATAGTTGAGGGGTTTAAACGTTCCATTGTTGATCACGGTGTAATTATTATTATACTATATAAAGCTGGATTTATAATAAATTTGTAGCAGACGGCGATTCCAGTACTTATAAAAAAATATTAGATTCGCGACCGTACGGTAATTTAACAGTAGAGAAAATTGAATGCAAAAATCATCTTTTACGAAACTACTGCAATAGCTTGGAGAAACTGTCGAAAGACACTAAGTATCCTTGCGAATTGCGGAAATTCCTAAAAGAAAGGTATTTGCGTTTAAGAACGGGTGTAAAATGCGCTATTAAATATTGGGGCGATCAAAATCAGTCACTCGAAGAAAAAATAAAAAATCTTAGTGAAGATATCCTAAATGGTCCACAACACGTATTTGGTAATCACCAATATTGCAAGGAGTATTTCTGTAGACCTGATACTCGTCGAATAGAACCTGTTGGGTTGCTTCCAGCAATTGTTGGATGCGGATTAATGGACGCGGTACACATTTTAAGTAAAAGACTGTCATATCATTCTAGAAGTTTAATTCATAATTGTACAAGTAATATAGTTGAAAGTTTTAACGCAGTGATTGCCAAATTAGTAGGGGGTAAGCGTGTAAATTATTCTTCCCGTGGTTCTTATGCGGGCCGATGCGCAGCTGCTGTTGTGTCTTTTAATACAGGATCGATTCATAGTAAAACTCATGAAGTAATATTTAAATCTAGTCCTAATCCTTTGATCGCGAAAGTGGAAAATTGTAATCGTAGAATCCGTTTAATTGCTAAACCTAAATTAAGATTGAAAAAGAGCCACAGCGCTGTATCGAAAGACGCTCACTATGGACCAAACTGCGAAAAACCTGATCTGAGTCCAGAATTATATGAGAAAGCCAAGTCATCTTTTTTAGCCGATTTAAAGTTGTCTTGTGCTGAAAGAGAGGAGCTTGAAAGGTCGACCCATTTGCAAAGAAGTAGTTCTGAGTGGATGAGTACAAGGAGAAAATTACTAACCTCATCATCGTTCGGGGAAGTTTGTAAAAAACGAGAGAGCACAAGTTGTGCTGTTCTTGTTCGTAAAATCGTTTATGGTAGTAATATCTCCAGTTTGCCTGCTGTACGGTACGGTATCGAAAACGAAGAAACCGCAATTAAACAGTTAGAAATTCAAGAGAATATTAGTATACAAGGTTGCGGTTTGTTCGTCGACGATCAATATGAATTTCTTGGTACTACACCAGATGGCATTTATGCAAACGGTTTAATTGAAATTAAGTGCCCACATTCTTTAGCTGGCATGACTCTTGATGAAGCAATGGCCAAACATACCTTTTGGGTTAAGGACAAGGCTTCCAAGGGTTATGTCATAAATAAAAATCATAACTGGTATTTCCAAATTCAGGGACAGGTACATATTACTAAAAGAAACGTTTGCATGCTTGGCATCTGGTTTGGTGCTACTGTACCTATGAAAGTTTATATTATAGAAAAGGACGACAAATTTTGGGAGGAGAAAATGGAGATGAAATTAGTTAGGTTTTATTACGATTGCCTACTTCCAGAATTAGTTGATCCTCGGCAGTCACGAAGCATGCCCATTCGTGACGCGCCCAGTATCATAGAGGCTATGAAAGAGAGGAAAGAAAGAGCTTTACGTGTTATGAAAGAGAAGAACGCCTAATGATTTTGAAAGATACAGGTAACTTAACTACCCAGCCAGTCGATTCACGTAAACACGCCAGTCCAAAAGTCGTTTTAACTTAGGAACTTAGAAATCGCCTTTTGGTTTTCTGTTTTAAACGCACTTACTTATCTAGTCTTGGATTGTCATAAATCTTCCAATAGCTCAATTACTATACAATTTCTGAGTTACCTGGTGTAAAGAATCATAAAAATTGGTTCAAAAATACAGCGAATTGAGAATTCTCCTTTTTTTAAGTCGGTTAAAAGGGCTAAATTTGCAAAAAACGAAGTGACGTCACTGCGCTACGGTTTTTATTACTTACGTGAATCGGGCAGCTGGTAACGTTTTCATTCTGATAGGTTTTGTGATAGCCATTGATTTTATCATCAAATTAGCAGAAATCAGAACTTGATCCGTAATCGAATGAAAAACCATTAGAATTTTGAACTCATATTTCGTTATTGTTTAATTACATACTTTTAATTAGTATATTAATAATTTACAAACTTCTGTTAAAATTAGTAAATAAATGAATTATTTACTAATTTTTGTACAACCCTAGCACGCTTTTGAGATAGCGAGTAATGGCGACTCATATTTGTTATTGTGTAGTAAATAAATCATTTTTATACTTGTGTTTCATTTATTGACATTTTTTTTAAAACCCTAGGATTTTTTTTAGATATCGACGAGGTGATCGTAAACAAAAAGTAAGTATTTGAGTTTACGCAATAGGCACATTTCCTTGCGTAGAGATAAACACACTTCCTACTGAATTTGCAATTATTTTATTGAATGAATATTTTACGAATTAGAATAAATTTTGGTAGTGAAATTACAAATAAATAAATAGTTGGAATTTTAGGTAAGTAGAATACAAAAATGTCAGATGTCAAATGATAGAAAAACATAAAAATTGTGTCTCAACTACTCTTATTAATCTATTAAAAAGAATCAACAGCTAGTTTCCAAAAATTCAACGTTATTGTTATGCTGTAAATATTCAAGTTCAATAACAATTTCTCAACGTGGAACGTTTGTTGCAAAACATTTTGAAAATCGCGCTCTCTAGGTCATTCATCCGCCCCGTCGGATGTTACATTAAACTTTGGCGCTGCGGTCGCTCGAAATCGAGATCTCAGGCCAACAATCTACACCCTTAAAAAGGGTAGGTAGTTTATATAAGTACCTACCTACCTATTTTAATTCTATACTTTATAATTTTAATTGTGAAATGGTGACCATTTGATGAAGACTTGTCGTGCCTTATTGTATCATTGTACATTGCAATGTATCTTCGCAATTGATACCTACATTGTATTGCAATGTACCTACCTACCTATATTCGCAATTGATACATTGTAGGTATTGCAATGTATTCTAAACGTGTATACTGCGACAAAATTACCTATTAGTAATTGGAAAATGGTGAGTAGGTACCTAGATACCTACTAAATTTGGTGGCAGTTCAATTAAACAATAAGGACACTCGTAGCAAGCAATGAAAACATTGATCACGCATAGGCAAGTAGGAAGGTAGTTTTTACATCCTGCTTAACAATTTCAACATATATTCAATAACTAATTGGTTCGTGTGTAACAGAGGACACACACACACACACATGTGCGTGCATGCGGGTCGGGAGTTAAATGTTATTAAAACAGTTTAGATCCGGTGATTTTCTTAAGGGGAAGACTACCGTTAAATGTAGTTCTGGCTATTTTTCGCTTACGATGAAAAGGTTTCTTTTTGAATGACTTGAATTCTAACTCACACGTTATGTTGATGTTGGCACTTAGAAAATAACACTTAATATATATTTTACATTGCTTTAGCGATAACTGCATTTCCCACTTTCCTATCTTCTATCACTTCGTATTTCCCCAATGTACCTACGTAGGTACGTGTTTCGGTAGTGAGTGAGATATGCCAGTGCTCATTCGCATCCCATCTTATCTTACATCTTATTCTTCAAATCTCCAATGTCAGATGGCGCATATCCACTTACCGCATATGGGCGACAATATCCACTTACCACCAGATGGACTGTATGCTCGTCTGCCGACTTCGTTCTTTAAAATAAAGTTCTGTGCTACTGTTAAACGCAGCCCCGGTTAATTTCAGGACAACCAATTCTTCTTGGTCACCGTATTGACCACACCCACCTATTTTAAGACCAAGCCCTACGTAGTGCCTATTTACACCGCATTTTCAAAAATAAAAAGAAAAATAAATTAAACAACACAAATTTATAGAATTCTCATATCGACAGTATAATTTAATAAATACTATAAATGTGACGTCACGTTTTCGCCTTAACAGCTCGGTTGTTGGCACACGCGTTCGGCGCGCGCTCGTCGATGATAAGTTCATTACTGGACGTTTATTGCTTATTGAGTTTATCTACTCTGCTCTACCCAGCTGGCTGACTGCAGGTAGCTTCATGTTAATTAAGATACAATTTCATATGTAGGTACCTACTTACATATTTAGGTATATACAGACTGTAATTTTTCCCGAAGTCCGCAATCATAGATTTTGTTCATAACACCTACGTTTAGGTAGGTACACATTTTTACGATTTCCATTTTCCGTAAGCCTATGTCTGTCCACCGCTTGACATAGACATTTGCAAGGCTCGCCACCACAGTTTTCTCAATCAGCCATTATCGGGAATCTTCTTTAAGTCAACTGTCCATATTGCCGAAACGCATTCCACAATTTCCCTCGTCCACAGCTTATTGCCAGTCCTATACAGTAGATTCATATGTGTGACACTTCAGATTGCAAAAATTCCGTGTGTGATGTCAATATCGGTGACTTTGTTTTTTTACGAGTCTCTGTTTCAGATTTTATTTCGCAAAAAATACGACCTTACCCATCTATGGCAGTTGATAATACTGCTCGGAACACGTTTCAAATTTTATCGATAAAATAACAAAGGTCAAGTGTGAACTGTGGAGGTAGGTAGGTGTCTACTCTTAAATGTTCTTTCTAAAATGTCATTCTGGGTGCGTTTAGAAAAAGTATATTGAGCTCTCCAGACTTTAGATAATTCCTGATCTTTTTTCTAAATCTGTAATGTACGGGTGGTCAGGAGGTGGTTTTTTGGAATGAATACAGCGGAGTTACGAAGTACGAGTTAAGTTTATTTCTCGTAAGTTACAAAGTGGCTTGACAACAACACTATTTCTAGTTAATGAATATAATAGCAATAATACGGAACTAATACGGAACGTGACTGACAGAATTATAAGGAACGACTGTTCCTTCAAGACTGTAGCACTAAGGCCGATCACTTGAGACTTGAAGCTCGTGACTAAGACTAACTTAACTAGGGGTGGGAGCTGTATTTTATAAGACGCTCTGTGATGTTAATCTTAATGATATACAAACAATAGAATGGACTTGGAACATCATTATTTATACATTACTTAATGGACATTTATTAGTTAATTATAGTTAAACAAGTTTTTACTTAATGAAACACAAATATAATCTATGTAAGTCCATGTGAATTACAAACAATCAATTATTAATATGAGGATAACAAATGCTAAAATATTACGAACATTACAATCCTCCCCCCTTAAAAAAAACAACAATTATTTTTTTTTTATTTTACGATCACACACAATTTATACTAACATAAAATAACATAAGATACGTAATAATTCAAATTTATAGAATACATCATTTGATTATAATCATAGTTCCTTATTTAAACATTTTCCCCTTTTTTTTTATAACATACACTTAATACAAAATATATTTAATGTTTTATGACATTTTTAATTGAGCAATCCGGTTGCTTCTTCTCAAAGGAGTTGTTACAATTGGAGCATCCTGTGTGTTATTACTTGTACCTGGAATCTCCTCTAACTGTATTTCTGGCTGTTGATTATTGTTTATTTTAAACGTAATACAATTATTAACTTTGGTACAACAATTTTTACAATCTTCTAATGCTAATACTCTATTTCGTGATGAACAAAAGAATCTTCTTTGCCAAAAATATTTAATTATGCGATATAATATATAACCGCCTAAAACTTTTAAAATGGAAAGAACGATATATGCAAAATAAATATTACTTACTACTTTGTTGAAAATAGTTTCATTATCCATTTCATTGATTAATTTTTCAACTTGGTCGATTTTATGACTCGCTAAGTTCAAACTTTCTAGGTCTAGATTCTGATGTGATTTTAATGGAACAAATTCAATTTTTGAAATGTTTTTATCTTTTAATTTATTACAACAATCATCTTCAATAATATTTATTGTTGGCAAAAAGGAATGATACTCACTAATTAGACCTTTAATTTGTGTCTGAAGAATTACGCTAGTTGTATATAATTTACAATTTTCTTTAATAGATACTATTCCAGTGTCAACTAAATCGAAATCAATAGGTTCTTTGTTTTTACAATTTAAAGTTACAACAATTTTTCTAGGTACTACAAATAGCCAATTATTTTCATTGTGCATTTTATACCATTGCTCTTTGTTAATATAAACTAATCTAGTATCGCACTCTAGTGGTATTTTATTATTTCCAAATATTAATTGAGTCTCACAGGTTGGATTTCCATGAACCGAATATAAAGGTGTATCTAATTTACAAATATATCTTCGTGATAACTTTTTACACAAATTAAAATCTTCAATATAAGCATAATGCATCTTATTGTTAGAAATCATAAAGTATCTTTCCTTGGGCAAAACAAATACATAGGTGTTATCTTTATTTTGAATTGGTACAGGTACAATATTGTATAAATCGTAATCTGTTTGAGTCATTAAAGGCGTTTTTATAAGAAATACAAGTTTATCATTTATATAGTATGCTATTAAATTTATAAGAGATAACAATTCAGGTGCGTCGTTGACATTCAAATTCAAAGGATACCTCGTTTGTGGAGGCAAATGCGAAACCGTTTTGCGTAACTCATATATGTATTGCTCGGGTGTGATGATAACTGGATGCAACGCATTGTTTTTACTGAATAATACTGCGTTTACAATTGTTGATATTTCATTATTTACTTCGGAAGTAACTAATGTCAGTAAAGACAGATGTTCGTCTATATTCTGTTTCAAATCTAAATTAAATAACATGTTGTTAACATCCTTAGTATAATTAGACAGGATTTGCAAATTCTTATTAAACAATCTTTCATTTGCATTTAAATCGGTAATGGTGTTATTAAAATTGGACAATGTCGTTTTGATAACATTAGTTTGAGACTTCAATAATTCTAGAATTTCATGCTCATTTGAATCTAATTTACCAATTGCGTCGTTATATCTTAAAGCGTCTTCCGAGTCTAAGGTACCAAACAAAACCTTAAATATACTTCCTATACCATCAACATAAGCCCTTTTCACTCTATGTACTTCATTATTTCTACCAGTTAATTCTTTCAAAACGTTTTCTTGATTATATAATTGCGGTATTATTTGTTCCAACACAACGAATGAAGTTTCACAAAGAGAGAATCCCTTAAACTTTTTGTGACTACAAATTTCTTTAGTTTTTATATATGTGTTATCAATTAAGTCTATCTTCTTGTGAATATCAGATATATCCAAATATGTAATCAAAGTCCATTCACTATCAAAATGATTAACTTTTCCTATATGTTCAAAATATATTCCTCCCTTATCTATTCTTCTTACATTATAACTATTTTCCTTTGTAATAACGACACTGATGGTGATTGACAACAGTGCTGTGATCAACGCGATGTTCATTCTGGAACAAAGGCATGTTTCAATCGATTCGTATGGACTATCATTTTATTTCTTTTTGTTTGAATCGTTACGTTAGTTGATGAATTTACTTTTATTATCTTATAGGGACCTAACCAGTAAGGTGACAACTTTTTTGATTGACCCAATTTAACTTGTTCATTGCTCAGATAAACTAAATCTCCTATATTGAACTGTATGTTTTTACATTTCTTGTCATAAATTTTCTTATTAATTTCTTTTGATGCAATTAATTTTTCTCTAGCTACTTTTCTTGATTGTCTCAATTTTAATGTCAGTTCTTCCAAATACGTATCATAGAAATATCTGAATTCAGGTTCCTTTATAATAGAACTAGGCAAATTCGCTTTTTTCCCAAAAACTAATTCGAATGGAGTAAACTAAGTCGAAGTGTGTGTACTCGTATTATAAGAAAACATAGCGAAATCAATCCACTTGTCCCAGTTGGTTTGATCATCGTTTACATAGTGTTTAAGATAATCAGCCAATGTTGAATGACTTCTTTCTAACGCTCCGTTAGATTGTGGATGGTAAGCACTTGTATTTATTTTCTTCATTTTAAACAACTTTGAGATTTCTTTTATTAAATTAGAGGAAAAATCTGCACCTTGATCAGTCAGTAAAATTTGGGGTATACCAAATTTGCATATGAAATTTCGAACTAAACAATCGGCGATTGTTTCCGCGTCATGTTTCGGTAAGGGGTACACTTGTGAGAATTTGGTTAAATCGTCTTGCAATGTAAGTATATATCTATTTCCGCTTTCAGTTACAGGCAAGGGACCTACTATGTCAATGAAAATTTTTTCAAATGCGTCTGAAGACGTTGACGTAATTTCCATGGGTTTCTTATTTTTTTTCCTATTTATTTTATTTTGTTGGCAGGATTTACATGATTTGATAAATTCTTTTATGTCCTTTTTCATTGAATTCCAATAGTAATTTAATTTAGTTTTCTTATATGTCTTATGAAATCCTATATGACCTGAGATAGGATGGGAATGATTTTCTTCTAGAATGAAAGGTATCTCTTCCCTTTTTGGAGTTCTAATTTTCCCATGATATACGTGAACAGTAATGTTCGAGTCTCTAAACATATATCTTATTATTGTTCTTATCTTGTGCCATTTTAATTGAAGACTTGAAAAGTCGGAAAAACTAATTTTTTTAATATTATTTTGCGTTATTTCATACCTTAACCTTTTCATACATTCAAATATGTCCGCATAAGTTACTTTGTCCCAATTATTAAGTTTTAAAAAAGAAAAGAAAATCTTATCGTCCTTATTTTTTAAACTTATTACATCGTATTGTGAAGGTCGTTTCGCCCTTAATTCATCAATATATTGTTCATATTCGCTGAGAGATTTTTCGTTTAAAATATCCAAGTCACATGATGCAAAAACTACTTTATTAGCTTTACTAGAAATTTTGTCGTTATGTTCTTCTAACTTATCGAATAAAATTGGTTTCCTTTCCATTTCTTTTAAAAATGTTGAATAACTTTCGCTATTCCTAGTCGCAATCTGAATCTTTTTATTTATGTTTTCATCTATGATTGATTCTTCCGGCTTAATTCTACTTAATGCATCGGCATTGTTATTTAACTTCCCTTGTTTATAAACAATTTCATATTCATACTCTTCTAGTAATAATCTCCATCTCACTAATCTAGATCCTGGATCCTTGACATTCATTAACCAAGTAAGAGGTTTATGGTCTTTCGTCCATACAGATATGGTCTAAAATGCTTTACCGACCATACTATTGATAGTAATTCCTTCTCAGTAGTGGAGTAATTTACTTCACTTTTATTTAAAACTCGACTTGCATACGCTACTGGAAGATCGTTTGTTAATGACCCTTGTGATAACACGCTTCCGATCGCATAATTGCTTGCGTCTGTCGTTAAGTTGAATGGTTGAGAAAAATCAGGGTACTGTAAAATAGGTTCTACACACAATTTAGATTTTAATATTTCGAAAGAATTTTGCTGTAAGCTGGTCCAATTAAAAGGTTCATTTTTCTTTAAAAGTTTCGTTAAAGGTTGCGTAATTTTACTGAAATTTTCTAAGAATCTTCTATAATATCCTGCTAAACCTAGAAATCCTTTGATTTCCTTAGGATTTTTCGGTACTGGATAATTTTTTACTGTTTCTACCTTGTTAGGGTCGGGTTTAACTCCGTCTTGAGTTATTAAATGTCCTAAGTACATTACTTCTGTTTTCAAAAATTCACATTTGTCCGGCTGTAATTTTAAGTTATGTTCCGACAGTCTATTAAAAACTTCCTTTAGTTTCGTATTATGGTCTCATAATGAGTTTCCATACACTACAATGTCATCTAAATATACAAAACATTTTATTCCTTGGATACCTGTTAAGACATTGTTCATCAATCGCTGAAAAGTTGCTGGCGCATTTTTCAGTCCAAATGGCATGCGTGTATATTCGTAATGACCTAATGGAACGCTGAATGCTGTCTTGGCTTGATCCTTTGAACTCAATTTTATTTGATGAAACCCAGATGCTAAATCTAGCGTACTAAAATACTTGCTATGCCCTAATTGATCTAATATGTCGTTTATTTGTGGTAGTGGATAGACATCACCTATACTTATTTCATTCAATTTTCTAAAATCAATTACAAGACGCCATTTTTTCCTTTTAGATGCGTCACTTTTCTTTGGTACTATCCATACTGGAGAATTCCATGGACTATTAGAAGGTATAATTATTTTATCTTCAAGAAGTCTTTCAATTTGCTGATTGACTTCCCCTTTTAATGCTTCTGGATACCTATAAGATTTCGTATTGATAGGAGCATCACTATGTGTAGGGATCTCATGCAATACTGTATCTGTCGCAGTTAACTTATCGCCTTCTAAGTGAAAAATATGATTATATTCTTTACACAGTTCAACTAAGGATTCTTTTTCTTCCTTATTCAAATGATTCATTCTCAACGTTTGCTCTAATTTATTTAAACGACTTCCTTCAAAACATACATCATTATTTATCTTGTTTATTCTCGCTGTCCTGTTTAAATTAGTTAATGACCCTAATGGATCTATTCTGACTTTCACATTATTTATCTTAACTATACTATTTGTTGTATTTAAACATACTGTCAATGCCTTGCTATTTTGAACCTTGACGACACTAGGACATAAATATACCCCATCCGATAAACTTATCGGTTCTGGAATTATTCCCTCTGTCAAATTGTAATTTTCCACATTAATTAAAATAACTTTTTCACAACGTGGTTCAATACTGACGTAATCATTTTGAGAATTAACTTTGTTACTTTCACACTCGTAATCAACATAACTACTTTCACAATCGTCTTCAACGTCATTATAAACACTTTTATGATAACTCATTTCGTCTTCTAAATTTTTTGAGTAATTCTCACAATTATTTTTTATATCAACGTTATTAAATTCGTCTTTATACTTATTACTTCCATTATACTCAATATTAAAATTGATTCCACATAACTCGATATAATTTTGTTCAAAGTTAATTATCGCGTTTGTATTCATCAAAAAATCGCTACCTATTACACCATCACATTCAATAGGAAAGTTATCAGGGACCACATGAAGGGTATGACGAACTCTTTTATCTCCTATGTTGAACGTCAAGTAAACATAACCAACTGTATTGGTAGGCTGAGCATCCTTATCAATTCCTCTTAGCTTTAATTTCTTGTCGTTGTAAATTAATGTTCTTTCTTGTAATGATTTTAACTTTATCAATGTTACTTCTGCTCCTGTATCTATTAGGAATTTACTTTTATTTTCCAGAATATCCCTTGATTCTAGCTGTACGTATGATGAAATACCGGTATCTATACACATTATTCGGCCTGATTCATATTTGAGGTCCTTGGGTTGGCCGTAGCCTTTGGACCGTTCGAGTTTAAATTCCCACGTGCATAACTTTTACATGAATCATTCGTTGATTTGTTATTATGAAAATCATGATTGGAATAATAACTACTAGGCCTTTGATTTCCCTGAGAGAATCTATTATTTTGATTGTTATTATGTGATTTATTAAAATTTCTTTGATTTCCCCAACAATTTCTTGCTACGTGACCCTTTTTTTGGCAATTAAAACAGGTAGGTATATTATTAGAGTTATTTTTATTTGGATGTATTGTTCTAACTGCAGGTTGCTGCCTACATTGAAATGCTAGATGTCCTAATTTATTGCAATGCGAACATCTCTTTATTCCGCCTTGATGTTGTCTATAACTCATTTCCTGTCTAGATTTAATTTCTTGTTCCTCAGAAACAGCAATAGAAATCGCTTCTTCCAACGTGGAAGGTTTTTGAGATTTTAATAGGATATGTAATTGAGGAATTAGACCACTAATAAAAATATTAAGTGCTTGGTTTTTTAACAACTCTACATTAGCTTCGCGTGCTATTTGACCTAATTGGGGATTTAAGGATTTAATTAATTTTATAAAGAAACTTTCTATTCTGTTTGAATAATTCAATACTGTTTCATTATGCCCTTGTCTACATGAATTTAGTTCCAGCTGCCATTGAGCAAAAGTTCGTTTCTCTGAATAGTTTTCTAGTAAATAAGTTTTTAAATCGTCCCATGAGTTAAAATGTCGGTTCAATATCGTTGATCTAATATTACAATCTATTTTTGACAAAACGACTGAAACAAATACCGATTTGAATACTGGATTTAAAAATTTATAAGCATTATTGCAATTGTCTATAAATACATGTAAATTTGTTTTATTACCGTCATATTTAGTTATCATACGCTCGGCAAGCCCTATATCAATGAGAGCACTAGAATTGTTAACTTCTTCTGTTTTGAAACTCATTTTCAATAAATTATTTTACAATTTTCTAAATTTCTTAATATTCTCCAACTTTTAATTATATAGACTTTGATATACCTTTAGTTAATACACAATATAACATATTTTATAACACATACTTGAATCACAATAAAACACTTACTTGATACTTTTAATTAACTTGTTATATTGCGGAGCCTTTCGTTGCCTTGTCCGTATAGTAACTCGAGAGTTACCGAAGAACCGCTAGCTGCTGCTGTTGTTTTGCTGTCTGAACAGTGGTAGTAGCTAGAATGCTACCGAAGAACCGCTGCTGCTGTTCACAATGCGCGTATCGAGCAGGACCTTGGATATAGGCCCTTCTGGTGACTTGACTTCGTCGCTGCTAATTTACCAACCGCCTTACGTCTTTCGTGTAAGCGTTTTCCTTCAGTGCACAACGGTTGTTATGCTTCCGAACTGAAGTAGAAAACTTTAATTTACACTTATTAACCCGCTTTGTTTCGTCAGGAACAATATCCCACACTTCTGACACCAATTTTGTAATGTACGGGTGGTCAGGAGGTGGTTTTTTGGAATGAATACAGCGGAGTTACGAAGTACGAGTTAAGTTTATTTCTCGTAAGTTACAAAGTGGCTTGACAACAACACTATTTCTAGTTAATGAATATAATAGCAATAATACGGAACTAATACGGAACGTGACTGACAGAATTATAAGGAACGACTGTTCCTTCAAGACTGTAGATTTTGATTCAAAATTAAATAAATCACCCATATGGGTACATTTTTGTAAAATTTCCTAAAAAGTATATGCTAATTTTTTATATAAGTGTTAAACTACCAAAAAATATCTATACCTACGTGCTGTATTCACAACTTATTGGTCAATAGAATGAATTCCAATATAGTGTCATAAGCTTTGTTGTGTATTCTCTAGATACGCAATGTCAGTGTTGATACAATGTGTTGGATCCTTTGGGAAAGTGTTATGGAAACCAAATACATAAGAATGTATACAGACAAGTGGCACATTATTAATGCATCCATTCCGGTAGAGGTTCTAGGGAGAGAGTGGACGCTGCATTCCCACAGCCGCTGGGCGCACTCGACTGTCCACGTCACCCCTCTCTTACAGAAGACTACCTGAAATGACTACCTCTCACTGAAATGTACTTACCTACCTACTACATTTCCTATTTTATCGTATTTCGCCAATGTACGTAAATATCTAGGAATTATACTTACTACACTATAGGTAGGTAGGTACCTACTTCTATGACTTGAAAATCATCAAATGATTGCCATGATCCAAAACACCCGGGAACCGGTGCTAGCTGCTAATTCACCGCAAACATACCCGCGGATTACAGTAATAGAATGTCAATATGACATGATGAGGTGCCACCATCCGCAGAGGAAGGGTCGAATGATGACGTCACGACACAATGGAAACAGTAGGAAATGTTCGTAGAAGTTACCGAAATACGCACACAAATAAGCCGAGTTGATTATCTTTATGGGGATTGACATTTAGAAAATTGCGAAGATCATCAAATTGCGTGAGTGAGAACTCAATCCATAAGTTTACCATACCTAAATGTCACACCTAAGTACCGACCGATTTAAAAAATTTCTCGAGCAGCTTTTTGTGGAATATAACCACGCTGTATATGACTTTGGTAGTCGGAACATTTAATGTTTATGGCCATTAAAAACAAGCATGTAGGTATCTATCTCCTACTATCAGTTAAAAGAGATACCTACACCGAAATACGTTTCGAACACAATATCTATCCTTGTTCATTCGTTGTGTTGGTCGTCCTGGCCGTTATTGGTGGGATTCTAGATTTCCCAAAGCGAAAATGAGCGCTTTTTAATGATTTGAATTATAACTCACACGTTATGTTGGTGTTTGCACTTAGAAAATAACATTTAATAAGATCTATTTTACATTTTCTAGCGATAATCGCTTTGAGATTCCATACTGTTTGTAGGCATTATTCGTTCCGCGTCTGTGAGGCTGATCGTCAAATATTTGCGACGGGTAATCGGTTGGGGAGTGCCTACGGGATTCTGGGGGTTGGGACCCGAAGAAAGGCGTAATTGTGTAAACAATACACGGGTGAACTTCGGATATTGATGGGGAATGTTATGTGTGATGGGTTCTAATTAAAATTGTAATGATGACCAAGGTCCAATTATCGTTACAAGTTTTTTAATGCTTGCCCTTTGATAGACAAATAATACCTACCTATAAGTAAGTATAGTCGGCTACCAATACGTATACTCGTATATCTATAGTAGACATAGGTAGCGGCTGTTTGAGAAGATCGGAATACCATGTGTGGCAACGGCCCTTGGGCCTACCTAGAGACCTACTTATCCGACAGCGGAGAGAAACACAGGCTGATGAAACACAGGTGTAATACCTATTTAATTAATATGCGTCATTATTAACTATGGTTGTATGTAGGTACCTACCTACCTATCAATTGCACCTACCGCGCCACCTCTGTACCTATAGCCCAAAGGTTGACTGGGAGATAATGCTTCTAAGCATTAAGTCCGCCTTCTGTCACTTTGTGCAGAGAATAAATAAATAAATACCTAATATAGATACCTAATAATGGACATATTTATTAGGTAGGTACCTATATCGATGGCGTAAATTTTAATAAGTAGGTGAAGATTTTTTGGGGGGAGGGGAAGGCGGCAGACGAGCATACAGACATCCGCGATACATGCCAACATTAGTCCAAAATAACAAACGTTGCCACGACCCTGGATGCGCTGCCTACCTTTGGAGATATAGGAATGGATTTGGAGATAGGGTTGGGAAAATGGGGAGGGAATGGATGGGAATGGGCACTGGCACATCTCACTCACTACCGAAACACGTAGGTATCTACCTACCTAGGTACATACATTAGGGAAAAAAGATACAGTGGGAAATGCAGTACATTTCAAGGTAGTCTTCTGTGAGAGAGGGGTACCGTGGCCAGTCGAGTGCGCCCAGCGGCTGTTGGATTGCAGCGTGCACTCACCCCCTCCCAAATAAAGGTAGGTACTTAGAAAAAGGTCAATTCGCCGTTTTATCCTGTAGGTATTAGTTTGTCTCGGACAAATCACTATTTTGAAGAACGAGCAAGAAAATATCAATTAGGGGAGGGGAGGGCAAGATGGAAGGTCTAACTTTGTATTGTAATAATACAAAAATAGCATATTATAAATCTTTTATTTTAATCAGTTTTGAGAGTAAACCTAAAAAATAATATAATTCTGTAATTAAAAATAATTAATATTTGGTCCAAAATCAGTAACGACCCATGAAGTAAAACCCTGGCATATTCCATTTTGCCCTCACACTGAAGGCAAAATGGAAAGCTTATACGGGCAAGATGGAATGTATAGGATAACTTTAAATATTGCAATTGATACATAATAAACAACCATCTTCTGCATCAGTACACAGTTCATGTGCCCAACCACAACAAGACGGACATTGTAACCAATCTTCTGTGGGTGGTTCCACGTATTGTTCTCCACAAAATAGGCAAAACACATCTTCTTTTGAAGCTTTCTCGATTTTCTCGGTTCTTTTTGCTTTTCCCTTACCCTTCTCTTTTCCCTTTCCTTTCCCCTTTCCTTTATACTCATATGTTTCTTTGTTATTATGTTTTTTCTCTATTCCTTTGCTATCTTGCAGAAAATCTAATTTTGGTTTCTTTGTCAGCTCCTTCTCTTCAATTGTAGCTTTGAATGGAGAACTGGTTAGGATCTCTGACTTCTGACATCTAACTTTTCGCTTTATTATTGTCGGCGTAACTTTAGGTGAAGGAAGTATTTTCTTTGGAGAAATCATGTATGATGTAGATGGCTGTTCCAAACTAATGTTAATGACACCAGAATCAGAACGCTTTTCTTCATTCTGTGCTACTTATAATATGTCAGTGTCTGCGTTTTCTTCTTTTTCGAGAACGTCATCTCTTTCGACAGTCATAGCAGCTTCACAGCCTTCTGTCATTGCAACATTGTCACTGTTTATGACTGAATCTTCTATTTTGTCTGTATCTGAATTTTCGTCTCCCGTATCAGTCATAGCAACATTTGCGGTTTCACAGTCTTCTGTCACTGCAGCATTGTCACTGTTTATGATTGAATTCTTTGTTTTATCTGTATCGGCATTTTTGTCTCCCGTATCAGTCACAGCAACATTTCCATTTATTGGAGCGTTTTCATAAACAGAGGCTGGAGCAAAATCTAAAAAGGGTAAATAAATTTCTGTTATATGGAAAAATTCCAGTCTTCCTAAAACCGCTGGTGGCATTTTGCACAGTAGCACTTTTTTCGTATGCAGTGCAAACAAGGCTGGCAATGTCGAACTGGGTTACTCTTCTCCCAGGATGATTCTTTTGGAATGTGTCAATGGTTTGCTCAAAAGCCACTTTAAATGAACGGTAGACTGACACATCTAGTGGTTGCAGCTTGTGGCTTGTGTGTGGAGGAATGCTGACCATAATCACATGTTTTTCTCGTGCTAAATTTAAAGATTTTAGGTTCTGATGAGTAGTGTGGTTGTCTAGAATCAATAAAACTGGTCTGTCTACTGATGGTCTCGTTTTTTCGATAAATATTTGTAACCAGTTGTTAAAAGTATTGTTATTTATCCAGCCAGAATCAGAGCACCAAGCTTGGGAGCCGTTGGGGGCTCCGTCCAATAGGCGTTCATTCATTCTCTTCCTTTGCCCAAATATAAAACAAGGTGGAATAAAGCGACCCGTAGCACTGCAAGTACAGATCACTGTGGTAAGTTGCCCCTTTTCTGCTGTAGCAATAACCCCTACTTGCCTTTTGCCTTTTGTCGAAATTACTCGAGGAGGTCGGGAAGCGCTAGTCTTGACACCAGTCTCGTCCATATTATATATATCGTCCGGTCTTGTCAGAAACTGGTATTGGGAAATAACATCCCATAGGTTATTATAGAAGCGATCCACCTGAGTGCGATTAAAAGCAGAGCAACGAGCTAGGGATGTGGGTTCCGGCGTTCGGTATGTTAGCTGGGGGTGTCTTTCCATGAACCCTTCTATCCATGCCCTCCCAGCCTTTTCACACTTAAAAGGATTAGGAATGTTATTTAATTTTGCCACCTCATAAGCTAATTCCTGAAGACTATCTTTTGACAGGCCATAAAATAGTGCGTCTCGTTCAATGGCAAGGTCACAAATCTTCTGCTCAAGCTCCTTTGAGAAAACAGGCTGAAACCTACCTAGTTTCTTAGAAGCGTCACCTTTTTTGATGTGGCGATGTAAAGTCCCGATCGGAATTCTATATTTCTTTGAAGCTGCACTTATTGTTGTGGCTTTTGCCTCATCCATCGCCTTCTGCATTGTTTCTTCCGTCCAAGACCCCCTCTTAGTTTTTCTTTTATATTTGAAGACCATCTAGAAAGAAAAAATGCGTAATTAAAGAGAGGAAATAAAGTAAAGAAATAAAATAATTTGACTCGGGCAAGATAGAAACTTTTCCATCTTGCCCTAAAATTCAAATTTCCAACTTGCCCATACACCGGTTTTAATAATAATATACCGACGCATCTGTAACCTTACTTTTTTTTCTTATGGTAGATATCAATTCATACAATCGATTCCTAGTAGATATCTACTGTCAAAATAAAATAATAATATTTCTTACCTTTTTTAAACAATTTCACTGCAAAAATCCTAGTTTTTATAATAATACGGCGTCTGTTAAACAAAACAATAGTACTCTTCAGTGGCTGGCGCGAACCGGACTGAACTTCGTGTGTAAAGTCAACATGGTCGCGTGTCTTTGTGTGCGTAACGACGCGGGCGACATGTCACGTGTTTTGAGTTTATAGGTAGTTTCTATCTTACCCGCTCCTTCCATCTTGCCCTCCCCTCCCCTAATGGGTAGGTACCTAATTAATTATATATAAGTAACTATATTAATCTATAACTAAGTACTCGTATATAAAGTTGTAAGCCCTTACAGTCAATATAAAAACTCTGCAACACTGTTAAAGTTACACAGGTGTAAGAAAACTGTTTTTGGCCTATGTCGTCCTGAAACTCAATTGAAATTCACATCACCGATAGATTTAGGTAGGTACCTACCTAGTATTTACTAGATAGGTACCTACGAGTGACAACCCTACTATAAAAACTAAATTGAAAAGCTTACAATACAATCACATTCAATTCTAGCTAGCTAGAAACGCGTATCGACATCCGCATTCTTCTTATATAACACGTAGCTAGGTAGGTATGTATATTTCGTTCCAATGCACTTTGTTCAAAATGTAAACAAACATGGTGGTCTGTGGTAACTGACGCGGCCTAAATCAAAAGAATACCTCGACATTTGGCTTTAAATCTAGGGCAAATTTGTAGTCTAGGTTGTAGTCTCGATGCAGTCGGGCCGCGTGGTCTCTGACCACCTCATCTCATTATAACTAAGGGATAACAAAGCGGCTACCACAAGTCCACAAGTCCTGTCCTGTGGCTACCACCTCTAAAAGAGTGGACTCGCCAATCCGCTTGGTTAACGTGGCATTTTGCGGCCTTACATCCCATTAGGCCCATGTCCAAGGGTGGTAATTTCAGGTAGGGGAAGGTAGCCCAAAGCGGGTACGTTAACGTTTGTGGTATGATAAAAACGACTATTTAAGACACATTCATTTTATTTTTTATATATGTATTTAGCATGTATCAGTGACCATTAATCTAAAAATAAACTCAAAAAAAATCTTACAATTTTATGAAAAAACAAGAAAAATTAATAACCCTCTTTTGACCCGCTTTACCCCATGGAGGCGCCTAAAGCGGGTCTAAGGTTTGGGCAAAGCGGGTCTAATATAATTATAATGAGATCAATCACTTTATTACACCAGTAAACTTTATAATTACGTTTACATCAACATTTTATAATCTTCAATAACTAAACAAAGTTCACCTACTAATGTTACATAATCAGACTCTTTCAAATTGCTTTCAACCTTACTCAGCCTTATTAATTTGTTCTTGAACATAATTATATAAAATAAACAAAAAATATTATTCTTGACACATATCACAGTAGTATGAGCCAGTGCCTGAATATGAGGAGCAAGCCTCATGGGCCCACATTTGACAGTCGTCACATTTAATCCAGTCCTCTTGAGGAGGATCTTTGTATGGCTCACTGCAGATCAGGCATCTATAGATTTTCTCTTTTTTAGAATTTATTTCCTTTTTCTTCACAGTTTTACTTGAAGCAGCATCTTTATCTTTGGTAAGTTTTCTTTTTACAGCTACATTTTTTTAAGTTCCTTAGCATTTCTCTTCAATTCCTTTGCTTTTTGTTCTTCTTTAATGGGTGTGCTGGTGAGTACTTCAGCTTTTTGTATTCTTCTTTTACGTGTAGTTTTCTTCGCCTGCGTTTTAGGAGACGGTCTTATATCCATAGGTGTCACATAAGGGATTAAGCTTGTTGCGATGTTTCCAGAATAGTTTTTAGCATCAACGTCATCAATGGAAGTAAAATTTTGTGTCAACTGTTCTGTCTCTGATACTGCCGGTGTAGGAGTTTCACGGCTAGTAGGTTTGCAAATAATCTCGTTACTAACAGCATCATTTGAGGTCAATTCTTGCCCCGATTGTCCTGCAACTAAAATAGCCGGTGATGGAGTTTTGAGGCTAAGGTGGTTCATAATAATTTCATCTAGAATTGTTGGTGAGACAGTACGGTCAGAATCAATGGAATTACGGGTATTTAGATCAGGCTCTTTTGTGCTGGGACCAGCAACAGCGACAGTCTCGGATAAATCATTAGACGCAGGCTGATTGGCTTCAGCAACAATGCTGGTATTTGTTGGTTCTGGTCTGTCCGTCAACATTGACGGGAGGAAATCGGAATCGTCGAATATGTTTCTATTTGTGGGCCAAATGCCTGAGGAGGAAAACCCATTCACAGCATTTTGAGAACTGGCCGCACCTCATATTGAGAAATAATGCGTCCAACGTGGCTTCTTTGGAACACAGAAATTGCTTGCTCGAAATAGATTTTAAGAGGGCCATAGACACATTTATCAAGAGGCTGCATTCGATGAGTTGTATGCGGAGCCAGAGACACAAATATCACATTATTTTTCGATGCATACTCCAAGGCTTCCAGGTATTTGTGGCTCTCGTGGTTGTCCATTATAAGCAAAATCTTTCTCTCTGGAGTCGGTCTAGTTATATTAACAAAGTGTCGCAACCATTCAAGGAATGTGGGGCCGTTTATCCATCCATTATCTGTACATGTGGCTGCTGTGCCAGGTGGAGCTCCGTCTAATAGTCTACCAACCATCCTTTTACGTCCAAAGATCATGAAAGGCGGTATAAATGCCCCTGCTGCATTACAGCAGCACACCACCGTTGTAAGTTTCCACTCGTTCAGTACTAGATATAACCCCAACTTGTTTTTTTCCTGATTTACTTAGAATCCTGGGCGGTTTACTACTCGTAGTTTGAATGCCGGTCTCGTCAATATTATATAGACGAGTAGCATCAATATTATGCTTGTCGATCTGGTCTTCCAACAGGTTGAAAAAACGTTCAACTTGAGGTTTGTTGAAGCCTCTTGCGCGTGCTATTGACGTAGGTTCCGGACGGCGCAGAGTAAGGTCTGGATGTCGAGCTTTGAAACCGATATACCAGTCTATGCCCGCAGTTCCATTTCTGAATGGATGCGAAATCTTGTTGGCATCGGAGTACTGACACACTAATTCTAAAAACTCAGATTTTGTGAGTCCATAAAACAAATTATCCATATGAAAAACATAATGGAGCAGATCCGATTCTTGTGTTTCGGTGAAAACGGTTGTAAATCTTCCCAACTTCTTTTTGAAAGTTCCTTTTTTGATATGTCGTTGTAAGGTCGACAAGTTTATATTATATTTTTTGGCAGCACTTCTAACGGACGACTTTCGAGCTTCTTCCATGGCGAGTTTCATGGTATTTTCATCCCATGTCGCCTGGGTAGTCTTTCTTTTATATTTATTAATCATCTGTAAAAATAAAAAATATGATAGTATTGAGCTAACTTACAAAAGGCAACCCGCTTTGCCCCTACCTGCTTTGCCCAACCGCGTGTTTCTTTAAATTTCGAGAGACATAACCTACAAATCAAAACTAAGTGGACAACTGTTTTTGAGGAAAAGTAGGGTGAAATACTACTAAATAATCATACAATAATGGTATACATCTAGCATACACAGTTTTTGACTATTCACTTCTTAAAAATACTCAAATATTTTAGTGAAAATGGAATAAAAAAGTTTTTGGTCTTACCTTGAAAACTTTCAACGCTAGGCGAGCGGGCCGACTGACGCTGATTGGTCGGCCGTCGAGGCACAGCACTACACTCACACATTCACAATGATGTCCATAGCTTACGGTTAGAAGAGGTATACCCGCTTTGGGCGATGTACCCGCTTTGGGCTACCTTCCCCTACGAAACGATATCAGTAGTGGACTTTGCCAAGATCCTTCTCCGCTACACATACCTACTTATGAATAAGAATGAATTTGACCGATGATTGGACCGACTTTTGGATAGAGTGAAATACCTATGAGAAAGGCATCACCTTCGAGGAGTTCAAAATCTTTTGCCAGTTCCTGAACAATTTGGAGAACATCACGATAGCTATGAGGATGTACCTACGCTATACGCTGGCTGATCAATGATCATCCTATACGTAAATAAAGGCCAATGTTCCATATTTTGTGGTAGGTAACTATTTTTAACAAAAATCATCCAAATATGTTTTATTAAATTATTTGTTATTTTAAAAAAAAATATTAAAAATTGACGATCGTTGATATTTTATTTAATTAATTAATTTTATCAAATTTTGTATTTTTCATGAATCACAAATAGTTGGATTTTGAATACTTTTTTTTAGAAAATATAGGATATTAGTTATGAAATATGTAGATACCTACAATAGTCTTTAGCGGGAAATTATTTGTAAGTTATTTTTTTATGATCAATTGAAACCATTTTTAATTACCATCTACCATCATTTACCATCATTTTTAAGCAAGATTTCAAAAGTTCGCGTCTTCCTCTCTTGGGGATCGGTTCTCGAATTTAAAATGCTTTTGGACATGAGGTGTTGGTACACTGGATTTAATCGTGGTTGCGTTTCTCTCAATGACGGATTCGTGAAGGCCGTCCTTGAACTGCGGTCACTGAGGAAAATGTGGCAAAAGGCTGCCATCGAACTTTCGTATTGTGCGTGGCGGCTTATTCGATCGGGCAAAAGGTAGGTAGGTACCACTATAGTTGGTAATAAAGCTCAAAAATCTTTGGGAAAGCATTATGTTACATTAATTTTCTTATTAATTTAAAGTCGTCACGAATTAGCCTACCCACTTTGTTTACAAATAATTGCCTTCACCACGAAAGAAAGTGAGAAATCATCAAATACCTGAATAATAGATATATGTAAGGTCGATAACGACTAATATCTACAGCACTAAGTATTTTTTAAAGTGGTCACTTGATCGCCAATGCGTTTGGCCAATGTGGCGTTTTAAGGCTTTACATCCATCATGCATACGACAATGCCCATGACGAGGCTCATGTCCAACAGTGGATACTGCAAGGGCTGGTTGCATTGCATTGCAAACAATTATCATCTCACTAATTAATTTAAAGTCGTAGGTATCTATCAGTTATTTACCTTTGCTCGCATTTTTGTTTATACTTTGTACAAATTGGATTGAAACGAAATATAAATCTACACCTACCGTAACACATAACACATCTACACAACATATATCTACATTTACACCTATCTACACAACATGGAACCTCCATTTTCAGTCCTGTATTGTATATAAAGTTCAAACTGTTTCAGTATCGATGTGTACCCAGCCCAAGTGTCGCAAAAGGGCGTTCGCCTAAATTATTCACTGAAGCTGCACTGAGGACCTATACCTCTCTTGCTTTAACTTAAACAACGCACGTATCGTTGTCTCGTATGCAGTTTGTATTACACATTGCGCTTTCGGCCGCCACATACAGTCGTCTCCCTCAGTTGCTAAGGAGACATATGTTGATATCTCGCTCGCTCTCATTAGGTTAGTCCAGAGAGATGTTTGCTCGACGCTTGGCAGTCGCATTTTGTATGTAGCGATGTAGAGTAGTGAGTGTTTACAGAGGTAGATTAATTTACTTTTTCTATCTTGCCAAGTAAGTAGCTACTTGCTCTCTAAATCTAAGGTCTGAGGTGATGTCTTATTGAAAATCTGATTCAATGTTGTGTGCTCTGAATAATAAACCATTCTGTTCTTTCTATGTGAATTTCTGGAAAGTATTTTTAATGGTTTTGGGCTTTTTTATACAACATTTAGATAGGTAAGATATCAGTTATCTTTATTGTAAGCTGGCATGTCTTTAGTACCTAAGTAGAGGCTTAATAATGGTTTTGAGTAAAAAGTAGACAGGTGTCTACCTATTTATTTGATCATTTTTAGAAAGTTAAGAGTTACAGATATCTACTATACTTATACCTACCTACTTAACCAATACTTAATCACATAAAATACTTAGGTAGGTACTAAAATTTAGTTTGTGAAATCACAATAGGCAAATCACTCACACAGTACACACTGCACTCAACACTCACAGCTATACAAGTTTTCAATGTGTATTAATAGAAACGTCACATCGATCGTTGTTTGTGAAGAAGGAACCTAATACAACTTTTGGATGAAAGATTACAGCACCGCTTAGCATAGCGGTATATGGGCTCGACTTGTTTTCCATGAACCCAAGTTCGATCCCAGCTCTGTGTAAACTTATTTGTAAATAAACACTGTATTTATTCTACTGCATGCTTGCCGACTTGGGAGACCTGCTTTATCATTTAGCTAAATTCCCATTAAAACAACATGCTAGAAAAAATGGAAAAGGGTTCGAAATTAATCGGCACAACTTTACTAATAAAGTTGCGTCATATAATCCTTCCTACATTTTTTGATTTATGGAAAAACTGAAGCATACTGTGATATTTTTTAAATATATACTTAAATATATACAAGTTATGTATGTGTGGGTATCTAAGTCTCTACAATTTGCTTTCGTTTTATTACATTTTTACAAGCTTTTATTTAACTTCACCTGTTAGTATGTTTGGGACAAATGTTGCAAGCCAAATTTGAACCACTACCTCTAAACTTACGACTTTGAAATTTTGCACGCTTGTTCAGTTCTAATGACAATACACTAAAATGATAGAAATAACCTGATGCTGCCAGGATTGTCTCCTCACGAGGGCACTCCTCAACGGTTAGTAGCACGGACACGAAACTTTGCATATACGTTTAATTTTGATAGCTAAATATGATCTTCACCATGAATTGATGCTGCAGCCAGGATTGTCTTCTCATGAGGGCACTCCTCAACGGTTAGTAGCACGGACACGAAACTTTGCGTACACGTTTAATTTTGATAGCTAAATATGATCTTCACCACGAATTGATGCTGCAGCCAGGATTGTCTCCTCACGAGGGCACTCCTCAGCGGTTAGTAGCACGGACATGAAACTTTGCATACACGTTTAATTTTGATAGCTAAACATGATCTTCACCATGAACTGATGCTGCAGCCAGGATAGTCTCCTCATGAGGGCACTCCTCAACGATTAGTAGCAGAGATACGTAACTGCAAATAGGTTTAATTTTGATAGCTAAACATGATTTACACCATGAACTGATGCTGCAGCCAGGATTATCTCCTCATGAGGGCACTCCTCAACGGTTAGTAGCATGCACATGAAACGTTGCAAAACAAAACACGACTTTCTACCGTAATAATGCGTTACTTAAAATGGATAGATTGAGAAATATTTTTAACTAAAAAGGTGTACCTAAGTAGATATTGGTAAATAAAATAATATAAAAAAAACTTTTTTTAAAAGCAAGCTTTTATGCAAGCCATGTACTAAAACTGGCTTGCATAGAAGCTTTTTATATTATTTTTAATATTTTAATTTGAAGTTAATATTAAATTAATATTTATTATCTCATGTCTATTATCTTAAGTTTATTATGTCTTATTGTTTATTATTGTTTGTTATTATCTCATGGGATCAACTTAAACATAATTATTTTGTCCCAAAAGTTGTTGTTTCAGTTGTTGTATGAGCATAAAATTATTCCCCGCACATGTACCTACCTATCGCACATAAAAGTGCCCTACTCAAAGTGTTCATGGCACCAGTTATCACAAAAGCTACGTTTTATCGAGTCCTCATTCGGTGGATACCTTGTATATACTTTTCGCCACATAGTGGACAATATATTCGTTTTCTTTCTTACTTCTAGCAGTCTTAGTAGTTGTATGTAATAGGGGTTAAAGTATGAAATTGCCGTTTTATAGTAATAGATACTTTGAATTGACATAAAACCTTCATGGTGTGAGATTTTCGAGTGAAACTTATTTCACATGATACCTATGAGGTTCTTGTTTTAAAAAATGTGCAACATTCGATTTTCGACTTTCAATTGTTTTTTTTATTCAGCTTAGACGGGAAAGATGGATACTTCGAAAATCCGAGTAATCATTGAATAGGTAGGGGAGAGGCGTACAAAATGAAATAGGTGGGTAAAATGTAGTTCTCATAATGACCCGTAGAGGGCCGTTTAGTAACATCTTATATCCTGTGGAGGCGCCAGTCGCGTTCGGTTGAGCATGTGAAGCGGACACGTGTTTGTGTGAATTTTGCATTTACGAGTTTTGTTTGGATGGATTTTGTTTCTTCGAAAAAGTTAGTATTGTCTTACATTTATTAGTTTTTAGTGGCTTAATTTTATTGTTTTATTTGTAAATAACTCCTATTATGTGTTGAAATCTCAAAATTATTCGCGAAATTAAAGTTACTAATTTTTTATATTTAAGGTTATAAAGTGGACAAAATGGCATACCACTTGTTCGGGTAAAATAGCATAGTATGTCGTTTGACCCACCTTTTTTTCTTCTTTCAGATAATCGATAATCATGCCTCGCAACTATTCTAGAAAAACAAACCGACAGGGTTGGAAAATAAAGGTTGGAATCCTCTATAGAAAAGGCAATTGACGCTGTGAAGAAAAATGAAATGGGTTGGCTTTTAGCTTCTAAGGTGTTTAGCGTACCACAATCAACTCTTAGAAGACATGCACTGCGCAGAAATAAAGTCTTAGCTCCAACTACAAAAGGTACCTACGAGTAGCTACCAAATCAGTTTTTTTAGCTTCCGCAGTTGGTTAACATGATAAGATTGAATTTAATTACTTACCTTATTCTTTTAGGTATGGGAAGGTACGGGACTGTGTTCACTCATGAGATGGAAAGAGAGCTGGTTGCACATATAAAGTTGCTGGAAACCAGATTGTTTGGTTTCACACGGAAGGAACAATGAAAAGAAAACCGCTGGTAAAGAGTGGCTGGCTGGATTTCGTCGAAGAAACCCAGACATATATTTAAGGAAACCCGAAGCAACTTCAGCTGCGAGAGCCCAAGCCTTCAACAAGCCGCAAGTAGCCCTATTTTTCAACACTTACCAAGAAATTAGTCAGAGCAATAACATTTCTCCGCATAGACTCTATAACGTCGACGAATCAGCTTTATCGACTGTTCAAAGACCACAAAAGGTGTTTGCTACCACTGGACGTAAGCAGGTTGGGGCTTTAACTAGTGCTGAAAAGGGGTCTCATGTGACTGTTGTTTGCTGCATGAGTGCAAATGGTCATTTCATTCCACCGTGCCTAATTTTTCCTAGAAAAATAATGAAACAGGAGTTAATAGACCAAGCTCCAACCAGTAGTTTGGGAATTGCACAAGAATCAGGTTGGATGATCACAGCTGTATTTTATAAATGGTTGGTGCACTTTCAGACGCAAGTGAAAGCTAGCACTGAGGACAAAGTGCTTTTGATAGTTGATGGACATATCAGTCATAAAGTTATAGAAACTTTAACATTCGCAAATGAGAATGTAATCATTATGGTGTGCTTACCGCCTCACTGTACACACCGCATGCAACCCTTGGACGTATCTTTCTATGGTCCACTGAAGACCTATTTTAATCAAGAAGTGAGCACTTGGTTAAAGAGCCATCCAGGCCGAGTTGTCACTCACTTTCAAATAGGTTCCATTCTCAACAAAGCTTATGGTAAAGCAGCAACAGTCCAGACGGCAGTGAATGGGTTTCAAAAAACAGGTCTCTGGCCTGTCGATCCAAACATATTTCCCGATTATTTATTTGAGCCTGCGGAGACGACAAATATCCCCATGCAAAGCTCTCCGGTAGAGTCCGAAGAAGGCTTATCAACAGCAGAAAACCTATGTATTTCCTCAGCAGATCGACCTCAGGTTGAAGATGGCTCTACATCACTGATAGTTGCGAGTACATCAACCATAGTCAACCCACCTACTACCTCCACATCCACAGCCCAATCTATATACAAAGCTCCTGCAATACCTATGACAACTTCAGCATCTAGATTGATACTCCGAGATACAAATATCAATGTTCCAGTAAGCGTGTTATCTCCAGTGCCGGCAGGAATATATGTGACTGGGCAAGGCAAAAGAAAACCACGAAAAAAACCAACAGTATTGTTGTTAACTTCAACCCCAAACATGGAAGAAGCTAAAGCAAAATCTGCTCCTCCACCTGTCCCAAAGAAAAAAACGAGAAAGGCAACAAAAGCTTTGAATTTCAGTTCTGATAGTGAAAACGATTTCACATCGCAATTTGACACTGAAGATGGAGATGAAGATTGTCCTTGCATTTATTGCAACGACCTCTACTCAAGGTCTAAGCCGAAGGAGGTTTGGTTACAGTGCTTGATATGTAAAAGATGGGCTCATGCATCGTACGCAGATGTTCCGAAGAAGACGAAGTCTTTCACGTGTGAACTCTGCATATAATGAACGGATTTTCATTACAAATTTGGTATGCCATTTTGTACATACCACCTATGTCATTTTACCCGCCTAGGGCGGACAAAACGGTTTTTATTCAAGTTTTTTAGATATTATCAATAATTATATTATTATTGTTTTTAAATGATTGATCTCTTTATTCCGACTAAGTAATGAATCAAAGAATATAAAGATACATTAAGTGTTGAAAAGTATGAATAAATAAAGATTTTATGACTGATTTAATAACTAGTATGTCATTTTGTACGCCTCTCCCCTACGAGTTCCGACGCGGAACTAACGCGGCAGAAACGGCTCTCAATATCAATGCTGCGTTTGGAGAGGAGACTGCTAATGAACGAACCGTGCGTTTTTGGTTTAAACGCTTTCGTAATGGAAACTTCGATTTGAACTCTTGAACTTGTAACTCTACAGGAGCTGCAGTTAGAAACCATACGTCATCCTCCGTACTCGCCAGACCTTGCTCCAACGGACTACCATTTTTTTCGTGATTTGGACAATTTTCTACGTGGTAAAAAATTTTCTTCCCAAGAGGCAGTACAAAATGCTTTCACACAGTTCGTCGAATCTACATCCCCAGAGTTCTATCGCAAAGGCATAAATGAACTTCCGATTAGATGGCAACAATGTAGGGGAAAGTCCTCCAGTACCGGCCGGCATCCAGTACCGGTCAGTTGCAATTTCCGAAATTCTACAATAGCTGGCGCTGAGGCAGTTATCGTCATTTAAGTAATACGGTCTCACAAGTTATGCCTCGCGCGGTGGCGATCTGTCGCGATCGGCTCACTGTCACTGCGAAGATTTGTGTTGCGCGCAGCGAACGCACGATACACAACTAAAGTTCCGTGGGTGATTGCTGGAGTTTAGACGACGAGCTCGAGAGAAGTCAAACTGGTATGTATTCATTATTTATATAGCTATTATAAAATATGTTTTACTTCGAACTTTATGCTTACATTCTTGTCTGTGGTCGAACATAATATTTTATTCCGTTCCCTACAGTACCGGCCACAAAATTGTCCTCCAGTACCGGCCACTGTTTAAGTTAATTTTTGTGTGGTTTTATTTGCTTATAGGGACACAAAGATGCCAGACAATAAAAGTGATGGTGAGATGAAGAAAAAGAAGGGCACCTGGGATCCTGCCAATATGCATAAAGCCGTGGAGAAGGTGCTGAATAATGAAATGTGTTGACATTGACCAATCGGTTGATAATTTTAAAGTAATAATTACAGAATTGTCACCGGTTCCTGATGCTTCGAAAAGAAGAGCTACTGCATGACGTCATAAAGCTAAAAGAAGTGAAATCTACACAAGTTCTCCATACAAAAAGGTGCTCGAACAGAAAAGAGCAGATAAAAGAAGAGTTGAGTCAGCTAAGCGAGGCAAGAGTTTGCTTTCAGGACAAGATGTCAGCAAGAAAGGCAAGAGTTTGCTTTCAGGAAAAGATGTTAGCAAGAAAGGCAAAAAAACAAAAAGAAAACCAGAGTCCTCCCCACAGATCGATTTAGGAAGAATTACGGATTTGAACTCGCGATGGCCTAGCAGTGGATGTGAAAAGAGATGGTTACCTACAGTTACTTACCTAAGTAATTATAGGTATAGGTACTTAGCTACTACACTGATTACTTTAATAATAGGTATGTATCTATCCTAGCAATTGAATTACAATATCTACCTAAGTATCCTAGTAAAAGTTTACCTATACAAAATAAACCTAGTTATATAACTGCCTACTTTATAAACAAAAAGCTACTACAAAAAAAACACTTACACAAAGCTTTTCCTATTTACACCTCTCCGACAAAAAACATTCCGTTTACGCGGTCTACATTATACGAACTTGATTATGCAAAGCTCGAGGTAGGTACCTATGTTCAGTAATTCATTCCAAGTGTCGCTCGTCGGCGCAGAGCCTCTGCGATCTCTTACCCGCGTTTATTGTAATCAAAAGAATAATAAATGTACCTACACTTTCACTTGTAACATGGTATATTTGCATCGTAATAATCGTCAAGTGCACTTGACGGTAGAGTTAGGAAGCAAATAGGCGTCGGATAACCTGTCGCATTTTTATTCATATTTCAGCTTCAATGCAACATACGAAAAGACATCCCTTTACCTCTCTGAACTTGCAATGTACAACACTATAAATCGTTAGGTACTAGCCCTTTCATCGTCCTCTGCTGGATGTGGACCTTCTTATGTACTGTCCCGGAACGAGTTGAATGCGCGCAGAAGGAATGTGACCGTTTTATGTCACTTGTTTTTAGTCTTGTACTACAATGACCTTACTGAAATATCGATTTCAGTCGATATTTTTAATTTAAATGTCACGGTCAAAAGTAAAACACACAAATAATTATAAAAAACACGACTTATTTCTATCATTTTTATTTACTATCATTATTTATTTATTTATTATTAATCACACATTAGATAATATAGTAAGTAGGTATACATAATTTTTAGTTTTAAACAGATATTTAATGTATAGTTTTGAGTAATAAAGTTACTAAAAATAAAAAAAAAAACAGAAAAAAATACAAAAATTACTAATTGAGAGAAATATAAAAAAAAACAATATTATAACAACAAAAATCTACTAAGCATTACATTATTATTAATAATAAAAAATAACTTAAAAGTACTAAAAGGAACATCGAACGCGTGTTATATCGATGACGCAAGAGAAACAATAGAAAGCGAGCAAGCGCATCACTTAACTAGCCGGCACAAGTGTGGCGAGACGGCTGGGAGGGGGGTGTGCTCGTGTCCCCACACCTCACACCGCGTGCGCATTTAGCTCATTCCGGGACAATACATTGTTTTGTGCACAACGGATGTGTGGCTGGTCAAGCGAGTTCCCGAGTTCTCTTTCTTAGCAGCTTTGTTATCACATAGTCGCCTTTTACGACACCGATGGTAAGAGATGGGGTAGTGGCCAACAGTCACACGGCCAAACTACATATAAGTATAGATCTCTTCAAACTGGTGCCTCGGAGTGATGGCACCCAGGATACAAATTCTTAAGCTTAATTTTGTTAGCGAACCTTTACAAACTGACGCGATACACGGCAAAATAGATAATTTTGTAGGCAACGGAGGTACCTTTTTTTTTTTTTTTTTATAGACTAGGGGGCGGACGAGCAAGCGGTCCCACGTGATGGTAAGTGTTACCGCCGCCCATGGGCACCTGCAACACCAGGGGGTATGCGGGCGCGCCGCCGACCTTGCAAAATCCTATTCACAGCTCTCTTGAAGAACCCCATATCGTAGTTCAATGGAAAGACCTCTTGAGGCAGTTCGTTCCACAGCCTACGGGTTCGCGGTATAAAATAGTTTTTGGACCGCATAGTGCGCGACACCTCCGTATCGAGGAAATGCGGATGGACCGCACTTCTGTGACGGGAGGTGCGGTTGTAGAAACCCGAGGTGGGAATTATATTAAACAATTCTTCAGAGCATTCCCCATTGTACAGGCGGTAGAACACACAGAGAGACGTAACGTCTCTCCGAACGCTGAGGGATTCTAAACCGCCCGTGAGAGTGGGATCGTCGACAATACGAACAGCACGTCGTTGGATAGAGTCAAATGGGTCCAATTGGTATTTCGGTGCGCCGGCCCAGAGATGAGAGCAGTACTCCATATGGGGCCTCACCTGAGCTTTGTAAAGCATAAGGAGTTGCCCAGGTTTGAAGTACCGCTTCGCTCTGTTCAGCACACCGAGCTTTTTGGAGGCCATTTTGGCCTTATTGTCCAGATGACCCCTAAATTCGACTTTGCTGGAGATGTCGATACCAAGGATCCCGATACTCTCCAAGATCTTAAGAGGTATGCTCTGAAAGCGAGGTGCTACAATAAAAGGGGTTTTCTTAGCGGTGAATGCACAGACTTGCGTCTTACTGGGGTTGAAATCCACTAGGTTCATAGAACCCCAAATCGAAACTAGATCTAAAGAGTCTTCGATTTCAGACACAAGCCTGGCGCGACTCTCTTCCACTTCGACCCGAGGGATGTTGGCGCGGCCCCTGTACAAGGTGTCTCCAGTACTGTCATCCGCATAGCAACGTATGTCACCAATTTGTAACAGGTCGTTGATATGCAGAAGGAACAGAGTTGGGGACAACACGGAGCCTTGCGGGACGCCAGCGTCAATAGACATGGTGTCGGAGCAGCTACCATCGATAACGACTCTGATGCTCCGTCCAGTCAGGAAACTGGCAACCCATTCGCATAATCCCTCGGGTATCCCGAAAGATGGTAGCTTGGAAAGCAGCGATTTGTGCCATACCCGGTCAAAAGCTTTCGCAATGTCTAGGCCTACAGCCAGAGCCTCGCCTCTACTCTCAATGGCGTCAGCCCAGCGGTGTGTTAAATACGCTAAAAGATCACCAGCCGAGCGATTATGGCGAAATCCATATTGACGGTCGCTAATCAGCTGGTGATCCTCTAGATACCCAAGGAGCTGTGTGTTTATAACACGCTCCATCACTTTGGAGAGGAGGGAGGTGATCGCTATTGGCCTGTAGTTGGCCGGGTCGGTGCGGTCACCCTTTTTAGGCAAAGGGTGAACTGAACATGAGCTACCTTCCATGCTGACGGGAAGCTTTTTGTGGAATATGAGAGCCTAAAGAGTCGCGTAAGCACCGGAGACAACTCGGGAGCGCAAAATTTGAGCACCACCGCAGGAATACCATCTGGCCCACTCGACTTTCGGATATCAAGAGATGCTAGAGCTCGCCGGACTTCACGCTGGGTGAAGCAGATTTCCGGCATGGAGCTTGTGCACCTCGAGGTGGACGGTGGTGAGGCACCTCTATCGTCCAGGGTCGAGTTTGAGGCGAAGAGACTGCCCAGGAGATCGGCTTTCTCTTTCGCCCCATGTGCCAGTGAGCCATCGAGTTTCCGCAGTGGTGGAAGTGACGACTGACAGAAGTTACCCTCGGCAGCCTTAGCGAGCGACCAGAAAGCCCGACTTCCAGAAGGATAGCTTGCTAGTCGATCGCCAATTCTGCGGATGTGCTCATTCCTTGCTCTGACAGTGATCCTCTTACTGCACCTCGAGGCAGCGTTAAATTTCTTCCTCAAGTCGGTGGTATTCGGATCTTCAGACACCTGCGCTTTGGCCCAGGCCCTGTATGCAGCCCGCTTATTACGGCGGGCCTCTCTACAGGACTGATTAAACCAAGGTTGGCTCCGTCCGCCTACGGGTATCACGGAACAAGGAATATAACATTCCATGCCCTGCAACACCACGTCGGCAACGGAGTCTGCACAGGTATCCGGATCACCCGACGAGAAACAGAGCTGCCCCCAGGGATAAGAAGCGTAAAATTCGCGCAACCCATCCCAATCTGCAGACTTGTAGTGCCAGACGTTGCGCGTTCCCTGAGAATAGGTCGGCGCGGATTGTTTAGCTGGCACAGCAGTTCGAATGATACAATGGTCTGATGATCCTAACGGAGCATCAACAACAACATTGTAGTCATTCGGCCGCGTAGTCAGCAGGAGGTCCAATAAGGAGGGAGTATGGCTCTCGATATCAGGTATCCTCGTGGGTGAGGATACCAACTGCGAGAAACCATAGGTCAGGGCAAAGATGTGGGCTGCTCTCCCTGCGCGGTCGGTTATTCGGGATCCCAACCACTCTTCGTGGTGAGCGTTGAAATCACCGAGGACCACCACTTCCGCGCAAGGGAACTGCTCGAGCACGCTGTCAGTCGTCTCTTGTAGCCGCTCAAAAAAACGAGTCGTCTCCGTATCACCGCTGTGGGACCTGTAAAGGCAAGCGTAGACTTTAGTGGAACATCCATAGTCAATACGCGCCCAGAGGATCGACAGGTCCCCGTCTTCAAAATGGCTGAGGCGGCGGCAACAGACATCCTCCCGGACGTACATGCATACCCCGGCACGTCGCACAAAACAGTGCTCCAGTTTGTAACCGGGGTAATGAAGATATGATGTATCGGCCGGGCAGGAAATCTGTGTCTCCGTCAAGAAAAGTAAGGCCGGCTTTGCCGTCTCAAGGTGGTAGTGGACGGCGTCGATGTTACTATGCATCCCTCTGATGTTGCAAAAGTCCACTTGAAACGTGGAACTTGAGGGTGGGCCGCTGAGTGCACATTATACCTTCTCTTTTTCTTGGCCATTGTGTGAATAGGAAAAAACTAAAATAGAAAAAAAAAAAAGGGGGGACGGAGAGAGAGATGGCTGCATGTGGATCAAATGACAAAGCACGGGGCGGAGAAAAAATCAGGTCACAAAGGTTGTGTGACTTGCCGGCGCGGGGTACGGAAGGGCCCCCGGTCCCCCCCCGGGGGCAGCAGTCGGGTTCCACTCCGGTCTCCTCCGGCACAACTGCTACCCCAAGGGATTTTTCACGTGCGGCGGGGCAGCCTCCTGGGGTGGAGATTAAAGTAAGATCCCCGGGCTCGGGCCCCCAACAACACGCGGGCGGTCAGCGGACAACCGTTTCACCGGGTCTCCCTGATCCCCGCGCCACCATGTCACGCCCATGCGCGTCTGTAATTCCCCGCAACCGCCGGTCCTCATTTCCACACGCAGCAATCTCTCTCTCGGGACGGCTTCTTCCGCTCACCGCCGGAACACGATGCGGGCCTCGCGGCTTATAAGGCACCATTATGGCGGCGGACTCCGACGGGAGGGTGGTAGCATTGCCGACGGAGTAACCCTCCCACCGCAAAAAGGGAACGCCATTGCCTCGTCAGTTGACAGCAGGGTGCACCACTAGCAGGTGAGGTTGGCTTAGGCTCCAAAGATGTTAGGTGTACAACACGTACACATACCTAGATAAATATGATGTTTACTCTAGCTCTATACTTGTAGCTTCAGTAGCTCAGTTAGTTGAGCGTCTCGTCTGTGAACAAAGTCGGCGAGAAATTGTATGTAAACTTATCTATTTTGTCGTGAGTACCACAGGTATCCGTAAGCGTCTTTACCTATCCACTTACTATCAGTTGGACTGACTGTCACCCCCCTTTTTATAAAAAAAAGTTCATAAACACAGGTTGATAGATGCTATTTCAGTTTGTTTAACGCATTCGTACCCGCAGACGAGTAATAAAATAAAAATAACGGCGCTCTTGTCTCGCCGACAAAGGGCATGAGAAGTCGATTCAATTAAATGAATCCTTTAATAAGCAAATAAGCAGAAGCGAGAGGCCAAAGATCAAAGCTCTCTCGATGACACTCTCTGCCCCTCGCGTACGTCTCGCCTTCATTATACACGCGCTACTCCAATGTTATCCCCAACGCCATTGTATCGCGATATCAACCATGATATCGGTATCATTCAAGGGAGTGTGTACGCTGTGTTAGAGAATGTGTAAACACGCTATTAATGTCAACTGTGAATAGCTGTCACCTGTCAACCTTAAACTGTCTCTCTGTTATAACCGCTTGTGCCGTTGGTAAATGTGAGATTATAAAATCAAGTCTATAATCAGTTATCCTAGTCCGTATTACAAATATTCCAACACGCTGCATTCCCACAGCCGCTGGGAGCGCTCGACTAGCTATCCCTCCCTCTTACCTATCCCTCTCTTACAGAAGACTACTTTGAAATGAAGGTACTGCATTTCCTACTTTGTCTTATTTTCCCGATGTACCAACGTACGTGTTTCGGTAGTGAGTGAGATAAGCCAGAGCCTATTCCCATCCTATCCCTCCCCATTTTCCCACTGTTTCTCCAAATCCATTCCTATAGGTATCTCCAAAAGCATCCGGATGCGCATCCGGGGCCGTGCCTATATTTGTCATTCTCGACTGATGTTGGCATGTATCGCGGATGTGCGATTGTATCCACTTACCATCAGATGGATTGTATATTCGTCTGCCGTCTTATTTCGATAAAAAAAATGTAAACTTTTAAAAATGTATAATTTTAAACATCTTCAGCCGTTGTATGATAAACAAACCGCCAACCGGAACAGGTCACACGACATAAAGAAATAGGGGAAAGTGGGGTGATTGCGCACATCTAAAGTAAAAACCCCAATAATAGAAAAATAAGGTTACAAATGTAGTCAACTTTTATTGAAACCTAAAAACTTTGTAATCTACTTACAAAATAAACATATCAAAATGCTTAAACAATGAGGGAGAAAAGGGATGAACGTAACAATTTTCAGTATTGTGTTGATATTTTTCGTTTATTTATAAATACGAAAGCTTGTCTCTTCTTTTGGACGTAGGCATATATAATTTTGAGAAACTATAGTTTTTAAAATAAATCAATTAAAGACGGGTTATGTCACAACCATCTCGACCCCTAGGGGTGATTGTAACTAAGCATGGGGATTGCATTAACATAGTAGGTAAATAAGAATTACCTAAATAATGGTTGGTACCTAATATTCATTTACTAGCAGTCTTTTTCAGTCTAGATTTAACATATTAATTATTTAACAACACAAAGTAAGTAGTATAATTAAATAAAGTTACAAAAGAAATAACATTACCTACCTACTTTTTAACATAAAATCACTAAATGAGACAAACAATTACGACAAATAAATTATTTCGTTGTTAGTGCAAGCTACGTGAGACCACAAGTGGCACTCAAAGCCAATGCCTTGAGTGTCACTTGTGGTCTCACGTAGGTACCTACCTACCCACTTTTCATCTGCCTACCTACCTACTGTTTGAAAACGGCTCATCACAAATCAAATAATAATATTCTTCATCTTCACTTACATCTTCATTTCTACTTTTTTGTTTTAAAGATTTCCTTCTTTGGTTTAGTATTTTCTGTATATTGCAATGCAGATCTTTTTACTGCTCTGATCTTTCGTCTTAGGTATTTCTTCTTCCTCTTGTTGAATTTCCAATTTGTTTGGGGTATCATTATCGCTGATTTCCTACCTTTCCATTATTCGTTCTGAGTTCTGCTTTTGGTATGGGTTTAACGTCACAGGACAAAATGATTTATACTTTCTTTAATTAATAGATACGCTTTGCAAATTTGACGAGCCATATAGGTATGCATAAATAATTGACGAGGTAGACGGGACTGTCAAATCGATTGACGTTGACTGATTAGCTAGATTAGCTCATAAAGTACTTAGGTGGAAAAGACGAGGCACAGGTGGAATTCAGTGGAAAGGCAACATTCATATATGACGAAGGTGGTATGATATGAAGCTGCAGCATCTCGGTATCGTACATTCCTGAGAAGAACTTCTACTGCAACTTGTTTGAGCATCGCAGGTGTTGCCAGGCCTCTATTTGTTTTTATTTGTTAAGTTAATGTAAAAAAAAATCACTGTAAACTAATATTAAGAATCTCCATTATAATCGGGATGAAATTAACAAGCTGTTAATTTTATCCCTCATTCACGATTTCCCAAAATCAGAGAAACATGTGTTTCTTATAAGAGAAATTATTTAGAAGCATAGTTTTCATAATGAAAAAACTAAAGGGATAAACATACTTCAGTATTGATAAGAAAGATTGAATTTAATTTCTACAAGAAAAGAACTAGGTAGGTACCTACCAAGCATCGAAAAAAATACCAAAAACTGCTTTCGTTGTATTTTCAACGCATTGATAAAAATTAATAAAAATGACGCAAAATAATGGCGGACAGGTTTATACCTACAGGCAACATAGTTCGTTCGAAAACTCGTTAGTTACTTTCATCCCATGTACTTTTATCTCTGGTCTCCTACCAGTTTTAGAGTAGTCGCGTTACAATACAAACTAACTCCGTGGCTCTCCTCCATATTAATGTGAAGTGGCGGAATGCGTCACGTGCGTAAGTGAAGGCATCTGATTAGATCACAGGACTCCCTGTGATCTAATCCGATGCCTTCATTCGATGACAGACAAGTACGTACTTCTTTTAAAGTAGATACCTACCGCGCTGATGAAGTACCATAGGTAAGTATAAGGAAGATATAGAGACAAGATAAAGTTTAGTTTTAAGTTTTAAAATAAATATGAAGACTATTTTGTACCTATTTAAACATGAAAATAGGTACACATAAATAAAATAACGCTACATTCAATGACCCACATTAGGATTCCCTGTCGTGGGTTCAGAGACACACAAAGACACACTCAGACTCGAGAAAACATTTATCTTTTTTTAAAACAAATGAGTGTCCGTCCGGGAATCGTACCGGGACTTGCACAGCAGGCAGGGACACTACCAATTGTCACTTGTCATTACCTAACTGTCACTTGCGCAATGTGTCATTATGGGATTGTGTCAATACCTAGTCCAGCCATAATTATTGTTACAAAGAAAATATTAATATTTTTACATTATCATTTTATTCGAAGCTAACACCCCACCAAATCATCACTGAAGTCGGATAATGGCCACGTTGCACTCTATTGACCAATTGAGCGGCTTCTCTAGCGTTATGAGCATAAACTCGATCATTATGTTTGTTAAAATGTGCCTCAAGTGAACATTTTCTCGTTCGTAAATAAGCTTTGTCAGGGAGCTCTCTTTGCGTAGGTTTGCCTTAAAAGTTATTTTAATTTGTCAACCCTATTTTTCTTTAAAGTATCAGTTAATAAAAGACAAGAAGCAGCAAGACCTAAATCATCTTTTAAAATAGGAGACACCAGGGAGAAAAGCCACATGGGATGAAAGTAACTAACGAGTTTTCGAACGAACTATGTTGCCTGTAGGTAGGGGAGAGTGGGGGAATTGGAGCCATGTAAGGAAAAGTTAAAAAAAATACGAGTTTATGTTGTAATCATTCATTTTTTTAGACACTAATTAGTCTTTTATTTATCTGTCTTTCAGTAATTGCTAAAAAAAAATTTAAAAACTAACTCTTAGTTAGTGAAAATGACTTTTTTTATAAATATTAGTTTCGCTCGCATTACCCCACACATCGGGTAACGAGAGCCAAAAAACCTCCATGTGTGTAATGAGAGCCATCACTTAATACTAAACAAAATGAAACTTACTTTGGTTCACGTAATAGGAACTTAAACAAATCACAGTTATACAGTAATCAACAGAACATAATAATCAACAAAAATAAAGCTTTTCTAAAAGTTAAATATACAACATAGGGTATTCTAGGGATCTAAACAAAAATTGCAAATATAATCTATGGGATGACTATTTATATATTGCAAATATATAAAAAGTCATCGCAACCCGAACACTCGGAATGGGCCCATTTTCCACAGGCTCTGCAACGGTACCATAGCTCTTTATTTTTACCAACATCGTTACATACGATGCATTCATTTTCCTCCTCTGAGTATTCAGAATCATCATCACACATATTATTTTCATCAACAGATGATTCCTCAGTTGTGTTGTCTTGGAACAAATTTCTGGTTGCCTTCTTTATGTTTTTTTTAAATGATTTATTCTTAGTCTTTAATTTAATATTCTTAGATTTCGTTTTTTGGATTTTCTTCGGTCTATTTTCCTTTTTGTTCTTTATTTCTCTCTTCTCCTCGAAAATTTTCTTCATGGGGGTACCAGTCAAAACTTCTGAATGCTTGTTTCTATTAGTCTTTGCAGAGTTTTTTAATATTTGTGGACGAGGACATACAACATTTAAGATATCAGCAAAGCTTGTAGATGGCTGTGGAGAATATTGTGATGGTTGGTTGCTGGTATTTTGTGACGTGGTAGTAGGCATTTGCAGGGGCTTTTGAGAGGATGTCAATGATTGTGAAGTAACTGTAGCTATTGTTTCTGAAGGTAGAACAGAGTTACGATCTATTAATGCTAGTCGCTTCTGGCTTTCTAATACTGAGCTCAGGGTGTCGGCTCATGAACCCAAACAACCAATCTTTTCCAGCAATTTTTTTTTTCAGTGTTAAATATTTTTTCAACACCAATATTCACAGCCATATTATAGCATATTTTACGCAGTTGACTGCCGGTTAAACCATAAAACATATTAGACATATCAATGATATGGTTAACAATGGTATGTTCCCGTTCACTAGTGATCACAGGTTTTCTCCCAAGCAGCGGAGAACGACTGTAAGTAATAACATCACTATTTGCTAACCTGAACCGTTTCTTGAGCGTGCTATAGGGTATTTTAAATTGCTGTGCCGCTTTATTAACTGATATTCCTTCCTTTCGTAATAGTTTCTATTGCACTCTCTAACGAAGGCGAGGTCCAACTGGCCTTTGATGTCGTTCGCTGTCTAGTTCTTGGCATCTAAAAAATAAAATAAAGCATGTTTCATTAGATTAGAATTACGTTTTTCGAAAGGGCGGGCCATGGCGGGGTAATGGGAGCGCTTCTAGCTCCCATTACCCGAATGTTAAACATCTCGAATTAATAAAACTAACATAAACAAACTTTGCTAAATCATCTATCTTCCACTTATATCGTAAAATTTATGAAATAAGGCATTTAATAAACACAAAACACAACAGAATGATAAAAGTTCAGGTACTTACTTTGGTTACGAGATTTGATATTTTTTTACAAGGATGACTCACAAAACTAACTTCTTCTCGTCACCGCTATACGCGTGCTGCTGAGCTGGCCAGCGGCGATCACGTTGCATAATCGAAGGTTCCCGAAGCCGTTCGTGTCATTTCGGTGCGACTTGTACGTTCCTGTGTGTGTAAATTGTAGTAGCTCCCATTACCCGCTAGCTCTGTTTACCCCGTTCTCCCTTACCTACCTATACATAAACCTGTCCGCCATTGTGTTGTCATTTCTACTCGTCTATATGGATTCTTAGATTGTGCCTCTAACTCTATCCCTAAGCATAGGGATGCAAATCATTTCATACCTACTCGTATATCGATAAAATATCGATGTATCTCACAAATATTGATATTCAATGGTCAAAAGACATTATCGATAAATATAGGTACCTACCTTAAGTTTAAAATCAGTTCTTAAAATTTTTCATATAGGTACCTATTACTTAATTTAATATCTACTATTAAAAATATATATAATAAATTTGCACTGGACTGTACTGAAAGGAGCGTAACTACGACTAATGAGCTAATCGGCGATCGTTACACTGCTCTCATTTCATACCGCCACACAGTCCACAAATTGACTCCTGCACAGGTGACCTTGAGACTCGCAAGATCGGCGTCTAATATTATAGCGCCCACGGCCCACTGGTGAGAGGACTTCGTAGAGGAAATCGATGTTTATTCAGATTGTATACTCTTATACAATATCTATATAAAGTGTAAAGAGAGACGAGCAACAGAAAATATTGAATGAGCAACCAGCAAACCACTGCTTAGTTTTCTGTATCTAAGTGATGATACAAAGGTGGTTGGTTTCGGTTGTGGTAACAATATAAAGAAATAAGTGCCGCTTCCGTGTAGTCCATTTTAAGTAAATTAAGATTATTCTTAAATTATTGTAATTTAAAATTGTTTTACTTCAAGTTATGTATTCAAAAAATAGGTTATTTTGTTGATCACGATAATTTGGTGTTCATTCAGTAGGTAATTTCTGGCTGCTATGTACGTGGCGAATCTGTAGGTAGGTACAGCGTCGGACTGGCCAAATAGTCGAGGTGGCGTTTGCCAGCCGGGTCCCAACCTGCGTGGGGCCCCCCACGGGTCTGGCTTGCGGCAAGCCAGGCGATAGGTAGGATGGGAGGCCCGCGCAGGCTAGGTCCGATAGTATCCCATCTACCATTATCCAGTCTCGGGCCCCGGGCTTGTGAGCCACCCGGGCCCTTCCTGCCCAGTTCGACCCTGGGTAGGTTCGTTGTTTCAGGAAGCACAGAGGTAGTCAAATAATAAACGATACATTTTTGTAATTTCTTTATTTTTTCACCATTTATCGTAAAACTTTCCTACGGCACACCGCGCGTCGCAGTCGCGCACCAATATTCCGCCTTGTGTATGTCGAGCTATGCCTCCTTACCGACTTTCTCTTACCACACACCATACCATTCTCACATTACCACGGTTCTATCCGCAACACGTCCACACTACAAAGAAAGGTTACTAAAAGTTGTTTATCTATCGCTGCCGACAGATGGCGCTCTAGGCGTAGATGAAGTTTTTTTCTAGAGTAGAAGACGTGTTGCGTTCACATTTAGGGCTTACAAATTAGATATGAAAGTAAAACTAATTACAAGCATGAACATTTTCACAAACCAATTTTGGCATAATTTTATTTTTAGTTAATTTTTTATACAAAATAAAATAAATAGGCGATTTTTAGTACAAGAAAATAGAAATAATATATGATATCCCTCGTAAGTACAAACAAGCACCATCTAGCAGTCACACTGCCTCTCCTACAGATACGATATAAACTCTCCGAGCCCAAACTTAAGAGTTGACAATTGCTTGGCAATTGAAATTGATCATCTTACAGACAATCTACTTCTTCAGTGGTTTATAGTTCAGGCGCGGAGTTCCACACATTCCAATTATTATTTGAAAAAATACATAATTTTCAATGCGGTAAACACTAGAATTTTTCCCTTAAACCCAAATTAGAGTCCATCTAAAGAGTATTTCACAATTTACCGTACAGCCGTACAAACTTTATAACAGCTACTATTTTTTAATAAAATTCGATCGGGAGATCTGTCCACATTCCAAACATTTTCGATACGAACTAGTGTCAAACAATAAAAAAATAACATGTATATAAAATACTAGTATAATAATAAACCTATAGGAAGTTATACATCACACTATTACAATCTTTGGATACAAATATCTCAGCAGGGGAGTGCGGTCGCGCGCCGCTGACTCCAAGATCTATCGAGTTGGATCACGGAAATATAGAATCCAATAAAAAGTCCCATCTCTCTGTGGTTCATGTCAGTCCTCTAACTGTATGTCGTACGCCAACGTAGCGCCACCGTAGCCCCCAACACACACCGTACCAGTCTCAAAGAAGCGCCGTGTCACACACGAATTGAGAAAAAATTAGAAATCATTAAAGTATCAAACAATATATTTAATTTTCATTACATGAGTCAAGTCCAGTCAAGTGAAGTGCAACTTTCACGATATCACTGTTCCCCATCCACCCAGCGCATATTGGGCACCTAAATATATGATTTTAATTTCTAACCTCAAACAAATAGCATCACATGCAAATAGTTTAAAACCAAATAATTAAGAAGACATTTTTGAAATGTGTTAACGAGGCGTGTCTTTAGACTACCCTCCTCTCCATACACAACACCCAATATGCCGTTACTCCTAACCTAACACCACAATTTATATTGCGATCTATTTTTTACAACTTTGCTTCTTCTGTGAACGCTGCTAGCGCTTAATTTGGTAGTGGCCATTTTGCGACCGCGACACTCCACAAGATGGCGGACGCGAGCCCAAAATGGCCGCCGCGTCAAGTGCAAACCTATCTAGACAACGCCCTGTCGGTCGGTACACTACAGAACACAGTTTGTATCCATCTTCCTCACCCTAAGGAAAACATTTACATGGTGGCCGGTCATGACCAAACGCAGGCTGCAAAACATATTGTACAGAATGGTGAGTCGAACTGATTAGTAATTCACAACTGAGGTAATATAAAGGCACGAACAAAACTGAACCTCCGCGTAGTGACGCTCGCGTTTGAGCAGGACCAAGCCACCGATAAATACTATACATAAAATATGAAATATTTAGGACACAATATTTCGAAATCGTTTACATAAATCTACAAATCATTTTATCCAATATAAACCTACAATCGATTGGCAGTATTTGTTCACCTTCACCCTCATCTCATGATATTTGTCACATATCACGTTCCTAGACCGTCGACAACTCGACTGAATCACCACTGCAGCTCGATGGAGCGAACTGCAGCTCCCCGCCCTACCTACATCTATCACTTACGATAAATTGAAATCAAACACGATGTTAATATTCCTATCCACTCACTCGCTCACTAATAGTATATATATATATATATATATATATAACATAAGACTGAAGCTGTTTCGACCACTCCTCCTGGACGTACATAACAATAATCCTAACATGAAATGAAAGTACACAGTTTTGAAGCTCAACTATTCGTTCAATGAGCGCAGTGACAAAGCGCTAAGAGGTGTCCGCCGCTGCAGATGGCGCCACTAGCGGCTTTAGTAAAACCGTGTTAGGTTGTAAGTAAGCCATCGTTAGATGTCACCACATGTCATTCAACAATGGTATATGCGGAGTAGTTGGAAACTAACCGCTGTGCGGTTTATACAGCGTGCTATTTACGTCTAGTGACGCAGACTGCAGCGTGATCCTGCGATGACCTCACACGTGTTATGGCACGTCCTTATACCCTGACAATCTTAAGCATTCAAGATACAAATTTCTTCCTACAATTAAAGCTTAAATCAAGCAAAATTTTACAAAGTGCTTGGCTGCTTAAGATTGCTGTTTTCCCCTTTCAAGTAATCATTAGTCAATTACCCTATTGCTTAACAACGAGTTCTATCACGCATGTGATCCCTTCAACCGTTTACCCTAGCCGTTACTCGCTTATTCGGAGTCCACCGACATACCTTTCTGACTTTTAAACGTTCAAAACAATGACACGTAGAAATTTGAACCTTAACGTGTGATGATAAGTTTCAGTTTTATTTTTACGCGTAATCGTGAAAGAAAATAATTTAACTGGCTTATAAACATTCCCAATTCATGATGATAGCAGTTTGTCACCACGATTGATGCACCTTAACTAAATGTGACATTTTTAAAGAACTCATTTGACCATTGACCATTTTAATCATTTAAAGGTTGCGTTCCAAAACATGCGATATTCGCTCTTTAATCTAAATATGGTATGAGCCTATTTTAATTACACAAAACAGACGCAGCATCAGTTCCTGTCAAAGAGCATCATTCGCACATTCTACAACTCTGCTTTATTTCATACTCATGAGGTATGTCAAATATAGTCATGGTGGTCACTTTAGTAACGATTAGTCTTCGTATCACGGTCAGGTTCATAAGGTGCAATGTGTCAGAATGTCCACTGTACCATAATGACCAATTCACTAAATCGACCAGTCCCAAAATGTCTAATTTCTTAAAATGACAAGTGTTTCAAAATGTCTTAAAGTATTAAAATGTCCTGTGAACTAGTAACATCTGACGGAGACCAGTGTGACTACGGGAAAAATTATTTCCCGATAGTCGCACTACTCAGCGTAACAAATAATAATATTTCTTGTGAACACAGTCCAGATTTTTTAAGGGCTCAACTTTTTTATACTAGTTATTTTATAGACTATTTGATACTAGTCGTTTTGGGACAGTATACATTTTGGGACTACACGATTTAGTGAATTGGTCTTTATGGTACAAAATGGACATTCTAACAAATTGGACCTTATGAATCCGAGCCCAAATTCTGTTCAACAAAACATGATAGTAGTATTTCTGAAAAATTCTTTCGCGTCTTACTGGCCAATTTGTATCTTATATTCATTGAAGTAAAGTAGATTTTAAAATGTAAAAAATATTGAAAAGATATTTATTAGCCAGTCGACATCCGTATGCCTACTATAGTTCTATCTACCGCCCAAAATCAACAACTTTCTATTGACAATTTTAAAATAATTTAAAAGAACAGAGCTCGTTTCCTCGGGTACACTAAGTCCAATTCCCCGGATGTCGAGTCGGTTTGCTCCCCATACGTCCAATTCGTGAACGTTCGTTCCTTGAAAGATCATGTCAATAAAAAAAAACCATACTTTTGCTTACCCACATATCAAAGGTATGTTTGATTAACTTATCTTCGAAAAAGGTTTTCTGTTTGACTTATATGTAGGTACATATGATGTTCATTTATTATTGAAATGGGGCATTCTGGTAATGAAGGTTAGAGGAATTAGATGTCTGGGGAAGTGGACGTAAAGGCCGTGATACGCATGCGTGTTACTCACCAATACAAAAGCATACCAGCATACCAGTTGCAAGCAATTGCATGTGTTCAGATTTTGTTCGTCAAAAGGACGTGTCAGCACACGCCAGTAGATCGCAAGCAGTTTGATTTCTCGCGTGCGTGTATTGCTCGCGGGGAAGCGAGGGGGCGGTGGGGGGGGGGGGGGGGGTACTACGAACATACGAGTTCACCTGGCACTCACGAAACATTTGTACCAGCTGTCATGTTTCGTACTGGCATGTGCACTGAGTGGTTATCACTTGCTAGTTATTAGTGTCGGGTATTTCCTGGAATGCTTTTTTACTGGTCCGTGTATCACGGCCTTGAAGGACTGACTGGACATTCGGGGAGTTGAGCCCAGTCTACCTGAACCAGCCCGTTTTCGAGTCTTACATTTTTTCCTGTGTCGCGTCCGCCCGCCAACAACCAAGGTTCCTATTGTACAACCACTATTTCCGTTCTATTACATTTTTTTTTAATATAATTTATTCATTTCGTTATCAGGTACTGTGGTATTGCTTACATGTAATTTGTTGATCGAGGTTGCGTAGTGGCGGTAGTGTGTACACGCTATAGAACGAACGACCGCCGCCGTCACCCTTACATTATCGGACATGACGATATTATTATATGGCCTCACCACAAAAAATAAACACATTTTCGAAACAGTATTCAACGTTAATCTAACATGTTCTCGGCCAATAAAATACTTTAAAGCGTGTCCGTCTTTTGTGGTAGAAGTATAAAAGGTTTTTCGACAAATTTTCACGACGTTACGTCGATATCGCATCGCTGCAATATAAGCACGACATCGTCTAGGTGCCGGTCAAAATGTCGCGATGATATCGCGGTTATGTGGTTCGTTCACCGCCCACGCTCCCTTGTCAGACAGCTCTAATTGGAACACATGTATTACACGATACTCGAAAGGGAGTAGGTATGTGAGTCAACTTAAAAAATAGAGTCTCGTTATCAATAAGCATTGCATAATGGACTTTCGAAAACGGATGATACCGTTATATGTTAACATATATTTTAAATACAGGCTAACACATGTTATTTTTTTTGCAAATCGGCTCTAAACGCGTATAATTAAAGATTTTTGTTTATGTTTTATTTCTGCTCAACATTTAGTAAGGTCATCGCAAATGTTATGCACATTTCATTCATGTATCCGATAATGTAAGTGACTCGACGGTGGGCGACTTAGACTACGTGATATTGCTACGTATACAGGAACATTGTAAATAAACAACATAATTATATTTCTAATTAGTGTTAAAACAATTGATAATAATAATAATTATTAATAATAACGGTGCGGTGTAGGCTGCGACGGCAGGGGCGTCAACCACGCAACAACGTAACGTACACGATAAATTATCTTTTAGCAAAACATCGATTAATGTCAGAAATATAATTAAAACTAACTTACTATTATAAATCTGAATCTTTTTTATTTGATTTTTTTCAGTTGAATCGTTTTTTAGTTAACTATTAAGTGACCTATTGTATTGTTTAACACTTAGCGGTGCGGAGGTGGCGCGGGGGCCGCGCGGTCGTCACACTCCTTGTGTTATCAAGCATACTTGAAAACGTCAATTTTTGAGCAGCTCAAAAAGACGCCATTAGCTTCAACTATGCACTGAAGAGGCAAAATGCACGAATTTATAGAAAGGACTTCGAATATCTCTGTGTTTTCCGAATGTAGAACAAATCGAACCTGGAAATTTTAATTGAAGGGACAAATCTCAATTACATAACTCTGTAATTTAATCAGTGCTACAGCTCTTGCTTTAATAATAATAATAGGTAGTCGGAAAAGTTCGCGGCCTTTTTCAAACGTATGATTTTAGCGTGCTATATTTCTGGCAACACTGATCTATGGCGGGAAAGTGATATACCGTTTGAGAGTTCACTTTTTATAATGGCGACAAATTGAAATTACACGTTAAAAGTTTTATTTTTTAACAATTTTAATGGAAGATAATAAAGAGAAAATTAGATGGTTTCGAGTTTTTTTCGACAAAGGTAATAATGCTTCTAGTGTTCAAAAAGAGATTCGAGAACCCAAAACCACTGCAAAAAAATGGTTCAGGTCTGGTAATTTTGATGTGAATGATGTTCCTCGCTGTGGTCGTTCTATTAAGGTAATGTGGATGTTATCATTGAAAAAAATTAAGCAGATCGACACATAAGCAGTCATCAAATTGCGGAAGAGCTTAGCATTCACAACTCAACAGTTTTGGACCACTTGCATAAACTGAATTTAATTTTGTAAAGGAGCTAATGTTTGGGTGCCGCATGATTTAAATGACAGAAACTTGGTGAATAGAATTTTCATATGCGAAATATTGCTAAAATAAAATTGATCCATTTCTGAGAGATTGGTAACTGGCGATGAGAAGTGGATCACCTACGATAACAATGATCGAAAACGATCTTGGCCTGAGCGAGGTGAGCCATCACAAATAGAGGCCAAAGCATGGCCTCGCTCCGAAAACAGTCATGTTATGTATGGTATATAGTGGGATTGGAGAGGCATTGTGTATTACGAGCTTTTGCCACATGGCCAAACGATTAATTCTGATGTGTACTGTCAGCAATTAGTAAAATTGAAACAAGCACTTGAAGAAAAACACCCAGAATTAATGAATAGAAAAGGTGATTTTCCATCACGACAATGCTCGACCGCATATATCTTTGATGACGTAAACAAAAATTAATGGACCTTGGCTGGGAAGTTTTAATACATCCTCCATACAGTCCAGACGTTACAAAATTCTCTAAATGGAGTAAAATTACATTCAAGAGAAGCCTGTATAAACCGTTTAAATCAGTTTTTCGCTCAGATACCCCAAAAAAATTATAGAGATGGGATAATGGCTATATCAGAAAAATGGCGAAAGAATTAAATGGACAATATTCCGTTTAATAAATATTTATGTAACACAAAAAGTCTTTATTATTTCCACAATAAGAAAGTCGCGAACTTATCCGATTGACTACTAATATAATTCATTTATATCAGACCATAATAAATGAACCAAAGTAATTGTCCATAGAAACTTTAAATTATGTTTGTAAAATTATCAGATTAATAAATGAAATGAAATTGCACTATAATTAATTAGTTACACATTAATTAATTAAGTGCTATCCAGTGTTCCTGGATAGCACAGTCAAGTTTACCACTAATTGTTTTCAGGATACCGTTGACACTGCAACTTTTTAAGATTAAAAACAATAGTTGTACAACTAATAAAATTACAGGTTTTTATAAAATAAATGTTTTATACCGATGACAATATGTTAACTATTTTGGCACTTAAAATAAACGAGATTTTTATACAAAGGTGGCAGACGAATTGACAGTTGGTAAGCCTGATGGTAAGCGAGTTTGCCAGCCATGGACATCTGCAACACACGCTAACACCAGTTCACAAGTGTCAAAAACGTTGACACGACCGCAGATGCGTTGCCTACCTTCTTTTTGCAACATCAACAAATTCTTTTTGCCCGTGATACGTCTTAAATAGCATACAAAAATCTTCGAAACACATTCTATACATAGAAGCACTGTGATTCTTTATGGAGTGTGACGACAGCTCTTCGACCCACTGTGAATATTATAATAATTGACTATCACTTCTGACTGCACACGCGCGACTCTTAACGGCTGAACGGAAAGAAATCGCCGACTCGAATGCGATTGTCGTATCCTCGGTAAAATTTCAAAATGCATTTGAATTCGTATCAAACATCATTTTAATATTTGAAGAAGGTTACTAGCGATCGCATACAAATAGGTTTATTTAAGTTAAGTCGCAAATTCAATCTGTAGTAGATTAGTTTGCTAACGTAATTCTTTGAAACCTGAATATGTTTTTATTTCAAATGACAATCGCAATAACAGTGACCTATGTCGGCGACATGAAACTATTAGGAAAATTAACGAATATAAAAAGGAAACACTAAATACAGCTCAGGCTTGAGTCAAGTGGGTGTTGGGGGGCGAGAAGTAATCGTATGGATCTTTGCGAAATGCAGTAAAATTATGTTAGATGACAGAACGCGAAATACACAACGGCGCGTAATAAAATGAAAACAATAGACATTTCTAACGTCTGGCTAACCCGAGTCGCTGTTGAATAAAGATAAGAGATAAAAACGAATGATATAGTGAGAAGTAGCGGTGGGCGATTATGAATACTAACAAATCAGTAAATTACCTAATGAAAAGACCTAGGAATATATTATCAACATTAATAAAATAGTTAAATATGGAACAAGATTGGACAGCTAAAATTTTAACGTATAGAAAAGAAGCGGTTATTCGTTTGATTATAACAATCATTTGTCTTCTTAACTTCGATAAATCGATAACGTAAATCATTCACAACCGCCCGGTTACAAGTGAACGTAAGGCAAGTGGGGGCGAGCAAGACGAAGGGGGGTTAAGATGTGAGGGGAGTGGGGCGCAGCGCGATGTATCACAGAGGGCAGCTCACGAGCACTTGGCCAATCGCAGCACTCGAATACTGCATGCGGACCGGCGGCAGATAAACGGTATACAAAAACATTTAATTCACACTGATCGTTGAGACGGGTGGTTGAACACTGTATAAATTTGCATGAAGCCGCTACTACACCCTTTGAATGCATGTCTTAATCGCACAGTCACTGACTATCACAGCATCATGAAAATTTAAACCGTAGACGTTGGAAATTTACTATTAAAATGCAGAAACTACCCGCTTCTGTGTGAGTTATGGTAGGGCGGATCAGTGTGAAGTCTATTGAATCTTTCATACTATTTTTTATTAAACAATTCGGAATAAACTAGTGTTCCGATAATTACACAATTAGTTAAAAACATTGCTATTGAACAATTAGTGCGGGGCAGTTGGAGATAAAGTGCGACGCGAATTAAAATGCAAAGGTTTATACCTGGACCCGCGACTAACACACAATCGCTGCGGTTAGTCTAGAGGTCACTAATAAATAGTAAAGCTTGCATTTAGAACCGCGTTTCGTCCAATTTGCATTCGCCTCGCTTTTGATGCTGAAGTGATTACTATGAAAAATGGTCCTTCACACCGGATTAAAAAAAACAGTAAAAATTATTGAAAACCGCCGGTCCGAACAGATATATCCCCAGAAAAAGAAATAAACACTCAATCGTACGCACTGCAGCCAATTGCCGACGAAAAAACACACAATAACTATCTTCACAATGGATATACTATGTTAATATTAACTTGTTATACGTATATATTTTTTGATTGCTCGATGCAATGGGAGAATATAATTTTTTAAATGTCTAATATATAAACTCTGTAAGTCCTAATTGTCTATGGAACTAAAATTACATTTTGTACCATGAATTGTTAAAATTAAGCCTTTGCCGCGGGGAGACGCACTTACAACCTTTTATGAGATGCAAATGACAATATAAATAAGTTATTTTTGATTAACACCCTTTCAAACAACTTTATTACTTTTTTTTTAAATGCTAATGACCCCTGTTATATTGCTTTGTTTTGTCCCCAATAACCCCACTATTAGTCTCTAAAATAACTATATGATAGTATTATAATATTTGTATGATACTCGTAATTGATAAGTAAAAAAACTAAAATTACTAGTTTCTGACCGACAGGTTTAACATCAACGTATATGCATTAAATTAAATCCGATTCTTCAATCACTAAAAATATTAGTTTTCTTTTTAATTTAAAAACAATGTAAAATTTAAAATGATAAATTGTGTATTTCATATAGGGTTTTACAAAAATTGTGTGAAATATTTTAAAATGTTAACCAGTACACCAAGACTCTATTAGATCTAACTAAAAATTAACGTATACTTCATTGATTTTTCTATTTTTTTTTTATAGAATAGATGGCAGACGAACGGACGGGCCACGTGATGGTAAGCGGTGATAAATTTACTCGTATGCACGTGCATAACACTATCCACACTCGCTCGCTTATAAGACGCGTATAGACATCGCGAGGCATGCGCCGCGATTGGTTCGCCACACACGCTTCAGGCTGTGTGGACGTGGGTGCTCATTGTGATCATTCGCCGCATACGCACGTTGCGAGCAGATTCGCGCTCTGCCTCAGATGCGAGCAGCGTGATTGTTTGCGTGCTCACCCTGAGCATGTGCCGTTCGGACGGATGCATTTTTGTACGTTGCATGCCTCAGGCTGAGGCATGTGTAGCGAACCATTCGTGGCGTATGCCTCGTGATCTCTATACGCGCCTATAGATTGTTTCCACAAGACAGACCACAAGTCGTCTGTCTTGCGGAAACAATCTATAGCTCTGCCCTATCTATAGAGATCAGCGTCTGATTCTGTTCGCGTCTTCTGTTAGTCAGTACGTATCAACTACGTAACGTGTTATAATAATAATTTATTTATTTGTCATAGTAATTGTTAGTAGAAATCTAAAATCTGTTAGTAAAATATAGTAATTAGAGTAATTCAATAAAATAATCACAATAATAATAAGTCAAATTAAATTGAATTGCACACATTATGGCATATGTTAGTTAGTGTTATGCAAACGCGAGTAAATTATCAGTAATTAATTTTTATTGTAATAAAAAAATCAATAAATACATGTTAATTTTAGTGTACTGATTGACATATTAAAATATTTCACACTATTTTTGTATAATCTTATATATTCATGCGATGCACGTGATTTTTAAATCACCACCATAATTAGATATGCCCGATTAAAAATGCTTAGAAATCTACTTGACACTGTCTAATAAATCTGCAAATTAGAATTGTATTTGCGGCCGAATTAGAACATAGAAAAACATTCTAGAACCAAATAGGCGATGACAGACTCGCCAATGTTAAATCAGTCTATTTTTAAAGACCTTTGCGACGCAAAATGTACTAAATAAACATATAATTTAGTGCGCATCCCCGCGCGCCCACGATATATTATACATATAACATGACAAGCGAGACGTAACACCGGACTAGAGTTCGCGCCGCGCCCCCTCGCGCCCCCTCGCTCCGGTATATGATATGCTACAGAAATGGAACGAAACGGGAACGGGCCATAGACAACATGTTTCATGTGATTTACACATTGAGCTCAATTACTAAGCAAGATATTGGTATTGGTCAATATATTCAAATTGAAAATTGTAGCAGAATATAGTCTGCAAATTAGATGAAAGGCTTCAACAAAAAGCACGCTTATTGCTTATGAAATAAGGCGCTCAGAGGTAATCGTAACGTCGTAAAGCGAAACTAAACGCGTACAATGTTTGTTTACCTTTTATTTCTACTCAACTTTCAACTTGTGACTAAGAACTAGAAACTTGTGACTAGAAAAAAGGAAAACTAATGCCTTTAATTGTACGCGTTTGGAACCGATTTAAAATATAAAATGTGTACTAACGCGAAAGTTAAATTGCAATATTGTTCAAAATGGCCGACGCAATGCGCATTTTAATAGCGTCGTGGACTCTGAAGGTTACGAGAACCAAAAGTAAAGAATAAAGCTAGGAAGAGACGTCAAAATAAGAAAAATAAAGCTAGTGTTTAGATGAAGAAGATTTCTAGACTTCGTTCTAACCGCAAATACCACTGCAGCGTAACAAATATTTACTACAAACAACCGTTCGCGATAAGCGAGAAAGACTCAAAAGTAACTGTTAAAAATGTTACATCTTTTCAACTAGAAATGCCGGGGAGTTTTCACAAATTTGTGTAACCCAGTGTAACGATCGGCTGATAAAATCTTGGTCGAATGATCCACATGTACGATGTGCCAAATAATTGACTCCAATATGTAGGTAGAAGACATCGCATCACATGTTACTATTCATATGGTATTAAAATGTCCCGCCCCGTGAGAATTAATGAAAAAGGAACTATCCTAGCTTACTAATTATAACGAATGGTACCGCGCCACCTCCGCGTCCAGATATATTTATATTTTTAATTAGTATAGAGAAGTGATTTATTTTTTATATATTTTATATTTTTTTGTTCTATATGTAACTCTTTATCGGACGTCACCAACTTATACCACTGTATAGTTATGGTCAGAGGAAAATGTACTGTAAATTAACCTACATAACGTATGTGTTGGACTGCATTAGAGTTTATTATATAATCTAGGATCTGTTAAAACTCTAATATATTTAGTATCGAGGTCACAAGTTTGTATTGTTTCTGTTTTTGGTGCAATCCAACACGGTCGGCTATCGCTAGCACTCGTTACCTTGAAAAATACACTATTTTATATATTTTTTAAATCGTTTTAATGTAGGTACACACGACTACGCTACTAAGATCGCATAAACGGTAGCTTAATATTAAGAAAAAAGTGATGTCAACACTATCAGTCACGTGATTGACCAATTACGAAAGGAATTGTTCCTCGATTTTCCAATTAACGCTAAATTGGATGTATGACGTCACTTTTTTCTTAATGTGAATAGAACACATTATTATGCACGAATGCACGGTTTTCTGATTATAATCGGAGCGAAATCGACTGGAAAAAATCAATTAGGTCTTAGAATCAATCTCTACCCATGAATTGGCAGTGATACAATTAATTCCTATAATGACAAATTAAACTATAATTCTATTAACGTATCGTTTAAAATGGCTAGCCGCTGTAAGAATTCCAGATGATCAATTATATTGTGCAATTTTATAGATTTCGCAATGTATTTGATCGTGTATTGAAACTCGTTTCGGTATAAATCGCGATGCAATAATATTGTACTTATAATAATACAATTTTATTGTGGGTCTAGAGGTTGCCTTATATAACTTTGTTGTCGTGTGTCAACGTATATTAAAAAAGAAAGTAGTTTAAAATGTCATCAGATTGTTCGCTTCGTCGCCTCTATGAAGAATTGAGTTTCGTGTACAATAATTTTAGACAACAAATAGGTACAAACAGCCACAGAAAGATATCTCTTTGGCTGCGTTAAACCGACACCTTGGCTTATCAGGGCGACTAATACAAGCCGTGGGGCATAAATAACCCCAAAAAAAGCCCCTATATAGGCTGATATCGATTGATGGTAAGCTTTATAGATGCAAATGGAATGGATATATCGTTGCCGCGATATTTTATACTAGTAATTTCAGACAATATAAAATACAATCGCCTTGACATTATGGATGATATCAAATCGTAAAGTGTCTCATCACTACGCCAATTTATTTTTCTGTGAATTTTTCCAAGTACTTTAGCTTCCAATAAATATTTTAGAACAACATACAAGTTATGAGGTGTGGAACAAAGTGTTTGCACGATTACGGAGTTCCCTTGCATTCATAAACAATTTGTTACGGTAACTTTGAGGTTCAAATTCATTGCTCAACCTTTGTATTTACGATTGGCGCTAAGTGGCCGCCTATTGAAAAAGTTGATAGTGAGCTGCTAAACAGTTTTGCATTTGTTTCGAACGCTCGATTGTATTATAATGAAACTGAGGCAAGCGATATCTTTCTGAGGACGACTGTACATCGGATGAAAATCACAAATTGTGTATAAGAGCAACACTTATGTATCGTGTACGTGTTTTCAACGTAACTATAAAGCGTAGTCGTGTATACTCAAGTTTCGCACATCTCGCGCGTATTTCGTGCATAGGAGAGATCTATGAAATTACTAATAATTACTTATTTGTAACTTACTTATTGTTACCAGTTTGTAGCGGATCACATTGGCAAAGCTATAGCTGATTTCTAACTGCACACACAGAGATGCACCATGACGAAACGCTACTCAAATCTTACGTGTTTTGGACTACTGTTTCTCTGTATGTTCAGTGGGAAAACAGCGCAAATTTACAGCATAGTTTCGAGGTCAGCCAGTGACATGGCGGTGAATTTGGTCCGAAACAAAGCTAGGGAGAAGCGCCAGAAAAAAACTTAAAGAGTACCCTAGAAAAAATTACCCTATCATGTATTTAGTAACACAATATAATTCTACAACTAATCTGACTTGATTATATTAAGATCTGGCGATGCGATCGACTTGACGTGTCGCGAAAGCTACCAATAAAAGGTGAAAATCGGGTTTGCAATAATAGTCTTAAAAAAAAAACAAATAAAATGCGTAAATACATTAGTAAAGAAATAAAGGCACGTCCGACGCCTGATGTAGTTCTGACCTTATTGACTACTGCGTCCCGCGCACTCATATATACGTATTTATATACACAACACGCACACTGTCACACAACGCCTTGTGTCGACCTGTTGCTAGACCAGTCGAGAAGTGTCGAGGAAAAAAATTTGGATATCACAATGAAATTTAAAGCGAAATAGAGATGGGTCGAGCAACAGGTCGGTGCAAGGCATCACAGGGTGCTTACATCACTCAACTTAAACTACACTCCTTGTGAACGCGGCCGCGGTACAGTTATATAAAATAGTTATCAAGACTCGCGCACATTATACGACTGCGACAATGCTTCACGTGGTGGCACAGGGATTAACTCTCCAATTATGTGCGCTAACTGCGCCCGTTGAACGCACGTTGAGGTGGGCCGCGTAGCGACGCGCATCGGCGCAAGGATACGGCTGGCAAGGGATCCGGCAGTGCGCTGCCCTGCGCTGCGCTGCGGCCCGCCTCAACTGTGCGATGGTTTATACAAATTGTATGCAAATGATTCGGGAGGATTATTCCAAGGATTATTAAGGAGGATTATTAACGTATGACACGTTGCGGTGCGAGCCGCCGTAATATGCGCGAGTCTATATAATGACGTTATATATCGGATAATTAAATGTTATTATTATAGTTTTGGTGTTTGTAATGAATGAATTCTTTATTTATTCGAGAAAATATTATAAAGGATTTTTAAAATATGAATTAATGATAGGTAGTCTGAAAACGTATGACCTTTTTGAACGTATGACTTTAGTGTGCAACTGGCGGGAAAGTGATATACCGTTTGACAGCTCACTTTTTTAGTAATGGCGGCAAATTGGAATTACAAGTTAAAAGTTTTATGTATTCATATTTTTTAACAAGATTAAATCGAGAAAAACTATAAATGACATCAAAACTAGAATTTTTTAATAAGTCTGAAAAGATGGCAGTGTAATATTAATAATTATTTGAAATATACAATAGAATTTTGTCTTGGCTCTATAAATACAAGTCTTTGCCAATAATAAATATAGGTACCTCTAAAAATTCACAATTTTAATTTTAAAATACAGTACTGCGGTCGCGTCCATAACATGCCATATATCACTTTAAATCCTTCGGATCGTACGCCTACAATATTTATCACAGTAATGCGACACTAATCTAACGTTTAGAATATGACCGCTTCAACCTGACCTTCCATCTATGAAACGTTCCTTTCGGAGCATACCGTTCAGAAAGTACATAGTCGTGTAAGGAATATCGACCAAAAAGCAAATCGTTCAAAAGTCGATTCATCCATCGAAAAGATTTTTGCGATCGGTTGAACAGTATAAGAAGTTGATGTGCTGCAGCGCCATCTAGTGGCGAGTTACAACAAAGTCGATAGCATAAAAACCTTCTCCATGAAAAAATACATATATGTGCCAACTTTCATGGTGATCGGTCAAACGGTGTCGAAGTCTATTTATTTCAGATATACTAACATCCATTTTTTTATATTTATAGACTACTGAGCCGACATTAAATTTACTATTTTCGTTTCTTGCACCATTCGACTCGATTTAGCGCAATCTACAAGCCTTAAAAAGGTTTTTGCATTTTTACTTATATTTTACGCGATATTCTAGTAGTAGTCCAAGCGCACTGTAAGATAGTACAAATACTAAATCTTGTTTCTTGTAAAATTTCATTTTTGGTGCTTGAAACAACTGCAGAATGGTATCCAAGTATAATATGACGATAACAGATAGTAGCTTATAACATCAAAGACGAATTGGACGAACTGCTTTTTGGATAATTTGCATTTTGGACGATTTGTCTTCATAGACTATGTATTTCGTCTTTTGGACGGTATGGTCCGAAAGGGAAACATTCATATAAAGATGAGTCAAGCCCGGTCGTTTCAAGCCCTGTAAACACCCAGTGAACATTCCTATTACAGGGGAGCCCTCTATACGAAAATTATTCAACGTAATGGTATCTTCCTAAAAAAATCATTGATTTTAACTGAATATTTTTGACTAAAATAAACTTTTTTCGGATAGAGGCTCGCCTATACACACTCGTGCCTGGCGTATGCAAGTGTAAACAAACAAAAACACTTTAAATAATTCATATTAAAAAAACACATACACCTACAACTAAAGTGGCATTTTACATTTTTTTTTCAATTTATTTTTTATTATGTTAGGATTACAATGCCAGCGATGCCAATTTTTTCTGAGATTTTTTTAGAATTTCCAAACATTTCTGTCTCGACATGTTTACATCGGCTGGCGGTCTATATAACTTAACAAAAATAATATGACTTACATGTGGAATAATAATTCCAACCCACTAAAGTTACATCATTCGATTCACTTCATTATAATCGCGTTTTCAAGTGCCAAATTATTTACACGAATTAAAGATGACAATTTCTCAGCGTTAATCAAAACGATAATCTAAAAAATAAAGCTCAAAGCCATGTTAGTTTCAGAAAAGTAACAGCCTCTCGCGAGGCGGTTCACGTGTGATAAATTTAGTTTAAAAGGCCACAAACTTTTGATTTTTTTTGATTTCATGCACGAATTATTGCGGTTTTGAAACCTACTCGTCATATTAACTGTGTCGTTTCATTCGCTATACGTCATTTTGAATAATACGTCCTATTCCGTAATTAGTCAATTTTATAACTGGTCTTCTGCACTAATGATATTAATATGACGAGCAGGTTTCATAATCATTATTGCGGTGCGAGAGTGCGGACGCACGCGCCGCAGCCGGTCGCTAACGTCCGCACCGTCCGTCCGCTAAACGACGCCGACATTCCCGGTCCGTTTATTCCGCACTCCTATCACAATAATGATCAACAAGAAATAAAATTGTCAAAGTGCAAACATTAGTACCGCCGGCCCGCGGTTCCACCGCGAGCTGATACACCACAAATTATACAATTCTTACACGAACAAAAGAAAACAATAAAGCTCAAACGTTTTTTATCACATTATCTTAAAACTAATGTGTCGAAACCGGAGCTCGCACTACGAAACGCGTTCAATTTTGAAAAGACCTCAGGTCGGAATGTCCGGATTACTTCATAAGTCGTCGTAGCGCCTAATACATACCACTACTATGTAAAATACTATATACAGATAGACATATATGGAAACCGAACGAAACGGAACACAGAGCGCAGAGGGCGAACCCTCCCTAAGTTTTACACGAATTTATTATGATAATTATTATTAGTGGTATAGTCTTTAGTCGCGATCACTGTGGGCTCTGTGTGTCTCGTGTGTGTGTCGCGAGTGTCGTGTGTCCGCGAGTTAGTACGGGCCGGGGCCCTCGCATCAAATGCGACTCGGCGCGCCGCCCGGGTACGTCTCCTGCGAAATTACAATATATACCCTCAAAACTCACTCTGCAACTAGCAAAATTACATTTCTAGAATGCACTATTATTCGTTTGCCAATATTTGCCGAAAAGAAAATCAAGTCAATGAAATATCTCACCATATAGCTTTAAATCTTGGGGAAAACTTGCAGTCTCGATAAACCAAATTCAGGATATGTAAACAATTATTACCTCACTATTTAATTTTAGTTCATTATTTGTCAGTTACCTCGGGCCGCCATGTTTGCTTACACTTTGGACAAATTGGAATGAAATATATATCGCTGGTGTCGTCCAGTTTTAGAATAATACCATCCCTGTCTTCCTGCGGGTGTCGTAAAAGCGACTGAGGCATAACAAAGCAGCTACCACAAGTCCTGAGGAACTACACCACCTCTAAGAGTGGACCTGTCAACTCGCTTGGCCAGCGTGGCATTTTGAGACCACAAATCCACCAGTGGACAATAAAAAGGCTGGTTACGGCTTACTATATGAAAAAAGTGATGTTTCTTTATAGAAAGGTTATTATAGACTCTTTATAGACAATTAGATTATAGACTTTATAGATTTATAGACAATAATTCTTTATAGACAAGCATACAGTTCACTTGGTGGTAAATGGATACTGTGACACATGGACATCATACGTGCCAACATCAATCTAGAATGATACTCGTGTACGTTGGCACGATCCCTGATGCGTTGCCTACTTTTGAGGATTTAGGATTGGGGAAAGGATTCGGAAAATAGGAAAGGTAAAAGGATGGGAATAGGCGCTGGCATACCTCACTCACTACCGATTGTTATCTGGGCTGGATATCAATACGTATCATGCTATTTAAATAGCATTTATTGGTTTAGTATCCCTTCTGTTGTATAACATTTAAGATTTTCGAGTTTTTCACACATATTTATCTATTTAAACGGGTCTCAACGCGTATGTTAACCTGATTTATTTTACTCAACGTTTGGGTTGGGTTGCACCAACCATGATCACGAGCTGACTGAAGAAGCCCACGGTGGACCCCACCTCGAAAGTTGCGAGCAGTTTCATCAACTTTAGCCTCCATAGTCCAGAAAGTTGCGACACAACAGTCACTATATCTGAAGTAGCGTCAGACGAAAAATCGCGAGATCTAATTTTATTAATCACTGGATTCAACGTCGAGGACAATTCGTATCCATCTTCTCGGTTGAAATTTCTATGTGTTTCTTGATTTTTTTTTATGGAGGAAGGCGGAGTATGGTAAGTAGATACTGTAGCCCATAGACATCCGTGATACATGCCAACATTAGTCCAAAATGATAAACGTTGGCAAACCCGGGATGCGCTGCCTACCTTTGGAGACAGGAATGGATTGGGAGAAAGGGTTAGGAAAATGGGGGGGAATGGGCTCTGGCACATCTCACTCACTACCGAAACACGTACGTACATTAGGAAAATGTAGTACATTTCAAGGTAGTCTTCTGTGAGGTAACGTGGTAACGTGGCCAGTAGAGTGAGCCCAGCGGCTGTTGGATTGCAGCGTCTCCCCCTCATGATTGCAATTGCTTCACGCACAATTCTGAAGAAATAGTGACGATCAATGCAGATTTTTGGACTATGGAGTTCTATACCGTAACTTATACCGGTGTTGAGTACATAGTCCGCTATCGCCGATTCGTTAACAGCCCATCTAACCCAACTGAAACGCCGAGTAAAATAAATAAGGTTAACATACGCGTTGAGACCCGTTTAAATAGATAAATATGTCCTTGCTTTGTACTGCTTAAAATAAAATAAATATTATATGTGTGAACTCACTAGTTCGTGCGTGTGCGGCGCGGGCTGCTGGCTGGCGCGCCCCCCCGCGCCGCCCGCGGCCGCCCCCGGCCCCGGTCCTGCGCCGCCGCTTGGACCGCTCTGTGAACACCACCGACCACACTCTTACTGATAACTACCGTTAGATGGCTCCAGCGCTAAATAAGCGCTAGTGAACCTTTTAAAATAAGTACACTTTAGGCGTTTGGAATTACAATGATTACGAATATATAAGTAGTCCTATACCGGCGTTGATATCAGAATTTCATTTTGGCAAGCCAAAATTTGTGAGGTAGTTTTTCTTTTCTTATATGGGCAATGGTGCAATTAGCACATTCTGTCAGTGTAAAATTATCTTTGTAATAAACAATATTAAAGTCTAAAACGTATTCTGTCAATATCCAGGCCCGTTGGAGTAAGTTCGGAGTCGCTCATAGTAGGTACACTGAGGACTCCTTGGAAGCTAACGAAAAACACAGTCCTATGCCTTTATTTGATTATCACAAACACCACGCACTGAATGGCCGTTTATGGTTTAATAGACTATCACTATTAAACCATAAACGGCCAATACACTATTTTTACAATAATCCAAGAAAAACTCATCTTTACTTCTCGAGTTCTCGCCAAAGTGTCCGAGGTACAGTTGATCAGGCATAAAACTTCGCAATTAAACCTCTGCTTTAAAATGTAAACCAGTGCCGGATTAAGACGGGGACTGGGGCGCTTCCGGGGGGCCTCAAGACCAACCATTTAAAAAAACACTTATAACTAAAATTTATAAAATAAGAGGGCCTCTGTTCTCAAATAGTCCCGGGGCCTTAATAACCTTAACGCGAAGTGTCGCATTATGCTTACATCAAGTGGGTGCAAACATAATGAAAACACATGTGAAATATGTTAAAATGATAACTGATATGAGAATCTGCAAGTGTGTCGCTTACCTGGTGGTGCGCGTGGTGCGCGCGCGCCATCTTGTCGCAGTAGTCGGCCATGATGTCGCGGAACCGCGTCCAGCACTTCTCTGGCACCGTGATCGCCGTGCGGAAGTTGCTTTTCACCTGACACAAAGATAAATTTGAAGCAGTTTTAAGATAAATAATAATGTAATAGTCCATTATGTTTTAGGGTGGCTGGCAAATTTCCGTGAAGCCACACTGCGGCGGCGTGGACGGGTGCATTGTCATGGAGAACACACCTTTGCTAAGGTTTCCACGTTGTTTCTTCTTGAGTACTTCTCGTAATTCTATAAGGTTAGCATAATAGCTTTCAGTCACCGTAGTATTGCGTTCTTTTATGTCTATTCTATAAACAATATTCCTCGACTATCCCAAAATATCGAATCTATAATCTTTTTGGTGGACTGGAGTCACCTTTGCCTTTCTAGGCGGTGCTTCACCAGAACGTCGTCACTCCATTGACTCCCTTTTGGAACCATAGTAAAGAACCATAATTTCATCCCCAGTAATAACTGAATTCAAAAAAATCGTTTCCGTTTCACTGAAAGGCCTCCAAAAGTTCCTTAGAGCACGCTACTCATTCACTTCGCTGCACTTGAAAGAAGTTTTGCCACCCACCTCGCACTAACTTCATTTATATGAAGATGTTCATGAAGAATCCCAAGGACCGTAGTTTCTGAAAGCCCTTTCCATGCCACTATTTCTTTCGTCTTTAGCCGTCGATCGCTCAGAACTTTTTCTACCACTAATTTGATGTTGTTTCGAGTGAGTGCCTCAACGGGTCGACCGGAGCGAGGTTCGTCGTCGATAGACTCTCGTCGTACACAAAATTGCTTACATCAATCTTTGACGGTAGAAAATGATAGTAAAGAATTATCCAATTACATATTATTGAACCTTTATTTAATATCGGTCGGGCTAACACCTTCCTTTGTAAGGAACTTAATCACGGAACGATATTCTAGTTTAAATATGTTAAAGATTTTGCGACTTCCTGTTGTTCTAAGGGTCGAGGAATCAAAATTAACGAGGGTTGAACTCTAAAAACTATACACTAATTAGCAGGTTAAATGACAATTACAATGACGTATCATTTGTTTTTTTAGACATCTAGAAATTTTTAGACCTCACTGGTACATATTTTAGCGTATATTTTTATTTAAATACAAATAAATCCGCTGGTTTTAAACCTAGTGAACTTCTCCATTAAGCACGCCCAGTGGTCTGTGCAATGCAACATGCATCCTCTTTCTCGATATTACAGTACAGACATATTTTTAAACATTTTATTATAGATTAGGGGACAGTAAAGGTTCATTTGATGATTTAGTCCGTTTAAAAAATCTTGGGTTAATTGGGAAATCGGGTATACAAATTTAGAATATGCAACACTAATTGAAAAGTATGTAATACATATCTAATAATCTTTCATCGCCAACAAGCAGATCTGAAAGGCATTTTAATAAATAAAACTAATAATAGGAAAGTGTATACAACCTCGCTAACTTTCATGTAGATCCCTCTGTTGTTTTGCCCTATGTCAAAGTAGAAATTTTTGTTCTCAACGCGTAGATGTCGGCCCTCTGGCAGCTCGCCCTTGAAACTGCAAACGAGAACAGACTATATATTGTTTATACTACATCTATTCAAAATGGAAGAGAAGATAACGTTGCATCACAGGTTTTATCATTTTGTAAACTTAAAAACTAACATAATAAATGTTAAACAGTTGTACAAGTCCGGTGAACGAAAGCTATCGACTATAAACACAATCAACGTTTAAATTACAGAAATAATTACGTATATATAATTACGTTTAATTACTAAAAGTGTTAGTTTCTGTAATTTTAATAGTATTAATTACTAAGCATATTCATTATTCAAGAATAATCTTGAATAATATGTTTAGCTAATCTAGACTTAAATACGCTACAAGAGGAAACAATAAAAATTTAAATAACTTTTTTTCACCTATTTTTTTTTTTTAATTTTGGTTTGCCAGGTGGTCTATTACTCGGGATATTTATTATTATTATATTAATTAATATAAAAATATATATTGTGCTTATGTGTGAGTGTAAGCAACCATCAAACGTCAAAGCAATTTGTCACAACAGTAAAACCGAAATTATGTATGACATTATCTGAGTAAAGGGACCTCATTGTCGGTTATGGACTTATTGTCCGTTTAAACATCTGATTTTTAAGATAAATAAAATAAATTATATTTTTTCACGTTTATATCTAAGAAGCCGATAATAAGGTCTTTTTATCAGATAATGTAAACACGATCTAAGTATTATATTAGTCAATCAAGCGTTTGGACAAACACAAACCTCTGCAGCTCATTATCAACATATTCAATATGCGGCTAAGTAGCGCCAACTGCAAATATAACGTTGTAAAACATACCCGTCCATTATACATTCAATAAGAACAAAGGATATGGACGTTAAAGTCATCACAATAACTTTTTTTACAGGAAGAAGGTGTCAGACGAGTACACAGTCCACCTGGTGGTAAGTGGATATTATCGCCCTGCGACATGCGCAGTACATGCCGACATCAGACATATAGCCAGCGTCATGCAAATTTAAACCATGTACGTTGGAGATAAATTCACGATATTACAATAGGCATGATGACAGTATTAAAGAATTAAAGAATAAATGATTTTAGAGAAAAAAATATGTTGAAAGAATTCTAATAAATTAACCAGTTTTAATGTAAACATTGAGATTAATAATATTTTCAATAAAATAAAAGTATAAAATACTGCATTCGGCCATGTTAACTAAAACGCCAATCAGAGCGAATGACGTCACGCCTCATGAAACATCACCGTGTCGCTTGAACTTCGATTGATTTACCTACCTACGTTTACCTAGGTGTAACGTCACAAGTGACGCCATGACACCTGCGAGTGTTTTCGCGCATAATTCAAAGTAGATAGAAAAAAAATGCATAATTTGCATTAAAACTTATTTTATTGCTGAAATAATGTTATTTTCGGAAACAGTAGACGTGAATCTACATTATAGAAGCGGATTTCAAAATCCGTCATCATGCCCATTAACGGTCTATTTAACACAAAGTGCCATTGTTGTGACGGGCGATTGATGACAACCAGGTCTGTGGAAATGACACACAAAATAATATTTGTTGAATGACGACACGAAAAGAAATGCGAGCGAAGCAGAAAGCAACTATTTATGCTATCAGCGTGTATTAGTCAGACTACGTGTTGGAAGTAAACTCCTCGATCCTCTGCAAACCTCTACAAAACGATGCCGCGAACCTCCCGAGCTGGAAAGGATGTTTGTAATAGTACAAGGGCGATGCGCATAAGTGCGGGGCATTCCGAAGTAGTCTAGACATTTTTAATTTCGTCGACAATAAATGGTGAACTCTAGCACAGACCTTGGTGTGGTTGGGTTAATATTAGCACATCAATGTTTTTTGGACGACTGTTAAGCTCTATTCTCTGGAGCGGTATTAAGCATGACTCTCTTTCTTGCTGAAATAAATACAGTAAAATAAGTACGTGTGCTCTACCAACCTTCCATCTTCGATATTGAAGTCGCAAATACTGAGCTGCAAAGGGTGTTTTATAACAGTTAAAGGGCGATAGCGACGCGTGTAAGCGAGGGTCATGCATGTGCTCTACCGACCCTCCGTTGTCGTCTTCATCGGGCAGTACTGCGTGTAAGTGTGGCACATTGTGTGCTACATTCGACCGTCTGCAAACATTTCGAACGTCCGCAAACCCTCTCAAAGCTCCAGAAAACGAAATTGCAAAATTAGAACGAGCCGCAAGGGGGGTTCATAATAGTTCTAACACATTTATTAGACTTGTACTAGCTATACGACGCGTGTAAGTGTGGGACAAATGCGTGTTGTACTGATCTTCCACCGTCGGTACTCAAGTTGCAAACTTTGAACAAGATACAAAGGAATCTTACAATAGTTTCAATGCGTTTATCACAGCAAAACTTCAACAAAACGAAGTCGAATACCTACAACGAGCTGCAAAGAGTATTTGTAACAGATTAAGGGTGTTTTAGTTAAAGGACGATGGCGACGCGTGTAAGTGCGGGACATACGTGTGTTCTACCGACCCTCCGTCGTCGGTGCCGAAGTCGTCAAGCAGGTCTGTGAGCGCGTCCCGGAACTCGATCATGCCCTGCGCGGGCAAAGCCACTTGACTGCGAGGCCCGCCGCGGGTTATCGTCTGAGAGACGCGTAGAAAACGACCGCGAGAGTTCTCCTTTAAGTCCAGGTAGTATCGGCGGTTGTCCTAAAGAAAATGGGACAATATCATATATAGGGTGCTACAAAAATAGTGTCAAATATTATGTGAATCAATACACCAAAACTATATACACTAACACGTATTTCATAGATTTTTTTTTTTTATAGATTAGTGGGCGGACGAGCAAGCGGTCCCACGTGATGGTAAGTGTTACCGCCGCCCATGGGCACCTGCAACACCAGGGGGTATGCGGGTACGCCGCCGACATTGCAAAATCCTATTCACAGCTCTCTTGAAGAACCCCATATCGTAGCTCAATGGAAAGACCTCTTGAGGCAGTTCGTTCCACAGCCTACGGGTTCGCGGTATTAGTATGCGCATAATACTATCCACACTCGCCCACTTCTGTTAGAGTACGCTTAAATAAGTATGAACTACGTAATGTGTTATGCAGAATAATACGAGTGCATTAATCACCACTTACGTACTTAATTTAATTAGTTATGTGCTAAATGTAATTTTATTTTTTATAGATATTTACAATCCACCTGGTGGCGAGTGGATACTGTCGGCCATGAACATCCGCGATAGGAATGGATTTGGAGAAAGGGTTGGGAAAACGGGGAGGGATGGGATGGGAATGGGCTCTGGCACATCTCACTCACTACCGAAACACGTACGTACATTAGGTAAATAAGATAAAGTGTGAAATGCAGTACATTTCAAGGTAGTATTTTGGTGAGAGAGGGGTAACGCGGCCAGTGGCGCGGTTGAGCGCGCCCAGCAGCTGTTGGATTGCAGCGTACACTCTCCCTCTTAAAGAATGAAAGTTGTTTAGCTTCCACGAAAGAAATTCAATGTTAAAAAAGTGCGTGTTTTATTTAACTCTGTATAGATTATAATTCCCTTTTAGTTGCACATACCTTGAGCATCATCTCTGACTTGAGCTTTCCATCGTCGGGCACGTTGTCCGGGTTGGGAGGGCCCAGTGACGAATAGTAATCGCTAAAGCTGGACAAATGGTCGCGGAATTCCGCCGCCGTCGACATGGCCAGGAATATCTGACTGCGCCGCCCGTCTGCGCCGATCTATGCAACACAAACCAGCACTTGAAAACGTAATTTATTTATATATTAAAAAAATACATTTTACACGGAAAACCCGTAGCTTAAGATTAATCCTTATAAATATGTAGTATGAACGAACTTAACATCTAAAAAGCAATATATAGGTTTCCACGTATAGTATTAATAATATAGCGGTTAGTAGTACAGCGATACATTATTATATTATACTGCCTCATCAGCAATCTGGAAAATATGCAGTTAATGTTTTGAACAAGTCAATGTTGCCATCGTTGTATAGTTTGTTGAGTTGCCTATAAACTCTTACATACGCATTTTGCCAACTGTACGTGTTACGGGGGAGAACATGCCACAGTATAGTTTACAAACCTTTTCATGTTTAGATCAGAATAACGATTACGTTCATATAGAAAGTTAATAAAGGAATGAAATTCAAATACTAGTTACAGTATAGAAGTTTTCTTGTGAAAGCAGTGACGGAGATATTTGAACCAGGCGTAATTGACGGACTGTTTATCTGTAGTTGGTCCTTTATGAAGAGCGCTGTATGTTTTAATACAAATGTGAATAATGTGAATCATTATTCCTTCCCAATCCTTTTTCCTAATTCATGTCTAAATCTATATAGGCGGTGCATCCGGGGACGTGCCGTGTGGTGGCGGCCAGTTTTAGAATAGCTCTACGTCATCACCTCCCGTGGGCACGACACCCACGGGAGGTGATGGGGTACAGCTATGAGGTAAAAGGCGACTGAATGATAACAAAGCGGCTACTAGAATCCCCGAGGAACTATACCCACCTTTAAAAGAGTGGACTCGCCCATCTCTTTGACCAGCCGTAGAAGTTTCCGATTCAAGGTCATCCTTGCACATGGCAATGTGCATGAGTGAACGATAAATACAATTGGGTTAATATTTATAGGCCGGTAATTATATTTATCGTATTGAACAAATACAAACTTCCTTGCAGCTCATTATGAACATATTCAATAGGCAGCTAAGTGGCGGTTACCGTAAATATAACGTTGTAAAACAAACTTATTCATTCAGTTAGAGCAATGAATATGAACTTAGGCATGTATAAGAAATTTGTAATCATGTGAGAGCTCGTTTCTTTTAAACATGTAATTTGTTTATCAACACAACAACACGCTCAGCTGTTCGCTGTATCGCGTTATCGCCGATTAATTTATTATCTGTGACCTTATATATCAACTTTAGATAACTAATGTTGTTACGTAACTATGTATTATTGTTTGTGTTTTTAACTGCACTTATCTATGCAGATAAATGTTAGTAGTGCATTTCTGGAGATTATAGATTTCTGGTGTATGATGTAACTTCAGATGGTTAGGTAAATAAAATCGTTGGCGTGTGGGAGGCGACTGGCGAGTGCAGTGTGGACAGTGACGCAATACTACAAGTTGCTGACAATGTAAAACATCGAGCGCGGTCTGCGTACACTGTGTCCCTACACTTTGATTAAAGATTATTTGACAGTTTTGAGTGAAATATATCTTCTAGTGGTCAACTGATGTTCGGGTCTATAATCTCAATCCCCCAGATGGTACTAATTGGGCAAGAAAACAACGCCGAATACTGGGTTGCGATCATCCGAGCCCTGACTCGTCAGAGAGGCTAGCAAAAGCCGTAGGGTTCACATAACCCTAAAAAGAGTAAATTCGTCAACTTTGTAACTGTAAATAAAGGAATGGGTGATACTCTGACAGCTCAAAAACACCGCAAGAGCGAATCCAAGCGCGGGAGAAATGTTATGTTAACGCATCAATATGATTTTTTTTCGGAATGGCTAAATTCTTGTGGCCCTAATGGGCTTTCAAGAGTCACCAGACATGTATAATTTAGGGCGAGCGCAGAAGGCGCTCAGCCAGGAGCAAAGAGTGTGTGCAGCCACAAGCCTAAGGGCTCCCCCGCCGGTAGACCGGCGGAAGGAACGGACCTCGACTTGGGGCGTTGTTTTGGGAGCATACTGCGAGATCGCGAGTCGGTGAGAAGCGCCCAGGTATGTGCCGATACCTGGTAAAGTGTTGACTGAAGGCCGGTGTGTGTTCACAGTGTGGCGAGGGTGACGTCCTCGTCTCCGCCGGCGGAGACGGTGTATATGTGTGGTCGTCGGGGTCGTCTAAGACGTGGCGAGGACGACGACGACGACGACGACGACGGCAACGGGGAGGGAACATCGATATGGGAATAGAATAAATGACACATCATACGTTGTTATCAAAGACACCTGGTTGGTAACTTGTAGGGGTGTGAAGCAGATGAGGGTCCTGCTCATTAAAAAATCAAATAGAAAATTAAGTACTACGTAATAAAAATGTTCCATTTTCATACCACATATGAATTAAATAATTCGACTCTAATGGACTCTAATGTGCCCCCATTACAGCTCTTGTGTAACATATCTAGTATTTATTCTCAAATCGATGTGTTAAATAGGAGGGTGTTTCAGTTCGTCTACAAGCGTCCGCCTCGGTCTGCCTTAAAGTTTGTTTAGGTTCTAGGCTATACCGCTCTGTATTGTAAGTTTCCAAAATATCCCTCACCTCTGCAACTTTGATAAATCTACCGCGTCGATTCTGCTTCACGTCCAAATAAAACCGCTTCGACTGGATCTGCAGCATTTTGGTTGCCAACTCCTGCTCCTGTGGCTGTTGACCTGCAACAGTACATACACACATTTTTAAGACGTATGACTATAATAAATTACAGGGGTTTATAAAATATTGTACAACTAAATAAATTTTAAAAACATTTGTATAGATGACTCCTCAAGATTTTTTATTCCGTTGCAGAGTACAACACTGTAATTATTAGCGGTGAATGATGATGAATTATAGTTAATTAAGGATATATATTTATGTTGAAACTGTATAAGATGTTTGTTACTCTGATGTCAAACAAGATCTCCTTAACAAATTAGATCGTCTTATCAACAACTGTATCTGTTTCATTTTCGGACTTCGTAAATATGATCAATTGATCATATATCCTCATATCGTTGTCAGCTTAAATGACTGCCCATTGGACAACGCAGATATGTAAGAATGGTTGGCACACTTTTTTCTATCTTATACGATCCATGTTCCGCTGAATATCTGAAATGTAGGTTCAAGTCTCAGAGGGATTTTCATGACCGTTATCTGCGTTCCGCTGAAAACTCCACACTCTATGTGTCTTCTGATCGCACTGGTTTCATGACTAATTCCTCCGCTGCTCAGACAGTAACACCCTGGAACTCGCTTCCCACTGACAGAAGGAAGGCTACTTATAAAATCAGCCTCAAGAGGAAGCTTTGGGAACACTACCTCCGTAATTCACAGAGCTAATTGTATTTTTCTCCTTTTTTCTCTACATTTATATTATTTGTATGTATGTATTATAATTATTATATTTACTTATTCATATGTATAATATATTTAATATCTATTTTTTAATATGTATATTTTGCATATATTTATATATTGTATCGTATAAGTATATTATCAATGTATTATTATTGTTATTTATAGACGTGAATTAAGCTTTACTATTTGAGTTCGTCTGCACCTGCTATAATTTTTCACATTTAACCAACGGTGGACTGGTAGAGAATGCCTTAAGGCATTAAGTCCGCCTCTCTACAATATAGTGCATAAAGAGTAAATAAATAAATAAGTTTAGCAGATTAGTGACACTAGGTTTGACATAATAATGTGTAATGGTTTAAGTACAATTTATTAATCTTTGCATGCTGTTATAAATAGCTGAATTAGATGGACTATTTAAAAGCAAATAAAGATATATTATTATACTAGCTGTTGTCCGCGACTTCGTCCGCGTGGACTTTAGTTTATAGACACTGTCTTTAAATTGATATAACTTTTTTATTTATGAACTGATTGGAATATAACAAACACTAATTTTTAAGTGAAGCTTACCACAATACAATAGTGAACACCGCACCCAAATCGGTTAAGCCGTTTCTAAGATTAGTGAGCACAAACGCACAGACAAAAATTCTAACAATCATTGTTTTGGGTTCTATTGCGTTGATAAAGGCCCCCAATAATAGTTTTTCTCATATATCTTCCATGTACAGACAGCGATCAGTTACATTTTTATTATATGTATAGATTAAGTTATCCCTTTAAAGCCAGTGACGATACTGGCAAGGGTGATTTTCTAACTTAAAATTTCGTCGTTACACTGTTTAAATAGAAAAGTGCTGTAAAACACGTGATTTTTAAGATAAATATAATAAAAACTTATTATTTTTTTAAGAACAGGAACTAAAGTTTCGATCTAGGAGACTAAAACCGATAATAAGGACTCCTTTACTCCGTCCGTACTAGCTATTATGAGTACTACTCATCGGTATGATATGGCGTCGTTGTGGAACTCCATACCAATGCCAATGCCACACATAACTCTATAATAAGGTACCGCAAACGATTGCCAACACTTAGGTGTCAAAGACAGATATATAAGTAAATTGTAACTTGTGTTAACCTCCTGATATTCAGACCGAAACACAAGTTATTTGACCGGCTTCAATCGGAATGGATCCAACCCACATTCATGTAGTTTTAACATGCTGGAGCATTTGCAAAATATACAACAAATATAAAAACAAAAAAGGCGATAAAGTACAATATATGAATTTCAAGGTCTTAATTTAAAGTTTTAAATGACTCAAATGGCTCAGAATTGGCTTAAAACACGCAAAAAGTTGCTCAATAATGAGGCTTCTGGGAAATCATTCACCGACACCGGAAGACTTCTACAACCGCCGCACAGTGGGACAGAACCGTGCGTACCGTCTCAAAAATAGCTTTTCGTAATGTTCTATATTGAATATTTTGTTAATGCATATGTCTAACTGAATGTTCAATGCATATTATATAGCAGTTGAAATACACTATTTCTCATTTTTTGTATTAGAATAAGGCTTGCAAGTTGACGCTCAAAATTATGTCAATTATGTAGAACACAATTCCACCAGTTTACATGGTCATATTTGCATTACTTTACCAGCAAATTTGTAAGTGTGATATATGGTTAGAATGGTGATGAAGTACTCTATTTAAAAATAATTTAAGTGAACCATTATGTGAAACCTGGGGAGGTAAAGAATTTTTATTTCAGGACCTAATATTCTATCCTTATTAGAAACTTTGCATAGACTTTTGACAGTTAGCGGTGTCTGCCCATGTCGTAATTTTGATAGCATCGTATAGAGCAGCTAATGTTAAAGGTAGGGCAAAAAAAATTGAGTGCCCGAATCTGCCCCCCTTGAAATGAAACTAAAAATGGCTAATGGGGAGAAAATACAAAATATTCCAAAAATTATTTTAGTTCTGATTAATGAGATTTTTGGATATTTAGATCACTTTTGACCTTTTTTTCTTAAACAATATTATCTATTTACTCAATCTTTAGGTAAAGTGGGAGTTTTGGGTAATGTATTAGTATGTAGTATATTTTTTTTATCGTGCGGTCAGATGTGGTTAATGTTTTGTTATCACTGTGTGAATTACATGTTTCTCATATAGTTTATGTATTTCTCTATCGCGGTGAAGGAAAAGGGAGCAAGTGGTATCTAGTTATAGTTGTTAGTGTACATTATCAGTACCTACCTACTACTAACCACCTTCATAGATAGTGGTTAGGAACTTGATAATGACACTAGATAGTAATATTTTTTCACACGAAATTTCAGTATAAAAGTTATTGATTTACGTTGTCATTTACCAGTACTTTAGTGTGCTTTAACATAATATAGTCTTCACCAACCTCGGTAAAAAAAAAGTAGTTAAAAATAAAAACAAAATGAGTGAATTTGTTGTGCCTCGACGAGTATTATGCGAATTTTTTATTGGCCATGGAACAAAATCAGAAGATATTCAAAAATACTTAGAACAACACCACCATTTGTCGTCTGAAAAAAGTGAATTAATTGTGAAACGTATTCAAAAAACGCTTATAACAGCGTTTAACGATCGGTGGACCAAATCTAACCGAACTAAAGAACGTTTCTTTAGTAATAATATATCGTGGTTAGACGGTGAATTTAAGGTACAATTCGAAGAAGCACCGATGGATATTACACCTACAACATCTGAAAAACGTGGACGTCCACCAAAGTCTTATGAAGATCTATCAGAGAATTCAAAAAAAACAAGAATATGGAATTGGTACAAGAATATGGACTCGAGTATATACATAATGCATACGTTCAAGGATTGCGGGCTGAAGGAGAAATCGAAGAAGCTACTGTTGTTTCAATGATGCGGAATTGTGAAAGAAATGAAAAAAGGATCATGAAGGAAAAATTATTGCATGAAAGTCGCAATGGAACAGATTTTACGGTGGATGAAGCTTTAAGTATGTTTGCAGATTTAGATCTTTCGAAATCACAATACGGATTTCTTCGAGCAAGTTTGATAAACAAAAACTTCGACATATTGCCATCATATAATATACTGACGAACGCCAAAAAACTGTGTTATCCTCCACTATCCAGCATTCAAATAACCGATATAAGTGCTAAAGTAAATCTACAAGATTTGCTGGATCACACTTGTGCTCGCATCTTAAAGATTGAAAATGTTTACAACCCAAGAAGAAAATCTCTTAAATTGTTTACCAAGTGGGGATGTGATGGTTCATCGGGGCAAAGCGAATATAAACAAGTTTTAACAGATGAGAGTGACTTAGTCTCAGATACAAACTTATTTATAGCGTCTTTGGTACCAATAAAGCTGACTGACACAGAAACACATGAGATAATTTGGCAAAATCCGGCTTGTTCTTCTATTCGTTATTGCCGACCAATCCTGATGGAACTTGCAAAAGAAACGCCCGAGAAAACCCGATCAGTGGTTGGTGATATTCGGGGTCAAATTAATAATTTGCAAACATCAAAGATACACAAGGAGACGCAGGTAATTGAAATAAGTCACGATCTATTTCTAACTATGGTGAATGGAAAAGTTACACAAGTTCTTACTGACACAAGTTCTGGAGCTGTATGTACAGTGTGTGGGGCTAAGCCAAGTGAAATGAATAATTTGGAGAAGATTGCATCAAAGCCAGATAATATAAATGCTTACGAATACGGTTTGTCTACGTTACACGCGTGGATCAGGTGCATGGAGCTAATTTTACATATTTCATATAACCTTTCATTTCAAAAATGGGCTGCGAGAACTTCGGAAGATAAAAAAAGTAAAGAAGACAAGAAAAAGCTTGTACAAAGTTTGTTTCGAAGCCGGATGGGATTGCACGTTGATAAGCCCCGACAAGGAAGTGGAAACAGTAATGACGGCAATACAGCTCGGCGTTTTTTTGAGAACTACTACTGCGCTTCAGAAATTACAGGGGTTGACGAGGAACTTATTAAAAGGTTCTATGTTATTCTGCAAACCATGGCATCCGGTATTGCTGTAAATCCAGAAAAATTTGGTGAATATACTCGTGCAACCGCACAACTGTACGTAACAAAATATATGTGGTATAATATGCCTTCTTCAGTACATAAAATCTTAATACATGGGGAAAGTATAATAAGACATTTTGCTGTTCTGCCCATTGGTCATTTATCTGAGGATGCCCAAGAATCGCGTAATAAAGATTACAAAAAATTCAGATTGCATCATGCTAGAAAATGCTCTAGATCCGCAACAAACGAAGACGTATTTCATGGTCTTCTATTTACGTCAGATCCTTATATATCAAGTATCAGAAAACCATCAGTCACTATATCCAAGAAATTGTTAGAGGAAGCTAAGAACCTCTTAGCTATTTAAATCGAAATAATTTCGTACATTATTTGTAAAACATATTTTTGGAGTGGGTTATTATATATTTGTCATTTATTTAAATGTAAGATACATATGTAATATAAAATAACATAAAATAGGTTTATTAATATCATAAAACTGTAAAATTATAATTCAATAAGTTAACCAAACCATGGTTTAATATTAAAATAATACATTTTTATTTTGTTTTATTTTATTTTATATTATTTATTAAACATTTGACAATGATACATTCATTATTGGATTGTATGTACTCTGGAGACACTACATACCAAATTTCAGCGATTTACTTCAATCAACAAAAAAGTTACAGATTTTTGAGACGGTACGCACGGTTCTGTCCCACTGTGCGCCGGCTGGTGTTCTGAAAATACATGTGTCATGTTTGGGGGACCAAGAATAGAATATAGGGTTAGGGGGCACACAAAACATTTCATTAGGTCCAAGTTGTAGGGAATCCGAATGGACGACCATGACCATTAATTGTTTAACGACATTATAAACAAACTTTATGAGGTATTTCCAATTTGGAGGCGAATGTCTGTGTTGCCTCCGTATAGACAGTGTATAGTTTCGCAGCTTCATCTGTATGCCAAGCCTCAGTAGTTTTGCCTCTAGTGGAGGATCACCTTTACAAATACAAATCACGTATTAACCCTCTACATATCGGGTTACGAAACAACGTTTAGGGCGAGGCATGACGGAGGCCCGGTCTGTAGCAATTAGAAATCATAGTGCATTCGGTTACGGGTCCGGTCTACAGTGGGGTCACGCGCCATTACATTCGGCTCGCCCATCCGGCGCGGGTAGTACTAGTGCGTTAAATTTTTGTCTACATATTTTATACGGCCATTGTAGCGGATAATCTTTAACAATATTATGAATGGAAAAAATGTTTTGTTTGTTTGGTACCTAATTACTAGTAATTACACTTGTTTCGGGAGTAAGTGAGATATACCAGAGTCCAATACCTATAATAGTATAAGAGAGGTCTCGAATTCCATACCGTTCATTCGATACTTCCTTCTGTTCCATTGGTAGAAAGTAGATTGGTAGGTATAATATTATCTCCTTATCGCATTACACTTCCCTATCTCTCCCCAAAAGGGAATGAGGCAATGGAATGAGTACTGGTATAACTCGTTCTTATTCTGCATCCTTCTCAACTCTTTTTCCAAATACATCCTCATTCTGGACTGACATTGTCATGTATCGCGGATGTGCCCGAAGGACAGCAGGCACTTGCCATCGGGTGAACTGTATGCTCATCTGACACCGTCTAACCATAAAAAAATCAACGAATTTCTACCTTTGGCATACGTGTAAATCTATGAGACGGATTAATACAGAAGATATCTTTTATATGTATCGGTTCTTTTTTATCTACGTTATTCTTATAATCACAATTCCGCGCGTACGTAGTCAAAGAGAACAATTGTCAATGGAATGAATTCCAATATAGTGTCATAAACTTAGTTATGTATTTTCTAGAGACTGTATTGTGTAGGTACAATATATAAATAAATTGTTAGAATTGGGATGGAGTAAAGAATGTAATAACAGACTTCCATTGTCCTTGTGCTCCTTACTGGATGGGATATATTGAGAAATGGGCTCTGACATATCTCCAGTGACACGCCAGTACGTTTTAAGGCAGTGTTCTGTGAGTGAACAACTCGGCCAGTAGGACACGCCCAGAGGCTGTGGGGGCATGCGCGCTCCCCTCGAAATGCATTATTGCGTCTAGCTGTAGTTATTGCGCTCGTTGCTGTTGCGATCAGTCGCGTATGCATGCTTTCGTATTATAAAGAGCCTATACACAAGGAGTTTCTCGAACGCGTGCAGAAGAGAACATTGGTCTAGAATATGCATGCCTAGTATAAGCAACTGTTATCATCGTTTTATAATCATGTGAACAATTGTAGGCGTATGAAAATTGGTTGCATACGAGAATCCTACACAATATTGTGTGAATAAGTGAATCTTTTTGAGTATAGCAAAAATTCTACATTTTTTATAATGAGGCGGTATACGAGCATAAAGTCCATCTGGTGATAAGTGGATACATGAACATCCGCGGTACATGCCACCTTCAGTCCAGAACGACAAACGCTGGCACGTTCCCGGATGCGCGCGCTGCGTACCTTTTGAGATGTAGGAAATGATTTGGAGAAAGGGTTGGGAAAATGGTGAGGGATAGGATGAGATGGGAATGGGCTAACTAATTAAAAAGCATATACCCACAATAAGAATAATGAATGGTCAGGTAGATACGTACTCGTAGGTGGAATGAAGACCGGCACAATATCGACTTTAACCTGTTGTATAATATGTATAGTGTGTGAATGCTGTAATAAATACAGTGTGTATCAATGATACACATGATCAATGATCAATGATATCTATGATACAATATAGTTATCAATGAATAAAAAAAAAAACATGTAAGTTTTGTTAAAAAGTACCCAAGTACATTCCGAGTTGGAAGGTGAATTCAGTGCTTTGTAAATCAGACAAATACAGATGTGGGACAAGAAGCTCAAATAAACCTTCACAAGAAATAACATTGATATATTTGAACTTGCATTTATCTTGCTTAATAGTGGATTTTTTAGTTCGGTATGATATACCATTTCAATATATGTATATATCTGTGACTCCCTAGTCCTGATGGATCACCGGTTGAGAGAGAACCACTGCACTAGATGGTGTGGAGACGGCCGTAACATTTGCAGGGCCCCTGAACATGTTTGAATGGGGTTGTATGGAATTTAATTGATGCCAAAGGATATTTAATTCAAAGTTACTTGATTATTATAGGTAAATGTAATTTTTTTAATGAAACGAAGGCGACAGACGAGCATAGAGTCAACTCGGTGGTAAATGGATACTGTAGCCCGTGGATGTCCACAACATCAGTTCAGAAAGACAGATGTTCGCATGGCCCCGGATGCGCTGCCTACCGACGGAGATTTAGGAATGTATTTGGAAAGAGGTTTGGTGAATGGCGAGGGATAGGATGGGGTGGGCATATCTCAGTCCCTACCGAAACGCGTATGTACGTGCATACGTACAGAGGATAGGGATAGGATGAAGTGGGAAATTCAGTACATTCTAAGGCAGTTTTCGGTGAGAGAGGAGTAACCTGACCAGTAGAGTGCTCCCAGCGGCTGTTGGATTGCAGCATGCACCCTCGCTCTCAAAAATCTACTTGTCATGTCTACTTGATGTAACTTCATGAGAACACGCGTCAAACTATGATGTTCTTTATTTACGTAAGTCTAATCTGCAATTCTAAGTAATGTAGCGAGTGGTAAGTTACCATCAGATGTTTACATCAGTTTGCTTTTTATACACTTTTAATAGGAAAAACTTACCGGAGTCATAATTGTTTCCCCCTGCGTCCATTCCTTGACCATGATATTCTGTAAAAGAAAGAAAATTGTAATTTAAACACAGTTTACTACATACTTCTTACTGTATAAGCCTGGCCATCACATTTTTATCCAAATGATATTATGAAAAGTGGCAGTATCGGCAGTGTGGGGTGGCGAGCTTCAGGAGAGTCCCGTATCCAACAGTGGAGACACAGGCTGATGGTATGGTATATGGTGGCGGGCTTTGTAGGCCTGTATTCAGCAGTCTAGAGATACAGGCTTAGAATGGTACATTAAATACCAAATTTCCCCAATTAGAAGCGTTAACACAGCTTTGCGTTTTAATGTGAAGGGGGAAGGCGATACCTTATGCAGTAAAAACGGAATATTAAATGTCAGGCGTCGAACACAATGATGATGTCGTTAGTCGCACGTTTCTATTCAAGCAGAATCTTAGAACAACGAAATTGAAAGTTAGAAAACCTTAATCAAAATCAATAAGTCCATACCGACAATAAGGTTACTTTACTTTTTTTTTTTCTTTATAGAGAAGAGGGCGGACGAGCAAGCGGTCTCACGTGATGGTAAGTATTACCGCCGCCCATGAACACCTTGCAACACCAGGGGGTATGCGGGCGCGGCGCCGACCTTGCAAAATCCTATTCACAGCTCTCTTGAAGAACCCCATGTCGTAGTTTAATGGGAAGACCTCTTGAGGCAGTTCGTTCCACAGCCTACGGGTTTACTACGACCTTTACTCAGAGATAACGTCACGAATAATTTGATATTCCTCACGTGAAACTACAGTTGGCCGTGTGGCGTCAGCCGGCTTTAGACTAGCGCCACTCTCTCTCCCGTGGGTGTTATAAAAGGCGACTAAGGGGATAATAAAACCGCTGGCGCGAGAGGAACTACATCACCTCTAAAAGAGTGGACTCACCGACCTGCCTGGCTAGCGTGACGTTTTAAGGTCATACATCACTCGCACACAAGACAACGTACACGAGGAGGCCAGTGTCCAGCAGTGGACCATTAAAAGGGTTAGGATTACGTGAAATGACAGTACACTGAAGTAAAAAAAAGCGACCTATGTAAAGCCGTGTCGCAATTGGAGTTTCGCGGCGGTGGAAATAATTAGAAGCCTATATCGCAAAGGTAAATACGTCCGTCGTGTCTCGTGTGAAACTATCTTTGTCTGCATTTTACGTGAATGTGAACGATAATGTTCAGAAACAGAAATAAAATCACATGAAATAATGTAATGTATTAATCTTTTGATCGTAAATTCTGATCTATTATGGTACAAAAGCTAATGATTGCACGGGGGTGGGGGTGGGGTGGGGGGGGGGGTCCAGAAGAGCACACAGTCCACCTGATAGTATCCCTTAGACATCCGCGATATATGCCAACATCAGTTCAGAATAACAAAGGTCGGCACAACCACCAGCATGCGCTGCCCATCTTTGGAAAATTTAGGAATGGATTTGGTGAGAGGGTTGGGGAAATGAGAAGCAATAGGACAGGACGGAATGGGAATTGGCAAAGTAGATAAGTTTGCACACAACGGACTTAGTTTACAGACTAGTTCAACCAACTGAGCTACGGAACCCATGAGAGCCGTCAGTAAAATTTTGTTACACATTGAGTGAATCTGTTAACGTCGTATCTATGTATGTGTGCGTGTCTGGGTGGATATTGGCGGAATTCTTGCCCCAACAATGAACCATTAATACCAAAGAATTGGTATTTTCTATAAATTTGATAATGCTACTTATGACAATATTTGACATCGTAAATTTAATGCACATACAATACATTAATCACAAAGGGTCCATTAAATTTACGAGAGACATAGATAACTGTTTGGTGTCCAGTTTCACACTTTTTGACAAATGTACGATATAGGCACTAGTATATACATAGTATTAGTATAATATAATAATTTGCACGCCGATGAGGCAGAGTATGCATGGACTTGATTAATTAATATGACATATTTTGTAGCCTGTACTTTAGCAAATAAATGAAGAAAAAAAACAATGAATATCAAAATGCACAAAATTAATTTGAGTCTATATTTCGCTTAAGTTCGTAGACGAGCCAAATCGGTTTAACAGTTCCAAAGTAACATCGGAGTAGACATTCAAAAAAGAATTTAACTCCAATATTTACTAATTTTACTAACATAGGTATAAAACAATACCTATGTTGTTGGGCACAGATCAATTCAGAACCATTTGAATACTACAATAATTGTGTCGTATTAATCAGGATCAAAGCACATTGCTTCTCATTACATCATTGTACATCGCAATTGGCTGTGTGATGTCGTCCGGCTTTAAAAAAGCACTACCCCCCCCCTTCTCTTCCGGTGGGTGCCGTGGTAAAGGGAGGCCAAGGGACAACAAAACCGCCCTTAGGAATTACACCACCTCTAATGGCCAGGTGACACGAGGCTAGTATGTCAAACCAGGATAGTACGATTGCGCTAGTTTAAAGTTTTAAACCGAGGTTGCAATTTACTCTGGATTAAAATTTACTAACATCATGTAAACAAGTACAAGCCAGGATAGGAAGCTAAGATAGGACGCTGGGTACTATCATACTATCCTGGCTTGACACACTAGCCTTGATCCAACCGGGCATAAAAAGATGGACTCGTCAACCCGCTTGGCCAGCAGCGTGGGCAATTTAAGGTCATACATTCCTCATGCACAAGACAAAGGGACGGTGATATATGTATGCTGCAAGTTGAAAACAGAATAATGTACACGGGTGCGGCATAAGAAAGCATAAAACTTGGTACAGATATCCGTAGGTAGCATCTAGTACGCATTTGCACTTGCCGGTTGAATGCATCCAGTGCAACATCGGTGACCGGTGTAACCTGACTATTGTCTAGTCACCTGTGACAGCTGACACTCATAGCGACTGAATTAGACCAACTGTTATACACGAAATCTAGCTCTTCTGTCATTCGATTGGAGTTGAACAGGGTAAAGTGCAGCGAGCACTTATCGTTTTAAATAATAGACGAACAGTGAAAGAAAAAAAAATTAGGCTCATCTGATTATACCAATTTATTTGTTTTTTGTCCGTATTTAATAATGAAACTCGGATACCTTTTTATAGAAAGAGGGTGGCAGAAGAGCAGACCCGGGTGATAAGTGGATACTGTCGGCCTGCAAGTTCCGCGATGCATGACATCAATTCAGAATAACAAACATTGGCACGCCTCCTGATGCGCTACCTATCTTTGCAAATTTAGGAATGGATTTGGAGAAAGAATTAGAATAATAAGGAAGGATAGGATATTCTCTGGCACATACTACCGAAACACAAAGGTAAATTAGGGGAATGGAATAGTGGGTCAATGCGGTACATTTAATGGTAGTCTTCTATGAGTCCTATTTCTTTATTGTCGCCAGAGCCTAACCCATCATTAAATTTCCTAACACAGATTTTCTGCTCGTTCAATTGTATCTGTTGCTCATTTGTTTCTCCTAAGAAATTGAGTAAGGTAATAGTAAATTGATTTTAGATTAAAGTTTATTTCTAGAGATTTTAGATTAAAGTTCATTTCTAGAGATTTTTGTTTATTCATTCAACACATCATTGCACCAAGTACAATAGGCGGGCTTAATACTACAGGGCATTGTCTTTCAATCCATCTTCTGGAGAGGAGAGATACACCCACCTGTATTAAGGCCTGAAACATAAAAATAATGTTAGGTCAAAGAAAAAGTTGTATGCGGTCTTGAAGCTGGCATATTCACCATCATTTTGGTGTGCTATTGTTCCGAATTTGAATTCACCAATTTGAACCACAGAAGAAAAGGAGAGTTAATTCATTGTTTTGAAAAAGAAAACAAGGAAGCATCGAGTTTGAATTGGAGCAGTTTGTTTGATATGGTGTTGTTTTTCCTAAACACCGATTTAGAACAGATTTTGACCTCAAAATTATGGATGCGCCTGAAGGAGCAGTGCAAGCTGTAGCACTTCTTCAGTCTGGGCTTAGTCGGCGAAGTGTGAGTGCACAACTTCATTTAAGCCGTTCTGCTGTTCAAAGAGTGTATGTATCATCGATACATAGAAACTGGCGGGTTCGTTTGCCGTCGAGAAGGACCACGATTCCGAGTGACGACGGAAAGACATGAGATCGGTTTATCTTCACGAACAGCTTAAGAAATCGTCACCTGACCTCAGTGCAGATCCCAGAACAGCTTTGGGACTTTCATAGGGTGGCTGTTAGCGCTCGGACTGTTAGAAGGAGCCTCAAAACTGCATAAAAACTTTTGATCGATCATACATTTTTTTTAAGCTTTCTGCCCTTAAAACTGAAAATGCAGGGTGCTTCGATTCAGATATGCGGGAGTGTAATAATGTCGGCGCGGTGCGGGCGATGAAACGAAGGAAGGAGAAAAGAAAAATAAAGATAAACAAAAAGAAATGAAATAATATGTTTATACAAAAATATTAAATGTACAGACACTGTTTGTTACGATTTTATTGTATATACAGAAAATATTATAGAAATTTCTGTCTGAACTAAGTTAAATTTATGTATACTACAGATGAAACCAAAGTATCTGTACTAGCAAAGATGGAGATTTTGCTCTCGCGAATCGTTACATTGCTGAATAATAATGCTAATGAACTTTGCTTATACACTGCCAGTTACAGTTTGCGGCTTTCTATCATTGGCGCCTTTGCCTTTCATTTTTACGATCGCCATCCACGTGTAGACCCAATTCTTTGTTCCGTCCGAATTTTTTTCAATCTTTTCCATGAGTTCCGCATGTCGGCTATAATAACTGTGAAATAAGCTTGTAACGGTGTTCATATATTTTAATCTACCTGTGCTAATAGTTTTAAGCCATGAACAATTTATATTTATATAAAAAAAAAATGAAATTTGTATTCGATTAAACATCAGTTTTGAATAAATACCTAATCACACATGTCGTGCCCCTGATAGTTATTCACAGTCAAACTCAGTCACGACATTTAGCTGAGACGTCTGCTGAGACGAGAGGGGCAAACTTGTAAGATTCCAGTACAGCATTTGCTGTACCCTGGCCTGTATTTTCAGATATTTGTCTAATGGTTTCCAAGTCAAGATTTCTGTTCATAACATTTTATAATTTTATTTGTGCATTGTTAAACGACGTCCAATTCAAAACTACCCTCGCCCATCGAATATTTCAAATGTTTCAGGTAACAATAAATTTGTTTTCTGCATTGGTGTTAAGTAGTGCTATTATCTGTATTTCGAAATTTTCATAGTTTCATAAAATTACATCAAGTTGTCCTTTATATTTATGTATTTATCGGGTTTTAACGCGAATATTTAACTTATTTATTTTACTCGACGTTTCAACACATAAATATGTGTGAAAAACGCGAAAATTTCAAATGTTAAGTTGTCCTTTATGTTTTCATTATTTATAACTATTTTCACTATTGAAATTGCCGATTTGTACTGAAAAATTAAAACTCGTTTTTTTCTAAAATGTAACATATTTATTTAATCAAAATATTTACCCTCACTATCTATAGGTACATTGTTGCCATCTAATCGGAAGTTCATTTATGCCTTTGCGATAGAACTCTGGGGATGTAGATTCGACAAACTGTGTGAAAGCATTTTGGGAAGAAAATTTTTTACCACGTAGAAAATTGTCCAAATCACGAAAAAAATGGTAGTCCGTTGGAGCAAGGTCTGGCGAGTACGGAGGATGACGTATGGTTTCAAACTGCAGCTCCTGTAGAGTTACAACGGTTTCTCGTGCAGTGTGAGGTCTTGCGTTATCATGGAGCAATAATGGTGAAGATCGATTCACGAGTCGGGGCTGTTTCACTGCTAGTTTCGACATCATTGTTCGAAGTTCGGCACAGTAACCATCTGCTGTTATTGCTTGACCAGACCTGAGAAAGCTATAGTGAATAACACCATGAATAGACCACCAAACAGTTACCATTACCTTTTTATTAGTAAGCTTTGCCTTAGGGCACTCTTGCGGCGTTTGACCTGGAATAAGCCATTGCATTTTTCGTTTTCGGTTATCGTAAAGAATCCACTTTTCGTCACATGTCACAATTCGATCCAATATTCCTTCATTTCTGTATCGATTCAACAAGGTAACGCAAGTTTCAACACGCGTTTCTTTCTGCAGATCAGTCAATACATGAGGCACCCATTTTTCATTTTTTATTATCTTATTGATTTGATGCAAATGAGTCAATATTGTAGGTAAGGTAACGTTAAACCATGCCGCTAATTCCTGGGTAGTTTGACTCGGATCGGCTTCCGCCATCTCCTTCAATTCAGCGTTATTCACCTGTGTGGGCGGTCTTCCACGTGGTTCGTTCTTCAAGTCAAAGTTTCCATTACGAAAGCGTTTAAACCAAAAACGCACGTTTCGTTCATTAGCAGTCTCCAAACGCAGTATTGATATTGCGAGCCGTTTCTGCCGCGTTAGTTCCGCGTCGGAACTCGTATTCAAAGATTACTCGGATTTTCGAAGTATCCATCTTTCCCGTCTAAGCTGAATAAAAAAAAACAATTGAAAGTCGAAAATCGGATGTTGCACATTTTTTAAAACAAGGACCTCATAGGTATCATGTGAAAAAAGTTTCACTCGAAAATCTCACACCATGAAGGTTTTATGTCAATTCAAAGTATCTATTACTATAAAACGGCAATTTCATACTTTAACCCCTATTATCTTATTGACAAGGCTTCTTCACTATTTAAGAAAGAAATACGGATTTTATTTCATCAAAATGTTTCGAATTTGCACGTTTGCATTCTATTATGCAGCTTCTAGCTAAGTCATCCCCATGTAGTAATTACGGTTCTGGAGGCAGCGGTAAACTAGGATGGTTTTCTTTAAAAATCTTTATTCTGTTTGGCGCTTTCAGAAAAACATTTTTAACATTAGTTAAGAATTTGTTTAGCTAAGAGGTTGAAGGCATGAGCCAAACATGTGACATGTAACGAAGATTATTTTAGAAAATTTGACCCAAACTTTAACTCTTTCAAATTTAACTCTTCCATGGCAAGAAAACTTAACGATTAAAAACAAAAACTGTTTCGAAACTAATTGGGACTGATCTTAGTTTAAAGTCCTTGACTGGGTGCGGGAATGTTAAAATGATATCCGACAATATGTTTACCGGGAAAAGGGATGTCCATATTAATTTTTCTTACTGCAAGTACCAAAATCACACTACCTCACTGCGACCAACTGCTAATCATACAGTATCCCAAAATACAACACAGGTTAATTTAACAATCAATGGTATCAGTAAAAACAAATACAATTCTACATTAATCGACATACATTAATCGGGTACTATAAAAGTTTTATTTGTAAGTTTTTTTTTAATGGCGTAATGAAACGCTATCGTATTAAAAAAAAATAATACGCTAATTGAGCCACCCACTATATAGGTAATACTGTTGTAACTTATGTTGTAAAGAATTTAAAAATTAACAAATATTAAACATTATGATTTCGACTACCTGCAGATAAAACAACAGTCAATCGCTCTTAAGTTACTACAGAAATGTTTCAAAATCAATTCTGTGATGTCTTTCTATTTGCGACTTGTTGTGCATCGAATCAGGTGATTCCTACTACGCTGTATAAGTTAGGAGCTACCTTATGAAGTATTATTTTAAGAGTTTATAACGTATTTGTCATTTAACGTATTTGGAGATTTCTACTACACTGTATATATAATAAACATGTACGTGTGCTTCCCGAAATGGCGTCTGGCGCTGGAGTGGCTCGGGCGTGGTGCAGACACGGCATGGATGCCATGTGGCCGCCCGCGCCACGCCATTGCAGTATGTTTTAAATCGCGTCGCTTCCATATATTTTGTATGAAATGGCAAAACGCCCGAGTCTCACCAACGCCAGACGCCATTTCTGTGGGTTTTACGCTTACACCAACTCCCTAACTTTTTTTAAATCAAGATGTAGGTAAATTTAAATATAAACAATTTCTCTATCGACATTTCTTATATTGTTTATTATGGCTTCTTATTATGGCTGGTATTTTTTGTGAAAACCGAAACCGATATTAAAATCTTAAAAACTCGCTTTAAGTTTATGGCCTACAAAGCGATTTTCAACAGTTTTGGTTAAAATCGGTTTGCATTCCCTACCTATAACGCGCCTAAAACTTGATTCAATTGAGGTCATTATCCAATGTTCTATTTATAGTACTAAATCTTAAAAGTGGATGTAGTCTAATGGCATTTACTACTACTTTTTCTGCACTAAATAAAGAAGGGTGATACACACGAGTATCTATTCTCAGAGGTGAGGTCATGAGTTCAAATTTCGGCACGTATCATTGGCTTTGCACTATTAATGTTTTAACTATCACTAACGTCCATACCCTAATAAACAAGTAACAAAGGCATGGACGTAGCTACGGTGGGGCAGGTGGGGCGCTTACCCCCTGGGTATAGGGGAGAATAAGTAAAAGGCTTTCTGCATTACACTAAGTCTATTTACATTATAAGAAAATTATTTGCTTTGCCTCACCCTTGATAAAATCCTGACTACGCTCTTGAATAACTGGTGGACACGGGTCTCTTAACGCACATGGGATGTAAGACCTTAAACAGAACGCTGGCCGAGCGGGTAGGCGAGTCCACTCTTTTAAAGGTGGTGTAGTTCCTCAGCTTGTGAAATCTAGCAAGTTCCGTCAACTTCCTTAACTATCAATTTTATTATGTTAATATTCCATTTAAATTAGATCAATTTTATTCTCATTTAAAATTCAATGAAAGCATTCATTTTTGTTTTCAAACACCATGCGAATCACGCGGCACAACAACAAAAAATGTTTTGGATGCGACCGACAATAGTCGCGTCGTAGGCGATACGACAGCGTCATATTATAAAGTAGATAGTTTGAGTTTTGTCGAAGAAAAAAGTTCTCGTATTAGGACAGCCAATTAGGGACACAGCATTATATTATACTAATACAGTAACAGTAAATAATAGTAACACGACTGCAGCCAATATGTAAGCGCGTTCAGAACGTGGTTACGTAAGTAGTTCAAGGAAGGTCATTGACAGTAGACGGTTTTTTAAGACGCGAGCCAGACGCGCAAAAAGTGAAACCGGAGTTTTTTTTTTTCATCAAGCACAACCTCAATTCACTAAATGATGAATGAAGAAATAAATATACTACTCGATAGCACGACTGTTGGGACACGCTGACGCAATTTGTTTAAATAATTTGTAAACTTCACTTCTTTTTTATTCAAATTACAGTTATAGGACACTACAGTTACAAAGGGACAGACAAATAAATACACACAACAGCAGAGAAGTTTTAAGTGAAAAAAAAAATGGATATTACAGTAGCGTAGTCTGCTGTCCATGTATCCTATGACTGCGCTGGATGTGAGTCCAGCTGCTTTAGTCGTGTACCTGTGATGAGTGATGGATGACACATAACGTTGAATTTCAACTAGAACGTGTGGTGATTTCAGACCATTTAAATTTTTAATGATATACCTAGTCTGGTCATAAATACCGTGACTACAAAGAAACTAAATAAATTACACTTGAATTTGGAATCTGTCATTCTGACGTGAAAAATAAATGTAGTCATTATGGCGCCAATCATTATTAAATATTGTACTAATATTAAAATGGATTGGGGTGTTAACGAAAACCGTATTGCTGTAATTGCATTACACAAAGTAGGCATGGAATTGTGTACCGGGCTATTGGTAGGTACGTTGAAACGTCCGGTCCTCTGTTTATGAGAGAAAATGGTCTGGTCGTCCACGCACTATTCGTACTAAACAGACGATTGAAGCTGTGAAGGGGAGAATCCGAAGAAATCCCGTCCGGAAGCAGAAGATTTTATCCAGAGTGATGAATATAGCACCCAGAACCATGTCACGTTTTTAAAAGATGCTGCTCACAAAAGACGTACTGGTCATTTCTTAACTGATAATTTAAAGAAAAATAAGGTTGATAAATCAAAACAACTTCTTCGGCGGTACGGAAAGGGAGCTCACAAACAAATCTTATTTACGGACGAGAAAATGTTCACCATTGAGGAACATTTTAACAAGTAGTATGATCAAGTTTATGCTCACAACTCTAGAGAAGCTGCTCAATTGGTCAATGGAGTGCAACGTAGCCATTATCCAGCTTCAGTGATGATTTGGTGGGGTGTTGACTATCAAGGAGTGACTGAACCATATTTTTGTAAAAAGGGTATTAAAACGTCTGCTTAAGTTTACTCGAGATTCTTGAGAATTTCAAATAAGATTCTTGAGAAGGTCGTAAAGCCTCTTAACAACACCATGTTTCATAACCAAGAATGGTCCTGACAGCACCAGGTCATAAGGCTCGCTCAACAGAGGCATGGATAGAAAGGGATATTCCCGACTTAATTAGAGCTGAAGATTGGCCGTCAACTAGTGCCGATCTTAATCCGTTCGATTATGATTTATATTCCATTTTAGAGAGCATGGCATGCTCTAAACACCATGAAAATATTGAATTCCTGAAACATTCCATAAGGGATTTTCCCATAGAAAAGGTGTGCGTTTCAATTGAAAAGTGGCCAAACGATACAAAGATTGTATAAAAGAAAATGGTGACCATTTCGAATAAACTAAAATATTTATATTTTTAAAATGTTTACCTATTTATTTCTAAAATAACACAAATTCTTCTAATAAAATCATAATGTAAGAAAAAAATATCAATGTTTTCTTTGTAACAATATTTATGGCTAGACTAGGTATATAGTTATATTAATGTAACTTTATTATTTGTGATATTATCTCAGAAAAGGGACGGGTGTTGATGTGCGTCTGGTTTGAGGAGCCATTCCTGAGAATAAAAAGCGTGAGAATTAAAAAACAGTTAGGGCGTGTGGTGTCGACCGGCTTTAGAACAGCACCACCCTATGGGTGCCGTAAAAGGCGACTAAGGGATAACAAAGCTGCTACCACAAGCCCTGAGGAAGTGCAACACCGCTAAAAGGGAGTGGACTTGCCAAGCCGTTGGTCAGGGTGGCGTTTTAAGGCCATACATCCCTCACACACAAGACAATATGGATAAGGAGGCCTATATCATACTAAATCATACTTGTGGATACTAAAAGAAAGGGCTAATCAGCCCTAACATACAGCATACGTAATGACTAATCACATATACTTCTATCTAATGACACCTCTTTTGGAGGTTCTACATAATATGTATATGAGATCAAAGGCCTATGACCCTCCTCTTCGCCGCCTACATATTAAAGCCGGAAACAGACTACGCTTACATGACGCTACGTATATTACGTGACGACGATAAGCAGAACATCAGTTCCCATACATTTTACATAGAAAGACATAATTTCGAAATACACTTAGCATACGTTATGTGACGGGGCGTAATTTAAGGCAAATATGTTTCTAAACGTATTTCCATATAAAATATATGGAAACTAACGCATTCAATCTCTGACGGTAGGTCAGATTCACAAATAAAAAGTTGCTCAGTGGACGATGTTGAGAGTTATGCTCATAGTCTGTCTCGTAACAAAGAAATTCAACGAAGAAATAAAACTACCGACATAACTTAAAAGATTAGCAAGCTGATGTGGCAGTGGTAAGGTCCTATTTGCCGCAAGACCGAAAACCGATGGGGGGAAACGAGTTCTCGAATGGAGACTACGTACCGGGAAGCGTAGCGTGGGACGCGCTCAGGCCACGTGGACTGACGCCTTTAAGAATGTCGCTGGTAGTGGCTGAATGAGAAGATCTGAAAACTGTGTGTAGTGGTGGTCCGTGGGAGAGCCCCATATCCAGCAGTCGAGATACACAGGCTGATGTTATGGTAATGCATTCAGATTTTCGTGACGTCGCGTCACATACGTAGCGTCATGTCATCTGTCTGTTTTTAACTTAATACATTTGATTTTGCTGATTTAGGACCTTGTTAACGGCCATGCCTTGTCTATAAATAAAAGTTCTCCTCTAACCTTTATTTCAAAAACTGTTATATCCGGCTCGAAGGACCAAGCGATGTACAATATTGAGGTCAAAGGTTAGTGTTTTGTATTGAAAGAGGGCTTACTTGTAATATCTTCTTTATTTGATGGTTTTTAAATTTAACAATTGTCACGACGACGACGAAGCTGAACGCTTGCATTCTAAGAAGAAGCAGTGAGACAAATAGCTAGCCCGAGGGAACGAGACACAAGACGTCACGTTCACGTTGAAGTGTCCAAAGTTGCTTTCAAAAGTGCCTAGTATTATTGTATTTGGTACAAATGTTAAAGTATACTTAATAGTTTGTAATTTATTTACTTTTGTATATGAATTTAGATTTATTAAAATATGTATATACATATTTTTAAAAGTATTTATGTGAACATTACACAGGTCATATTAAGAGAAAGCATATATCCATATATAAACCTTTAAAAACTCTTATCTAATTTAGGCAATTGTAGTAACTTGAAAAAAATCCCAAACATTTGTAACAACATAAAAAAATCATACCAGATTTTAAGTTTCAATGGTGGATGGATATTTATATATTTCAAGGGTCCTGACAAAGCCATAGGAATCTAAGGCATTTGGTTATAGATTAATCTATAACAATATTTTGAAAATTTTGTTTTGATAGTCTCTTTCAGCACAACAAACAAATTTTGCCAGATTTTAGGGAGATCCTCACAAAATTAGTATGCCTCGCTTATGCGAAGCTTGGATATATATATTTAAGAAGACATTTACATATTTTCCATATGGTAATTGTCACTTATAATGTACTTTATAAAAACATCAAATTTACAAGTAGGTGTTATCACTACTCTATAAAAAGTATATTTTCATGGCTGAAGTCTGAGTTGAGCTGATATAATGAATCATAGGAGGTTGAGCTTGATATCATTTTACATAAAAAATATAATTTCATAAGTCACATGTAAATGTTAAAACAATGCCATTTAAAGATACTGCAATATGAATTATGATATACTCTTTGAACTAACAATCAACTGGAAACCAGACATTGGATGATGACCAAAAAGTTATGCTCAATTTGTATCATTGTGAAAATTGAAAAATTAATATACCTATAAAAACTACAAGATGGAATGGATCGAGAATCAAAGGCTAGAACGAAAAATCTTGAAGAGATAAATGTCTAAGGAATCACCAGCTAACATACTGAAACTGAGATGCAAAGAAGCAGATACACACAAGGGCGTAGTCAGGATTTTATCCAGTTTGGGGCAAAAGCAAACAATTTTATCCAGGGTTTTTTACGCAACCCAAACAATTTTATTCAGGGTGGGGTAAAGCAAACAATTTTATAATTTAAAAAGGTAGTGTAATGCAGAAAGTCTGTTACTTATTCTACCCTGTGTCAGGGATGGGGGAGGGGAGCGAGCCTACCTGCTCCAGCGTGGCTACGCCAATGGACGCACACTGTGCGAACATCAGGCAATGAAGGAAAAAGCAGATTGAAGATTGGCGAAAACTGGACAGTATTGCTGAAAATACTTTATAAATAGGATGGATACTTTATAATAGTTATAATTATATTAATACTTTACAATATCTTGAATTTATTGTATTTCCCCAATGTACGAGTATGTACATGTTTTGGTAGTGGTATGTTTTGATATACCAGAGCCCGTTCCCATTGCATCCTATCCTAACCCTCCCCATTTTCCCAACCCTTTCTCCCAATCCATTCTTTAATCTGCAAAGGTAGGCAACGCATCTGGGGGTGTGTCAACATTACTCATTCTGGACTGAAGTTGGCATGTATCATGGATGTCTATGGGTTACAATATCCAATTATCATCAGGTGGACTGTATGCTGGTTTGCCGCCATTTTTCTATAAAAAGAAAAATATTATTAATACTTTATAATAGGAATAGGCATTTACAAAGATTGTTAAGTTAAATTAAGCAGTCTGGATAAAGATGAAGAAGATAGACAGAAGTATGACCTATTTATCCAACTCGTAGGCACAGTCACATCTTATTTATAAATCTAAAAGCTGTGAAACAGTCAAACTGCAAAAGAAAATGCAGGAACACACTAATTTGAAAGGTAGATTTTGCTTACAAAACAAATATTGTGGAGTAAATATTAGCATTGAATTCAGGTAATATTCAGGTAAAACATTATTTTTTGGAAATTAATCCAAAGTGATAATTTTTGGAACTACTGAATGGTTTAATCAATTTATAAACAATTGAAATACATCAGATCCAAAGTATTTTTAAGTCAAACTAAATTCATCCCATATTTGAAGATCGGTCCTTTCGAAATTGAGGATTCTGCAGTAGGAGGATTAAAAGAAAATTCATGTAAGGATTTGTTCGAAGTAAAATTTACTGTAGCGAGATCCCTAAAAATTAAATTAACTCAAAGAAATATACATGTGCACATGTTTTTTGCAAATAGATAAAAAAGTAGGACAAAGTAATGGGCCTTGCTCGCAAAGTTTGAAATGCTTTATCTGTTAACACAAACGTTGTGCTCATTTCCACTTGATGGTAACATTTTATTATTTGACTAGTGGATTGATTTCATTGCTTTATGTAAATATAAAAAAATTAAATGACTATATAGATTTTTTAAGAAAACTTATTCACTATAAGCAAACTACTAGATTGAATGCTACTGTTTAAGATATCATGAACATAAAAAAGCTGTCATTCTAAAAATTTGTAAGGTTTAGTTTCTGAACAATTTAATTTCATTTGTGTGGCAACACTATTCACTCCCTTTTCCATTCCATTAGTCAATGCGATAACTTGTCTGTAAAATTAATCAGTAGGGCTTACAGACAGAAAAAATAATTTAAACCAGGTTGGATGACTGAATAGCCAGTTACAGAAAAAAATAATTTAAATTAGGTTTGATGACTGATTGACCCATTTTGTAATGTGACTGTGTAATGTAATGTGTAATGTTTGTAATGTGTAATGTAGGAAAGACAAATATTAGAATCTGCAGATATCACATCACAGGGTATATCTGGTCATTAGGTATGGTCTTATACACCTTATAAATTTAAAAAATAAATAAAATACAGTAATAAATGGTCATATACAAAAAAATCTTCCTAATTATATCAAATCCAATTTTTTATTATAACTTTTCTTGACAGAAGTCACCTTGGAATTGGTCTTACTCATTTCACCATATCTTGCAACTGCATTTATCTCTATTTACAAATGTAATTATTATTAAATGTGTTATTAAACTAGTTATTATTATTAAATGAGTAAAAATATCAGTCTGATAAATATCTTCTGCAACCCTTTCCAACCTTCCCTTTTAAACTGACTCAATAGTAATGTATTATAAAATATTGTTTCTCTGCATATAAAACATTTAAGAATCCGCTTGTTGTGTTAAATATTCCTAACACTTGTACCAATTTCCATAACTAGATACAATAATGTTGCACTCCAATAAATCCACCTACTTTATGTTTTATAGTGAATTTTACATAATGCTTATTTATTAGCATTACAAATGCAAATGTTTGTTTGTTACCAAATAACAATAAATCAGTAAATCTTTACTAAAGAATGCATATTTGTGGAGATTTAAAATGACATGTCTACATCTTCCTTATAAATAAATAAAATAAATATACACTTTGCAGTTGAATGATTGCAATATATGAGCTGCATTCTAAAATTTATGATTATCACTATTAGACCATCTAAATCAGGCTACCTCTTTTTGTATTATGAAGAATAAAAGGGTGCACCATAATTACATAGTCAACAAATGGTTTTTCATATGTTTAGCAATATGCTGCTCAAAATCTGTACTTAAAATAAACAGTAATCTTATTTGCGAACAGATATTGTGTGTATGTATGTATTCATATATTATTAAGTTATTTATTATTATATGTATTTATTATACTATATTTATTATCAATATTGTCGATAAGTATATATTGAATATGATCCATCTGTGGATTTAGGTTCTTTTGCACTACCTATATCCCTTTTATTTTTCTCTATCCTAAGGTTGCTTGGAAGAGATTGCCTTAGTGATAAGGTCGCCTATTGTATTCTGTCATTTATTATTTGTGCACATGTAATAACTATTTGTACGCAATAAAGAGTATTTATTATTATTATTATTAAAATAAACAGTATTTATTCCTAATTTCACACAAGCAAAGCTACGGGCATCACTTAGCAAGACAATATCTAAAAGAAAGTTTGTATATTAAGACTAATCTTAGGATGTATTAAATGATTTCTTTTAAATCTTTAATATGTAATATTGAATATTTAAGAATATTTTTATAGCGAAAGTTTTAAATAAAATATTGTTATTAAAAATTTGACTACTCACTCTTTTACATATTACATATTTTTTAGAGATGTCCTATATTATTTCATGTGAAATCTGGTGTGAACTGACTTGAGTTAAATAAAGAGATGTGCTACTTTTTATGCAAAGATACTTCCAAATACAACAACTGATAACAACATTTATTTTTAAATAATCTTACATGAATTGAATCTAACATTGAAATATGAATATATAAATGAAAGCCAAGCATTATAGAAATTGAGATTACAATAAGCTATTAAATAATGCAAAATCAATACTTATCACCAGATGGTTAGAAAACTTCAGTGTTTCCTTTGCCTCCATTAATGTATAAACTTCAGCTTGGAAACACATTCACATCAGTTAATATAAAGATTTAGCTTGAAAGCACACAAGGACAGAGCAGCTGATTGGCTTCAGTATTGTCATTGCCATAGATTCCTTTGTTTTAAGACATTATTCAACCTTACAGGAACCAAATCAGGATGAATTAGGGACCAAATCCTTTGTCCCAGAACAGGTTGTCATGTCTAACACACTTTACTGCATAGCAACACACTTTCACTGTTACACAATTGCACTGAACACAAATGTGCCATCAAAAATGGCTGAAACAGCACTGAAGTTAACTTTTACAGCTGAAGAACAAAGAACACAACACTTAATCTTTGACTACACGTAACTCTAATAAAATGCCCTGAATTTCGTAGATTATGAGTTCGTAGTGATCGCGACACCAATAAGCAAATGAGATTAGGGCCAGTGGGTGCATGGTAACAGTGTTGGGTGAGACGGGAGCCCGGGCGGAGTGCGGCCACTGACCTGCCATGGTGCCGGTAGCGCCGCTCAGCTGTCACGGGAAGCCGCCGTCTGTTAGACAAAGGCGCGGCGAGTGCGAGCTGTGTGCTGTGCTTGCTTCGACCGCTGAGCCACAAGCACGGCGGCCCTATCAGGCCGGCCCGGCCGCCGACATCGGGCCGCCCGACGGCGAGAGGTCGCAGACAAAAAAAATCGATAGGTCGTCAACCTCCGCCGACGGTCGGTCGGAGCCGGTCCCGGGCAGTCCGTGGCGACGCCGCCCGCCCGCCGATGGACTGGCCCGCCCGAGAATCCCTCGGAAACCTCAATACCGCAGTTTTACGAGAACCAAATTCGCCATTTTGAAAAGAGAACAATGAGATATTTACTTTTGTTCGTTAACCGACTATATCGTTCTGGTGTAATGGAACCGGCGCGAAACGAAAAGCGTCTTGGACGCTAAACCGCTGTAAATAAATACGTACTCTGACTAGAAATCCCTTCGTCACCGCTGCCGATATCCGACATCTCAATCCACACCGATTTCTACAGGCAATCCAAGATCTTTTCGGAGCAAACTCTCGGACAACTTAACTTGTCTATGGTTTGAAAGCAGTCAAACTTGGGTTCTTTACAATTGACATTTACCTATCCCGCTGACAATAACACAGAAATTCCACTGTTTGATTATTTTAATCGACCAAAAAAACAATTTGTCGTATGAAGTAGTAGTTTATTTAATAGTAGTATAATTTATTCGGATTAAACTATATGAAATACTTAGGAAATAGAGTTATTTATTGATTTTATTATTCTTTACATAATTGCAACTATAAATTACCTAGTAACGTCTTTCGTAACTAAACATAACTTTGCGTTCTAGATAAATATGACATTTTCATCAAATGTTTTTTTAAATTATTTTTAAAAATGATGAAATTCGATTTAATTTATATATTTATTTATCATTGCTTTGTATACCTACAAAATTATATTACTGTTGTTTAAAGATTGATTTATTGCTGTATTATAAATAAAATATATTTAATAGACAATAATATCGTTTTAGAGATCATGAAGCTAAGGAATTTAACTCTTATCCTTACGCTTCTTTTACTGTCAACTTTTACATAGTTATTTAACCACTACGTCTTTATTTTTAATATATATTTTATTTACTTTCAGGTTTATTTGTAAACGAAGGTTGAATTTTATATATAAACCACAATATGAAACGTTTTGTAAACACAGACGTTAAAATCAAAAATACGTATCTAGCGACATCTGTTAAGTACCTTCATAACAAATTCACTTTTTTACAAACTTGTCGTTTCTGTATACGGCAATGGTATAATCAGCACATTCCGCCATTATTAAGTTTTTTTTGTAATTAACAATTTCAATTTGTAATTTTCAATTTCAAAACGTACAGTTTGTCAATGTCCAGTCTCGTCAAAGTAGTCGCTCAGTAAAATGGTATTAAATTGCAACGTAATACACAGAGTACAAAGTAAAGATATTAGCACTGACGCAGAAACAACGAAGCACCGAGAACTGTCAAAATTAGTTCGTTTTCATACCACGCGCCAGCATAGACTTGACGCGCTGTAAGTAGAGTCTATCTAATGAAACGTGTCAATTCAAAACCGCGGTAAATTTAAAAATCTTATAGCTGTAAATACTGAAAATACTATGAAATATCAATTTAATACTTTCATTATTTAATTTTTTAAGCATACCTTTTTATCGAAATACGAAAAATACATACATACGAAATATCTACATTCCCAGTAGATATTTTCGTTGTGACACCGCTTGTTGATGGTCCATGATTTTTTCACCTGTAGTTTTGGTGCACATATGTTTCATGAAGGTATATTATTTGTTTTCCTTCTTGTCGTTTTTCATTGATCGTTCGTAGATATTTATGCCTCCAAGCGGATATCTCATAATTTTCTACAAAGATCTTTCGTTTTGATTATTTTTAAATTCAAACCCGTTTTTGAGTAAAATTTGTCTTAAATTTTCAACACAACCTCTGAAATCAATGGCTTCCTTTAATTCATTAAGTGAACTCTTTATTATTGTAGGAGCTTATTTTTTTACTATATAAAATTCGTTTATTTTATTTCATAAGGCAGTTCTTCTATAGTCCAGTTCTAATGTTGCCATACTAATATTTTTTAAAATACCGATTGACACGTTTCATTAGACAGACTCTAGTTTACCATTCTTGAGAAATTAAATATAATGAATACGAATCAGAGATAAAAATAAATGTTATTTTTTCTTATTTAACCACTTTTCTTCTGAAACGAGTGCACCAATTTTAATGCCATTTTCAGTAAACGTTTAAGCATAAAGTTTCTGACCGAGTTTTGCAATCCTAATCCACGAAGTGGCTCTGTCGTTCGAACTTTTGTATTCCATTTTCTAAATAACCTGGCCTCATATTGTAAATATAATACAATAAATAAATTTCTGAGCAAAACCTATTCTTTTCCTAGTCCTTCAATACCCATCCACCTTCGGTCATCCTTTGCAGAAAGCATTAAAGTAGTCTCGCCAGTCTTTCAGCGTTTGTCTGTCCAAGAGCGAGATTTATTGAATTCTAGAAAATATCGGGTATGGATACCAAAGTAAAGGACTTATCTAATATATATGGACTTTTTGAATTAAAAATTATGCTTCAGTTCTGTATGCGTATAAATCTAGTCTATAGACTGACTTCGATGGAACTTTCAGGGGTGCAATTAGAGGAAATGTTATCTTTACCCCTGTGAAGATTGCCAAAGCGCGTGCCATGAGTAGGAAGAATTTCGGCTATTGACATGAGCTCTGGCAAGACTGGACAGTAAAGAAATTTGTATGAAACAGTCGATCAACGACCACTTTACTAGGACCCCTCATATCTTCAATTTAAGATCATAATCATACAAATCTCATCACCATTCAGTATTGGTTGACCTCGTCAATGATCGATATGCTTCCTGCTCGTGGCGCGTGCTTCAGTAATTTCATGATTATCTATTAAATTGTGGGTAGAATGAAACAACACTTAATATTACAAATGACTATAATTTTGTCACAATTTTTCCATACAATGTTAATAACTTTTTACCTTAAATCTATTTATAATACATTACTTAACCATTATTAATGTTGTATTTTATTATTTAAAGTTCTTCCTGTTTATTTTCTAATTTATATTCCACGGAGTCAGTTTCAGAGACATTAAACATATAAATAAAAAGCTCACGAAGGACAATACAAAGGAATTCTGAAAAACCTCGAGTACTTTATTATGATACACTAAAATGTAATTCGATTAGATCTTATTATACTAAAAATATTTCTTGCTTAGTTTACTACGAGAAGTATCGTTAAAAACTGTACAAACGTATTAACTGTATTGTGTTACCGCTAGCGTAAACATTATAACGGACACACGAACCGAATCGACACAAATGAGAACATGCGACATCGCTCAACACACAATAAAATGTATAATCATTAGTTTATTTATCAATAATAATAGGTAGATTGTACTTTGTAAACGCACGTGGTGGAGCCGCGGCGCTCGTCACTAAGTATAATTGACAAACAATTACAACAAAATGAGTACAACAGTTCCACGAAAGTTTCAACTTAATGCTATCTATATTATGATTACGTGTACAAAATGTTCGCGCTCCATGGTGTAACAATTCTTTACTAGTGTTTCTTAAATATAGATTAGTATCTACAAGATATCGATACAACTGATTGTGTGTACCTAACTATCGATATATTTGCCGATTAAATGTGTGCAACTATCGATATATTATCAGTAGTATCAGTAGATAGTAGTGATGGTATCGATTATTTAACATCTAACAATACTGTCGGTTAATTGTTATGAACACGGGTCACTCACGATTTATTATAGCCGATAATTCGGTACAGTTACCATATTATTTTAACAATTAACAATTATTATGTTTAACCACGATAACACAAGTTTAAAATACTATCAGTTAATTATATTATCGTGTAAATATCGGTATACTATCGATGCTAGTATTATTAATAAATATTGTTACATATGTAATTAACATACGATTTTATAAAAAGGATATTTTACATAATTGAATTTCGCACATATAGAAACAATAAAATAAAAGAGACATTTTTAAAAAAAATGTTTTAATGAAGATTCAAAGATTTCATAAATAGCGTATCGATAATATCTCGAATCTAAATATGATGATTTTTGTCTGATCTATCGGAATCTCTATCGATGTTCTAGTATTATTAGGCAAATGGCGCCTATACGATAGTACTGCGCATTAACCGATCAATAGTAGTATTGCAATCGATACTATCAAATTTATCGATAGTCACATTAACGATGTTTAAGAAACACTATTGGGACACATCACACCGCGGCCTCCACACATAGAAACAAGCACCGTGGTCTAATGCGAGTCGTTGAGTACTGCTTCGGGTATTGCGCCTTGGCTGTCTTCACTACGATCCGGTGTCATGTGATTTTCCAAAACGTGGGACGATATTTGGCAGTGCGTCGTTATCACAGCCAATATTATGCGAATTAGTGTAGTTAATGTTTAAAGAAATTAAATTAAGATTTAATAAACTTGCTTTTACCTCGCCCTATGCCTTTTACGAACTTATATAAAATTATTCAAGTTTCAAGCAAGTCAGTTTACAGCTTTAATTCTCTTTGCTTCGTTTCGTAAAATTATTAAGTAATCTTAATTAAATTCGTAAGTAATCTGTGGTTGGTGGTCAGAAATGCATGGTATACGTAGGATAAAATTCTACGAAAATCATGTGTAATGTGTTCATAGTACAACATTATCAAGGCAGATTATTTTATAGCCGTAAAGTGAGTTGCAAAGTACACAATATTGCCGCATGTGAGGCCAAATTTTAGATTTGTGCATTTAAAAATACACCTGTTAATAAAGTAACTGCTATTACAGATCGATTCCTAGAAAGAGATTAATAAATAAATCATACAATGCCAAATGTAGTCCCACCAACTCGATTTATTGATCTTGTACAAACCAGCCAAGGTGAGAAACAACTACATACATGATTAACGGTGAATAACAAGCAAATAGAATAATTAATTATCAATAAAATTGAGCTAAATTCCGAGCCCCGCAGAACTCTACGCTATCACGTTATCGTCGCCAACTTATACAAGTGTTTAGGATTCAACAATAAACCGATAGGAAGTGGAGTGAGTCGTTTAACAATACATCAAACATAGAACTTTCGACGAATTATCTACTTCGACAATAAACAAACGTATTAATAGTTGACCAATAAATTGCAGTCAAATGGGGCGTTTAGAATCACGACTAGCATGACTATGAAGCTGTATACAAACAAGAGCATTTATTAAGTAACTTAAAGGTGGAATTTTAAGAAAATCGCCAGCAGTGGTCAGCTGAGAAGAGCGGTAGATCGTATGTGGGTGACGCGTAGAGTCATAAGCTGATGGTATGGCGTGAGCTGTACTCCGAGTTTCTATTATGGTTAAAGTTACCGACATAGCTCAAACGATTAGCAAGCTGAACTGGCAGTGGCCAGGTCATATATGCCGCAAAACCGATAACCAATTATTTTCCGAATTCCTTATAGCCCGGAAGTTCCCAAAGGGGCGGTGCCGCCTCTAAGGACGTCGAAATGATTCAAGGGGCGATGAAAACTTCAGAGTGGTCAATTTTCCCTGCACCTTTCTCTTCGCGCACTTGAATAATGTAGTCTAGGAATCAGGGCCGTCTTTACCAGGGGGTGCAAGGGGTGCGGTGCACCCCGGGCGCTCACCTTTTAAAGGTAATGAAAAAATATAACGCTATAGTAAACAATTACACAATAGGATATTTGACTGTCATAGGATACACAATAGGATATTTGACTGTCATAGGATACACAATAGGATATTTGACTGTCATAGGATACACAATAGGATGTTTGACTGTCTTAGGATACACTCCCGCACCCCGGCGCAGAATAGACTTAAGACGGCCCTGCTAGGAATTTTAGTTTTTTAGGGGACTATAGTATAAATTAGGTTGAGAATCTTTTAGTGGATGATTACGAGTGCTCTAGTTTGTACACAGTTCTAAGAGATGTTCGCTGACAACAAAAAACGCTGAATTTATTGCTTAATTCGTAACTATAATAGTGTTATTGCTTCGTAGGTCATCAGTCCTGCATCAGTATGTTTTGGCACGACAATACTGTGGAAAAACGCGAATTTATGAGATTACGCGGAATTGCAGTGGGTGGGGAGCGACAAGCGATACTAATTCACAACCAAGCGGCGCGCGCGTGCGCTTTATTATACAACACTATGAAATCGACCTCGTGCGGGCTCATGAGTCGTGCAACTACGGTTGGTGTCCACCCACACACACGGAATACTGATTTAACGCTTTCAACGCCAAACAATTACTGTCAGGGATGTGCTTTATATTATACGTCACGCTTAAAATAGTAGCTGAAAATGTTCCCAAAAATACTCTTCGTTTGCGATTTATGGTTTATAAAATAACTATAAATGTTATTTCTTCTGCACACGTTTTAAACTCAACTAAATTTTCGTCCTTCGATAAAGAATTTCACCTGAATGTAGATGACGGCGTTCAAAGGGTCAAAACCACGAGAGTTATAACAATTGTACTAGCTTATCAAAGATTTAAAATTTTATAATATTGCCACGAGTTAGAATGAATTTTACAAAAATATACACACTGTACAAATAGTTGAGCGACTCAATGCATACACTGGTCAACCCTACGGATATCACTCGCGGCGGGCCGCGCGGCCGCGCGTGCGGCGAGAGAGCCGGCCGCGCGGCCCGCGGCCTCCGCGCCACAGAGGCGCGCATACACTAACACTAACTCGTTGATAGATTCTTACGCTAACACTACGGGTTTAGTCCGGCCCGAAACTCGCCTACGCCTATAATACGCACCCGATGGATAGGAAAGTCGTAGGTCGCCCGAGTTAGCCGAACGGTAAACCTACTATGCACAGAATCGGACAGTACCATTATAATTAGACGGGACATTGCACTCCGTATTCGAGAAAATGATATAAAACTAGCAATCGCGTGGTATTCGAGAAACGCGCTCCCAGAAACGTGGGTTCATCTCTAGCACCCGACTACGTCAATGGCAGCGTATTGTAGGCCTGCGTCCCGTTCGCGGTATCGACTGAACGATCGCACCACACGAGTACATTATGCACAATTAATTTTGAATTTTATTTCAAGGCAATAAAGTTCAAAAGTAAAAGACAAGATGACAGCTTTTAATACAATTGTACTATTGATCAATTACCTGTGTAATAGCCGTTATATACTCGAGTGATGCGCTATCCTTTCGACGATATAAAACGTTCCCGGTACATTCTGTATAAACATACACAAAACCTGTTATTGAAAAGCAAAAATATAGAAATAGTAGTTATATTAAATAAAAAATATAATATCAAAAAGCGTAATAAAGCACTCATTATATACAAAGGCGCATTTGCGACCGTAAAACACACCGTGTTAACACGAAACACACAATCGTTTTGTGTAGAAAACTACCGTACAAAGAATTACTAAGCGACTGTGTGTCTGCGTGCGTGAATCATCGCAAATGTTAATAATAAACAATACAAGTACAACTTAAGCACGGCGGCGCGCACGCTAAATAAATATCAAAGAATAATCTTAAGCAATCTTAAATACCCTGTTGATTTTATATTTAAAAAATATTATTTTCCTCTTGAATGACGAAACGTAAATAGGAACGCTTTGAAACAATGCATCGAGGCTCAATTATTTTATACCAACGATATAACAATATGTCGGTATATTCCATTTACAGAATCATATCATAAGTGTAATATTTACACAAATTAACTCTAGTTTAAAACCTAATAGATTTAAATGAAGCGTAGATTGATATGATTCTACAAATAGCTCGTCTAAACACCACCATCGCATATAATTAGCACATTAAAGATGTCCGTCAAAGTTTAAATTAGAAATAAAATCCTATAATGTTGATTTCATGTCCATTTCTTCATCGGTTTAGTTTATGTGAAGATAATCTACCTAAAGGTAGATAGATAAGTCGACTTTTTTAAAATTGGTGTTTCACTTGAATTTAATTTATAGCATCAATGCATTATTTGAAGGCGTTGTAAAAAAACAATAACGCGTAAAGCGACTCCGAGACTGCCATACCTAAAAGTGAATTTCTTATAAAAAGTTTGCCCCTAAACAGTCAAATGGTTTCACGCAAAAACATAGATATTTCGCTACCACAAAGCAAAAGCATTGCAATGGACTTCATAGATAAACATTACATAGATATTCTTTTTTATTACCTATTTGTTAAGGTTCTCTATTATTATCTGCTTTTCTCTTGATTTCAAATGTTTGACATCCGGTCCTTTACAAAATTAACATGTGGGGACCCTTTTATAGAGACTATACTTGTAATGCGTACTGACTTGTATCTATCGGGACTTATACCTGAATGCATAAGAGTATACAAAACGACAAATAACACTTACTATGCATTAGAACTATTGCATAACTACTATTGCATGAAAAACTATTGCATTAGAAATAAAACTAGGGCTATTAATTTCCTGTCCGTGAAACATTATTATCTTTTATTTTTGATCTTTGTTTTTTTCCCATTCCTGGGACGTGCCTAACCCTGAAAAGTTTTGTCGTAGCGTTTCGCTTTCAGAGCATACCCCCCCCCCCCCCCCCCCCCCGAGAGCTCGGTGAGTATCGGGATTCTTGGTGTCGACATATCCAAAAGAGTCGAATTTGGGAGTCCCTTGGAAAACAAGGTCAAAATGGCCCCCAGAAAGCTCGGTGTGCTGAACAGAGCAAAGCGGTACTTCACCTCGGCGCAATATCTGACGCTATACAAAGCTCAGATCCGACCCCATATGGAGTACTGCTCATATCTCTGGGGCGGTGCACCGAATTATCAGTTGGGTCCACTTGACTCCATCCAGCGACGTGCTGTTCGAATTGTCGATGACCTCAATCTCATAGGCGGTTTGCAACCACTCAGCGTTCCTCTGCGTGTTCTACCGCCTGTATAACAGGGATGACTCCCACCTCGGGGTTCTACAACCGCATCGGCCGTCAAAGAAGTGCGGTGCATCTGTATTTCCTTGATACAGAGGTGTCGCGTACGAAGGTGATACGAACTGCATCGTGAGGTCTTCCCTACGTCTTGTGCTACATGGGGTTCCTCAGGAAAGCTGTGAATAGGATTCTGCAAGGACGGTGGCGCACCCGCATAACCTCTGGTGTTGCAAGTATTCATGGACGGCGGTAGTCACTTACGATTAAAATAAAAAAAACCTTGGTAATGCGGGTTTGTGTAAATGTGTGCTGTGGAAAACTAAGTGATGGAATTATGTTAGGATGTCCTGTTTCTATAACCTTACCGGGTTTCTATTATGGTTACGTTTGAAAACATCCGAATATGGTTCTTTGACTTTAGTTTGCAGATTATGCTACGTCGCTAATTATGTTATAGAGATAAAAAGGATGCACCATATTTAGAGACAATTTAAGTAACACGAAAATTATAACAGGTGGCCTTATCGCTGAAGCGATCTCTTCCTGGCAACCTTTGGGTCGTAACGAGAAAACAGATAACAACACAAATAAATATAGATGGTGCAGTTTTACTTAATTGGCATAATGAGATATTTTTATCATTGACATCTGGTAAAAAAAAGTTGGGAAAAACTGCATTAATTTATTACGTAGAATTATGTAGTAATAGTTCATTTACTAATTCTTAGGCAGTAAGTACTTGCATTTTTGGGAAAGTAATGAAATTTCAAAGTACGTTGATGTTACAATGAACGAAGGATTGTTACATTTTTGATAAATGACTGTATTAAATGTCAAAAAGTAAAATAAAAAAAAAATAATGTATAGGATATGTTCCTTTTTCGCACATTCTATGTAGTTGAGTGAAGCCATTTGATTTGACGCGGTTTGTAAGCGCTACGAGCGGTCGACACGAGCGACTCGCGGCGATCCCATCACTATAAATTCATTCTTGTAAACCTATTATTAAACGTATATGTCTTTCTTACGTATGTTATTTCGTTTATCTTACGTTAACTTTTTATTTGTGCAAAGAAAATTCACTAATTAAGAATTTTGTACAAGAATTGTTACCTATGCCGCCCCCGCGCGGCGCAATACTGTTCACACACACACTTATACCAAGTCCTTTGACACGCCGACGCACGCGTCGACGTATGAAGGGGCTTGGATCATAGGACTCTATGTCTTCCCGCCCTTGAACCCCCATACACCACCAAAATAACTCAAACTTCAACAAATATTGTGCGAGAGAGCTGGAACGCACGAAAGGCATAAACAAAATTCAACTCAGCACCTTAAACATTATGCTTGGACAAATTAAACCTATGTAAGTAATGACACGGTACAACAACACTTTTAGTATAGCGCGTGCACGATAAGGTATGTGTTAAACAATATGTAACTATTCACTAGCGAGCCAAAGCTATGTAACTGATCGGGTAACATCATGTCAAATGCACGGTTGTCCATGGCTATACTGCGCGCTCGCTCACCCTTATCGCTTCCACCCCCAAAATAATTATAAATCAATGTCAATATCTCGTTATACAGTCATTTAGTCATTTGTTATACATTTGATGATATATACACTAGTAAGTATAAATTAATTACTTATTTAGACTTAATTGCACAAACAATATGTACAAGCGGCATTCTCTACCAGACGTCCTTTGTGTAAACACAGAATAATAATTATAAAATAAAAGTAGATTTTCTATAATTCATTGAATACAAATATTGATCTGAATTGCAAGAAAATAGAATAAATTAATTACGTGTTCAAGGGTGCAGCGATAAAGGAGACCGAGCGCAACGACAAAATGGCCGTTGTTGCGACAGTAAAAATATAATTAGTACATGTATATAAAATGCTAACTCCATTTATAAATAACGTCCGTCACAAACTTCACGTAACTAAAACCGAAAAAAAAAAGTATACGTAAAGTACATAATACATGGTATAGGCCGTTCTCGTGACTTAGATAAAACGTTATATACTTGGGTAGAGCGTTGTTCGTGGGACGCGAGACAAGGTATAACTATTATCGTTTTTTTTTGACTAGCCGACACGAATTAGTAAGTGACTAGAACGAGAAACATTTCATTGGCAAGACTTCGAAAAGGCGCGAACCTTGTATCGTTCAATATTACGCAGAATCACATCTGCGGCATCGAAAATCGACAATTTTTCCGATTTTTCGTATGGCAATTAAAATGGCCATATATTTGGAAACACCGAACATCACAGTCACAATAAATTAAGTACGAAAAACCCCGCCCGCGCCCCCCGCACCCGCCCCCGCGCGTCTCTTATATTCAAGTAACTGAACGAGATCACTTGAAACTAAGAAATAAATCCGACGTAATTTAAACAAATGTGATGTCTCTAGCGATTTAGATAAATAAACGTGTGATGACCGAAATAAAATACAATATTTACAAATAAACCCTACAAATTAAGCTCATCAGTTTGAAAAAGATTAAATTACATCACTAACGATTGCTTTACAAAATGTGGCAACGACTTGCCGTCGCTAGAGTCGAAACCTCAGTCGAATTTCGCTACTTACAACACTATAATATCGACACGGTCCGACAACCGGAAACACTCACTGTCCGTACGAGATTACCTCCGAATCGATAATTCCATCGAATGCAACCACCATCACGATGTATAATTACGTAATAATATACAAACATCATTGGAGTGAAATCAGCGATTCGGCGAAAAACCTGTACCGGACCGTTTCAAAAGAGAAATGACTGCCAGAGTCTGTGAAATAGCCTACCTTCAGATATATTCAATAGTACGCGCGAGATTCTGAAGTTGGCTATTGACACGACTATCGAGCCCTATTCTCTTTTAAACGAAAACAGGAACACTTAAGACCAGCTCCAGTGTAAGATTCTCACATTATAAAGGCTATTATGACGCAGCATAATGTTTTTTTCTGTATAAACTTTCTTAGTTCCTTTATACTATAGATGTTTTTTTCCGTAAAAGTAAGCGGGAGAGCTGGAACCAAAAATGTCAAGTGGCAAATTCAATTGGAGGCCTACAGTCCAAACATATGTAAAGTATCGGTTGGCCAATTATTTCAGAAGATTTAGTGGATACTGTCATATTATAAAAAATTACGCCCAAACAGAAAGCGTGGCAATGTATTACGGTACATGTTTTTATATTTCTGTAATACAGAAAGAGATACAGATTAATAAAAGAGTGAATGTTGCACGTTATAGATCGCAGTCCAAAGTAAGATTTTTAGTGTTACCAAACTTAAAAAACTAAAAAAAATAGAGTTATAGAACAATATGGCGGCGTGTGACAATAACGAACTTTTACAACCATTTTGAAGTCTTAATAGTCGCGGACCAATTTTGTATTTGAAATTCATTAATTAATATATTAATTTACAGATAGTAAAAATAAAAAACGACAAAATTCATAGTTATTACCACACTTCTTATTGTACTTACTCAAAAATCGCAATTTGTTCGTAAATGTTGCCAGCAACCAAATACTTCCCACAAAGTGAAAAAGCTTGGCACAAGACCGTGTTGAATAACATTTTATCCAACATGTTAACTCGCGTACGTGTTGTTAACTAAATTAAAAACGAATAAAATAGTTTTATTTTAATCATAGGTATGACTATCACTGTTGATATTCATCGGAATTATTACTTTGTTCCATTGAAATTCAAAAGTATTAATGCTTTTAATTTGAGATTAGATTATGCGTCCGTAAGTACGTTTATGTAACAATTAAGTTGTTTTACTTTGAAAGCTCTTCAGGCAAAAGTCTGCGATTTAAACTGCTGTAGAAATTTTTCGTAAATACATCGCTCTATACAGAAAAAAACACTGATACAAACACGATAATAGTTTTTCAAACGAAATCATCTTACTCTCGGGTCACAAATTTGTAGGTAAACCCGCGAGATTCTATCGACACACAGTCCGACACTCAACGAAAAATAACGTCAAAGTACACGTCAAAACACGTGTGTTTCGATACTAGACAATGGCACACTGTACGAGATACAGTGTGCCAGCTTTGTGTAAAGTCCCATATAACCGTATGCACCGAGTTTATGGATCGAACAGTGTTGTAAAAACGAGCGTTGAGCGCTGAGTGAGCGAGTGAGCGCTAAAGTGCTTTAAAGATCACCGTTAAAGGCTAGTACGCATTATAGTTCAATTTTTTTTTACGTTTCATGGTCTTAAGCCCTTGTAGTTAAAAAATCGAGTCTAAAACGGTTAAGGTTCAACAGCACTAACATGCGCGCCAGCGCTCGAGCGTTTGTTTTAACAACACTAATCAAACATCAACACATTGAAACATTTAGAGGTGAAAGGGTTGAAAATTAGGGCTGCTTTATATAGATATAAAAAGAGGAAATATTGTGATAAAATATCTCTAAAATGCACAAAATGCTTTATTGCACAAAGTGAATAAAGGCGGACTTATTATCAAGGTGACTTGCTAAGTCAATCTTAAAACTATAGAGAATAGTTTCATAGGGATTTAGTGATATTAATGGGAATTATCTCTTGGTTGAGGGTAATTCTTCAAAGTGGTTCGTAAATCACTGACCTTCCATTACCACAGGCTCAGTAAAGAATATATTCAAATTTCTATGATAAAAATAAATGAGTACCGTTGTCCTGTTTAAATGTACTAAGTACGCGAAACTCCGTTGATGCAACGGCATGACATTTACGAGAGAAAGTCACGGCAATGACGCTTTTTGATACTAACTGATGATAGTAGTCATTACCAATTTCAGGACCTAACATATTTTAGAAGTTATAAGCACTATTACAAGATATTAATTAATAAATTTGTCTCAAAAAGAAATTATAATTTTCGCCGTTAAAAATTATTTTCAAGTCGTCATGGTTTTATTGATAGTTGTGCAGCATCACCATTGATATTATCACTTGGTTGTTATTCATAGGTGTTAATACTGGGACTCGATTAATACGGTTTATGGTCTCACAGATCGGTACAGTGCGGTACGCGTAGAGATTAAACAAATTTATAGTAAGTCACAGTGTTACCGGTTTTTATATCGGTATTTAGATTATCCTCCTCCCCACAACCAAGGAGGCGTTTCGGGCCAGAATCCACCACGCGAGCCCAATGCGATTTGGTGGACGATTAAACTATCAGATTGTTTAGATTAATAGTGTGTGTGAATATCACTAAGGTTACACTAACACTGCGGCTCACTCAAGTCTCGTTATGATAAAACACACTCGTAAGGAAAATTCTTAATTCACTTTTTATTTGCTTCGTTAAAGTCAAAATTTGCGAGTCTTTGAACAGTCTATCTCATTCATTCCTACGCGTACTGTATGCATTCTTACGTGTAGCACACTTGTTTCGTGTCCGGCGGTCGAATGCGGTCGTAGTGCGGTTGAATGCGGTCGCAGTGCGGACGAGGGACGCACTAACAGAAGCCGCCGAAGCCGACGGAGGGCACAGAGGGCACGGAGGGCACGGGGGGGACGCCGGCCGAGTGCTCGCCATTCTTGTGGAGGTCGATCAAGGGCGGTGCGGATAAGTAGTGCGCCTGGAATGTGGACAAATATGTATTAGAATTGTACTAATCGACAAGATGAGAAGAAAGGAAACTATAGTCTGATTTTTAATTCCATGTCATTTTATGACGTTCCAGTTGTCTGAAACCTTTTTGTTTATATTATGTATTTTTTTTTTATATTATGTAGTTTTTAATTATTTTGTTTAAAAAATCTTTTATCGAGCCAATAAACAACATATGCATATATAAACAACATAACAATATAGGTATATTATTTGCATATTTTGCTTGCACTTTTTGCTAAATTTATAATAATTATATAGATTTAGTGATCTATCTATCTACAATTCCAGCAATTTATATTTTTTGTTGGAATCTACTAAAGTCATCGTCATATAAACAAAAAAAGCATAGCTTATAACTTTCATAACACTCATTACATGACAGTGATGTTGTAGACTCCTTTAACTAGATAATAACTCTTTTATTTCCGCCATCTTATATGTACTATTATTACTAGGCGACATATGTTTATTGCATTATTTAAATTTTACCTTCTTATGTTCTCCTAGCGGTACTTGCGACTTTATGCGCGTAGACGTTACAGTATGTGTGGTAAACTGGATTCCCGTGGGAACTTTAAAATTGATCCGGATAAAAAGTACACCAAATGTTAACAGCAGGTAAGTATACCAAGCTTAATTAAAATTCGTCCCGTAGTTTTTGTGTGATGCGCATTCAGACAGACATGAATTCTAAAATGGTTGTTTTGAGCTCTGTATCGCTGGTAGAGTAAGTACACTGCCATATTTTTTCAAAAAATATTTAATGCAACGACGCGGCTATGTTACGATTTTATTATACCTAAATGTATAGATAATATTTTCTATAATTCTATGTTCTTAATTGTCTTATATTATAAGTTTATTTTCTTCAATTTTCTACACAGTCAATGTGTACCGTTGAAAAAAGAAGTAACTTTTTAAATTTTAGTAAAAAAGGTTAGTTATAGCTTGTTCGGAAGCGCTAGAACCCGCCTGCGACACGCAAGACGAAGGAAGAACCGCGCAACAGCTTTTTTTGAAACATTCAATCTTTACTTTCAAGAATAAATTATGAATTTTATATATACTTATGTTGTATTGTATGCGCTGTGTATATTGTTTACTTACTACCAACTATATTAATTCATTAAAGGGAGAGTCAGGTACGTAAGGAAAAAGGTTAATAAGGTAAATATATATAAATAAATTCTGTGCTGTCTTTATCTGATTTCCTTTTTCGGAAATATTCGTAAACCTTATATACAACACTTTTAACTTCTCGTCTTATCGCTCGACCCATCGCGAGATATTTCGTCTCGTGTGTATCTAACCTAGTGTCCAGCAGAAGTAATACGTGTTACCGCGTCGGTGTTTGACGGCCGACTGTCAGTCAGCACGTTATTCCTATCCGCGGCCCCCCGCCTCGCTGCGCAACTACCTCAAGAGGGTTCTAGCGCTTCCCAACAAGCTATACATAATATGGAAGAAGTTAGAATGATACCTGTAGAATGGTATTTAATAATTAATATGTTATAAATTTATATAAAGGCTGCGGTAGCGACTGTAAGTTAGTTATCTGTAAGTTAGAGCTACAGTTAGTTTATCTATCTATCCAGGAGAGATAGACAGATATCTATCTCTCCTGGATAAGAATATAATGCCGGAAGACGTCAAGCGACATATATAGGAGAGACTTCGACACGTCGCTGAAGGTAGGGTTGCGGTAGCTAATGTCCAATTAGGTCTAGCAATATCAATAGCTATACGCTCCGGGTCGTTGTCAGAAGCTGTTTCTCAGTCCTTTTGGGCAGAAGGGGTAATTCATATGATACCATTAATTACCTCATGTACACGAGGGTTGCCATGCAATGGTGCTATTGCTATCACGGGTAATTAATAAGTAAATCAGTTTTACGTTCAGACCAGACTAATTATTTTTTGCTGTATTACCCCACTAATACTATAAAAGCGAAAGTTTGTACACTTGTTACTCAATCACGTCGAAACAGCTGGATCGTTTTAGTTGAATTTTGGTAAATAGGTTGATTATGATCCGGATTAACACATAGGCTATTTATTATTCATATTAACCACGTGGCGGGCAAAGGCTTATATCGTAATAAATCGTACTAATTAATAGTAAAGTTTATTATATGTATTCTAGGTTTAAGGTGTATATATTGTATGGGCCTTAGTTGCCTGAAATAAATCACTTAATTATAGTTATTTGTTATACAAGAGTGCAAAGTTGCTTTTTAACCGCGTGCTCAATTTTGATGACCGAGCAAGCGAAGGATTCTAAAATTGAATCACGAGCGCAGCGAGTGATTCAAAAATTAGAATCCTGAGCGTTAGCGAGGGAATCAAAAGAGCATGAGGTGAAAAATCTTTGCACTCGAGTGCAACACGTAACTTTTCATCCCACCACAGCGAGGAAATGACTAAATGCAAAAAAAAACATTTACATTTAAATATGACGTGAAAAGAAAATGGCGCGCGCAAAGCAAATTAAAAAAAAAGTACACCAAGAAGGTTCCGAATCTGAGTTTTTAACAAATTAAAAAAGGTTGTATGATAAATTCGGCACCATGGAGGTAGAAGTAAATAGGTTTAATGATGTTTTGAATTCACAAACTTAGTGCACACGATGTTCTAAATTCAATTTACTTTATCCTCTAGCGGATAAAAACGGCTTTTGCACTCAGATATCGAAGAGCAAAAATATTCTTTCCGAGATAGGGGGATGAAAAAAATATTTATTTTCCAGAACACAGGTAACACAAGATGTTAAATTATACATTGCCCAACATGTTTTGCCTTTAATAGGCATGCAAACATTTTCCCGACAACCTTGAACAAAACTATTTTGTTAAATTTATGCATTATACGAATGTCAGATATTAATTATAAGTACAAATATGTCATACGTCAAGATAATTACAGATTAAAATGTAATCATGTAAACATCTCTTCCGGAAACTTGTATAGATACCTGCTGGTGATGCGCCGGCGGCGGTGCGTACCCGTTGTAGTAGGGTGCGTTGTACGCGTACGAGCCGGGCACGGGCACGCCGCTGTACCCGTACTGCCACTCGGACAGGTAGCCCGGCGTCGGCCGCATCAGCTGCCCGCCCCACCCGCCGCCGTAACCCACGAACGGGCCGCCGTATCTGCACACCGAAATAGTATCAGACGTTGTAACATACTATTAATACTGCAATCAGCCCCCAAAAGACGATTAGGTGACTACGAGGTGGCAACTTGTTTTTGGCTCTGGCATATCTCACTCACTACCGAAACACGTACATACATTGGCGAATAGGATGAAGTGGGAAAGGTAATCTTCTGTAAGGTAACGAGGCCAGTCGAGTGCGTCCAGCGACTGTTGGATTGCAACGTGCACCCTCCCCCATCAAAATTAATTCCTAAAATTCTCACCTACAACTGTTTACATGATGATAACAGTTGTTTATAACTGGCTTTTGACCGATGTTCGAGAAAATCTCCTTGTGTAAATGACCCATTAAGGAAGGGTACGGACAAATCTGGAGAAAAATATGCGCGAACAATTTCACGAGCTGATTTCTGCTTCGACATAATGTTTGTGATAATCAAATAATAGCATGGGACTGCGTTTTTGTGAGCTTCCAAGGAGTCGTCTTCTGTCCTCAGTAAACCTACTATCGCTTTACGGAACTACTCCTGATTTACTTCAACAGGATTGGACATTGACAGGATATGTTTTAGACTTTGAAATTATTCATTACGAAGAAAACTTTACACTGGCAGAATGTATTAATTGCACCACTGCCATGTATATGAAAAAAAAAAAGTAATCAAATGGCAATATACATTATCTTTATAATTAAGTAAATGACAATATAAAACTTATAAGATAATATATAAGCGACCACTCACCCGTTGTTTGGATACGGCGCGCCTCCATACGCGGAGTAGGGCGAGTATATAGTGGGGGGGGTAGTCGGGGAGGGGTGGCGCGGGCGCGGGGGGCGGCTGGTCGGGCGGCGCCCCCGCCGGCCCCGCGCCACCTCCACCCTGGCCCTCCGCGATGGAGGGGATCTGGTCCACGAGAGACTCGAGTCCGGAGAGCGACTTGGAGGCCACGTCTTGTGATTTAGGCTTCACTGTGCCCACGTATTCGCTTGGTGAGCCTGCAAACATTCATTTTTGAATTGATAAAAGTGACTTAGTCAAAAATTACTTCGAGGAGAAATTTTTAATCTTATTTGTTTAATCGGGCGTTTTTAATGTCATTCTTACACATTTTCAAACGCACTTCATGCACACATATTCAAAATCAGATTATATCATATATTTGTACCCATTTCTCCTAATACTATAAAAAACAAGACACTAAAAGAGATTGACGACAATCCATTCGTATCGTTCGTCAATAGTTCACCCAGTCGGTTCAACGAACTCACCGCGAATGAGCACGCTCTTAAAACGTCTAGATTTTCACCTATTTAACCATCTAGAGTTTTGAATCTATCAAAAACGCTTACACTTCCAAAACCGAGATTTTTAACAACTCTTCTCACTAAATGATAATTTCAACTTCAAGGTAAAGTGGATTCTGTAGTGTTTTGAAGTGAACCAGCGGGGAAGCGAGCAGCATCAAAGGCCCCTATAATATATACCTTAACCTACAAATATATAGTAAAAAAAAATAACTATTTATCAGCATTAGGGAATTCAAAACAATAAAATAAATTAATATTTTCTTAGGTTTTCGCGATTACTATACATTGCAATTAAACAACTTTTAACGGTTTAAATCGCGTATATTTGACATGATTTATATCCCGACGTTTCGAACACTTTGCAGTGGACGTGGTCACGGGGTGACTAATTGATTTTATTTGTCACTTGAGTTATTAAGAAATTATTACTACCGTCTGAAATTTTTTGAATTACCGTCTGAAATTTTTTAATCATAACATTCCCTATGCACGCAGTATTCGCTCACGGTGTCCAGAGGTCTTGCAGTATGGCGTTGGCCTTGTGATTTAATTAATTTAATGACTGGATCCCAAGCTGGTGGTACTTGCCAACCATCTTCTCTATTGAAATTTGGGTGTTTCTTAATTTCAATAGCCTCGCGTAACATACGCCAAATATACGTCAAATATACGCGATTTAAACCGTTAAAAGTTGTTTAATTGCAATAAAATAAATTGTTTATACCTGGCGGGTGGTGTGGGTGCGGTGTGTGTGGCGCGTGCTCGGGAGGGCGGAACGCGGGCGTGTGCGGCGAGAATGGACCCGCTTCGCCACCACCGGTACCACCTCCCGCTTCTGGCGTTGACCTAAGTTGACAATCGGCCAATTTAAAGTTGAGAAGTGTTCACATTAAAGCTAGAGACAAATATAGCGGAAAATTAGCGACGGAATTTCGCGCGTAAAATTTCTTTACACACCATGGCGTGTTAAAATATATTTCAAGCACCATATCTGGGCGAACAAAATGTTGTACGCTGACGCTTAAATTTCGCAACGTTGTAACACACATGTTGTAATGGAACGCGCCATTTATCGCTGAATTCCAATCGTTACTGTAACATTTGTTTCACTGGCTCATGTTTTATAACGTCTGTATTTTTTATAATCTCTATATTTTGTATATCCCACTATTTGAATTCGCTTATATTAGGGTTAACGTTGGTATTTCACTATTTAATAATATTTTATATTTTCTATGTATTAAGGGTGTAGATCGTGAAAATCACCGAAAAGAGTGTTACGATTTTTCATATTTAACCTATTTACATATGATTGATATCAATGATAATTTGTATATATTACAATCAAAGACCAATAAGTATGTTCATGCTTATATTAAACTCTTAAACCTAATAGTTGTTATATAATAAACGTCAACAAACGCACAAAATTGAGTAAAAATGCAAAAACATGACTTCGTATTTTTCAGATTTAACCCCATAAATCAACACAAATTGATAAAAAGAAACACTTTTTGAACACTGAAGAAACCAATAAGTATAGCTGTATACTTCTTTTTATACCTTTACAAACAAAGACTTCCTCTTTTAAAGCCCTAAAATCTAGATATATTTTAAGGTAAATTTTTCATACACAAATGTATGGGATAAAACGTTCGTTTCATTCGTGCAATCTCGGTGGTCTGCAGCGGCAGTTCCTTTCTGTAAGTGAACGCGACACCACGCTTGTCGGCTGCAGACAGCAGAATTACGTATTGTGAATTTGTGTTTTTTGTAAAAAACTGTAAGTATAACATTTTTATAATTAATTTATTTTCAGTTAGTAGAAAGTATCGATATAATGAATGTCTGAAAGAAAACCATGATGGAACTAGATATAAATCGTAAAAAATACAATATCTACACTAATAGGTATTATAAAGAGGAAAGATTTGGATTTTTGTATGTAACGAATAAACTCAAAAAGTACTGGACTGATTTTAATAATTCTTTTATCATTCGAAAGCTACATTATCACTGAGTAACATAGGCTATTTTTTTCGCAGGACTGATTGAATTTGAGTGGCATGCCAGGGAAAAGAAAGTTTTGTACGCATTATAAAAATATGAAAGCCAAAAGATCTCGGAACAAAATGTAAGTTCCTCCCTACTTATTTATTATCGCATTTGAACAGGGTACATTACAAAGCTAATACAATATGTCATATGATTTAGATCGCCCGATTCAGACATATACCTACAATAACATGTAAATATTGGTTTGTATTATCTATATCTATACTGATAAATAAAATTGAAGTATCTGTATGTAATATCAAAATAATAGGATTTTTAAAAAAAAAAAAGGCGATACGGAGTTCGCCGGGTCGGCTAGTATTGTCTAAATATCAAATTGTGGAAGTAGGTAGGCGACAGCGCAACTTTGTCGACATACCTATACCGCCAAACAGACGCGAGGCGCCTAGCGTCTGGCTTAGGGTTGTACAAAATAAATAAAAAGTGGATAATATTGATGAATAATATTTCCAGTATTGAAAATAAAGAAAACCTTGGGGCCGAGACTCTGAGCAACAATGCTACGCGCTGTATAGAGGTAAGTTGTTATACGTAATTCTTGTAGACTTGTTACATAAATAAACAAACTACTTAGTTAGTGATGGGCGAAGACAAAATCTCAATACCTACCTATAGATTTTTCTTGCAATATTTATTATTTTCATCGAGAGACAAACACCTTAGTACCGAAATACTTCTCAATTACTTTCTCAAAAGAAAATTTACGTTCAAATAGGTGACGTCATAAAAAAACAATACCTAATGCGTAAAGAAATTATAATTTCTATTCATCAGGAACCTAATATTGTATTAATTCTTTTGCATTTTTTTAAATTTTTAATTATTTTTTATAAAAAAAATCAAGCCATTATCTTTCTTTACAGGAACTAGTTATTGAAAACGACCAAGAGGGAAAGGTGGATGAAATGGAAGTTGGGCGTAGAGTTGTAGACGTTTCTTTTTTTTTTAAAGCTCTTCAGGCCATAGGGGACCACGGTCCAATGGATTGTAAGTTAAGTTACCTCAGTATAATAGGTGAAGTAAAAGTTGGTCTGGACTCAAAACTCATCATGAAATGTAGTATGTGTAGTATGAAATTTACTGTGTGTTTGATTGAAAAGAAAGAAGATAGAATGGAAGTGAATCATCAAATTGTATCTGGTATCATATCATCTGGTGGGAGCTACTATCAGTTAAAAACATTAACTGCCGCAGTAGCCCTACCAATCATGTCACCTTCATTATACAATGAAATTAATAATACGGTTTGCGATTGGTGGGAAAAGACAGCAGCACATTCCATGGCAGAAGCTGTCAAGGAAGAAGCGGAGTACGCAGTGTCTATAGGTAGTGTTGATAAAAATGGTACACCATTAATATCTGTTGCTGTTGACGGTTGTTGGAGCAAGAGATCTTATGGTAAGAATTTTTCCGCCTTGTCCGGCGCAGCTGCGATAATTGGCATTAAAACTAATAAAGTATTGTTTTTTGGAGTTAAAAATAAATACTGCGTAGTTTGTGCACGAGCCGCAAAGAACGACAGTCAGCCCTCGGAACACCGTTGTTTCAAGAATTATTCGGGATCATCTACCGGTATGGAATCGACCATAATAGTTGAGGGGTTTAAACGTTCCATTGTTGATCACGGTGTAATTTATAATAAATTTGTAGCAGACGGCGATTCCAGTACTTATAAAAAAATATTAGATTCGCGACCGTACGGTAATTTAACAGTAGAGAAAATTGAATGCAAAAATCATCTTTTACGAAACTACTGCAATAGCTTGGAGAAACTGTCGAAAGACACTAAGTATCCTTGCGAATTGCGGAAATTCCTAAAAGAAAGGTATTTGCGTTTAAGAACGGGTGTAAAATGCGCTATTAAATATTGGGGCGATCAAAATCAGTCACTCGAAGAAAAAATAAAAAATCTTAGTGAAGATATCCTAAATGGTCCACAACACGTATTTGGTAATCACCAATATTGCAAGGAGTATTTCTGTAGACCTGATACTCGTCGAATAGAACCTGTTGGGTTGCTTCCAGCAATTGTTGGATGCGGATTAATGGACGCGGTACACATTTTAAGTAAAAGACTGTCATATCATTCTAGAAGTTTAATTCATAATTGTACAAGTAATATAGTTTTGGGTTAAGGACAAGGCTTCCAAGGGTTATGTCATAAATAAAAATCATAACTGGTATTTCCAAATTCAGGGACAGGTACATATTACTAAAAGAAACGTTTGCATGCTTGGCATCTGGTTTGGTGCTACTGTACCTATGAAAGTTTATATTATAGAAAAGGACGACAAATTTTGGGAGGAGAAAATGGAGATGAAATTAGTTAGGTTTTATTACGATTGCCTACTTCCAGAATTAGTTGATCCTCGGCAGTCACGAAGCATGCCCATTCGTGACGCGCCCAGTATCATAGAGGCTATGAAAGAGAGGAAAGAAAGAGCTTTACGTGTTATGAAAGAGAAGAACGCCTAATGATTTTGAAAGATACAGGTAACTTAACTACCCAGCCAGTCGATTCACGTAAACACGCCAGTCCAAAAGTCGTTTTAACTTAGGAACTTAGAAATCGCCTTTTGGTTTTCTGTTTTAAACGCACTTACTTATCTAGTCTTGGATTGTCATAAATCTTCCAATAGCTCAATTACTATACAATTTCTGAGTTACCTGGTGTAAAGAATCATAAAAATTGGTTCAAAAATACAGCGAATTGAGAATTCTCCTTTTTTTAAGTCGGTTAAAAGGGCTAAATTTGCAAAAAACGAAGTGACGTCACTGCGCTACGGTTTTTATTACTTACGTGAATCGGGCAGCTGGTAACGTTTTCATTCTGATAGGTTTTGTGATAGCCATTGATTTTATCATCAAATTAGCAGAAATCAGAACTTGATCCGTAATCGAATGAAAAACCATTAGAATTTTGAACTCATATTTCGTTATTGTTTAATTACATACTTTTAATTAGTATATTAATAATTTACAAACTTCTGTTAAAATTAGTAAATAAATGAATTATTTACTAATTTTTGTACAACCCTAGCACGCTTTTGAGATAGCGAGTAATGGCGACTCATATTTGTTATTGTGTAGTAAATAAATCATTTTTATACTTGTGTTTCATTTATTGACATTTTTTTTAAAACCCTAGGATTTTTTTTAGATATCGACGAGGTGATCGTAAACAAAAAGTAAGTATTTGAGTTTACGCAATAGGCACATTTCCTTGCGTAGAGATAAACACACTTCCTACTGAATTTGCAATTATTTTATTGAATGAATATTTTACGAATTAGAATAAATTTTGGTAGTGAAATTACAAATAAATAAATAGTTGGAATTTTAGGTAAGTAGAATACAAAAATGTCAGATGTCAAATGATAGAAAAACATAAAAATTGTGTCTCAACTACTCTTATTAATCTATTAAAAAGAATCAACAGCTAGTTTCCAAAAATTCAACGTTATTGTTATGCTGTAAATATTCAAGTTCAATAACAATTTCTCAACGTGGAACGTTTGTTGCAAAACATTTTGAAAATCGCGCTCTCTAGGTCATTCATCCGCCCCGTCGGATGTTACATTAAACTTTGGCGCTGCGGTCGCTCGAAATCGAGATCTCAGGCCAACAATCTACACCCTTAATCGGCGTTTCTTACAAGATCTCTCAATCTACTTATTTTTTTACTCAAACGCATTACTTGCATTACGCATTACTCGACCAGTGCTATTTATTCATGCCAAGAAGATATTCTTGGCATGAATAAATAGCACTGGCCGAAAACAATAGATGCTGGTTGAAAACAACTTTAAGTCTTAAAAATCTAAAATTGGAAAGGAAATCGACCATATTCTGAAAAATGTCAAGAAAATCTAAGGGGGCGCCCGGATCACTTGTTTCCAGTTTATCGTGCAATCAAGAAAAACCGAAATTATAGTCACAGGCCTGTCCCGGGGCTCAGGTGCCCCGGGACACATCATGTTGGCCTCCAGTGTTCCTAAAACCTAAACGCCGCCACACGAGTGCAACTCCTTCGTTCTGTTTGCGCCGCCGCGGCTTAATTACGGACTCCTTAATTACTTTTTAATGTTATATCAGCTGTGTTAGACCTTTTTTATTTTATTCTTGGGAAATATACCGCTATTGGAACAACTGACCTCTTTCTTTTTAATTAATTTGTGTATATAATACGACATTACAATAATGTTATTTTTTGGTTATTTTGTTTGTTTTTGTTTCTCAAGCGTTTCTATAATATTTAACACATAATGATTTGTAATTGAAATTCAATCGCGAGGATTACTACCGACGCCGCAGAACTGACACTACTCGTTGTACCGACAGCTCGCGAAATTTCCTCTATGGTCCGCTAGATTTGTTGAGTGGTAGTCGAAGCAGAAAACAGCGCATCAAATTTCAGTGGCGATTGTTTCGCCACAATTGTTCCGTCTAAACAGGTCGGGATATATTGACGATTCTAAGAGCGTGTCGTTGGAAACTAACCCATATGCAGACTCCATAAGGTGCTAAAAGATATGACTGTGACTAATTCCAAGACCGGAAATCTGTATTTATCCGGCCTAAATTACATGTACGTATCGGTGGAGTGACGCAAGAGGGTTTATAAACAGTTGAGTATGATATTACATTTTCCCGTGTCCCACGTATCCAGCAGTAGAGAGGCACGATAATACGATAGTATGTGTTGACCAACCGTTCTGTTTGAGATAAGGTTGACTTTTGCTTAGCGGGCTAAGAAAACTAACTGTGTACGTGTGCACTCTATGGTAGTTTATTGCAACTGAACTCGTCTAGCATTGCGCCGACGTTTATAAGAATGAAATACAAAGTGTATTAATTACTGCCAATACAAATTAACTTAATAATTGGAACAGATGTGTTGAAATATTGAGATTCTTATTAAAAAAAAATATAAGCGTCCGCAACAACACGTTTCGGGTGTAATTATGTAATACAAATAAACACATGATATATATATATATATAGTGACTAACCTGTTAAAGTTACTAGGGTACATGGAGGGATGCTGATGTATTTGGTCTAACCGCGGGCTGCCGGACACGCCGCCGTTGCCTAGCAACAACAAACACACATTATAACACCTGTTCCACACATATCTTAGTCATACTGATAATTAAAGCATAGTGGTGACACTATACTTAAACATTAATTCCCTTGCGATAACGTTGTTGCGATAGCGAAAACAAACGATAAACGTGTTTTAAAAGTATTAGGGGTTAAAGTATGAAATTGCCGATTTGTACTGAAAAATTAAAACTTGTTTTTTTCTAAAATGTAACATATTTATTTAATCAAAATATTTACCCTCATTATCTATACATTGTTGCCATCTAATCGGAAGTTCATTTATGCCTTTGCGATACTGGGGATGTAGATTCGACAAACTGTGTGAAAGGATTTTGTACTACCTCTTGGGAAGAAAATTTTTATCACGTAGGAAATTGTCCAAATCACGAAAAAAATGGTAGTCCGTTGGAGCAAGGTCTGGCGAGTACGGAGGATGACGTATGGTTTCTAACTGCAGGTCCTGTAGAGTTACAACGGTTTCTCGTGCAGTGTGAGGTCTTGCGTTATCATGGAGCAAGAATGGTGAAGATCGATTCACGAGTCGGGGCTGTTTCACAGCTAGTTTCGCCATCATTGTTCGAAGTTCGGCAAAGTAAACATCTGCTGCTATTGCTTGACCAGACCTGAGAAAGCTATAGTGAATAACACCATGAATAGACCACCAAACAGTTACCATTACCTTTTTATTGGTAAGCTTTGCCTTAGGGCACTGTTGCGACGTTTGACCTGGGGTCAGCCATTGCATTTTTCGCTTTCGGTTATCGTAAAGAATCCACTTTTCGTCACATGTCACATTCGATCCAATATTCCTTCATTTCTGTACCAATTCAACAAGGCAACGCAAATTTCAACACGGTTTCTTTCTGCAGATCAGTCAAATCACGAGGCACACATTTTTCATATTCTTTTATCTTATTGATTTGATGCAAATGAGTCAATATTGTAAGTAAGGTAACGTTAAACCATGCCGCTAATTCCTGGGTAGTTTGACTCGGATCGGCTTCCACCATCTTCAATTCAGCGTTATTCACCTGTGTGGGCTTCCACCACGGTCTTCCACGTGGTTCGTTCTTCAAGTCGAAGTTTCCATTACGAAAGCGTTTAAACCAAAAACGTACGGTTCGTTCATTAGCAGTCTCCTCTCCAAACGCAGCATTGATATTGCGAGCCGTTTCTGCCGCGTTAGTTCCGCGTTGGAACTCGTATTCAAAGATTACTCGGATTTTCGAAGTGTCCATCTTTCCCGTCTAAGCTGAATAAAAAAAACAATTGAAAGTCGAAAATCGGATGTTGCACATTTTTTAAAACAAGAAACTCATAGGTATCATGTGAAAAAAGTTTCACTCGAAAATCTCACACCATGAAGGTTTTATGTCAATTCAAAGTATCTATTAGTATAAAACGGCAATTTCATACTTTAACCCCTATTATTATTGAAAAACCAAAAAAAAAATAAAGATATTTAGTGTCACTGTCAATGTAAAATGTCACTGCAGAGCGAGTGTCCAATGAAACTGCAGAGCGAGAGCTGTCGAGAGCGAGAGCGAATAAGAGCTCATAACAGTGTTTTTGTTTCACTAATTGTCGGGCTCATTTGTCATTTTAAATATTACTGGATTTAATTTAAGGAACTTTAGGCCCACTTAAAACTTTTATCAAAAAGTTAATTACTAGGTTTGACAGCATCTTACATACATATGTATGTTACAATGAATATATGTGATTAAACTAAGCGTAAGAGAAATACTAGACAAACAGAGCTTGGACATAAGTATAACGAATAAAATAAGTGCTGTTAAATATTTCGAATATAGATACGAAATACAGTACAGCTACTAAACTCTCATTGTGTGCGTGTGTGCATGCTCACCGTGTTCCTGCGCGTAGTGGTAGTGGTCCTGTTTGTCGGCGGCGGCGGGCGAGTGAAGGGCGTAGGGCAGTCGCTCGCCCTCGTAAAGGGCGCCGCCCACTGCGCCGAACGCCCCGCCCACGCCCGCTGGGGACATCTCACCGCCGCCCGGGTTCGCCTGGCAAACATGAGGTCTCTTTTATTTATTTACTTAAGGAAAAATACAGAGAAAGACATACATCATTGTTCAAGAGTTTGTTCAACGCGCACGGTCACGTGCGACGCACGTGCAGTTAGTGTTTTTCATGTACGGCGGAAAAGGCATAGTTAGGTTCTAATCTGTAGTGAGAGAGTCGTGAGGTTGTTTAGTCTATTTTTGGCTTTTTCAGGGGATCACGGTAATAAAGTTTGAGAAACAGTGCTCTAGCTAGACTATACATATTTAATTGATATTATTCACATATTATATTGAATTGACAAATGTTCCATAATTATTTTATATTTATTTTGCGCGCCAAGTCTGGCAAATGTGACGAGCTGTTATCTGTGATTTTATTACCATATATTACTACTCACATTACAAGTAAATGATTTGAATTTGAACCGCTCTACTTGCTAACCTAATAGTCAACGCCGTAGCTAGTGCCGTTCTTAGATAACTTCTGCTACGGCTGTCATTGTTTTTGCTACATTTCTATTACTGGGTCTACTCTAGTGTCGTTCTCAGATAGCTCTACGTATCACTAGCTACAGCATAGCGCCGTACCTAGCGCCATTCTTAGATAGCTCTCGCTACCGATACCGCTGTTTGTGCTACATTTCTATTACTGGGTCTACTCTAGTGTCGTTCTCAGATAGCTCTACGTATCACTAGCTACAGCATAGTGCCGTACCTAGCGCCATTCTTAGATAGCTCTCGCTACCGATACCGCTGTTTGTGCTACATTTCTATTACTGGGTCTACTCTAGTGTCGTTCTCAGATAGCTCTACGTATCACTAGCTACAGCATAGTGCCGTACCTAGCGCCATTCTTAGATAGCTCTCGCTACCGATACCGCTGTTTGTGCTACATTTCTATTACTGGGTCTACTCTAGTGTCGTTCTCAGATAGCTCTACGTATCACTAGCTACAGCATAGCGCCGTACCTAGCGCCATTCTTAGATAGCTCTCGCTACCGATACCGCTGTTTGTGCTACATTTCTATTACTGGGTCTACTCTAGTGTCGTTCTCAGATAGCTCTACGTATCACTAGCTACAGCATAGTGCCGTACCTAGCGCCATTCTTAGATAGCTCTCGCTACCGATACCGCTGTTTGTGCTACATTTCTATTACTGGGTCTACTCTAGTGTCGTTCTCAGATAGCTCTACGTATCACTAGCTACAGCATAGTGCCGTACCTAGCGCCATTCTTAGATAGCTCTCGCTACCGATACCGCTGTTTGTCCTACATTTCTGTCGCCGCCTGCTCTAGTGTCGTCCTGCTTTGAAAGAAGATGTCTCACCTTGTTGTAGTCAAATAGCGATGATTTACTACATTTCTGTCGCCGGACTTGGTCTAGTGTCCTCCTGAAAGCAAGATGTCTGACCTTGTTGTAGTCGGACAGCGAGGAGTTGCTGTTGCTGCCGGGGTGCATGTCGGTGGAGCCGATGGGACTCGCTGCGTCGCGCGGCGGCTCGAAGTCCAGCGCGGCCATGCCCGGCGACACGGGTCCAGGCGATGAGATCGCCGCGCCGATCTCGCTTGATAGCTCCGCGCCGTAACTACCGCTGCCGCTGTTTGTGCTGCCGCCCTGAACACGAAAATGAATATACCCGTCAATAACTATTTCAATAGCTTTTCAATTTGATGAAAAAGGTTCAGCATACTATTACGACCAGCATCTCTTCCTGTTGGTGTCGTAAAAGGTGATTAAGGTGATTAATTGATTACAAGCCCTGAAGAGCTACACCACCTCTAAGAGTAGACTCGCTTGACCAGTGTGCTATTAAAAGAACTGTTTTTTTTTATACTAATAAGAACTTATTAACTTCAGACGGGAAAGGAATTTTGAATAACTTTGTCACAAAATATTAGCAAGTGAGATGTCTGAAAGGAGACATGTCACTCGACTCCGGAGCCGTAAATGTATAATCAAGCTTCTGACGGAAGAGAATCGGGCTGCTATGACGTAACCATCATTATCTAAAGACAAACAAGTTATACAAAGTTGCAACTGTATGAACTGTATGCAAATGTAAAGGATATGTAATGAGAATGCCACAGAGAGCAGTAGCTAGCGCTCGTCTTTGTTATTTGTCTCCACAATAATAGGAGCATTTTGTGTGAGATCCTTCTAGTGGAACAATCCGAGCTTCTTCCAGTGGTGTATCTTAGTATACGGCACTTAGAATGGTGTGTGTACCTGTTGCGCGAAGTGATGTGGCGAGCCGTATGTGGGCGTGCGAGGCGCCGGTGCCGGTGACGAGTGCTGGCTGTAGGGCGTGTGCGCGGGCGAGGGCGTGTAGCTGTGCAGAGCGCCGGCCGGCGAGACCGCCGGGAAAGGCGTCGTGCCGCCCGCAACCGCGTTTGTGTTAGCTGCAGCTGGCGCTGGTGAGCGGGAGTACGGACGCGGTTGTGGCTGATGACAAACATATATATATGTATTATATTGTATGTACTATAGCATTTATATAACTATGAAACGTCACAGATTCTCATTGGCAATGGGACATGGAAAATGAGGATTTACACCATGTATGTCCAGGATGTTGATGTGCGAGATGCTGGAGGGATAAAGCGCAAGGAGACGACCCCGGTTTATTGTCAGGATACCATTGGCACAAACTAGTGTTATGTGAGTGTATACTACCATTACATTGGTTTTTACCCATGTCACTTTTAGTAAATAATAGCATTCTGAAATAGTCTGTGTTTTACTAAATACACTTCACTTAGGAGTAGGTGGAAGGAGGAGCTATTCGCTGTCAGAGCTTTTGTCAATATCTATTTATTTATTTTTAATATGCCATCAAGCCCATGAAAGGCAGCGCAGCTGGGCTGTGCCAACGTTTTTAATTCTAAACTGATGTTGGCATGTATTGCGCATATCGCAGGGCGACAGTATCCACTTACTAAGTGGATTGTTTGCTCGTCTGCCGCCTACTTTCCATAGTCCTTCCATGTCTTCCCCTGTAATTATCGCAATGAATAAATAAGAAAAAAAAATAGTATTGTGTATTACGTACAGCCGTGTGGTGTCGGCCCGTATTAGAGTAGTACCACCCTATCTCTTCCTGTGTGTGTCGTAAAGGGTGACTGAAGGATATTAAATCGGCCACCACAAGCGCTGAGGAACTACACTACCTCTAAAAGAGTGGACTCACCAACCCGCTTGGCAAGCGTGGCGAATCGAGGCCATACATCCCTCGTGCAGAAGACTAGATGCACGAGGAGGCTTATGTCCAGCGGTGGACTATAATAGGGCTGGTTTATTACCTGTGGTACAGGTAACCGTGATTACGGCAGCGGCATCGGCGCTAGAGAGTGCAAATACAGCAGGTGCGCGGGGCTGGGCTGCGGGCTGTGTTGCCGCCGCCCCCGCCCATAAAAAAATATTTCCATATCTTTCACCGTAATGATCACGATGAATAAATAAACATTGAATACTTTCACAAACATCCTACGAGTACAGAAATTACTGCATACACAATACTTACCATTATATATTTTCGATTTTTTTTCCACTCACTCAAATGTACACACACACACATATACATATATGTATATACATACACTTACCTGAGCTTTACGCGATAGTTCATCGTATAAGTAAGCCCATTGCCTTCAATCTATTTTGCATTGTGTACGAGTAAATAGTAACATCCTATTTTGGCAATAAGATTAAATTGCATATATAATGGGTTAACATCCCGGTTTTGCTGTGGATTTCTGTTCATAAATAAAATAAATAATGTTTCTACCTGAGGTGCCGGTGACCGTGAATAGGGCAGCGGCATCGGCGCTGGCGAGTGCGAATACGGCGGATGTGCGGGGCTCGGCTGCGGGTACCCTACTCCAGCGTTACCGCCCGCCCCGCCCGCGGGGCTCGCCGCGTATAGTGGAGACCGCGCCGTTGTAAAACCGCCGCCGCGCGCCGGGGAGCCGTATGAGCCGCGAGGGGGGGGATGGGGCTGAGAAGGCTGCTGGGCTTGATGGGTACTGTGGAGCGGACACATCGATGGTTACACGTCGTCAATACGATTAACACGTGTTACAATTAACACGACTACACTACAAACTAATCATTAACGTTAGTAGTCGTCAAGGGTCGCCTTTTTTGGTCGGGGATCAATAGAGACAATGGAGGATGACAGCTCGGGCCGAACACATGTTTATCCTTTCTCGTACATAATACAAAAAAGGCTGCTTGTTTAAAACGATTTCACGAGGTGAATCGTGCTGCAATTTTGCAACATTTCTTCCCGGGATTTATTTATCAATTTCTATACCTACACTAGCTAAGTTTTATAAAACACGACCGGGGGCCGCACGTGTCACTAATGCAGGCCGCAGTTTTTTTTATTTGCCGACCAATGTTTTATATTAAAGGTGGACTGGACAGACGGCCTACGTGATGTTAGTGGACGCTGTGCAACACCAGGAGGATTAAAAACTGCCTACCCAGCAAATACTTATTCTCAGCTCTCTTGAAGAACCCCATATCGTAACGCAGTGTGTAGGGGTTGTGACCTGCACCTATATTGTGGAAGAAGAATGAAAGAGTTTAAAGTAAAAGTTGTCTATTTTTATAGTTCAGTGATTTTATAATTGTCTCGTATCTGCTAATGTTTTTGTCTTGTCTTATTTTTAATTTTGGAGATTTGTTGTATACATCTTTGTATACATGTCAACCCCCCTCATACCTTTATATACAAGTACGTCTTAATCCTATTTTTAATCTTATTCTTATAGCATTATACAATTTAGTACATTTATAAAATAAAATATTGAACGATTCAGATGTGTGATGGAGGAAGCAATGAATGAATAAAGAAGTTTTTCACCACGTACCAGCTCACGTCTCTCTAGTGCTGGAATCGCACTACACATGCTATTCGCTCTTATCCAGCCACTATCAGTGATTTTTGCAAGTCGTCAGTTCACCTGGTCAGAGAGCGTCAACTACCTAGTACCTAGTTCTAGTTTCCTAGTAAGTAGAGTCTCCATTCGAGAAGTCGTGTCCCTCCTTTCACTTCTCTCAATAATGTAAGAATAGAAAATAAAATAATAGACACTTAAAATGGGCCGAGTGGGTATCCTCTCTTTACGCGCGTGTACAAATAATTAACAGAGCCGCTACAGCAAGCCTTCTCACCAACCCGCCTGCCCAGCGCGCCGTTATAAGGCTATACATTCCCCGAGCACAAGGCAACGTGCATGTGGAGGACTATCCAGGAAAGGAATACGAAAGCGCTAGTTGCGGTACATAAATACTCGTACATAAAAAGATAAGTAATCATAAATATGCCGTGTAGAGAAAAAAAAGACTACGTCATTGTTAAGCAAAGGCAGCTAGAGGCCATCGGAACAGCCCATTGGCGATGGTGTCGCAGAGGTATGGCTGCCCTATTTTGTGAGGAATGGTTGAAAGGGCCAAATCTAAGGCCCCTCATCCACGATAGATTGAACTTTGTAGAATATCTCTGATAGTGCAATCTACCACGTATACACAGCGGTGCGATTACTCTATCTAGTGTGTGTAGACTGTAGAAATACCCTAGTTTTCGAGTAATCTCACTGCTATATACACGTGATAGATTGCGAGACGAGACGATATAAGAGTCGCTCTACGAGATTTTGGTCTACAGTGGATGAGGGACCTAACTTTCAATTTGAGCTACGACGTTTTTAATTTGAATATTGTACTAAGTTTTTTATTAAGCAAAGTGGACCTTTTCGATGTCTTAATTCGAAATAAATAATAATAATAATAAACCGTTAAACTGAAACAATAATAATAAAGCTTGTCACCTGTGGTTGCGGCGTGCCCGCAGGTCGCGCAGGTCCCGGCGAGTATCCCTGCGAGCGAGGAGAAGCGTAAACGCCGCGCGGTGACGCCGCGTAATTGCCCGCTCCCGCGCCCGCTCCTGGCGATCCATAGCCGTGGCTCAAACCCAGCGCTGATACCTCCATCGCTGGCTCCATGTTGCCGCCTGGAAAGAGCACAAGTGGTCACGTATAACTAATATACAATAAAAAAATAATAAGCCGATTGGTGCTGGCCAACTATAGAATAGCGCCACCTAACGCGTGGAAGTAGTTGATTTTGCCGGATTTGTTGGTGGTATATGAGCTGCTGCAGCGCGTCGAACTCGTCCTGCGACAGGTATGTTACTCGTGCCTGTCATAGGCGGCAGTGGGGTTGTAGCATTAGGTTATTCTATTCTATCTTACCTGGTGGGTGGTGCTGGAAGTACTCAAAAAAAAAACGGGTACGAAGGCGGATAAGTTACATTATCATAGTTGCTATTGTCATGAAATATTGAGAAACAGGTTTTGATATTTTCGTCATGAAATATTGAGAAACAGGTTTGGATATTTTCGTCATTAAATTTCGATTCAATTCAAAACATTAAAGTCAACACAGTCAGTTTTCATATTCGTACAATAAAATAAGACAATAGCCGAAAAAGAAAACATGCAGTGTGCCTTTATCAAGACCTGTAAGCTGTAACAACATTTAGAGGAGTGGAGTTATATGTGACCTGGTGCGTGGTGCTGGAAGTAGTTGGCGTCCTGCTGCTGATGCTGCTGGTGGTACATGAGCGGCTGTGGCAGGGCGTCGCTGAGTGGCGCGCCGAACTCGCCCTGCGGCAGGTACTGCTGCTCATGCATGCCTGACATAGGTGGCAGCGGCGGTTGTAGGATTGCGTTCGCCTGCTAACAAACGAATACAATTACAAACTCACCATTTGAGTCGACTGTGGGAGTATATCAGGATGAGTAAAAGAAGGAATGTCAGACGCGCAGACAGTTCAGACAGTTCTACAAACAAAATGCAATGAATCTTTTTTTTAGAAAATTTTCTGGTCTATAATTTTGTAATAACCTCCATTGACCTCTGAGCCATAGAAAGCAAGATTTTCGCCAAAAACTGTATTTCGTGACGTTCGACCCTGAATATCTCAAAACGCACACGCGATATCAATGTCAATTTATATATTTTTGGAAAACTATTACAACGGTGTATGCTAAAGTGGGCCGTGTGGTGTGGGCTGGCTATAGAATATCACCACCCCACCCCATCCCTTCCTTGGATGTAAAAGGCGCCTAAGGTATAACAAAGTGGCTACCACAAGCCCTGAGGAACTACACCACCTCGTAAAAGTGTGGACTTGCCAATACGCTTGGCCAGCGTGGCGTTTTAGGGCCTTATATCACTCAGGCACAACTAAGGGCTGGTTGCTTTGCATCGCATGCCAAAATTCAGCTAACTGGGATTTTTTGAGAAGACGAAACCCAAAATGACGTTAGCTCTGACGTCCAGTGTTCAAAAATGATTTTCATACTGTAATATTAATGTAGTAAATATTAATAATAATTATTATTGTGTGACATAAGCAAAGGTACAAATTACCGCATCGCTGTGTATCTCAGACTGCATAAATTGACGAATCTAGTCTCAACTATGTAAGACATCTCATCGTTTTATTTAATATTATCTCATCGAGAATATTAGGGGTTAAAGTATGAAATTGCCGATTTGTACTGAAAAATTAAAACTAGTTTTTTTCTAAAATGTAACATATTTATTTAATCAAAATATTTACCCTCATTATCTATACATTGTTGCCATCTAATCGGAAGTTCATTTATGCCTTTGCGATAGAACTCTGGGGATGTATATTCGACAAACTGTGTGAAAGCATTTTGTACTGCCTCTTGGGAAGAAAATTTTTTACCACGTAGAAAATTGTCCAAATCACGAAAAAAATGGTAGTCCGTTGGAGCAAGGTCTGACGAGTACGGAGGATGACGTATGGTTTCTAACTGCAGCTCCTGTAGAGTTACAACGGTTTCTCGTGCAGTGTGAGGTCTTGCGTTATCATGGAGCAATAATGGTGAAGATCGATTCACGAGTCGGGGCTGCTTCACTGCTAGTTTCGCAATCATTGTTCGAAGTTCGGCACAGTAAACATCTGCTGTTATTGCTTGACCAGACCTGAGAAAGCTATAGTAAATAACACCATGAATAGACCACCAAACAGTTACCATTACCTTCTTATTGGTAAGCTTTGCCTTAGGGCACTGTTGCGGCGTTTGACCTGGGGTCAGTCATTGCATTTTTCGCTTTCGGTTATCGTAAAGAATCCACTTTTCGTCACATGTCACAATTCGATCCAATATTCCTTCATTTTTGTACCGATTCAACAAGGCAACGCAAGTTTCAACACGCGTTTCTTTCTGCAGATCAGTCAATACATGAGGCACCCATTTTTCATTTTTTTTTATCTTATCGATTTGATGCAAATGAGTCAATATTGTAGGTAAGGTAACGTTAAACCATGCCGCTAATTCCTGGGTAGTTTGACTCGGATCAGCTTCCACCATCTCCTTCAATTCAGCGTTATTCACCTGTGTGGGCGGTCTTCCACGTGGTTCGCTCTTCAAGTCGAAGTTTCCATTACGAAAGCGTTTAAACCAAAAACGCACGGTTCGTTCATTAGCAGTCTCCTCTCCAAACGCAGCATTGATATTGCGAGCCGTTTCTGCCGCGTTAGTTCCGCGTCGGAACTCGTATTCAAAGATTACTCGGATTTTCGAAGTATCCATCTTTCCCGTCTAGGCTGAATAAAAGAAAACAATTGAAAGTCGAAAATCGAATGTTGCACATTTTTTAAAACAAGAACCTCATAGGTATCATGTGAAAAAATATTCATTCGAAAATCTCACATCATGAAGGTTTTATGATAATTGAAAGTATCTATTACTATAAAACGGCAATTTCATACTTTAACCCCTATTATTAATATGTTGTTTTAGCCGGTCTTTCAAAGGGGACGCTCGATTTTTAAAAGCCTATTGCGGCAATCTTTAAAAAGATATATCTGTGATATTAGACAGTAATGTTTACCGATCTTCACCATTTAATCATTGAAGATTACACGATTTAACAACGCGTGGAATTCATTAAAACTTTACTATCAAAATGACTGTTCAGTTCGTGGAACGTTCCGTGCGTTACGTGAAATTTATGGTCAGAACAATCGGCCTGTTGAGTTCTAATTCGACAAATTCGAAGAAACCTGATCAGATCCTCTTAAATGGTAAGGTAATTTCTTTCTGTTTTATATTTTGCTTATATAGTTATTATACTTTAGATCAGTGGTTCTCAAACTTTTTAAATGACGGAACCCTTTTGGGAAGCAAAATACTTGATGGAACCCTACAATAAAACAATTATTTTTATAAGTGTATTCTATATTAATCAGCATAATAAAAGTACAATGTATCAGTTACTAATTATTATTTACTTCACCACTTGGTAAGGACAATAATAGAAAACATTAAAAAAGAAAAAATCTAACTAGTGGGAGGTATGAAACTGTTTTTTATTTTTCATCAATTGCTTGATATCAGGTTTGATGGAAGAAAGTTGGAGTCTCATATCAGCTTCGGCGTCCAGTCTATTGCGATATTTTGTTTTCGTGGCTGCGTAGGTAGAGAATCCTGTTTCGCACAAATATGTAGTTGGGAACGGGAGAAGAATATCCAGAGCCATTTGGCCAAGCATTGCATATTCATCTTGGATTCTGCACCAAAAATCATTAAGAGGCGTCGTTTTGAACAATGACTCCATACTTGTGTCTGATGACATTTCTAAAAGAGATTCATATATCTCATTTGACATGTTTTCAGGCTTTTCCAAGTTGGGTAAAAAAGGATTATGAATCCAGGAGTTCACTTTAATTTTTGTATTGTGTTCTTCGGGAAAATACTTTTCAAAAGATGCGCGCATCGAACTGAGATATTGGACCAATTCTTCAAACACATTATCTTCAAACATTTCTGAGTCGTTTTCGCTAACAAACTCACTGAGTAACGTAAAACTTTCTATTTCTTTCTTACCAATGCAAATGATCCAAAAATCTAATTTTCTTTTAAAAGCAGTTATTTTATTATAGGCCTGAAACACTGTTGTCTGTTTACCTTGCAACGATAAATTTAATTCGTTAAGTTTTTGAAAGATATCCGCCATAAAAGACAATCGGAACAACCAAGTTTTATCATACAAACGGTCCTTCAAATTAAAAGAAGTATCTGCTGAAAGAAACATTTGTAACTCGGCTCTAAGTTCAAATAGCCTTGTTAAAGTTTTTCCCCGAGACAGCCATCGCACTTCTGTATGGAGCAGCAGTGTTTTATGTTTGCTGCCATAATCTTCACACAATAATGAGAACAATCGGGATTGTAGTGGTCGTGATTTGATAAAATTAATTATTTTTACCGCTTCATCCATAACTAATTTTAGATTAGACGGCATTTGCTTCATCGCAAGTGCTTGTCTATGCAGAATACAATGACTGGAACTACAATTAGGCGCTTTATTTTTCATTCGTGACACTGCTCCTGCTGTTTTACCTGTCATCGCCTTGGCCCCATCTGTACAAATGTCAATGCAATTGTTCCAACTGAGATTATGTTCTTCAAAAAATATATTTATTTTATTAAAAATTTCTTCCCCGGTAGTGTTTGTAAGCAGCGATGAACACATAAGCATGTCTTCTTCAAAAGAACTTTTATATGGATATCTCACAATAACCAGCAGGATAGCCAAACCAGCGACATCAGTCGACTCGTCCATTTGCAAAGCGAATCGTGTATTTTGTAGACGTGTAACTAGTTCTTGTTTGACGTAGCTTGCCAGATCATGGATTCGTCGTGAAACAGTATCGTTTGATAGCGGAACAGTAGAAAGATGCTTTGCAGATTTTTCATCAAGCATACATTTTGTTATGTCTAATACACATGGTTTTATTAATTTCTCAGCGATAGTGTGCGCTTCACCTGCTTGTGCAATGCGATAGCTAACTAAGTATGATGCCTCCGTGGCCTTTTCGTTGGTAGTTTGTGTTACATGCATCATATTTTTTTGACTTTCTAATAACTGATCTTTTTTGCGAACAAAAAATTCTTTATTCTTGTCTTTAGTCTCGGGGTGTACGGTTTCTAAATGTCGACGCAATTTGGCAGGTGCCATGGAACTATTAGGAAGCAGTTTACTACAGAGCATGCAGAGAGGTGAGCCGTTGGAATCAACAAATCCGAAACTGATATAAGATTCATCATACTTCCTTTTTTTCGTCTTTGAAACCGTCGAGCTTGACGTCGTGGCACTCGTGGCATCATCTTCTGGATCGGTGATTGCTAAATTCTCCGCGCGCATTGCTTTTGAACATTCAGCGTCATTAGAAGATGTTGTTGGAACACGTTTAACACCTTTAAGCCAACGTTCCATTCTTCTTTATTTATAATGTTACAAGTCAGGATAGTGGGGTTTAAATAATGCACAATCGTTACTGCGTATAAGAGACTAAATTTAGAACCTACAGGGAAGAAATGTATAAAACTGAGACAACAGAATACAGCAGGCAGTAAAACAATGAACACTAGTTTCTCGCTAGCGAGCTTGTAAGTAGGTAGTAACTTATCGCTCCGAACGCTAATCATCAACTGACGACGCCAACGCGCGATCGCCGCTTTTATACTTAGTCCTAGACTCGATCTCAAATATTCTCGAAAATACTCGAGTCGGCACCTTTGATAAACAAAAAGCAAAAATAAAAACAGAAATTTAAAAATAGCGTTGTAAACAATATCGACTTTATCCTTTGAAGTTAGAGACGAAAGTCGCTAGTTGACAACTATAGCGTCTAATTCAGAGGCGGCTTTTATCAAAGAGACTGAGCGCTTACAAGTATACTACCCGCTCGTTTTAAGTTTGCCGCTGGCGATAGGTATGAGTGTATGACGTTCGAAATTTTTTATTTAATTGTAACAATAAAAATTGTGTACGTTAGATATTTGGGTAAAACTATGACACATTATAAGTTTTGTTGTCACGTGGGGGAGGGTACGCGCATTCCACAGACCGGCAAACTTAGAGCGAACGCGTTGTACAAGTATAAAATTGTTGAGACCAAACTTATGAGATATTGTACCAGCTAATGTAACACAAGCTTATACAAATACAAATAAATAAATAAATAACATTCATAGCGTTTTGTCTCCGCGCGGCCGCGGAGTCCGCACAGCCGCGGAGCGACCAGAGAGAGGTGTTTTGATTTTTTTATTTCTAAATTCTTGCGGAACCCCGACAGAGGTATCACGGAACCCTAGGGTTCCGCGGAACACACTTAGAGTATAGCTGCTTTAGATCAACTGTTTTTACATAATTATAAAAATAACTGTATTTATATGTTGACGATGCCTGTAATTGAGGTGACACTTAGCTGTAAATCTCTAGAATTGTAACTTTTATATTATTTTATATCAGTGTTATCTTCGTTGGCGACCTAGTTAAATAAATAAAGAAATACCTGTTGTTGTTGTTGTTGTTGCTGCTGTTGTTGTTGCTGTTGCAACAGAAACTGTTGTTCCTCTGGTCTGATCTTCTTCGGTCTCCCCCTCTTTTTCTTAGCCGGTTGTTCCCCATTGGGGTCTACAGGTTGTGGGGCGCGAGGAGCTCGCGGTGCTCGGGGGGTGGGGGGAGCTATCTCGCCGTTTTCAAGTTTGATTTTCTTGGGGCGACCTCGTTTCTTCTTGAGTGGTACTTCTGTGCCATCTTCAAGAATGATCGTGTCTCCGGGTTCTGGTTCCATTGTTAGTCTGAAAAGAGTTAATGTTGGAAGAAGGCAAGACGTGTAAGCATTTTATTAAATACTAGCGATGTCTGCGACTTCGTTCCCGTCAACTTAAAGTTCCGTTCAGACAGACAGACAAAAATTCTAAAAATGTTGTTCTGGACTCTGTATCACTTGTACTTTATAATACATTTCTTTATTTTCTTTTAATTTGTTGGCGTATAAAAATGATATGTAACGTTTGACTGATCACTGATATATAAATACTGTGATATAGGTATTGATTTTTTAAGATATAATGTGAATAACATACAGGTATACAGCTTGTGCTGAGACGGATACCCTTTCGACAGGGGACGCGCAGTTTTATCGCCTTTTTAAATTTCATTTTTTTGTTTGTTTGCATAAGTATGTTTAATTTTTTTTTAGAATAAGTCATTGTCATGTTATTGCGATCAATTTCTATCTATCTATCTAATAAGGCTAATAAAAGCAATATATAGTTATATCGACATATATTACACAACATAGATACTTATTATAACTAATTACCTAAATAAAGTACATTCATGATAATGAAACGCAGCGCTCTTTGACAACTCCTTTTTACGTTCACGAATGGCCGTAGATTTTTTTTTAATGTTAAATTAACAATTTTAAATTTAAATTAATGACAACTGTTCCTTTCATGACAACTCTGTTATAACAAAGGCAGTAACAAACGTATACCCATATCACAATAAGTTCGCGATCCAAATATCGCGATATATACTGACTGTGTAGCCTTATAACAAAATCATGACAATCAAAATGACGTCATCATTTTTAAATTATTGTCTATCTGTCTAATTATTGTACCGATCAAGCATTATTTGACGGATTTTAATGAAATTTAACATTATACCGCATACCGCGCCCGCATACCCCCTGGTGTTGCAGGTGTCCATGGGCGGCGGTAACACTTACCATCACGTGGGACCGCTTGCTCGTCCACTCTCTTCTCTATAAATAAAAAAAAAACAAAATTCTTCTCGGCGTGTGTCGCGGAAGTTTATGGGCGACAGAATCCACTTACCACCAAGTGGACCATCCGCTCATTTTACGCATTTTTTCTAAAAAAAATACGTGTATATTACGAAGTAACCTGGGGTATTTCAGTAGGTGTTGTCATACATATTATGAAAAATCTCACACTCAAGTAAGAAAGTATTTCTTGTCTTTGGAAGTTGATGATTTTTTTAGTGTAAGAATAATTGACATCACCATAATTGTATATAACATTTCTAATTACAACAATAAATTCTAGGATCGAAACCTGCGTTATACCTTGCTCATCGACTTTAGTTAACAAAAACATATTGCACGGTCATTAGTCAGTGATCACGTCATAATAATCAAGGGCCAATGGAATGCAATGCAGTTTAATTCTGACAAATTATGTGTATTTGAATGATAATGCAAATCACAAAGACAATGATGATAGATATTCCACGATGGTTTGGTTGGTCCTCGAACAGAACTTGAATAGTCAATTCAAGTTCATAAAATTGTATGGAAACCAAGCGTGTCGCGTCACGGATAAATTTTAGTGATAGTAAACCCACTCATCGATGAGACGATACATCTCCTTGGACTCGGGTTGGACTCCTTGGATTTGTTTGTAACACAAATGAATTATAAAAAAAATGTGTTTTGTAACAACAATTTGCTAGTGATACGGGTCGGAATAGATTGAACGAGCAGGGCGAGAAGCAGGCTTGGCGCCAACTTCGGGCACGCAGCGATCTACAGCTTATGTTATCTATCCCTCTATATCTGTACTCCTGACGTATGTACGGCGCGCAGCTAGATACGGCCCAAACGCTAATGATGTTACGTTGTATTTGTTTAGATATAGAATGCACCGGGTGCATTCATTTGACAACGTTACAAAAAATAAACATAACAACCACATAGTAAATATATGATTGTAACAAGAAAAGCTAGTGTATGTATTCTCAATAAATGAGAAAAAATATAAAAAGTTGTGGGTCACTTACGTGGATATTTTATAAAATAAATATGAAAGTAAAATCAGAATACCACATATGTCATTGAAAGATTAATTCATCAATCTTTTTTTGTAACATTTACCTTGTAACATTTGGTCCTTAGAGCTGGATCCCTATACTAGAAATATAAAACCGTATCATTGTGTCATTGGAGCCGGATCCCTGTACCAGAATAAGAAACCATAACATTTGATCCTTTATTTAACATTTGGTGGATAGTTGTATTAAATAGAAAATAGTAAAATTTGGTCTTTGTGAGTCAAATTTCTGTACTACAAGGAAAACTGTTATACTTGGTCCGTCGAGCCGGAACCATTTAACAGAGAAAACCGTATAGAAGAATAAACTGTAACATCCGGTCCTTCGAGCCGCATAGGCGTTCTAAATAGCAAACTGCAAAATTCGATGAGCAAGGTACATAGGTTGTATAATCAATCTGTCACCTGTTGCCGCAGTACCTGCGTATCTCCATCTCCTCCTGCGGGCGGCGCGCCGTGGTGTCCGGGAACACGAGCTCGGACTCGTCCACGTGCGGGAAGAGTCCATTCAAGTAGTCGCGGAACTTCTTGAGTGCTGCGTAGAACGGCACTTTGTCCGCCGCGCGCGGCAGTTGCGCGCAACGGGCGGATGATGACGGCATCACCCACATGTACTGAAGGACAACGGGACGGTTATTGTACCCTTATCGGTTCCTACATAGGTAAATTTCGAATAGCAAAAAGGATTATTGGTCCTTGAAAATACGAATAATTTGCCTCAATATTGCCGTAAATGTTATAAATGTACTAAAACTCCTCTACCAGGCAAGTATTTGCCCTTTATGGAGAAAACAGCTGGGACGAATCTTAGGCACTTTTCACCACTTATAGGCACTTGTCTTGCGATCCTATTCCTCCGTATTTTAACAACTCTTTCTCCACATCCATTCCTACATCTGTAAATGTAGGCAGCGCATCGCGAATGTCGCAGGGCAGCAGTATCCACTTACCACCAGATGAACTGCCGCCTTCTTCCTATAAAAAAACCAACCTACTATGCACGCACGTATAAAATTAGTAAGTAATTTTTGTTTATTTCTGTCTGTTGCACGTGCATACTTGATATATAAATCAATTACAGTAGGTACTTCATTATCCCATAATTTGGATAGGCTTTTCGCTTTGTTTAAAAAAAACACTAAGCCCCACTAGTGGAACAAACTTGGTGGGGCAGACAGAAATTTATTTAAAGTACGTAACTGATTTTTAAATCTTTATATCATATAAACACAAACAGAGAACAAGAGATCATCAAAGTTTACGATACACTTTTAACATTATACTGTGTTTTTACTAACCTTATTTTAAAAACATCATTATCTGTTATCAAGTTCTCCTAATTAACCGATACCTTTACTTGTTTAGTGAGTAACCTGGTCGATAATAGTAACACAATAGTGAACTCACAGTATTAGTGCCAGCAATAGTGTCCGGTTGCTTCCCGAAACAGAAGTCCTTTTTTCCCGAGAACACTTCATAGATGAGCTTCCCATTGAAGACGGCCACCTGTTATGAAATTATATTTATAATTTGTTTTATTATTTAAAATACTATGTAGCCATCTACTAAAACCCATAGGTTTATGTGTAGATAGCGAGCCGTTCCTTATTTCTAATATAGATATGATTAGGTAATTAGTTTTTGATTAGTGTGAAACATTGATATGGGAATAGCCTAGATGACACATCATATATTCTTATCACAGAAACCTGATTGGAAACTTCTAGCAGGCTTAAGCAGATGAGAGGTTCATTAGAAAATGAAATTTGAAACTTAGGTACTACGTAATATGAATGTTACATTTTCAAAACATGAATTAAAGAATTCGAACTGAACATAGAACAATATTAGACTCCAACATGCCCGCCCTAGAGTGGTTGTAAAACATATCTCAAATTGATGGTGATAAAGGACTTCATTTTGCCCATCTTATTTGTTTTCATATATCAGTTGGCAATTCGTTCAATATTTTAGGCAACATGTACTTCCATTTTCTTGTACCGTATACATTATTGTGTTTAGGTGTAAACATATGTATCTCAATTCTCAAATGTCCAGGTATATTTGTGCGGATTAATAAGTGTTTAAGTCTCATTTTCAGTGAAAAGTATCGACATTTTAATTTTATTGTATATATTGTGTGTTGTGTTATATTTGGAATGCAATGGCTTTTCATAATGTTGCTAATTAATTTCTTTTTATATACTTGACGTAGAAGCAGACCGAGGAGAAGATGGTAGGACGACTTAGATGCATATAGGATTTGGTGGAGCGAGGCGTTAAGCAGAGCGGTTTGGCATCAAAGAGGAGAGGCCTTTGCTCAACAGTGGGACACAAACATAGGCTAATAGAGAAAAAAAAAAGACTATAATATTGTAGGCTTGTACAGCAACTTGATTCCTCAATATCTTTTCAAGTCTAAGAAGTGAGAAGTGAAAAATTGTGTTTTGTGGTTTTATTAAATGTCAAAAGTGTTTTTCGTGTGTAATGTTTGTGACAATTAAATAAAAGCATGCAGACTGCGTTTTTCGTGTGCTTCCAAGAAGTCCTCTTCTGTCCTCAGTAAACCTACTATCAGTTTACTGAGCGACTCCTGACTTACTTCGGCGGGACTGGACATCGACAGGATACGTATTACACTTTAAAATTGTGAATTCCGAGGGAAACTTGACACTATAGCTTATTCGAAAGTGCTAGAACCCTCCTGCGGTACGCAAGACGAAGCGGGGGAAGGGAGAAGGGCGCAACAGCTCTACACGTAGCAAATTCCTGTACGATCAATCTTGAGATATCAATTCTTGATTGTCAAGAATAAATTATTAATTTTATATATACTTATGTTGTATTGTATGTGCCGTGTATATTGTTTACTTAGTACCAACGATATTAATTCATTAAAGACGTAGGTAAGGAAAAAGATTAAAGTATAAATATATATAGATATATATAATAGATAAATGGAATGAACAACGTCACATATAACAATGACAAACAAGTTATATATATGAGATATCAAACAATACCCGTTGCTAATATCTATTTAGTTACTCGGATAAAAAAATCTAATAATTAATATCAGTGGCTTCTGCAAGTTTACTTAAATTGGTATCACAGATAAATTCTGTGCCGTCTTTATCCGCTTTCCCTTTTCGGAAATATTCGTAAACCTTATACACAATTTCTAACTTCTAGTCTTATAGTTCGACTCATCATGAGATATTTAGCCTCGTGTGTATCTAACCTAGTGTGCGGTGGAAGTAATACGTGTTACCGCGTCAGTGTTTGACGGTAGGCTGTCAGCACGTTGTTCCTATCTGCGGCCCCCCCCCGCCTCGCTGCGCAGCTATTTTAGGCGGGATTTAGAGCACCCGAAAAAGCTATAGCAGAACGTGCTAATTGCACCATTGTTACATATGAAAAGAAAAAAATGCAATAAATCATTTGAGTCTGACCTTCGGCCGGAAGGTCTGCAGCTTCTCGAGTAGGACGGCGGAGCCCTCCTTGATCTCGCGGCGGGTTAAGTCCGCCGAGCCCTTTGTGGCGCGCGGCACCATGTTCGTGAATCCAATACCGAAGTTTAATAGCTGGAAAAAACAAACATATGTTAGATCTCTACGAGTATATATCGAGCCAATTAAGGAAGAACATCGTAAGCAACAAACTACAAAAAATCATAATGCCTTATGTACCACAATATGCCTTGTAAACATGACATTTTTTTTTTAATTTGTAATTGTCGCTTATAGTGGTATTCCTGAATTAACTCATTATTGGCTGAATTTCGACATTTCGTGGAGGGTGCATGCTGCAATTGCACAGTCGCTAGGTGCCTCGACCACATAAAACACTGTAGTCGCGTGTACAGTATCGGCCAATCAAGCGTTCGTACAAATACAAACTCCTTTGCAGTTCATTATCGATTTATTCAATGGGCAGTTAGGTGGCGTCAATCGCAAATATAACGTTGTAAAAGAAACGTATTCATTCTGTTATTAGAGCAAAGAATATGAATGTTAAACGTTAAAGTTAGTAATCGTGCGGACGCTCGTTTGGAGAATGCTTTGCTACGCACGTGTTTCGGGAGTGAGTGGGATTACAAAGCCCATTTCGAATACAGTCTTATTGAGTCAGAGAAAAAAAGCCAATATGTGTTGGTATAGGTAATTTTTTGCAGTATCGCCCAAATGCTCACTATTCCACGAAAAACTTAGTGTGTAGCCTATGTTCGTTTCGTGGTCTTAGTTAGAATTATGCTAGTGTTGATTATGACCGTAGTATAAAAATCCTGAAAAGGTTACGTGAAAATAAATTTAGAGACGTATTTACCTTGTAGTCTTCATCGGCGCTCATTTGCTCCCTAGTGAGGCCGGACAGGTACAGGCACTTCCAGAAGTGGTTCCCGGGGCCAGCGTAGTGGTGGCCTTTGTACGCCGCGAACAGGCCCGGGTTTATGCCGATCTGTCGACAAACACGCGATAGTTAAACTATTTATACAAAGAAGGACAAGAGATTTAACAGAACTAATTGCGCCCCTGGCTTCATTTGTAATCGCGCGGGATTTTGGATCTTGATAAAAAGTATTCCATTTGAACGGTTTACCAATATATTTTTTTATAGATTAGTGGGCGGACGACCAAGCGGTCCCACGTGATGGTAAGTGTTACCGCCGCCCATGGATACCTACAACACCAGGGGGTATGCGGGCGCGCCCCCGACCTTGGAAAATCTTATTCACAGCTCTTTTGAAGAACCCCATATCGTAGTTTAATGGAAAGACCTCTTGAGGCAGTTCGTTCCACAGCCTACGGGTTCGCGGTATAAAATAATTTTTGGACCGAACAGTGCGCGACATCTCCGTATCGAGGAAATGCGGATGGACCGCACTTCTGTGACGGGAGGTGCGGTTGTAGAAACCCGAGGTGGGTATTATATTAAACAATTCTTCAGAACATTCCCCATTGTCCAGGCGGTAGAACACACAGAGAGACGCAACGTCTCTCCGAATACTGAAATGTCAAATACTGAAATAAATAATAAATCAAATGTCAAACATTTGATTTATTATCTATGTATTAGGCTAGCAGCTTTCCCTCGTGCGCCCATATCAATACACTGTGCTGCATTCTTTCTGTTTAAACAGTTTTTGAACTTATTCACTTCTGGTTTAACTGTCTCGTGTAGTAGATTATTCCATGAGTTGACCACTCTATTTGATAGGAAGTGCTTGTAGGGATTGGAGGTGGCGATAGTTTACATTATCCTTAAATCAAGCCCTCTCAGATTCTCATTTGCTTTAGTATTATACATAAGGTGTAATTAAATTAATGGGAATCATTCCAAGGTTTAACGGCATTTAAGTAGTTAATGTTAATGAAAAAAATTTTTTTTCCTAAGCACACAAAATGGAGATTTTCAATAAACTATAAACGTGTTGTACCGCTACTCTTTGACCTCTGACCTTTGAGCTCAGCAAAACGATAAAGTGCGGTCAAAAAGACAGTTTATACCGAAAGTTATGGAATGAACTGCCAGCAGAGGTTTTCTATTACACTACGATATGGGGCTGTGAAGCTGTGACGAGAGATCAAGAGAGCTGTGAATAGGATTCTGCACGGTCGGCAGCGCTCCCGCAAGCCCCCTGATGTTGCAAGTTGGTGACCACTTATATCGTGTGGCCCGCCCGCTCGTCTGCCATCTATTCTATAAAAAAAAAAATAGCCCCACTGTGTTTCTATGAATTAGGTAATAAATAATAGTAATGACAGCATAGACTAGTGACCTTATACTAATAATTAATTTGAATTATAAAAAAAAATATTATATAATAATGAAATATATTCGTATATATATATTGTATATCACGTTTAGAGTAGCCCCGCCCTTAAAAGGATGCCTACTAGTTTAATTGTACGTTATATAGAGTTCAGTATTCCTTCAGTAATTCTCTCATACATTTTATTAATTCTCAATTGAACAAATAGATGTGACTATTGTAGAGGGTAAACTCCTACAATACCACGATCCAAATATATAACCGTAATAATCCCTCGATATTTTCAAAACTATCGGATTGATTATGATAAAACTCTAAAAGCTTCCAGGATAATAAATACTACACAGCAGTGAAAAGAAAATCTGCTCGGTAGAACCGAAAACTAGCGCGAACAAACAAACAGGCAGACGGAAGATGTCCTTTTAGTTTTCCAAATTTACCTATTGCTAAAAAATCTTAACAAGCGCGAAAGCAAACAATATGGTTTCAGTTCATAACACGGTTAAGTTCATAGACGAGTCAAATCTGTTAAAACTTTCAAAAATTGTACAACAAAAATTACAGCGAAATATAAAATACAAGTACAACAGGCGGCCTCAACGCTAAAGCGATTTCTTTCAGGCAAGAGATAGACGGTGCAATAAAGAAATAATGACACTTACATATAAACTTACATTTACGCATATACATATACAAACCTACATACAGTAACTATAAAAGAAGGAAAAATAAAGACAAAGGATACCGGGTAATCGGCAAAGAGGAGATCAATACTCGTATATTTAAACTATAATAATGGGTATGTCATTGTGTAGGGCTTATCAATATCTACAATTTTTGTTTGAACATTTAAGTTTTAAAATGCACGGTAAAGGAATTAATCGGATCGGCACGTGTCACCGGCCTTTATAAAAATAAAGAGACAGATAACGTTCTTTCGATCATTAAATTTAATTCAGATATTGATCTGAGTGTGCAATTGTAGCTTAATGCAGTTTGTTAGATTCTGCGTAGAGTGTCACTAACACCATCAGGTGGTGCATAGAAATGGCAACGCGCGCGGCGGGGGGTGCGCCGCGCTCTCTGTGGGTGGGCTAATAACACCTAAAAAATATCTAGAGAACGCAACGTTCACATCTAGCCACTAGCCTTTATGTCTACCCCAAATGTCGTTCTTTGTTTTAGGAAGATTTTGTAAAATATACCTCTATGCAGAGATTAAAATTTGTTTTAAAGTTATCTTAATTTTTTTTTATATTAATTTAGTTTTTTTTAAATTTCAGATACTTACTGTATTTAAGTTTAGTAACTTTTAATCTTTTCTTACTTCATGTTGTAAAATTAGACAAATTTTGTTCCTGTTGTTTGTGTTCATTCTAATTAATGTACACTGTTTTTTTAAGAACGTTGGCCTATGTGTAATTTAAGTACATGTAGAAAAAGATTTTGTTTTGTAATTTAGTTAGTAAATATTTTGTGTTTTGTGCATAAGCCTCATAAAATAAATAAATTAAATAAACGACATTTTTTAAAAATATACTTATTATAGAAATTATAATTATCTAAACTTTCTAATTTCGAAATATAGTCAAGATGTAGTGAATTAAGGGTCACCAACTGAATAGACCAAACAAACTTCAGGGCATATATCTTAACGGATTGCAATTAAATGTAACAGAAAGTTTCAGTCAATATCTTTGTGAAGTTCTGAATGACCTATCAGCTGGGGTTTTTCCGCTATGATCACAGAAGACTACCTTGAAATGTACTGCAATTCTCACTTTATCCAATATCCCCAATGTATGTACGTGTTTCGGTAGTAAGTGAGATATGCCAGAGCCCATTCCTATCCCATCCCTCGGCATTTTTCTTTCTCCAAATACATTCCTATATCTCCAAAGGTAGGCAGCGCATCCGGTGGCGTGCCAACGTTTGTCATTCTAGACTAATGTTGCCATGGTATCGCGGATGTCCATGGGCTATCCACTTACCACCCAGTGGACTGTATGCTCGTCTGCCACCTTGGTCAATAAAAAAAGACATGGGACTCTTCAAGAGATCTGTGACAAAGATACTACAAGGCCGGCAGCGCATCCGCAAGCCCCCGGATGTTGCAGGTGTCCACGGCAGTGACCACTTACCAACATGTGGTTCACACGTTCGCCTGTCATTTGTTCTATAAAAAACAAATCGTATTCGGGATCATTAGAGACCTCATTATTATGTATCCATCAGCTATATTGATTTGTAGATAAATCACTAATCCTGTTTGTCATTTAAGTTATATATTTATACATCTCATCGCACCTCACGATGTATCGTTCTGTTTAACCCAAAGGTTAGCTGGTACAGAATGTCTTAGGTATTGCTCGCATTTTGTACGATTAAGTGCAATAAAGTTTTTTAATTAATAAATAAAATTAAAAAGAATGCCTGCAAAATGTCTATGAAAAATATAGTAGGAGGTCGATCATACTCACAATGATGATGTCGAGGTTCTCGGCGAGGTGGTCGGGCAGCGTCCGGCGCGAGACCTCCTCCTCGCTCATGCCGTTGAACCGGTCATGCTTCTTGCGCTCCTTCACCGGCCGCGGGACGATTGTGCCTTCCATGCCTGGCTCCACTTTTATCTCCACGCTGGAAGGAAAGTTATTAGGTAAGTCGTTGTATATGAGCAGTAGTAGCCTAGTGTGATCGTGATGTAGGGATATTAGAGAAAACGTAACGTCCATAACGGTCTGTGTAACATGTATTTTGTGTATAGATACGATTTTTTTAAATGTTACTTGTGATGCATCGCCTACTTTTTCTAATCACATTTCCCTGTCGCAGCTTGTCTCGAAGAGATTGTTTAGTCGCAATAAGACAATCTTTTTGTTTTCCGTTTTCATAGCTACATGTACAAATTTCTATATAAGTTTATATACAAGACAGTTATTTTTATCTTGCCCCCGCCCCGCCGGAAGCAAAGTGGGCCGGGGTTCAGGACTTCAGGGAGAGAAACCGGCAGACGATACGCACGGTATTGAGCATCACCGGCTTCTGCATCTTCGCTGAAAGCCAGCCACCACGGAAGCCCAAATGTCTTAGGTTGGTCTCGAGGCTAGTGGGAATTAATTCGTTTACAGACAAGACGACTGGGATGATCTAAGTCGACGTCACGTACGACATGTAGGTGATATCGTGCGCTGATACTATCTTCTTTTCTCAGTTTCGGCTTTCACGAGACCCTCGTCATGCAGGACGGTGATGTCCAATAACAAACACCCAAGACTGTGCTCGGTACCTCAACACGATATGGGGCTTATTCGCGAGACTGGTCCTGTACTTTATGACTATTATTATTATTAATTGAATCTTCCGGGCTACTTAGCCGAAGTCTTCTGGAATCTCTTCTCTTTCTTCCAAACTACCCTCGCCCACTATAAATACCGGTGCGTCACAGTCGTCGAGTCAGTTGCGCTCGAGAAGCCGAAGAGGTAACATCTCTCCGAAAGTGAACGCAGCCGCCACTGAAGATGTCAACCGCAGTTGTTGACGAAACGTTTGGAAGAAAGAGAGGAGATTACAGGAGACCTCGGCCAAGTAGCCCGGAAGATTCAATTAATAGGGACACCGGCCGAGAAAGCCTACACTTCACTATTATTATTACTAATAAAAATAGCTAATAATTTACGTTATTTTTTTTATATAGAATGAAGGTGGTAGCCGAGTAGAATCCACCACGAACGACACATGAGAACGTTAACCAAGAATCACCGTTGACGAGTCCTCGGATGCGCCGCCTAGTTTAGGCTATTTAGTAATATAAAGGCTTGTTCAAGAATATAAAGGCTTGTTTAGGAATATAAAGGCTTGTGCATGTTGCGGCGGGCCGCACCGCAGCGTGAAACATTGCAAAAATCCTCCTGAATCATTTTCATAAATTTTGTATAAAGCATCGCAACACGAGAGGCGGGCCGCATGGCTCTGCATCGCAGCGCACTAGTGGATCGCTCGCCAGCCGTATTTATGTACCAATATTATGCGTTGCGACGCGGTCCGTCTCAATGTGCGTTGAACGGGCGATGTTGCGGACGTAATTCAATAGTTATTCGCTGTACAACAACGTCAAGATCCCTACATCAATTGCGACCGGTGACTCTTGAAAGGCCACCAGGGCCACAACAACTTAGACATACACGATGTTGAGGCAATCAAGGTTGTTTTAGCCGGTAGGAGTCCGGCACTACCTGGTACCACCTAGACTAGCCTAGCTAGACTAGATGGTACCAGGTGACCATGCAGGGTTTTCCTTGATTGTCTTTCCTAACATAAAAAAAAAACGTCAAGATGTCAACAGCTATCTAACTTAAATTATTGCGTTGAGCTACGGCCCGCCACGTCTGTAATGTACGTTGTCGCAGTTTTGCAGTGCGGCGCGCTGCGGCTTTAATTTTTTTTTTATGCACGAAGGCGGCAGACGAATATTCAATCCACCTGATGGTAAGTGGATACTGTCGCCCATAGACATGTGCGATACATGCCAACATTAGTCCAAAGTGACAAACGTTGGCACGCCCCCGGATGCGCTGCCTACTTTTGGCGATATAGGAATGGATTTGGAGAACGGGTTGGGAAAATGGGGAGGGATGGGAATGGGCTCTGGCACATCTCACTCACTACCGAAACACGTACGTAATATACATAAGGGAAATAACAAAGTGGGAAATGCAGTACATTTCAAGGTAGTTTTCTGTGAGAGAGGGGTAACGTGGGCATTCGAGCGCGCCCAACGGCTGTTGGACTGCAGCGTGCGCTCTCCCCTCAAAAAATAATGTGCGAGAGCCTTAACGTAATGAAAAGTTTTCATCATACCATTCACTCCCCATTCTAACTTGGGAAATGACAGAGTAAAGTCTAATGGGATGGAGGGATTCCCTTCATCCGACCCATATAAATTACGGATATTAGTTGCATCAAAAACGAAGTTCAAGGTCCGGCTTTAAAAATCTTTCTTCAGAATAAATGAACCAATACATTACTGGGTGATTCTTCAGAACTGCATAAATGCATGACCAACTTCAAAATAGCTTTCAAGTACGAGAAACTTCATTATTATTTTTAGGGCAGACAACAATGTCGGGACTTTGTTTTTTAATTTAGGCGGGTAATACAGTAGTGAATTGCGAAATCACAGTAGTGGAATGTAGGTACAGTTTTTGACCGACTTGGAAAATGTCAAGACACAGTTTATTTTATTTTCACTATGGTTAGGTATCCCTACCCGTGGGAATTGGTCGGTAGAGATAGATTGAACAGGCGGTTAGGAGCACTGGTGATTAACGACACTGGTGATCGCCCGCAGTTTTACAGTTAGCGTTAGCGTACGTTTAAGGTAGATTTTTGTGCGTTCGTAAACGAATTATTACGGTGATTTTAAAGTTAATATTTATTGATCTAACTGAATGAATATGTTTGTTCTACAACGTTATATTTGCAACCGCAAATTATATTTATGTTATATTTGCAACCGGTTAGGTAGCACCGGTTGGTGCTACCTAACCGCTTATTGAATAAGTTGATAATGAGTTGCAAAGGACTTAGTGCGAACACTTGTGAGCTTGTTTGTGGTAATCAAAAAATCATTGGTTTATAGACTTATGTCAAGAATAGCCCCACTATGCAGTCTGGAATTTTGAAATCAGTTGTAAAGTCAAGACCTTGGACCTACGATTGATGCAACAGGTCTCCCAGTGTTGGACGAATGTTGCAACACGGACTCGACAAATGGCAACCTGTCTATGTAAGTATTACCACTACTTTGTTAGTTAATTTAGAAGAATAGTTAAACATGTTGAAAAACCACTTCTCAACGTTAGTCTTCAAGATATTATAGTCAATTTTACACGTCTAGCTTTCGTATATGAAGAGGCTAGAATTATACAACTATCAATAATATATAGATGTATAAATTCTATATTATCAATTTTCTTCGCCTTATTACAGCCTCGCGTTTTTTTTTATATAGCCTCTTCTCTTTTTAATTGTTTTGATAGTTTGGTAATTGTTCTTTATTGTATTACCAATGGACCTAGCGGGAACTCCCGCAGATGCTCTGTGATTGAGAAATTGTAACCCGTAACTAAGGCTAGTTCTGTATCCACCGCTTGACACGGGCCTCCTCATGCACCTTGTCTTATGCATGAGAGATGTACGGTCTTAAAATAAATGGCACGCGCTGCTTTGCCGTGTGCTGTCGGCCAGCTTAAAGAATAGCACCACCCCATCTCTCTCTGTGGGTGTCGTAAAATGTGACTAAAGAGTAACCGGCTATCGCAAGCCCTGAAGAGTTCTTCACCTCTCTCTTCGGTTCTTTACCACCTGTAAAAGAGTGGACTCATCAAACCGCTTGAGAAATATTACAATATAAACTGTTTTATTTCTTTGATGGTGATGCGTGATGCTTTGATGTTTATGTGTTTGATGCTCGGGAATTCTTTGAATTGCGTAAGTACACCATCCCGTGGAGACTGAATATTTTCTTTATTCCCAAATTAAGTTAAAAAATCCCCTTTTCTCGAATACAATAATTATAATCACCCATGTGCAGATACTTTTCGTACAATCACAATAGTAGGTGGAGTGGGCCGTGTTGGATTCCACCTTGATCCGTTTATTTGCTGGGATTTTTGGCGAGCGATAGTGCGGACAGTGGTTCCGGTACAGAAATACCCGCGTAAACATTCTATCGCCCTGCGGCGCGCACAACGCCACTTGTGTTTACCACATTGTCAAGAAGGGGGGTATGATTTTTGCTTATTCAACAGCTACCTAATGAAAAACAACGATAATATGTGGCAATCGGAAATGTACATTTAGCTATTTTCTAACAACAAAAAAGTTTAGATAAAATTTGTGGAGTTTCACGGCTCTATCAAACATACGTACAATAAATACAGTTTGTATTTATATATATGTATATAATATAGATTTTTAAACTATAAAGTGTCGTAATTTTTGGAATCGATTTGCGAATCTACGAACTTATCGAGATTTTACGGCAGTGAGTCTCAAAAACTGTCAAAAAAAATAATTTGGTTAATATGTACAAACGATATTTTGTTGTATAGGGGTCATCAAACTCTGCAACTTTTGTCTAAACATTTGTTTTATTCGTTTACAAAGTTCACGGCTGCAATTTATAGAAAGAATAGTTCACAATGTTACTAAGTTTTAGGCCAATTACGAACTAATATTATAAAGAACAATTAATACAGATTAATTAATTATGTCAATGTGAGATGTGTGTTTCTAAAACATATGAAAAATATTGAATCTTTTGTATTTTGTAGATGTGGCCAATAAGAAACATTTATTTTGAAAGTGTCCAACTGCGATGTGGTCCGGAGATAACAGTTGCTAATAGATACAAAGATTTTTTTTTATTGAATATGTATGAGGAAGTCATATGATACGCCTGATGGTTGATAAGTAGCTCACGGCCGCCTATGCTACTTGCAAAGAATCAGAATGTCCTGTCAACCGATCAGCCAATTAGAATCTCAGATCAGAAAAGTTTTGGCCAACCATGTCAATGACTACAAATCCCTTTGCAATTCGTTATCATATTATTGAATAGTCGGGCTACGTGGCGATAACCGCAAACGAAACGCTGTAAAACAAATATTATTTCAGTTTATAGTATCGATTATAAGCCTTAGTGAGTTGTTTGCGAACGCAAACAAACTTTGTACCTGTTCAAACACTATGGTCCAGTATTTATAGAGAATATTGTCATTTGCCGTTCGCACTGGAAACTGAGTAGGTTTTGTCCGCACATTCATCTGTTTCTTTGTGATAATGGTGACCTTCCTATTCACTGGGCGATAACACGTCCCGTACAGCGGATTACAGCGTTGAGCAATGCAGTAATTACGCAACCTAACTACATTTGAGTATCAATTTAGTAACCATAAAAAGTAAGTCGGCCGTGTGGTGTCCGCCAGCTATATTGGCTATGGCTAGGCTATAGCACCACCTCATCTCCTCCCTTGGGTATTTTAAAAGGCGACTAAGGGATAATCGACTTACTCTAAAGAACTGTCCAAAATAAAAGATAATGTAAAAAAAATGTAATTGTATTCCGTAATTTCTGTGGTTCAAATATATTTATGAATCGAAATATTAAGGACTTTTTAAATTATCCTGGCAGAATGTGTATGGATTCAGTTCCTCTTAGAATAAGACCTCTAACAAGTACTCACATTTTAAAGCAAATAAACAATTGATTATTTGAATAGGCCTTTTTATGTAGTCCGTCATAGACATTAACCTCAAAAGGCGATGACAATCTAAGTGGAGAAGTTCTCCTGACCAGTTAGAAAACGACCTCGTATTATCTGGCGACAATTAATTTTCAACATTTATGTAATTTAATTGCATCTACACACGAATACTTTAAATATCGCTAGAGGATGACAGATAATTGGACCAGTTAGAACAATACGGATAGTTTGTTTTTGTACAAAGAATAAAGAATGATGGTGAGTTGTGAGTTATGTCTAGAACAAGACTATCGGGAATGTACTTTACCCACTATTTCATAGGATCCTCAATGTACGTACGTGTTTCGAAAGTGAGTGAGATATGCCAGAGTTCATTCCATCATATCTTTCTCCATTTTTCCAAACCTTCCCTCCAATTCATTCCTTTACACTGCAAATGTATTAGACAATTAAATTAGAAAATAAATTCCAGTAAATCTCAGGTTTTGGAATGTAGAAAGTATTTGGCATTCTGAAATATTCAAACAAGTTTTCGAGGGAAGTATTTTTAGTTCCACAAAAGACTAGATAATGTTTCCGCAAAAGATGATGGATAAGGAAATATGAGTTTTTTTAATAAGGCAGCAGACGAGCATACTGTCCACCTGGTGTGAAGTGGATACTGTCGTCCATGGACATCCACGGTAGATGCCAACTCAGTCTACAATGACAAACGTTGACATGTCCCTGGCAGCGCTGTCAACCTTTTGAGATGTAGGAATTGATTTGGAGAAAGGGTTAAGAAAATGGGGTGGAATGGGAATGGGCTCTGGCATATTTCACTCACTACCGAAACACGTACATACATTGGGGAATAAGATATAGTGGGTAATGTAGTACATTTCAAGGTACGTACATTGTGAGGAATAAGATAAAATGGGAAATGCAGTACATTTCAAGGTGAGTCGTTGCGATTTCATCACTTGCTAGTTGACGTATGACTTTAGGTTATTTGTGAAACCACGTATGTACTCGTAGGTAGTTATAACAATACAGGCAGCTGTATAGCCTTATAACTTGAGTTTCTTTGTGAAACCACGTATGTAGACCTGGCTGTATAGCCAGCCGTATGGTGCGAACCACGTCTTACATTATCGTCAAGAAACTTTCGCCAACACGAAGGAAAATAATAAAGAGACGATGGAAAGGCAGTTGTGATTCCATGATTGGGTGTCAACTTTGACAATTTGATTTAAATTCTATAACTCTGATTGTGGAAATCTGAAATCGGAATGAAATCTTGGGACCACAGAGGTGTACATTTTGAAGCAAAGATGAAGAGAAACATTAGTGTTTAAAATACTTCGGTAGTAGCTGAATAGTAAGTGGAGAATATCATGTGTGATATACTCGTAAGGTTGTGGGAGGTTCTACATGCCAGCAATGAAGGGACACAATCTGATGGTATCTTATTAATATTTTAAAATGTTACTAAGTCGAATCGTTGCCTGATTAAGAAATGAGGTAATAAATAACTGATATTTCATGTGGGCATTCAAATAAGAGAAATAATTAAAAGAGGAACTGAAAATCCCCTATCCTTTTTTTATTATTGATTTTAATTATAAATTTATTTACAATTTATAATAGTCATGTTATGAAATAATACATCCATTTAATAATAAAATATGTATATAAAAAAATAATATAAATATGTCATATTTTTTCTGATATTATTACTATTATGATTTACTAATGTATTATTTGATACTATTAGCGGAATATAAATACGTATTAGGTATATAAGATCAAATTAATCAAATATAGGTTGTTTTGTTAATTACGATTTGCTGCTCAGCCATAGGACAAACAAAAATGAAAAAAAAAAAATATCTAAGAGAAAAGTTGCTTCCTAAGGTCATAATTGAGCGAACCCAACGATTAGAAATGCATACCAAGGGTGTAGTTTGAGAGCATGATTGATTAGTTCGAATTCATCTGACTACTTGTATCAGCCTGTAACGTCCCACTGCAGGGCACAGGCCTCCGCCGGTAAATCACTACGGGGCTACTTACTCTTTTTTTATTTGTGGAGCATGCGGGTTTCGTTACGATGTTCTCTCTCAACGCCGAGCAAATGACAATATAAAAAAATCCGTATTAATGCAGAAATTGAGTGGTACGGGTCGAGGATTTGAACTTGTACCATCGGACTATCGGACCAAATAGTTCTTGGAGTAGTTGAAGAAATGTGAGGGTAATGAAGGCCAAGACGATGATTCCTAGGTCACATGATCCCTGTTAGCATGACTACATGGGTTCTGCGCGGTGGTGTATCGAAGTGGGTCGACGGATCGCTAATTCGGGCGCGGGGTCACCGGCCGCCGCTCGCTTCGAGCACACCGCGACACACGCATGTGGGATGCGGTTGTAACTACAGCGGGCAGCGGATATGAATGATACAGTATTGGCTCGCTGTATAGTGCGTCACATTTATACTGATAGTGTCACGTTTAGATCTCTTATTAGAATCGTTTATATAGCTTTATAAGACGACTGTATGCTGAAGAACGAAGCTGTATGTATGACTATGCTTGGTGTAATCCAGCCGAAATGACGAGGAAAATAAATAAGATAACCATACACGGTAAGACCCCGTATCTGAAAGGCTACTATAGTTGGGAACCTGAATAGTCAACAGACAGAGACAAGAACAACCTCGTGCCCATGCACACGCTGAGGCAGAACGGAGAATTCGCTACTTTTGGTGTGTGAGCTTTACAAACCCTATACTACGATCATTTGTATACAATATAAACCTTGATTTTCTTTTTTATTATGAATTTTTGCGAAGAGTTTTCAGCTTCGTAATTTTTAAACTACTGAATCAATTTGGATCATACTAAGAACTTAAAAACGATTCAACTTATTTTTGTGCTAAATTTCATTTCAATTCGTTATTGATTGGTGTTTTGATGTAATGTATTTTTTTCCGAAATTCGAAAGTTGCCTCCGTAATAAGTAATTTCTCCGAAATGTACCTAAAAGACGTGCAGATTTTTACTCGCTATCACAATAAAGAGAATTTGTTACACGTTTCATAACATCGGCCGCGTTCACTGCCACCGTACCCTAATTATGTCGGCCTCACCGTCAACCACACTCATCTACTGCACTGCACTTACCACGAGACACGCACGAAGCCGCTTGTGGTCCTTCTCAACGTTACCATTTCTAGACTCTATAGCCCTCTGTGATACGACTTAAAGTGGTAACATTGAAACGGTATACTACACTGCCCTAACCGTGTTATGTAACGAGTCCTTGTGTATTTTCAGGGTGGGTCAACATCTAATACTGCTGTCCGCTTGCCGAACTAAAGCTCCTTACTTTGTCAGGCTCCGACTAAAAGCTGACTAAAGTCCGTAATAGAAATGTTTGATTTTTTTAGTGTCGCTCTCTCTCTCTTCGGAACACTGACAATTTATACGGATTAAAGAAAAATTTGATCCTTCTAATCCGGAGGTAATAAGACAACGGCGATATTTTTCTTGGTAATTTCGAATTATTTTAGACTCGGATTAAGTAAGAATAAGATATTCAAAATTTCCTGGGGATTTTTTTTCAAGAATGAGTTCTCAACTTTGTAAAGCGACCGTCATTTGCTTATTTACACTTTATTGTTTTGACAAAAGGCAGACTTTATGCTATAAAGTATTTTCTTCCAGTATTGTGTCGTCAGGCCCCAGAAAGAGGAGAAGTGAAAAAAGGAAATGGACAAAATAAGAATTATAATCTCAAAAGTATCTGAAAGAGTCTCCTCTCACTATTCGGTCCGAATGGATGAATGAATGTGCAGTGCCAAGATAAACTATTCAGTTTGATGGCACCAAGCAACCGATGGTCTGTAAATGTTGGAATAAATTTAAAAAAATAACCGTAGCGTTGATAGGATCATGGTAAAATCAGGACATCTTGAGCTTTTTAAAATTACAGCAAATTTTTATGTTTGTAATGCACACACGACTGTATGAGGAAGGACGACGTTATTATATCTCACAGGCGACTGTCGAACGTTTACTTACCAATAGATAGGCGGACACCTGCCTGCCAGCTAACTAATAAAAAATAATTTTAACTAGGAGTTTGTCATATTAGAAAAATCCCGCGGCAGTCGGGGAGAGACTTCGCTATAGTCCATAAGTGTTAGAAAAAACATATATTAATTAGATAAATTTTAAGTAAAATACGGAATCATGTTTTGTTTGCTTCGCACGTATCGTGTTACCAACAAAAGCTGGTTATCAGTACAGTGTCTATTAAAAGGAAAACTACACGACAGCGAACAGAAAAGAAGACAGATTGAGGAAACTGTGAATGATATTTTTAGTTTATCAACGCGATGATGCAAACTTACCCATTTTCGTCCTTAATTTTCTTCTTCCTGCCCCGCTTCTTCGGTTGGTTGAGCATCATTTGTTGCGGATGCATCTGCATGTGGGGATGTTGGTGCTGTTCGTGGTGCATCTGCATGTGGTGCGGCGGTTGGTTCAACATCGCGCACATTGCATCGTCTTCCACGAACGAGTATGGGTCATCGCATTCTCTTTTCACGCCATTGTATATGTCATCGTCGCGCTTCGGCGGGCCGTATGGATGATGCTGCTGTGGATGCTGTTGATGTTGCTGGTGCGGGTGCTGACTCATGTCGTACGGAGCGTCCGGCTCGCGCTTGAACGCATAAGGGTCATTGCTGGGGTATTTCGGGAACGGAAAGTGTTGGTATTCGGGTTCTGGCGCCGGCTGCGGCGGTGCAGGGGGCTCGAACTGGCGGTACGGCGGGGGGAAGTGTTGTCTCTGCATGAGGGCCTCGTAGGGAGGCTCCGGGGGTGGGGAGGGCTCGGGCGGGGGCGCGGGCGAGCCCTCCGCGCTCGAGGGCTTCCGCCGCGCCTCGCCGCTGTTGCTCGTCTCGTATCCGTCGTCCTGGTTCTCTGTCGACTTCGGCTTCTCCTCGCCCTCCTCCCTGGAAACACGGCACAATGAAATTAAAAATGCGTTCACAACTTATTATTGAATATTTCACGTACATTTGAACAGCTATATTTTTAGAAACTTTATAATCCTTAAACAAGACCTTTAGACTATAAGGACATGGCATATTTATGAAAATAAGGCGCCAATGCAAGCGCATAACATAACCAACGCGTTTGAAATAACGCAAAGCTATCTAATTCCGAAGTCCTACCTTAATCCGACCACTTTTTTAAGAATACATATTTATAAATAAAGTTTTTTAAATTAATATTTAATTTTTTTTTAATATTAAAAAAAATATCTCGCTTTTTTATCTATGTATTTAAATAAGCCATTTGAGATAGACGGATGTTGCAACATATAGTTTCATTTACTTTAAAGTTACATATATATGCAACATTTATCAATTCCAAAAAGCGCCCATTTAAATAGGTATGAGTTAAAAGAAAACAGTGGTCGTATTAAGGTACCTGCCATATATTCCATACCATCACAGCCTGTCTCTCTCGACTGCTAGATATAGGTTTCTCCCGCGGCCGACCACCACACACGGTTTTCAGCTCTCTTCATTCAGCCACAACCGGCGACTTTCTCCAAGTAGTCCGTCCATCTGGACGGAGGGCGTCACCGTTTAACGTATAAGGTACGCTACGGAATTACGCGTAGCCTTGCATAATGTATCCCAAGTGACATCTGATGTAACCCGATTTCCCGCGGCGCATATGTTAGTGACGATGACGAACTATCTGTATGAAAGGCTCAGTCAGGCCCTGGAATGACGTCATCCTTATTAAAAGGAATAAGTCTGATACAATAATGACAAACATAATTACAATCGCATTATATCTATAACAGGCAGTAAAATAATATCCAACGGCAAACTGTCACATCTCTTAAACAGTTGAAAAATTTTCACGGGTTATAAAATGAAAGACAAAATTTATAACACAAACAATCTTTATTAATAAAACATTTCACACGGCCACGTGCTCTCCTCGATGAAATATTTATGAAGACAAGTCCACTTTTTTCAACGATCAATATTTTTTTTCACAGAAGCGTGAAAGAGTTTTCAGCGGCTAAGAAAACGCGACTAGCAACGGGTGACTTTCTAATTATTTTTTATAAGATGAAGGCGGCAGTCTTTTTACATCTCGCAACTGAAATAAAAATGTGACATTTATTTAAGAAAATGGACCATATTGAATTGTAGAATCCTAAAGAATATTATTAATTTATCTTAAAAATCTCATGTTAGTTTTTTTTTATTTAGCCTGGAATTAGCCGCGAACCCGAAAGTTGTGGAATGAACTGCCAGCTAAGGTATTACCGTTACGCTACGTCATGGGCCTCTTCAAGAGAGCCGTGAACAGGATTCTGCAAGGTCGGCAGCGCACCCACAAACCCCCTGGTGTTGCAAGTGTCCATAGGTGGCGGTGACCACTTACCATCATGTGACCCGCCCCCGCTCGTCTGTCATGTAATCTTTAAAAAAAAATGTGTACTACTCCAAGAGACCTACGCGTATATTTTTTTTTATATGGAAGTGGACGGACGAGCAAGCGGTCCCACGTGATGGTAAGTGTTACCGCCGCCCATGGACATGTGCAACACCAGGGGATATGGGGGCGCGCCGCCGACCTTGTAAAATCCTATTCACAGCTTTCTTGAAGAACCCCATATCGTAGCTTAATGGAAAGACCTCTTGAGGCAGTTCGTTCCACAGCCTACGGGTTCGCGGTATATTTAAACAAATTTAAAGTAACTAATTTTATATTTAAAAAAATCTTCAATTCAATGTCTACAATGAGGTCCCTTTGCTCAGATGTCACATGTAACCTATATTTATTTAAGGCGATAAAATAAAACTTCAATTGGATCTTAAGTATCTCCTTCTAGGAATTTTTGACTAAATAAGATATTAGGAATTAATCTATCTAACCAAAATATCTTGAAAAATGGTTTTAAGTCACAAGAAAAGCATCGCAATGACGTCAGTCGTCAGTAGTGATATAATCACGCATGAGTGACAAAGACGGCAACAGAAACCATCACGTCCCCAACTTGAAAACATTCTCAGGCTGATTATTTTCTAATAAATTTGAAATACTTTTTCATTTCTTTTTGTTTCTCGCTTTAATTGTCGAACGAAATATCAATTTTAGCCGTTATTCACCGTATTGTAACTCAATGAAAGTGAAGAGATCCAGTCAACGGTTACGCGCTATGAAAAAGGCAAAAACTGCAACCAGCATTCCCGGCGCAACTCAATGCCAATGTGATCGAAGTGCACTGTTACATCACAACATTATTCACCACATTACTAGAAATTAAACGGCTATTCAGAATACACATCGATAACAGCTGATCGTAGTATTTACATAAATGTACAATGTTTTGATGTAATAAACATAAGTGCCGCGGCGGGCTTCATTCATAAATTCATAACCGAGTTGAATTATTACCAAACCCCCCGCGTTATTGTGCTGTGTAAACAAACAATTTTATTGTATCGTGGCTCGCCTGTCTTCATACTTCGCGTTTAAAGTTCACTAGCTGTATAATAGCTCTAATGATGAATGAATGAAGCAGCTGATTTTATATCGCTCGTTGAATGTTCAAGACAAAAAATTAATACGAAATAAAGATGTTAGAGAGGTGTGTCTCTATAATCGTGGGAAGTAGATGTGTTTTTTACCCGGCAATATGGCAGAGGATTTTACATATACGAGGAGAAATCAAAAAGTAGTGAGAATGAGATAGAATATAATGACTATTGATAACTTAATAATTTATTTTTCTACATAGTCTCCGAGTCTCTCTACACACCGAGTCCAGCGCTTTTCCAAAGCTTCAATCCCTTTCAAAACAAAGTTTTGTCTTGGTCCTGCAAAAAGCTCTCCACGGCTTCTATCACCTCGTTATCGTCTTCGTACCTGTTTCCCCTTAAGTATTCTTTCAATTTGGGGAACAGATAAAAATCGCTAGGCGCCAGATCTGGTGAATAAGGGGGATGGTCAACCAATTCGAAGCCAGCTTGTTGAATGGCAGCCATAGCAAATGCCGAGCTGTGCGCGGGTGCGTTGTCGTGATGAAACAGCACGCCCCTTCGAAGATTCCCTCTCCTTTTCTCTTTGATGGTATTCCTCAACTTGGGAATTAATGCTGCATAATATTGGCCTGTAATAGTGGTTCCACGCTCCAGGTAACCAATCAACAATATCCCTTCTGAGTCCCAAAATATTGAGGCCATAATCTTGCCAGCCGATGCCACGGCACGAAACTTCTTCGGGGTCGGTGATGATGGCCGTTTTCATTGTGAAGATTGCTGTTTTGTCTCGGGATCAAAATGATGGACCCATGTTTCGTCCATTGTTACGAAACGAGACAAAAAGTTTTCAGAATCTTCTTGAAACTTGTCCAACAATGTCTTCGAAATGTCAAGTCGATTTTGTTTCTGACTGTCTGTTAACATTCTCGGCACCCATCTTGCGGAGACTTTTCTCATATTCAAAGATTGTTTCAATATGGATTGAATACTTCCATATGAAATGCCCGTTTCTTGAACTAAGTAACGGATGGTAACTCTTCGATCGCTCAATACAATTTTCTCGACTTTAACAACATTTTCTTGGGTGACTGATGTCGATGGGCGGCCGCAACGATGTTCGTCTTCCGTGCTCGTTCTCCCTACTCGAAATTGAGAAGCCCACCTTGCGACAGTGGAATACGGTGGAGCAGACTCTCCTAATGTTGCCTCCAAATCGCAGTGAATCTCTTGCGTCGTTAACTTTTTTAAACAGAGGTATTTAATAACGGCTCGCACTTCGTTTTTCTCCATTTTCGAGAACACGTTCCGACACGAAGCAAACAAATGACTACATTCAGAAAAAAAAACAAAAGAGAATCGAAGACTTTTTCTTTATTAATATTACAAATATCTGAGCTATGCCTGCCAGTATTTTTTTTTTTTCTTACCTAGGAGTATATATGTCGTTCTCACTAATTTTTGATCACCCCTCGTATAATAGAAGGCGATGTCCAGAATCATAGGTCTCGTCTGTCGATTTTTTCTATAGCAAACGAAGACTACTTGACAGGCAATTTGACTGCAGCAATGGATTACTAATATTGTTATCAATCACGTGATAAACTTCGGCCCATCTAAATATTATTATGGCACCATGCGCGAATGACACCATGGCACCATGGGTTTCAATATTCTGGTCATTCAGCGATGTAATGTCGCTAACTTGATAGGTATGTGTGTACCTTAACTATCACAAGGATCAAATTTGTAGAACGTTTTCTATATGTAGGAATTTTTAATATAATATTTTATTGACAATTTTAATTATATAAATAAGTAAATGCTTCTCTTAGGTTAGAGATATTATTTTAGTTTCTTTGAGAACAGTTTGAGATATAGCGTGTCTAGCGACACGCGTACGTACACTGAATTTTTGGAACGGACTTTCTTTAATTGGCTTTAACTTTGGATTACAGACCGAAATTACAAATCTAGGAACGTAATCAGAGGTTAGCAAAAAGCTGCTATCTAATTACGTGACCGTAACTGCGTGGCTTTTCGAATACAAACAATTTGTGACTTTAATTGAAGAGAACTTAAACACTAAGATGGATCTATTTGAAAAGTCACTGATAGCTGTTGGTGGAACACTGTATTTTTATGCTTCAGTAAAGAATCATATCCAATCCAGAGGAATGTAGGAGTCAAAATAAGACGATGCAAAACAACTTACGTTCTTTTTAACTGAGACGAGGTAAGATTCAAAATTGTACCGCTTTGTCAGATGCCATGCCAAAACAAATTAATTGTAGTGTTGCGTGGAATCGGGTCGGTTAAAAATGGCTTAAGTAGAAAATTTTTGAGTGGACGGAGCAGAATAAGATGTGTGGTTATATTAAGTAGTAGAATTCGTTGATAATTTGCTACGTGGCAACGAGGTTATCAAAGTAAATGAGTATCGTCGGGATTCAGGTGAAGTTTAGATGAGAAAACTTGTCCAATTATCATAGTGGCTGAAGTAAAGTAAAATGAGCATTTTTGGAGAGCTTGTCTGCTCGTTCTTTTCCAATATTAAGGGTTAAAGAAGCAGTCTTCTAATTAAATTCCTTAATCTGATTGATTAATGATTAGGTTAATTGTAGCGAAGAGATACAAGTGTAGTTTACACACGTGTCTGATTGGACAAAAATCTAGCTGTAAATCTACATTTCAACAAAAACATTTCTGTAAAATGTTGCCAATCATCGCGACTGTTTGGCCGAAACAAGTTATGAGATCTCGAGTGTTAAGAGAGTGTGGAGCCAGCTTTAGCCGTTACCATAGTGACGTACCGAATACCCTAAATAATACATTATTTGACTTATTATTAGTTGGTATGGAGATACATCGATTGTGGTAAGACAATGACAAATACACTTCGTATTTGTCAAATGCATCGTATCAATGGTGGTTGGTTCAAATGTATGGACTCACAAGTACGAGGGGCGGTCAAAAAGTTCGCGAAATGAGGGGAAGAGGGTGAGATAATAAAGTCAAGGTTTCATTTTTCCTTTTCAATAGTAACCTAAGTTCAATAGTTCAATTTAACCTAGTAAGGTTGATCAATAAGTTTCTGGAATCGGATACTTTACATTAAATTATAGAAATGCATTCTATTTCATTCGAATCTCAAATTCAGTAGTAGCCAGTGCCAAAATAATTTAAAAAAAAACTGTCACCAATATTTTTCATTTGGAGGGAATTATATTAGTGTGCAAAATGGAGAAAATCGAAGTTCGTGCGGTTATTAAATATTTCTGCCTGAAAAATTATTCTACGGAAAGTGTTTTTGAAGAATTGCTGTCTACTTTGAGAGACAATGTTCTGTCTTCTGTCTTATTCTACAGTAGCATACTGGTGCGCGGGATTTAAACGCGGCGAAACCGTCTGTCACGACGAGACCGCTGCTACTGAAGACAACGTTAAAAAATTGAAGAAATTGTTAAGACAGATTAACGTGCTATTCATCATTTAGCTGAGATTATGAAGCTTTCGTTCAGGACAATTCAGTTCGTTTTAACTCATACCCAGGGCCGTCTTTACCAGGGGGTGCAAGGGGTGCGGTGCACCCCGGGCGCTCACCTTTTAAAGGTAATGAAAAAATATAACGCTATAGTAAACGATTACACAATAGGATATTTGACTGTCATAGGATACACAATAGGATATTTGACTGTCATAGGATACATAATAGGATATTTGACTGTCATAGGATACACAATAGGATGTTTGACTGTCTTAGGATACACTCCCGCACCCCGGCGCAGAATAGACTTAAGACGGCCCTGCTCATACCTTACAATTCAAAAAGGTGGCCGCGCGTTGGGTTCCTCGAATGTTAACAGACGCATAAAAGAAAGAACAAAAGAGTAGACATTTCAAAGCAAAATTTGGAAATTATTGACAAAGACCCAGCATCTTTTCGACTACGGTTCGTGACCGTTGATGAAACGTGGATTCACCATTTTGACCCGGAGACGAAGAACCAAAGTAGGTGTGGAAAAGATGGTCCTCCTCGCCAGCCAAGAGATTCGAGGTCTCTGCGTCCGCTGGCAAGATAATGGCCTCGATCTCCTGGGATGCAGAAGGTATCATTATTATCGATTATTTAATTATAGGACAGAAAATAACTGGAGAGTATTACGCAACATTAATCAAAATACTACGCGAGGAAATAAAAAATAAACGACGTGGAAAATGCGTGCCGGAGTGCTTTTTCATCATGACAATGTACCTGCGCATCGGTCTCATGTTGCAGGCACTGCCATCCGAACGGCTGGGTTACAGTTAATGCAGCATCCGCCACCTTTTTACTAATTTGAAAAAACACTTGCGTGGTATAAAATTTCACTGAGATGATGAGGTCATGTGCGCTGTAGTCTTTTTTCGATACCCAGGATCAAGCCTTTTTTTCCAACGGAATTGAGCAACTTTCAAAACGTCACTCAAGGTGTATTAGATTAGAAGGTGATTACGTTGAAAAATAAATACAATTTAGATATATGTTTCCTAAAGTTCCAATTCTTTTCCAAAAATATATTGATATAGCTAGTATTCTCCATTGGCCCTAATACATTTTTCATTACGTTCGATTAACTTATTTATACCCTCGAAAAAATGTTTAACCTTCCCTTCAAAATAAGCCGAAACCGCTGTCTTCACCTCTTCATCATTATCAAATTTCATTCCTCGAATCTCTTTTTTCATTTGCCTCTCTTTTCTTCCTTCACTGCCTCCTTCAATCGCTCCAGCAGGCTATCGTAGTATTGTCCGGTTATGTTGACACCCTTTCTTAGTAGTCTATCAACAGTATAACCTCCGTATCCCAAAAAACCAGTAGCCATGAGTTTTCCGGCCGACGCACAGTGGGACAGAACCGTGCGTACCGTCTCAAAAATAGCTTTTCGTAATGTTCTATATTGAATATTTTGTTAATGCATATGTCTAACTGAATGTTCAATGCATATTATATAGCAGTTGAAATACACTATTTCTCATTTTTTGTATTAGAATAAGGCTTGCAAGTTGACGCTCAAAATTATGTCAATTATGTAGAACACAATTCCACCAGTTTACATGGTCATATTTGCATTACTTTACCAGCAAATTTGTAAGTGTGATATATGGTTAGAATGGTGATGAAGTACTCTATTTAAAAATAATTTAAGTGAACCATTATGTGAAACCTGGGGAGGTAAAGAATTTTTATTTCAGGACCTAATATTCTATCCTTATTAGAAACTTTGCATAGACTTTTGACAGTTAGCGGTGTCTGCCCATGTCGTAATTTTGATAGCATCGTATAGAGCAGCTAATGTTAAAGGTAGGGCAAAAAAAATTGAGTGCCCGAATCTGCCCCCCTTGAAATGAAACTAAAAATGGCTAATGGGGAGAAAATACAAAATATTCCAAAAATTATTTTAGTTCTGATTAATGAGATTTTTGGATATTTAGATCACTTTTGACCTTTTTTTCTTAAACAATATTATCTATTTACTCAATCTTTAGGTAAAGTGGGAGTTTTGGGTAATGTATTAGTATGTAGTATATTTTTTTTATCGTGCGGTCAGATGTGGTTAATGTTTTGTTATCACTGTGTGAATTACATGTTTCTCATATAGTTTATGTATTTCTCTATCGCGGTGAAGGAAAAGGGAGCAAGTGGTATCTAGTTATAGTTGTTAGTGTACATTATCAGTACCTACCTACTACTAACCACCTTCATAGATAGTGGTTAGGAACTTGATAATGACACTAGATAGTAATATTTTTTCACACGAAATTTCAGTATAAAAGTTATTGATTTACGTTGTCATTTACCAGTACTTTAGTGTGCTTTAACATAATATAGTCTTCACCAACCTCGGTAAAAAAAAAGTAGTTAAAAATAAAAACAAAATGAGTGAATTTGTTGTGCCTCGACGAGTATTATGCGAATTTTTTATTGGCCATGGAACAAAATCAGAAGATATTCAAAAATACTTAGAACAACACCACCATTTGTCGTCTGAAAAAAGTGAATTAATTGTGAAACGTATTCAAAAAACGCTTATAACAGCGTTTAACGATCGGTGGACCAAATCTAACCGAACTAAAGAACGTTTCTTTAGTAATAATATATCGTGGTTAGACGGTGAATTTAAGGTACAATTCGAAGAAGCACCGATGGATATTACACCTACAACATCTGAAAAACGTGGACGTCCACCAAAGTCTTATGAAGATCTATCAGAGAAATCGAAAAAAAGAAAGAATATGGAATTGGTACAAGAATATGGACTCGAGTATATACATAATGCATACGTTCAAGGATTGCGGGCTGAAGGAGAAATCGAAGAAGCTACTGTTGTTTCAATGATGCGGAATTGTGAAAGAAATGAAAAAAGGATCATGAAGGAAAAATTATTGCATGAAAGTCGCAATGGAACAGATTTTACGGTGGATGAAGCTTTAAGTATGTTTGCAGATTTAGATCTTTCGAAATCACAATACGGATTTCTTCGAGCAAGTTTGATTAACAAAAACTTCGACATATTGCCATCATATAATATACTGACGAACGCCAAAAAACTGTGTTATCCTCCACTATCCAGCATTCAAATAACCGATATAAGTGCTAAAGTAAATCTACAAGATTTGCTGGATCACACTTGTGCTCGCATCTTAAAGATTGAAAATGTTTACAACCCAAGAAGAAAATCTCTTAAATTGTTTACCAAGTGGGGATGTGATGGTTCATCGGGGCAAAGCGAATATAAACAAGTTTTAACAGATGAGAGTGACTTAGTCTCAGATACAAACTTATTTATAGCGTCTTTGGTACCAATAAAGCTGACTGACACAGAAACACATGAGATAATTTGGCAAAATCCGGCTTGTTCTTCTATTCGTTATTGCCGACCAATCCTGATGGAACTTGCAAAAGAAACGCCCGAGAAAACCCGATCAGTGGTTGGTGATATTCGGGGTCAAATTAATAATTTGCAAACATCAAAGATACACAAGGAGACGCAGGTAATTGAAATAAGTCACGATCTATTTCTAACTATGGTGGATGGAAAAGTTACACAAGTTCTTACTGACACAAGTTCTGGAGCTGTATGTACAGTGTGTGGGGCTAAGCCAAGTGAAATGAATAATTTGGAGAAGATTGCATCAAAGCCAGATAATATAAATGCTTACGAATACGGTTTGTCTACGTTACACGCGTGGATCAGGTGCACGGAGCTAATTTTACATATTTCATATAACCTTTCATTTCAAAAATGGGCTGCGAGAACTTCGGAAGATAAAAAAAGTAAAGAAGACAAGAAAAAGCTTGTACAAAGTTTGTTTCGAAGCCGGATGGGATTGCACGTTGATAAGCCCCGACAAGGAAGTGGAAACAGTAATGACGGCAATACAGCTCGGCGTTTTTTTGAGAACTACTACTGCGCTTCAGAAATTACAGGGGTTGACGAGGAACTTATTAAAAGGTTCTATGTTATTCTGCAAACCATGGCATCCGGTATTGCTGTAAATCCAGAAAAATTTGGTGAATATACTCGTGCAACCGCACAACTGTACGTAACAAAATATATGTGGTATAATATGCCTTCTTCAGTACATAAAATCTTAATACATGGGGAAAGTATAATAAGACATTTTGCTGTTCTGCCCATTGGTCATTTATCTGAGGATGCCCAAGAATCGCGTAATAAAGATTACAAAAAATTCAGATTGCATCATGCTAGAAAATGCTCTAGGTCCGCAACAAACGAAGACGTATTTCATGGTCTTCTATTTACGTCAGATCCTTATATATCAAGTATCAGAAAACCATCAGTCACTATATCCAAGAAATTGTTAGAGGAAGCTAAGAACCTCTTAGCTATTTAAATCGAAATAATTTCGTACATTATTTGTAAAACATATTTTTGGAGTGGGTTATTATATATTTGTCATTTATTTAAATGTAAGATTCATATGTAATATAAAATAACATAAAATAGGTTTATTAATATCATAAAACTGTAAAATTATAATTCAATAAGTTAACCAAACCATGGTTTAATATTAAAATAATACATTTTTATTTTGTTTTATTTTATTTTATATTATTTATTAAACATTTGACAATGATACATTCATTATTGGATTGTATGTACTCTGGAGACACTACATACCAAATTTCAGCGATTTACTTCAATCAACAAAAAAGTTACAGATTTTTGAGACGGTACGCACGGTTCTGTCCCACTGTGCGACGGTGACAACTTGAATGCGTGGCGCGGCGTGAGCATTCTGGGCACCCATCTTGCGCTGACCTTTGCCTTTCCAAGATGGTCATGGAGGATATTCAAAATGGTTGTGTCTGATACTCCAACCATTTTTCAAGTTGTTTCTTTTTCAGATGAGCATCCCCAAGTACTAGTTTTGCGACTTTTTGGACAATTTCTTTTTTAGTGGCTTCAATGGGGCAGCCTGGGCGGGGGTCGTCTTCAATCGAATCTCGGCCTTGCTTGAAAGGACCATGCTATTTTAAATCGTTGTTTTTCCAGGGAAAGAGTCCCCGTAAACTGCTGACATGTGTTCTAAAATAGTCTCGAGGGTTTTCGAACGGAATTTAATTACTGTGCGATATAAAATTTGATACTTACGCGTTTTTCAGACATATTTATCTATTTAAACGGGTCTTAACGAGAATGTTTACCTTATTTATTTTACTCGACGTGTCGGTTGGGTTGCACCAACCATGGTCAGGAACTGATATATTATGGCTGCGCCATATTCAATTTTCTCCATTCTTGACTTGCTTACTCGACGATATCTCATAGGCTAATAAAACAATGTGTGGTTGAAACTTGGTATATATACTAATTATGAGTCACTCAACTAGGACAGTGGAGACGAGCTCATTTCCATATCGTCGATTCCCAGAACTTTTTGACCGACCGGCTCCTCGTAGGTAACCAGCGTTCGAATATCTCTCAACAACATTTGTATGTTCCGAAATTACCACAATTAATCAATCATCGAAAATGTTTTAATTACTCCATGATATGAAATAGAGAAGTCAGGCGGGTGTACTTTGGTTTTATTACATACTATATATATTCTATGAGTCAATATGTATAGCTCTTGATAGTTCTTATATACATATCGAAGGCAGCAATAAACAATGCCATCTAGCGACTTATGTCGATGTTTTTAACGATTAAGGGACTGAGAGTATATTAATAAATTTAATTGTCGTTTTTTACTTCTTATACTAACCGTGAAAGTGAATGAGTCTTCGATCAAAAAACAATTCAGTTATCTGAAATTGTCTTCAATGTACAGTCAGTAACACGGGAAAAGCATTGGATTCTAACACTTTCTCACTACCCCACTTTCTCGCTTTGGAGGAGACCAGAGTGGAAAATTTCCATTTTCAGATTTTCCCCTGAAGTTTTATCCCAACCTCTATGAGGATGCCAAATTTCAGATTCCCAGCACCTCTGAAAGTAGTTTAGTTTTTTTATGATCAGTGAGTGAATAAGTGACAAAATTGCGGTCTTTTGTATTCCATATATCTTCAAAACTAAAAGTCGTAGAAACTTGAAATTTGGCAGTTTAATTTAACTCCTAAACTTCCATTTTGAGCCAAAATGATTATCATGTTTCGCTAGTGTAATAATAATAATACAAGGGCGTCCAAATTACGCTGAGTTGCTTCAAGATAAGGGTTTTCGGTAGTGTGACGAGTCCATGCCCTCTGATCTATCTGCGTTTGTGGATGGCATAAGCAGCTGCAAACCACTTCAGGGCACCTCATCATTATGTAGCCACCGAATCTATATTAATCAATTTTGTTGCTTGGACATTTGTATCGCTAGAAGGAGTATTAGCTGCGCACGACTCTTAAAGAATTGCACAAGTCGAACGAATTGTACAATCAAATTATGGCTAACTTTAATTATTACTTTTTTGGAATATACTGCTCTGGAACCTATAGACATTCTTCAAGTATTTTTTCTTTATTAGCCTATATTTGGGTCCCACTGTTGATCAAAGGCCTACCCTCTTTTATGCCCGACCGCTCTGCTTAACGCCACGCTCCGCCAAGTCCTGTGGTATGCATCTCGCGCCATCTCCTCAGTCTGCCATTTCTGCCAGTCTGCCTACGTCGGTGTCCATTTCGTCCAAAATCAAAACTCAAGATTTGCCAATGTCTGTCGCATGCTTTCAAAAAGATGGACGAAAATTGTTACAAAGTTAAATTAAATAATTAGAAATGCGTTACTAATTATAATTATTATACTCTATCTTTATCTAAGTGTGGATTTTGCCCAGTCATTATTATGGAATATAAATTGGCAAAACCTATACAAATACTTACGGAACAGGCAGAGTTACCTCAAATACATAACAAATGTCGACGCATTTTCAGGTTCTATTACGACCCATCCTCAAGATAAACGCAGACCGACCCGAGTCAGTGCAATTGCATGTTCCGTATGTATTGCTATAAATTTTGCAATTAAAGTAATCTTTCATCATTTCATTGTATAATGAACTTTCGTAAAGTGACATCTGATTCCTTAAATTATACGTTTTCAAGTTCTTAAAATATCATAAAAGAGAAACTGTTTTGCAAGGGACGATCACGACCTTCAGAATTGAGGAAAACGATCCGAAGTTCCTGCAAATAACTTAGTGTTGGCGTTGGTACAGGAGTTATGGTTCAGTGCTTTAGGCACAATCAAGTTCATTGACCTATTTATTTTTTTTAATGTTAAAATTAGTTATTGACGGGATAAGAAATACATATTTTAGTTTACAATGAAAAGAAAATACTTAAATCTAAAACTAATTTATACTTAAAAAGTAACTACATATTATTTGTTGTACATTATGGACAATATGTCTATTATATTGAGCATGTTGTACGGTCTCTGTGGCATGGTACCCAGCATGCTGGCGGTATTACCTTGCTGGATTGCTAGGCGAATGCATTGTGCGAGGTAATGATCAGTCCTCATAATAATCATTCCTTAAAGAATAAGTGCGCACTAGGACCCCATGGGTCGACGGTTTGGACACCGAATGCAATAAAAATATATTCGGGGTCGATATCCCTGTAATTAATAGTTTCACGCCTCTCTGCCGCTGAACCAGCTTTCTCGCAGGTTTCGTGGAGATTGGATGGAGCTAGAGTATCAATGCAAGTCGTATCCTACACTAAGGGCCGCCTCATCATCCACGGCATCAGTGACATGCTGTATGTCAAGTTTCTTGCCATCGTTCTGAACGATTCTAATAAATAAATTCGGCTCTAATAAAGCGGGTACATTGACGGTAGGAAGAGAACGGCGTAAGATGTCATTAATTGTGGCATGGCGTGAGAAGCGGCACCACTAGAGGCAGAATAAGCCATGGTTACCGCCGCCCATGGACACTTGCAAAGCCAGGGGATATGAGGGCGCGCCGCCGACCTTGCAAATTCCTATTCACAGCTTTCTTGAAGAACCCCATGTCGTAGTTTAATGGGAAGACCTCTTGAGGTAGTTCGTTCCACAGCCTACGGGTTCGCGATATAAAATAATTTTTGGACCGAACAGTATGCGACACCTCCGTATCTAGGAAATGCGGATGGACCGCACTTCTGTGACGGGAGGTGCGGTTGTAGAAACCCGAGGTGGGAATTATATTCAACAATTCTTCAGAGCATTCCACATTGTACAGGCGGTAGAACACACAGAAAGATGCAACGTCTCTCCGAATGCTGAGGGGTTCTAAACCGCCCGTGAGAGTGGGATCGTCGACAATACGAACAGCACGTCGTTGGATGGAGTCAAATGGGTCTAATTGGTATTTCGGCCCAGAGATGTGAGCAATAATCCATATGGGGCTTCACCTGAGCTTTGTAAAGCATTAGGAGTTGCCCAGGAGTGAAGTACCGCTTCGCTCTGTTCAGCTCACCGAGCTTTTTGGGGGCCATTTTGGCTTACTTTCCAGATGACCTCAGTTGGTAGACATCCCTACCACAGGAACATCTGTGTAGGACACCAGAAGGTACCTCGGCACCCAGAAGGAGGCTAATCGCCAGAAGAATATTAGGATCCAGGTAAGTCAAGTTTGCTGAAGGAATTTCCTGAAGCCAATACCCTGAATCCTTTTGCGTAACTGCTCTCAGTCTAACAAGCGCTGCTTTCGAACTATTTTTTAGGATCTTGTTGAATATTTGTTTGCATATCATGTCGTGCCAGCTTCTTTGAGGTTCGGAGTGAATTGCTTCGCTCAGAAAAACCATTTTCCAGGCATTTTTAGCCTAAATCAAGCACATAACCTCGCAACCTATTTCTGCAAAAGATAACGGACAAGACATAATATGCGTAAACTTAACTATCTATAAAATGTGTCGCCAAAACGTTGCCAAAGATCTATCATCCAGACGTCAATTGAATCGGTGTAGGCAGATCGATCGATCTGCCTACACCGATTAAAGTGCAGGAAAATCCAATTCCTGTCCGCCCAGAACTTGCCTGTGGCGGATTTTAAGACAGACAACCAAAACCTCAAAGATGTTTAAGTTTTCCTGCTAACCTTTATACGAAACGAATAATTTTTCTCATAGTCTAATCACAGAGAAACCAACGGTGTTGTCGAGTTTGGATTTCAAATATTTAATTAAATATCCAATTTCTGCGCCAATTCGATTGCTTTTCAAATAAGTACTACCGAATTCTATTTTAATTCTTGCCTTTAATCTGTACATTATTGTAAAATGTCTATTTGTACGCTATTAAAACAAGAAACATTGTTTATGAACATTTTTACCTATTAACATTATTTTTTTACTCCATATGTATTAGGGGGTGTGATAGGGCAAAATATACCGCGGAAGATCGATATGTGGTATCTACATAAAATCGTTGTATTGATACCGAAGAAACTGGTCTGTACTAAATCTCAAGTATACAAAAATGGTCCATGTTTTTTTTACTATACAGTGATTAAAATATATTATGCTTGTTAGTGTTTATAGAGGGTTACTATCTGGCGTTGCGACCAAGTGCACTGACCCATTTCTGTGTTGATAACGCGCAGATATTGACTCATTGATAATGGACGCTCGCTGTTTCCTACAAGCGTACACCCCCGACAGCTGGTTGTACACTATACAAAATCTACACACATCTTATAATCACCAGCATGACTAAACCCCGATTTTTGATTTGAACATTTAAAATTAATCTCTATTTAAGTTGAGTAAATGTCGATTTTTGTTTCTCTATGCATACTTAAGTATTCGGTCGCAACACTTATCTTAAATCTTGCTTAAGCGATGACAATTCCTTCACTTGCGTTGCGTTTCTGAATTTATTTGGTACAGCACTTAAATACAACTTAAGTAATGTACTCTCCTCCTTTCCTTTGCCTTAATCGTCCAGATACGTCGCTTAAGCAACGTTTTTGATATAATTTCAAAACGTAGTGCAATTTGCAAATTTTGTGAATCTCTTGAAAAATAAACGAAACACATAAATAAACGTTCCGTACACTTTTACCAAAATGTTCTCTTCGAGATTAAATTAACGCCATCTGTGCAATTTTACCAGTACTGCGATGTAAAATACTAGAGTTGACGTACTTCACGTAACAATGTAACCTAATTTTTGTTAAAACTTATTTTAAAATCTTTTAAAAGTTATTTTTAGATAAAGATTCTGAAAAGGTTAAAATTGATAAACGACATATCAAACAAATTTTTTCCACTTACGTTTCGTTCCAAGTTCGTAAATCAATGATGTAGTAACTATTTGTCGTCAGGTTATAAAAATATGTAATAAAAACATTAAACTAAGTTAAATTTATTGTTTCCAGTGTATTATGGAGGCAATATATTTATTTTATGCTCAAAATGCTAGAATACTGGTTATTAACGATTCGTTAGCGGATTTTTTTATGTTGCAATGAAATGTATAAATGCAGTATGCTTAAGTAGTCTGCTTAGGCAGGTTACGCCTTACGATGCTTACGAAGTGATGATTTTTAGTTGCAATGCCAATTTTTTTTAAGTTACTCTTAAATATTGGAAGTCTGCTCAGATAAGTCGAGTTCATTTTCCTAATTCAGAAACCGGGCGTAAAGCGTGTATCATGAATGGTGAGAGGTTTGTACTAACGCAACTAGATCCTCGTAAAACGGTGTTTCTGCTTAGTTGCTTTTCCTCCGATTCATCTATTATACGTGTGTGTGTGCGTGTGTGTATATATATATATATATATTCTAAAAAAAATCATTGTAAGGTACTCAACAAACGGAACAGATCCTAAAGCATTTTTTTTTTATTTTTGTCTGTCTTTAATAACGCTTTATTAAAACAATTTTTAATAAATCGCATGGCACAAAAATCACTGGATTAATTTTAATGAAACTTGGCAAAGTAATAGCTTATGTGCCAGGTTAACATTTAGCGTACTTTTTATCCAGATCAAGTATGAAGTTTCCACGGGAATTAACCTGAGCTCACATACTGTAACGTCTACACGCCCGTAGTTGCGGACACCGCTAGATTAAATTTTGTTATAGTTTTGTGGTTCATACAAGAACATTTTGTTTATGGAAGGCCAGTTCATGACAATTCCATCAACTTTCCAGCGATTTTTTAGATAAAAAAGACATCCATCCCATCCGCATGTATTGTTTTGGTTGTATCGTCAATGATGATTGCGTCGCGTGAATGGATCAGATTAGAAGCAGTGCGACTAGCGAATGTCATATCTGCAAATCATTTTGCTAGGTTTTAACAACACTTAAGTAGTGAGAAAGTGGTGTTTAGATGTTTATAGTTGCAATCCCTGTCGCTTCTAGTGATAGCGACTTTGATATCGCTTAGTCGCCTTTTGCGACACCTACGGGAAGATATGGGGTGGTGCTATTGTAAAGCCGGCGACACCACACGGATTTTCACATACAATTCCAAAATAACTACTTACTGATTTTCACCGTTAGAGACCCTACTTATTAGGCCACCCCTTAATTGTAAAGCAAATACTGTGCCCTACAAAGTGCGAAACGTGTTGGATGGTGATGTTGATGTTCTCCCCGAACAGATTCTATATTTGTAAGTTAGTAAGCCCTACATTGATTATTTAGTGCTTGTAGCAGGAAAAATACAATACATACAAACTATACGTAGATATACAATGATCCATCTTACGTGTGTGTGCGTCGACGTACGCAGACTCGATAGAGGAATGTCAAAAGTTAAAGGTCATTGTCTAGCGAACATTAATTTTCACTCTTTTGTTACTAAATTCACGCTTGGAGGCCGTTTGTGCGGGTCACGCTGCACACGCACGTTTGTATTGAACAAGTATTGCGCGGGTTACGCCGTAATTTTATGACGATGTGATATAATAGCTCCAAGACTATGGACGTAAGGCAACTTTGAGTAAGAAATGCGAGGTAAAAAACATTCAGTATGTATACATATAATAAAATCGAAACAGAGCCGTGTCAATATCAAATATCAATCAAATATTTTTTGGAAAAAAAAAATGATTATAGTGTATTCTACGAATGATACAGAACCTAAAACAGTAACTATAGTTAGATTTTTTTTTGTCTGTCTGTCTGTCGCAACGCCCATCACGCAAAAGCCACTGGACAGAATTTAATGAAACTTGGATAATTGTATATTATATGATATGTATATTGTATGAAGAACCCCATATCGTAGCTTAATGGAAAGATTTCTTAAGGCAGTTCGTTCCACAGCCTACGATATAAAATGATTTTTATACCGCGATAAAATGATATAAACGGTTGAAAATTTTATAACGCTGAATGGATTTTATTGAAACCTACTATAATGATAGTTTATGTCCTGGTTCAACTCATAGATACTTTTTATGCTGAACTATCATTAAATTCTCACGGGAATCATTATCGTGATGCGTGGCCTGATAAGATCTAATAGCAATATGTTGGTACAAGGAGGAATAAACGTAACAGGCGCCGTTGAGGTTTTAATTTCGGATCATTAGAATTCAAATACAGTGGCGAGAGGGCCGCGCAGAATTAAACAATGGGATAGCTACGGCAGCAGAAAATAAAAATAATATTAATACATATGTAGTAACAACAAAAAATACAACTACGAGGGTAGTTCCTTTATCCTAATTAACATTTCTATCCTACCTATATTGATACTCTGCTGTACGTGTGTGTCATCGCTGTCAGTGTCCTGTCAGTCTGACATGAATCTTATTAGAGTTATTACATTCAAACTTTGGATACCGGCTAATAGCCGTATTTTGCGTTTGCGTGTTTTAGAAAATTGTCATATCATCTGTGATTGCTTAAGAATACAAGGACTGCGAACACCCGTCTATCAGATAATGTGCTGATCTAATAATAATAAACGAATTAACTAATCAGAATCACACAATAAAATCCAAAAAGCCCGCGTGAACGAAGTCACCGTCACAGCTAGTAAATACATAATCTGGCAAACGAAACGACACAACAGGACAATCGAAATTGCAACATTTTTTTCGAGCCATGGGGTGTCTAAAAATTGCAGGGCCCTACAGCTATGCGTCTCCTCTAACTATTTGATAATACGTCACCGAGTCATGTACGACTGTTAATTTAGTCTTCTATGCAATAAAGTTTATGTCATTCCAAACAAATGGCGTTAAAGGCTTATTATCCTGCAGTAGGGATGTTTAGAATATCACAATTCGCGGATACAAATACGAATAATTTGCCTCACTATTCGCGAATACAAATACGAATAGTTTGCCTCACTATTCGCGAATACAAATACGAATAGTTTGCCTCACTATTCGCGAATACAAATACGAATAGTTTGCCTCACTATTCGCGAATACAAATACGAACAATTTGCCTCACTATTCGCCAATACAAATAGTTTGCCTCACTATTCGCGAATACAAATACGAATAGTTTGCCTCACTATTCGCGACTACGAATGCAATTATGAATAGTATCGAACCACGCACTTTTACAATTAGTAAATAGGTGTAGTTCAATTTAAAGATAGTGCTTTAAACATTTTTTTTAGTTCAACCAGTAAGCACTTACTGTCACTTACTAATTAAACTAAAAAAACAGATTTTCAATGGAATGTATACTCCTAAAAGTATTTCTTTTTGTAGAAAATCTCTTTTACCCACTATTCACATTGGGCTTTATTATTCGATTAGTATTAGTTTAGAATTTAGAAAATTCTAAACTAATCATTCTAGAATTTAGATTTAGTGAATAATTGAATAAAAGATTATGATGATAGTAATCATTCTGAACTCGACCCCCATGGCCCTCTGGATCTCCTTGTCGTTGTAAGGAAAATACGAGTACTATGGCCCTGCAATAAAATTATCTATAGGCTGGTATTTATTCTTAATTGGGTACTGCTGTTTCCATTGCTAAAGTGGCAATGGGTAATGTGGCATATTTGCCGCAGAAATGACAATGATGACAAGAAGCTTGTATCCCGGCAGTGAGACTAGTGTCACATATAGAATTGAAAAAGGATGCATCCCAAAATGATTAAATTTGCTAATTAACACAGAGATAATGTATGATGCATCTCTTTCTATATTATGTAGATAGAAACACATGTACCGTCAGCATCATAAATTTGTATGATACTAATTGTATAGAATTTAGAAATGAAGTAGCAAATAGTGAATGTGACTAATGTGTTATAATTTTTATAATGCTGACTGCACATGCTAATAGGGTCCCTTTTTATAAACAAAATATAATTATTTGTAAATCTAAATGAATTATTCAATAAATAAATTTCAATTATTCAATTTATACCTTATTTTATATAATATATTATTTTATAGAAGTTTTATAAACGTCAATCAATTCAAATTACAAAGGAAAGGTCTCTGCAGTATCTGCAAAAGATGTGATCATTTATGCAAGAAGAAAGTTTGAAGAGATTTTGAATTGTAAAGGCAATTATTTTGCTAATACTTCTTATTGTGCTAATTTCATATCAACTAACAGTCATATACAACTGTTACAATTTAAACTATAAAGAGAAATGTCCTGATTGACTCATCAACGCGTGACGTAACTTTTATAACGTAAAGACTTATAATGAAGGGATTATTCGAAATTCGACGCCTAATAAGGTAATCCAAGTTTGTATGGAAAAAAAGCGAGTAAAGTCGAACATAAGGGCAACATGATATATAAAAAATAATAGATATTTTATTATTTTAAATTTAATAATAATGTTAAAAGTGCAAGAAGATTTTAATGTAAAGTCTATAGAATAAAAGCCCGATTGATGTACCTATTTCTTATGCTGGAGATCTTTTTGTATTAAATAACTATTATATGATTATTTAATCAATACCAGGCCTCTTCTTGTAAGTTTAGAGTAAATAGATAATAGAAAAGATTATCTATTCTAATTCATTAGATTAATAAAGCCAGAATAGTCATTGAGAATCATAGATAACCCCCTTAATTAAAACCATTATAGTGAGACCTCTGCCTGAAAAAGGAACTCATACTATGCAGGTATCAGGTTAGTTCTTAGCTCATCAAGAAAATTAAACATTTTTTTTACATTTTTGTTTGAATTTGGGGACTAATTTGTCCAGTTCATAATGCTCCTGCCTCCTGAGCAAAGTGTTTGGTTAGAATTAGCAGTAAGATAAAAGAAAACCGCTCACTTTTGCTTGTCTCTGGACCCTTAACACAGGAAATTCTTCTGTGTATCAATAATGAGGGGTGTAGTATTGGAAGTCTTTGGTTACTTCCAAAAAGCTAATTTTTTCCATGCGACGATATCCCTTGTTCTTTTCTTATTGTTATTTGTATAAATTGTAAAGTTCTGTCACATGACTTATTGTTAGCAGTTTCATACATGCACTTGAGTGAGATGGTGTCCTAAAAGGCGACAGGGATAACAAAGCTGCTACCACAAGTGCTGACAAACTACACCACCTATAAAGAGTGGACTCGCTAGCCCACCTGCCACTCGGACAGTGTATTGTTTTAAGGCCATACATCTCTCATGCACAAGGCAATGTGTGCGAGGAGGAGCAGTACTGGACGAGAAAAGGATTAGTTATGGTTATTTAGTGCAAATAATGTAAAAGCAGGTTTCTGAAAATTTCTATTAAAGGATATACATACTAATTAAAAAATATACTAATAGTTGCACAAAACAATGTTGCAATAATATACTTAGTAATCTGAATTGTACAGTCCATCAGTTCTTATGGCTAACTGTATGTAGGACATAGCTGCTGATAATGTTGGAAGTATGTTATTTTATGGTCTTTAATCTTTAGAGAATTATGCAAAAACTACCAAACATGCAAAGGTCCCAGGTTTGATTCCCAATCTAACATTCATTTGCAGAGAATCCTAGTGCGAGTCATTGAGTGTGAATATGGCGGCGTCAATTATTATTATTAATATTTTGATTAGGTTTACTCTAGAAAAAAAGATTAAATGGGATTAATGAAATAAAAAGTTATAATACTTCCATTTGTAAGGTATAGTATGATAATTAACTGCAATAATTAATTATTAATTGTTTCAAGAGACAAATATGTATTTATGCAATTTTTTTCCTAAAATTTTTGTTCCTGAAATGAACAGTTTTAATGACTTAATTAACAGCCAATGAAAACAAAGCTATTAAAAAGTTATTTGTAATTCTTTGTATTTTTTTTCTCCCTTTAACACATTAAATAAAGCCCTGACCTCACACTAGGACAACCTGTATTGTGGGTCTCTGTCTCTTATAAAATCGAATTGGACCTATAGCATCCAGCTCTGGTCCACAGCAAGTAAATCTAACATCCAATGCATACAGAAAGTGCAAAATAATATATTGAGAACCATTGTTAGGGCACTGTGGTATGCCAGGAACACAGAAATCCATTAATATTTGAACATGCCTGCTGTCCAAAAGGAAGTAGAGTGATACAATAAGAAATACCCTGTATGATTAGTGGATCACCTAAACCCTCTGGCAAGCATGTTGTTGCAGTCCCGAGCAATAAAATGGTTAAAGCGGGCAAATGTGCTTGCTTGTCTGATTGAGTGCAAGGGCAATGACCTTCCCGCTGCCTTAAAGGTATTTTTTGGTTTAACACATATGCTCATAGTCTTGCAACTGATCGTAGATCTTAAGAAAGTATGAAATGCATTAAAATTGAGTTTAGACCTGGGGAGTTATAGCTTTCTCTGTCACTCATCTGTAATTGAAATGCATCATTAACACATCATTAATCATTATCGTGCTCATTATTTTAACCTGTGACTTTTAAGACTCAGTCATTTTTCAAGATATTTTTATATTGATTCCATACATTGATTTCTAAGCACAGATTCCATGATTCCTGTAAATAAATGTACAATAAATTTAAAAAAACAACATAAGTGTAAGGACATATATATAAATATGGGGTTCCTATTGTTGATATTTAACTATTAACTTTTAATATAATAGGATTTTCTAATTTAAAATTTCATTGTTTCAATATTCTGATTAAATAGAAATATGCTATAACATTTAATTTTTAAGATTAAGGAATAAATAAATTGATAGCTGTTAAAGATTTCACTGAAGATCCTAGAAACTAGATCTGACAATAAGGCTCCTTTTATCAGTTTATGTCACAATTAAAATGAGTAGTCATTCTAAAAAATTGCATTAATTCCCTAAATAATAGGATACATTAATGTTTATGTAAAGATTACCATATATCATGTCAACATTATGCAAATGTTTGCATATTTGGTAATAACTTTCAGTTGAAAGGTGTAGTGTGGAATGTCACAACTGTATTGAGTAAAATGCTATGGGTGTATACTGCGCAAAGATAGCAGCCGAAACAATTTCACAAAGGTTCCTAGAAAGTTATCAAGAAGATAATGCATTCCTGGTACTGTATTTGCCAGTTACTGCTCAGTAGACGTGTCGAAATGGACAATGTATGCAATAGTGATGTAATTATTGAAGCTTCCATGTTGGATGGTCTACGTAGTTAAATGTAGCCCGCCACTATCAATGACATTTCTCAAGTCGTCAATTTACATAGCCCAAGGGTGACAGCAGAATTTTGAAAATATTTAAAAATAAAGGATTGGTGCTTTTTCACAACAGAGTGCAGACAGCTATGAGTTTATTGCATGGCCTTGATTACTCTGGCAATATTAATGTTTACAATTTTTAACATTGTTGTATCTGCACCACATAGAATCCTGCCTATGAATAGATGATGTACTTAATAAATCTCAAAGTTAGAAATTATTTTTGTAAATAGTATTTTTTTTATTTATTTTTAATATTTTTACTATTTATTTTTTCTTTTATCACTATTGACATTGTGATTTTAAGACAGCTTACATTTTGGAGATAATGCTACTAAACAGTTTGCTATTTAGAGGCTTGTTATTGTGCTATTTGGATATTGTAGTTCCTTGGACATTTTGCTACATAGAGTACTCGATTTGGAAGCTTATTGATGGCCCGGTCACCTGCAGTGCCTATATCCCATACAATTGACTTTACTTATAGATCCAGTTTCTAATAAGAACAGGGACATATTGTAAATGGATGATTTCATGGCTGAAAGTCACCTGATCATGAGGCAGCCGTTGTTCACATTGACAGCAATGTACACCACTCCAGAGCCGCATACACTGCACTCTCACACGGATAATCACATTAAACACTAATTAAACAGTTTTTATGTCCAATTAACTTTAATCCATTGCAGTTTATAGAATGAACAACACAGTTAGTGCTGATGCAAAATCATTCTCACTGAATCCACTAAATCACTTACAAAACACGAAATTAGCACTAGTAGTGTTCCAGGAATGTTCCCTGACTACGTTTTGGTCTGCACAGAGGCGATAACTAGCACTTATTGAACAAATCACAACCTAACCTCAAAATTCACACTAAAATTAACAATTGACAATCACAGATGTTTGCAAACTCACTAATAACGGCGTGACATCACCCGCGCAACGAATTTCACAAAGAACGTAAAAGCTGGTCGTGTGCGTTTAACAGTATGGATTTGTAGGCAAAATGCTTTGTTTGAGTAGGTAGGTACAGCCTTCACTGCACACGACTAACTATAGATATAGACGCGTATGTTAGGTGTATGTGTATTGTGTAGTGCACGGCGTACATGCACCTAGCCATAACTCACTGAGGCGATTAGCTCTCCGCTAAAAATTCTCTAGCCCTGCACAAGGGGCGACGGGACGGGATCGACAAAAACTGTAAACACGATGTCTGATTTATGATGTTTACCCTGAACCATTCATGCTGTGATCGCATAGGGACACATGAGCGGGGCGGAGACGGTCACGCTCGGCCGCCGCGCTGCAAGATCACTATCGGCCGGCGGCGGCGCCCTGCCCGCGACGTCGCCGTGTCCTCGCACTCGCTTCGCGCTCGCGGACGAGCGACGCGACCGTTTCGAAATGGCGCAACGCGAGGCCGTGACGCCGCACGAACGAGAGAATGTAGCCACCGCGCGAGAGCGAGAAACGCGGACGGGATGTTTCGCAACCTCGGATGGACAAAAATAATCCGCGACGTAAGTACGCGGGCGGAGCGACCACGGCGACCAGCAGGCCAGCAAGGAAACGTCGTGGGGACGCGATACTCACGGCCTGTCCGCTCGCAGCGGGTCAGCAGCGCCGGCGTCCATGGCGCGCCCAGGCCCTGGCCGCGGCCGGGCTCCGGGCCGTCGGCCGACCGACGCAACACTCTCTCCGATCTCACTCGGAACGCGCCGAGATACACCGTCGCACCATCTCGACGACACTGCACATCGACCGCGACGCTTCTATACGCGTATAAACACTCCGCGAACGGTGTTTTGTTACATCGGTTGACTTTTCTTTGAAAAATCAATATACATTTTCCCAGAGTTTAGAGCTACGGACGAGTCGATGTCCAGCGCAGGTTAGGTGCGTGAAGTTTGCAAGCTTTTTTAGCGCACCGGTGTTACCAACATTTTTTTGCCCATTTTTTGTTTTGGGTGTTGTGATTTTTTTTTCTTGTGATTTGCGACTCACTTCAGACCGGTCTGGGTAGGGTTAGGTCTTTCATAATACTATCCGTTTATACGCACAGTGGCGCCAAAGTTTGAGTGTCGCTCACATTCTATCTACTAGGTATTGTCTATTCAATGTGTAAAGTACTAGTATTGTATTAGATGTTCAAAAAAAATGTTGATACATATTTATATTATTGTATCGTATCAATATTAAAAGCTTACTTATTATAAGGGTATAAATAAAAAACAATAAGGCATTATTTCTAAATCGTTATCTTTATTAGTTGTAGGTAAAATAATTAATTTACATGCATGATTGATTAGATTACATTATTGTACCTATGCTTATATAAATAAAAATAATTGCATTATGATTAATTTTACAATTCAGATACATATATGATGACAAATAAAAACAAATATCGCCTCGTCTGTGTTGAAAATGCGTTTCAGGGTTAAGTTGGAGGAGTTGAATCTCACTTTAACCATAAAAAGTGAAGAGATCACACCTCCACTTAATCCTTCACGCTGAGATCTTCGGAGCAACTCGTTGATACTTGGCGGAGCGGCGATGTTGCGGAGCGGCTTCACGCGTGAGCTGGAAAGATAGATCTGGCAGGGTTGGACATCAACTGTCAAGATCCCCTGTCCAACTCAGACGTGAAGCCTTACTATATGTAGCCTTCTTGAACCTCTGAAACAATGTCAAAAAATTATACGACTGAAATAATTCCTGCTGCGTGTTTGCTCAGTGTGACAATCGGAGTGCGCGCTTGATATGGAGTCGCTCGGCTCGCTATCACCGCTCGAAAAGGTGCGGCTAACGTTCTCTGATAAGAACACCGCTTTTCCCTGTCACATCAACGGTCCAATATAGCTCTATTACGAATAACTTTTGTAATTGACAGTTCAAGCATGTGAAGGACAATAGCTCGGTTTAATTTAAAATACTCATTATACGTCCAAAGTCTCGTGGAGCAGCACACATGTGCCACTGAAGCGCCATATGTTATTACGTAATCAATGTCGTTTTGTATTAAAAGTGGCATTAACCCAACCGCTTATTAACAAATAAATCCTATACAAAGTCGTTTACGATTGGAATTTAAATATCTTAGTTAGGAAAATATAAGTGCCACGTCACACTCTTCTAAAATCTTTCAAAATGCAATACAGATACAGAAAATAAGCTAACATTTAAACGATACCTTGTACGCAGACACAAATACAATTACCCAGAGGCTAAAGGACAATATCCGGCACAAGGCAGGATGTTAAAACACTAGCGATTGATTCCGTTCCACAGTCAATCGTAATCACTGCTCGCACTTGGATAGAGACCCGATCGATCGATGGGCCCATATTTATACTTTTGATCATATCTTTTGATACGATATCAGGGAATCGACATAACTGAGTATGTCTACCATGATTGTGATAAGATTTTACGAAACGGGGGTATCGATTGGTCCTCGCCAGTCGTATCAGCAGTACAAACACTTCATTCCGCCAATCGGCAAGGTATCGATGATAAGCGACGCGCAATGACGAATCCGATATCTATCGAGTGGTGATCTGGCGCACGGAGGCGCTCCTAGAACCGTCCGGGACCGTTGCCACCAGGGCGCTATCTAACGACTCTACCACTATGAATAGTATTGTTTACAGTGGTGATACACCTTTATTACGTTATATCTCATAAGCGAAAGATAATTTAGAGTGGTTCCTCTTACACTGCATACATCAGACACACACACACTGAAAACATGCAATGTACAGATCACAGATTACCTTACTTACCTTGATTACAATCGAGACTCGAGATGAACAATTAGGTACATTTTCCTATTATTTACTATATTATTATAATAGAAAAATATTGTAATGAAAACTGTCCGTGACGCTTATATATTTTCTACGGGTACAAGTCTACAATACCTACGCGTGGATATCTAATGATACGTGGAAGAATTTCGACATGATAGATAAGGTGGCAAAAGGCATATCAAACGGTGTCATTTGATAAGACACAAGGTGTGTGCTTTCTGGTACGCTTATATGCAGGTGTATAGCAAATAATAATAGCTGCCTAAGTAAAAAAATCAACTGTAATATTTCAAACTTTGTCACTATAAAACAAGTAAAAAAACTGGAATATTCAGAAGGAAGATCAGTCAAGAATTTTCAAAACTTGTCATTTTTTGCGTGCCACGTTTGTTTGTCAGACTGTCTATGTAGGTATCTACCCATTTCCGAGTTTCAATTCAAAACACAAACAGTATATGCACACGTTAGTAGTAAAATTACACAAAAATGACTTAATACCTACCTATGAATGTTGATTAACATAGTTGATATATTCAGATTCAGATGAGTGGGTGTGGAGTGAAAGCAAGCGGGGAGAAGTTTGCAGAAGTTGGGTGACGCGGCGGCACCGCAAGTTCAAAGGGGGTGCCCGGGGGTGAGGCAAACGCGACGAGGTGCGGGGGGCGCGACGGCGGCGGCCCGGTCGCCTCGCGGCCGTGAACTGGAACTTCGAAAACTTCTGCTGTATTGTGTTTACATTGAACTTTGTTATGTGGGTTAAAGTTAAGCCAGAGTTCACCAGCGTGAAGTGAGCGTATGTGACGCTCGTTTTGCACGATTGCAAAGTTGCCCCAACTTTGTATTATCGATTTTCATCTTGTGTTTATCAAATGTTTCAAGGTTGTTCATCACTTTCGTTCTAGGATCTTATATCGATCTTTTGTAGGCAAGAACTATGTCAAAACGCCTACAAAATGGTTTAAATATATAATTTTTAGTCTGCACTGTGCACTGTTTGAACATTTAAATTAATTACCTACCTATAAGTAGGTACGCCAAAGAGTTATGATGCTGCAACACATGAGTCCGTACGGATACAGTTCATACGAATACCCGTCCCGGCCCTAGTTGCTACTCGATACGGTCACTTCTGCATATGGAAGTCTACTCGTACGTATCATACATTGTAAAGTAACAGTTCTGTTTTACACCTCTGACAACATCTACAACACCAGGGATGGTATGGATACTCTGATGGCTTCGAGAGATCGTATGAATGTCAATGGCATGCATTGTTTTTACGACGATGTAAACAGTAGGAACAGCTTATAAATGAATAACCGACTGAAAATATCAGAAGTAATAACAACACTAGCAATGGCGCGTTGTTTCAGTCACGTTAACACAGATCTAACGTAGATAGGTTACTTACTACCTGATATCTAGCTTAATAGTAAACTTCACTTGTTTGTTTGAATGGGTGTATCTACATTATGTGCGCTATTAAAGTGTGCGCCACGAGCAATGTAACATTTGTTCCAATAGCCCATCCTCTATATAATCACTGTATTCTGTATATCATACTGTTTGAATTATTTTTTTTTATGGACGAAGGTGGCAGACAAGCATACAGTCCACCTGATGGTGAAGTGGATACTGTAACCCATAGACATACGTGATACATGCCAACATTAGACCAAAATGACAAACGTTGGCACGCCCCCGGATGCGCTGCCTACCTTTGGATATAGGACTGGATTTTGAGAAAGGGTTGGGGAAATGGGGAGGGATAGGATGGGAATGGGCTCTGACACATCTCACTCACTACCGAAACACGTACGTACATTAGGGAAATAAGATTAAGTGGGAAATGCAGTACATTTCAAGGTAGTCTTCTGTGAGAGAGGGTAACGTGGCCAGTCGAGTGGGCCCAGCGGCTGTTGGATTGCAGCGTGCACTCTCCCCCTCATAAATCCCCTTCGCTTATTATATTAATCCTTGTATCTCATTAATAATATTTTTACATTTTCTATGTCTTTTTTTTATAGAGAAGAGGGCGGACGAGCAAGCGGTCCTACGTGATGGTAAGAGTTATCGCCGCCCATGGACACCTGAACAACTAGGGGGTATGCGGGCGCGCCGCCGACCTTGCAAAATCCTTTTTACAGCTTTCTTGAAGAACCACATGTCGTAGCTTAATTGGAAGACCTCTTGAAGCAGTTCGGTCCACATCCTACGGGTTCGCGATATAAAATAATTATATAACGTATATTAACCGATATATAATGTACCTACTAACCGGCGTTTCTTACAAGATCTCTCAATGAAGATTCGTGAGTTTTGTGAATTGAATTTCCGCCACTTCCTATTCGGATCACTGGTAATTAGGTGTACCAAACACCTAATTGTAATTACGAACACTTTAATTACAGTTCTATCAATTCTGTGTTAGGCTATTTTAACAAAATATTGGATATTTTGTTAAGCTATTGGAAAAACAACTGACCTCTTCTTCCTTCTTAGTTATTTTTTGGAAAAACAACTGACCTCTTCTTCCTTCTTAGTTATTTTTTGGAAAAACAACTGACCTCTTCTTCCTTCTTAGTTATTTTTTGTATGTAATACTATAATTGGAAGCTAGTGGTGCGCGCTTAAGTATATAGTACAACTTTAAAAAACACAATGTACTAGCTTAGTAATAACAGTTCCATAACCTTAGCCTCACATCAAATTTAAGAGGGAGGGAGGGGTGGGGGGGTGTTGCACGCTATAATCCAACAGCCGTTGGGCGCACTCTCGACTGGCGTCGTGACCCCTCTCACAAAAGACAACCTTGATGTGTACTGCATTTCCCACTTTATCTTATTTCTCAATGTAGGTACGTACGTTTAAATATTTGACGTTATTTATATCCCGACGTTTCGAACACTTTGCAGTGGACGTGGTCACGGGGTGAGTAATTGATTTTATTTGTCACTTGAGTTATTAAGAAATTATTTGGACTACCGTCTGAAATTTTTTGAACTACCGTCTGAAATAATGTCAAATATACGCGATTTAAACCGTTCAAAGTTGTTTAATTGCTATGTATAGTAATCGCGAAAACCTAAGAAAATATTAGGTACGTAGGTACGTGTTTTGTTAGTGAGTGAGATATCCCAGAGCCCATTCCTTTCTCCAAATCCCTCTAAATCCTCTAAACTCCATTCCTACATCTTCAAATGAGAGACGTTTCTCATTGGGAACTGAAGTTGGCATGTACCGTGGACGTCCATGGATGACAGTATTGGTGGTAAATACCAACCGGGTGGACTGTATGCTCGTCTGCCGCCGCCGTCTTTCTATAAAAAAAGTGATCGTCATTGTATGCAGTAAGTCTAACAGTCTAGAAGGTGTAAATGAGTGCTACAAAGGTTAAACCGTCCGAGTGGTACAGAGTATTCCTTTATTTATAAAGTCCTTAATATACAGTACCTAGAGGATTGCGTTGCAGTGGACGATATCAACAACAGGTTGGTAGAAACTGTCCATACGGTGGGGTCTAAATTCTTCAGACATCGTCGAAGAGATGGACCCCAAAAGCTCACCGACCACACCCTCGACCTCTTGGCGGAACGACGTTCGATGACACTGCAGACTCCTGATGACGCGGAAGCATATCGGCAGCTCAATAGACGGATTCATCAGTCCTTGCGACACAACATCCGTCTCTTTAATACTAATCGTATTAAGGAGACGATAGAGCGGAATAAAGGCTCCAAAGTGTTCGCAAGAGACTTATCTATTGGGCAGAGCCAGTTGACGAAGCTGAAGAGGGAGGACGGCAGTGTCACTTCCGACATACAAGAGGTACTGAGGGAGATCGAGAAGTTCTATGGGCAGTTGTATACCTCGGTCGCTAAACCTGTTGGCAACTTGGCCAAAGACCCAAGAGCCAAGTTGACCGGACACTATACCGAAGACATCCCGGACATCAGCCTGTACGAGATTAGGATGGCCCTCAAACAGCTTAGAAACAACAAGGCGCCGGGTGAGGACGGAATCACTTCAGAGCTTCTGAAAGCGGGTGGAAAACCGGTACTGAAAGTCCTTCAGAAGCTCTTTAATTCCGTCTTGCTCGAAGGTATTACGCCGGAGGCATGGAACAGAAGCGTGGTGGTGCTCTTCTTCAAGAAAGGCGACAAGACCTTGTTGAAGAACTATAGGCCCATCTCGCTTCTGAGCCATGTTTGTAAGCTGTTTTCGAGGGTTATCACGAATCGTCTCGACCGCAGGTTTGATGACTTCCAGCCTCCCGAACAAGCCGGTTTCCGAAAAGGCTATAGTACCATAGACCACATCCATACGCTGCGGCAAGTTATACAGAAGACCGAGGAGTATAATTTGACATTATGCTTAGCGTTTGTGGACTATGAGAAAGCCTTTGATTCGATCGAGACTTGGGCAGTGCTACAGTCCCTCCAGCGGTGCCATATTGACTATCGGTATATCGAAGTGTTGAAGTGTTTGTATAACAACGCCACCATGTCAGTCCGAGTACAGGAAGGGAGCACGGAGCCGATTCCATTGCAGAGGGGTGTGAGACAAGGAGATGTCATCTCTCCGAAGCTCTTCACCAATGCGATGGAAGACGCTTTCAAGCTCCTGGAATGGAAAGGACTCGGCATCAACGTTGATGGCGAATGCATCACTCACCTTCGATTTGCCGACGATATCGTGGTCATGGCAGAATCGCTGGAGGATCTTAGCACAATGCTCGGAGACCTCAATCGAGTTTACCAACAGGTGGGCCTTAAAATGAACATGGACAAGACGAAAATCATGTCGAATGTCCATGTCGTGCCCACCCCAGTTTCAGTTGGGAGCTCGATTCTCGAAGTTGTTGACGAGTACGTCTACCTAGGCCAAACGGTCCAACTAGGTAGGTCCAACTTCGAGAAAGAGGTCAATCGACGAATCCAACTCGGCTGGGCAGCGTTCGGGAAGCTACGCAGCGTCTTCTCGTCCAAAATACCTCAGTGCTTGAAGACGAAGGTCTTCGACCAGTGTGTGTTGCCAGTGATGACCTACGGCACCGAGACGTGGTCTCTGACTATGGGCCTCATAAATAAGCTCACTGTCGCACAGCGAGCTATGGAGAGGGCTATGCTCGGGGTTTCCCTACGTGATCGAATCAGGAATGAGGAGATCCGTAGACGAACTAAAGTCACCGACATAGCCTCTCGGGTTAGCAAGCTGAAGTGGCAGTGGGCAGGGCACATAGCTCGAAGAACCGATGGCCGATGGGGCAGAGGGGTTCTCGAGTGGAGACCACGTACCGGCGGACGAAGCCGAGGACGTCCATCTGCTAGATGGACAGACGACCTCATAAAGGTTGCGGGCACCCGCTGGATGCAGGTCGCTGCCGATAGGTCTAAATGGCGGACAATGGGGGAGGCCTATGTCCAGCAGTGGACGTCCAAGGGCTGAGAAAGAAGAAAGAAGAAGAAGAAATACAGCACCATTCCCATACATTCTTTATGGGAATAGTGTAACGTATCATTTCATCTACAATATCAGACTCTAATGTCCCGCTGTAGACAACGAGGACTCTCCTTCTGCTCCATTTAATCCCAAACCTCTTGCTGTAGATAACGAGAGGGTCTCGGACTGTGCTTCGGGTCGACGGTCCCAATGCTGATTGATGAATCCAACAGATGTTGGATGCAATCCAACAGCTGCTGGGCGCACTCGACTGGCCACGTTATACCTCTCTCACAGAAGACTACTTTGAAATGTACTGCATTTCCCACTTTATCCAACTTCCCCAATGTAAGTACGTGTTTTGGTAGTGACGTAGTGAGTGATATATGCCAGAGCCCATTGCCATCCCATCCCACCTCATATTCCCAACCCTTCCTTCAAATTCATTCCTCTTAATCCCCAAAGGTAGGTAGGGCATCAGGGGGTGTGCCAACGTTTGTCATTCTTGACTGATGTCAGCATGTATCGCCAAGGTCCATGGAAGTAAATGGACAGTATCCATTTACTACCAGGCGGACTGTTTGCTTCGTCCTAAAGCAGGAACTCACTGACACGACAGAGCTTTGAATCCATTGCATGTGACGAATACAAGTAAAGTGTTCGCTAATGGAGCGTTTTGCTTTGTTTTGCGTTCGTAAACATTGTTACTGCTTAACTTTAAAGTTAATATTCGTTGCACTGACTGAGAGTGTAAGTTTGTTCCAGAACATTGTATTTGCGGTTGACGGCATCTGACTGACCCACTGAATATATTAATAATGAACTGCAAAAGAGTTCCTATTTTTTCGAAGACTCGATTGACCAAATACTAAAGTTTTATGCCTAGTATTGCCAAGACGCTTCATCTTATTTTTATCAAAGTACCTATCTCTTGCGATTTGATTGTAGATGCGGCACATAGATACATTGTACCATTGGGTTTTCTTATCAAATGGAACAAGTTCGTAATACATTTTCACACGATATTTTAGTTCAATCTGTTTTCGTCATCATTTTTCTAATTGAAGAAGTGTAAATCCGAGGTCTCGAGTGCCGAGAGGTTTAAACGTTCCCGAATTAGAGGAGCGGGAAATTGGAGAAACATAGGGATGGGAAACTCATGGTCATGCAATTTCCTCAAGTAAACCACGAAACCACGCTTACAAATACGAATACTAAAGAAATAACGACGTGAGGTAAAATGACCAGTTAAGTACTTACTTACTCATTTAATTACTTACTTATTTTATTGAAGGCGTAAGTGATTGTATCTTCTAGGGATGCCGAATATCTAGGAAATGCTAGACATGCGGGACGTGAATGTGTGGATGTTTTCTGACTGCTGAGGAAATTATCAATGTGTAGAGAAAAAGATCTGGTCGGTTATTTTTTACTATCACAGAAAATATTTATATTAGGAAATCTAAACAAGATAATGAAAATTTGGAGATAGCACAATTGAATTAATTAATAAAATATACAATTTCAACCCCGTTAAACAAAACAGTGATTAAAAACTGATTCAACTTTTAACAGAGATTAGCCGGTAGGACTTAATCATAATGAACATGGATAAATAATGTTTGTAGCATAAACATAAGCTCTCTCTAAGTGTCGCTTACAATCAAAATCGGTCAAATGTAAAAAAATATATTTCTTTAACCAATAACCATTTCAACCTCATTTTTTTTAATAAATTGCTGTGAAGTCAGGGTTTTTTCTCTTTTTAATTGAATAATACCAACTTACGAAGTATTTTAATACTAACCTTAACTATTGTATGTGCAAGGAGCTATCATAAATATAAAAAAATGTCTATACTCATAAATATTGTCAAAGAGAGATGACCATTTTTGATTCTAATCAACTCGAGTGAAATCATGATACTGTTTGTCCATTTGCTTATAATAATGTTAAGAATTAAGAGTACAAGTGTTTTATGTAAACTTTTAAATAAAATTCGGTCGTAAATATAGCAGATTATGACTCTTACGAGCAAATCTGAATCAGATATGATTAAAGAACGCTGTCTGCGTGTCTGTTAAATGCGAAAAACATTTTTTTTTCTAAGCAACAATGTTATTTTAGTATGTACCTAAGTAAAATTGATAAAATAATATTTCCGGTCGAAATACATTATAAAGTGTGTTAAGAAAATATAATGATAGGTTAACTGATGACCAATTTGCCCAGTTGGCAGTAACCTTGTCTGCTGTGCAATAGGCAATAGGGTTCGATTCTCGGTCGGACAAACAGGTGTTTGTTCGGATCTGGGTGTTGCACGTGTTGTATTCGTCTTTGTGTCTTTGGCTGGACCCACGACACAGGGAATCCTATTGTGGGCCATTGAATGTGGTATTATAAAAAAAACTTGTTAAATGTTATCTTTACAATAACAGAATATTTTAATCAACAGGTTGCATAATAATATTGTAAATGAAATTTAGCACTTATGTATGTTGTATTGCTAGCAGGAACCTTATGTATGTTGTATTGCTAGCAGGAATCTTGTGGTGACTGAACATCGAAAACATAGATGTAGGATTATTATTTATTACTAAACGCAATGATTAATAATTGCGAGTGGGATATAAAATTATCACATATATATAAAAGAGAAAGGGTTATATCCAACAGACAAATCGCACGCTTTCTCAACTAATCGAAGATAATATTTTTCGCGATTACTATACATAGCAATTAAACAACTTTGAACGGTTTAAATCGCGTATATTTAACATTATTTTTATCCCGACGTTTCGAACACTTTGCAGTGGACGTGGTCACGTGGTCACGGGGTGACTAATTGATTTTATTTGTCACTTGAACGTCGAAACGTCCGAAACGTCGGGATAAAAACAATGTTAAATATACGCGATTTGAACCGTTCAAAGTTGTTTAATTGCTATAATCGAAGGTATTCACGAGTGGCATTCAGTAGACGTTATCACGCGAGTTTGGGCCACATTATGGTTTAAGTGGTCACCGTCCTCGCCCATGGGCACCAGCAACTCTGTCGAGAGAATCCTGTTCACATTTATTTATAAATAAATACATGCACGAAGCCGGGATAAAGTGTTAGTTATAAAATAACAAGGAAAGGCGACACGTCAACCACTATGGTACCTTGTCCTTATCTCGTTTTACATTTTATTTGTTGAAGGCGAACGATAAGAGATAGAGATAAGTAGCAGTCGACGACTTTATCGGGTATCGCGCGAAAAGAACTCGCTTCAGGAAGTTTTGCTATTCATTCTAATTGCAATAATATTTTTTGTGGAAAATTGTTGCAGCACTCGTACCTATATGAATATTTTTTCATACATTTTTGTTTTTGGCTGTTTTTATATAATTAACACTCTTGCATGTAACTCTTGCATTTATATGATGTTATCTATTCTGTTAATTTATCTCATCAATTTGAGAATACATACATTTATATGTATATATAGCTGTTATGAATTTAGTAAGTATGTAAATGTAAACCGCTGACGGTTGCACCCGCAATATCATAAGGACCATTAAAGATAAAAATTGGCATGTGTATGAGAAGAATTCAAGGAACATTGGTGCAAGTTTTATTAAAATAGGTTCACTTGGTTTTGAAATTAATTTGACCGAACAAGCATACGTTTCTTACTTTGTAAATTACCTACGTAATGTCATGAATCATATTCATAATAGGAATTTCCTATCAAAATCAAATTACTTAAAAAATATCTTAATTGTTTCAAAAACTTAAATTGTTTTTGAAATAAAAACCTTAGTATCTTAGATTTTTTATTTCTATGATCCAAATCAACTTATCCTCATAAGTTTGGCCGTTTATGTCCGTGTCTATACGTCCATATCTATATTTCTTTATGTAACTCAAAAACCGCTAAACAGATTTTGTTGTAATTTTCATTGTAGTCCATAAGAGTAGTCCTATGAGAAATATTTTATTTAAATAGAATCTGTTAAGTTATATTATAAACCACTTTTCATTAAAATTAGTGGTTATCATAATTTTTCTTTTATGAAACCTTTGATGAAAATTATCTATTAATACAAAATATTACAAGATGTTAAAGATAAAAGATATAGAATACGACAGGTCAAACAAAAAGTTCTTAGAACTGGTTACTTATTGTACAATACGAGAGAAAAAAACACAAATTTGAATTTTGAAAATGGAACTCTTTACTTGTTAAACGCCATTAAATTTTCAAAGCTATCATTTGTTTTTTATTTCTGGCGGCAATTTCAAAATTAAGTGTTTGCGGAAGGAAATATTTAACAAGATTATCGACTTTCGTTGGAATCTTAACCAGAAACAAAGTTATGAAAGACTTATGTTAGCATTTAGTGATGAGACCCCATCCAGTGCCGCTATTATTTAACTGGCTTAGTGAATTTAAACGTGTTCGTAGCCATCTCAGCGACGATGTTTGAGAAAGGCGTCTTGCGACGGCGGTGTGGTGACGGAGGAAAACATCAAAACTGGGTGGCTCATGATTAAAACAGACAAACGAACGACACATCAGCAGATACAGGCATCATTAAGTATTGCTATGAGTCAAGTTCAAACTATTTTACACGATCGCCTACGGGTAAGGAAGTTTTGTGGTAGATGGATCCCGCACAATTTGCGAAGCTCAAAAACACTGCGGCATAGAATGGTGTCTCCAAATGCTTAAAAACTTCGACAATTGTCAAGCAAATGTTGTTATTGATATAGTAACAGGTGATGAAAGCTGGATCTACTGCTATGAGCCTGAAACTAAGAGGCAATCTGCGCAGTCTGTCTTTCCTTTCGAAGAGTTGCCGACGAAAGTGAAGAAAGGACGGGGTGATGTCGGAGTGACGGATTTCAAAATTCTCTTGCAGATTCGGATGTCAAATATTCGAAAACAATTTTCATACTAGTAGTTAGTATTTTGTTAGCAGTACTCGTAGCAGTACTTATAAGTACTGCTACGAGTACTGCTAACAAAATACTAACTACTACTTTTCTATAGAAAGAAGGTGTAAAACGAGCAGACATTCTATCTGGTGGTAAGTGGACACTGTCGCCTTGCGATGTCCGCGATTAGGCGCCACAAAAGAAGTCCCTTAGAGTGCCGGCGCTGTGATCGACCGACATAATTTGCCAGCTTATTGGTTTCAATTTACCTTATCAAATTATGTATTTTATTTACACTAAAAATAAATACCAATAAAAATGTGTCAAAATTAGGAGTGAATTATAAATGGACATTTACTACATTAGTATTTAAGTATTTTATAAGTACATACAATGTAGTTAGTATTACACTCTATAAATGACATTTAGAATTAAAATGAAAAGTAGATTTCTAAAAACGGGCATAATAATATTTATTTTGCATAATGGCCGATCTGTCATAGTTAGGAAATTCCGCAGGCCTTCTTTGGTGGCGCACTCTACACGCTAACACTAGTCACGCTAACCAGAGACAAACGTTGTCACGTCGGCGAATGCGCTGCCTACCGCCGGGGAGATTTAGGAATGGATTGGGAGGAAAATGAAGGAGAAAGTGGGAATAAGCGGAATAAGAAGTAGTCTAGAGGTTGAATTAAATAGATAGAACGAAATATACTGGTATGTAACAGAATAGAACTAAATTATGAAATAAAATAAAATAATGAAATAAAAAATGTATCTATCTAAATGACACATGACATATGAATATATTACTTTGTTGTTTGTGCTCTTAGTACATAGTTGATTTGACGGCCGATCAGCCTCTGCCTGTTCAAAAGGTCACGGGTTCGATTCCCGGTTGGACATCCATTTGTTTAAAGATAAATATTTGTTAGGGTCTGGGGGTGTGTTCATCTAATATATGTGTGTCTCTGAATCCATGACATAGGGATTCCTAGTGTAGGCCATCGAGTGCGGCTTTGCTCAGGTATCATAAATCATAATTTTGAAGAAACGTAAATATAAACCAATGTAGCATAATATTATGTTCATCTGCATTAATTTACTTCGTAAAAGTGAAATAATTTTTAAAATCGGTAGATTATGAGTTTACCTTTTGCATGAAAATAAATTAAAATAAAAATCAAGCTCGTAGTCTAATATTAGTACAAATGTGACCGCCAGCAGCTTTGTTCCATTGGTACCTATAGATTGGCCACGTATAGGCACAGTCGTATATTTTTAGTGAACTATAATATAAATCTAAATAACGTAGATTTCTATGGGTTTAAACATCCATGTAAAGGGTATTGAAATACAATGTGAAAATTTAATGAAAATCAGTTCAGTTGCTTTGAGATTACACAGAGAAAATACACAAATGATTCTTGTTTATGAAACATTAGTGTAATATGTCTACACTTAGGTAGGTATAACATCGGCGTCAGCAGTGAATAGTGCAACATTGCATTTAGGATGTTTAGACTAACCTGCAAGTGGAGCATTAGAATAAGAATATAGATTTAATTCAGTTAATAAAGAGCCGTCATGTTGTAAAGACGTCCTTTTAAAAAGTCTATCCCGCGACGCTGAAACCTGAATGGCGCAGCCGGTACGATTGTCGCGTGGTTGCTCGCGATTTTACGGACACAAAATCGGTCGGCTCGTATTCTCCAACGTAACGTATTAAAGTTTTTATGGCAATCCAGAGCCAGAGCCCGTTTCCCATCCCATCCTCTCCCTTGAAATTTTCCCAATCCATTCCATAATCTGCAAAGATAGGCAGCGCATCCGGGGGCGTGCCAACGTTTCTCATTCTGGACTGCTGTTAGCATGTATCGCAGATGTCTATGGACGACAGTATCTTTAATTTCGGGCAGTAAAAAGAACAAGAACAATAGAGGCAAACCCATTACTGCAAGAAAAAAAAAAACCAGGAGGGTATGGCGATTGGCGGCCTGTAAGTAAACCTTTTTACAATCCGTTCTGAAATCCCTATCTATTCCAACTTTATAATACTGTTTATTTGCCTAAATTTGCTGATAACACTTATCTGATTTTCTGGTGTCGCATAGAAGGCGACACACATTTATTTATTAAGAGAATTGAAATAATTGCATGACATTGAATTTTTGAATTAAACTATGTATTTAATTTTATTAAATTTAATTTTTTAGTTTTTGAATTGAATTTATGCAATTTCTGATTATACAATTTAGAATTATACTTAATATTTATGAATTTTGAATACATAATTTTTGAACAATTTTTCAAAGTAGCTACATTATTAAATTCAAAGTACAAAGTACATAAAAAAGCCCCTTTTGTCGTAGCACTTCGCTTTCAGAGCATACTTCTTAAGATCTTGGAGAGTATCGGGATCCTTGGTGTCGACATTTCCAGCAAAGCCGGATTTAGGGATCATCTAGAAAATAAAGTCAAAATGGCCTTCAAATAGCTCGGTGTGCTGAACAGAGCGAAACGATACTTCATCCCTGGGCAACTCCTAATGCTCTACAAAGCCCAGGTTAAACCCCATATTCAATTGGATCCATTTGATTCCATCTAACGACGTGCTGTTCGAATTGTCGACGATCACACTTTCACGGACGGTTTATAACCCCTCAGCATTCGGAGAGACGTTGCGTCGCTCTGTGTGTTCTACCGTCTGTAAAATGGTGAATGCCCTGAGGAACTGTTCAATATAATTCCCACCTTGGATTTCTACAATTGCACCTCTCGTCACAGAAGTGCGGTCCATCCACATTTCCTCGATACGGAGGTGTCGCGTATTGTTCTGTCCAAAAATCATTTTATGCCGCGAACCCGTAGGCTGTGGAACGAACTACCTCCAGAGGTATTTCCATTAAACTACGATATGAGGTGCTTCAAGAAAGCTGTCAATAGGATTTCGCAAGGTCGGCGGCGCAATCGCATGCCCCCTGGTGTTGCAGGTGTCCATGGGCGGCAATAACACTTACCATCACGTGGGGGCGCTTGCTCGTCTGCCTACTTCACTATAGAAGATAACTGGCATAATATGAAGCAATAGCCTCACAATTAATAAATAATTAATTACTTGATTAATGAATATATTAATATTACTCTTGATACGCTTAATTAATATTACTCGCAATTAATCAATTAATAATTGCGGGGCTTGTAGGAAGATGCTATACGACCGTAATTCTATCAAACCTGCCCTATAATTGACACAGACTGACACTAAACCCTTTCAAGATCAATACTTTTTCGCCACAATCGATGATTTTAGTAAATTTGCTCAAGCATTTGAAATATCAACAGGCCAACCCCGGAAGTAGTGAGTGCTCTAATAAAATACTTTTCCTTTTATGGAAGGAACTCTACAAAAAAATAGTTCCACAAAAAACTAAAATCGTAACAGGAAATTTAGATAAGAACGATGATCAGCGAAGTGAAGTCACAACAAAATACAATTAACAAAAAGATGACTTTAGTCGCTGAAATGGTGAAAGCCTTGTATCGGAAACAATTAACAACAATTTTGTTGATCTTAACGAAAAAATTAAAACACTAGAATCGGAAGTAAACAGTTTCAAAGTGAAAGAATATCTTTACCAATTACAAAATACAATTTTAACAATTTACGACATAATTTTCAAATCTGAAGCTCAATGAATTTAGATACGGCCCTTGCTTTTATATGATTGAGAATTTTACACCAATCGATTTTAAATTCTGATGAACTTTTAACACTATTGCGAAATATTAAACAAACGGAAAAACTGGTGTATCCATTAATACCTGAGAATCTAATTAAAATAGAACATGCTATTCTTTTAACTCTTATGTTAAAAGCATAGGTATCGCGAAGAAAATTAGATAACACTCTTACTTGAAATTCATGAATTGAAATTGAAATGAGGATGAAATATACCCATATTACAAATTGTATCCAATAGCAATTTCGAAATTCAGGTCGTTTGCCCAGTTTTGAAAAGAGATCGACCCAGCCCAGTTCTTTGCATCAAAGCATTACGAACCTCATGAAATTCACATATAACATAAGCTTCTGCCAGCGGATTTCAGTAAAAATTACAGATTGTCCGAACAGAAATACATTATTGACCTGAAAAGAACCTGTAAAGGGAACATACATTATTGACAATGGACGACGGTTGCAGGATCGAAATAGAGGATATTCAATTATGACCTCATAGTACACAATATAGGAAGAAGGAATACCAGAAATTTCCCATCATCATTCTTCCAAAAATCGACAATCAAACAGCTCCTGCCATAAAATCCGTTAATATCGAAGGAATCAGCCTCGACCATCTCCAATTTTTAGCCCGCGCATTAGATATGCAAAGTGAATACAAAAGTGATAGTGAAAGTATATTATAATAGGTCTTAACATCATGGGTACTCATATATAATGATAATTATAAGTCTTAACTTATTCCTTGTATCATTTATATTATATAAACAAAGGGTATTATCATGTATTAATCGGAATTTTCCGAATAACAGAAGTCCTCCTCCGGATAATTCCAAATTTCAGGGGGAAAACTCTATACGCCACCCTTGAACCTGAATATATAGACGAAGAATTAGATATTTACAAGAATCAATATTTATGACAAGGCATGAATGAACTGAAAAATCATAAAAACTTGCATAACATCAAGTTCAATGTTTGTTGGAATATTTTATAATACAATTTAACTTAAGTGGGTAAGTTAACTTTACAAACATTCCCTTCATTAATCAAAAGTTTGGCGCAGCGCCCGGCGCGTCGCTACCGCCGCCCACCCCCCACCATTATCTACATACATCTATGTTGAATAAAATATTTAAGGTCTTCAATAATACTTTTATTTCTACTGGCAACCCCGGTTCCTGAAGGTCATTATTTTGACAAATGGCCGAACTATCTGTCATTGTCTCAAAAGTATTAGTCCGTTTGTTTGTATTTCTCGATAAAAAATTGTATGGAATGGACGATATTTGCCGATTATGTTGCTCAGCTAAATACGTGAACAATTACATATTCGACGATGAGAATGCCTTATACCTCAAAATGTCACTGTATATACCATTCAAGGTAAATGTACATGATAATTTGCTCGCTAACCTATTTTTTTTAATAACCAATTTGATTAATCGGTTTTGCGCATTTTTTAGGTGTTCAAGAATGATCGTCTCCCACAGAAGATCTGTGACAAATGCAGCTGTAAAGTGAATGACTTGTACCAGTTTTGTAGCGAAGCGATTGAAGTTCAAACCAGGTGAGTGACGAAACTGTAAACAGTCGTATTAGTTTATGATTATAATCTTTCAACCATACACCAACATCATTAATGGATTAAAAATCACGTTTGTTTTTATTACCTTTGTTAACCAACTATGTACTAAATATAGAGCAATGCTTGTAAAACTGATTTATTATATGACTGATTTGATGATCAATTTACATCCCCATCCTTGCTATCCATTAATTTCATTTGTGAATGTGAGTAGTTTTTTATGTCTCTTTACAAAATTAATCATAGTGTAAGTCTTCAACAACTTTAATGTTTAAGCCTTTAAGTTTTTACATTTATTTAAATAGGAATATCCAAAAATGAATATCAAATAAACAGACATTCAAGATCATTCAAATAAATATATCATAAATATCATTCAAATTAAACAATCAATTCCCAGACCATTTATATTTAAGAATTATTAAGCTTTTATTTTCCATAATAATTTATTAAAATGTGTGTTGATCTGGTTTGATTGCACCTATTAAATTTGTCCAACTTCTGCATGGACTCTCCATACATGGTATCAAGAGAGGAGGTGTGAAAGGCATTGGCCGAAACAAAATTTCTATAGAGTTTACTAATTCCTCGAATGCCAATTGATTTCTAACTCAATCTGCCATCCTGGATAATGGCTACTAGCTTTTTATCCCAACATACAATTTGATTCAGTTAGCATTAGTTCATGGTTCTCCAATTGAGTGGTCTATGGAATAATTTGTTAACTCTTGTGAATTGCCTCCTAACTGTGGCAAAATCCTTAAAGCTTTGAAGCTTTCCCATAGGGAGTCAAACTAGAGTGGGGTGGCTCTCCAGTTTAACTCCCTATTGGGACTTTCCTTCAGTATCCAAATTTTACCAGGAAAAATCTACTGTTTTGCAGCTATCTTGAATGTTGAAACCTGTCAATTTCCTACCATTCAATGTTGCTGCAATTGCAATTGCTGCTGTTTCGGTCATGTCAAGGACCCAATGTAGATCACAACCAAAGTGTTATGAAAGTGCTGGTGCCCATATTGGTATCAACTGCAATGTTGAAAAAAACTCTGGTACACACTGCTTCCAGATATGTCCCATATGTCCCGTATGCTTCTCTATGTCCCAAGATAATACTTCTTACCTAGAGGCTGCACATTCAGTCTTCCCATAAACTATATGCTGAAATAGCTAAATTCTCCCTCCCTACACAATCCCCTCCCCCCCTTTCGCTTTGCCTCCTCTACCCTCTATGTTAACTTCTACATATAAAAAAACTGTCACTCTTTCTTGTTCCTGATAGAGAAATCCATCAATTACTTATTGCTGACAGAGACCCTCCCTCTGGTAATAGCTTAGCTCTCTTAAATTCACAACCATCTCAAAATGACAACCTAATTGAACTTCTGTTGTCAACCCTACTGCATACTTACTAAGTGGTTAAAAACTGACATTCCAAGATAACAATCCTATTTTAGTTCCACAAAAAAAACCTCATATATTGGAACTGACATTCACTTAATTATTTGCACTTTCCAGTTTAGGATACAATACACCACATGCTTCCCACCCTAGTCTCTTCTCTATCTCTATTGTTTATTTAATATTCATATCCTAACATTCACTAATAAGCTAAATAGTTTTTTAATCACTACATTAAAGTCTTTTGTCTTAATTATGCTCTAATGTTTCACCCTCTATCGTCACTGGAGTTTCTTGTGGTAGGCCAACTGTCCCCGAGTATCCTCACTTATACTTGGTGTTCTGTATGACGCCTTTTCTCACTTGGTTCACATGTCTCGTTACAATAAGTCCATCTTCCAGTTTTACGGGGAATCTCACAGGCTCTTTTATTCTTACAATCTCTCCTTTAATGGATTGTAAGAATAAAATGGGTTTCTCCCCTCTTCAATAGTTTCTTAATTAAATTTTGTCCTTGAGTTTAAATAATCTCACTGGTGCTTCCTTATTACTTTCAATTTGCCTTTCACCTAATGGTTTTACTTTTACAGTAAATGGATGTATCATATCAAATTGGAAGGTGAATTGCCTTTTACTCAGCATCTCTGCTGGTGACTTGCCTGTGACAGTACTCGGTGCAATTCTTAATCCATACAGTCTTGGTAATTCCACTTTCAAATTATAATCTGGCAAAATTCTTAATAATATTTTTTACTGTCTGTACCATTCTACTGGCCTGACCATTCTAAGCTGGCCTCTATGGTGGTATCAAAATATTCCATTACCCTTCATGAAATTTTCAAATTCATCTAATGCAAACACTGTACCATTGTCTTACACTCACACTTCTGGTAATCCCTGCTGACCAGATATTCCTCTCAGCTCTCTGATGGCACATTCACTTGAAACTGTCCTAACTACCTTTACTTCCAGTCATTACAAGTGTTGGTCTACTAAAATCAAAAATATCTTTCCCTCATATGGTCTTGCACAGTCTTCATAAACTTGTTGCCAAGTGTTGGTCGGTGTGACCCATGAGTGTGCTGTACTATTTGGCATATTCCTATGGACTTGACCGCTTTCACAATTCACTACCATTGCTTCTATCTCTTGATCCAGCCCCGACCACTAAAAGTAGCTATGTGCTAAGATTTGGACACTAGGATGCCATCATGCATCTCATGCAATGCTTTGATCATATATTCCCATATAGCTGGTAGAATCACCACTCTACTACCCCATACAATACAACCATTGCTCAGTGATAGTTCCTCTCCTTTTAGTGTCGGCCGCTTATCGAAAAAAAAGAATGCACCAAGTAATATTTAGAGTGAGATATTTAACTTTTATGCATAAAGATTCTGATAGTGTTTGTCCAAAATGATATATGTGGTATCAATTACATTAGGTTTGATATAAAAATTATACAATTTCAGATTACGCGATATTTTGCTGCCGCCTAGTATTCCAAGTAATGACTCCATTGATCTCACACTCATTAAAGAAAATGTTCACTCTCCACCAGAAAGTTCCCTTCCCCCACAAAACAACGACTCCACTATAAAAAATGATAGACCAAAACTTCAAACTCCAATCATCACATATAACGACCAGTCGACGCAAACAGACAACATTCCCGAACCAGCTCCAGAAATTGAAGTTAAGGAGGAACCCAAACCGTCCACTCCCCTTGAAATCAAAATTGAAAACAATGAATCTGATATTGATATATCTAATAATATACCATCGGACGACAGTGAAGATGAATCGCTTATTAACATTAAAAAGAGAAAAAAGGAAACGAAAAGGAGTAAAGAAGAAAATAATGAAATTAGGAGACATGGGAAGAAGCACAGGTTAAAAGAGTGGGAAATTCTAGTGAAAGCGTTGCCGGAAGGGACTATTGTAGTAGATAAGAGTCGAGTTCCTAATAATGATGACTTAAAGGTTAGTAGTTTAACTTGTTTTTCATCTTTGTTCTTCTAAGCGTAAAAGTTCGCAGCCACCCCTTTTAGTATTCACTACCGACATGGACCTCCTCATGCACATTGTCTTGTGTATGAGGCATGTGTGGCCTTAAAACGACACACTGGCTAAGCGGGTTGGTGAGTCCACTTTTTAGAGGTGCTGTAGTTCTTCACGGCTTGTGATAACCGGAACGAGATGGGGTGGTGCTATTCTAAAGTTGGCCGACACCACTCCACTTGGTCAAAAGCATTTGTACTGAAAAACCAGAGGATAATAAATTTTTGGTTCTCCTTTTTTTTTCTTAATTTTTTTGATATTTCAATAGTATGCATCTTTCTTTACAATGTTTCATTTTAAATTTAAATTCTATAACATTTTAAAAGACAGTTCCGAAGATGGAGTTAGAGGTTAAGCCTGAAGACATTATCAAGCAGGTGAAAGTTAAGAAGGAGGTGAATGATTCGGAGTCATTCCACTGCTGCATCTGTGCCGAGCAGTGTTACACGAGGAGCGAGATGATACAGCATTACAGGTGAGCTGTACAGGCATAAATATTATTATTCTGGCTGTAATAAGCTAAGCAGCGTTTGCTGATGCACCCAATCTGATTTTTGTCACTTGTGCATCTGTTGAGCATTGTATCCGTCTAGTCAGTTTGTACAATGGTTAGGTGGTATTCAAAAGAAGATACATTTTGGCCATAGTCGTTAATTGAAGATAAGATTATGGGATGCCTTGATCCATTTGCATAGAAAAACAAAATATGTATAACATAATAGAGCAATACACAAGAAAAACGTAACCATGGTGATGTACAGTCTCGTCAGTGACATGTGTAGGTGTTTTCATCACTCGAATTGTCGAACACATTTCTTGAACTTGATCATTAAATCTGCGTCTATAACGTCTTCCGGTTCCACTCGTTGACTACACGGTTCAATATAAAATGTTTATAGGGATTGTAGGTGGAGACACTACGGTCCAATTTCAGTTTTTTTTTTTTTTATTTAACCAACTTTATTGCACATTATCGTACAAAAGGCGAGCTTAATGTATTAAGGCACTCTTTACCAGCTATTATTGCATCTTTTTAAATGGGGAATAATTAAATGAGCAACAGAAATACTGAAAGTGGCAGCGAAGGTGGCTTACGTTTAGATTCTCAGGTGACAATAAACAAATAGGACTCCATCGACTTTTTGTTCACATTCTTAGTAATTGAAAATTGTGTATTTTAGTTATTCTAAATACATAGTTTGTTTTGTTGATCATCATTTGTGGATATTTTACTTTAGATTTCACATATTGATTTCTAGTATTTAATTATATATTTTTATTTAAAAAGAGTGTAGCACGGTAGAGTGTATGTGTGTGGTATACACTGCAGACGGCACGCGACGGACGCGAAGGCGCCGCAAGAGCCGCCGGAGGCGCCACCGCCGCCCGATGTCACACCGTTGCGATGTCCGCGATGCTCGCGGGTGAGATGTTTATTTATTACTATAGTCTTACCATTTTGTTATTTGCTCTATGACAGTTGCTATAGAATGTAGCTATGTCATTTTCTGCGAATTTTGTCCAAATAAATATCATTAATAGTTGGATTTTTTTTTATAAAATATTTAATTTTATGCAGTTACCACATCTATCATTTGTAAAATATAATTCGCTAATAGTTTTATAATATTTTGCGAGAAATAACCCAATCTTACTGTGAGCACAAATACGGAGTGCGCGCGCGGCCTCTTACCCCCCCCCCCCCCCCCGGCCTCGCCGCGCACCGACTTCATGTCTGCAACCATGCTAAGACCCATCACGCGTATAATTTGTTGTAATGATGTTTTCACATCTTGTTAGAACATTAAATTAGTCGTAATAATACAAATTTTTGTTCTTCAAACTCTGAACACCTATTTTTTTAAATTACAGTTACTATTATTGTTTGGTGCAACAAAAGAGATGGGACAGAATAGATTTTAATGAATCGATCGGTCCCAGCGTATTTTAAATGAATCAATAAGAATTACTGTCAATTTAGGTATATAAATCTAATTACATACAAATTTAAGTATCAGGGTACTAATTTTCTGTAATTATTTTATAAATCTTCTATCTTCTTCTTCTATCTATATAAATAAAAATCAATTGCCGCATGTATGAAACATCATCACTTGAGAACGGCTCGACCGATTTGGCTCATTTTTTTTTGTTGTGTCCGAAATTGTCAGGACAAGGTCTGTATGAAAGAAAATTTTTGGAAAATCCACCGCAAAAGTCTGAAATTTGGATCGTATTTTTGTATGAAAATCTCAATAAATAAAATTGACGTTCAGTTTTCATAACAACAAAAAAAATGTGACGTTCAGTTTCACAGTTCTGCTGTCACATGTTTTCATAACAACAACAAATTCCGCATTGAATATTGATATTTTGCAAAAAATAATTGAATTGAAAGCGATGTTTCAGTGTGTTATCGATGGTGATCATATCTTTGGTGTGTTGCAAACATTCAGTTGATTTCAGTTCGTAGTTTGTTTATTTACTATGGCACCAGTGAGGCGTCGAAAAATCGGTCGGTGTACGCGCAACGCAAGCCAACTACATGATCATCGAGTCAATGAAACTGACCAAGAGCGTAGACAGCGTTTGGAGGCAAATCTAATAAGAATTTCTCAAGCGCGATCCATTATGACTCCGGAACAACGGATACAGTCGAGTTCGACTCGCTCGAGTTTGAGCTTACGCACAAAATAATTTGGAACGTCAGTTTACTACTTACGAAACAGATAGAGGGAATTAGTCTCAACCACTCCTAAAAAAAATATTCTTACACTTGTTCTACTTTTCAAGACTACATAATGCAACAAAATGGCTATTTAAGAATATCTAAAAATGTAATTGTAAGAATAATCATTGAATAATACGTATGGCTATTATTGGCTTATATAAAAAAGTTATACTTCTACAAAAAAAATCTATTGTCAAAAATAGATATTTTTCTGAATTTAAAAAACATTGCCGATGTCAGGCGCCAGTCGAATAATAATAGAATTATTCTTACTATTTATTACATTGTTTCAATCACCAAACTTGTTTATATTCCTAACTAACGATTTTTTTACATTAGAGCCTTCGTTTTCCGTCCTATGTGTAGTTCTATCCGTTTCCCAAGTAGTAAACTAGTCGACTTTTTGAATGGGTTCTTAGCCAGTCGACCACCAGCAATTTCAAAAAGTGGTAAACTAGCCCGAGGCCTAGTTTTTGAGCGGGCCAGCTGCCATCTAAATCGAAAATCCGCATAGTAGTTTTTTCGTGATACTCAAACAACCAGACATACAGACAGAAAATTCTAAAAACTTCTGTTTTGAGTTCTCTAGCTTCTAAACAGACCCTCATTGTACAGATCCAACCCTTTTACCGATTTATTATATGTATAGATTTCCGGCAACTAAGGTCCGTACAATATATACTGTAACTTAGAATACATATAATAAACGTAACTATCAATAGGATTTTATTGTTGCTCGGTCTCGCTTACCTAAACCGTCGGAACACTACCATCGCTTTCAGCGATAACACGGCCTTTTGTGTATTTTTTTGTCTACAAATGCTTTTGTTTTCGGTGTGTAATAAACAGTTTTATTTATCTATCTATCTATCATACCATCAGTCCAGACTTTCCATTGCTGCATCTCCCGCGGCTCAAATCACACGGTTTCCTCATCCAACCATTACCCGGTGAATTTCTTCAAGTCATCTGTCCACCTGTCCGCTTCTAATTATAATTGTTACATTAACTGAGAATAGGCATGATGACAGTATCAAAGAATAAAGAATAAATGATTTTAGAGAAAAAAAATATGTTGAAAGAATTCTAATAAATTAACCAGTTTTAATGTAAACATTGAGATTAATAATATTTTCAATAAAATAAAAGTATAAAATACTGCATTCGGCCATGTTAACTAAAACGCCAATCAGAGCGAATGACGTCACGCCTCAGTGAACATCACCGTGTCGCTTGAACTTCGATTGATTTACCTACCTACGTTTACCTAGGTGTGACGTCACAAGCGACGCCATGACACCTGCGAGTGTTTTCGCGCATAATTTAAAGTAGATAGAAAAAAAATGCATAATTTGCGTTAAAACTTATTTTATTGCTGAAATAATGTTATTTTCGGAAACAGTAGACGTGAATCTACATTATAGAAGCGGATTTCAAAATCCCTCATCATGCCTATTATGGTTCAGATTTTGGGAAAGTTCAGTTATAAGTTGTACATACGAGTATATTGAACGGACGTTAAATGTGGATCTTTACTTTCAACTCCACGTTTTGGCCAATTCCAGTCCAACACAGTCCAAACGTCGAGTAGAATAAAATAGATCTGTATAGTGACAACGTGTCTTGTGCTTACGTCAGGTGCTAGATCGTGGCTCGTGGGGTGGCCACTGGCGGCGGCATTGGGAGCGCGACCACCGACCCTACCGTTGCGCGCTCTGCGAGAAGACCTTCCGCGAGCCCTACCAGATACTGAAGCACGGTGAGTGACACACACACGCTCCGCCAACAGAACATACCAACCATCAGCCCGTGTCTCTCCACTGCTGAATATAGGCCTCCTCAAAGTTCATCACTACAATTCTCACTCATCACTTTCAGTGAACTTTTTCAAGTGATTAGTCCATCTGGATGCGAGGCGTCCTACACTGCATTTCCCGGTTCTTTCTAAAATTGATTTTTAATCAAGCCTATACAATAACAAGAGAGGAAAAAAGACATTAGAAGGATTCTTTTACAATTCATTAGATAAGAGATTGAAAATATTTCGAATGGGAATGTTGTGGACAATTAGTGCCATGTCTTTTTATATTGTAAATCGGGCCTAATCGTGTAAAATTAAAGGCTGTTAAAGGATTAAAGGCTTTACCTTTTATTGCTACTTTTATTTCTAAAATGTCTGCCTATGTCTCTTCACCGCACCACCAGTGGAGCATCAGCTATTTATACATATAATAAAATAGTAACAGAGCCGTGTCTGTACATGAATTATTTTTTGAAAAAATACCTTCTTGTATCATGTGGTGTTTAATAAATGACCAGCGCTCATTACGTACTCAACTCTTTGGATAGTATTCATTAGTACTCTACGAACGATACAGAACCAAAAACAACCAATTTAGAAATTTTGTCTGTCTGTCTGTCTGAACGCGCTTGATGCGTGAGGTGTACGTGTGCGTGAGGTTCGGCATGATTTTCTCATTCACTGGCGAGCTAGTGATAATTGAAAAATCCCTACTTTAAGTAGAGATTTGTTAATACGAGGTTTATAACTGACGACTGTAACAACTGCCTGAACTAAAAGAAGAAAAGAATGAAGGCTTTTTGGAAAGGTTTGTAGATAAACAAGTTCGTTCCGCTCACATGCCCTAGGTTTTGACGCGAGACATTCGCTTTCCCCCGGTTACGTGGGTTTAGTGTTGAGCTCAAGTTCTTCAACTATTGTTTCGAACGGCTCCCAGGGTCAACCGTTTTCGATGTTTTTTTTCTCTATGAAGTTTCTTGCGATCGGGCGCTCTAGACCGCGGTGTCTTGGGCTATAGTTCGTTAAGCCTCTCCTTAATCAGACCCTGACTATAACCACCGCTGTAACACGAGGGTATTATGTGTCAGGTATAACTCACAAGCTGGGCGAGGAGGGCACCAACTCCACACAGCCGGCGGAGAAACGGTTCGTGTGCGACCTATGCCCTGAAGTTTTTGTCTACATGAGGTATGTAATTGTACTGAATCACTGCATAATTAAAAAAATAATTCTTAATTACCCGTTGTCCACAGCTACGATGACGTATATATTTTTTTTATTATATATAAATAAATAACGCCACACTCCATTGAGTGAACACGGGGAAACCTAGTGTGGGCCATTGCCCAGTCCGTCCAGTCAATCCAATACGTCAGTCCAAAATGACAAAGGTTGGCACCCCCCCGGATGCACTGCCTACCTTTCAAGGCATACGAATGGATTTGGGAAAATGGGGAGGAATAGGATAGGATGGGGTGGGCTCTGGCTTTCTCACTCACTACCCAAACACGTACGCACATTGGGGAAATAGGACAAAGTAAAAAATGCAGTACATTTCAAGGTAGTTTTCTGTGAGAGACTTATAGAGCTTTACGCGCCCCGTCCAACGACATATTGCTTATCATTTTGTGATTTGGACCATTTACATATGTGACAAAATGCCATTCTTGACAATTTGCTATTTTGACTAAATGCTATTACGAGTATAATAACTGTAATTACTTTTCGTTTAGATGTGCGCGTGATCGATCCTTCTTAACAGTTTTGATTAAAGGGTATTATTTAATTGATCAGTGTTTTAATCAGCGCTAATTATTAGTTGATAAGCGAAAATGATTGATTCATCAGCGATGTGTGATCAGCGGACATAGCGAAAACGATCAGCTGTTAGTTTTATTATGAACTTTACCGTCAGTGTCTATTTCTATCAATCAATGGCAATCAATGGCTCTATTTCAAGTAGTAAGCCCTTGCTCGGACTCCGGTCTATAAGGGGTGCTATAGCATAAACACCATTACCACTCAATAGACGCATGCTCTGCTCATTTATTTTTAAGGTGTAAATACAGTTCAAGTTTGTGATTTTTATTGTTATTAAGTATTTATTTATGACAAACCAATTTTTGAAATAAATAAATATGTGAGGTATGATGTGATAGGTACCTGCTAGCGCATCGAACTCGCGTGCACCCCGAAGCGAGTTCGCGCGCTCTTACACTGCGGTGCGCACAGTGCGCTCGCGAGTTCGCGCACCTCAATTCACTACGGCGACACTTGCGCGCGCACTCCGGCGAGCGCAACTTCTTATGCAACGTGTGCGGCAAGGCGCTCTCCTCACGCGAGCACCTCAAGTTCCACATCCGGATACACACCGGATACAAGCCCAACGTGTGCAAGTGAGTATAATGTAGTGTATAGACAACTTTTAACTTTCATCATCATCATCATCATTTCAGCCCTTGCACGTCCACTGCTGGACATAGGCCTCCCCCATTGTCCGCCATTTAGACCTATCGGCAGCGACCTGCATCCAGCGGGTCCCCGCAACCTTTATGAGGTCGTCTGTCCATCTAGCAGATGGACGTCCTCGGCTTCGTCCGCCGGTACGTGGTCTCCACTCGAGAACCCTTCTGCCCCATCGGCCATCGGTTCTTCGAGCTATGTGCCCTGCCCACTGCCACTTCAGCTTGCTAACCCGAGAGGCTATGTCGGTGACTTTAGTTCGTCTACGGATCTCCTCATTCCTGATTCGATCACGTAGGGAAACCCCGAGCATAGCCCTCTCCATAGCTCGCTGTGCGACAGTGAGCTTATTTATGAGGCCCATAGTCAGAGACCACGTAACCCTAACCCTATGACCCTATGATACCCTTTTAACTTTAACCCTATGATAATTCATATTTTGAATTAAGTGTAGCATTTAAGTGTATTATTGTAAGCGTTTTGTTTTATATCCATGTGTTCACATCACTACTGGCAAATGCGACGATCTGAATGTATGCACTTACCATCTTCGTAACGCACATTGCAAATGAATAAATTGAAATGAATTATTGTGTAATGGGGTAAAAAAACTCATTTTGTCGTCATCGCTAATGAAATGAAATCTTTCTTAATCTTATGGAATCTCTCTTTAACATTTCGAAGGTGATCGAAGATTACTGGATACACGACGAACAAGAATAACTTCATTAACGGAGCCAATTAAAAAGACGGATTGCATCTGAATAAAAAAATATATACTCTACTTGATGTAACAGGGAGAGATAGTATAGGATTTCTTGACAAATTCTCAAAAAAATATGTATACTTTCAGGACTTGCGGTAAAGGATTCGTCAAGAAATGCAACCTGACCCTTCACGAGCGGGTCCACTCCGGGGAGAAGCCTCATGTCTGCTCGCACTGCGGGAAAGCGTTCAGCCAGAGGTCCACGCTCGTCATACACGAACGGTAAAACAGTTTTGTTGTTAGTGTTCTTTATTGTTGTGTTATAATTACTCGCAGCTGCAGCGTACCTACCTTATAAAAAATCTAAACAAATGCCATGCGTCCAGATGCGAAAAATGTTATACCGAGTGAATGCCACAAAATGGACACCGAGGTAGAGGCAGACCGAGGAGGAGATGGCGGGACGACTTTGATGCATACCACAGGACTTGGCGGAGCGTGGCGTTAAGCGGAGCGGCTTGGCATAAAAGAGGGGACGCCTTTGCTCAAAAGTGGGACACAAACATAGGCTAATCAAATAAAATTATATAAAAGAAAATGTCCCCCCCCCCCCCCCCCCTCAAACAAAGTTGAGTTAAGAAAGTTAACAAAGTTTTATTTTTACTATTCAAAGTTCATTTCAAATTTCAAAGTTTTTATATTTTTATGAAAGTTTTTATGAGTTAACAAAGTTAAGAACATCAATAAATTGGCTTCGTCAGTTATAATTCGTTTAAGATTGCTCGCCGGCTTTCCTGGCTAAGCTAAGGATTCGGGATCATTCCTTGTGTGAGCGAGGACTTGAAGAAGGAACTCTGGGAGCACATTTTTTTAAGTTGTTCCGCCTCGCAACACTCCTTTACGATATACTTCCCCCTTCTTTTCCTCGCCCTGTAAATGTGAATTACATACTAACCCTTGTCTTTTCCTCTCATATTAATATTCTTCACAAATTCATTAGAGTTAATAACATAGTTCTTTAATTATTTTTTAACCATTACATCATATTCATCATCAGTATTCTATGTTAACTATATTATTATTAACCAAAAATACTTTTTCTCTGTCTTCATACTTTTATCAAACTAATATCTAATTTATATTCTTATGTACTTATATATAAATTTAAGTATTCTTTGTTTTAGTGAGCTCAACTGGAACCAGCATAATCTCTGCGTGTTTTTATCTTTTTATCAATGTTTTTACTGTTTCATTCAACATTGACATTGGCAGAATCATCGAAGTCTCGATGGGGCCATATTAAGAAATTAGAATTGGAATATCATAAAAGTTAATTCACTTGTTATGATAAGGGGTCCATGACCAAAATAAGTTTGGGAATTACTGGTTTAAAGCATGATTCCGAAGGCAGCGACATCGACCGACGATAGCGACATCTGTCTCACTTGTCCGGCGACACTACTGCTCCTATGGATATCATATGAGCTAGTGTATGTACGAATGTAGCGATAAGTTGCTGTCGCCTTATTGCTGTCGTCTGTCGCTGACGTTGCCTATGTAATCATACCTTTATTGGGACCGGGATACACATGCTAGTAAAACAGCATGTCGGACGGAAGTAACCGACATAGTAATAATCAGCAAGTGATGACGACTCAATACATGCCACATGTCAGTAAGGAGCATCACAGTTACTAGAATTATTTCATGAATGCCAGTTGAAGATCATAAAATGAAGATTCGTAAAATTGTGTAAAAAGTGTAAATACGCTTTGACATGTTTGGCAGGCATGCGAGTTCTCTCTGGCGAACTCGCAAGCCCGGCTCCCCGTGCGCATGCGCTGCTCCCTGGCGGAGGACACACGCATACAAAAAATTAAACGGCTTGCGATCTACTGGCGTACATTTGGGATTTCTACGTTTTTCACACATATTGAGTTTGATGATGATCACACATGACACATATGAGTTTTTCCATTTTTCGTGTTCTTCCCAGGGAGTCCATCTACCAGTCAGTAAACCTACCATCACTTTACTGAGTGACTCCTACTTCGACGGGACTGGACAATGACGTGCTAAAACAATTCTGTTTTATTATTTGGTCTTTGTGTGGACCAATGGCTGGCTATGCCTGTGTCCAAATAGATTGTAAAAAAAAATATTGTACGTGATTGTCTTCGTGTTGTAGGTACCACAGCGGTGCGCGCCCGTACGTGTGCGGCCTGTGCGGGCGTGGGTTCGTCGCCAAGGGGCTGCTCTCGATGCACCTCAAGACAACGTGCATATAGCGCACTGACACGCTGTCTACACCAAACATACCTGGGGAAACACGGTATGTTTTGAAATGTGTATCAGTGATGTATGTTCTTTGTATGTATGCATCATAAAACGTTACGTTTAACGTAAATGGACCAACCGCGAATTGGACGTTTTTTTGGGCTATTATATGTTTTGCGAATTTGACCAACCGCAACTAAACGGGCTTTTTTGCCCATTTAACACCACCCGGGGGGATACGTGTAGGGTGCTGAAAGACAACTTTTTTTTTTATAGAGAATTAGGCGGACGAGCAAGTGGTCCCACGTGATGGTAAGTGTTACCGCCGCCCATGGACACCTGCAACACAAGGAAGTACCATATACGGGTGCGCTGCCGACTTTGAAAAATTTTATTCACAGATTTCTTAAAGAACCCCATATCGTGGCGTAATGGAAAGACCTTTTGAAGCTGTTCTTTCCACAGCCTACAGGTTCTCGACACTACGAATTACGACAGTACGGTATGCGCACAGAACAGTACGCCTCACCTCTGTATCGAGGAAATGCGGATGGACCGCACTTCTGTGACGGGAGGTGCGGTTGTAGAAACCCGAGGTGGGAATTATGTTGAACAATTCTTCAAATCATTCCTCATTGTACAGGCAGAGAGAGGTATGCAACGTCTCTCCGAACGCTCATTGAACTGCGATGGACGCGAGCAACGTTGCTCCCAACTGTTGAATATTTTTTTGAATTATAATTTTTTATCTATAATTTTATATATATATATATATATATATATATATTAGTTTCAATGAGTATCATTGAACGAGAGATTGACCAGTGGCGAATGAAATACTTTCAACTTAAAGTATTATCAAGATAATTATCAAAGCATTATTATCAAGAAAATTATCATTGATAATTATCGTTTGTATCGTCTGTTGCTCATTTAATTATTTGTTATTGCATTTGCAGGTGCCACGCGGACAGCACGCTTACCAAGTGTGAACCTCACACAGACTGATGTATTATTATTTAATTATAATACGATAATAATAAATACTTAGTTAATTATTGTTGTGTATAATATATTGAGCGACACATGTGATACTATCCATTATCTGATGTTTTATGCACAACTTGTAACCGCTACTGAAAATACCGGTATTGCAGCTCAACACAAAATCCGGTATCGGTATTTATGATTTACAATCCCTGTAAAAATGTCATAATTATTATCAAATCTGCCATTTGTACAGTTACTTGTGCATTAAATAAATATATACTGATATCATTATAAATGCCGGTATTTAAAAAGAAAGAAAATATTCATTGTTACATCACAATTACTTACATTAATATCTGATTAGATATATAGATATTCCTACAACAATATGGAGCTGGCTCATACTTGTGGTTTGTAGAGCCTGTAAAAATAAATTGTTGGCAATATAAATACCGGTATTTGTAATAAAATATACTGATACCACTATAAATATTGGTAATTCTTTACCGATTCCCTTTTAGGTTATTTTATGGTAACAAAAAATAAAATAATGTATTTGAATGATAAATAGTGTGGGTAAGGTACTGGCTTGTTTTACACTGTTGGCATATTTTACACTGTTGGCACATTTTACACTTTTACACGTATTTTTTAATGTTTTAGCATTGTGAAGGGTATTAGTAATAATTTGAAATGCGCGCAATTAAAGACTAAATATGTTATTACAATTCAACGTTTCGACACAAATGGCACTAGCACAGTCTTGGGATTAATCGATTCATTTGTCTACTATGAAGTTTAATCGAAAACTTTAACGAATTTTAATCTTTATCCATTTGATTTTTGCCCGTTTAACATTTTTATGGCCTTTTCCACCACATTCTGATAAAGTATCATGATAGTCATTGAGTTATACTTTATCAGATAGATTTGGCAGAATTGGTAGATAATTTATTTATCAGATAAATCTGCTAATTAAACGGTTGTGAGAAAAGCCATAAGGGTCTATTCTCACAAACTCTTGATATCTTATTAGAAGGTGATGAGAAAGGCCCTTAGTCTGCGAACAAATCGTTTAGTTCCTATACTGTATCTGCCGTGGTCACGAAGTGGTGATTCAAGAGGCGGACAGTTCAAATGAAATCATTTATTTTGCAAAAGCAGGTAACAAATATGGTGTTAATTACAAACATGACCCATTCTACCCGCACAGCCGTGCAAAAATTAATTTACAGTTATTTTCCCGAAAATGAATACGAGGGCGCGAGGGAGGCGGGAGAAATCCCACAGCAGCCACGTGCACCAGGATCAATAATAATTTGTAATCATAGTTACACAAATACAAAGAGATCATTAATGTTTAATATTAGTCCAGCTATGATTTACCAAAAAGGTGTACAAACCATTGGTCTCTCGTTTTAGACAAACCGATTTTACATTTTAGGTACATTAATGACACAACATACATTATTTTATTACAAACATTTAACAAAAATAATAATAGAATCAAATAATATAGTACGTGATTACAAATCATAATAATAGTTCCTAATGTCATTCGTGTCAAATTAGCACAATTGTCCAAAAATACTATTATAATTATAAAATGTCTACTTTATAATTTCTTATAAAAAATTAAATTTAGGAAATCCGGAGAGCACAAGAATTCTATAAATGGACCAGTGTCTTTAAGAAATTCGTTCACATTGTAATAATCTATAATTGGGCCGTTCTAATAGGTAGGATTTGACATATAATCCATCGATGTCAAATATTAACTGTCATAGACGCAACGCTTCCAAGAAAACGACGCTTAAAATTGATCGAGTTATATATACCACCACACGATACCAACGTTTGTCATTCTGGAGCGATGTTGACATGTATCGCGGCCGGCCATTGACGACAATATACCATCAAGAGACTGTATGTTTGTCTCCTATCTTGTTTTCATCAAAAAAGAATAATACCAATTGCGGGTAGTAATAAAACTGCTCGCAGCTCCCGTCGTACGTTACACGCTTGAGTCGATTCGTGACGACGACCGGTGCAACATGTGTTGAAACGTTTAACACAAATTAAAAATATTGTACGCGTCGTTAATTGTAGAGCTGTACCCAAAACCATTTTATTCTAGCCCTTATTTCTAACACGTTAAAGTATCATTTAAAGTATACGTTAACTTGTTCAACTTCTAAAACGCATCACAAAATCTTTTAAAATGATTTCATAAAAGTATCTCGAAATGCAGGGTTAAATAAAAAATACATACGGATAACACCGAATTTATGTCATTAAAAGTAACAACTTTTTTCTGGTCTTGATATTTTCCCCTAAAAAATAAAACATTTTAAACGAAGTCTCTGACTTTGATACTCTGTAACCACACGTTTCTACTGACGGCAACGCTGCACACTGCACAGCTCATAAAACAGCTGCTAAGGCTAGCTCATGTTAGGGCGGGCCGCACCACACGCACCACATTGCAAAGTCCTCCTGAATCATTTGCATACATTTTGTATAAGCCATCGCACACTTGAGGCGGGCCACGTCGCGCCGGCTCGATTGCCAGCTGTATTCATACGTCGATGCCGCGCTGCGACGCGGCCCGACTCGATGTGCGTTGAACGGGTGCACTTGATGGACTTAATTCGAGAGTTATTCGCGAAGAATTAAAAGTCAACAGCTAACCGACTTAAATTATCGCGTTGAGCCGCGGCTGGCCGCGTCTGTAATATGCATTGCTGCAGTTTGCAGTGCGACGCGGCTGTAATGTGCACGGGCCTTTTGGCACCCACAGCTGTGTAAATCGGTGTGAGTGTACAGTACGAAACAACTCAGAGGTGCCGTCGGCTAACCTTGTGAATGTGCGTCTCAGTAGCAAATAAAAATCGACTTTATGACAAAATATTTCGGCCCATAATACTTAGTAGCTAACACGTAGGACATTTTGTGGATTCCAAATGGTTACACTTGAGTGAAAAATGAAGGGGAATACTAATTACTAGTTACTAATTAATTATTTATTTATTTACTGTGTGTAATGATTGGTAGTGTTATTTATTGTTTAAAGCCAATTATCTATACGTACTAATATGATAAAGATTTTTTCTTTCGTTTGTTTATTCGTTCTTGAACTTACTGGAAACTTTTTTTACTCTAGTGCTTCTTTCGACATAAACTTATAAATGTCATAGAATTTCGATTTCCATTGGTCGAGCGAATAGGTACGTCGTTGAAACCCGTGAGTTGTGTCGTACTGTACGTACCCAATGCGAGTGAGTGGCTTGTGTGAAACGAAAGTGTTGAATTTTAAAAAGTCGTGGGTTAAACGTTTGTTTTCACGAAAGAAATGTTAATGTTAAGAGGGTACAGGTGTTTTTTATTTAGCCCCGCGTAATTATATTAATTGTGTAACGTTGTCTGAGCAAATGGACCTTATTGTCGGTATTGACTTTTGTTAAGGTTTTCGAAATTAAACTTTCGTTGTTTCAAGATTCTGTTTAAATGGAAATATGCTCTAACATGTGAGATGTAAGACAAGCAACAAAATAAAATTTAATAGTATTTTTTAAAATCTATCTGGTAAACTAGAACCGAAAAATAAGGTAAATTTTCTTAGATGATGACACGAACATTTTATGAGTTTAGTAGCAAAGTGTGCAATTCTCAAAATGGCGAATGAGTCTAAAAATGACAAATTTTTAAAGTGACATATTCTCAAAATGGCAACAAAACGAAAATGGATACAATGGTATTTTTTAAGTATACGTACTGAAAACACTTCCAAAAAAATTAAACGGATATCTTTTAAAAACAAGCTTTTATTAAAAAATCCACTAACATGAAGAAAATAAACACAAGTCCTTACTATTATTTAACGCAATTAAGCCCCAAACCAACAAAAGGATTAACTGAGCGTTGATGGGTGTACGTACACCAACAAAAGGATTAACTGAGCGTTGATGGGTGTACGTACATCAACAAAAGGAGTAACTGAGCGTTGATGGGTGTACGTACATCAACAAAAGGAGTAACTGAGCGTTGATGGGTGTACGTACATCAACAAAAGGAGTAACTGAGCGTTGATGGATGTACATCAACAAAAGTAAGTTACATAAATAAATCACACAAATCTAATCATTATGTTATCGTTTTCATGTGATTGTCGTTTTTGAGCTTGTCGCAAGATTTTCATTTAATTAATTAGGAGTACCATTATTTCAAATCTCGCGACAATCTTTTAAATAGTAGATACAGATGCGCCAATTCTTCAGGCAAGTATGCAGCGCGTGTTAAATTCATTCCGTAAACTGTAACTTGCTTTGGGTAACATCTATCTTTTTGTGCAAACCTCACAAAATGTATTTATAGCATGCTGAAATGTAATTTGTGCATTTACTGCTGTTCTAGCCTTTGATATATGCGTCCGTATATTTTCAATTTGGGCCTCGCGTTGTTCGGCTGTCTCGGCTGCCCTATCGACATTTATGTTCACGTGCAGTTCCCAAACGAGTCTCGTTCAGTAGTCTCGGCTGCTCTTACTTCCGACATATGTTCACGTGTACTTTCAAACAAGCCTCTCGTTGTTTAGTAGTCTCAACTGCTCTTACTTCTTATATAATGTTCACGTGCAGTTTCCTAACGAGCCGCTCGTTGTTCAGTAGTCTCTGCTGCTCTTCTGTATACTGTTCACGTGCAGTTCTCAAACGAGCCTCTCGTTCAGTAGCCTCGGCTGCTCTTCTAACATAATGTTTACGTGCAGTTAACAAACGAGCTTCTCGTTTAGTAGTCTCTGCTGCTCTTCTGCATACTGTTCACGTGCAGTTCCCAAACGAGCCGCTCGTTGTTCAGTAGTCTCTGCTGCTCTTTTGTATACTGTTCACGTGCAGTTCTCAAACGAGCCTCTCGTTCAGTAGCCTCAGCTGCTCTTCTGACGTAATGTTTACGTGCAGTTAACAAACGAGCCTCTCGTTTAGTAGTCTCTGCTGCTCTTCTGCATACTGTTCACGTGCAGTTCCCAAACGAGCCCCTCGTTGTTCAGTAGTCTGCTGCTCTTTTGATATACGGTTTACGTGCAGTTCCCAAACGAACCTCACGTTCAGTACTCTCGGGTCCTCTTCTCCACACTATTTACGTGCAGTTCCCAAACTAGCGTGTCCTTGTTCACTGGGTTTTGTTTCTGGGCAGCTCTTAGTCAACATACCTCTGTATTCGACTTGCAAGATTTGACTTAAACAAACTATCTAACAAACATTTGAAATTAAATAAAAGCTTGTAATAACTGTTTGGGCGCCATTTTTTGATTTGTCATTTTGAGAATTGCACATTTTGCTACAAAACCATTTTATGGCTGTTATACATTTTGTTATAAATATATATACATTACCCATGTATTTTTAATAGTTTTATATATAATATAAGTAATTATTGTTGTCATCAAAAAACACGTCGTCACATTAATATAGTAGGTAGGTGTTTAAGTAAAATGTATTTGTAAATTACAAAATAAGAATTGTTTGTAATCGCGAATGGAAAATATTTTACAAAAGTATTGTATAAAATATATACTAACATTAAAAACATACTTTGTTTTTTGTTTGTTTTTATGTAAGAGAAATTACTTATTATTTAATAGAGAATAGGTAACTAAAATTATTAGACCGATTTTGAAAGTTTCTTCGCTTTTAAAAGGCTTATAGCTAAAGATGTGCATTAGCACACGGACATAGGCTAGGTTTGGGTCCCTAGAAAATCATTATGTCACCTGAGCGAATTCAGGCGGTCGTTAATATCGTTTCTAGTTCGATTTTTTTCTCATCATATTCCGTTTTTTAAGATTAAACAAAACTTAAACAAAGAAGTAGTGATTCTAATACTAAGATAGCAAATAGACCTGCAGAGTATAGTAAAGTGACTAGTCACAGCCTTTATACTAAGCGGATTTTGTTTATATTGTTTCTTTTTTGGTGACGGTAAAACATTTGGCGGACTTCTGTCGGGCTGCCTTTTTATGGACGAGCATACAGTCCACCTAATGGTAAGTGAATACTGTAGCACATGGACATCCTCGATACATGTCAACATTAGTCCAAAATAATAAACGTTGGCACGCCCCCGGAGATACAGAAATAAATTTGGAGAAAGCGTTCTTATCATTAAACGCTTTCAGTATAGATATTGATAGTAAAGACTTCCCCCATTTGAGAACAATATATAACAAAAACAATAACAACTATAACAAGAATAACACAAAAACGAAATTATAACAAAACAATACAGAAATTGCTTCTAATCTAGAAAAACGGAGTACAGTTCAGTTGAAAATAAAACTAGCTTTTACACAGGTATTGTGTTTAAATTAATATTTATTAAACTATGAAACAAAAACGTGGAGTTATATGAAAGCTACTGATCTGGTCTGATGATGATTATATGAATCTGGTATTCCTTATAGTTGTAATATATTAAAGTCGGATAAGTTTGCGGCCTTTTTATAGTGAAAATAATGAAGAATTTATTGAACGGACTATTGTTCATTTAATTCGACTATCTTTCGCTATTTTTCTGGCGCAGCCATTATCCCATCACTATAAAATTTTTGGTGTTTCTGAGAGAGAAACTGATTTAAATTTTTTATACAGGTTTTTCTTGAATGTAATTTTACTCCATTTAGAGAATTTTGTAACGAGCGGAATTAATGATAATAACGAAGGTGCTGTTTGAACTGTATGGAGGATGCATTAAAACTTTCCAGCCAAGGTCCTTCAGTTTTTGTTTAGTCATCAAAGACGTATGCGGTCAAGCATTGTCATGATGGAAAACTACGCCTTTTCTATTCATTAATTCTGGGCGTTTTTCTTCAAGTGCTTGTTTCAATTTTACTAATTGCTGACAGTAGATATCAGAATTAATCATTTGGCCATGTGACAAAAGCTCGTAATACACAATGCCTTTGCAGTCTCACCATACACATAACATGACTTTGTTCCGAGTGAGGCCTGGCATTGGGACTATTTGTGATGGCTCACCTCGTTTAGATCAAGATCGTCTTCGAACATTGTTATCGTAGGTGATCCTCTTCTCAGCGCCTATAACCAATCTCGTCAGAAATGGATCGATTTCATGTCAATTTAGCCATATCTCGCATATGGAAATTCTATTCACCAAGTTTCTGTCAATTAAATCATGCAGCACCGAAACATCTGCTTTTTTTACAAAATTCAGTTTATGCAGGTGATCCAGAACTGTTGAGTGGTCAATACTCTTACGCAATTAGATGACTGCTTATGTGTCGATCTGCTTCAATTTTCTCAATGATAACATTAACATTTACCTTAAAATAGGACGACGGAACAATATCATTCACATCAAAATTGCCAGACCGAAATCTAAAAAGATAAAACTTTTAACTTGGTAATTTCAATTTGCCGCCATTACAAAAAAATGACCTGTCAAACGGTATATCACTTTCCCGCCAGTGATCAGTGTTGCTAGAAATATACGAATAGCAAGTAATACGATTAAAGTCATACGTTTAGAAAGGCCGCGAAATATTCCCACCACCTTATTATATTAGGGTCGAAGAGAAAATTTCTTCGTATTTTTTAAAGAAATTCAAGACAATTTTTTTAAAAGTTTAATTACATTTACTTATAATTGATCGGTAACTTCTTGCCATCTGGTAGATAGTGTCATGATCCCCATTGCTCTAGAAATTCTGGGATTTCTGGTTAAAAAATTGCGAGAAATAGTTTTGACAGTCCTCTCTTGATGTCAACCTTACGTTACTTAAAGAGTTCTGAAGTGCCCGAGACAGGTGGCAATCTGAGGGGGCAAGCTCAGGGTTATTATACCGTGGATGCATCAACACTTCCCAGCCAAGCTCTCAATTTTTGCTGAATGGCTAAAGATGTGTGTGGTCTGGCGTTATCATGGTGAACCCTTTTTGTTTATCAGCTCAAGCAGTTTTGTCTTAATTGCTTGCTTTAATCTTATAAGTTGCTGGCAGTAGAGGTCAGAATAAATAGTTTCCCCCGGCGGTAGGCGGTAAAAGCTCATAATAAACGATACCTTTCCCATCCCACGTGTGTGTGTGTGTGTACACACACACATCCCATCCCAACCCACGTTTGTGGATTGCGGAGCCTGCCCGCGATTTGACCACGATCTTTTTAACACATTCTTGCCGTATGTGATCCACTTCTCGTCACCCGTGCTCAGTTGTTTCAAAAATGGTTCAGTGTCATTTCGTTTTAACAGAATCGCAAAGGGAATCACTGTTTAAGAGGTTTATTTCCTTAAGATCACGTGGCACCCAAATATCGAGCTTTTTCTGGTACCCAGACTTTTTCAAATGACTTAAAACCGTTTTTTGATCAATACCCAGTTCCTCAGCAATGTGATAGCTACTGATGTGTCGATTTTGCTCCGCTTTTTCACAGATGGCATTGCCTTTATCTGTAACTGGGCGACCAGAGCGAGTTGCATCTTTCACGTTAAAATTTCCAGACTAAAAATGTTTGAACCAACTTTGTGCTACCCTTACCGATACCGCATTAAATCCATAAATGCCACATTTTTTTTGTATTTTTTTTTTTTAAATTTAGCGAATGATACTACAACCAGCCAGGTACAAATAGTACAACCAAAGAGATTTGATTACAACTTCATACGAAAAGATTTTCTCCCCGACTTATTACCTATTTATATAGGTAATATATAAAGAAATTTACTATTTATATTATATTTATATATAAAGAAAGCAACTAAATAAGGTGTCAGATAAGCAAACAACCCACTCGGTGGTAAGTGGTAGTGGGAGGGTGGACGGTGCACTCCCATCTGGGCGCACTCGACTGGCCACGTTACGGTCAGTCGAGTGCCTAACAGAACACTATCGTAAACTGTACTGCAATTCATACAATATCCTATTCCCCCAACGTTACGTACGTTACGTGTTTCGGTAGTGAGAAGATATTGCCAGAGCCCATTCCCACCCCACCTATCTCGTCCTATCCCATCGAATAAAAGTAACTGCTTAGTTCATTATACTCTCAGCTTTCCATTCCACTCCATAAATTTATTCGTATTTAATAAAATAAATACGAATACCTAATATAATCGCTTGAGTACAACATTTTGGCAAGTCAGGCAAAGATAATAAGTTAAGACCATTTAATAAATTGTTATCGTGTTGCGCAAAACAAATGTGGCTAAACGTAATAGAGTAATGGAAAATGAAGGCAAATGAAATTATATCTCTGTTATCTATCATGGATGTCAATATCACGATTTCTGCCATGTCATTTGTAGCGCATATAACCGTGACATTTATCTTGTGTCAGCGCAACGACAGCACGTGGAGTTTTCAAATTCGACCTATTTAGATTGCCGATCCTGCTCGAAGGATCATTAAATATTGTTATGTATTATGTTTGTTTAAAAGTAAGGGACGACGCTACATACCAGGGTCCAGTGTTGTGTGGAGAAGCGTAAACCCGCTTATGTTGAGTGCTAGACAGATACTCATTCATTTTCTTTATAAAGCTGTTTTTTAATTCAGTTAACGGTGGTGTTGCTATTATTAAATATACTTTTCACGCCAGTAGAAAGTACTATTGCCATAATATGAACGCGTAAACCAAACAATTTAACTGCAATGAAGGCAAAATAATATATGTATTTCATTTCATGTACATGAATAAAAAGGAAAAAGAATAAATGCATTATGTTTGTAAAAGAAACCACTATGGTAGACAATTCTTTCTAAGTAACTGTATCACATCAGTTTTACTGAACATTTGGTTCATTTATTAAGTATTTGTTGTTTCGTTTTTATTTTTGCGTGTATTATATCGAAATGATACCCCAGCCGTGCCCGTCCAAAGACACGGACAACATATACTGAACATATACATATACATACTGAAGGTGACATTCTCGAGCTAGGACGGAATTTCGGTCTCCATAAAAAAAAAACAACCATGAAGTGCACTAAAGCCTAATGAGAAGCTTATGATGGTCAATATTTACATGTTAGCTGAAGTGGCAGTGGGCAGGGCACATAGCTCGAAGAACCGATGGCCGATGGGGCAGAAGGGTTCTCGAATGGAGACCACGTACCGGCGGACGAAGCCGAGGACGTCCATCTGCTAGATGGACAGACGACCTCATAAAGGTTGCGGGCACCCGCTGGATGCAGGTCGCTGCCGATAGGTCTAAATGGCGGACAATGGGGGAGGCCTGTGTCCAGCAGTGGGCGTCCGGGGGCTGAGAAGAAGAAGAAGAAGGTACTAAACACGTGGCCTACAGAAACGCATTTCTGAAAAACAAAGTGTGTCTCAAAAACACCTGTGTATCGAAATATTTTAGAAAATATTTTCTAATCGTTAATATTAAATTTAATATTTATTAATTATTTATTAACAAGTACAAAAACTTACCATGTTGTTGTGTCTATCTACATACGAGTATATCTACTAAAATCTAAGTATAATATTAATAATCGAATATATATTACTCAGTTTAATAGACATATGTAAAATAAGTACATAAATATCACTCAACCAGGAAAGTTTGTAATTCCTGAAACACCGTTGCCAAATAGATAGTGACATTACTTTATTTGAATTCAATTAAAAAAACACACTTTAAGTTGTTAAATTTTCGATATTAGGTACTATCTACAAATCCTGAGCTTGCGTTAAAGATTTATGTTAAGATTTGTGACAGCTGTCAGAGCTCTTCCTATAATAACCGGACCATATAAATATCTATTTATGTATATTTGTTATCATTATTTATGTATTGTATTAGGTACTTTATGAGGAACTTCTCTTAATTCTGTTTTCCCAAAGGTTGACTGGCAAAAAATGCCATAAATCATTGAGTCTGCCTTTTGTATAGGTACTCATTTAGTTTTTTTTTATAGACTAGTGGGCGGACGAGGAAGCGGTCCCACATAATGGTAAGTGTTACCGCCGCCCATGGACACCTGCAGTGGACACCACTTCCCGCGGGAACGTTATTTTTGTAGCCTATGTTCTTTTTGTGATGCGCAAAAAGGTTCATGCAAAATTTCTGTTCGATTCTTCCATTCATTGATGGTTTCAAATTTATATATTACTTAGATATATTACTTACTTACATTTTATATATGACTGTTTAACTTTTCTATAAAAGAAAAATCAGACACAATATACTGATGAGAGTATTGACAGATAGCTTTCAAATATCAAATCTGTACACCCATAATTTTGTTTTTCATTGTAAGTTGTGGCACCCGTCCAGCGGGTGTGGCGACCAGCCTCTTTACGCCTCCAAACATTGGTCCAATAAGGCCGCCAACACGGCTATTAACAATATCACACCTCTTGTTGACGTTGGTTTATCAGTTAGAGGCTTTTATATTTGTCGGTTTATATTCCTAATCGTTGTTGATGGCTTCAATGTTGGGTGTCAAGGGCTATCGCACTCGCAGTATGTGACCGCACGCGGACAACTTTACACGTCGTACACTAGTCCAGTACGCTCCGAACCGCCGCTACAAACCACCGCGACTTTTATAAGCGTTTTTTATTTATTATCATACCGACCTTGGCGCTATTTCGAAGTCGTGTTTGTGCGTCTATATGCACAGGGACCCACGTGTGTGTGAGTACAATATCCACATATTATTTTTATTCCGGCAATGCAGCTTTCACGTTTAAATTTAGATAAACTCAATAACATACTCAATAAACTCATACTTTCAATTTTTGAAACTATATTCATAGAACTATTTTTTTTTTAAATAAGAGATAACAGTTACAAATATTTAGAAGTGTAAGTTTCTTAGTTAGCGGATAGTTATCGAGTAATTAATATTGACGGATAGTACTTTGGCTATGGGTTAAAGAAAATGTACAATACCTACGACAAACAATATTTTCGTGAATGTAATTTGAAACACTGAAAAATAATATAAAACCTATATAGGTTTATTTATTTTCTTACAGAAAACAATGTAGATTGTGAATTATTATTTAGATTATAAGTTACTAAACTTAGGCCAATTAGTTTTCAACATTTAAATTATGCTTTTCTAGTAGGGATTGCGAAACAAAAATAAATATATTTGGGATTTCATGGGATGCTGTAACAACGAATTGTGGACTTAGGAGAGCAGGGAAATGTTAATTGAATATTATTCATTTATGATTAATTATTCTTAATTACTTAATAAGGGCTCAACATGGACCCCTGCGGGACTCCCTTTTCTACCAAGATTGAACGTAGACTCATAATTTAAAATGTAAACACTTAATAGTAACATGATGTACCAATGTAAATCGCTGAGTCAGACAAAGCAATAAAACTACCGTAATGACAATTAATTAGTAGCACGCGGAATGCGCACGATTCACATTGTCAAACGCTTCGCTGGATGTCAATTAATTGACCACCCAGTAGTAAATTATATTGATATTGCAATATTTATTACTTCTATTTTTATGCGTATTTACGCGTAAATGCGTCACTAGTTTCGTGAAAGGAGTAATTGCGTGCAGAAATAGGTATACTCGTAGGTATATTCTATTTGTATAACGCTACAAGACGGGCCCACGGTGGCGCCGGACAAACAACATTCTTACGACGGAACCACAGACATCACATTACCTACTCATTTTTACGTTGTCTGTAAAAAAGATATCTATATATAAAGTTTTTATTAGTTGGTACAATGTCATTAGATTATTACCAAATTTTATAGGCGTTTTTATTGGTTTTTCGTTATAAGGGATATCAGAGACTAACTTGTCGTGCACTGTTTTACTTGTATATTTTAACATTGTATATTTTATGAAATTATATTTATTTTTATTTATACTATAATTTTATAAATATTTATGACCGGCATTGATATTAATATTAAAATATTTCACATATATTATACCATACTATCAGTCTATGTCTTTCCAGTGCTGGAAATAATCCTCTCCTGAGGCACGCTACCACACACGATCGGAACATCGTTCTCTCCTTATCTAGTCAATATCGGTTTAACACTTTCTCTATAAATAGTCAGTCCATGACAACTAAAGTAGTTGGTTATGTATGTTAGCCAATTAAGCTAACATGCAGCGATAAAAGATGCGCTTTCCATTTAAGAAATATAATGTTTGTGCGCATAGAATACTAAAATTTATTTGTTATGTTCGGATTTACTTTATTCCACAATTATTACATTAAACTACCCGCTGATAGAAGTTATTCATTCATTGCTGCCGCAATATTTATAATCTATATTTGTTTTTATCAGAGTTATTCCGTAGCGTACCAAAATACCCGTCGATTATCGTGTGGGCTGCAAGGTGATGGTATATCGTGGAGATGGTCGAGACATTCATGATTGCGACTCGTGCGCTCTGCGGACGGATGGAATCGGTCAGAACGAGGTATCTAGATCATGATCATGGCCACCTTGACCTTGTGTTACCTTCCCGGGTTATCCTAGGTTACGTTTTCTTCGCTTTTACTCGTAGCATTCGTATATTTTTACTATTTTTTTCGAGGGAATTTATGACCCCAATTGTTGTATTTACTGTTTTCTATAACTTGTAAGAGATCAATCGTGATATACCTAGATGATTATTCATTGCGATTAAACTAAAGAACACTTTATAAGTATGTAATTTTTCAGTTATAGGTAACGTTAAGATGTCTGATTTATGATAATTTTGTTCAATCTAAATACGATTTTGTTTAAGCAGACAACAACGAAGATATTGACAACGAGAATTTAACAAGATAACCCATTGATAACTGACATTATTATTATTATTTAATCATATATAAGTTTTACATGGACATTTACCTTCATAGCAATTAAACAACTAAACAAAATATTATTTACTAAACAATTAAACAAGAAAATATTATTTACCTTCATTCTTTACAATATGTTGTCAATTAAAGAATTGTCTACTGCTAATGTATGATTAAGATTTCTCATGTCTGGAAAAGTACATTTGGCAGAGAGGCTTACGACTTCCCAAACACCATTTCTACAGAAGTAAATTGGAATAAAATAAATCATTGTGTTGTTTAACCTTTCACTTTCTGTTAAATTAAAATGGATAGGACGATATGCACACATGCTTACACGATGCACACATGCACACAATAGCTTCGTTCGCGGTAAGGATTCAGAACTGATTCGGAACTATACGTATGCGCAGTTCAAATAATGCCGTTCGCGGAACACACAGTTCAGAATTTCTAGTTACAGTTCTGTGTTCGCGGAACCGTCGAACTCGATTCAGGATCGATTCAGAATCAGTTCTATCAGTTCTATAACTTTGGCAAGAATCCGTAGTTCCAGACATGCGCAGTTTTTACCTAACGACATTTGACATACATGCTGCGGCTATATTCAGTTGGTTAGAAACTAATAAACTGGTTAAATAGTTAAATAAAATATAAATTTTATTAATTTATTAAGGGTTAAATAAAATATGGTTAGTTTTGTTTGTTGTTTATATAAATAAGTTTATATAATACTCTAATAAGAGTAATCTGTTTTGGTGGGTCCACTTAAATACTTGCCAACTTAGGGGTAAATAAGTGGGATGGGTTTTTTTAGGGGTATTTTTAGGGATTTTTTGACTTCATATATTTTTTTGAATATATATTTTTCATATATATGTGAAAGTATAGGCCCTGGGACAATCCAAACTATAATAGCTAATCATATTTATTTGTTGACCTAGCGACTTAACGACATCTAGTACAAATATATTACAACTACTCTGTGGTGACTGGTGGTTATTGTGCCTATGCTTACTGGAAATACATATGTACGTTGATTATTGTTTACTTGTTTAATTCGATTTTGTTGTTGTACTGCTGTGCCGACAAGCAATTTGTTAATGATGCCTAAAGAAACTAAAAATAAAAAAATATACAGTCAGAAGTACACGTAGATTTGGGAAACAGATCCAGATTTAAAAGGTAAAGAAATTTCATTGCATTTTTGTAATTTATATTTTTTCTTTTATTATATATTTTTCTAAGTATTGGGGGATTTCTAAGTAATTGGGGCGATTTTGGGGGTTTTTGACTTAAGCTTTAGGGATAAATATTTTTGAGAGTTGGTAACACTGCCGATGACAGTAGATCGTACGCAGTTTGGTTCCGAAATCGTTCGCGGAAATAAAAATCACGAATCGGTTTATAACCGAGCATGCGCTCTACTACGATTCCAAATTAGTTCAGTACTAGTCCAGAATCAGTTCCGAATCCTTACCGCGAACAAAGCTATTATATGCTGCAAGTGGTTCTTATAATATACATATTTGCATTAAAAATACTATTTGTTGTAATTTTTTATTATCCTTAATTTTCGATGATATCTATGATGTTTTGCTAAAAAAAATACATGAACTTGCATAATTTTGTTTGACGATCTGTAGTATGTTGGCTTAGCGTTATGTAAACTATTGTGTTCGCAGCTCGCAGCCACACCTCCGTACGATGTTGTAATGTTTACTCACAAAATACATGGCGCTCCAGACCGCACGCAGTAGATGAAATTAAAATTATATATATATATATATATTTATGGAGGAAGGTGGCAGACGAGCATACAGTTCACCTGATGGTAAGTGGATATTGTAGCCCATAGACATCCGTGATACATGCCAACATTAGTCCAAAATGCCAAACGTTGGCACGCCCCAGGATGCGCTGCCTACCTTTGGATATAGGAATGGATTTGGAGAAAGGGTTGGGGAAATGGGGAGGGATATGATGGGAATTGGCTCTGGGAACATCTCACTCACTACCGAAACACGTACGTACATTAGGGAAATAAGATAAAGTGGGAAATGCAGTACATTTCAAGGTAGTCTTCTGTGAGAGAGGGGTAACGTGGCCAGTCGAGTGCCCTCAGCGGCTGTTGGATTGCAGCGTGCACTCTCCCTCTCAAACTTTTTCAATACTCTTTCAAATCACAAGATTTGTTCATTAGTGATTCATAGAAACGAAATGATATCAATGTGTTCTATTCTAATGCAGATAGGTGTAGATACTCAGCGCTGAATTGAAACTAGCAGAAAATATACATTATTCATTAATTACGAAGAGACAGAGTAACTAAACAGCCAGGGTCCATAATTCGAATGCTTTGGAATACATTTATAAATTTTAATTTCACATTTTATGATTGTTTGATTTTTATTTTATTTAGGAAGCTTTAAATTTATTGTGATTACATATAGTATATTCTATATGAGTTACCAATATAATCAATAGCTTAAACAAAGTTGCCACATTTAGAAAATAAATAACAATTTCACAAGAAATTGTCAACAGTTTTAGAAAAAATAACGATTTAGAATAGCAATAACAGACAGGCTGGCTTCAGCAGATTACAGATCATATTATGTAATGTTTTATTTTGGCAATAAATAAAAAAAATATTAATCTAGTTAAAACCAAATTTGCACAACAATTTCCGATATCACTACTGTGTACGTAGCTATTATCTATGCTAGTCGCATATTTAGCAGTAAGAGTCCGTTTAACTGTATTTATTCCATTAAAAAATAAGTCCTTATAAACAAGTTATAAAACCTTGAAACTGTTTGATTGCCATCAAGACGTATCGATGTAACTGCGTGTGTTCGTCAATACGTACGTCACACGTAATAGGCCGCGTTATGAATCCAATCGATTTTACTACTTCTTTTTTTTCTCTTTATTTTATTTAGGGGCTTTTACACTATTGTGTATGTTAGCCCCATCGTACCCTAAAATGATGAACTTTATCCATTATTATCGATTAGAGAAAAAAACATACTCATCAAGTCTACTTTCTTACACAAACTAATAACAAAATATGTGAATTCTTCTACAATGTATTTAAGCAACAATTTTATTTTATTTTCTAAACTCACCTGACTAAAACATATATTTTTAATTTTAAGAAAAATACTTTTAATGTGTGTTCCATTTTCTTGCTCTACACTCACTCACTTTTCTCCTCCGCCCTGTTTCTTAAAATTAAACTTCGTTCTTCGTAGTCACTAAATGTTTGTTCGTAACTGTTCAATTATTTTTCCACCAACATGTCTTGCCATTTCTTTTTCTTATTTTTCTTTGATTTCGACCTCATAGTTGAACTATGTTCTTCTTCCATAACCTCACTGTCCCCTCCCTCTGTGATATCCTTGTGAATCACCGCCTCTGTTACCACTATATCTCCGTATGTTTTATTCCATCCTATAGAGTTTTTAACACATAAAACTCGTTTTAAAATAATCATTGGTTGACAATTTGTGGCGTCTGCTGTCACGAACTACGACATTTTTGGCGCGAGCACTCATCAATAATGTTTTACTACTTTTCTCGACGGAATTTTAGTTAACTTACCCTTAGTATTGTTTTCTATAAATGGTAAAAAGTGCTCAAGCGTGATTTGGATGAGCCTTCTTAATTACGATTAGTATCTATTTATTTATACACTTCATTGCACAGCATACAGTTGAACCCGTTCACACCCGGATACCTTAAAGAAAATGGTTCTTCAATCCTTTCAATCTGTGATCTTCAGTTTATCTTCTTAACATTCGTGACCACTTATTTTCTATTTCTATTCACATTCATTTACAGTATAGCGGTTCGCTTATGGAATGCATTACCCTGTGGAATAACTCAGCGCGCTCAGTCTCTGGCTAGTTTTAAGACTCGTGAAAGAACACTACCTCGCAGACTAAGAGTTCTCTTACCTCCAAATTATTTTCCTTTATCTTTCTGTATGCATGTATGTATGCATATGTATGTATGTCTATCTATGCATGTATGCATATATATTAATGCATGTATATATTAATACCTGTACGTGTCTATATACTTCTGTGTGTGTGTATCTATGAGTGTATATACAGACATTATTTCCTCATTGCACCATCTACCTCTATTTCGCCTACTGACTTCTCTTCACCACCTAAATGTTGCCCGGATGATATCGCTTTAGCGATAAGGCCGCTGGTTGTACTTCTAATAACTTGTACCTTGTATTATTCTGTATATTAATTGAATCTTCCGGGCTACTTGGCCGAGGTCGGAATCGGCAAATTGGCAATGGGAACGTTTGGAAGAAAGAAAAGAGATTCCAGAAGACCTCGGCCAAGTAGCCCGGAAGATTCAATTAATATGGACACCGGCCGAGAAAGCCTACACTCCACTATTATTCTGTATGTTTTTTGTGTATAATAAAGTGTATCTATCTATCTATCGTGCGAAAGGTGAGCATAATGCCAGTGACGTAGAATGGGTCACTAGCACCTGGTGTGAATCTCAAGTTTGCCCCCCCCCCCCCCCGTCTCCATATTTTCGCAATCTGCCATGAAAATATTGAAACATGCTCAAATGAACAGCCGCCTGGTGCGGACCGCATCAGCCCCACCCCCCTCGTGCTACACCACTGTATAATGCCTTATTAAGGCATTTTTTGCCAGCCTTCCTCTGGGTTAATCAGAGAGGTTCAATCGGGAGGTGCGTGAATGACTCGAATGAGATGTGGTAAAGTAAATACAAAATGCAGTTCTTCAATCATGAGTTTTCATTTATGTTAAAATAATCTCAAGATACTCTTCATTTTTTTTTTCAAATGCAGCATTGAACTTTTTCCTTTTAACTAAAGTCTTTAAGTTTAACATTTGGCATTAATATTTAATGTTAATGCCCTACCGATTCATTATGTAATTGAGTTATAGATAATTTTGGACGGTTTGTTATCGTTTCTATCTGTGCGTGGGCGACGCGACGTGGGCTATAATAGGGGGTGTGGGGGGTGACGTGAGCCGAGGGGCGGGGTGTAGTCAGAGGGTGTGCTCTGTAACCGTGCCATTGTCAACATTAGCATGCGTTATACCGTACCAGACGTAGGCTTGGTGTTTTGATGCCAGAAAACATGCTATGAACAAACGATAGTTATACTTAGGTATTTTCTCGCACCTCTCGTCACCGAATGTTCATGCGCACTTCCTCAACATAAAGTTACTGCGCTACACTTTATGTAGCGAACCTGACAGTTGCGGAACGAATTGCCTACTGAGGGTTTTCACCTGAATTAACATTCGTAACATGGGGCTCTTTAAAAGGTCTGTGAGATTCTGCGCGGTCGGCAGCTCACCCGCATCTCCCCTGGTGTTGCAGGTGTCCACGGGCGGCGGTGACCACTTGCCATCTCGTGGCTCACTCGCTCGTCTACCACCTCTTCTATAAAAAAGATGACCCTTGCATTGTTAGAATTCACTTTGCAAGATTTGTTAGAACTTACTTATACATACCATTTATGAAATGTTACTCAATGAATGTGTCCTGTGTTTCTTTATTTTATAACAACCTGTAAAAGTGGGAAAGATCCTTCATAAAAGAAACGAAACTGGGTGGTCTAAGAATGTGATAGCCTGACGAAAACCTTCCTACAATTTCTAAACCATATCTGACACCCCCATAGCCCTCTAAGGGATTAACTCAGGGATTTCTATGAATCATTCGATATCATTCACACCTAATTACCCACGCCGTAGAGCCGATAATTTCGGCGCGTAGATAAACATTCCATTTGAGAGCTAATTTGATAATTTGCCGTCGAAAATTTTTGATAATTACTGATATTAATTCCACGGAAAAATACATGTTGATTAAAATTCATAGGCCACTGATTAAAAGTAAAGTTAATTAAGGCCTCTGAACTGTAAAACTCAATTTTATATATCAGTCATGTAATGTACTCATAGTGTTGTTAAAATTAGCGTTTAACGTCAATACTTCGTCAGTGATAATGGACCTTTAAGTTTCGAGCATTTAACGCTCTTGAGCGTTATAGTTTAAGTTTTTAAAGGCTCGACTTTGTAACGCTCACGAGCGTTTGATGCTCCAGTTTTAAAATTCATTCATTAGCGCCATACGCTCAACGCCCCTATTTACAACATTAATGTGAATCTCTCGAGTCTACACTACATTTTCTCCATAAATCGTAAACTATCTCTATGTTGGACATCAAAAGAGACATCAATATTAGGTAGGTAGGTACATGGGATTACATACTACACATAGGAAAAAAGAACGGAATAAACAACATACTCCGAGCAATATACCAGATGTATGCATAAGTTTTTTCCGGTTTAACTAAGAGATGGCGCCAGCGAAAAGTACGCAGCGTATTAATTTGACACATACGTCATTTGTTCGGCTGACATTTAAACTACAAACACACACAAGTTGAGTCCGCCAAAAACTAGCGTCTTTGTTTTATCGTTCAGTGATCATGTTGAGTTTTGTGCCTAAAAAAGATCATTTGCGACACGCATTGCTTTTCTTATTTAATCAAAAGAAAAAGGCTGTTGAAAGTCATCGTTTGCTGGTAGAAACATATGGTGAACACGCTCCATCGATTAGAACACGTAAGACATGGTTTCGACAATTTAAAAGTGGTGATTTCAATGTGAAAGACAATGAGCGCTCTAGTAGACCACAAAAATGCGAAGACGAGCAATAGCAGGAGTTATTGGATGATGACCCAACTCAAACTCAACGGCAATTAGCAGAAGCATTACACAAGAAGCAATCAGCAGACGTTTACGAGCAATGGGGAAGATCAATAAACTCGGTAAATGGGTCCCACACGATTTGAACGAACGTCAAAAAGAAAATCGCAAAGTCACTTGTGAAATGCTGTTTCAACGTCACGAAAGGAAATCATTTTTGTATCGAATTGTGACGGGTGACGAAAAATGGATTTATTTTGAAAACCCGAAGCGGAAAAAATCGTGGCTTTCACCTGGCGAAACCGGTCCTTCAACACCAAGACCAAATCGCTTCGGCAAGAAGACCATGCTCTATGTCTGGTGGGACCAGAACGGTATTGTGTATTATGAACTCTTGAAGCCCGGCGAAACCGTTAATACACAACGCTATCGCCAACAAATGATTAATTTAAACCACGCATTAATCGAAAGACGACCGGAATGGGCCAGAAGACATGGCAAAGTGATTTTGTTACACGACAATGCTCCGCCTCACACAGCAAAACCAGTGAAAGACACCTTGAAATCGCTTGGATGGGACATCCTTCCGCACCCGCCGTACTCCCCAGACCTGGCGCCATCTGACTATCACCTCTTCGCATCAATGGGGCACGCGCTCGCAGAGCAGCACTTCAGCAATTTCGAGGAAGGAGGAAAAATGGCTCGACGAATGGTTTGCCGCAAAAGACAAGCAGTTTTTCTGGCACGGTATTCATAAATTACTTGAAAGATGCGCCCATCTTTCAAGTAATTTATGAATAATGATTGTTAAATAAATGGATGACACATTCGAACAGTTAACAGTTGTTAAATTTAGTTCCGTGTGTGTTTTACTAAACGGTCTATTAATGTTAATAAAGTAGATACGAATATTAGGTACCTACATATTGTCGAATTATTCAACTACAGGAAATTTTTGATACTGGTTGATTCTTTAAGTTTTTCTCGTTATCAATCATTCCTAAACATTCGACGACATTTAATACGACTTAAAGTTATCATATCTAAATGTAACTATTTTCTAGTAGCGTATTTCCTTATCATGTCTTATATAAACAATGAATTCATAAGTAAAATTAATGAAGAAATCGCAGATAAAGTTTCTTTGTTATCAATGTCAACTGCATAGTTGTGGAGCAGGTCAAATGTCAACGTTGATGTAAATTGTTTACAGTAAACCCAAATGAATGTGCCTAGTCTTTGAGAAATCAGCTTAATATAGCGATATATTTTTTATATTAATTTGTGGTCGAAGATAGAATAATATGATCTGGTTTTAATAGCTACACATTAAAATGCTAATGGTATGCAAAATTTCATTTACGTAATAGAAAAATACATTTAATTCCTGTTTGGTTGAATACTTGTTCGGCAAAATCATTTTAAATTCAAAGTGAATATTTTATCGAAATTGAAAATCATCACAGTGTACCGAGGTCACCATTTATTAGGAAGCGTAAGACTATATCAAATACCACACCATGTCAGCCTATATCTCTCTAATGCTGCATATGGGTAGGTTACTCCGCGGTTCACCACCACACATAGATGTTTGGCTGGACAATGGAGATACGATCTCTCTATTGTCCAGCATACTGATTCTATGAGTTATGTCGCTAACTTTTGTTCATTATCGAATCCCTTCGTTTCGGTCAAAGAATTTTACCCTGCAAAGAAATACTGCCCATAATTCTCTCCATAGCTTACTGAGCGACTTATGGATCTACCGTCAGCATCGGAGGCCATTCAACGCCTTGTGAGCCCTAATTAATATGTAAGACTTGAACGTTAAACATTGTAGTTATTTTTTTAACGTTTGATGGTCTTAAACCACTGACGTTAAAAGCTCAAGTCTAAAACGGTTAAGGTTCTATGGCGTTGACTTAGCGCTTGAGCGCTCATTGCTCACATTTACAACACTAGCTCCACGTCATAACTGACAGGTTTTAATGATTGAGGACTTTCAATGTAAAGTAATTTCTACATTCACATTTAGATTCAAATTTATTGAAGAGTTTAAATTTTTATAGCGAAAATTGCAATAAGTGTTTCACGACTAGCTATGTCCATCTGTTTTTTTACCAAATGCATAGGCAAATTTTTACATTCAAACTGTGAATGTTAATAATAGACGGACCAATAAGTTGAAGCCACACAATATTGTGTTATCTTGTGAAGATTGATTGGGGCCATTTTGGTACTCAGCTTGATATATACGAGTTAGATGTTATTAGATACTTGTTATAAAGTTAGATGTGACAGTAAATACATTCACATGGAATTTAGAAAGGTTTGGTACCTTGATATGTTACCTTTGTAATACAGAAAAGCAATTAAATATAAACTAGATCAGCCAGCTTCATGCCCCTGTGCACTGCTAGATATAGATCTCGAGTTTCATCCCACACTGGTTTCCGCTCTCCACATTCACCCGTTTGAGACGAACTTTTTAAGTGGTCTGTCCACTTGACTCCTTATGTCGTTAATTATGATAATCTTATTTAGACGTTTGTTCTGTTAAATACATATGTACATTTTCTTGAAGCGTCGGAGGAATAATGGCTCATTTAAACAAGGAGAGTTTCTCGAACATCGGTCAAAAGTTAGCATAAATAACTACATTGAGTTTTTATCATCATGTGAACAGTTGTAGGCGAGAATTGTATGTAGTTTGGTCGCATACGAGAATCGTATACAATATTGTTGCCCGAACTGTTCGAGAAACTTTTCTTGTGTCCTAACTCTTTTGATAGAAAGTCTACACTGAGAAGAATCTAAACACCGGTAGAATTTTAAAACTATTTAGATTGTAATTAAGTCGTTTGGTTAGAGTTACAAAAAGAGGTGTGTAATATACACGCTTTTTGTTATGTCGGACTCATTATAATTATTCCAATTACTTACCGTGAAAACTATCAGAACGGATAAATTACTGTCGTGAATATTTACACGTGTAAAACCAGTTTCTTTACAATATTCAGATACTCAAGATTTTACTCGAAGCTATGGTTTCTTGGAGCAGATTTTTTTCTTTATTAACTTTTACAGTTTCTTCACTAAAATCTTCGTTGCATAATTTAATGCTTACTCGATGAGATGAAAAACTGTATCAAATGTCCAGCAAGTCTTGAGCTATACACGGACAGATGATATGTCCAATTAGACCCATTTGACTCCATCCAACGACGTGCTGTTCGTATTGTCGACGATCCCACTCTCACGGACGGTTTAGAACCCCTCAGCGTTCGGAGAGACGTTGCATCTCTCTGTGTGTTTTACCGCCTGTACAATGGGGAATGCTCTGAAGAATTGTTCAATATAATTCCCACCTCGGGTTTCTACAACCGCACCTCCCGTCACAGAAGTGCGGTCCATCCGCATTTCCTAGATACGGAGGTATCGCGTACTGTTCGGTCCAAAAATTATTTTATATCACGAACCCGTAGGCTGTGGAACGAACTGGCTCAAGAAGTCTTCCCATTAAGCTACGACATGGGGTTCTTCAAGAAAGCCGGGAATAGGATTTTGCAAGGTCGGCGGCGCGCCCGCATACCCCCTGGTGTTGCAGGTGTCCATGGGCGGCGGTAACACTTACTATCACGTGGGGTCCCACGTGATGGTAAGTAATAATCCCGGGAACCGTAGTTTATTGCCAATAGTAGATATATTTATTGACTATCTTAAGGTACCGTGATGGCTTTTAGGGTTGTATCGATATCTCAGAGATAAAATAAATAAACCAAAATTATTCAATAGTACTTAATATATTAATGATTTACACATGTTAATATTCAGTTTCTGTTTTTATATTTACAAATATTAACCTACAATTCTATCTAATCTAAATATAAAACGCTTTAAACTGAAATCCCGGGATTTGAGGAATATCCATATTCTTCTTTTGCTCTATGGTATTACTACAAGTACATAAATCACACTACCTAATTCCGACCTTTGCTTGTAAGCGACGATATCAAAAGACAACAAAAACGTTAATCAGATATAGACTACACCATGTTCGTTTTCATTGTTGTGGTATTGTTGTTGATATTAGTACCTACAATAACTCTGTATTTGTACAGTTTGGAAGAGGAGGATATGCGGAAAGTTGATTTTTTTCTATATTATCATCACAAAAAGAGGAATCTCTTTATAGTGGAGTGTAGGCTTTCTCGGCCGGTGTCCATATTAATTGAATCTTCCGGGCTACTTGGCCGAGGTCTTCTGGAATCTCTTTTCTTTCCTCCATATTCATATCCATATTCAGAAAAGAGATTCCAGAAGACCTCGGCCAAGTAGGCCGGAAGATTCAATTAATAATCTCTTTATATCTGCTTACTATTGTTATTAGTTTTATTTGCGTGTCATAACGTGCCAACATAATTTCAATAATCGTAAGACGTTCATTCAACGTGATAATGTAAACGAAAGTGACGACCATAAACACTTTGAATATGATGAAAATATGAAAATCTGTGTATCTTATTAATCTACTCGTATTGTGCAGTGTCGTGCTAAGTTAGACGCGCATTTTCCATTGGAGGCCCCCGAGGCGATCAATTATATTGTGTAATTTGAATATTGTGTAATCATATTGTGGATTGCGTAATGTTTTGATAGTTTAGGGAGCATATTGAAACGGTGCAAGACGCGATTCAATAATATTGCGCGCCCTATTGTACAACTTTATTGTAAGCTTAGGGGCCGCCTATGTTAACGTTCAATATATATTAGGTGCTTACCTATAAAATGACCGATTTGTATGAGAACTGATTTTTTTTTTGTTATACACACACTTATCATGTTAGTCGATATATTGGCCCATATTATCTACACAGTTTCGCCACCTCACTGGCAGTTGATTGATGCCATTTCTGGCAGTTGTCTCGTGGACGGGTATCAATGAATTCTCTAAGCCTTAATCACAGCTACTTCAGAATCAAGTTTTGACAAAAAGTTGTCCAAAATTCGAAAGAAAGATGTCATGACTAAGAAGTGAAGATGAGCTATTGACCAAACTTGATTGCTTTGTTGCCAGCTTTTCCACCATCGTCTGTAGCTCTGCTTGCTTTTTTGTTTTTAATTCTGTCACAGTAAATTAGACATAAATGTGATATTCTTCTTAAATAATTATTTCTTTCTTAAATTTTCATCTACAATCTACTTTATCTATCCTAAGTATGTATGACTTGGTTTTGATAACTCACATAGAATATTCGTAATGATACTAATGTTAAAATAATTTTGGATAATGTATGTTTAAGTGGTCATCTATCGTTGAATTTTTTGTGGGTGTGTGATTTGCTGATTTGATCAGTCTAGTGTGTGTACATATATAAATATAGTAGTTATATGTAGTGTGTTTGCTTACTTGCAAACTGCGCACTAACTTTAGTCGGTTGAACGTTACGTAAAACTTGTATCAGTTGTTGGTCAGTATCATCTCCAATTTAGTCAAATAATCCTTCAATATAGTCCTTCTTTTGTTCCTTAGCTTGTCAACTACACGTTGTCACTACACGCAGAATACGTACGTAGTAAATTAGCGAGCCATTTTTTATTCTTCTAACATCAGCCGTAGATTAAAGCACTATTTGATCATATCTAAATACATATTTGTAACATTCTTCCTTTTTGAGTATTGTCTCTTACTCCCCTCACCATTCCCTCTTCTGTGCTCAGTATTCCACTTGACTAGACCGGACAGTATTCTAGAGCCTTCGAAAAATAAATTTATTAAATTCCCCACGATTTCTTCTGTTTTTTTAAATTTTCAAATTCGCCTTAATCATCTAACGGCCGACCGGTGGCGTGGCCATCGTAGGGCAAAGTGATGCAGTGTGCGAGGTGACAAAGCTCAGAGGGCCCTGGCCAATCCGGATGCTCTTTGCGTACAAAATTATTATTCAGCAAAATTATAGTTCATTCATGATTATTTTCAAGTACTCAGTACAACACGACATGTATTCACACGAATGAGGGGGAGACTGCACGCTGCAATTCAACAGCCGCTGGGCGCACTCGACTGGCCACGTTACCCCTCTCTCACAGAAGACTAACTACCTTGAAATGTATTGCATTTCCCACTTATCTTATTTCCCTAATGTACGTACGTGTTTCGATAATGAATTAGGGAGATGTGCCAGACAGAGTCCATTCCCATCCTATCCCTCCCCATTTCCCCAACCCTTTCTCCAAATCCATTCCTATATCCAAAGGTAGGCAGCGCATCCGGGGGCGTGCCAACGTTTGTCATTTTGGACTAATGTTGGCATGTATCACGAATGTCTATGGGCTACAGTATCCACCTACCATCAGGTGGACTGTATGCTCGTCTGCCACCTTCGTCCATAAAAAATAAAATAAAAAATAAAACAAGAGTGACGAGAGTCATGAATAAAAATGTAAAATACTAAAATAAATAAAAAAAACTTAAAACATAATGCGTTTTAACAGCAAGTTCTACTTCAATTTTTCTACTCTTTCTAGCTCAATGCTGGTTTGATGTTTTGGGGGTCAATTATGCATCGGGTCCTTCGTTCATCTATCTGCGTCCACCCATAGGCTGGTAGGGTGAGAATGCATGCTGCATTCCCACTGCCCCTGGGCTCACTCGACTGGCCATGTTATCCTTCTCTCACAGAAGAGAACCTTGAAATGTACTGCATTTTCTACTTTATCGTATTTCCCCAATGTACGTACGTGTTTCTTCCAATCTATTCCTTAATCTGTAACGATAGGCAGCGCATCCGGGAGCGTGCCAACGTTTGTCATTCTGGACTGATGTTGACATGTATCGCGGATGCCTATGGACGACAGTATCCACTTACTATCAGGTGAACTGTATGGTCGTCTGCAGACTTTTTCTTTTAAAAAAACCCTGATTGGGATCTATTTTTTGAAGTGTAAGAACGTGCCTACTGCATTCCTCAAAAGCCTTTAGTATCATTGTGTCTATTGTATGCATACTATACAATTGTAACGCATAGTATGCTGCATTATCAACACATTAATGAATAAATCCTTTACTACGATGATTTCATTGCTGATCTAACACTGTATAGTTTGTTATAAAAATAAACCGCTACAATTACTTAAATGATATAATAATGCATTACTTAGCACACCTTTCACTAAGTAGATCAAATTCATCAATTGATTGGAATATGTTGTCCAATGTGGGCTTTGAATGGATTACTTGGCAGCAATACGTTTTTATTTAGGTAACTCTCGCAGTCAAGTTAACTACACCTTCAATCAGCGATGTATTTTAGTGTAGTGGCAAAATCGTTCTTAATTAATTATTGAGTAGACTATAGCACACTGTTTACATGTCCAGTAAATAAGCAGCGTGAAAGAGATGGAATCTGTATTCTCCATGTCCACTGCTGTTCCTCAATGTATCTACACGTTTTATCATTTCAATACTATCTCGCGTTGAGCAGGACTAAAGTATTGAACCTTTATTGGACATACATTGATGTATGCTTTAGTTCTATTCGATGCGACTGGATGTTGAAAATTGTTGAATGGTTTTTACTATTTGTGGTTCTGAGGTCTCTACCCAGGAGCGGGCCTCAACCAAAGGTCAAAGTCAGACAAAATTCATAACAAGTCAAGTTATGACGCAGGTTTTATTGAATATTTTCACAGCTATTATCGGTCGGAAGCTCGACATTGGCTCGGAGGAGGGGCTGTGACGTGCGCGACACACAACACACTTCACGTGCCTCTTCCTAAACTACTGCTCTGAACTGAACACTCTGATCAAATTAGAAGAACTTAAGTAGAAAACATTTATACCGCGAACCCGTAGGCTGTGGAACGAACTGCCTGAAGAGGTCTTTCCATTAAGCTACGATATGGGGTTCTTCAAGAGAGCTGTGAATAGGATTTTGCAAGGTCGGCGGCGCGCCCGCATACCCCCTGGTGTTGCAGGTGTTCATGGGCGGCGGTAACACTTACCATCACGTGGGACCTCTTGCTCGTCCGCCCACTAATCTATAAAAAATAAAAAAAATGGGTGTCTATTTATCGAGACAGAAGTGTTGTTTAACAGTGTTTGTATAATTTATACTATTAACAGTTTTCAATTGTGTTCATTTAAGTAAGGACTTTGCTCTGAACAATCCTCGTGTATTTCTGTTTAACCAAAGGTTGACTGGCAGGGAATGCCGCTAGGTATTAAGTCCGCTCTCTGTACAATTTCTGTGCGGTAATGTTTAAATAAATAAATCAACTTTTCACAGATTTCTTGAAGAACCCCATATCGTAGTTTAATGGAAAGACCTCTTGAGGGTTCGCGGTATAAAATGATTTTTGGACCGAACAGTATGCGACACCTGCGTATCGAGGAAATGCGGATGGACCGCACTTCTGTTACGGGAGGTACGGTTTTAAAAACTTCTCGACTTCTTCATGATTATCCTTATACCATACCACACCATCAGCCCGAGTCTCTCTACTGCTGGATATGCTGGTTATCCTTATAGTGAACCTTTATTTTTCCACTGTTGCTATTAGATATCTTACAGGATTTCCTAAAACTGGATGATGTATAATGCACATTAATATCTATTACTGATATCTTGTCTGAGATATCTGAGTCTGCAGTGCAGTGCAGTATATAGGTACTCGTAGTACAGCAAAATAGCCAATTATGGATTTAATTTGTCAATTTACCCTTGGACCTCTAGACTCTTCCACTATCTATTGTTTGTGTAAAAATTGTTATTGAGTACGTTATCTGGGGTCACTTGAGAGATAGCCATGCTATCATTTGGCACTGGCGTCGACCCTCGCGATAACCCAGCGATGAAGCTGCACATGAACCAGTAACCGACACACGTGAAGTTTTTCTGGAATAAGAGTGTAAAATGTATTTATTTATTAAATAACTTTATTTCATTATGTGGGAAAACAATCCAACTAGGCCAGTCCAAGTTCAGCAAGGAGGTCGATAGACGCATTCGAGTTGGTTGAGCAGCATTTGGGAAAATGCGTCGGCTCTTCTCGTCGCCTATACCACAATGCTTGAAGACGAAAGTCTTCAATAAGTGCGTCCTGCCCATTATGACGTGTGGTGCCGAAACGTGGCCTCTAACGGTAGGCCTGATATATACGTTCAAGGTTATGTTATTTCAATTTCAAGGTTATTTCAAGGTTATATACGTTCTGTTATATAACTCAGCGAGCTATCGAGAGCTATCGCGAGCTCGGAGTTTCTTTGTGGGATAAGATTCGAAACGAAAATATTCGTCAAAGAACCAAAGTGACCGAGATAGCTCGTGCAATCGGCATGTTCGAGTGGCAGTGGGCAGGTCATAGTTGCCGCAGCACCGATAACCGATGCGGCAGACGAGTCTTCGAATGGAGGCCACGTGCCGGGGAGCGCTGAGTGGGACGCCCTCCCCCCAGGTTCGCTGGTGGTGCTTGGATGAGAAGAGCCGAGGGTCGTGTGTGGTGGCGAGCCATGGGAGAGGTCTATACCCAGAAATGGACAAACAGCCTAATTGTATGGTATGTCACCTACTTGCAGGGTAACATACCGTACAAGTTCAAGGGCTTGCAAAATTCACGTACATATATCGACTAGTTCTGCCAAAAATATAAGGTAGCTACTTATATTTATTTACACAAGTGTTTTTTTTATGTATGACAGCCGACTAGAACGAAATACGTAGGAACAATATTACGACAAATCCAAGTTCATTATCAAGTTGAAGCACTTTTTAGTACAGGAAGAGATGGCTGTAATTTAAGAAATCATAAAGTCAATAAATAGTAAACAAGGAATAATCATTGAATCAACGTAAGAGATATTTAAACCAATATTCTTTTCCTTGTTACGAAATTAACCATATTTGTAAATATCTTATTTGTGAAGACGTTCAGATAGCTTAAGAAAGTATGTATTTGAAGAGAGTGGCCGGTAGCGGGTGGATGAGGAAAGCAGAAGACTGAGTTTGATAGTGGACTTTGGGATATCCAGCATTAAGATAGGCTGATTGTTTATGTTCCGTGAAAGATAGCTATACCTTTTTAAAACTAATCGGATCTTTATGCAGTAACAGATGAACTGAATGAACCTTCCCATGACAGAATGCAAACCAGATGCAGTAGTTGGCAAACATTTGGTCAAACGTTTGTTCATTTACTGTAACAAACAGATATTTCATACAAGGGATTATGACTATTATTACGTCGAAAATAAGACACATAGCAGTGTGAAGTTTTTGAATTATCTCTGCGAGTTATATCACGGCAGGTGGAGAGGGGCCAATGGGCGCGCCTCGACGTCATCGTCGCGCCGCCGTGCGCCGCCGCTGCCCCTGCGCATATCATTCACAATCACATTTACAACGCCGTACAATATCAAAATTATACCTACATTAGGTATTGGCCGCGAATTTGCCCGTCTATAACATACGCGGTAAATTTGCCCGTCTATAACATACGCGGTAAATTTGCCCGTCTATAACATACGCGGTAAATTTGGATCATATTCCCCTTAGTTAAAGTGTAATGGCTAGAAGGAAATTTTTCATTTCCATAGACTCACTCCACATCACATTTAGTCACTTGGAGTCAACGCAGACGAAACGATTACTTGTAAAGTACTACAACGTACAAAACTACTCGTATTTTCAAAACTTATTTTCAGAATTACGTAATTACTCAATTTTGTGATAAAAATATACTGAAATTTTTCGATATACATATTTAATGCAATAGTCAATGTTTGTCCGTGCGCTGTCGGCTGACTCTAGAACAGCACAACCCCATCCCTTTCCATGGTTCTCATAAAAGCCGACTAAGGGATAACAATCGATAAAATCTAGACGTATGTATTTATGTTTCTTGAAGCTATGTTTCTTCACAGGGCCGTCTTAAGTCTATTCTGCGCCGGGGTGCGGGAGTGTATCCTAAGACAGTCAAACATCGTATTGTGTATCCTATGACAGTCAAATATCCTATTGTGTATCCTATGACAGTCAAATATCCTATTGTGTATCCTATGACAGTCAAATATCCTATTGTGTAATTGTTTACTATAGCGTTATATTTTTTCATTACCTTTAAAAGGTGAGCGCCCGGGGTGCACCGCACCCCTTGCACCCCCTGGTAAAGACGGCCCTGTTTCTTCATGACCCATGCCATAATACATTTGATTATACAGAGGTACTATCTAATAAACTTTGTTATGTTGTTCCTCGGACTTTCCCTGGTGAACGGAGCACCAATGCGTCCACTCACTGACACTTATAATCTAGGATGTTGAGATATTCGCCCGTTTGTTTTCGCAAATAAAATAAAGTAAAACAAAACTGGTTTGTGGCGGCGCGCGGCGGTTCCGTCGCCCTCGACGACGCTCGCGGCAACAGATGCGGGCGTGCAATTCTAAAATCGATACTTGACGGCTAATAAATGTACGCAAATAAAAGTTATTGATAATATTATGATTTATTTAATAATATCTTATAATTGCGTTCAGCTAATGTATATCGGTTTGCTATTATCAATCTTCTTATTTTCAATTTGTCAATTAATTCTGGTATTTGTCGAGTTTGTAAAGTTTGTTAAAGTGAACGTACATTATGATTTATTATATTATGAGTTATGAAATTTGAAACGCTCAAAGTATCTATTTTAACAATTTGTGATTCCCGAGTTGTGTTTGGTTGGAATACCACCTCCATTTATTTTATTTTCCCCTTAATTTACCATTTATCCTCAACTCAATTATAATTACCAAACATAATAAAAACTTTAATTCATACGCAGTTTTATATGAAACTAAATTAAATAGATTAGGTATATCACTAATTCTATGTAGGTAGTCACCGACTCCAGACATAACAGATAACAATGTGAACTATCAATCAACTGATTTGTATCAATCATATTGATATTTAAAAACGACCTATCTTGAACTTTGTGTGCCACCCGCGATTAAATGCATTTAATTTATTTAATATTTTTGAGCTTGCGAGAGACTTCAGTGCGTTTCAGCAACAGCTGTCACCCCACTAAACGGCTTCGCATTCAGATATAAATTCAACTGGACCCTTTTTAACCAGTTCGGCGGCAATGGAATTTCCGTAGCCGAGCAAACAATAGACAAACTATAACGGTTCAAAAGTTATTGCTTGATTGGTATAAATCAATAATTAAAAATATTAGGAATCGATCTGGGGATTCATAATCAGAATATCTAGAAAGTGACTGGGTTATAGAAGTGCTATACACATAGAAGTGAATATGTATAGAAGTAAAAAGTGCTACTACTTTTTTCCAATAAATCACTTAAATAAAACGCTGCGCTGTACCATCTGCGAATGCTCTTTTAAAGCAAATTCAGCCACAAATAATATTTTATTCCGTGGGACAAAACTATAACGCGTTGTAAAAGCATTACAACGCCATCTGTCGGCGTTTCTTGGAACTACAAATTTCAAGTTCGATACTATCTGAATAGTCGTGGGTATTCACGACTCCTCAGAGTGCTTCGGCTCACTTCATCCTCCTCTTAGCGATTCCTTGACTCCTTTGATTCACCTACTTATATTTTATAAGAGCCTGAGAGCGACTCATGTTCGTTCATGTAACTCAGCAATCCAAAAATGAAAGGAATAAATAACTCCTCGGAGTCAATAAGAGTTAGCCGGAATCATTAATAGTATCGGCTCTGCTCGCGGTTTCGCATCTTTTGATTCAGTGAATCCGGAGTTACCCATCGCTACTGAACAACTACTATGTTGTACTACTATATTATTGTCGAGACTAACAAAGGTGGTGTTTCAATTACTTCTTTTTATAGAAAAAAGGTGGCAAACAAGCATACAATCCACCCGGTAATGGATACTGTCGCCCTGCGACATGCGTCATGTCAATACATGTCATGTCATGTATTGACACATGTCAATATTTCTTAATATAGGAATGGATTTGGCGAAAGGGTTGGAAAAATGAGAAGGGATATTGAATGGGGACAGAATGGGGTGGGATGGGAATGCACTTTGGCATATATTACTCAGTACAGAAACACGTACGTACATTGGGGAATATGATAAACTGGGAAATGCAGTACATTTCAAGGGAATGTGACCAGTCGAATGCGACCAGCGTGCGTGTGCAACAGTCAGCGATGGCTACCCGCATCAAATATTTACGACTTTATATCTAGATAAATTAGAATATTTGTTTATAATATGCGTTTATTTTAATCTATTTTAACGCTACATAGAAGGAGAGCAAGCAACTAAGCGTCTAATTGTGAATTTCACACGTGTGGATATGTAATAACAAACCTATCCAATCCACCTATCCATTATACAATTTATTAAGTATATTAAATATGGTTAAGTATTTACTATAGTCTCAAAAGAAAACCCCTGAAGTATCAAGTTTAATTTGATTAGTTTTTTAACTTATTTAGTGGTTTTTGTCTGTCTAATTAGCGCTGATTTCTAATTGACTTTTTTGTATTATTTAATACGTAGATGGACCTTGACCGTTAATGACATGATTAAGAGTAGCAATTGATAAAGTAGATATTGTAAACTTATGCAAATGAATACCTAATTAGAAATTATACGAGTACGTAGGTAACTTATAGCATCCAATAATTTGATGGTCGGTTAACTCTACACACATTCGTGTGATGGTGAGTTCAAATCCTAGGCCCGTTCCTAGTTAACTGACTCCTATTTAAGTAAGGCATTTAAAAAAAAATGTCACTAGCTCAGCGGTGAGGGAAAAGATCGCGGGGAAACCCGCGTGCTCGGCAAATAAATAATAAAATCTGGAGCGTGTGTCCGCCAATCCCCACTGGGCCCGTGTGCTGGATTACGGCCCGAAACTCTTAGTACAGAGTTCTATGAGTTTAGTAATGTATTAGGGGAGGCCTGTGTCCTGCGGTGGGACGTTATGATATCGAAATAATTTTCTGAGGGGGAGGTACAAACTACAATGCCACAGTAGCTGGACGCGTTCGACTAACAAAATTATCCTGATCTCAGAAACACAGCTGTAAAATGTAGGTGTAGTACCTATTTTCGAGTTCTGCAAGTATTTCGAGAATAAATAATATAATTAAAATTCGCATTTATAATTCTGTATTCTGTATGAGGAGTATAATGGTATACAAGTACTACTAGAAGACTCTCTTCTTGTAATCTTTTTATGTGAAAATAATGAAATAAATGTTTGTTTGCAGATCAAATCAGTTAAACATCAGCGATGTCAGTGGCGGTAGAGAGCACTCGACAAACAATAGTGAACGGAATGAACGGGCACGGGTACGCGAAGATGAACGGGACCAATGGGGTGGAGGACAGGAGCCAGTGGGAAGAGAAGTTCCTGCCACCACCGCTACGGATTGATGACAAAATTCGAGGGCAGAAGGTAATGAGGTCAATCAAATAAGGAAATTTGTGCATAAAATAACTAATTTATATGCACAAATAGCGTACGATAGTTTGGGTTTAACAATAACAAATTAATTCAAGAAACAGAAGTTTTCCGAGAAATAATTCGCTTTTTTTTTCAGTTTTCCCTTTGATGAAATCTTCATATGCCTTTTCATATTTTTCTCTCGATTTCGGTGGTAACAGGTTTTCAGAAAGTATCTTTGCTTCTTCAGCTATGTCTGGTGGCGTTAAATCTAATTCACCTTCCAACGAACTAGTACTCATTGTTTATTAGACAACTTAAAATTGTGATAAACTTATGAGAACATAACATCCACAATACAGAGTAGGTATCTGATTTTCATTCCCGCCAATTCGACTGCGCGCGGTCTCTGTTCTTTTTTTAAACTTTTGAAAAGAAATGCACATTCAGCCTTTATAATAATGAATATCGTGTACCTAAAAAAAACTAATTTATGTTAGTATGCACTAAAAATAACCTCGCTACTGTCCAGCAATCTCTATTATTGTCGGGTTGGAAATTGCTGGCGTGCGTACAGAAAAGAGCCGATTGACGTATTCCTTTTTTAAAATAATGAAGCCATTTCCGAGCAAGTAGGAGAAAACTTTATTATTAAAATTGTGTAGTGAAGTTACGTGGTTTTTAGAGGACGATAAAAGGACACTCATGTTTTATCACGTTTTTCGACAATTACCCGTTAATTACCGTTTGAACTTTTGTGACCGTTAAAATAATCAAATTAGTAATTTAAACTACCTGAATCAAACTGATAACTGTAGATAACAAAAATCACGTTTCACATTACACAATTTTGAGGTTCTTAATTTCCATTTATATAATTAAGTTTTATTTTTTAATGTCACGACCTCAGTGGAAGCCATTTGTCAGCGATTGATTGCTGGAACCTTTGCCTCGGCAATTATTTGTTATCTTTATCAGCTGGGTCAAGCAAAATGATTGTAAAGTCAGGAAACGGGAGAGATTGTTCTAGATTGACGAAGCACTTGAATGATTAAAGTAACGAGTCTCAATTAATTCGCACCAGTTCAGCGCAAACGATTTAATTCGTGGAACGCTATGATTAAACCCATTCAAACGCAATGAGAAATTTAAACACACGTTTTTTGACATGGATTTTGACATGGATGGATTCTGTTCACGATTCTGAGATAATTAACGTATTATAATGTACTGTTTTCTTTTGTAAAAACATTATTTTTTGGGCGTTGTAACTTAGCAATTTTTATACGATTTTTTTTAAATATAAATATTTTGGCAAATCATGATTAAGAAAACAATTTATCAAGCTCGTTTAATTATTTTCAAAATATGTGTAGCAAATTTTTGGGTATTTTTTGGGTAACACGCCTTTTGAAAGTATTTTCTTTTGTAACGGCTTTTTTAACATTTGTGTGTACAACAGAGTGTATAAATAAATAAACGAAAACAAATGATTTTCATGTCAATGCAACTTCATTGACGTGAATGGAATCAGGAATGGAATTCACGGTTTCAAACTTTGGGAATGCTTCGGAGATACCCTGTATAGTACATACATACGAGTACTTGTTAAATACAAAGTACAAAAAATAAACAATTAATATTAATTTCATTCACACCTAAACAACAGCCCTTTTACCGTACACTGCTGGACATGGGCCGCCTCATGCACATTGTCTTGAGCATGAGGGACGTATGGCCTTAACCCCACGGCGGCCAAGCGCGTAGGCAAGTCCACTCTTTTAGAGATGGTGTAGTTCCTCAGCGCTTGTGCTAGCGGCTTTGTTATCCCGTCGACTTTACGACACTCACGGGAAGAGATGGGATGCTGCTACTGATATTTTAAAGCCACACGACACCACACGGCCAATATCTACTTTTATTGTTATCAATTTTCTCTTTATCACGCAAAGAAATTGCTTTAGCGATAAGATCGCCTGTTGTATTAGCTCCTTAACTACGAAATTGCCGTTTGATAAGGAAAAAATCATATTCATTCATGGTTTTTGTATGAAAATTTTATAATTAATTTATCTAAGCATGTTTATTATTATCAACGCACTTTTGCCATTTTAATGGAAGTTGAATGATGCGTCGGCTATAGATCTTCTGGGGACGGGAATTCATGAATTCTCTGACGGCGTTTTAGGAAGTTATACGAAATCTCTGGCGAGTATGATGGGTGATGGAGAGTTTCCAGTCGAAGCTTCTGTAACTTTGAGACTGTCTGTCGTACAGTGTGTGAGCTAGCGTTATCATGGAGAAGCAGTGGACTAGAGCGATTGACCAGACTCGATTGTTTGATAGCGAGCTTGTCCATCATCGTATGTAGTTCTTCACAGTACACATCCGCATTAATTGTTGTGCCAGATTTCAAGAAGTCGTAGTGGATAATACCGGCACAGGACCACCATACACTCACCATGAGCTTCTTTTGACTCAGTTTACGTTTGGGAGATGGTTCAGCTGTGTCTCCTGGGTTCAAGCATTGTAAACTTTACGATTACGTTTACGATTATCATACAGGATTATTATACTTCTCATCACAAGTAACAATACGATTCGCATGATAACGAACAAACGGTAATTTCAGAGGTAGGGCAGAGGTAATATTTTATAGTCTTCCCATTAAAGTACGACATGGGATTCTTCAAGAAAGCTGTGAATAGGATTTTGCAAGGTCGGCGGCGCGCCCGCATACCCCCTGGTGTTGCAGGTGTCCATGGGCAGCGGTAACATTTACCATCACGTGGGACCGCTTGCTCGTTCGCCCTGTTCTTTATAAAAAAAAAGTTAATTAATTTGCTATTTGATTACATAATATGTTTGTGTACAATAGAGCGTCTATCTACTTTAATAATTGTTACATAGTAATCTTTATTATATATTACTATGTAATAATAATTGTAAACCATAAAATAATTGTAGTTATCTATTACACTTTCAATATCGATTACGAGTTTTTATCGATATTATTTACCGATCTGAGCCCCTGATTTCGTTTGTGTAGACTTTAATGTTTTTAATTTTAATTATTTATTAATTAAACTAATATGTATTTATAAATTGTTTATATTGTACAGAATGGGACTTTGTGGCAAGGTGCCCACCCAGCACGCTAATTAAGGCCCCAATAAGGCCTTTGCTATTGTTTTTGGCTTAATAATTGATTTTGATGCAAGAATTCATTACGATTTTTGTATCGATTTTTTTGTATCGATCCTTATATCTACGTGCATATAAGGGCCATAGCGGGTCTTAAATCAACTGTACTGTAAAGATAAGAATTTCAAGTTAGGTCCTTGCATAGGATCCATCGACATTAGGTTGAAGCGTAATAGTTACAAACTGACAGATTTCTAGATTTATATGCTAGTATAATTATTGAGTAGCTGGTATTCAAAGACCTTATGTATATGTACCTAATCTAAGCCGGTATTTATTGACAAAGATAAAACCATGCAAAACTACGCGAAACAAAGCCATTTAATCCTAGAATTATTTATGACCGTGATAGCTGGTTTTTCTCGAAAAAACAACTTTTTCTACGTAATGATATTGAAACTGTCGATTTAGTTCAAGTACCTACAACTAGTCATAATTACAAGTCATAAATGTAAGTTGTATTGGTAACTACTGTATTTGTGCTGTACAATTTGATGGAAGTATAGTTTATATAGATAAAATATATTGGCCGTGAGGAGTCGGTCGGCTTAAGAATAGCACCTTGTCTCTTCCTATGAGTGTCGTAAAAGGCTACTAAGAGATATCAAAGCCGCTAGCACAAGCCCTGAGGAACTAAACCAGCCCTAGAAGAGTCATAGTTGTTACTTCATTGTAATGTCACACGTCACCCCTTGCAGCATGACCAGGTCTATCAGAAGTAATTCGCGATCCTGTTCAACGCGACGACAGGGTCCACCGTGTGAAAATTATCGACTTTATGATAACACAGCAATTAAACAATGTGTATGTTTCTCGTGATCACTTTAATTAGGTCTCTTGGCTTATGTATTTACGACACATTTCTCCAGATTCCTATTTTAAGGGCTACATAAATCATTTAACCTTTAAAATGGGAATTTAAAGAATAATTTTGTAAGTTTGCGTCGGAAACATGACTTGAAATTTTGATTTTATTAATAAAAAACAAGGTTACAGACAAGCAGACAGTCCACCTGGTGATAAGTGGATACTGCCGCCCATGGCTATCCGTGACACATGCCAACATCACTGCAGAATGACAAACGTAGGCATTCCCCCAGATACGCTTTAGGAATTTAGGCATGCATTTGTAGAAATGGTTGGGAAAAGTGTTTTGAAGTAAGACATTGAAGTCGACGTAATAAATGAATCATTCAGAGAGATCGTATATCGATATTATTTTCCTGAATGATTTGTTTATTATATTCAAATGTGTCAATTGGGCCGAGCTAGTGGGGGCGCAGTGCGTCACTGCCGACCTCCGATGGTATCAGACGGTAGCAGACGGATTGCAGACAGCTGCCCCACCCCTCTGCACACAGCGCACACTGATGATATCTCGTTAACAATGTCATTAAAGCGGATCATTAAAGGCCCCAAATCCGATTGAAACCTGTTCAAGCTGTTACTAGATCTGTTTGCCAAAAAATAATGAATACGCTTGTTGGTTTTCTTTTGTACATAACTAGCGACTCGCCCTCGCTTCGCTTCGGTTTATAAGAGTTTTTTTTTTTAAATTTCAAAATAAAATATAGGCAATGTCCACCCCGAAGGTCCATTCTAAATATTGGTGAAAGAATTTTTGAAATCGGATTAGTAGTTTCGGAGATAACCTCCGACATCCAAACTTTACCTCTTTATAATATTAGTATAGATGTACCTACTCAGTGTACTCAGTTTGTACAAACATAATGTTTGTACTCAGTTTTAATTCTAAGCTATCTATATGTTATATTTTTATATCTTGTATATTTCTGATACGGGTTATTGCCTGAAATAAATGCTCATTATTATCTATATATATAAAGCAAAGTTGGATTAGTTACACCATTTATAACTCAAGAATGGCTGGACATTTTGCTCTATGCTCTATTCAACTACAGACCTCTCCTCACCCCTCAAATGTGGCCTGGAAGAAATCGCTGTAGCGATTGTGCTTCTAATTACTTGTATATTTGTGTTTCTCTTCTATGTTTTGGGATACAATAAAGTATAACTATTTATCGGTCGGATGCCAGTTTCATAGTTAAATGTATTATTTAGAGCAGTGGACTAATGACAGAATAGTCAAATTATTGGTCAAAGAAAGCAGAAGACGAGCAGGCAGTGGAACTGGTGGTAAGTGGATACTGCGCACTGCGACATCTGCGATACATGCCAACATCAATCCAGAATAACAAATATTGGCACGTCCCCGTTATCCGGCACTAAGATTTTTTATTTAAATTTATTTTGTGAAGTTAAGATATGTAATCCATCTGTCTATGAATCCATAGCGACAAAATTATCTTAAGTACCTAAGGACGAAGGATAAGTAACCTAAAGTAAATGGTCGGCGTGTCCTTCAATAGCAATATCCAAGCAATTTTTGTTAAGCATAAACAAGAAATAAACTCAATTACAACTTGTCACGTTGCTATGATTGACGATGTCGCGAGCGCCAACTTACTTTCTGTTTAGTGCAATTAAACCAATCGGTCAAAGTTAGCGGCACTTTATATAATGAAAGAAAAACTGTCATTAACTGCACATTGAAAAGCGATATTGTATTTCAATATATAGTTGAAACATTGAAAACAATAAGCCTTACAATAACCAGGTAGTTCATTTGAACAGTTATTCATTATACTTAAAACTTGTGCAGTTGGAACTGTATGTACCGGTCGTCCTCGCGGACACAGCTTCTATAAAGTTGTGTCACAGATCTGCTTCGCCTGTTCCGCTGCCATACTGCCCTCATAAATCGTGTCACCAAGCAAATTTGTTTGCCATGAGCAGGAAGAATTTCGGTCATTGCCATGAGATCACCCAAGACTGGACGGAAAAGAGATTTGTATGAAATTGACGATCACCGAGTATTTTACTAGACCCCACGTATTATTGAACTTTAATAGGAAGGGTCTAGTAAAGTGGCTCGCGGCGCGCACTTTAGTAAAAGAATATTTCCTTTTAATGACTAAACTAACCTTCAAAATAAAATGTCTAATTTTTAATTTATTAAATCAAAAGAGCCCTTTAAGTATGTAACTAATGACTACTATTAGAAAATGACTACTTTTCAGAGCGGCGATTTAAAAAACTTAGGAGTAGGCTGTTAACGCTCAATTTAATTATTTTAATCAGAAAACCTGATCATCTGTCTGGGTTTCGTGAAAAATCGAATTTATTTTTGGGAGACTATAACAAAATTTTACGATATTTGCTTGGCGGTCAGCGAGCGAGGTGGAGTAATTTTATTTTTGGTTTAAACACGTAAATACGTGTGTAAACCAAAAATAAAATTATATTTAGTTACTACTATAGTGGTATTATCGAAATGCAACGAGACCACGCTTTCTGTCATTATCGACACTCGATATTTTTGGTTGGACTTTAATTCATAACATATCCTTTGCTATTATGAGTCTCATAGGTCGTCAGATCACTTCGCCTACGATGTCGCCGGCAGTGGCTGGATGAAAATAAGACTATACATGGTGGCAGATCGGGAGAGGGCCTATATCTAGTGAAGGGATACATGCTGACGGTATATAGCATGATATTGTATGTGGTTCTGACTGTAAGTGTGCATTAGAAGCATACCTAATTGAAAAATTTAATTCTTTATGGTTGATGCCAGAAAGAAGATGGTGTAATTTAGTTCTACCTATCAATAGATTTGATTAATGAATCAAGAATTTGGCAAATAATAAATATTTTACTTCGAAAATTACTTTTTTTTGGAGTTATCGAATACAACTTACAAAGAACGGAAATAATTTGCATAGAAAACAAACCGGGAGGCTCATGAGGTAGGTCATTATACTGGTTATACATTGCGCTCAAACATAGAATAGTTGATAATATACACATTTTATACTTCAACGTAGTTATCATATTGTTCCCAGGTGGAAGCATACCTCTTCAGACTAGTGTTGGATGGAGCTATACTGCGCCGCGTGAGCGAGGTGTTCGAAGAACAGATCGAGTATGGCTTGCAGGAACAGCCTTCCAGTCTTCAGATGGAAAACACATACGTACCGGAGCTACCAGATGGAACAGGTGGGTACAGAGTTTTGTAGAAGACTTGATGGAACGACAGAAGATAAAAGATAGGAAAAATTCCTGTGTATTCCGATGTCCATTGAAATTCCGTTGAAATTGACCCACAGCACTTTGACGTATTTGAGTAGACTAGAGTCGTGCTTAAATAAATAAGAATAATGCTAATATAAAAATATTGTTTCTGTAGAGGAGGGAGTCTTCTTGGCCCTGGACTTAGGTGGTACCAACTTCCGAGTGCTGCTTCTGGAACTGCGACGAGGTCAGCTCGTGCGGCAGGATGTCAAGCAGTATCACATCAGGTAACTCTAATAAACAGTTATACTCGTAATCAATGCATCCATGCGTTAGTCCTTTTTGAGATGGAATGAAAACCATTCGTAATAAATTCTACAAAGAGTTTTCGTAGGAGATAGAGTCGATTGCTGGAATTGGTATTGTGTTATAAATTCCAAATTGTGGAGCACTTGTTAATTTATATGTATTGTTTACGTTGCATAGTGACGAGCTGCGGCTGGGCCCCGGCGAGGACCTATTCAACTTCCTAGCGGACTGCGTGCAGGACTTCTTGCGGTCAGAAGACATGGAGAATGATGAGTTCTCATTAGGTATGTATTGCGATTATGTTTGATGGCTCGTATGTACCAATTACTTGTACAAGCGGTACAAACTACTTTGTACCGCGTGTTATTTTCTTATTGAAGAGTTGGCTGACGGGCGGGCAGGCTACATGGTGGTAAGTGGTTACTGCCGCCCACAGATACCTGCAACAACAAGGGGGTTGTGACTGCGCCGTCGACCTTGCAGGATCCTATTCACAGCTCTCTTGAAGAACATATCTCTGTGGAAAAACCTTAGTTGGCGGCTGATTCCACAATTTTCGAATTCGCACTACAGTATTTTGAAGACCGCAATGTACGCAACGGCTCCTTGTGAAGGGAATGCGGTTGTGCGATGGTAAAAATCCGACGCCAGCATTACATTTAACAGTTTTTTTAGAACATTTCCCATTATTCATGCGGTAAAAGACTCAGAGAGAAGCAAAATCTTTCTTTTCAGCGATTCTAAATCTGACATATCTGCGTTTGGACTCTACGAAATATAATCGTGCCTTTTACCATTTGTGCAGGTTTCACATTCTCATTCCCAATGAAGCAACACTCCATCTCGTCTGGCGAGTTGATCACCTGGACGAAGAGTTTCAAGTGCGGCGGTATGGAGGGCGTGGACGTCGCCGCTTTACTGCAGAGGTGTCTGAACGAACGTAACCTGAAGGTCACCGTGCAAGTGCTCCTCAACGACACCACGGGCACGCTGGTGGCAGGCGCCCAGCAGGATTCAGATGTTGGGGTAAGTTCTTTTACTGTCAAGTTTCATGACACGCGCAATCAGAATCGGTAAACATAATGCGGTTAACACCCGCTTGTGTATGAATATGGTGGGGTACTATCACCTATTTTATTTATAAGTACAGATTGACTCTTATGAGTAGGTATAGGTACTAACAAATCTTGGATGGTCAACCGATTTCTTTTGTTCATCATTCAGTACTACCCTTTGGCAAATGATTATTGGGTTAAACCTACATGTTCTTGTAATAGTCTTTTCCTTCCACTTCGAATTTTTCTTTCTCTTTTCTCCTGTCTATTAGATTGTATGTTTGTTTGTTATTTGTTTATTTATTCAAAATCTACAACTTTTATTTTTCGAAAGATGTATATATTATTAAATAACAATTAATTACAAAAAAAATGTGTGTAAGGCCGTGTATGTATGTATGCATGTGTGTTTGTTTAATTACGTTAAGAAATGTAACTAATAGGTAGTTGGAAAAGTTCGCGGCATATTTGACTTTATTCAAACTTTATGACTTTAGCGCGCTATATTTCTGGCAACATTGATCACTGGCGGGAAAGTGATATACCGTTTGACAGCTGACTTTTTAGTAATTGCCGGAAATTGAAATTACAATTTAAAAGATTTATCTTTCATATTTTTAACAATTTTAAAAACGAAGTTAATAAGGAGAAAATTAGATATGTTTTAGAATTTCATTTTGACAAGAGTATGAATGCTTCTAGTGTTTGAAAAGAGATTTGTGGTGTTTACTGAGAGATGCTTTATCTAAAACTACTGCAAAAAATGGTTCAGTCGATTCAGGTCTGGTAATTTTCATGTGAATGATGTTTCTCGCTGTGGTCGTCTTATTAAGGTAAAAGTTGATGTTATCATTGAAAAAATTGAAGCAGATCGATACATAAGCAATCATGAAAGTGCGGAAGAGCTTAACATTCACAACTCAACAGTTTTGGATCAGCTGCATAAATTTAATTTTGTAAAAAAGCTAGATGTTTGGGTGCCGCATGATTTAAATGACAGAAACTTGGTGAATGGAATTTCCATATGCGAAATGTTGTTAAAACGAAATGAAATCGATCCATTTCTAAATAAATTGGTAACAGGCGATGAGAAGTGGATCACCTACGATAACAATGTTCAAAAATCATCTTGGTCTAAGGGAGGTGAGCCACCACAAATAGTCCCAAAGCCAGGCCTCACTCGGAACAAAGTCATATTATGTGTATGGTGAGACTGGAGAGGCATTGTGTATTGCGAGCTTTTGCCACATGGCCAAACGGTCATTCTGATGTGTACTGTCAGCAACTAGTTAAATTGAAACAAGCACTTGAAAAAAAAAACGCCCAAAATTAATGAATAGAAAACCTCAAAAAAATTATAGCGATGGGATAATGGCTCTCTCAGCAAAACGGCGAAAGATAGTTTAATTAAATGAACAATATTATTTTTACTATGAAAAGTGATTATTTCACTATATCTTCTTCAACTTAACCGACTACCTAATATTAGGTAGGTGTAGGGGGAGAGTGCACGCTGCATTTCCACAACCGCTGGGCGCACTCGACTGGCCACGTTACCCCTCTCTCACAAAAGACTTCCTTGAAATGTACTGCATTTCGTACTTTATCGTATTTCCCCAATACGTACGTACGTGTTTCAGTAGTGAGTGAGATATGCCAGAGCCCATTCCCATCCCATCCTATCTTATCTCTCCCCATTTTCCCTAAACCCTTCTCCCAATCTATTCTTTACTCTGTAATGGTAGGCAGGGCGTGCTAACGTTTGTCACTGGACTGATGTTGGCATTTATCGCGGATGTCTATGGACGACAGTATCCACTTACTATCAGGTGAACTGTATGCTCGTCTGCCGACCTATTTCTATAAAAAAAAATACCTAATAATTGTGTAAGGAAATTGCTAAATTTGCTAACTCGTATTATTATTAATTAATATTATATGTGTGATAATTTTGCTACGATTAATGCTAGCGAAGCTTCAATCAGCAATTGGTTACTCATAAAACGAGTTAGTCCCCGGAAGTGTTTAATGGTTATTGTTCCGATGGTCAGATCGCGGTGATATTGGGCACGGGCTCGAACGGTTGCTACATGGAGCGCGCGTCGCGCGTGCGCCAGTGGGAGGCGGCCCATGAGCGCGTGCGCGACGTGTGCGTCGATGTCGAGTGGGGCGCGTTCGGCGACAACGGCTGCCTCGACTTCCTGCGCACGCCCTTCGACAAGGAGGTCGACGACCGATCGCTGCTCTCCAAGTCCTTCACGTATGTGTCCCTTATGGCTCATTTACACAAGGAGAGTTTCTAGAACATAGTAGGTCAAAAGCTGGTATAAATAGCTGTTATCATCATCTGATCACTGTTTCCCTGTTATCGTCGAGTTTCTATCACGTATGTAAATTGTATGTAGTTTGGTCACATACGAGAATTGTATACAGTATTCTCCCATGAACTATTCGAGAAACTCTCTTTGTATAAATGAGTCTTTAAACATCAAGTAATACACTTAGTCTCTCCCACTGGATCTGAGTCTCTCCCACTGAGTCTGAGTCTCTCCCGTTTGCGATCCCGCGCTATCCTTCCAGAGCTACGCCATCACATTAGGCTCGTCCCTTCCGCCTATCAGTGTTGTCACCTTGCGATAACTGAAGTCACTAGACCTTGTATCAAATTTCCCTAGATTACAGGATATTTTAATTTTAAACTATAAATCTCCCTAGAAATAAAAAAAGATAATAAAAAAAAATATTAGGTATCATTTTGATTAAATTAAAAATAACATGATCTTAAAATTAATAAACACCAAATATTTCAATCGGTATTTCTTTACATTATTCTTGGTCTAGTACCTAACTGAAAAATCATCTTCTAGCTATTTCTTGGTCTGTAGTAATTGCTGTAATTGGAGTTGCAAATGTAGAAGGTTTTGTGTGTAAACAGTTTTTTTTTATTGGTACTTCCATAGTGATATCTCCACAAAAATAACGAACACACTTGATTACTCTTGCGTACGAAGACAAAGTTATAATAAGCTATCAATTTTTAGTTTAAACAACGTGATATATTAGTTGGGGAATTCCCGCGATATGAGAATGCATGGACTCATGGGCCATATACCCCTTTTTTAACTAAGTGCCCTAACATATAAGTACTTACACGTCCGGTGACCACTAGGGCTATAAGAATTTTAGTAATTTCAAAACGGCAAAAATACGTTAACAGCAGGAATTGTATTTTGTAATAAAAGGCGTGATTTGCTATGGTGTAGAAAACAATAAAAATCACCAAGTTAATATTTGGGTATACTATATTTTTTATTTTAACGCTCCCTTTACTGTTCCTCATGGAGCCAAATTAGATGTATAAGACGTTTATACAAATTACAGTTATAGGACACTACAGTTACAAAGGGAAAAACAAACACATAACAGCTCTCACCGACTCGAGATCCCGCGGTACCCTCCCAAAGTAATACCCTAAGCCGAGGTTCGTTCCTTCCGTGGTCTACCGGCAGGGGAGCCCTTAGGCTCATTGCTGCACACACTCTTTGCTCCTGGCTAAGCACTTTCTGCGCTCGAGTTAAACCATACATGTCCGGTGACTCTTGAGAGGCCATTATGGGGCACCAGAATTCCAGTTATTCCGAAAAACAAAAATCATTACAGCGGAGGAATTTTAAAATATATATTACTGTAGTCTGCTGACAGTGTGTCCTAAGACTGTCCTGAATTACCATCAGTTTACGATAAGTTTTAAGCTTCTGCGCTATCAGCAGGTGTGGAATTAATAATAGGTTTGTATTTAAACGCTCACCAAAAAATACTAAGCATGATCAACGAAACAACTACTTTTTAATAACTGAGTAAAGTATCTTTACTCTAAAGTCTCTAACTTTAAAACTAGTAAGAACTAGTCGACGGACACTGGACTCCTGCTTCTTCAGTATCACCAGAGAACCTAAACTTAACCCACCTTTAAATTTGTTGCCAACGATTTGCTGCCTATTCAGAATTTTCTGCTGCTAATTTAATTATTTCCATTAATAATGTGCTGTGTGGTGTCGGTCAGTTACAGAATAACACTGCCCCATTTCTTCGTAAAAGGCGACTAAGAGATAACAAAGCTACTACCACGAGCCCTCAGGAACTACACCGCTTTTAAAAGAGTGGACTCGCCAATACGCTTGGCCAGCGTGATGCTTAAAGGCCATAATACACTAGACATGCAATAGACAATGTACACGAGGACGCCCATGTTCTGCAGTAGATACTAAAAGAGCTGGTTGCATTGCATTGCTTTAATAATATTGTATTGTTGATGTCCAGTTTCGAGAAGTACATCGGTGGCAAGTACCTGGGCGACCTGCTGCGCGCGGCGCTGGCGGGGCTCGCGCGCGCCGGCCTCTTCCCGGCCGCGCCCGCGCCAGCATCACTTCTCACTGCGCACCTCAGCCTCTTTGAAGAGTACGTACCATATCCGCTGCCGGCATTGTCCTGGTCATTGACATAGATATCGCAAGTTCGTGAAATTAGGTAACCAAGCATGTCACTTTACTGAATAAATGTGGAAAATACTCACCGATGAAGAAATATCTCCCTTGATTCGGTTCACCACTTTTGACGATTTTTTACAATTAATTACAGTGCGATTAGACATTTTTGTCTTGCTTGCTGCAACGTCTTGCTAGCGACACGGGTGGTAACAGAGCAGCGCTAGATGTAGGAGCTCAGTGGTAACTTCAGACATACGACTATTGTGTTATTATCAACCCCTCTATATGTGTGCTCCTGATCTATTAATTAGTAGAAAGAAGGCGAACATCTGCGATACATGCCGTCAATCAACGACATTGACGTTGATGGATTCAATGTTGACTGAATTGGAAGGGATGGAAGAGGGAGGATGGGTTTAAAATGTGAAGAGGAATATTTTTTCATGCAATTATTCTCCTCATTTTATGGACACTTTCTTTTTTCTATCTTCCTGTCGGTTTCAAGGTATTTATTGTGTGTTATTTACCGCGTAGATGATATTACGCGAAAGTGAACGCTTGTGGTTTACATTAAAATTTGCTTGTATTTGAACGAGCAGAAGAAATACTAAATGAGCAGCAAATCATATTCAATACTGTACGCAGTATATTGCAATAAATAAATAAAACCACCCATTTTTGAATTACGGAAATAAATAATTCTAAATATGATCACAAAGTGACAATAAAGTTGCTGTCATCGATGTGCTGCCCATTATGTACTTCTTTCTGTACATCTATTTCTTATTAACATTCATTACGTAAAGCTCTCTATGTACTGCGGCCAGCCGCCTACACGTAAAGCTCTCTATGTACTGCGGTTAGCCGCCTACACGTAAAGCTCTTTATGTACTGCGGTTAGCCGCCTACACGTAAAGCTCTCTATGTACTGCGGCTAGTCGCCTACACGTAAAGCTCTCTATGTACTGTGGCTAGCCGCCTACATGACTGGTATGTCAGTGCGTCACTTTGCGGTTTCGTTCTAAAAGTGAAGTCGAAAGCATTAGGTAAGCCGCTGACGTGCACATGCTCTATAATGTCAGATAGTAAGCTTGTTACTTAGTAAGCTTTTTGTTTCTGTCACTTTATAAAGATGTATTTTCAGGGAGAACGCGAAAGGTCAGACTACACAGACAGTGTCTGCGCTGCGCGAGGCGTGCGAGGGTACGTCGATCTCTACCACGGACGCCCTAATCGCACAGCACGTGGCTAGGCTCATCTCTAACCGCGCCGCGCAGCTCGTCTCAGTCTGTACGAACTATACTTATTATAATACATCCTGTGTCTCCAATGTTGAATAAAGGCCTCACGTGCCTCTACAATCAGGCAACACCGTGTGCTCGACCACAGATAGAAATATCCTACACCGCTTCCGTCGTTCTCGGTATGTTCTGGACAACTCTGAGGACCCGCTGCTAATTATGTGGTATCACGCTAGGCTATTTACCTCCCCCCTCCTTTATTGCGTACTGATACAACCTACCTCTATGCTTAGTAAGCTGGTCTAAATATGTTACAATGCACATGTTGTATTAGAGTCAGCTTATTGCTTTTATAAAAAAATACTGTGATCGAATTACTGGCCAATGTTTTTGGCCTGCAGCAAGGATAATAGTTTAAATCGGTACCGAAACATCGGTTTGATGTTTCAGGCTTTCACTAGTTTCAATTAAAGCTCGCGTCGTTTTGTTACATAGAAGTTCCGATTCAGTGTGCTTTATTTACCAAACTTGTGAAAAATATCTTATGAGAAGAAAAATAAAGCAAGTTACTGACAAAGTGTGAATATTTTATGGAACTTTATTTTATGGATGACAGTAGGCCAATTAAGTTTGGTAACCTATGTTCTATCACGATGTTTGTTTCAATGTTGTGTTTGTGTTTGTGCAGGTATCGCGTGCTTGTTGCGGCGCATGGACCGCGCCCACGTGGCGGTGGCGGTGGACGGGTCCGTGTTCAAGCGGCACCCGCGCATCCACCGGCTCATGGACGAGTACATACAGCTGCTCGCTGAAGAACATACCGTACGTACCATTTTTACTAATACCATACAGAAGGTAGGTCTTAATATATGCCTATTAATGTTTCAACAAAAGATAAGTAATTTTGCATATAATTAATTATACTAAACTTTGTACTATGCTCTTCTAAATGTATGTCTATATGTGTGTGAATATGTGTCTATATGTGTGTGAATGTGTGTCTATCTGTGTGTGAATGTGTGAATTTAGTGAGATTGAATGATTAGTTAGTTATAAATAAATGAATGATGTAATTGTCCAGTCGTTGATAATACTTCTTCAACTTTTACCTGACTGACTTATAAATTATCGAGCCGCCATCTTTTCTGCCCCATATTTGACACCTATCAAATATGGCAACTCTACAGTAATCAGATACAGATCCCCTATTTTTATTATGTAAATTTTTCACTGTTTCTCAATTCACCAAACTGTATGTTTTCAGTTCACCCTTCTGAGCACGGAGGACGGCAGCGGTAAGGGCTCGGCGCTGACGGCCGCCATCGCGGCGCGCATCTCGCGGCGCTCGTAGCGGCGCGACATCGCACTCACACTGCACACTTGTCACTGGTTTAGATGGTTGTACACGGTCTAGATAGATAGATGGATAAAACTCTAAAACAAAACAAGACAATAACATGCATTGTAACACATGAGATTCACAATAGGCGGTCTTAGAGCTAATAGCGATCTCTGCCAGACAACATTTTGGTAGAGAGGACATAAATATTTGATACACGGTAGACGGTAGACAATGTAATGTATACATAATAATTACATATCAATACACAAATATATACATATTAGCGAGGTCAGCAATGATTCCCATTGGAACTCTTAAACGGATCGGGGTCAAATGAACCCTACACTCGTATGTTAACCCAAGTCATAAGTAATTATTATAACTATGAAGAAATATTTCATGTATTTACGATTTTATTATATGTATACATACAAAAACATATACATACACACTATATACAATATATAAACAGTAGTGAAATTAAGTATAGGTTATAAATGACACGAGTAAGCTTAATTTGTATATGAATTAGTTACCTATATTTGTTATGTATTTATATGTACAATTATACTGTTTGTGTCCAAATATATTGTAATATAATGATTAGAATAAAAGGAAATGTAGTAATACGAGTTCGAGTAGTGATGTGTATTAGTGAGGTGCAGTTAGAGCGCTGCGACGACAAGTGGTGTGCTTTGTGTTGAAAGTAGTTATACAGTGGTGACGGTATGTAGGCACGTAATGTCCGAACGCAGCTGATTCGGGGACGTGCCAATGTTCATCACTGGACTATTATTTTTTTATTTATTTTTATATAACATTACAAATGAAGGGTAAGGGTGATGCCATAAAACTGAGTAAGTTTATCAGATTCATAGTTACGTAAAATTGATACATGTTTGACCGGATTAAATCTACATACTTTAATTTATACAGACTGTTCAAAGTTACATTAATTTATATTACATTTTGACTGATGTCGGCATGTACCGCGGGTGTCCACGGCGGATGTGGACAGTATCCACTCAGCGCCGGGTGGAATGTCTGCTCGTCTGATGCCTTCTTTCAATAAAAAAACTATTTGTTTACGCCCCCGCCTCCCCGCAGATATCGCTGCAGAGAAGCATTAAGTGCTCCTTTTGTAACATTTTACAAAAAGTACATACAAATAATTTATCTAAACCAGGCGCAATTTTGCTTGCAAAAAAAAAACTTTTAATATAGTTCGTGAAAAATCAGGGTTCATAGCACTTTGGAATCAAAGGGATTATTATATTTATCATAGAGATGTAGTCAGCGTCTCAATAACAGAAGACAATTGTACAGCATTCTATATATTTTAATTAGCGACTGTTTTGCGAGTCTGTTAATGGTATATTAGGTCATCCAGATTAATTGTAAACATATTTTACAATTAGCACGATTGAACCTACAGCATGACAAGTACATAGTTAACAAAGAACAGCTAATACCTCATTCATCGCGTAGATGTCCAAGCTGATGCTCATTAGTGAAATGTTTGTGATCGGGTGTGCGCCACTCGCTGGTCGAGTGTACACTTTAATTTAGAATTTAATATAGATAACATTTGGTAAAATGGATATTTTAGTCGTTAATTGTATAGACGTTGAGTTGACTTCTCAGAGACGTTGAGTTGACTTCTCAGAGACGTTGAGTTGACTTCTCAGAGACGTTGAGTTGACTACTCAGAGACGTTGAGTTGACTTCTCAGAGACGTTGAGTTGACTTCTCAGAGACGTTGAGTTGACTTCTCAGAGACGTTGAGTTGCTTTCTCAGAGACGTTGAGTTGCCTTCTCAGAGACGTTGAGTTGCTTTCTCAGAGACGTTGAGTTGCTTTCTCAGATACGTTGATTTTACTTCTCAGAGATGTTGAGTTGACTTCTCAGAGACGTTGAGTTGACTTCTCAAAGATGTTGTGTTGACTTCTCAGAGACGTTGAGTTGACTTCTCAGAGACGTTGAGTTGCTTTCTCAGAGACGTTGAGTTGCTTTCTGAGAGACGTTGAGTTGCCTTCTCAGAGACGTTGAGTTGCTTTCTCAGAGACGTTGAGTTGCTTTCTCAGATACGTTGATTTTACTTCTCAGAGATGTTGAGTTGACTTCTCAGAGACGTTGAGTTGACTTCTCAAAGATGTTGTGTTGACTTCTCAGAGACGTTGAGTTGACTTCTCAGAGACGTTGAGTTGCTTTCTCAGAGACGTTGAGTTGCTTTCTGAGAGACGTTGAGTTGACTTCTCAGAGCCGTTGAGTTGACTTCTCAGAGATGTGTTACTTATTATTTAGGTATAGTTGTAGGATTATATTATTGTGCCATACTCATTAGTTGTTCGCTCAGTGATAGTTTATAATAATATTTCCAACATATCAGTGATATGTATATTGATTGTATATTGTGTATTTTTGAATGTTGAAAAAATATATACAAAAATACATGTCTATACCTATATACAAATATTTTTACTCATGTAATATTTTAAGTTGGATTAATTTGATTAATCTATCAATTTCTTAAAATTTGTTTTTTAATATGATTGACATGTTATTACTAGTGTCGGATCTTCTGCTAGTGTTTTTGTGATTGCGAAACATTTGCGGAAGTCAACATTACGATTTGCTTGAGTGTTACGTCACACATTTCCTGTTTTGTCTTTTGTAGCGGTTAAAGATACCGCGCGAATAGAGGGGAATCATATAGGTAATATCGGAGTATATTTATATTTATTTATTTTAATAGATACACCAATAAAGTACACATACAAGTATACAGATAATAAATAACACGAAATAACAGACGCTCAGACGTGTACCTGACCGACAGGTGCACGTACAAATACAATATTTTTATTTATTTATATATATATATTTGCTAATTTATTTAAATATCTCCTTCTTTTGTCTTAGTTTGGATATCAAATTTATAATCGATAAAACTGAAAGCAGATGTTCTACTCCTAAACTCATTTGACAGATTCAGTGCTTATTGAGGGTATCACGGGGGTGTTGATTAAACATAAGAGTAGGAGATAGCGTGTGTATGCAAAAAAATCTTTTTGTTTTTGTACTTTTTTTCATACATGCCAATGGTGCAATTAGTGAATTCTGTCGGCGTCAAGTTTTCTTCGTATTACATAATTTCAAAGTTTAAAACGTATCCTCTCAATGTCTAGTCCCGTCGAAGTTAATCAGGAGTCACTCAGTAAAGCGATAGTGGGTTTACTGAGGACAGAAGAGGACTCCTTGGAACCACATAAAAAACGCAGTCGCACGCTTTCGTTTGATTATCACAAATAAACTATCATATTATACCACAAAACGCCTAATACACATTTTTTACAATAATCAAACAAAAACTCATCTTCACTTCTTTCGCCTAAAAGTCGTTTTGTACTTTATAATGTTAGTGAAAAAACATGAGTAGGAGACCAGTCTTTGGTCAAAGAAAATATACATATTTTATTATCTACATTATAGTGGAGTGTAGGCTTCCTCGGCCGGTGTCCATATTAATTGAATCTTCCGGGCTACTTGGCCGAGGTCTTCTGGAATCTCCTTTCTTTTTCCAAACGTTTCGTCAACAACTGCGGTAGACATCTTCAGAGGCGACTGCGTTCACTTTCGGAGAGATGTTATCTCTTCGGCTTCTCGAGCGCAACTGAAAAAAGAGGAGATTCTAGAAAACCTCGGCCAAGTAGCCCGGAAGACTCAATTAATATTATCTACATTATTATTATTTTGTGTCGGGTTTGTGCAATACTCGTACGTGTACGCGGGGAATATAATTAGAGTAAAATATATTAAGTAGTTTGTATAGATGTGTACACACAGTGTGACTCACAAATGGTTTCGTTAGTACTCATTTAGGTAAATACTTGGGTGATTATCTAATGAGATACAAAAAAAAATTTGTTGCAACACAAATTTTTATTACGACTTCTCAAAATACTCTCCATTAGTCTCTATACAGCGATTCATTCTAAACCAAGATTTACAGCACTGGCGATACTCTTTTATAGCGAAATCCTCAACAGCTGCCATTAAAACATTCCGAGCGTCCTCAAGGCTGTCGAAAAGAATGTTACGGAGTCTCAGCTTCACTTTTGGAAAGAGAAAGAAGTCGTATGGAGCTAAGTCAGGCCTATAAGGAGGATGGCTCAATTCTTCGCACTCTCTGGTCTTCAAATTTCTTCTGCTTTGTGAGATGATGCATTGTCATGATGCAAGAAGAGCACTCTCAAATTAACACATCAAATACAGTTGGTGAACACACTTTACTGTATGATTGAGCATTAACAGTTTTTTGCCTCTGCGCCACGTTTGACCTTCGTGGTAGGCTCTTCGTCTGGAAACACCCAAACCGTTGATTGCCGCTTAGTTAGTGGGTCATACTAATAGATCCAGCTCTCATCTCCAGTAATAATATTAGATATATTCCGTCCCTCTCCATTTTCGAATTTTACAATCATTTCCCTGCACCATGTCACGCGAGCTTTATTTTTGTTGAGCAGTCTGTGAATAAGGAACCCAACGCGAACAATTCAAAAGTGGCTTCTTGAATTGGTGTAGGTAAGTGTCGGTGTAAAATTTCATGAATGACCCGGTGATTAAATCTTAAGAGTCTCCTCTATCTGTGTGTAGACAGTTTTTGGGTTCTTCGTGCAACATTTTATTTACCGCCTCGATGTTTTTATTCGTTACAAAAGTCGCGGGATGGTCACTTCTCTCATCAAGTTTCAGGGAAAATTTTCCTTGTTTAAATTGATAAAACAATCTACAAATTGTTTAACGGGACGGTGCGAGGTCTCCAAAAGTTGATATTAAGATATCTTTACACTCACTTTCATTTAAACCAAGTTTAAAATCATATAACGTCATTGCACGAAACTGTTTTCGTTCGAATTCCACGGTTGCAAAAAAAAGCGCGCGAAATGCAATAAAAAAGTGAATACAGTTTTATATTTTTCGTGTTGATTAAATGGCTTTCGAAATTCGAATTTGAATGATGTATTAAAAACGGTATCTACAGCTCAAACGAGTTCTCTTTGTATTCCGAACTGCTTATATTAAGGAATAACATCATTTCTAAAGGCTTATATCGTAACACTGTAGTAAGTGGGTATTGGAATTCAGTTTCAATTATAGTCTGGCAAATGAACGTTCAGACTAGAAAAGCGCGACAATTAGCAAATCAGCTTTCATTTGTCAAACTTACGTAGTTTCTCGGCTACGTACATATCTATGTACGTTTCTGAGTATTTATGAAGGCTTCGAAATATTTATAGGAGCTATAGAAGTGTACTGCAGTTTATATAACTGACTATGGTTTATAACTTATATGTTTTGTATGCAGGCTTTTTGTGGTTATATGATATCTTCATGAACATTATTCGTTCGAAATACTACATAGTATATACATATACGCAAAGACTCTAATGATGTACAAATTAATAGCTGTATAAAACGTAGGTGCTAATACAATTCATATTTGAACTAGGTAGGTATGTATATCTGTAAACAAGGTTCGATACAAAACCAAACCTACTTTTTATAATATATCATATATGAACATAAAATGTGCAGCTTTTTTTATATTTCTGTGAAATAATATATTACTGACTGTTTTGTTGATTTATAAGCACTTTTTAGTAAATAAAAATAATTAATAGTATTTTATCTTTTATTTTTAAAATTAACCCATTTATTCCATTTCTTTCCTAACGGCTAACTTAATGTATTACCCAGTGTTACTATCAATAACGTAACGCTGCTGTATACAGTTTCCTTTACGATTAAGAGGGGGTACCACTATTCATACACAAACTTGAATAACGAAGGTGACAAAATGAAAATAAGTTTCTTATAAAAATACAACATTATAATTGTTTCAATGATATTTAGTAATAAATAGGATTTTGTAATAAATACAGTGAAGTTAGTTAACAGCAGGAGGCCTCTTCATCATCAGCCACGTCCTGCTGGTGACGGAGGTCTTGATGATCATCATTAGAATGGAGGTTCAAGATACCTCCACCTTTTCGCGTAACTTGCGTAAGATGCTTTGTAGTTCCGATGCCGAAGTGGTTTTGTACTGCAAATGACACAATATTGCACGATATTACAAAGTTTCGCTGGTTTTTGATGACGTGGAAGAGTTTATAGAGAAGGTAAAGGAAAGCGGGCTAAAATTTAGGTCTAAAAATCAATCGTGTAATTGTAGCACCCGAAACTTTGCGGAGTTAATTTTAATAGTGCATAGCAAGACGAAAGAAGATACAGTGATATAAGACATAAGAAAGAAGTGAATTGATTAGAAACTAAATTGAGTATAACTTGGTTATCGTCAACAATAGTAGTGAAAATACAGTGACATAAGAACATGTAAGTTGATTAGAAACGAAATTGAGTACCTGAGTACCGAAAAGTTCACAGAACAAGATAGAGGAACATAATGAAGGTTTTCAGAAAGGTAGCAGCTAACAGACGAAGCTGGACGGTATAAAATGAAAGGTAAATGTAAAAAATGAAATCCTTCATCACAAGACGTATCTTTATCTCCCGTCCTTTGATTTAGATGCGTAAACTTGCGCTTCCCTGTCGTTATTGACATTTGATGCTGTGATCTGTGAAAAGGCAGTTTCACATTGACCTACTCTAGCACTAGCAACACTGGTGGATAAAAATCTCTTACAAACATAACTCCTGTTGTCTATTTTGGACTTAAATCTAGTCGTATTTTAGATGGATTTATTCGGGCTGCATAGAGCAGAGTTCAGTTTCATGCATTTGATGTAAGTCTAAGCCTAGAAACTTCTAACATAGCTGCTACATTATCAAACATTTTTGATTATATACATTTCATATGCATTATTTGTTTATACACATATCAATTGAGCAATTTAGTTAAGGAACGTGTAATGTATGCCGAATATTATGAAATATCATTGATAATGTAATAGCGACTTGAGAAACGTTTCTTTCAAGCTAAGACGTTGCCAACGGTAGATTGGTCAATGTGAAAACATCCAATATGTTAATATCATTCTCACCCTGCGCGGGCGCACGTGGACTCACCCCCGAGACGTTCCGTTGCACGAGCACCTGGCTGTATAGCCGCTTGCCCTCGTCCGCGCCCAGCAGCCGATCGAACTCGTGTCGCGGCAGCGAGAACAGCTGGTGGCCGGGGATGCGGAGCGAGCGTTGCGCTGTGGAGCTGAAGCACTTCGCTTCGAGCCATTGCACCACCTCGTCTGGGTTCGATTTCTGGAAACATCACACGATTCTATACCTCGTTCCAATCCAATTTGTCCAAAATGTAAGCAAAAATGGCGGCTTGAGGTAACTGACATAAAATTATAAATAGTGAGGTGATATTTTTTTTTACATTTCCATATCCATTGTTTACATATTCATAATTAGATTGTAAGTTTGTATTAGATTTAAAGTTAACTGTTGAGCTATTTAACTAATTTGGTTTTATTTTCGGCAAAGAAAGAACCAACGTGTACCTTAAAGTTAACTAATATAGTCCCATATTAGTTAACTATAAGGTATGCGTTGGCTCTTTCTTCTAAAAATTTTAGCCGTAGTTATTATAAACGAGGTGGTCTTCAAGCGTGTACGCTACGCTTGAAGACCTCACTTTTATGTAATCTATAAAACTGCAGAGTAATGTAGTCTAGTCCTAAGATTATTTCATTTTCAGCAGAAGATGGACAACGAAATGACGTATCCCTTTTCGAATTATAAAGAAGTATGACGTCTCACTTGATGTATGAATATGTCGGGCGTCTTTTTGAAGTCGAGCTTGTTTTTCCGCTGCTGAAACTGCGGCAGAACCACTCGAAGCTCGTCCTGCAGCTCGCTACCCGTGCTCATCATTGATTTGTTTGCTGTAAACATAATACGTTGTAGTCATCATTGCTGTGTTATGGTCATCACTTAAAAAACTAAAGTCACAGACCATGTTTTATTGAATGTGAAAATAAAGAAACCTCCAATTGTATGCGAATTGAATTAAAAAAATTCAAAATGATTAACGACTTTCCCGTAGGTGGTGTATAGGGAGTATAGAAGTAGGTGCTGAAGATACAAAAATATAAGATGCGCATGATTACTCCACTGTCAATGCGGACTTCTAAGATACATACATAAAAGTTTGTAAACAAATAATCTGTATCTACTAGTTTGGGTGTCCCTCAAAGATCAATGTTAGGTCCCTTACTGTGCACCGCTAGTTTTACCGGTATTTTTTCTCTATCTGCTCACAGATATTGAGTATAATCAGCAGTCAGGCGGCCACATGAAGTCAGCAGGTACTTACATTTCATAGTGTCAGTTTTGACGGGTTGCGGCGCGGGCGCGGGCGGCGGAGGTGGAGGAGGTGGCGGGGGCGGAGGTGGCGCCGGATTCTCTGCAATACATCCACAGGATCAAGCTACAGATGGAACATGGACCAGTGTGGAATGTTGACCAGAGAAGGTTACGATAATATTTTTTTTTGATAAGTAATTCATAATGTACTTAGTTGTCGATTTTCAAAAAAACATTATATTGTTTAAAAAAAATGTGAAATATATTTAGAATCAACATGAAGTATTACTATTAATGGATTTATTCATAGATCTAGAGGACCATTCATATTTAGAAACCACAGTATCTTAGAGATATTAGATCATAATTATATTTTATTGCTTAATATATAAATCATATGTATCAAATGATAGCGTTACACTTACCACATCATCAGAGACACACACAAACACGAAAAAAAACATGAAGCAAAGCATTACGTACACACACAAAGGTACACAAAGATTAACCTCAAGACTCAGCAAATTATCTATGCAATTAAAGTTAAAATTCTCAGGTGTAGGTATGCAATTATATAGAATAACTTTATCTCAACTGATAGGTACGAGATAATGTACCATCAATAACCCACTTTGTAAGTGTAGAGTGAGGATTTGGAGGGAAAATGACGAATAGACCAACACCAGAAGTATTGATAAAAAGATTTAATGTATAAAAAGTATTACAAACATAGAACTTGTAGTAGAAGTAGGAGCGGACGCAGCGCGAGGGCGACACACACGCACACACACACGTTGCGTCGACGATGAGCAATTATATTATGCATCAGAAGTTAGTCGATGACTGCGAGGGGGCGGTTCGTCCGCTCGCACACATTTGTTTTACACCCATATATAAAGTTGCATTTACAATTTACAATCCAAGTAAACGCTTTTGTTTTACGAGAGCAAGGCAAGGCAACACATGAAATTATCAAAATGATAATCAAATTATTCATTTATTTATAATGAATTAAACTGTGTCGCGTTCCCTCTCTCTCTATCTGTGACTATCTCTCTCTCTATATTTAAAGAATAATTTAATGTAAGTACGCTCCGAGCGACACTAACAATCATAGTTTCTCTATACTTTATTTATAACGTAGGTAATATTATTATACTACTTTGTAGAGCAATGTAAGAACTTAGATATATGCCACAGAATATTTGCTTCGCATTGCAATAGATTACAGAGATCAGACTTGTTGATTTCACATTCCCATAGATATAATATTGTTAATAGCAAATTCATCTATAAAGAACTTCAGGGTAGAGTTATAGATAGTTGTTATTGATTTAACTGTTAGAAATTATACAAACTTGTACAGAAAAGCAACGAGACAATCAATGCTTACGTTCGCCTGTTGTAAAATCGGCAAAGATCCTTGATCACCAAAGAAAGGTAATAATTTGTAGGTTCAAATAGAAAATAAAACAATGAAAACAGTACTTAGAAGTCAATTACACTAGAAGGATCTTCTGACAGAACGATAACATGAGCACAACAGCGGCAACACGCACACTAGCACAAACGCAGCGACTCACAAGCACACACACACGAACGACAGGTTCCGATACTTGCGCCGCCGATATTACAGCTACTACACCGTAGTATCTATTACGTACATTTAACGATGATTATTGTAATAAATATCTACTTACAATAGTTCATACATAAATTATGACTACATGTCGTCCCGAGGACGTAGAAGCAGCGCGTGTACAAGCACTTTGGTAGAGGTGAAAAGGTCAATGTCATAAGTAATGCTGGTTTTTGTTACAGGCTACACTTTTTAATGATTTGCTTCTAACCCTTTTCTAGTAATTGTATGTACACATGCAGCCATGCACATACTACATATTATAGAGCTACAAAATCGGGTTGAGTATGAGGTGGTCTCAAACGCAAGTGCTCTGTGATAGCAACTGGTTTAAAAAATATTAAGTCATAAAAGTATGTTGTTCGGCAATTCTGTAGGTTGTGTAGGCAGTAGTTTCCATACAAGCAACTTGCCGAGAATTCATAATAAATATAACATTAGACGATTTGATTTTTAGGTCACTATCATAAGTTCATAACGCACTTGCATTTTTGGCCCTCATGTACTACCTCCAAAATTGTAAAAAGGCAAATCGCTTCAGAACTGTTGTTTTGTATAGAGTTATACTGTAAGAATCACTGGTGACTAAATTAAATATCTTCAATTGAGAAATAATCATCAAAATTGTACATAATATACATGTCTAAACTTGTTACAGTTAAACTGGCACCAATAAAGCTAAGCTTAAGTAATCGGATCAAGTTAACGGGAATGCGAGAGTCATTTGTAAACGCAACTACGAGTAGGCGGAGAAGGCGGTTAACATTAACAGATCCGAGTGCAATAAATCACTCGACCAGTTCCAGGTCCAACTGAAGCAGTAGAATCTTAGTTTATGATGACCACATTTTATATTGTAACTAGAAACATCGAGTAGAAAAGGTAAAAGGTAGAAGTGAAAGGTAAAGAAAAGGCTTTAATTATACGCGTTTAGACCCGTAACATGTGTACAACAGTTATGATAATGATGAACCCGCATTACTTATGTTCGACCGGTATGTAAGTCGGTGGCGCTAGAAGTATCTGAACTCGCCCTTCTTGCCGAGGCGCTCGCGGCGCACCCACTCCGCGCCGCCGCCCCCCGCGCCCCCGCCCCCGGCGCCACCGCCCGCCGCTGCGCCCCCACCCCCCGCGCCGGCCCTCCCCGCACCTGTGGGGCTACTGCCGCCGGAGCCGCGCCCGCCGCCGTCCTGACACACAAACAGTACACGTTTTACTACTTGTAACTGTAACGTCCCGCTGCAGGGCACATGCCTCCACTAGTAAATCACTATGGGTTTTGGGCCATAATCCACCACGCGGACCCAGTGAGGATTGGTGGATACACATATGTACCTCAGATTTTATTCCCTAAATTACTATTCCATTAAAACTCCAGATTGTTTCCTCACGATGTTTTCCTCTGACTCCCGAGCTAGTGACAATTTTTAAAGGTCCGTACTTAAGTAGAAACTACCACCCTTCCACTGTTATCTGCTGTGTGGTGTCGGCTGATTATAGGATATCATCACCCCATCTCTTCGCGTGGGTGTCGTAAAAGGCGACTAAGGGATAACAAAGCGGCTGCCACGAGCTCTGAGGAACTACACCATCTCTAAAAGAGTGGACTCGGCAATCCGTTTGGCCATTGTAGCATTTTAAGGCTTCATATCGCTCATAGAATGCCCAGTGTCATATCCATCAGTGTATACTGAATGGGCTGATTGCATTGCATTGGTTGCAAATAAAAATAAAGAAAACATGTGGTTAAGCGGTGAAGGTGTCCCGCACCATATCTGTAGGGTGCGCCGGTCTCACCTGGTAGTGCGTGTAGATGGGGTTAGGATATAGGTGGGGCGAGGCGGGCGGCGAGAGCGCGGGCGCCACGATCGTGTGCGGCACGTGCGCCGTCGCGCCGCGCCGGTTGCGCGCCTTCCACCACTTACGCGAATCGTCCAGTACCTGGCACAAATACATGAGGTAAGTCGAGTGGAATAATTGAATCATTTGTAAGGGACACAGTGTTGACACGGTGTCGAACGTTGGACACAGTGTTTTGTTAACTCAGCAGTAGAGACTACCTTCATACCCCTCCATCTCACCGTTCTGTGTAACCGTTATACCGTTATACGTTCTGTGTATTTCTAATTTTGTCAAAAGTAATTCATGTAAAATAAATTATAGGATTTATTTAATTGTCTCAAATAATACAAACACGCAATCTAACCCAACTAATTAGGAGCTGCCCCAGAGCCGGCTTTACCTATGGTGTACCATTAGTGTGCGGCTCACACGGGCGCAGGGTCTTGGGGGCGCTCTCAAAGACGTTGCGCCCGTGTGCGCGCGCCTACTAGAGGGCGCCAGGGTATTGATTGCACCCGGGCGCTACATGGGCCAGAGCCGGCGCTGAGCTGCCCAGAACTAAACTTTGATTGTTCAAAGGGGCGTATCAATAATTTTACCAAAATGTACTTTTTTCATGTTTTGCTATCCTTGTCATCAGCAAATAATATTTTTCACAATAAAGGCTAACGTCGCGTCGTATGAAAAGCGTAGTGATAACGTCTTGACACGGCTATTCCAGTAGCATATTGAAATAGAAAATGCCACGTAGACGATAAAACGATTCGGGATTTAAATTGACTTAAAGTAATTGACTGGACTTTTTTGGATATGCACATATATCACGTTTCCGTTTTTAATCAACCGCATACATCGTATACTGAGTAAGATTAAAATTTAACTTAATTATAAAGCGATAATGGCCATTATTCCAAATTAAGCAATAGAAAATAATATGTGTACTAGATACGGTACTAATAGTACTGAACTAGCAGGTACGTTTGAGCGATTGTACTAGTACGGAGCGTTCTCTACAATGTTCCAATAAGAACAAGACTACTATGTCGTTCATTATTATCTTATCCAATAGTTTACGTGCAATCTTATTTTGTCAGTCTAGACTCTAGAGAACATATTGTCAACTTTAATAGGCAAACTACGCTGTTTCGAATCAAAACATACTCTGCGCTACCCTTTACTAAATACATTATTTAACTGAATGAAGAGAAAGGTCTAGGAAAAGTTTTAATGTGCGCTCTAAGCGCCCATCGCTTCGCGGATCATTTTAATGTCCTCAGAAAAACGCTCCCAACCCTATTGGGGACCTCCGATTTTAAACTATTGGGAAATATTGGGAAAAATCTTTTAAATATAATATTTTTTAATAACGGATGCACGTTTCCCAGTGTTTACGGAAATGCATATTTCTAAGTCTCGAGGTAGACGAAGTGTCGTCTGTCTGGCGGCAAAGTGGAACGTTAAGAGAATTACGAGTATTATTGCGGGAGGGATATGATTATTAACAGCGCAAGGTCGTGGAAGGTGGCACAAAGGAAAGGAGGTTTATAGTCGGCAGTGGGTAGAAACAAGCTGTGGATGTTGATGATACCTCCAGGTACTCGCCGCGCACGACGGTGAGCTCCTTGTCGTTGTTGGCGGTGCGCGGGTACGTCACGCGCACCACGCGGCCGCCGCGCGCCGCCACGCCGCGCGCCCACGCCTCGCCAAGGTCGTCTGAAACGTGCACCGAGCAGCATTAGTGAGTTCTGTGTAAGGACATGGTGTCGAATCAAAGGGTTAATCCGGTCTGACCGCGCGATCCGTTTCTTGTTCTATCTGATCGATCACGTATGATTCACGTTTATCTATAGAAAAAATGAAAGAATACTAGGTAATCAAGTAGGATTATATTTATTGAGTGTAGCACAAGATAACATTTTTTAAAAATATAAAGATCATTTAATATTTAAAAACAATTTATATTTTTTCAAAATCATAGGGCTCGAACAAGGCGACTTCGAACTTCGACTTCGACAACTCGACACACCAAGGAAGCGATACTTTTCCAAACTTCGATACTGTCCTCAGAAGTAATGTCAAAAGATTAAAAGTATCATCCATATTAATTTCGATATGATGCCACCCATATAGTGTAGTACTCATATGAGTAAAAACATCGATTAAAAAAAATACAAAATACCGAAAAGTATCGATACTTTTCCGGACTACGACAAAACTACAGAGGGTTATGATTTTATCAGTCCATGTTAGTATGTATGTATGTTCATCTGTTCCCTCGTAGCTCCTAAACCACTCATCACATTTTGACAAATGAGGTGTAGTTGGTTTCGTCTCGATGTTCCGCGTAACATAGGTTATATGACGTCACTTGTGGCTACGGCTTTGTTGCCCTGTACGACACCCACCAAAAGAAATGCGGTGGAACCACACAATCGGTTTTATATTGAACAGCATTTCGCTCACTTTCCCGATGCAGTGTATTACGTGGTGTACTGGTGTTCGTGTGATGATATCTTACCGTCATCCCGGTCGGCGCCGCGGTAGGGGGGCTCGCGCTCCGGCGACGAGGCAGCCGAGCCGGAGTCTTCGCGCCCGAGCTGTCGAGGATTTCTGCAAAATACACACTAGATGGTTTAATTTAATCAAATTTGACAGCCATGAAGTCCGAGATTTATATGAAATTATAAAAATAGTGTAAAATATTTTAATATGTCAATCACTACACTAAAATTACCACATATATCTAACTAAAGATTAACATGTTTTTTTTATTTACGTTGAAAATAAATATTTGGTAATTGATTTACTCGTATGTGCATAACATTATCCACACTCGCTCGATTTGGTCTTTGATCTACGAACGCTGGTGTAGTAGACCTCCGAGCCATACGACGACGACGCACACATGAGTTTCGAGCAATGCGTCAGTGTTACATGTTATGCGATACTAGTTTGAAATGACTAGTTTTTTGTGTAGCTACTATAACAACGGGTGGTTCAATAACTATAAATATTCAAAATACACGTGAGGAGGAAAACGACGACTTACTTTTATTATATTACCTAAGTTCTGTCATATTTTATATTTGAATTTATAATTGGAGCCAGGGATATGGTCGCGTGTTAGCCGCGCGGCTATGCTCCGCGGCACCGTTGCATGCGCTGATGACGCATTGCTCTCGGCAGGGGTCGCATTCGCATACAATCGCATGCAAAGTGTAACCGCAATCGAGGTGGCTTGGAAGTCTAGCCGTAGTAGGACGCGTAAGTAGGTATCAACTATGTGAAGTATTATGCACATACGATAAATTCACTTACAATTATCTACTTTTTATAGTTTTAATGAATATTTTTTAGTGAAATATAAGACATATTAAAATATTTTACAATATTTTTGTAGGATCTTATATATGAATAAAATTATTATTATTATTTTGAATCACTTGGAAAGACGAGTTTAAAATTTTAAGTCGTATTGAACGCTAGCGAATGTATTCGCAGAAAGTAAACAATGTAAGTAATGTTTTCTTTACAAAATAGTTTAGAAGCCAATCGCAGACAATAGAAGGCAATACCTGGAGTATGTCGTATACTGTTCCCCGTAGATGTCATCTCTCTCGTCCCTCTCGTATGTATACCCCGCGCTCCCCGCGGCCTCCGGTGGCGCCCCTGCCCCCGCGCCGCCAGCCCCGCCGCGACCCGCTGAGCTGCGCCTTGGGGACGGCCTTCGCGACAATACAACAATGACGTCACAACACACCATAACAACACAATATGGACAACATTTATGACAAGATGAATTATATTAGCATGCAATATTAGGTCAAATAAGTGAAGTAAAAACGAAACAAATAGAAACTCGCTTGCCCATGTGTGACACCAATAACAACTGTTAACTGCAATAGAAAACGTCAATGACAATGTAATCCATGTAACAATAACGCATGAAGATTTATGATAATTGACGTTGACAACACAACACGTATGCAGCAATAAATTATTTTAACAACATCGTGAAATTCAATTTGTCCAAATGCAAACATACATGGTGGCATGAGGTAAGGTAACTGGCACAGTCTTAAGTTAAATAGTGAGGTGATAAATCCATAATTTAATTCATGGAGACTACAAGTTTGTCCTAGATTTATAGCTAAATGTTTAGATATTTCATTGATTTGATTTTCTTTATGTATTTATTAAGATACACCAACACTTTACTTGCTAACAATTGTTACAGGCATTGCTTAAATAACTAAAATAACAAGTGTCCCAATAATAGGTATATACAACTTTCAAAGAAAAGAAGCAACACGCATTAAAGAATATAAGAGAAAAATGTAAGCGCAGGTGGATTCACTACTCATGAGATGAGATTGCAGCAGTTTATGATTTAGCGTAGGTAGTACTAGAATCCTTGGAAATACAATATCAACGTCGAAATCACCGTAAAACATTTTATGACGCAGATAAGCGGTTAGAAGGAGAGAACTTCTCCAGTTTTGTTCTGTATGTTGTGACATGGAATATTTCTGAACGGGTGCCTCTAGCGTTCCGCGTCTTGACCTTAAAAAGGACTTTCTCCAGGAGTTAGGGAGCGGCTATCTCATTGTTAATTAATTTACGTAATAGTGCAATATCAAGGCAATCACGCCTCTCTTCCAAGATGTTCAATTTAAAATAAGATAAGATCGTAAATAAGATCGTTGCAGTCCCCGAGACGTTTTTTTATTTTGTTTTCGGCAAATTTATTTGATTTGAATGGACTGTCTTTTTAAATATGATGATAAATGTATTGGCCTAGTTACCCCTCTCTAATAGAATACCGCCAGTATGTAATATGTACGCGTTTCGCTAATAAGATATGCTAGAGCTTGTTTCTCCGGTCCCATCCCATCCTAAGGAGTGCATGGTACAATGAAGGTGTTCATACCAATATATTCTCTATTCGTCATCTCATCCGTTCCTATCCCATTGGGTAGTTAGAATAATGGAATAAGGGAATCCAATTCTTTTTACTTTATTATATTGTTTATTAAATATTACTGCGTCCACAACTTTGTTCACACAAACTTCTAAAAATCTCCATGGATGCTTTATTAAAATTCAGGATAAAATGCAACCTGTGTTCCTTTTTATCTTCTTTTGTTTTCCTCAATCTAATTTTCTCCAAAAGAAAATGTAATTATTATCCATTGAAATGAAATGAAATGATTTATTAGTACCATAGAATTTAGAAAATCAACAATGTAATACAACAGATACATTGTTAGCTAGCTCATTAAATGCCTGATAATAGCTAATATTATTTTAATATATGTATCTCTCACGCTCTCTCTATTGCTGTTTGTGTATGCATGAGTGTGCGTGTATGTGTATAAGCGTATAAAAAAACTATAAAAACTAACAGTATGAAGAATTGTACCAATACTAACAGCTTTAATATTGCGATTCCCCAGGATTTCCTGTCTTGTGAGAATCAATGTAATCATTCACACGTACATGATTATTGGAATATGACATAGATATTAGTACAACACTATCACTTGTCATTTTATTTGCAAGGACTTAATACTATAATTTACTCTGTGTTAGTATTGGCTACGTGTATGTGTGAGAGCAGTTTTAATGAATTTAATGCTATCTACTAATGAAGTAAACAACATTATTTTACGTGGGTATCCATTGCTTCGTTAAGGCATGATTGAGTGACAAACAAACGATTAAACAGATTTACACATTAGTTTGATTTAATAATGATGATGCGTTGGTACCTGCGCAGCGGCTGGTCGTCGACCTGGTAGTCCGGAGACCAGCCGTCCATGAACACGGGCTGATACGGCGGGATCGTCGTCTTCCATTGCTCCCTGCACACACACACACACACACACACACATTCAATATTTCAAATAATTCTGACATCAACCTGTGGTATTAGAAACTTTTGTTATTGCGTAACTATTTGAATTTTCGCGTTTTGTTCACAGTTTATATTCTAATTCGAGTCTGAACGTGTATAACAAAGGTATTTGTTTACATTATCCTTCTACTCGACGTTTCGGCGCGGGCGCACGAGTTACACCAGCCGTGGTCACGAGTTCACGAGTTTGGTCACGAATTGAGTCATACCTTTATTATACGCATTCAGACCCGTAGAGAATATAAAATTGTATTATAGTCGTTGAACATAATAATTGTTATATAAACGGGTTACTCACGATTTGTTATTTATTTTGTATGGCCGATATTTCGGTCCAGTTACATGAACTGTGGTGGCGGCGAGACCACGGTTCATGTAACTGAACCGTCATTCACGTTCATGTGGTTCATGTATGTTCACGTTCATAGTGCAGGTGGGCGGCTCGACCGAAATATCGGCTATACAAAATATGAGTAACCCGTTTATATAACAATTATTACCTCTTTACGCCACGTGCATAAAGTTGGGATTATACCCCTGGTGTTGCAGGTGTCCATGGGCGGCGGTAACACTTACCATCACGTGGGACCGCTTGCTCGTCCGCCCACTAGTCTATAAAAAAAAAATCAGGAATCGTTGTATCATTGTGGTACTAAAAACTAACGTAAATAATAGTAGGCGATGATTTATGATTGTGATTGTGAATAAACTATATGTCTAGTTATTTAGTTATTATTTTTTGACACTTTTTTTGGTCAAAATGGATTCAGTTATGACAAAAACAGTAAATTAAAATTTTTATTAAATTCTCCGCAGATTGAAACCGAGATTAAAGCATCATAGGTATATCAGTAATGCAATTCAGGGCCAAAGGTATTAAGTACTTATTATATTTTTATTTTGTTATCTGCTTTGTTGTAGGTACTTCAGTGTAGTGGTTATCATCGCACGTTAATGTATCGTTATCTATGAATACCTCCGAAATTAAGTGGTTCCGAACATCGAAAATACAGTTAATAATAAAAGTTAAAAATAACCAATTTTTGTGTCGTCTCAAAAAAAAAACTATTTGCTTTAAATACATTGTATAATACTGTCCATAGAAATGGTTCAATACGTTGTAGACAACACTTGTTGGCAAGGATGTGCCAGTAAACGTGACAAATCAATAACTGATTTCAGTTTTATATAACGCACATTTGATAAGACGGTTTCGCTTGAGTGAAATAATAAGAGAAATAATTAATAAGCAGCAGAAAATACTGAACGGGCATCAAGTGGATGAGAGCAAATTTAAAGGTGGGTTAGGCTTAGATTCTTTGATGACAATAAAGATACAGGAGTCCGTCCACTTGAGTGATCACTTCTCAATAATTTAGTATTATATACTTCAGTTATTAAAAAATATGCTGTTTTGTTAATCATGGTCTGCTGTTCATTAGTATTGCTATGCCGTTCCTTTAAATACAAGCCATAAAAAGGTGAAAGAGTATATAAGAGTACCTGGGTATAAGCCAAGCATCTCCGAGTGAATGCCAGAGCTCAGTTTCTTTACTGGTGACGCAGTTGGCCAGCAGGTTGAGGGCGTCGCGAGTCAGTAGTGGCTGGACGACCCTCGCCGGCAGACGACCGTCCGCCACATCTTGAGCTGCGTCCACGATCAGCGCCAGAGGCGTGAAGAGGAAGTGCACCAGTTCCGGTGCATTGGGGTCGTGGATATGTGCGCGTAGTCTTGCAAGTAAGTTAAATGATAGTTTGAACTTTTGCAGTACATCAACGAAGTCGCGTTCTGGAGGCGGCCGCGTGCGTAATGCCAGCATGCCTTCCCCGGCCGCCGCTCGTTTGCCGCCGCGAGATCTTCGTCTCCTCTCCAACTCGCGCGACGCGGCGGCCGCGTGTTGTAGCCGCGCTATGAACTTTTCGATATCATCGAAGCAGCGGTTCAGTATCGCGATGTCCTGTTCGTAGAGCCGCTCGGAGCCAGTGGAGGACGCGTCGTCTCGCTCACCCCCCGAACCTCCTCGTTCACTGCGACCCAACTGTGCTGACATTTGCTGGAAACATTCAGGTTCAAGTAATGTATATGAATAAATATGTATATGAGTGGTGAAAGTGTAATGAGTACAGGACTAAGCATTTTGGCTATATATAAGTAGGTACATTAGTGCAGATAAATTACTGACGCTCGAAATATGTAGACAAGAGGCAATATTACCGATTACCGAATTGCATTACACTGTCTGAAGCCGCGGCTATAGCATGGGCTAATATATCAGCACAACGCATTCTGCTTGCATTAATTTATCCTTTACAAAGCGAGCTATCTAAAAAACCTACAATCGACACCGACATTATGATACGAAATGTTGTTTGTGTTTGTGTACAACTCACAAAGAGCACGGCCTCCCATTGCCGTCGAGTGTACGTGTGGTACAGTGGCGACATCTCCCCTCCGCCGCCGCTCGCCTACTATATCCCGACCCTCTGATAAAACCCCAGGTATCGACGAATCGATAGCGACTACCACGATGATAACATTGAGCTCCGATATATTAAAACATAATGCATAATCAATAATGCTGTTTTGAACTTCATTTATGATAGTCAAATTTAGCTTCTAATCAATACTGAGGTACGATTGTTGGAAAATGACAACCGGCATAATAAAAATAATTGATTGTTTATCATCTTTGATAACCTTGATAAGGCAATTCGTTGATAAAACGACATAAGCGATAGCCGCTTCTAGAAAAGCGAATACTTGCACAATACTGACGTCATAAGATTGTGATGAACCAAAGGTTTTCTAATTATTTATAGTAAATTATACAGTGACGTAATCGATATTAAAAATGAATTATTTTACCATTCAGATAAAATCAACATTAAATGTGAGTGAACATCAACACGCATCGACACGCATTGATACGCATTGACACGCATCGACACGCGCTGAAATTAGCGTTATACGAATTGTAACATAAAGATATATGTATTTACTTTTATTTTACATTATTTTTAAAATCAGTTGTTATTTTGCGAAATTTTACTATACAATGTGCATTATGCATTATGCAATGTAATAATGAAAAATATTTGAATCATCATTAGACGGCACACCTACATATGTATGTCATTTTAATTAAACATTCCTGGAGTTCACCCCTACATAGGTAACCAAATTTTACACAAATGTCGTTTTAGCTAATGTTTATCTAAAAGATCTGAAATAATTTTCAATATATATATAAGAAATCTGAAATTAGAGACTTAATCCAAGTCTGCGATCCAAACATTGTCATAACTCTAATATAAGATTAAATAGTCTATTTGCGATGTATTTGCTATGTAGCGGTCGGGAAAAGTTTATTTGTCAGATATTGGTAGTTTCCAATTGGGTTTCTTATTCAAATTGAGAATCAATATTAGGAATTTAATAAAATCAAACCTGTTTTCTACGGCCAGTGTGAAATATGCTTACCTGCCTGCGAGGCCTGTCTACCTCGGTCTCCCTCTCTCGTTCTCTCTCGCGCTCTATGATGAAGTCTCGTCCGCTGTCGCCGGCGCCGCCGCCGCCCACACCCCTGGAACTCGCACACACTTACACTTTACTTCAAAACTGTTACAAAATGTTCACTACACTGAGTAATGATCTATACACACATTAACACACTAAATTTAACCTAGCGTATTCACCTAAATAACTACGCTTATGTATATAAGGCATATAAGATATATCTGTATAAAAGGTCCTACAAAAATAATGTGATATATTTTAATATATTAATTTAGTATATTTAGTACACCGAAACTATTATATCGAACTAAAAATTGTCTTTTCATTACATTTTAAATAAATAATTGGTGATGAATTTACTTGTATGTGTATAACACCATCCAGACTCGCTTGCTTGTCTTTGGCCTAAGAACGCGCCCGCTTCTGTTAGTAAGTACGCGTATTAAGTGCGTAAAGTGTTATGCACATACGAGTAAATTAATCACCAATCATTTATTTTTAATGTTATAAAAAATATAAAATACATGTTAATTTTCAGTTAGATATAATAGTTTTAGTGAACTGATTGGCATATTAATATATTTCACATTATATTTTGGGATCTTATAGATGACTAGTACGAGTACTGGAAGTACTTCGGTACTACGGTCTTCGCAATAACCTTTTCCCCATAGAATTTAAAGTATTCGCACATCACAGATAAATAGCAACAACAATCGAAAATTCACTGTCTATTGTTAATCATTCGATAAATAATCCGGGTTTTAGATTAACTTGAAGATATAACTTCTGACTGATACGTTCCTTTGTCAACCAAAAACTCAGTTTTGATTTACAAAAAACCCGCATTACTTATGGAATCACACATTCTAGTTGTCACGATTAATTAGTCACTATGATCCCACCAGCTATATGCAGAGACTGGTAACATCCCGTGGTGCCTCAGAGCGCGAGAGGCTGCCTCCGCGCGTTTATCTGTACTACCGTGATATAGACCACTTGCGACATCCATACGATAAGATTAACCAGCTATCGTCGTGAGCTCACATGTGATCTTACAACATTATTTATGTGCAGCTACGGTAAAGAAAAATGTGGAAATTCCAAATGGCGTATTGATAAAACTGTTCGATTGTTAGTCACAGGGAACACGAAACATTCCTCAGCATAGACATACTCGTAGATAGGCAACGCAAATTTGGGAAATTGTATGGAAATAAGCGTATCACGTCATAGGTAAATTTCGGTGATAGAAAATCACTCAACGATGAAATGAAACATCTCCCTGGACTTTGGATGAATTTTTGATAATCAATTATAACGCAATCATAGGCGTAGCCAAAACAGTGCAGGGTGGGAAGTTTGTGCCCTGGCATAGGGAAGAATAAGTAACAAACTTTCTGCATTTACACAATCTCACAATATTTTACACAATATTTTTAAATTATAAGAAAATTGCTTTGTCTCTCCCTGGGTAAAATCCTGACTAGGTCTTTGAGCGCAATTAGAGGCATCTTTGTGGTTTGTAACAACGACTGGCTAGCGGTACGGGTCGGAACAGCTGAACGAGCAGCGCGAGAAGTAGGAGCTTTGGGCGCCAACTTTGGGCAAGCAGCAAGGGACACCTTGCGTTATCTATCCTTCTGTATTTCTATATTTGTGTTTCTCACAGAGACCAGAGACTCACAGATACTAGCAGAGTCTGTCTACTTGACTGCGTGTACTCACTTGAGAGCGTTGAGTTCCTCCACGAGCGCCTGCGCGCCGACGTCATGACATTGGAAGATGTGGAGCTCTTTGCGGGGCGCGTGCGGGGAGGGGGGCGGGTCGCGTTCGCCCGCGGGCGGCGGGGGGCCCACTACGAACGCCAGCACGTTATTGTAGAGCTCGGCCGGCTCCGGCGACGTGAAGGCCGTTGGAGAGTGCACCCATGATGCCGGGAAACGCTCCATTATCGACTGCACGAACAGGATAAATAGCATTTTGGAATCGTTGTCATAAAGAGATAGGGGTAGATTGAAAATTATTGCTGTGTAGGTGAATACTCATAGCATACTCTGAGCTTGCGACCTTTTTTTTTTTATAGAGAAGAGGGCGGACGAGCAAGCGGTCCCACTTGATGGTAAATGTTACCGCCGCCCATGGACACCTGCAACACCAGGGGGTATGCGGGCGCGCCGCCGACCTTGCAAAATCCTATTCACAGCTTTATTGAAGAACCTCATGTCGTAGTTAAATGGGAAGACCTCTTGAGGCAGTTCGTTCGGCGCACTCAGCTGTATATGTTTTATATGCCTTTATATTGTTATATATATATATATATTTGTATTTTTGTGTTTTTATGTATCAGTGTGGCAAATACAGAATTTAATTATTTTATTTGTAATTTGAAATATTACCGACCGGTTTCTGCTCGTAATTTGGCGGGTACTACTTTATTTTGATCGCTAGTGAAATTATTAAGGATCATTCTGTCTTACAAAATCAAAAATAAATACCTTGCCTAATAGTAAAAACGCAAGTTGTCTTGTCGTCAGCTGCAGCTATTTGTGTATTAGCATCAACCATAACATCAGCCAGTGTCTCTTCACTGCTGGATATAACCATTTCCCAAGGCTCGCCACCAACTGTGACTTTTCCCATTGGGTCACTACTGGCTACCGGCACACTTCTCCAAGTGGCCGGACTTCCACCTGGCGTGTCGACTGGAGGGTCGTTGACATAGCTCGTCGTAATTATAAAGAACATCAAAACATAGAGTAAATATACTCTAAGAAAAGAATAACTTATTGCTACTAGCGCTAGATTTAGGGGCGGTTTTAAATGCGCGGCGTCTAAAATATGGAATGACATACCGCCACCCATTCGTACAAAATCAAAATAAATTTCATTTAAAAAATGAATGATACTTTTTCTGCTCGAGAAATTTAATTATTATATTATGTCGCATTTTGTATGACACCGCTCTATTTTGTATGACCCCGCTCTATTGTTTGTTGCTTGTATTTATATTTTTGCTTTTCTTTTTTCTCATCCATTTGTATATTTATATACTGAATTAGTAGTGTTGCAAGGTCTAACGTATGTCTGTGCTAATATGTGAGTGGGTTGCCCACAAATATGAAAATGTGGCGCGTTCAGTTTAAGGGGCTGCGCTGAAAACAAGCGCTGATTCAGTGTGAGGCCAGCATATGCCGACGCACCGTCCCATTGCCAGTAAATTAGATGTAAATGTTGAATGAATCATTATTGGTAATAAAGAGGTTTTTATTTAATTTTATTTTCAACATACCCCAGTTTCATAATCCATGACCAGTACCCACTGGCCTTCTAAACATAGTTGCATCTTTTGGCTCCATATTCCTGAAAAGAGAGAAAAGTTGGTTAATTGTTGAAGCTTGTTGTCGAGTGCTTGATCATAATATCATACGTTAGTAACCCAAAGAAAAGTGATACTTGATACATGAACTGTAATTAAGACAAAGATTCATGAATTCCTTAGCTATTTAGTAAACTTTCTGTCTGTAGCAAGTCTGTGCTTGCTGTGAACCTATTTGGCTCAAAGGTTGAAAGGAAAGGAAAGGTTTGAAAGGAAGCTGTTCAATCGTAATGCTAGGTATTAAGACAAATGTCCACCAGGCTTATAATGCGCATATTAAATAGCATTATTTAATATGCGACTAAACATAGACGATAACAAAGCTGTTAGCACAAGCCCTCAGGAACTATACCACCTCTAAAAGTGTGCACTCGTCACCTCGCTTTGCCAGTGTGGCGTCAAAAGGCCCCAGTCATCCCCTGTGCGCATGAACAGTGTGCTGAGGAGGCCCGTGAGAGACAATAGGGCTGGTTACGGCGATGGTTATTTAACCTGATCCCACTGCTAAGAACCTTGCTGTTATTTTTATGGTCACTAGTCAGTTGATAGACCGTTTTTTATGAACCTGTTGACTTGAATAATTAAGTTGGTGGATCGATAAGGTATAGAACGGCCCGATTATTAATTCTCACAGTTAGATCACCGATAGTTTCTCTTTTAGCCGATAATGTACATCTCACCGTCACTCAGATGGCCTGCAATCTAGTAATTTTGCGTATCAGTCATAATGCTATCTAGTCTAGGGTTGCCAGGCGTCCGGCTTCAGCCGGACATGTTTGTATTTTTACAGTCGCGTCCGGCCAAATATTTACGTGTCCGGCCTGTCCGGCCTTTGTTAGGCTTTTTGTCAAATATATTTCATAGGATATATTTTATTATTTGTTTAATAAAAACTTTTATTTTATTGTGTGTTCTTTGTTCTTCGATTTTATCTAGTCTCCAGAAGACTTTGTACTTAATAAATACTTAATTAAAATACGTACCCGAGTTTTTTTTACTATAAAAGTTATGTCCAGCTTTGAAAAAGATATGTCCGGCTTTTAGGGCAAAAAGTCCGGCCTAATGTAGCGCTGAGTCCGGCTTTTTGGGCAAAATGTCCGGCTTTTGTATTTTAGGGCCTGGCAACCCTAATCTAGACAGGCTGAATCCAACCCCTTTATAAAACTGAGAACTGACCATTAGTCTTCTCTAGCTGCAGCAACCTGCGCATGCCGTCCGCTGGATACACGATGCCGGTCTCCCTCGTGACGGTGAAGGTGGCGAGGTGTTCGAGCACATACGCCGCCCGCTCCCCGCCGCCCCCGCCCTCCCTCAGCCCCGCTAGCTCGTCGAACTCGTCGAGTGCGCGCTGCGTCGACCGCGACGTGCCGCTCGCTACGCCGCCGCCACGCAGCGCCATCGTGTCCGTACTGCTGCGTTACAGTAACAGAGGATACATGATGCTCCGGCTGATGTTCCACCACTGTTCTTGAATATCTGAAACAAAAACGTAATAATGAATAGTATATGTTAAAGTATATGCTCAAAAGAGAAACGGCACATAGTTTTCATTCTGCACATACCACTCTGCACATAATATATTGAATTTGTATAAAAGAACTTCTTGTTATAAGAAGAAATGTCATTCGACTTTTAGAGGTTCGACGTTATGTATAACTAAGGGAGACTACGCAAGAAATAGCCAGACCTAATTGCTCTTCGACGACGGCTTTTATTTCCTCTCTGATTTTTTTGAGTCACAACTGACTTTCTTCTTTCGCTTTAATGTCATGAGTGATACTCAGATCAGTTTTTTTTATGATCATTGACTATTTGTTATGAAAATGAATATTATTTAAATGGGTTTATCATTTATAAAAATAATATTATAGTATAGAATACATGATGTGATTATTTTCTATAGATTTTAACGTATATCATGTTCAAGTATTTAGATTTACGAAATCGTTTCCCTATAGTTTGTAAGCAAAAATTACATTTTTGCTTCAAATCATAGGGAAACGATTTTCATTTTATATTTTCATATTGACCATTGGATACAGAGGCGGAAGGCATGAACGGAAATAGGAAAGCGTTGCCCTTGATAGACGACAATATGTTGAGGCGGAAACGGACACACGCGACGACGCGACAATAACAGTAAAGCGGGGCGCGCGCGCAGCCTGCATCACAAGCAGGTTGTGAGGTGCGTAGTATAGCTAGCATTACGAAAATTTCACATGTATTGCAGCAATTTTAACAATATTTTTAATAAAAAAAAATCTTTCAATAAGTGCAAGAAGAATTGTTAATCAATGTTGAACGCACCGTGAGCTATAACGAGCTATAACCGATGGGGGTAGATACCAAGAAGTGTAGCGTGGGATAACAGATAGCAGTACAGAGTTTTTACTTTACTCTAACGAGTACGTAGACTTTGAAACAAGATAAAACTGTGTGTGTAGCTGCATTGTCAAAACCACACGTACTCGTCTATAGCTTGCTGTTGCAATTTTGTAAATTCTACAATATAAAATAAAATTAAAATAATAACATTTATATGTGCATACTTCTATAGATTTAGCTACCGAAAGGTTTATACAATTACTTAACTTGTATTATGGCATTATTACAGATTATCCCACAAAGCAAGACTCTCCCTCCGGCGGGCGTTAATACAAAGGAAAATAATAGGATTAATAATGCTTGATAGGATTTGTATATAGACTCAGCTACATTACGTTCTTACCGAAGAATGATACGCTGCATACATTTCAAAATCATTTGAAAATGACAATACTTAATTCGAGGATAACGAGGTCACGAACCTTTTGATTAGCATTGTTGAAGGTGCGTCACGCGGCAAGCATGCGAACACACACAAACTAACGCAGTACCTATTAAACTCTTCGCATTCAATGGATTATGGTGTTTGTGTTGTCATCAATGTTTAGACACATGACAGTAATGTGGTAACATTCCGACGATGACCGTCACGGCCGCAAGTGTGGCGGCGCATGTGTCGATAACGACCAATAACTTCAATAAATGAAAATGATTCGTTCAGAAACCGACAATTGCAGAATTATAGAATATATATATATATATATATATATATATATATATATGATGTGAATATGGTAATATAATTTATAAAATTGCAATGCAAGTTCCTGTCAGTTCCTGCACACGATACCAATGAATAAATAAACAAATAAAATAAAAATAAACTAATGTTATGTAAATATTGTACGCCTGATATACTTGCACACTGTATGTGATATACTTGCACACTGTATGTGATATACTTGTACACTGTATACATTACTGTTGCAGTTTATAATAAATATAATATTCTAATTGTCGAACACTGTTGTTTGATAGCTCCTGTACACGTTTCATTGTACAATGTATTGTGTACATTGTGATTCTTCAAAAATATTTTATGTACAGACACAACGTGTTACGATTTATTATAGATGTAGCCGCTTATAAACACTTGTTAGAGTAATTAACATTCTTAAACATTGTACTCGTAATCATATTTTTTTCTTATCTACAGATTACTGAGCCAGGTAGGTACGACTCCACAACGTTGTCGGAGTAATAAACAAGTGTAGAATCATATAATTACAAACAAACCTTAGAATATATCCGGGAATAAATCCCTATTCACAATATTACGATAAAAATAGGTACTTACAACTTGGAACTGAGCGTTGAAGTCTTTTACAGGAACGATTGTTACGCAAACGGGATACAGCTACAGTATTTCAAACAATTGAGATCAACGTATCTAATCGCATATTAAATTGTTCACAGCTGCTTTCAAAACGCAAATTGCTTAAATTCACGAATGAAACAAGCAATATACATTAAATACGATGTATAACTTAAAAACCTTTGAGTTCAGCACTAACCTACGCGAGTTGTAGTTACTCAATGAAGTCGAGCTAATCACCAGCAGCTATTGGAATGTCGGTAATGTTATGATAATTATATTCCACATTAAATTATCTATTTTATTCATTTTATAGTTATGTGTACAAAACAGGTATTTTCGTAAACTTTGTGATACGAATAATAGATTATTGGTGTCGGTATTTTGAAATTCGTAAGAACCTATTACTTATATTTAAAGTTCTGGTAACCTCGTAATCAAGACAGACGTCTTGGTTTCGAGTGTAGGGGTCTAAACAGTGGAGGTGCCAGTAAGAAAACGGAAATTAAAACCATAGAACTCAAAAGAATTTATTTATTTACTCAAAAGATTTATTAATGAACTGCTGTCATTCAGGTCATTCTGCTGTCATTAAAACCATAGAACTCAAAAGAATTTATTTATTTACTCAAAAGATTTATTAATGAACTGCTGTCATTCAGGTAGCAGGTATACATATACATTTGTTGAGTTCAGTAATTATTCTTTGATTTTCTTTTTCATTAAAGTAATTTTTTTCATCTTCACCTAAGTGAATACTTCACCTATACTTCAAACAATACTTACACACAATACTTCACCTTCACCTAAGACTGCCTAAGCAGTCTTTATATATTCTATTATTATGCATGCTGTGGCTGTCTTAACTAGATGTAACACTTAAGATTATTTTCGTATTACTATACTATACTATACGATACTATACTATACTATACTATGTAAGTATTAGTGTAATTAACCACTGCCTGTCCTTAAACGAGTTAGGCCGTGCTTTACGAGGCAAATACTTCAAGTTACCGTAAGTTTCGGGGATCACGGATTCCCCCTAAATATGTGTCTACCTATATAATAGTAAAGATTGTAATAAAATCAAACCAAATCCGTGTTCTTCGACGCTTCAACTCTAACATTAACTTCACTGGAGCTCCATTAAATTGAATCAAAGGTTAAGGTCAAGGTCAAGCGAGGATAATCGCTGAGATTATCCTCCCGAGAGATTGGCGCGTGTAGTTGGCACCTTACGTATCACTCACTCTAATAGTTCGGAAATTACCAAGTTGCCCTTCATCAACATAGAGTATCTCAGTTGGCATTTATAATATGATTATTACACAAATGCAAACATTTCAAAGACTGACTCCTTGTTTACGAAGTAAACGGAATTAAGTCAATTTTCGGAATCAAGTCATATTAAGTCAGGAAAACGCAGTATGACGTTATTAATATACGAGTATAGATAAGTGTAAGCAGGTGAGACAATACATCATAGTCTAAATGATAGTCTTTTTACATTTTTTTGTTTCGTCTGTTTCGGAGCCGATTTCATGTACACCAACGCAGCAGGTCCACACTCGTATTTTAGTAGTTTATTTATCTATTGCATGTCGTAGGTACATTAAACTTACATATCTAATGGTATACAACACTTTGAAAGGACACAGAAATTCAAATTTAAAAAATACATACATTACATAATACGTTATTGACGACACTTACACAACGACATGTGACAACGAAACTTACACAACAACATGTGACAACGATACTTACACAACGACATATGACAACAACACTTACACAGCGACCTGTGACAACGATACTTACACAACGACCTGTGACAACGACACTTACACAACGACACGTGACAACAACACTTACACAGCGACCTGTGACAACGATACTTACACAACGACATATGACAACAACACTTACACAGCGACCTGTGACAACAAACTTACACAACGACCTGTGACAACGACACTTACACAACGACACGTGACAACAACATCCTCTACTCATTTATTACATTATTAACTGTCTTCTCTTTATATTTCATTTTTTAACTGTTACGTTATGTCTATAAAAAATAACTCATAGTGTTATATTATAAAGTATGTTAAATACATATTGTAAGGTGATAAAATTTTGATTTTTTGATTAAAAAATATTAATCCTTTACTCAGACTTTAATAATTACATTAAATCTGGAAGTCCCATGTTGAAATGTAATAGGACACTAACAGTATTGTCAAACACACACAAAAGTAGTATATTTCGTTTCCGCTCGACAGAGTGGGCCAGCTGCGATGACGTCACTCCAGTTAGTCTATGGTTGAAATAGTATATTTTGAAAAGGATTAGTAAATCGTCCACGGCGATGTTTTCATTAGTTTTTATGTAAGGAAAAATTCATATTTTTTGTAAATTAACAAAAATAGAATAACAAAATAGCAACTATTTGTAAAGATAGCTTCGCAGACGCGGTCAGCAAACAGTATCATTTGTTACCATTTGTTAATTCCCGCCTGATTCACATTTGAGTCATTAGCTAAATGGTGTAATTAATATTGTGTCGGTCGCAATGATTACGCATGTAGCGTCGCCCGCCACCGGCTATATATCACCACCTGCAGAACACGGAGTTATGTAAGAACGAGGCAGCGGAGCGAGCGGAATGTCGAGGCCGCTCGACTGGTGGCAGGACCAGTGGGCCAGCGAGCTATGTGCCAGCCGACCAGGCGTTTAGTCACTGGCTGGTATTAAGAAACTAATAGATACCTCAGCTTCTACACTGCACATCCGCAATACTTGCCAACATCAGTCCAGAACGACAAATGTTGGCATGCCCCCGGATGCACTGCCTACATTTGGAGATATAGGAATAGATTTGGAGAAGATAGGTATAATGGGGAGGGATATAACGGGATGGGAATGGGCTCTGGCATATCGCACTCACTACCGAAATACGTACGTACATTGGGAAAATAAGGTAAAGTCGAAAATGCAGACATTTTAAGTTAGTCTTCTATGAGAAAGAGGTAACGTGACCAGTCGAGTGCGCCCAGTGGCTGTGGGAATGCACGGTGCACTCTCCCCCGTGACTAACTTGTTTCAGAAAATGATGCATTTCACATGAGAGAACTTCATAATTGATCTGAATAAAGAGTACCCTAAAAAGACAATTTAAATTACATTATCTCGTTTCTGGATGCTGTTGCAAAATGTCAATATTTAAAATTAAGATTTGAACTCTTCTGACAGTTTTGGTTTCAAATTTAATTTAATTTCTAAAGGAAAACCTATTTTTCGTTTTAATCTTACATCGTAATATCTCAATCATGTTTATTATGTGAACCTTAGTGTTGGTGATTCTTATATTTGTATAAAACATGAGTATATCAGTGAATGCACGCACTTGCGAAACGAGTGGAGCACGCGCTTGCGACCAGCGGACAGCGATAGCGAGCCACGATCCACTCGTGCGGCGCAACCGCGGTGGTGCGATGTAATCGCGGTTTACATACATCCTGCGTGATGCGCTCGAAGTGTGTTGGTCAACCGTGCGAGACATATTTGCCGATTATGGTTCATGTTAGCCAAAAAACTTGAGTTCGATAACCAAAATCTGCCTCCGCAAAAGATTTAAATGAAAATTATTTAGGAGAAAAGCCTATCCTAAGCCTGGGAGGCAGAGAGGGGTGCACGCTGCAGTCCTAAAGCTGTTGGGCGCACTCGACTGACCTCTAACAGAACCCTACTTGCGAGTGCGACATGCCAGAACACTATTCTCATCTCATCTTATCCTATCGCTCAACATTTTTCCCAACTCTCTCCAATTCCACTTCTTAATCGCCAAAGGTAGGCAGCGCGTCCGGGGGCGTGCCAACGTGTCTCATTCTGGACTGATGTTGGTATGTCTCGCGGGTGTCTATAGATGACATATCGTGCGTCTGTTCGTCAGACACCTTCATTCTATAAAAAACCTACAAAAGGTTTAAATAAGCTTTAGATCCTACAAGAGAAAAACCTCTTACATGTATATAACAAAATAAATTCAAATATCAAAACGTTTTCGTTTATTAACGGCAGTTACCACTTACCACCATCCAAACTGTATACTCGTCTGCCACCTTCGACATAAAATTACTTAAGAAATTTTACATTTAATTTCACTAATATTCAACCGGTTCCAATAACGACGGCTATTGAGTTAAACGTTCATATATCAACAAAGTCGTAAATTTAATAATTGCCAAAAAACATTAACGTAATTGCCCGCATGAAAATTGTATATCAACTTTATCAGTTGTTCTGTGCTGGGCCTTCCCCGCGTTGTTCCGAATACAAAGAAAACAACAAGCGTTACATGTTGGTTCTAATTCCGTCTTTATGTCGACGTAACAAGATTTAGGTACTTGAATTGAGAATATGGTTAAAATAACAAATTATTGAAAACCATAGTCTACAAAGCGTGCGAGCGACAATTTAAATACTAGTAATTTTTAATTTCGTTGCCCGTGTGGGCCGGGTGTAGAATAGCACCAGCCACATCACCTCTATAAGAATGGACTCGCCAACCATACATCCGTCGTGCAAGAGACGATGTGCCCGAGCCCGCCCGTGTCCACCGATCAATGTTAAGGGTAAAAGGGCTGGTTACGGTTAATTGTTAATTATAAGCGAGAAAGAAATTAATCAACTCTCAAATGGCACATTAGTCGGATAGGCTTGGAATTTTGTCAAAAATGTGTAAGGGATAGGTTGCAGCAGGCATTGCCATGCATTAATATGCACATTTAAGATATTTTTAATAAGTACAATGTTTTAACTTAAACAGTCTTATCATTTTAAATGTCTGGATGAACTGTCTTGTCATTAGATGGATATTCGCGGAAGTATTCTATTCATTCATTATATATTAATTATAGAAAATGAGTGACCATTCAATAACAATCATTTTTAAATTGTTGTTAATGTTCTAGCTCGGTAATAGGGCAAAATATTAAACTGATCGCCATCCATTACAGCTTCCTGCGAGTCGTTCCGCCTCGAGGCCAATGTGGGAAGGTATCTACTGTAAAACTATATTTTAATTCTTAGTGATGACCTAAACATAGATAGGAAACGCAGCGCGCTGACGGTCACGTGTAGTGTGTTGGCCTGTAGGTTTGCACGTTGTACTGGGAGTGTCTATTCCGGACCTATTGTCAGTCGTTTTACACGTGCAGCCAACTATACACACGGTGAACTATACACAGAAGGCTTTCAGTACTCTGCGTGTCCAATACATTAATTCATTCAGGGTGCTGTTGGGACTGTTGGGGTTGCCGCGCTTCTGCAGCGCATCCCACACACGAGGCACACGTAGATGGATGCTACTCCAACCTACGTGGCAGAATAGCCTCGATAGTGGGTCGTGTGTGAGACAGCGCCAACGGTATCCTGGCGACATTGGCGGAGAGGGTGGACTGCCCTATAATGAAGCACTGGACAGGGGCACATATCTGTGCCGTCGTGTTGTGTCTCTTTATACGTATCTTTAATGTTCCCTTATTTTTGTTTTTGTATATTTTTATGTATCCCATGTACATAAAAATACACAAAAACAATAAAAAATTATACGTCTGAAATGAATCATTATTATTATTAACTTTAAGGATGCAACTTAAAACAACATAGGCAATTGGAATGCTGCGAGAAACTGAAGTACATCGTACCACATGTTGGAGCGTACTTTTTTAATCGGTAAATATAACAAAATTGTTGAAATTAAGTGATTCAACATATAAAAGGGCTCCTGTCGATTGCTTGTCGAGCACAGCATGCATTATAGACATTATTGAATTAATATTCACTTTAATATGTTCCCCTGTATAAAAAATATATACATTATACATAACTAAAAAGTTATTTTCAACTGAACTGGTGGGAATAAACGAAATATATCTAGAAAATGATTGAGTAAACGGTATGTTTGAAATTGGCGGTGAAGTGTCGGCCAGCTTTAGAGTAGCACCAGCCCATGCTTCCCGGGGCGTCGTGTCGCGGCGACTAACGGATAACGAGCGCTGAGGAACTACACCATCACGCACGAGACAATGTGCATGGAGAGGTCCATCTTCAGCAGTGGGTGCTGAATGGGACTCGCATTATCCAAGAACTAACAATCCAGCAGTTAGTAAGACAAATGCAAGCTCAAAAATCTGTCTGTAATTTTTGTAAAGTAATTGAAAAGTAAAGGTTTGATTGTAAAGGATCTGCATTTGTGTATTTAACAAAACAGTGAATTCTCCTTGTAACTGAGTATTTGTGAGTGATAAATTTATAGCTTCTTTTTTATTGTTAGAATTATTTTTATCTCACCATGGTCAGTGGTGTACCATGACTATGATGAGAATGGAAGTAAGTCAAATGATCCTTCATCTCTAAAAGGTTAAGAACCACTGACTTAGAAGTTTGTGCCAATACATCTGACTTATTTCTATGTATATATCTATCCATGTTTGTGATTATAGCGAAATCTACTAGGTACTCTAATTTCTTGCGATATTCTTTGTTTTTTCGGAAGGTTGTTCTTTTTATTAAAGTAGAACCAGTAAAGTATTCCAAAAATACAATTGGTGCGTGAAAGAAAATTGAAGTGCGTTATTCTTTGTTTTTTCGGAAGGTTGATCTTTTTATCAAAGTAGAACCAGTAAAGTGTTCCAAAAATACAATTGGTGCGTGAAAGAAAATTGAGGTATCTCTGAAAAAATTGAATTCTATTGTGGATGAAGCAGCAAGCAAGCGCTAGTTAACGATGTAAAACGCCTAAGAAAGTCTACGTCACAGCTGATTCGAAGGATATCGCATACGCATGCGTCGATCATATAAGGAAGCTGTTAAAAAAGAGCCTTTAATTGATTTATTCGACCAGAATTTTGCTTGGACGTCACATAGTAACATTTGATTCCACCTCATACACACACTGCACAGAAAATTATATACAGGTATGTCTTATCTTAGGATATTGAGATACCTCCATATTGACATGTTTTTATTTATATATTATAATTATAATTTAGCAGGATTCCGTTATTATCTTTTTGTCTATTACTGTTGAAATTGTTATCTGACTGCAAGATGTCAGGACATATTTAAGGGGTCAACTAGCATTTTTGTCAAATAATTTATTGTGTACGGTTTCGCTTCACTGTCTTTCTGTTTTGGTTTTTCTGGTTTTTTTTTATAAATAAATAAATATCTATCAGCTCAGAAGTACATGCCACGATCTATCGGTGAGGACGCATGCTGCGGGAGGGGCACAATGACGTCACAGCGCTGGTATGCGGACTCACACCAACCGTGTGTGTCTCGTCATACGTACGAGCACGCACACACGCGCACTGTGTTTGTTGCGCAATCGAGCGACGACATTTACCTGGCCCTTCAGATTCCTCCACTCTCAATGTGACATGTGGGTAAACATTGCACGAGGCTACGAGGATCTTACTTATCTTTTGTAAATAAATATTTGGAGGAAAGGTAGATAGATATTTTCGACATAGATTGGATTCAGCAAATCATATGAATACAATGCTGTGTTCCAAAATGTGCAAATTCTTATTTTTTATCTTCATTAAATGTATAGGTAGAGTACAGGTAGGTATCATCTATTTATTCCCGAATTCAGAAACTGAGTTCATAATTCTGAGTTCTGAGTTCATAATTCTGACATGAAAATTTTACTAATCTTTTTCGCAAATAATATTTTTTTTGAGTTTTTGCTAAAGTATCTATACATAGATATTTGTTATAAAACTCAATCTGATTATATTCAAAATAATACATAACATTATATGCCAATTAATTCAGAAGCATACCATATCAGACTATCTGGGAAACTAGAACCGACAATACAGTCCCTTTTGTTCAAATAACGTCCCATTAGTCACACAATACAATACAGCATTTATCAATAATATTAAGTAAACTATTCATTCAAATTCAAATATTTAAGCATCAGTACAAAGCACAAAGAGCAGATGTTGGTTCATCAACACTCATAACATAGTAATTCTAGTACAGTCTATTCCACAAGTTAATTACATGTGTATTTTGGAAGTTAATTTGTAATTTCAGTTTAGCAATAATTACCCTTTCATTTGAGTACTTGTCGTTGATTTGTTCTTCTTAAATATATTATTTACTCAACTGTAATTCTATTCTTTATGACCCTGCAACAGACATTAAAGAAAGCAAAATTTAAAAAAATAAAGAAAAATAAAACGAAAAAGACAATGTAACGACATGTTAGCATCTACAATGAACAAGCATTCTGATTTGATTTGAAAGATAGAAAATAAATTAAAATTATACAAAGAAAAGAAAATACTTATTGATCGATCGATTGATTAGTTTAAATGGATGCATTGAACAGACTCCAATATTCCTTAATATTTTGTGGTAAAGAGACAAAAAGCTATATTTTTAATTTCATTTCTAATATTAACGCATTGTTATTAGAGTTTTTGCGCTTCGTGTCGCTCCATGGTCATGGGCGGTCCACTTGTGCTATTCTTTTACGACCTTACAGATGCGATAATCACCTTCAATATTATTGTACTTGCTATGATGACGAATTGTAGGCGAAACAACACAATCGATACTTTTCATGTTATTGTCTATTTGACGTTTACACGCCAAATGCACCACGTCACCATACCATATACCATACGTTTGCAAATTAAGCATTACAGTCGAGGGTACTCGAAACAATATCACACTTTATTGTTGAGGGTGAAGAAATAGTGACGTTTTCTGAGTCATACTCGCGGGTGCTACATGTAAGCTAACACACGTACAATTACACGAAAATATTAGTTTTGAAATAAAAGTATATTTAGAACAAACATGATAATGGTATAAGGTAGGTACTTATTTGCAAATAAAACAACTAAAGTAATGTGTTATAATTATGTATTATTCGCAATAGCCAGTGTTGCTATAAAAATAAATATCTGCATTTTATTACGATTATATTACTGACTAGCTGACCCGACAGACGTTATCCTGTCCAAATTTCAATAAAAAAATTCCATAATTTCAATTTTTATAAATATTTTTTTTTCCTTAAAACTTTTCCAGGAAACAAACAAAACAAAAAAAGAATTACGCATATCTATCGTTCGAATCGTGAGTTATTTGTCTTGAGTTCATACAAAAATCCCATAGAAAAAAGCACTTTCAGTTGATCCCGAATTTTCCAATTTCCGGGCAACTTTTCCATTTTTTCTTTCCCCAAAAACCTTATTCGGACTATTACGATCATTTAAAAAAAAAAAGTAGCTAAATCGGCCAAGCCGTTCTCAAATGATGCGCTTACCAACGAACAACATTTAATTTTTATTTATATAGATGATTTTATTGTTTACATATAATACAATCGATTTATTAAAATTATTTAGTATTAAATATCTTTTTTGCAATTAATAAATTAATTGCTTTGAGACAAATATTTTTAATAAATCGATTCTATAAAAGCGAATGCAATTGTACTAGAATTGTTACGATAATCGAATCGGACAAAACCGTACACACTATGCCTGCCTTTCTGTCTTGACCTATATTTTAGTTTCCGCTTGCCTTTTGTACATCTTTTCTTTTTCTTCCTTTTTAATTGTTTCATGTTATTTGTGTACATGAAATTGTTAAACAAATACCGATCTGTCATCGAGAAAATAACATAGTGGACAGAGAATAATTGCCTTGATAACAGAGCAAAGTTTCTGGTCTACTTAATACGCTATCAAGCTTATATTTATTTTATTAATACATTTTTTGCACATATTTTTACAAAAGGCGAGCTTAATGTTTTAAGACATTTTCTACCACCTACCAGCTACCACCTACCAGCTAATATAATGTTTAATAAAAATATATGATTAATTAGTTTTCTTCCTTGAAACTAATCATAATAGAAAATGTTTAAATAAGATTAATTCGCGAAATTAATCTTTTACACTTCGTATAATTGTTATTATTTATTTTGACATCATAAAGAGCTATTGACATATGCATACAAGGAAAAAATATTGCAAATAGTTTTACTTCATTATGTGATCTTCTCGGTTACTAACTTCATGTTGCTCATAATTAAGTTGCTTTTAATTCATATACGAGGGTACTCTCAATTGTCACTTACATCATTGTAATTTATGGGCAAAATATGCCAATACTATTCAAATATTTGTATGCCATTTGGTAAAACACAGAGAACTGACTCTGTGCTAGTTAATATCATCATTATACTTATTAGACTATAGAATAGCACCAAACGATATTTATTCTATTTAAACAGAATCTTGAAGCAACTAAATTTGGAATTTTTAACCAAAGTCAGTAACTCCATACGGAATATAAGGTTTCTTTATTCAGATATAACTGTAGTTGTAACGTCACAAGTGCAGTTGACACTTTTCATTTAGAGAGTTTTAATGTTATAAAGTTTCAATGAGAAAACACTGTTTACTTAAAACTTGAACTTGGTTTCATAAAAATATTTTGGTTCCTGAAAAATAAATTTTTAGTCAGTTTTGTTTTTTCCTCACTTTCATTTTCCCTTTCAAAATTCACAATCCTGGCCAAAAATTGGAGTAATCCAATATTTAGGTCTTGAAATCTACATTACTAAATTACTAATTGTTTTTTGGGGCGACTGCTAGTACTGCTCGGATCGGTTCAGTCAAGCGGGTTTTATGTTGTTGTCACAGTTTATGAATTCATAATTCTCAAATATGTATATTTTATTAATCTATTTTTGATTTAAGTACTTTCCATCAAATTACTATTAACGGACGAATTTCCAATTAGAGTCTTATAAGTAGTTTTTTCAAGAGACTTGTTCTATCATATTTTATCAATTGTGTACTACAATCAATTTTATAGAACTCTTAAAGCTCCTTGGGAGTAGCACCAACATTTTTATAGCTACCTTATTTCTCTTATTCACTTTGTCAATATTTATTCTACATTCTAATCACTAGTATAAAAGTTAAATATATTATTCAACTTGTAATATACAATTCGAAAACAAACTCAGCATGTCCATACGTAGTGCCAATTATAACGTGATAGTTCTTGAAGCTGTGACCAACAACAATCAAACTATGATGATGAGCACTTATAAAGTTTACCAAATGGAAACATCTTATTAAAAGCATTTACAGTTTTTACTAAACTTCATTATGTCAGACTATGACAAGTGATATAAAATTTGCGAAAGGGAATGTAGGAGCAGTATATGTGTAATGTGGAATCGGAGCAACGACCGTGTGTGAGGTGTCTGGGCACGCCGCGCCAGCGCCATCTGCCGCGGGCCGGTCCGCAAACACAATACGAACATGTTTTGTTATTACTTGTGATACAAATAATTTTGGATAATTTTATTTCTTTTTGGTTTGACGTTAGAATACTGTCTTGTAACGTCAGATCTTTACAAACGAAAGTTGAAACAGATGGTCACGAAAGTAAATCTGATCATGTTCAATTGTGTTTTCTGTTTACGTGCCACGACTATCGAGAGGATCACACGTTGGGAACGTCGTCATATGTTGTTGGGAAAGCGGCGTACGCGCGGCTCTCTCGAAGTGGCCTCGATCCCGAGCGCAGCGCGGGCACCCGCCGTGACGTGTCGCTCCCTGGGAACGCGGTCCTACGGGCGAACTCCCGCCACCGAGCGTACCTCCACACATATACGCACAAACACATAGCGGTACTCACCTTACAGCTCTTCTTAGAAGTTATCGGCAATTTTCACTCGTCGTTAACACGACACTACACTCACGTCGATACCTCGCGCTTAAGCGGCGACCCGGTGTATACTGGAGGCTGAAGCGGAGCGCTCCGCCCCGCCCCCCCCGCCGCCCGCTACACACCTCACACCTGAGGCTCACAGGTGCGCTGCGGGTCGAGGGGAAATCGACCTTCCAAGCCGGGGGCGGAGGCGTTGTACGCGCGGGCGGCTGTCAGTTATTGGCTGCGCGCAAAACTAGGCGCGCGTCTCACACGCCGCAAAACTAGCGAGATGTCCGCGAACGGGTCGGCGGCCGTCAACGAGCCGCGGCTCTGCCACGTGAGGAAGGTGCCTGGTTTCGATGGATACGGATTTAACTTGCACGCAGAGAAGGGCAAGCCGGGCCAGTACATAGGAAAAGTGGACGACGGCTCACCTGCGGAGACGGCAGGATTGCATAGCGGCGACCGCATCATCGAGGTGAACGGGCAAAGTATCGCCGGTGAAACGCATAAACAGGTGGTCGCTCGTATTAAGCAGCGGCCGGACGACGCAGATTTGCTGGTGGTAGCGCCGGCTCCAGGCGAGGTTGTGCCCGATCTGACCGTGCCTGCGGAACGCATCGCCTCGCCGCACCAGACGGAGAACGACGTGTCGGACAGTCCGCCGCCGCCCACGTCGGAGCCGCAGCGCCTCAACCTGCAGATGACCGCGGCGGAGATGCGCGCACACCTCGCCGCCAAGAAGAAGTTTGACCCCAAGAAAGTGTCAATGGACCTCAAGTCCAAGTTTGACATCGTGAAGAAACTGTGAGCGGCGAGTGAATCATGTGCGTGACTGTGTGCGTGTGTGGTGGACATCCGCCCGTTGTGTGAGTGTCCACGCGCGTGATGTCGGTCCGCGTGCCGTTGTTATTGTTACACGTTGTATTGTAATGTATTGTTGTACATAATTTAATGGTGTTATTAAACAGCTCTATTGAAGGCTGTCGTGGTCGCGTGGAGGTACTACGTGCCGCGCGCCGCCGGCTGCTCCCGCGCAGCCTGTGCTTGTGTGGCGTTGTTGCCAACTCGCTCCGCGACATCGATAGCTTCTCTCTCACACGATTATCACATAAATGTACACAAAGTGGGACGATGACATAAATATTTGTATCCACAAATGCCTTGCCTAATCTTTTCCTATTTCCTTCTGTTTCGTAGTTATTATTCCTTGTGAATATTTTTCCTTGTACAATTATTATGTTGAGTTATTGTGCGGTTTTCGCATATTCATTGTAGAATGTTATGCCTTTGAGAAATTGCCATTGAATAAAATTGTAAATAAGTACATAGGTAGATAATTTGCAATACGTTTTATAATAAATTTTATGAATATATTTATATTACTTATGATAAAGATGAGTCGCTGAACTTGATTACCTGAATGTGTAGTATAAAGTTAGTGACTTAAGTGCAATTATATTGTTGAAATGGAATGATCAATATTATAAAATGGAAATAATTAATGTAGTTTTCTTTATAAAAACGCACACCAGCTTTCGTACGTGCGACCCCTTTAAAGATAATTCATTCAAAAATATAACCTAGATTTTCCCTGGCTCAGTGTCACAAAGATAACAAGTTATCCCTTCAAAATAACCAGTTTATCAACTCTGAGCTGAATTTAACAGATTTAACTACCCACTGTGTCGTGATTGTAGCGCTGCAGCGCGCTGTAACGTAGGTACCTCGCTAGGAAATAATAACACGCATTGTGTGATGTGGTGTGCCGCATACATGTTGATGCATGATTCATAAAATATATTAAATAGCTGCCCACGTATTGGTTTCCACAAACAGGTTCTACACATGTTTACGATTATCGCTTCGTACAAAGTACGCGGCACAAATGACACGTAACTTACAGATAGGTTTAATTACAGATAATCTATACATAATTATAATGAAATCGTAACAAAGCTAAGTTAGAACATTAACATTTTTTGAAAAAAAAAAGAAAAATTGAAGTGTACTCTGTGCTGCGCTGTACTCGTATACACTAGGACTCACTCTGCGCTATACTCGTATACTCGTATACACTATATACACTATATACACTATATACACTATATACACTATATACACTATATACACTATATACACTATATACACTATATACACTATATACACTATATACACTATATACACTATATACACTATATACACTATATACACTATATACACTATATACACTATATACACTATATACACTATATACACTATATACACTATATACACTATATACACTATATACACTATATACACTATATACACTATATACACTATATACACTATATACACTATATACACTATATACACTATATACACTATATACACTATATACACTATATACACTATATACACTATATACACTATATACACTATATACACTATATACACTATATACACTATATACACTATATACACTATATACACTATATACACTATATACACTATATACACTATATACACTATATACACTATATACACTAGGGGATACAGAGTTCAAAATCATATTTTTTGGAATTTTTGTGTCTGTCTCACGCGAATCACGCAAAAACTAGTGGACGAATTTTAATGAAACTTGTCATGGTTATAACTTATGTATCAGGTTAATATTCAAGGTACTTTATATCCAGATCCATTATAGACTACCCACAGGAATCATTATCAAGTCCGCATGTTCAATAACAGAACTCACATAGAAACCACTGGATGGGTTTTTATAAAATCATGTATTTATATACTTTATTGTACACACAAATACAATAATAAAAATAATTACAAAAGAAAATACATACAAAAGGCGTGCTTATCCCTTTAGGAGATTTCTACCAGCAAACCTGGGAACATTAGTACAAAGATAATTTATGTCCTGGGTAATTAATATGAAATGCAATTGATCTAGAATCGTTATGTAAAGTAACATGTGCTGCTAGTAATAAATAAAAGTGTACTTTCATTACTCTTATTGCAGTATATTGTACGGAGGGGGACTTAAGGCATTCCCAACCAGTCGACCGTTGGTTTAATGTGAAAAATTAAATCGGGTGCACTAGTGTCTTTATTATACGAAAAGGAAATACTGCATCAAATTAAAATCTAATATTTTAAACTAATTGTAAGTTGAAATATAAAAATATGTCTACGATATTAGCCTGCAACATCTCACTGCAGGGCAGAGGCCTCCTCCAGTAAATCCCCGAGGCCTGATCCACCACGCAGGCCCGGTGCACATATGCTCCACATTTTCACTGTTTTTCCACAATCTTTGTTTTTCCACATCGTCAAGTTAGTGTTTTTAAGTAGTACCCACAGGCCAAGGATTTGAATTCACTACCTCATGAATTAGAGTCTATCATCTGTTGCAAATGTCTATAATGATTAAGCCGTGTCTCTTGATATTATTGCTATTTGCTTGTACCTAGTACTACTACTGTTACTATACGTACGTACTCGTGCATATCTAAATTTGGTCCGTGTGGCGAGCCCCCAATGTACTGGCGGCATCAGCTCGCTACATCGCCAATATCATACTAAATTGATATGGATATCACACAGCGAAATGGCTTAAGAAAATTTTGCTGACTACGGTGAGGAAGCGAAGGCGAAGGAGTATGAAATTGTTGCTGGCTTACTTTTTATATTTATTTAATAACCTATATTGCGTCACACTGTTGGACTAAAGCCTTCCCTCAGATATAGAGAAATAGATAACGCAAATTAAGGGCCAGTGCCCGAAGTTGGCGCTAAGCTCCTACTTCTGCTATTGAAATCATATGGAAACAATATCGGGTAACTAATCCGCGTAAAAGAGATTGCTTGATAAGTGACAAGAGTAAACATACGTAAGTACGCATGTTTACTCTTATTTTGTTAAGTTTATATAACATACAAATAATAAGGCATTTAAAATTTAAATAGACTTGTAGTTCATAACAATCAGCAATAGTATTAATACCAAGATAGATTTTATTGATCCGCGTATGATAAGCGTAAGTGTTCACTGTAATAGAAGAATAATGATATACCCTAAATGTAGGCATTTTAAAATATGCGTACCCAGATGCGGACCCTGGAGTACGCCCGAAGATACATCTACACGTGATCTATACCTGGGGTAGGCCCGATGATACATCTACACGTGATCTATACCTGGGGCACGCCCGATGATACATCTACACGTGATCTGTACCTGGAGAACGCCCGATGATACATCTACACGTGATCTATACCCGGGGCACGCCCGATGGCACAGCTACACGTGATCTATACCTGAGGCACACCCGATCGTACATCTATATACAGATTTTCTATACGATCGAATGCTTTTTTAAAGTCAGGGTAGATCACATCAACTTGGCTTTTTGTTTTCATCTTATTCAGAAAATAATCTGAGAAAAGGGCCAGGTTAGTGATGTTACTTAAACTACGTACCCCTAGGAACCAATGCTGAATTTCACTGATAACTTTGAATATAATTGGGGATATTGCGTCATAGATAATTTGTAGTACACAAGGCTTGTACGCCACAATACACCAAAATAAAACTGTCTGACTATGATTTTGTTCATAATTGTGTTGTATTTGTACTGTGTCAAGGTCCGGTACATCGTCGTGTGTTGTGGTTGTTCTATTTGCGACCTTTGTTTTTATCGGCAGCTTCGATGCGAAGGTCGTCGCTCGTGTGTTACTGCAGGCAGATACTGTGTTCATTGTCGGAGCGGTGAATCAGCTGACTCACGGATAACACGACACGACGCTACCGGATATGTAATTACTTCAGGCTCCGTACTTCAATATACTTTTGCATTTTGATCTGTACTTATTTCAATAGATAATATGTGACGATATCTGAACAAAGGGACATTTTTCTTTTTATACCGGAAGAAGGCGGCAGACGAGCGTATACATGATGACATGCCAACATCAGTCCAGAATGACAAACATTGGCACGGCCCGGATACACTGCCTACCTGTGGAGATGTAGAAATGGATTTGGAGAAAGCGTTGCCAACATGGGGAGGAATAAGAAAAAGTTGTGATGGGAATGGGCTCTGGCATATCTCACTCACTACCGAAACATGTGCGTACATTGAGGAATAAAATCAAGTGAGAACATTTGAGTACATTTTAATGTATTCTTCTGCTGTCACACTTCATTTGAACCTATTAATTTTGATCAGATTTTCTAACTTAAAATTTAATTGTCTCATGCTTTATAATACGATTTTTAAGATAAAACAACTGTGTCAGATAACGTAACACATGACTAGTACTTATCACCAAAGTTCGTAAATAAACCTTTTCTAAAAACGACGAAAGCTATGATAAAATTGTTTGCCGTTTCGTCGCACTAATTTTTTTTTAATTAATAACCGTTAATACATTTTAATGCAATAATAATTTCTAATCTTTTATCTTCCAATTATTTTATATATTTGTTTACTTTTACGAAAAGAACATAATCGAATAACAGACCGCAGTGCGAGTGCGATGCGGGAACTCATCCTGCCGTTATCAGCGAGTGCGTCATGTGGTGACTCCCACGCCTGACCGTGGCTGCGACCAGAAATAGGCATTCACACATGTACCTAATAACAGACCGCAGTGCGAGTGCGATGCGGGAGCTGAGTGGAGCTGATGTATCATCGAACTCATCCTGCCGTTATCAGCGAGTGCGTCATGTGGTGACTCCCACGCCTGACCGTGGCTGCGACCAGAAGTAGGCATTCACACATGTACCTAATAACAGACCGCAGTGCGAGTGCGATGCGGGAACTCATCCTGCCGTTATCAGTGAGTGCGTCATGTGGTGACTCCCACGCCTGACCGTGGCTGCGACCAGAAGTAGGCATTCACACATGTACCTAATAACAGACCGCAGTGCGAGTGCGATGCGGGAACTCATCCTGCCGTTATCAGTGAGTGCGTCATGTGGTGACTCCCACGCCTGACCGTGGCTGCGACCAGAAGTAGGCATTCACACATGTACCTAATAACAGACCGCAGTGCGAGTGCGATGCGGGAACTCATCCTGCCGTTATCAGTGAGTACGTCATGTGGTGACTCCCACGCCTGACCGTGGCTGCGACCAGAAGTAGGCATTCACACATGTACCTAATTTGACGATAATGTAAGTTGGCTTGCGGTAAATATTGGAATTTCATATGTTGTGAGCAAAAATTATGGCGTTATCAGCGTACATTTAAAACTACGGATTAGTTAATTTGCTTAAAATGACGATACGGGTTATAGGGGTCACGTACTTATATATTTTGATGTATGGTCGCGGATTAATTGTATAGCGGGAATAAAGTACTGACAACTTGTCATCAAATATGATAAATAAAACAGGGTATTTTTTAACAATTTTCATGTTCAGAATATATAAACTGGAGGTTTGTATTAACATTAGTTGTAGACTAGGTATTTTAATAAATGATTACAATTTATTTATTTATATGTATCTTTATAATTTTCATTATTTATTTTATTATAAGAACAAAAGATATACACTTCGGTTAGATATCGCCCTCTTCAGCTTCTTGAAGAGAACTATTATTAGCTAGTTGTCCTCCCGCTCTCAGGGACCGTGGGTCACATCGCACCTTCACACCACCATCGATGGATTTACTTCATAATTGAGAACGTGGACCCTCCACCCACCACCCATCGACACGCTGTGCATTTCGTCAACACGTTTCTGAATAATATGCAAATATCGGGTGATGCGTCATCGTTTGCTTCTGCAATTAAACAGTCTGCCTACATAGCAAGTAGCAAGTAGGTACTGGATAATGATAGGTAATTCATTTATTTCAGACAAAGTCCATATTTCATTTTTTAGTGTTAGTAACAATTTTACCTTATAGACTATGTTAGTACTTATTATTAAGATTTTGTTATTACTAATTATATATATATGTATGTACATGTACACGTGCATATGCACATGCATACACATACCTACACACACACACATTCACACATACACACACGCATATATATATGTATATATATATAATATTGTGCCTTAAACACTAATAGCTCACTCTTTGTGGAGTTGTACCTGAGCCCATGTGACAGAGCATACCTCTCGCAAATAGCCAATAGTATCCGAAGAGCATTGATCGAGGGAGCCAGCAGCACCATGTCATCTGCATAACTGATGTTATTAATAAAGCAGCCATCTACAGAACAACCGACGCCGGCGCCGCTGAGCATTTTTATATCCAGAATCATATCCAGAATCATACGGTCTTTGTCATCTTTTTTGTATGGATTAATGACTGGCTGCGACTTGGTACAGGCGGAATACGAGTTTTGATAGCTCTTTATCAGATCTACAATGTTCTTATGCATTACTTTGATGTACCTTAATTACCCTACTACGGCTATACCAAAGTGGCAGCTTTGAATTTGGCAGCCTATGTATGTACGAGTATGTACGAGTACTAAGTATATGAATGTTCCACCATAGCTCCAAAATTACTAGGCCGATTTTAAAAAAAATGAGATATCAAACTATTCATCTTGATTACGCGAGTATCATAGGATATATATTTATGAAATAAATTCGAAATGGCGACTTTTTTTTTCCAGGTTTTTTCTTTCTTTCTTGTTTCTAATACTCGTAGGCCACGCGGAGCCAGTGCGCAACATAACCGTAACTATTCCTTTTTTATCGTAACTGCTGGGCAGTGGGCAGTGGGCAGTGGGGGAGGGGTCACGCACATTGGTCACACGGGTTGGCGAGTCCACTCTTTTTGAGATGGTGTAGTTCCTCGGGGCTTGCGGTTTGCGGTAGCCGCTTTGTTATCCCTTAGTCGCCCTTTACGACCCTACGGGGAGAGATGGGACGGTGCTGTTCCAAAGCCGGCCGACCACCAGGCTATGGACCTCATGAATTAGGTATTGAACTCGTACAACAATTTAATAAGTAATTCTCCTGTTTAGATAGTGTTATAAGCGTTGTGTGCAGGTATGCGCACGCAGATAATGGCTTATCTCCGTCACTGCTTGCTTCCACGACGCGACCGCGTTATCAGCGATGATACCACAGCGGGCACGTTATCATACGCACCGTCTCCCCGCGCACCCCACGCCACCCGCACTCTCGACCATTTTATAATAATCATTACCCGATATCATTAATTACATGAAAAGAATTCAATTAGAGGCGATATCACCTGTCCTGTCCAAACCAACTGCGTCGTCAAGCAACATTGTATTCAGCACCCTATTGCATCCCTAAAAGTCCCCTCACTGCAAAACACATATGACCCGTTTGGAAATAGTTAAGCGACTAACTGGGAAATTTATTACACAAAATTTTATTTTACGTTTCTATATGACGCTAAAAACTTGTTTACGGTGGGCTTACATACTGTAGTTCACATGTACTAATGGTGTCCTTGTTAGGAGGCATCAAAGTTAAGAGATAATAACAACGGTGACGTGTATTACAACACTGATTTATTCTAAATGCTTTTACAATCAATTAGTACATGTGGCTAATCCGTACATACGTATAATAATGACTAAACCCCACCCACATGGCCCACATACAACAGTCTCCTGATCAATACGTATAATAATGACTAAACCCCACCCACATGGCCCACATACAACAGTCTCCTGATCAATACGTATAATAATGACTAAACCCCACCCACATGGCCCACATACAACAGTCTCCTGATCAATACGTATAATAATGACTAAACCCCACCCACATGGCCCACATACAACAGTCTCCTGATCAATACGTATAATAATGACTAAACCCCACCCACATGGCCCACATACAACAGTCTCCTGATCAATACGTATAATAATGACTAAACCCCACCCACATGGCCCACATACAACAGTCTCCTGATCAATACGTATAATAATGACTAAACCCCACCCACATGGCCCACATACAACAGTCTCCTGATCAATACGTATAATAATGACTAAACCCCACCCACATGGCCCACATACAACAGTCTCCTGATCAATACGTATAATAATGACTAAACCCCACCCACATGGCCCACATACAACAGTCTCCTGATCAATACGTATAATAATGACTAAACCCCACCCACATGGCCCACATACAACAGTCTCCTGATCAATACGTATAATAATGACTAAACCCCACCCACATGGCCCACATACAACAGTCTCCTGATCAATACGTATAATAATGACTAAACCCCACCCACATGGCCCACATACAACAGTCTCCTGATCAATACGTATAATAATGACTAAACCCCACCCACATGGCCCACATACAACAGTCTCCTGATCAATACGTATAATAATGACTAAACCCCACCCACATGGCCCACATACAACAGTCTCCTGATCAATACGTATAATAATGACTAAACCCCACCCACATGGCCCACATACAACAGTCTCCTGATCAATACGTATAATAATGACTAAACCCCACCCACATGGCCCACATACAACAGTCTCCTGATCAATACGTATAATAATGACTAAACCCCACCCACATGGCCCACATACAACAGTCTCCTGATCAATACGTATAAAGTCACTCCAAGTATAAAGTGAGCTATGGAGAGAGAGATGATACCACAGCTCGGAGTTTCTGCGGGATAAGATCCGGAACGAAGAGATTCCCCGAAGAACCAACGGCACCGACATAGCTCATAGAATTAGGATACTAAAGTGGCAACGGGCAGGCCATATTTGGCGCAGAACCGATAACCGATTGGGTAGATGAGTCCTCCAATGGCCAGATGGACCGACCGCTTGATATCAGATCGGATATGGTGGCGAACTTTGGGAGAAGTCTGTATTAGTGGAGAGATACGGGCTCACGGTGCGGTGTGCGGTTTAATCGACAACTAGAGAAGAAAACAAACTATACTAAATATGTAAAAATAGTCTTTAAATTCATGGACATGTAAATTGCAGTAAATTTACATGTCCTTGAGTAAAATGCATGGGCAAGAGCTTGAGAATATTTGAGATGGGAAGCCATCGCGTCTCTGTCACTCACGTGTGTATGTGATGATAGTGATGAATGATGATGGCACTACTGTAGCCGCAGCGCTACAGCAGCGCTGTCATTTTATAACTTTTTTATAATATTTTTATTTTCTAGATATTTTAATTTTAAATATCCTATTATGTCATTGATGCTCACCAAGCATTGATAATATTATCAATGCTTGGTGATAATATTATCAATAATTATAATTATTAACTTGTTATTTGCACAAAAGAAGTGATTTCATTCATTGTCGACATGCATGTCCTCGCGGCGGCTCTGTAATTAATTGGTAGTTAGCTCATTCAGTAAGGTCAGCGGCTAAAGATAATCAATTTGTTTATTAACAATCAAATCTGCGTTTCTGCTTGCGTGACGCCATTCAGCCAGCATCGTGGCGCGCCGGTGCGCCGTAAGCACACTAACCTCATTCAGTATTCACGAGGATCTCATTCTTCACTCATCAACGATACCTCATTTATAATCTCTATACGTTTGATTTCGTTTGTTGTTAAAACTACCAAAGAGCAAATAGTTAACAGTCCTTACGTAAACTTGACATTAACCCTGAGTTAAATACAACAGACAACTGAATAGTTAAAAACACTCTCAATAGACAAAAATATAAAATCTAATCAGCCCTTTTATCGTCCACTGCTGGGCGTGAGGCTCTTCATGCACATTGTCTTGTCCTCGAGGGATGTGACACGCCACGCGGGCTAAGTGGGTCGGTGAGTCCACTGTGAGTCCGCAATGTAGTTCCTCAAGACCTGTGACTCAACCAGCGACTCTGTTATGCCTTAGTCTCCTTTTACGACACCCACGAAGAGATGAGCTGCTGCTATTCTAAAACCGACCAGAATTTTTCAGCTAAATTACTTTTTTACAGGTCTTCATCATGTGTTTCACAGTCTCATATAAAACTAATCATATTAGAATACATTCTAGGAACCTACTTGAAGACTTGTAATTATAGGTACCTACTTGAAGACTTGTAATTATAGGTATCTACTTGAAGACTTGTAATTATAGGTATCTACTTGAAGTCTTGTAATTGTAGGTACCTACTTGAAGACTTGTAATTATAGGTATCTACTTGAAGTCTTGTAATTGTAGGTACCTACTTGAAGACTTGTAATTATAGGTACCTACTTGAAGAATTGTAATTATAGGTACCTCCTTGGTTATGAAATAGAACGCATGTTAATTGGAAACATTAATATGTTCATTTTCTTTTTTCTTCTTCTGTTTTTGTCTTACAACCAGATCGTCGAGCGTCACCAATTCTTTGAATGTCCAAATCAATTCTGCTTCAGCCACGGACATCCAGCAGTCGGTCAAAGCATGTTAGACGATTAAGCTCCTCAGTTGAAATTGAAATATGTTGAAATAATTTTTCGTGTTGTAGTTATCGAGATGTTAGAAGGAACTCTTGGATACTGCAGAGCTCACGGCCTCACGAGTGACGCGGCAACGGTCCGTTAGTCAGGCGGCGTGACTGATCATTCACTATTGTGCACACGAGCCCGACGCCGCGCGCCGCGCCGTTCCCACGACCCTCGCACACAACACACCAACACAACATTCATTACAATCAATTATTTACTTCCTCACACAGTACCACTGATTTATACCACGTTACCTACATGACTAGAAGAGAAAATATATGATAATTTTAATGTGAATTAAGTGACCGAGCCAATAATTTACTTTCACGTTCTCATTTTAGTTATTTAATTTTATATATTTATTTTTTAAACAGGATCTCCAACGAGAGATACAATACATACGACATGCAAATCCCTTAAAACTAAGAAATAATGAACAATAAAGTGCAAAAGTGTGTTCTCATTTAGAGTAGATCACAACACGCACATATGGAAAATGAGTACAACTACAACAAGAGACTATTAATGACCGAACAATGCTGTGGACTAGAGATGCTTCGGCAAACCGATCTGAGGAGCTGTTCACATTTCGCGTGAGACGATATTGCGGAAATTTTGTCAATTTTCTCCAGTACAAAAGCACAACTTTGCACGTTTGCATGAGCTTCCGATGCATCTCCAAAAAGTGACAGTTTGGTGTGCCGTGTGGGCAGGAGGAATCATCGGAACATGCATTTTGAAAACGAGGATTCGATCACTATCGTGGCATATTGACAAATTCTTTTTGGCAAAAATGGATGAAATGAACATAACTGATATGTGGTTTCAGCAGAATGGTGCCATTTGTCACACTGCCCGCGAAACAACGACGTCATTGCGAACCGAGTTCCCGGGTCGTGTCATCTCTCGTTTTAGAGACCAAAGCTGGTCGCCTTGAAGTTGTGATTTAAGTTGCTTAGATTTCTTTCGATGAAGTTTTTTGATAAGTAAGGTGTATACAAACCACGTGTATGCAAACCAGCCTGATACGATTGAACAACTCAAAAACAAAATTGAACTCCAAATTAACGAAATCCCCCGGTCTTTACTTGAAAAAAGTATTTCCTCGAAAGAGTCCATTCATGCCAACGAAGTCGCGGTGGTCATTTGACCGACATTTTATTTCACATGTAATGTCCATAGATAAATTGATCTGTTTATGTAAATAAAACTTTCTACGAAATTCATTCAAATGTGGTGTATTTCCATTTATTCAAAACTCAAGTTCTTGTTGAGACACCCTTTATTTATGTAGGATGGTACCTTACTAAAAATCTAGTTTTTTAACATGTCAAAATCCTAGAAATAAAGAAATAATCCATGTAAACTGAGTGAACAAACTCTAACCGAAATTTATACGAACTGAGATAGGAAAACATTACCTACATGAATTAATCAGTACGCCCGTGAATTTAAAAATCATATAGTCTATTCAATACGTAACTACCACCAATTGGCATTGGGTGTGCGTCGTGAACTAGTTGGATACTTGTACAATAGGAAATCACTAAATTAATTGTAAGTATTCAATTGAACAAGCTGTTGATTTTTCGCACACTTTCCGTATGAAACTTTGCGAAGCCGATCGCGTAAGGATGTTAAAATTCATAGCGTTATGTGCGAGACAGGTCCGGTTCACGAGCGCACCTAACCTCGTGCGATACGTGCGTGTGTCTGTAGTCTGCTTGAATGTATGTATGTGTCTGTTATGTATGAGAGGTGCCTGCGCCTCGGACACGCACGATGTGCAAAATCTGCATACACTAAGGATGGCGAACCTTTTAGATAGGTAAATAGATAAACTATTTATTGTACACCAATATATGTTGCAAAAAGACAACTTAAGTAACACGAAAAGTACAACAGGCGGCCTTATCGCCAAAGCGATCTTGTCTCTCCCGCGGCTCGCCCTCACACACGGTCCTCGACTCTTCTCATCCAACTCTTTATGTTTAATTTCTTGTCGTCGGTCCATGTGGCCGGAAGGTGTCCCGCACTGCGCTTCCCGCTGCGTGTCGTCGTCTGCCGTGTCTACGTGTCGCGCAGAGCAGAGTGTACGCGTCGCGTCGGTCACTTTAGTTCTTTGGCGAATATTTTCGTTTCGGATCTTATCTCGCAAACAAACTCCGAGCTTAGCTCTCTCCACACCTCTCTCCATAGCTCTCTCCACATCTCTCTCCATAGCTCTCTCCACAGCTCTCTCCACATCTCTCTCCATAGCTCTCTCCACAGCTCTCTCCATAGCTCTCTCCACATCTCTCTCCATAGCTCTCTCCACAGCTCTCTCCATAGCTCTCTCCATAGCTCTCTCCATAGCTCTCACCATAGCTCTCTCCACATCTCTCTCTATAGCTCTCTCCACAGCTCTCTCCATAGCTCTCTCTACAGCTCTCTCCATAGCTCTCTCCATAGCTCTCTCCACAGCTCTCTCCATAGCTCTCTCCATAGCTCTCTCCACAGCTCTCTCCATAGCTATCTCCATAGTTCTCTCCACAGCTCTCTCCACAGCTCTCTCCATAGCTCTCTCCATAGCTCTCTCCACAGCTGTCTCCATAGCTCTCTCCACAGCTCTCTATACAGCTCTCTCTACAGCTCTTTCCATAGCTCTCTCCACATCTCTCTCCATAGCTCTCTCCACAGCTCTCTCCATAGCTCTCTCCATAGCTCTTTTCACAGCTCTCTCCATAGCTCTCTCCATAGTTCGTTGAGTGACTTTGAACTTTTCTTTTATGGACGAAGGCGGCAGACGAGCATATAGTCCACCTGATGGTAAGTGGATACTGTCGTCCAAACATCAGAGATACATGCCAACATTAGTCCAAAATGACAAACTTTGGCACGCCCCCGGATGCGCTACCTACCTTTGGAGATATAGGAATGGATTTGGAGAAAGAATTAGGAAAATGGAGAGGGATAGGATGGATATGGGCCCTGGCACTACGATAAAGTACATTAGGGAAATACGATAAAGTGGGAAATACAGTACATTTCAAGGTAGTCTTCTGTGAAAGAGGGGTAACGTGACCAGTCGAGCGCGCCCAGCGGCTGTTGCATTGCAACGTGCACTCTCCCCTTCAAGATTATGGATGGATGCACTTATGTATCAGGCCCACCGTTAGAGGCCACGTCTCGGCACCATACGTCATAACTGGCAGGTGGTCCTGATTCAAGACTTTGGTCTTCAAGTATTGTGGTGTAGCCGACGAGAAGAGCCCACGCATTTTCTCAAATGTATATATTAATTGTCTGTATATTTATATTTATATAAAGTCATATCGTTATTTTTAACTCATTTTAAAACATTTCTAAGGAATGTATTGAGTGCATGAGGTTTGCTTCGCTTAGGGATGTTATGGAGTTCCGTAACCGTCACCGAAACTGTTGGATATTCGAAACCGAAACCGAAACCAAAATAAAAGATTCGGATGTTATAGTTGTTACACATTACACATTACATCGGTTATTACACATAATTTCATTATGAATGTAAACATGCAATTATTCCCTATTAGGTTTTCTTGTAATAATTCTTGTAATAGTAATTTAATATTTCTTAAAAAGTTAATTTAAAAACATATCCGTAACCGAAACCGTATCTGAAACCATATAAGAAATAATTACCTATCCGTATCCGAAATATCATATCCCTAACAAGTTTAGCTTCGCTGTGTAGCCCCCCACACTCCCCCTCACTCCGGTATTTCCGTCTCTTAAAATGTTAAATGTAGGAATAAATCCAACTTTGTATTATATCATATTTACTTGGATATTTGATTTTTTTTTAATTTTTGTACAAAGTTTAAATAAATGGAATATTACAAAAAAAATGTTGATAATTATTAGTATAAATATAAAACAATTTCTTAACAAACACTTTATACCCTTTCGTGTATTGGTTGCTCAGAGGAGTTCCTTCAAACACAGACGTTTGAAATACCTGTGACGTAAGGAGTATTTTTGACTTCACAAAGTATGAAATCTGCAATAAATCAAAAGTAATCGGTAATTTAGCGCATGCGAATTTACAACCGTTGACACGTCAACAATAATAGAAGATCTGTAATAGAAAACACGTGTCTTTATGATCAATTCCTCTTATTGTGTTGATACGGTACTGACGTTTACGTTCTGAACGTTAACAACAGGAAAGTAAAGCCTGATTTACTGCAGCCCGCAGACATGTCTGTGTAATTCATTGCGTGCACCAGATGCTCAGGCGCAAACGCTTCACCAGTGAAAGTTTAGTGTATTTATCTTTTGCATAATTTAGTGAATTACGTACGTACGAGTATACATGTACGTGATGTGTGACACAAGGCAACTTGTTGTAACATCAACACAAAAAAATCTAATTTTGAATTTCTTCGCTATTCTGTAAATGTAGAAAAAAATTTTTTTTATATATTAGATGGCAGACGAGCGGGCGGGCCACATGATGGTAAATGGTCACCGCCGCCCATGGACAACTGCAACACCAGGGGGCTTGTGGGTACGATGCCGACATTGCAGAATTCTGTTCACAGCTCTCCTGGTAAGCCCCATGTCGTAGCGTAACGGAAATACCACAACCGGTAGTTCATTCCACAAGTTCACGATATAAAGTGTCTTTGCGACTGCACCGTACGCAGTCGCTCATGAACGAGCTCATGATACGCAGTTCGTATCAGGGAATCAAATCATTCGTTTAGTTGATAAATTATGTAATATGATAAAGACTTTTGCACAACAGTACGACAATGAAGGTCATTTCAACTGCTCTGGCGCTGTGGTGTGGGCCGCCTTTAAAATACCACCACACCCTCTCTTTCCGTGGGTTGATAAAAGGCAAAGCTGCTACTGCAAGCCCTGAGGAACGATACTACCTCAAAAAGAGTGGACTCGCCGCCTGGACGGCATGCCGTTTAAAGGTTTCACTCGCAAGACAATGTGCACGAGAAGGTATGGACCTCCTCATGCACACGAAAATGGGTTCAGCTGTGGTTGAAAAAAGGGGCTGGTTACAGGTTTAGGATTATGGTGAATTACTCGTAGTTTGGGTTTTTTTGCGTGACATGATGTTTCTGTAAACTAAAAAGCCTGTAATCTGGGTCCCAAAACATTCTAAAAATCCATAACACTGCGCATGACATCGATGTCGCTAAATGATTACATAAAACGTATACGTAACAAAATACATAAAGAGAAGAATTTGAAAGCGAAATTCAAATGTGTAAACATGAAATGAAGCGGTCAGTGGTACGGGCGATGATGCTCGTCGAAGTTGCGACTCGCTGGTGGCGACCTACTGAGGTCGTAATAATAGATATACGTTTAGCTTTAAACCGGACTATATTATCTTTATTATATTACAATTAGCGTGATCGTGAGTTCAAATCGTCGGCCCGTACCACTGATCTCTCTACATAAGTACGCATTTTAAAAAATTCAATTAATTGTAGTATAATACTACGCTATCACCGCTCTCCTAGCTTGTCACTGGTTTCTTTAGCTCGGCGGTGAGAGGAAAACATCGTGAGGAATTCCATCAATACGCACTGGTCCGAGTGGTGGCCCAAAACCCCACAGTGATTTATTATGGGAGGCCAGTGTTCTGCAGTAAATACAATTTATTAAAACAACTCCATAAGTAGCCTAACCATCATTGTGAACAAACTGCAATACTACACTAACTGTTGCACGTGGCTTCGTCTGTGCATTCGCTCTCCTACCAGAACCTTATTTTTGTAGCCTATGTGATTTTCAAACAAATAAACAGACATTTCATTTTTACATTTTTTTAATAGAAAGATTGCAGCAGACGAGCATACAGTCCACCTGGTGGTAAGTGGATACTGTAGCTCATGGACATCCGTGATATATGCCAACTTCAGTCCAGAATGATAAACGTTGGCACGCCTCCGGATGCGCTGCCTACCTTTACAGACTAAGGAATGGATTGGGAGAAGGGTTGAAAAAATGGGTAGGGATAGGATAGAATGGGATGGGGACACGTACGTACATTGGGGAAATACGATAAAGTAGGACATTTCCTACTTTATCGTATTTCCCCAATTAGTACATTTCAAGTACTAATTGTACATTTCATTACAATAGCCAACCAACCAACTGTACCAACTGTACCAACTGTACATTTCAGTACATTTCAAGGTAGTCTTCTGTGAGAGAGGGATAACGTGGCCAGTCGTGTGCGCCCAGCGGCTGTGGGAATGCAGCGTGCACTCTCCCCCTACAATAGAGTATTATTGTATGTAGTTAGGATAATCGGTCGATGATTAGCGACTGCCTATGGCTCTGCCCACATTATAGGATATCTATTGTATTATTTATTGCACGTAAGGAGTGACCTGCAGGTGAAGGGCAAGCACAGGGAATACATTAGTAGAGAGTTCATGAGCAGTTATGAGGGTATAGCTTCAGTACCTTTTGAAAAACTTCTTTATTGTAATAGAGACGGTTACTGCAGCGAGCGGACACCCGCTGTTGCAGGGGGAGTGGCCACTTGCGAGTGCGGCGACGACTACCTACACTCAAACAAATAAAAGTTTCTTTTTCATACTGTAACAATACCCTTTCGAGTATTGTCCTTTACCGAACTCCTTCCTAATAAATCCTTAAAAAAGGACTGCTGAATAAAACCTTAGGAAGGTTTTCCTAAGGTTAAGAAGGTTCTTAACGTTCCTGCTGAGTAAATTAAAATTTGCTCCAAACTCTTTGATACGATTGCTTTTTGATTAATTCTGTTGTCAAACTTTAGATCTCCAAAGACTGTTGTATCTGTAAAGGCTGTTGTATCTGTAAGGATAGCCTATTACACTTCGGTCTTCTTCTGTATGAGTGCTGCTTATATTAGCAAATATCTCATAAAATGCTTGATTGCGCATGTCACTGAAGTCCTGCTGTATAACAATATATTTATAAAAATCAACTTAGATTAGGGTGAGTTGTTTTACGAGTAAAGGGCAGCTTTTACATACACAGAGTTTAAGTTTATAAAATTAGTTTCTTTAGTACTATTCATTAGTTAGTGACTTCTTTTTATTTTATTAAATTTACGGAAATATAAATTGCTGAAGTGAGGACTGGGTGTCATTTATTATTCAAGAACGCTTCTACCCTCTGAGCATACGTCGCAATACTCGTAATTGTTTCTGTATATTGACGTGTAGCGACGAGAATGGTTGCCAGACGCGGCGGCGGTGTGCTAACAACACGTTAAGTGTGTGTATTACATTGCACTTGATCAAACAATCGCCGCCATCCATTATTACGTGAGTTGCGCGCGTTGACAGCTTGAATGCGACCATCACCGACTCAGCCTAGTAGTAGTAGAGGTTAGTACTGTTGAAGGTCTCCAATAGACGGACGCTATAGATAGAGTCCAATATAGATTGTTTAAGAATCTCGCAACACAATATTGAGTCTTAATAATAAAAAAAACATAGGTAAATATTTTTTTTACAAAATATCATTATATCCATTTGTTAAATGTTAATGTTAATTTGTTAATTGTAAAGTAGGGGGAAAGTACGCATTCATACAACGCTGCATTCCCACAGACGCTGGGCGGACTCGCCTGGTCACGTGACCCCTTTCTCACAAAAGACTACCTTGAAGTGTACTGCATTTTCTACTTTATCGTATTTCCCCAATGTGCGTACGTGTTTCGGTAGTGAGATACGCCAGAGCTCATTCCCATCCCATCCTATCCTTCCCCATTTTCCTAACCTTTTCTCCCAATCCGTTCCTTAATCTGCAAAGGTGGGCAGCGCATCCGGGGACGAGCCAACATTTGTCATTCTGGACTGATGTTGGCATGCATCGTGGATGTTTATGGACGACAGTATCCACTTACCATCAGGCGGACTGTACGCTTGTCATTTGCATTCTAACAGTTGGTAATATCTATAAAGTTTACAGGTTATAATATACCTATAATTTTATAGGCAAAAATACCAAAAAATGTCATAAAAGGATATTTAGTGCTAAAATACAGCTTGATACCTGTGACAGTTGTGTGACAGTTGTTATCGTAACCGGCAACATAACTTTGAACAAGCGTCTCCGTAATAATTTTATTTTGCAACACCAATAATTTCCGTTTTTCACAGGGAAATTTTGTCACTTACTATGGTGCAACATATTTTAATTAAAATATCATATCTTATCACATCTTAGATTACACGTTGATAGTATTCACAAAAATATAACCAGTACGTACGTACAAGGTTATGTCAGATTGAAAAGAGAGGGATGGGATGAATCGATAAATTTATATCGATGGATTTAAAATTCATTTTTAACCATTTTATTTTGTGTATTAATTTATATAGAACCCAACGTAACAGAACACAACTTATATCCATTAAAAATTGTTTTATTTAAAATGTGTAATCCAAGAAACAATATCAAGTTCGATTAACTTTATATGACATGTAAGTAAATTTTGTATTTTTTAAGGCTGTTTACACAGAGAGCGGTGCCACCTTGTTTAAGTCAGTACGAGAGCCGACGCTTTATACCTATACGCTACGTGTTTTCAGTTTCCATTCTTTTATCGTTATTGCTGTTAATTTGTTGAGTTTTGTTGTTACGTTTTGTAGTCACCCGCTTGTTATTTTTTGGTTACATAATGGGAAAAAGGGCAATGAAGTCTGTTTTGAATAGTGAATGTAGCAAGTTTGTGGTTCGCTTGCGGGAATACTTTGAGCGCGAGAATCAAAATAGCGGACCGCTACTGCCGTTGTCGCAAGTGTGTCACAGAGTTGCTGACGCCCTTGTGTCTCACATCAGCAACGAAAAGTATGGCGAGACGTCAACGGAGGTGACGGAAGGAAGACGCGGAAGAAAAAACTATCGACGCCAAATAGAAAAGATAGAAAGCTTCTCCACACAGAAAGAAATTCACAGAAATTGACGATTTTTCGCAAACATATTTACGCATATTACGCACGTGGAGAATTTCCGACGCTGCAAAAATATGCCGTGGTACACAACCACACAACCTTTGTGGCCTGGTTTTTCTCTGCCCGGTGCTATTCCTTTGATCCACATGCAACCATCTCCCTCTCCGTCCCCTCCTTTTTTTACTATTTACTATTTCAGTGGCCAAGAAAAAGAAAAAGTATAATGTTCACTCCGCGGCCCATCCCGTAAGCTTTTTCTTAAAATTAAAAATCTTAAAAGATTTATATTTTATTACTATTTAATTTTTTTTTTCTATGTCACACAGCCAGACGTAGTAATACAACGCCGTCTTTTATGGCAAACAAAATGTTGACATTATTGCCCAATGCATATGAACATGTTACGCTAGAAGATTGGAAGAAGGTGCTCAGCATGAATAGAAAAACTATACAAGAAGATTGGGAGTGCGATGTCCACTTTTAACTTTGTGCGCTCGCATACCCCCTGGTGTTGCAGGTGTCCATGGGCGGCGGTAACACTTACCATTACGTGGGACCGCTTGCTCGTCCGCCCTCTTCTCCGTAAAAAAAAAAAAAATATGTGATCAAGAATTAATTATTAATGTGCAGGACTGCTCCAGCGATTCTGAATCTGGTTATGGCGTTGAAGATGATTTGGATTGTGCACCTTTAAGTGAATAAAAACATTTAACACCTATTCCTCTTGCTTCATTAAATATATTCATTAAAACACATATATTCTGTTACAGATTTTAAAAATATCAACGATAATAGCAACAGCAATGATCGATTACATCAATATCGTCCCAGCACTAGGCATGTCACTCTGACATATGTCACAGCTATCAAACTATATTTTAAGCACTTATAAGTATGACATTTTATTCACTAGTTTCTATCAGCAGGCTTACTCTGGAAAATCAATTTTAATTTAAATTGAATAATAATACAATTTCGACGTCTTTCGCACTCTTGACATTATTGGTATTTTATTGTTTTGATATTTTCTACACTACCGCTACGCAATTTATAGGAACTAATTCATTATTGCCAAAAATCGTTAGATTTGACGTAAACGGTACTCTGGACGCTATTTTGACAGCCAATGTAGGGTTTGAAATTGAATACCCTTTGGGTTTCGTATCGGCTTATCGCGATTGCTTTGGAGGTACTTTTTCGAAATCATGTTTGTTTTTTTTTGAAGTTTATAAAGTTTTTGAGGAAAAATGGCACGTTTAATATATGCCTATCAAAATATACGCCGGGCTCCCGCGCATGACCTCAGGAAGAGAAGAAATCAGCGTAGGATGATGCGGTATGCCGACATGGCATTTTCAATGTCCGACGATGAATTCGTGGCGAACTATCGCCTATCTAAAAACTTATTTAATGAATTATTCAATAAAATAAAAATTTTTATGACCCCATATCGAAGAAAAAGTGAAATATCTCCAAGATATAAGGTGAGCTCTGTATGATAAACACAGAAATATTCGTTAGAGAATTAGTGCAATATCTTTACATAAATTATCTTGTTTGTTATAGACATGGTTGCTTTATCCTTTTTCGCAACGGGGAGTTACCAAAGATTAGTGGGAGGAACATATGGAACTTTAATGTCCCAGCAGTCTGTTTCTCGTGCCATAAAGGACGTTTGTGACGCCCTCAACAGTGCTGCCATCCACAAAAAGTGGATAAAATTCCCTCAAACACAAGAGGATAAGAATAATATTAAAAGAAAGTAAGGTCTTCTTAATTATTGTTTAACTTCTCACATAAAATTATATTATGTGACACAAAAAGAAGATTTGTAAGTTTTCAAGGTACTTATATACACTAAAGAGCTAATCATATTTCAGATTTTATGAAGTGTTTGGAGTGCCTGGTGTACTGGGATGTGTAGATGGCACCCATGTGGCTGTAGTGCGGCCACATGAAAATGAAGAGAGATTTTTCAATCAGAAACATCACTCGAGAAATGTCCAAATTGTAAGTAGCTATTTGGCTATCTCAGTACCTAATACATTTAGAATTAACCCACCAATCTATACTTATGTTATAAAGAATTAGGTAAAGTTTGTATGTTTGTTGTCTAGGGGGTAATCTCAGAAACAAATTATCCAATTTTAAAAATTATTTCACAATTAGAAAGCTATACTCTCTATGCTTATTTGTTCGGTATACAGTTTTGTATTGTGTGCTCGCATCAGTGAAACTATAGGGAGCAACTAGTGTCAAGTGTCTTATAATAATCATATCAGCTGTATTATGATATATAATTGATAAACAATACACATGCTTGATTAAATATTTTGAATGTATTTGCAGATATGTGATGCAGATATGAACATTATGTCAGTGGATGCTTCCTTCGGAGGAGCATCACATGATAATTTTATATGGAATAATCATCCTGTAAAGGGACATATGGAGGAACTAATTAGCAATGGAGAATATCTGTACATGCTAGATAACTAGATATTTTAAAACAGTAGATTAACTTCAAATGAAGACAGTATGTATTTATTTAATATTTTAATTTTTAGGAGATTCGGGGTATGAACAGAGGGAGTACATGATGACTCCCATTGTAGATGCCTCTACAGGCTCTCCTGCAGAGCATTACAATAAACTCCACTGTAGAACACGCAATACAGTGGAGAGAACCATTGGGCTTCTGAAGAATAGGTGACGATGCTTGATAGATCACAGAGTGCTCCATTACCACCCAAACATGGCATCTAAAATTATTATATCATGCTGTGTTTTGCACAATATGTGCAATAGGAAACAATTTGCAGAACAAAATTACACTTAGTGCTGAACAAGATGAACAGACACCGCTTCAACAAGGGGATACAATTGAGCAGATAAATGCAAGAGCAGCAGCTGAATTAAGAAGAGGCATCATAATGAGATCCCGATTAGTTGAACAGCTGTGGGCTGCCAGGATTTTATAGAAAAATAAAACAATTAATTACTATAAAAAGTTTTTTTATTATCATAAATTTACTAAGGAAAAATAATAATTATTATTTAAACATTTTTCCTGTCTGCCTTACAGGAAATAGCTATGTGCTTATTACTAAAATCACTATCATTATATAAATTCGTTAAGTTTGAATCAGTTTCATTCAAGTTTAAAACAATCACAAATTACTCTGTCCAATCTACCTACAATATCCCTAGTTTAATCGGTTAATCATTATAATATTTAAAAAAAAAAGTATAAATGCATGATAGGCATTTGCAAGCTTATCAATAATAAAAATTACTATGGTAATTTTTTTGCTACATCAAGAATCGCAGTGGCCAATAAAGTTAGAGCATTGCTCATGTTTTCATGTGCTCTTGCTGTTGCTTCTTGTGCAGCCGCTATCCTCTCCACCGTTGTTGATAGGCTTGCAAATGCTCTTGCTGTCACCAACTCTGCTTCTACCCGCCGCGCTTCTATTTCAGCCAGTCTGCGTCGAACTCTTGAACTGAGATGGAGAAGGATGAAGCTGAGATGTAGAAGGATGAGGCTGAGATGTAGATGGATGAGGCTGAGATGTAGAAGGATGAGGCTGAGATGTAGAAGGATGAGGCTGAGATGTAGAAGGATAAGGCAGAGGTGAAGGAAGAAGAGGCAGAAATTGAAGAGTATTAGGAGATGCAGGAGAAGTTGGGAGAGTTTCCCTGTTCTCGTCACCTATAAAAGAAAAATATAAATTTTATAAATGTGTATTTTAATGGTAAACATTTATTTCTAACTTTGTCATAGACATAGAAAACATTTATATCTTAAAGAAAGTACATATGCATCAAACAATACATACACCTTGAAATAAACCCATTCAAAATTATACTGATAAGTTTTCACATACACATAGAATTTGAAATATCTTATCTGTAGCTACTTTCAAGGAAACTTACTGGCTCAAGATTTTGTTGAAAAAGTCAATAAATTGGGCTAAGAATTGTCTAAGGCCAATTTCAGTAATAATTTAGTAAAATTATACATAATATACTTGTATGCATAAGACTACTGAAAATTCTCAAGAATTGTAGTATGCCCTTAGTTGATATAGGTATATTACAAATCTAAATTCAATACTCACATATTTCACTGTCTAAATGTAGCAGTGCTGTGCTTTCAACTTGGGAAGGTTGGTCCACATTCATGAAATTCATGTTCTGTAAGATCAACAATTAATTAATAGTAAATAAAAGTGTGTGATCACAGACATAGGCATTATCTGAAATGCCAGAAATACAAATATATAAGAAAACAATAAAGATATAGTTTTGTGGTCAACTTGAATGAATTTCAGTTAGTATTTGAAATCTACTTACCGTGGAAGGACTTACAGGTCGCTCGACTCACAGGAAACTCGCAGGTCGGCTCGATAGTCTTAAGATTAAAAGTTAAAAGTTTTATATGTTGTAAAGACAAAACAGTAAAATTTAAAAAAATGATATATGATATTGTCAGCTTCACGTCAAATGATCAAAAGTTGATGACAGCTGACATTAGTGACTGGGTTGTTACAAATTATATTATGTTTAAACTAAATTTAGGTCGTTTTTTATCATATAAAGTAATTAAATAGCTTTTGTAATAAATGTAGAAATGACTAATTTCTTATGTGACAAAATGTTGAAATACATGTTACCGGTTTTACTAAAATGGTAGACATCCCTAAAACGACGCGCTTCGTGCCTAACTTCATACGTAATGGCATTATCAGATTCCAATCATTGCAATGTTACAATACGAAACCAATATTAACGACATTTGTTTCAAGTTTTTACGATCGGATTCGATTCAAATTAGTTTGGTTTCAAATTGTTATTTGTTTCAAGAGTAGGGCTGCAGGTCATTCTATCAGGAATCAACAATCACGGTGGCACAATAATCTAATTGTGCCACCGTGATTATTGATTCCTTATTAATCTAAATTTAATCTGAAACAGACTTAGGAGAATCGTTAACGATCTTTGAACCTTGATTGTCACTTGGGATTTTTAATTAATTTAAATAAATAAATTAATTAATTAAAAATCCCCAGGTGGCAATCAAGCATTTTAGCATTTTAGCAAATGCTAAAACAACAAATTCACAAATTTATGCACTCGTAGTTACAGACACATTTTATAAAACATTCATACGTTTGTAAATTCACTTAGAGTTATACACAACTTTAGCTAAAATCGTGCATAATATGTATAATAAAACTATCCACAATATTCCAATAATTTACCAAAAAGAATAATTCATCATTATTTTGAAACGGGCGTTATTTAGATAGAATATGTCAAACTCGTCATCCAGATCGTATAATATCGACATATTTTAAAGAATGAATTATTGTAAGAAACATTAATTCGAACCGGTGGTATATCAAATAGTTGTCGGTATAGGGTAGTTGTCAAATAGATAAAGGGCGATTTAGTGCCTTCACATTGAGATGCTGCAAGAGATCCCCCTCTAAATGATTATTCACGATGTTATTTAATATAAATCATAGGTTATATTATTAACACATTTCGTGCTCACCACTCGGATCCGAGTGGGGCGGGGCTATAGTAGCGGCGCCTCCCACTCGGATCCGAGCGAGCGTCCCGTTCATTTTGTAGTAGTCAGCAAACCGCAGACGTTTGAGGCGAGTCAACGTTGCTTTGCGCGGCCACTCTGGCAATATAGTCAACTTATGAAAACGAGTATTGGTTTCATTCTTACAGTGTGGTAGTGATTTGTACACACGATCGTACGGAAGGTATTTTCGCGCCAAAATGGACAGTAAGGCTGGGTCGTCCAAAAGTAAAATTAAACCGATTATTTTAACATCTCGTGGTCAAAAAAAGCGTCGACAAAGTGATGATTATGACTCGGAAGGTTCTGGAGAATATAGTGATGAAGAAGTGTATTCGCAAGGAGTTCATGAAGAGGAGTTTTCTTCAAGTTCAGAAGGATCTGGTAGCGACAGTGATTTAAGTATTTTTGATTCAAGATTGAAAACGAAGACGACCAGCCGTAGACCACGTGCTGATGATACACCAGCTCAACCTTCAAGATCATCAGCATCAAAGCGAGGTTTAAGTGAGTCAAACGGTAGCCCTATTATTCAATGTAAGCGATTGAAACCTATGTTTAGACATGGGCCCACGAGAGTGAATACACCAGGTACACGTGATACATCTGCTCAATCTTCAAAGTTACCAGATTCAGATATTGGTTCCTCAGCATCAAAGCCAGCGCCTCGCCAACTAGAATTAGACGGAAATGGTAGTTTTGAGTTCAATTACGAAATTGACTGTCGTGCAACATCGCCATCTATCGTACAAGACTATGCAGATCTTCTTCCTGATATACCAGAGAGTCTATTCACGGATAACCGTTCTACGCCTACCGTATCTCTTCTGAGATCTGATGCGATCACTCCAAACTTGTCGCCAGAGCGTAATGATGCCTCTCCTTCTGCTTTGCCGGATCCGAGGTCTGAATGTAGTTCTACAAACTTACCAAGTGATAACGATGATGTCCCATTACCTGACCATTCACACAATAACTCACCTTCTCGTCAAGGAGCCACTAGCACCTGGAGCAGTAATCCAATTTCAATGAAAATTATTGATTTTACTAAGAAACAGGAACTTTTAGTGCCACCTCCAACAGATCCTTACGAAGCATTCCGTTTATTAATTGACGACGATTTATTGGATCTTATTGTTCGAGAGACGAATGCATACGCATTAAGAGTGGGTACTGCAGAGAATGTGAAGCAAAAATCAAGAATAAAAAATTGGAAAGATTTAACTAGGGAAGAACTGCTGACATTTCTAGGGCTCCTTCTTCACACTGGAACAATTCGACTAAACCGTATAAGCGATTATTGGAAACGACACTATTTATTTAATATTCCATGCTTCGGACAATTCATGTCTCGAAACCGTTTTTTACTGATATTACGATGCCTGCATTTTACGTCTGAAACAAGTGAGGAAGACCGTCTAAAAAAAATTCGTCCATTTATGGATCATTTTAACAATAAAATGAACACTATCTATTGTCCGGGTAAACAGTTGTCGTTGGATGAGTCCATGGTATTGTGGCGTGGTCGATTGCTGTTCAGACAGTACATTAAGAACAAAAGGCATAAATATGGTATTAAGCTTTATGTCCTAGCTGAGCCAGATGGTACCGTTTTAAAATACCAAGTTTACGCAGGTGTAAACGATGAGACATCAGGTCAAGGACATACTAGTAAGATCGTCTTCAAACTCCTAGAAGAGAGATTAGATTCTGGCCACCATGTTTATATGGATAATTACTATAACTCATATGGTTTGGCTGTGAAATTGCTAGATCGACAGACGTACTGCACAGGAACGTTGAGAAAAAACCGCAAAGATAATCCTGTTGATATTGGGACTATCTCATTGAAAAAAGGAGAAAACAAATCCTTATTCTTGAATGGTGTTCATATCGGAAAATGGAGGGATAAACGTTACGTACTGTATATTTCCACAGAACATGATGACGAGATGATGGAAACTACTTCCAAAAGGGGATCTGTAGCACTGAAACCAATGGCAATCGTCCATTATAATAATTTTATGTCGGGCGTAGATCTTCAAGATCAAATGCTGGCTTATTATCCAGTCCAAAGAAAGACGCTGCGCTGGTACAAGAAGCTGTTTGTGCATATGCTGCAAATGAGCCTCAGTAATGCATTTTACTTGTACAACAAATTTTCGGCGAATGATAAAACAAATCTATATGATTTCCGTTTGAAGATACTGGAAACGCTTCTACCTGATCCTAATGAAGTCAATCGACGCAATGTTTTGAAAGTGAAGCACGAACTCACTAAAATAGAAAAGACCCGAGCGAGAATAAAGAAAGTAGGAAGTATCCTGAAAGAAACCACCGAAGTGGCCCGAAAAGAATGCAAAGGCTGCAAAGCACAGAAAAAGAGGGTGCAAACAATATACGAATGTAAGCAATGTGAAGGTTCTCCGGGTTTCTGCACAAAATGTTTCTGCCTAGCACATTCTTAAGTTTTTTGAAATTGCATTTTTTATATTTTATTTTTTTGATGTCAAGAGATCACTCATTTTTGCTAGTGACAATTTTTTTTAGATTCGGATTTTGTTTCAGTTCTTTGTACTTTTCTTTGAGTATCTCACTGTCATTCAGAGTAACAAAATTTTTAATTAAACTTATAATTATGTTTTTTGATACTTTTGACTGTATTGCTTTGATTTGATTTTTGATACTTTTGATTGTATCGCTACTTTGCTCAGATTTGTTAATGTCTTCCTAAATAAATAATTCTCCAAATGCATATATTTTATTTACTATTTTTTTAAAGATAACGAGACACGTTACATGATGATGGTACGTCTGAACTGTATGTTATGTATGTATGTATATGTGTGTATGCCCTGTGTGTGTGTCCTATGTGTGTGTGTGTGTGTGTGTCGGTCATATGTTACAAGATTTTGCTCAAGAACCGAAGTAAAATAAGGTAAAAACTGGTTTTGATTAGTTTCTTTGATGATTTTGATTAAGATTATGGAATTTAATCAAAAAACACGGGTTTGTCAAAATCTTGTGACATATTAGTACGCAAAAATGCAATCGTGGAACAAATATCTATAATATTAGTGAACTAAACCATTGCCATCCCTAGCGCTCGGATCCGAGTGTTCGGCAACCAGCGCGCTGTGTGCCGAACACTCGGATCCGAAAAATGTGTTTTTTTATTGAAATAATAATAATAACAATATACATTTATCCATATTTTCAAACATTCATATGTACTTAATCAAAATTCGCCTTAAAAAGTTTTGGCTCCCAGCTATTATTTTTTATTTATTTTGTAGGCAACGAATGTGTTAATTGAATCTTCCGGGCTACTTGGCCGAGGTCTTCTGGAATCTCTTCTCTTTCTTCCAAACGTTTCGTCAACAACTGCGGTTGACATCTTCTGTGGCGACTGCGTTCACTTTCGGAGAGATGTTTCACTCTTCGGCTTCTCGAGCGCAACTGACTTGACGTTTTTTTTTTTTTTTTTTTTTTTTTTTATTAGGAGAGACAATCAGGAAAAATCCTGCATGGGACACCTGGTACCATCTAGTCTGGCTGGGCCAGCCTAGGTGGTACCAGGTAGTGTCGGACTCCTACCGACTAAAAAACCTGATTGCCTCAACATCGTGTATGTATAGTTCTTGTGGCCCTAGTGGCCTTTCAAGAGTCACCGGTCGCGTTGATGTAGGGCGAGCGCAGAAGGCGCTCAGCCAGGAGAAAAGTGTGCGTTGCAACAGCCTAAGGGCTCCCCCGCCGGTAAACCGGCGGAAGGAACGGACCTCGGCTTAGGGCGTTGCATTGGGGGGATACCGCGGGATCGCGTGTCGGCGAGAAGCGCCCAGGCATGTGTCGATGCCTAGTGAAAGTGTTGGCTGAGGGCCGGTGTGTGTTAACGGTGTAACGAGGGGGACGTCCACGTCTCGGCCGGCGGGGACGGTGTCTGTGTACTGTGGTTTGTGTGGGAACCGCATTGGCAGCGGTGATCGGGTCGTCGGGATCGTCCAGGATGTGCCGCGGGCGACGATAGCGCGGAGGGGCACTCCTGTCCGGTATGTAGGTGAGGGAAGAGACAATCAGGGGGTTGGGATGGTTTGGGATAGCGTCATAGTAGCGTCGGGCGGTGTCTGTTATAACTGACTTGACGACTGTGGCGCACCGGTATTTATAGTGGGCGAGGGTAGTTGTGATTGTGTGTGTACCGACGCATCGATATTTATAGTGGGCGAGGGTAGTTGTGGTTGTGTGTGTACCGAGTCTGTTTTTGTCTCTTTTGTACTCCCCCTCGTCTCTCTTCCCCGTGAGTTTGATGTCTTCGGAGTGCTGGATACCAGATATTACGGAGTCTTAGTTTCTCGTCTTTTTTGTTAAAATTGTTGGGATGCTTGTAGATTTGGCCTGGTTGACTCAGGTGGCCGTGGTCGCGGAGCCTTACTTCGTCCCCGACACTGACAACTGGGCGGCGGCGAGTGACGGCTCCGTGGCCCAGCTTCGTCAGGGCTCCGGTGGCTCCCCGCCCTTCGTAAACGTACCCTTTGGTCTGGGATGTGTCGCGGCATTGCTGGGGAAGATTATGACCATAGGCGTCTCCTACAATAGAAGCCTCTCCGATTTTGAGAGGTGTCTAGACGAGGTCGGGGCTCTTCTGGGCCGAAGTCACCACCCCGCTCTAGTAATGGGCGAGGGTTAGGTTAGGTTTGGGTTAGGTTAGGTTAGGTTTGGGTTGGGGTGGCGTGGCCGGGGAACCTCCTCGTGTGCCCGGGCATGAGTGTGAGGTTGCTTTATGTAGAGTGTTGTGTTTTGTGGGGAATTTGTCGTTGTGTGTGGTGCAGTTGTAGCATTTAAGGGTGTTAAGCTCACCTTTGGTGGGGCAGTCGGACTCCAGGTGGTTTGACGCGCAGTGAGCACACCGCGGCAAGTCCGACTTGCAGTGTTTTTTGGTATGGCCGAAACTAAGGCAATTATGACACTGTAAGAATGGGGAGAATTCACTAGCGTGTACGCGCTGGTGGTCGACGCGTAGTCTCCCCAGCTGCACGGCAACTCGGAAGAACTGAGGGGAACACAAGAAGACGGCATTATAAAGACTAGTATTACGATTGTTATTTCGCTTGAATTTAAGAACGAAATCGGAAGAATTAAACTTGACAAATTCTGGGTTCTGTCCCAGTGTCACGTTGGTCAGATCCTCGACCGGCATCTCACTCGCTATTCCCTTCAAAATCAACATAGGTTTAAGCCTCTTGGCGGGCTCCGCCGTTACCTTAGAAGTCGCGGAGGACTGGAGACGCTTAAGCGCATCTTCGCAATCCAGTGGGGTATCGAACTCCACCCGAAGCGTATTGTTCGAAAGTGGAACCACTTTGGCCGGCGCGTATTTGGCTTCCCGGAAGCTGATGCTATTCCGGAATGCCTCAACGGCCTGCTGCCGCGATTCCACTGGAGTTTTAGGAGAAATTATTAAGGCGGGTTTAGTGGACGGGGGTGGAGGAGCTGGCCAATGAGCAGAAGTTGAAGAAGCTCCTTGCAGTGCAGATGATGGTAGTGGTGGTGATGGTCCGTGGCTGCGTTGTCCGGGCTTGGAGGCGGGACCGGGGGCAGAGCGCCCGGCCATGGAGGCGTAAGTGGGTCCCGATGTGGGATTGATGGTGGGGGATGGAGCGACGGCCAGCTCGCTGCGCAACTTCTTCACTTCGGAAGTGCACATAGCGAGCTCCCGACGCAGCTCGATGACGCCGAGGTTGGCGGCCGTGAGGTCACCAGAAGGTAAGTATGTATGAGTTGGGGTGGGTATGAGTCTTGTCGGAGGCGCCGCTCTGAGCGTTGGTGGTGGGCGCCACGGTGTTTGGGCGCGCAGGCGGTGCGGTGGAGGATGCGGTGGCTTTGGTGTTGGTAGAAGCGGCAGCAGACGACGGCATTACTGCCGCAGCCGTGCTGCGACCTGCGGCTGACAACTCGGAGAGGCGCTCAAATACCGCCATAGCCTTCCTCGTCTCTTCTGCGGCGGCGGCAATGAGTCGTTTATTTACCGCGGTAACGCTCTTCCCCTCATACACTGCGTTTACTATGGTCGCAGATAGTAGCGCGACCACGCGCGACAGCGAAGACGCATCTGTCACCTCTTCTGCAACAGCCGGCAGGTCCGGGAGGGTGTTGGCGAGGGCGCGCTTGGCGCGTCTATTGGCTCTCTGTGTGCTTTCTATGTTCTGTGCTGGTGATGGTGACCAGGCCAGGACCATCTCCTGCCCGGTGTCCGAGCCCTGAGTAGTGCCGTCAGTCATGTCAATGTTGTCCATGTTGGCAGTTTTCCGGAAGGGGTCAGAGGGGGTAAATGGGGAGGGGGGGGGGAAGCTATGTGATAAGATAGGGCTCGGGGGGGGGACTATATGGGACAAAAAAGATTTCGACAAAATCTTCAAAAATAATGGGGATGACACAAAGTATGTGTAAAAAGAGGGGGGAAAGGGGGGGGAAACTATGTGGTCAGGTAGTGCCCAGGGGGCACTATATGGTGGAAGAAAGAGTTTAAGAAAATCTTCAAAAATGGGGGAGATAACGCCTAAAATGTGCAAAAAAGGGGGGGTGGAGGGGATTTGAGGGGCGTTATAGGTTCGTTACCCCTATAACTGCTTCACGTAAAATGAACGAAAATTCGCTCAGATTTGACCTAGCTCGCTCCCCCGAGGAGCTACGGGCATTACCAACTTAGTCGGTGATGGCGATTTGGGTAGCGTCCCGGGAGAAAATTCGCCAAAAATTAAATCTTTGCGAGAAAATTATAGAAAATATGGGCAGCGTGTCTTGAAGAGATGCACTAGCGAATTGAAGATAAAAAGAGGGGGTCAGCACTTCAGGGACAAAACTAGGGGGGGTAAAACTTTATCAATGCTGACTACTAACTGCAAATGAAGGTTTATAGGGAGAAAGAAGGGGTGAATTTAAAATCCGAGTCCAGATTCGGGCTCGGCGGGCCAAAAATAGGGGGGGAGCGCAGGAATTTTAATTTTAGGAGTGACTAGCAATGTGCTAGCCTTTAAACAATTTAAGTTGATTTTAGAGAAAGATTTATTAAAAGAGGGGGGAAGGGAGGGGTTAGGGGGCCTAAACTATTTGGTTTCAGAGTGAGGAGGCTGTAAAGAAGCTATGGTAATTTTTCGGAATTTTAATGTAAGCGGTTATGGGGATTTTACGTAATATGAAACCAAAATAAACTTTTTGGTCTGGGGGTTAAATGAAATAAAAATTGGGCAAAAAGATGAGTTAAGAAAAATAAATGATATTAAAACTTGTTCCAGCCTCCTGGGACGTATACAGCCGAAGTTATAAGCTAGAAAAACAAATAAACTGGAAAACAACTTTATCTACGGGGTATTTGCGGTCGGTTTGTAAGTATGGTCTGAGTAAGGGGGACAAAAAGTACACTAAATAAAAGATAAAAATCTGAAACTTTGGGAGGGTGTAAGGAATGAACTATAGATTATAAATTAATAAATTTTGGGGGGGATTTTGGCTTTAGTTTTATGGTAGGGGGGTCCGAAATTGATGAAAAATTTTTTCGACCGAAAACTGCCTTATATTGGTCCAGGGTTATGTCTGACACTTTTGTTCGAATAGTCCAGTAAAATGTTTCTATGGGGGGCTATTCTAGGACAATATATAGACCACCTGAAATGTTCAGGAATTAGATCTCGCCTAACGGTCAAAAACCTTCAAATCCTTATATCTCCCGTTTGGATGACGTTAAAAATCTGATCTTGGTGTCCAAAGATAGAGGGCGGAAAGCCGAGTATGATCCAATAATAAAAAGTCTAGGTAGTAGATCAAACGCGAGAGTTATGTCCCAAAAACTTGATTTTAAGGCTAGAAATATCACTTTTTTTGGCGATTGTACTCACAGTTCTTGTCCTATCAATGAAAACTTATGCTCCTCTTGTAGAGGGAGACGAAACACACACGCACATATATAATAATCTAATAAAAGTGACGAAAAACTATTTTTAATCACTAAAAAACACTAATTTCACTAATCTTCGCATAGTTTTTTGCAATTTTCTCAGGATCTGGTAGTCACACACACAAAATTTTTATGTCACCTTGTAGGGGGCGTTAGCGCGCAACTTTTGATACATAATTGAAGACGCTAGCACTATTAAAACCTATTTATCCGATTTTTGAAGTGCGGAGCGGCGCAAAAACGATGCGCTGGCGCGGACGGGTGAAGCGACACTGAAGGTTAGGTTAGGTTTGGGTTAGGTTAGGTTTGGGTTAGGTTAGGTTAGGTTAGGTTTGGGTTAGGTTAGGTTAGGTTAGGTTTGGGTTAGGTTAGGTTAGGTTAGGTTAGGTTAGGTTAGGTTAGGTTAGGTTAGGTTAGGTTAGGTTAGGTTAGGTTAGGTTAGGTTAGGTTAGGTTAGGTTAGGTTAGGTTAGGTTAGGTTAGGTTAGGTTAGGTTAGGTTAGGTTAGGTTAGGTTAGGTTAGGTTAGGTTAGGTTAGGTTAGGTTAGGTTAGGTTAGGTTAGGTTAGGTTAGGTTAGGTTAGGTTAGGTTAGGTTAGGTTTTTTTTTTTTTTTTTTTTTTTTTTTTTCTCTTCGGGGGGAAATCCTCTTGGATGCCTTCCGCTATAAGGTGTTCTGTATTCCGGCGGAAGGCTATGCCGGATTCGTACCGGCTAAAACCCCCCGATTGCAAGAACCTCTGATGTGGACGTCAGAGTCTGTATATATCTTGTTATTTCTTGCTATTCCATTTATAATTATAAATCGTGAAAGTCAACTGTGAGTCGTTGACTTTCTGTCCCGCCTATTGGCTTCCGACATTAGGTTCGGAAGTCCAGGCCTAATCTTCTTTGTCACTAGTTAGACTCTGATGTATAGGGTCAGAGTCAGTCATACTTTTTAAAACTTATCTTCTAAATCTGTTGTGTGCATTTCAGCCTTCGACTTCTGATGTACAGGTCAGAAGTCTTGGCGTTGTCTTATACTAGTTTTTGGACTCTGATGTATAGGTCAGAGCCCTGGTCATACTTTTAAAATATCTTATCTATTCTTGTACTCCTTCCGTTCTGTCTTGCTATTTTGTTTGTTTCTATTAATAGCCCCTTTGGCTACGTGCCGACAGAACTCCAGGAGTACGTGTCGTGTGTCGTCCCCGTCCATGAGCACAGCGAGATTATCTTGTTTTATATTTCTGTTCATAAGCATTTCTGCTTCAAATCTTCTCTTTCCATATACAGGGCAATCAACAATGAGGTGCAATATACCCTCAGCCACGTCTGGGTCACAGATACACGCCGGGCTCTCCTTGCACTTGAAGCGATTCAAGTACTCGGAGAATCCGCCGTGCCCCGTTAACACCTGAGCGATGACTGACTCCATCCGGATCTTCCTGATTATGCTGTGTGCCCTTATGGCGTCCGGTAGGAAGGCTTTGGTTACTGCAGCCGTTTCGCCTTCTTGGTAGCGCCGGTTCCATTCATCAAGCGAGTCCTTGCGGATCTGTCGCTTCATGAATGAAACCGGATAGCTATCATACTCTGCCTTCACTTTCAGGCTTCTGGCAGCGAGTTTGGCCAGCTGGTCAGCGCGCTCATTCCCT